>BEDW01000007.1:0-1207481 GCA_002335565.1 Cutaneotrichosporon arboriforme | reverse complement strand
CGATGGCTCACACCAGACCCCCATTCGCTGGCGCCGCGTCGCCAGAACACCCCGAACCCGCGGCGTTATCCCTCGGGGAGGCTGCGTCGGGGATGCAGGCGCCGCATCCCGTGCGCGCGGCGCAGGCGGCATTCGAGGGCGAGTCGTGGGAGAACGGAAGGGGAGGGCGCGGGTTGCGGCTGTACGAAGCTGAGGGGGAAATGACTGCATCGTCCTCGGCCGACGAGCAGACCGAGGCGGACGGCGAAAAGGAGCGTGCACGCTCCCGCCGCCTCGTCAGCGGGTATCGTTTTGGTAATCCGCCTAGCCCCGTCGTGGAGCACGGCGAGCTAGGTGTCCGCACGACGCGCGCCCAGACCCGTGACTCGGAACTCACTAGAGATTCTGAGATGGTGTCCCAGGAAAGCGACTCGCCCCCGCTTACCGAGCCCGAGGGCGACGGTGACGGCGCACCAGACGTCACTGCCCTCTCCCTCGACCCACCCCGTGCCCCGCCGGTGACCGGCTCTATCGGCGCAACGCCAACCGCCGACCGGCGCCGCTCTGAGCGTAACTCGCGCGGCGCGGCCTGGGGCATGGATACCCTCGTTGGACTCAATGACGGCGAGGCGGACGCAGACGACCGCGCAATCAAGTCGGAGCACCCCACGCAGGCGTACCTCCGTGGCGAGGACGGCCCGGCAGGGCAGTACCACTTCCCGCGTCACCGCCTCAAGTCGCGCATGAAGGGTGAGTCGGGCATGGATGTCTCGGGACTGACGGGCAGACGAGTCCAAGATTCCGCTTGTGATCGTGGCGTGCGGCTCGTTCTCGCCGCCGACGTACTTACACCTGCGCATGTTCGAGATGGCAAAGGACGAGATTGTCGAGTCGGGGACGTACGAGATCATGGCGGGGGACTACTCGCCCGTGTCGTCGTACTACAAGAAGGCGGGGTTGGCGCCGGCGATCCACCGCGTGCGGATGTGCGAGCTCGCCGTCGAGCACACAAGCACGTGGCTCATGGTCGACCCGTGGGAGGCCGGCCAGCCAGAGTACCAGCGCACGGCCGTCGTCCTCGAGCACTTCAACGACATGTTGAACGGTGACGGCGGCGGTGTGCACATGTCGGACGGGTCCCGGAGGCGATACAAGATTATGCTTCTCGCTGGCGGCGACCTGATTGAGAGTTTCGGCGAGCCGGGCGTGTGGACCGAGCCAGACGTGAGTGCACACACGAGCGGGGCGCGCAAGTGCACACGCAAGTGGTGTAAGGTTGGATGCTAACATTCACAGCTGCACATCATTCTTGGACGCTTCGGATGTCTCATTGTGGAGCGCGCCGGCTCGGACGTGTGGGCGTTCCTCCTCTCGCACGACATTCTCTACCACCACCGGCGCAACGTCATTGTCATCAAGCAGCTCATCTACAACGACATTTCGTCGACAAAGGTGCGCCTCTTTGTCCGCCGCGGCATGAGCATCAAGTACCTCCTCCCCAACAGCGTCATCCAGTACATTCACGAGCACAAGCTGTACCGCGAGCCCGACCGCAAGCCCGTCACTGGCACCATGGGCGGCGCAGAGCTCGAAAAGGTCCGCGCTACAAAGTCCTTGCAAGCCCCGTCTAATAGTTCCAACGCATAACCATGTCGTCCGCTGTAGATCCATTTGTACTACCACAGATCCTATCAGAGTTAGACTGCGTCGAGAGGTCGGGCGAGGAGTTGTGGGTTTAGTCAAGGGCGCCTTCAGTTGCCCAGAACAACGCTCTCGCAGGAGGTGCGTGGCTGTTAGCCCCAAGCATGCCGCCTCGTCACCTGCCTGCATGCATGCACGCCCGCTCGCACGCCAGCTCAAGGCAACTTTGGCCCAACCTCTGTACTCTTTGGCCCATTCGGGGACTGTTGATCGGAAACGGGGCGGACGAGATATGGATCTTGCCCGGCAACGATTCCACCCGTTGTCTCGCTCGAGTCGACCGGTCGGAAAAATGGCGTCACCGGAAACAGACTTGGCCACTGGCAGGCGACACAGAACAACAATCGAGTGTCATTTCCCCTCATTCGCGCTGCACTCTTGCTCATTCACTCCTACACCCGCGCGCACGACCGACATAAAAAATGGGATACACTTTGGGCGTTCTTGGTAAGCGTCGCTGCTGGGCGTGAGGTGTGCGCGCACGAGCCCGAAATTGTTCACTGCCCTGTCTGCTTGCCGAGATAGGGAAGTTGTGCTGCGCGCACGGCGTGCGTCGCTGCGTCGCCGTCCGCGGTCCCAGTGTCTGCGACCGCGCGTCACATCTCGCGAGTGTGCCCGCTACACTGTGGAGCCGCGATCTGCGTACACACCAACAATGTTCGCGCTCTCGCCCGACATGTCCCGACCAACCCAGGACCGAGGGCACCTGCGCTGACCGATCACAGGATGTGGCACGATGGGAGTGGCTATCCTGTCTGGCGTGCTGCAGTCGTTGGCGGAACGTCACGCCGCGTTCCCCGAGGGACGGACGACGCCGCGCGAGCCAGCAAGCGGGATCAGCACGCCGACCAAGAGCCTGTTCCTCGAGGCGCCCGAGGAGACGCTTCCAGAGCGGTTCATCGCGACGGTGGGGCGCGAGGAGACGGCGCGCAAGCTGCGCAAGACGTTTGAGGGCATCAACGAGCTAGGAAGGCACGTCGAGGTGCGCTCAAGCCAGCCTGAAACCAAGCCGTCCGCCAACGTTTCCACGGCCAAAAACTCGGACGTCATCCTCGTCTGCTCAAAGCCCCAGGTCGCGTCGACCATCCTCAACGAACCGGGCATGCGTGAGGCTGTCGAGGGCAAGATTGTCATCTCGATCTGTGCGGGGGTCACCATCTCCCAGCTCAAGTCGTGGGTGCCCGAGAGCACCACCGTCGTGCGCGCTATGCCCAACACCCCATGCAAGGTGAGTAAGCCTGCGTCGTTGAGTTCGGGGCGTTGTGTGAAGCAGCATGTGGCCTATCACAGGCGACACTTAGCTGCCTGCCGCCTGGTAGCGTCCGCGACGCTAGCCTATGCGCCTGTGCGACTGATGTTTTGGCCCCGCCCGCTGTCTGAAACGGCCAACTGACGCCAGATACGCGAGGGCATGACGATTGTCACTCCGCTGTCGGACGCAGCGCAGCGTACGCTCCTCCTGGCCATCTTCACCTCGTGCGGCCGCTGCCGTTTCCTCGACGAGAAGCACTTCGACGCGTGCACGGCGCTGGCGGGTTCTGGCCCTGCGTTCGTCTCGCTGGTGCTCGAAGCCATGGCGGACGGTGCGGTCATGATGGGTCTTCCACGTGTGGAGGCGCAGGAGATTGCCGCGCAGAGTGAGTGTGTGAGAGCGAGCAGGCGTGCTTAAGCTCGCACTAGTGCGCCACACTATGCTCGCGCGGTGGTTTTTGGGTACCCGTGCTGATCATGCGCAGCTATCCAGGGTGCCGGTCGCATGGCGCTGTATGCCGGTCTGCACCCCGCGCAGCTCAAGGACTCTGTCACTAGTACGTCTACCACGCCACTGATAAGCGAGGGCTCCCTGGCTGACGCGTAGCGCCGGGCGGATGCACCATCGCGGGCCTGCTCACCATGGAGGACGGGCGTGTGCGTTCCACAATGGCCCGCGCGATCCAGGTCGCTGCCAACCAGTAAGCTACTGCTGTTTGGGATACGGAAGCTGACGCCAGCGCGGCTGGTCTCGGACAGGACAAGAAATAAAAGCAAGACAGCTGATAGCGGCGATATCTCCAGAGGCAGGGGCGCGTGGGGGCATGCATGTACTGGAACAGAACAGAGTGAGCCGGAGTAAGGGGCGACGTCGCCAGGGTGGGCGTTCCGGAAGAATGTCGGATATCAGGAACTGGGCGGGAGATTCTGGCGGAGATTCTTACTCTGGCGGACTTTCTGGACGCCCAGATCCGATTCTCCAAAGGCCGTGTGGTCGTCTGCATTGCACGCATGCACGGCGCGATGTAACCACGACCGCTGACACCGCGCTCCACGACAGCACTCGGCTCATGGCATCATGTCAGATTGATGTGACAGGGGGGCGTGAAAAGCGGTGGATACCCGTGAAGTGCCTGAAAGTATGTCACCTGCATGGCTCTGAGGGTGACGAGCGATGCGGCTCAAGAGCGGAAGGGCGCGCTGTCTCCCGCCGTCGGGCTCATGTCCGCCACACCGTTCAATGCATGGACATGGACGCCAGTGGGAGGTACACCTAGCAGTAGTGTGACTGCTTGAAAAGTTGTCGTGACGACGCTTGGCGACGGGAATGGGAATGAGGGAGTGGGAAGTGTGGTGGCGGCGGTAGCGGCGTCGGTGGCGGCGAGATCGAGACACGTCGTAGTATTGAGGTGTCGTACGGTAAATGTAGACGCGCGGGGTTTCAGGCGGCGACGACGCCAAGAACCAGGAGCGAGGGCGGCCCCGAACGCGGCCGTGGGTCCATCTCGGTGAAGCTCGTGGTGACATGTCACCATCGGCCGGCAGTGTGTGGTGCGTGGGCCCACGCAGGTCCGCTCTCTCTTCCGGCCCCCCCACTCATACTACTCCGCCGCGGCCTAGGCCTGCTGACCCGGACAGGTACACAGGTTTGTGCACATGCATCACGGGCACCACCACCGTACTACCGATCGACAAGGCCGAGAGGGAGACAAGAGTAGTGAGAGTTGAGTGTCAGCACACGCCTCGATGCCCGGCCCCCGGGGCAGTCGTCATCGCCGTCACCTCAAACGATACAGTAGTACCCATCATACCACAGTGGCGTGCATGCACTCTGGTCTGTTTCTTCATCTACCACATCCTTCTCATCGTCTCGGTCGCTTTGCCCGTCATCGCTTGCCTCTTATTCCACGACGTTTTGCTCGTCTAGAGACAGACACGACGAAACGCTACAACCCTCCCCCCCACTCGTCTGCTTTTTACTGCGGACACAATCTCGCTCCCCTGTCGCCTCAGCTTTCCCCACGATCCCCACACAACCCCAAATTGCACTCGCACTTGCTGTCACCTGCCCATCCCACATCTCTATCACACTTGCTCTCACGTCTCTTTTCTTGCGCATTGTCCTCATCACCTCTTCAACACACGCCACACGACTGTGCACAACGCCTCTTGAGCGCTCAGGCGCCGTCCATCATTACCACGGTTCTCTGTTCCTTTTCTTCTTGTAACACTTGTTTCTTGCCCCTCCACCACCACCATGGGTATCAACACCCCATTGCCGCGTACGTCGCACATTGCCACTCCAAAATGTCGCAGCCGCTGACGCTCTACAGAGTCGCTCCGTGAAGAGAGCAACAAAGCAGCTCGAATTGGTACGCGCCCCGCCACCCGTTGCATACACTGACGCCAGTGCGCTCGTTCGTGGACACGCACAACAATGGCCTGGACAAGGTAAGCCGTGACCCCCTCCCCCACACACTAGCGCCTGGCGCTAACCCCACCAGGTTATCCCACGCTACGTCCTTGAACGCGCGTCGGGCTTTGCCATCTTCACAGTCGCCAAAGCTGGCTTCTTAGTATCCGCACGCGCAGGCAGCGGCATTGTTATCGCCAAAACGGACGATGGTTGTGAGTTGCGCCCCCCCCGCCATGACGGCAAACAATGCGTGACCAGTGGTGCTGACTCGTATATCAGCGTGGAGCCCACCGTGTGCGATCGGCATCGGTGGCCTCGGGTTCGGTGGCCAAGCTGGAGCAGAGTGAGTTGCATGCTTGCCATGAGTTCTTGGCCGCCCGGTGGCGTCGCGCGGGGACCGTCTTACGATCCCCACCGTCCCCACCCCACTCTCACAAGTGCGCACACTGACCACCTCCCCAGAGTAACCGACTTCTTCATTGTTCTCAACAACCGTGCGGCCGTTGCCAACTTTATGAGCGCCGGCAGCCTGACGCTCGGCGGCAACATGTCGGTTGCCGTCGGGCCGTTGGGTCGCAACGCCGAGGGCTCGGGCGCCGTCAACTCGCGTGGCCAGCTCGCCGCCATGTACTCGTATTCCAAGACAAAGGGACTGTTCGGCGGCATGTCGGTCGAGGGTACCATTATTACCGAGCGGCAGGACGCGAATCGCATCGCGTACGGCGGGAGTCCGAGCGCAAAGTCGATCCTGACCGGAGCATTCGATCCACCCGACTGGGCATACGTCCTGATCGACGCCCTCGACCGTGCCACAGGGATGCCTGGCGGCCAGCTCTGGATCAACGACGCCCCAGAAGACATGGGCGCCATGGGCTGGGGCTCCCCGACTCGGTCACGGAACGGCAGCGGATACGCGTTTGGCGAGGGTGTCGGTGCTGGAGGCACGTCGTCGGGCAACCGCAAACGGTCAAGTTCACTCTTCAGCATTGGCAACAACCGCGCAAAGGAAGACCGCGTGGCCGCCGGCGCCATGTTCAGCAACGGCCACAGCACCCCGGGCACGCCCAACTCGCCCAGCATCGATCGCTTGCCGCCCGCACGCCCATGGGAGCAGCGCCGTGCCAGCGCGTACATTCCTTTCTCCAAGAGCATGACCTTTAGCGGCAACGGCAAGGAGCGCAGAGCGGCAGGTCCCTCGAGCGAAACGTACAACGCCGACTATGAGCCGCACGTCGCCTCGCCCCGCCGCGGCAGCGTCGCGCGTCCTTACAAAGAGAAGCCTACGCCGTCGCCGTTCGCGTCCGAGCTCGACCGATCCCGCAACAACACGCCTCGCTCGTCGCCCCCGCGATCAATGCTCACGCGCTCGCCCGTCAACGGTGCAGCCAGCAGCAACTCGGACGACAGCCTCAACACTAACGACATCATTGGCCCCGACGACTGGGAGGCTCCGCATGCTCAGCCAACCGGCCGCAGCCGCAAGGGCAGCGTCGACCGCGACCTCATTGGCTCGTGGGATGCCGACCCGCACGGCCTCACCGCCAACTTTGGTCGCATGAACGTCGGGGGCAAGGCGTCGCCGAACACCACTGGCAACCGCTCCCGGCGTGCATCTGCGCTGCCGTTCGTCGACGAAGACCCGCACGGGGCGCGCCTGCGCGAGACGACGAGCACGTACGCGACGCGCGACTGGGCTGTCCCTAACGACGCGCTGCCGCGCCGCGAGAAGAAGGGTGGCCTCGCTGGCTTCCGCGAGCGGCGCGAACGGCCCTTCTCGTCGTACGCCGCGCCGAACGGCTTCAACTGGCAGGACGACCCGTTCAGCACGCCCAGCGTCGACGGCAGCAACAACTACGATGACTACGACTACTCGCGCCCGTTCGACGAGTACGCGCCGAAGAAGGGCCCGCTGGCGGAGAAACCCCGCCTTTCGCTTAAGCAGGGCCTGGACACGGCAGACGGGTACGCGCGTGCCGTGGCGCTCTTCGACTTTACCGGCGGCCAGGACGGCGACCTCTCTTTCCGCAAGGGCGACGTTCTCGCTGTTCTCTCGGGCGTCGGCGACTCGCGTGAGTGGTGGAACGGCCGGACCGCCACCAGCTCCAAGGAGGGCATCTTCCCCGCAAACTACGTCGAGGTACTTGACATTCCGCGCGACATGCGCACCACGGGACTCACGCGCGCCGACCTGCGCACCCGCGTGATTCGCGACGATTTCGACTAGCTAGACAACGAACGCATCAACCACCGCATCATCTGACGCAACGAACGAACAACGAACGTATCCCTGTCATTCTCGCTTGCCCCAGCTATGTAGAAATCCATGAGGATGTACGATAGTCGACGTCGACATGTCGCCGGGGTTGCAGTCAGCGTGGAAAATGGGTGCAAACGCGAAAGATTTGAGGGTGGCGGCGGTGGTGGCGCGCGGCAGGCGCAGTGGCGCCTCACAGGCCCACGCCAAGAACACACCTGTCCATGCCAGCTGCACGGCCATGCACGGGCCGCAGGGAAGCTATGTGAGCTGACGAGAAAGGATGGAACGGCATGAAGTTGAGAATAGGTCGCACGCACGGCCCCGTAATTCTCAAGAGAGCGCATTGTCGTCGTGTGGTCAGTGCTGCGGCGTCCCCGACTCTCGGCGATAGGTATCAAGTGCATACAGCGGCTGCCCAGCGCAGCGGATATCGGTGACAATGCAAGCAACAAGCGATGGGGAGCCGGTTAAAGGAGGGCTAGATGGGAGTGGGGGTTACGAGGAGACAGAATTGCGAGCGAGCCAAGTTAGACCTCGGAAGCGCGCTTCTTCTTCTTCTTCTTGGACCCGTCGTCGTCGCCGTCGTCGGCCGAGCGCTTCTTGGCCTTCTTCTCCTCCTTTGCGGCCTTTTTGGCCTCTTTCCGTGCCCGGCGCTCCTCCTTGGTCTCGCCAGGGACGGCCATCGACTCGTCGCCGGCGTCCATTGTCTCGTCGGCGCCGGCGGCCGCCTCGCTCTTGCGCTTCTTCTTCTTGTCCTTCTTGTCCTTCTTGTCCTCGGCCTCAGCCTCGGCCTCGGGCTGCGTGGGCAGCGTGCCCCCGCCGTTAGGCACGTTGTCCGTGGCCGAGTTGTACGCGCCGGTAGCGCCCGAGAGCTCAAACTTGGGCTGCTGGCGCGACGTCTGGCCGTTGGTGACGGTACGCACGCTCTGGATGCCGGCGCGGTGCTCGAGGGCGCGGAGGCGCGACTCGAGCTTGACGCGGTACTCGATGCCGAGCTGGGCGGCCTGGACGTCGGCCTTTGTGTCGGCGTCAGACAGCGCGTCCACACGGATAGACAGCGACGTCTTGGTAGCGGTCATGCGGGCCATCTTGCCCTTGAGCTTCTGGGGCGCCTGGCCGACAAGCGACGCGTGGTAGATGATACCGTACTTGGGCGTGTCGTGCTTTGTCTTGAGGGCGCGGAAGAGGGCCTTTTCGGCACCGAGAATCTGGACGGTGGACGCGGGGAACTTTGCGAGGTTCATGAGCGAGCCGGCGTGCGAGATGAGGCGCGCACCGACGAGCTCGCCGACAAGCGCGGTAAGGTTGGGCGCAATCGCCTGCATCCGGTTACGCAGGTACTCGGACAGCTGGGTGCGGTACTCGGTGATGGAGATGACCTGGTCGCACAGCGAGTGGATGTGGGCCATGTCCGTGTCCGAGATCTCGGTACCCATCGAGAGCTCGGCGGCCTGCTTGACAGCGGCCTCGAGCTCCTCGGGCAGGATGAGGGTAAAGTCGGTGGTGACGGCGTTGGTGCGGAAGCCCATGGCCTTGACCACACGCGCGTACGCGAGGTTGTCGGTGATGATCTTGCCCATTTCGGGGAAGTGCCAGCCGAACCACTCCTTGACACGCATCGAGTAGATGTTGATCTCCTTGTCCAGGTCGTCCAGCAACGCAATCGCCTGGATAACCATCGTGTCCACCTTATCGGTCGAGAACTTGAGCTTGAACCGCGACATCGAGTGGCCCAGACCCAGCGCCATCGTGTTCAGGTCCTTCTGGTCGATTCCGCCTAGCAGCGACGACAGCTGCTGGCGAATACCGCGGTAAAGGTCCTGTGTCGTGCTGTCCGAGAGCACGGGGATCTTGAGCGACTTGGAAATGGTCGCGCCGAGCTTGGGCTCGGACACCACGAGCATCTCCTCGACCTTCTTCTTCTTCTTCTTGTCGCCATCCGCGCCGCTCGTCGCCTCGGTGATAAACTTCTCAAGCGTGTCGGTAAGTCGGCCGTCCTGGATCGCCGCGAGGTCCTCGACGGCGCTGGCGGTCGAGGTGAAACGCTCAAGCGCCTGCAGCTTGAGTCTGGCGGGTCAGTTATACAATTCACGAGGCACCGACGCACGCCTTGTTTGCCTTCTCGGGCGTCTCAAACTCCTTCCACAGGTCCTTGTTGTCAAGCTTGTAGTCGTTGCCGAGCTTGAAGACGGCAAAGCCGATAGGCGTCTCGGTGAGAACGAGCATGGCGGCGGGGGGGTGTTGTGGTGTTGGGGGAGAGGATAAGGGAGGGGAGATCAGCTGGCGTGCTGTCGCGCAACGGGGCCTGCTGTTTTCGTCTCGGTTATGCGTTCGACGTCGCTGTCGTCGCTGTCGATGTCGTTGTCGGTGTCGGGTGGTCAGACGACGATGGGCTGCTGGAGCTGATCGTTTGGATCGAGTGTCCGAAGAACTTGTGGGTGGGACTGGAGGAAATTCGACGACGTCGCTATCACTTGCGGAAAAATTACGCCAGGTCATTTTGAGTGACGTTGGAGTAACGTGGCATATGACGTGGACTACCTGTTACTGTTTGATACGCATACCCCCGCCACACGCGTCTGGACGCGTCTGAGTTTGGCTCATGTCGGCAGCCCTGGCAGAGATGCCGCGACAACAATAACAACCACCACAACCACGACCTCCTCGCCACGCCGTTGCAGCATGAGCGACCCCGTCGGCCTCTCTAGTCCCAGGCGAGGCGCCATGTCGCCGTCGCCGGGCGCCGACGACCTCGAGGTTCCCCAGGAAGTGCGGTACAAGGTGTACATGGGCGCTGTGCAGAACCTGGTCAACGTCATTGGCGGGTTCGAAAAGATGCCCGACGCCAGTGGCAACTTTGTGACGGTTTACCGTCCCGGTGACTCTGTTCTTGGCGTGCTCAAGGACTTGAAGAAGCTGTGGCGCAAGGACGACGCAGACGACGAACGCACCGTCGCGCGGTGCATGTACAATGCGGCCCTGATGAAGGAGCTCATCGGCCTCGTCAACGAGGTCACGCTGCGTGGCGACTGGGGCAGGAAGATTGCGCTTATGGCCTGTAAGCTACAAATGTTATGGTCCAGCTGACAACAGGCGACCTCATTGCGGCGCTGACGTGGCCGATCGACGTCGCAAAGGAGCTCAAGGAGCTGCAGGATGAGGGACCCGTCGTCACCGACTATGCGACGCTGCTCCGCGCGCAGGTCGAGTACAAGGCCCAGATCCTCCAGAGCGATACGCTTCGGTGTGTCCTTACGCTCATGCTGCCGTGCTTTGCCAAGGAGCGCCGCGATGAGAAGGACGACCGAATCATTTCCCTCTGCCTCCACATTGTGCGCAACCTCCTCTCCATCCGCGACGTCCACGCCCCAGATAGCGCGACAGGCGACAAGGAGGAGCTGTCGCATCTACAAGTGAGTTTGTCGTAATGATTCAAGCTGACACCACAGTCTACCCTCATTGTGCAGCTTGAAAAGCTCACGTTCCTCGAGCTGTTTGTCACGATGGGAGCAGAGGCGGACTCGGTTCAGTTCAACTCATTCAACATGCTCCTCCTCGACATCCTGCATCTCCTCTACCGCTCAATTAAGCCGGAGGAGCTGGCACAGAACCAGGACACGGCGTCGAGTGAGAACCTGGCCAAGCTGCTCGAGCAGGAGGCGCGCGAGCGCGCGTTAAAGCGGAAGGGAAGGCCGACACGGCATCCCCGCTTCGGCACGACTATCTCGGTCAAGACAGTGAGGCATGAATCTGGTCACTTCTAACATCAGGCTGAGCAGCGCATCATCCTTCACAGCCAGACGGCAATTACCACGGAAGCGGGCAAAGTCCTCGACGAGATTAAGAAGCGAAGGGCACCATTGAGGACACGTAAGGGGGTGAGCTGCCATAAGTCTGCGCAAGCTGACAGCAGGATGATCTGTTGGTGGACGCAATCCTCAGTAGCGAGGCTATTGTTGTTCTGCAAAAGTTCTCGCGCGAGTTTTTGGAGACAGCCTTCAATGGTGAGACAGGGTCATGGGCCTCTCTGACCTGCAGAGTACTTCACGTCGGTGCTGAAGGACATCCGCATGGAGCGCAGCAAAGTGCGACCGGCGGACACGATCCGTGCCCTCTTCACGTCGACGGTGTTTATGGACCACCTGATGCGCCTGCGCGAGCGGCGGTTTGAGGAGATGAAGAAGGAGGACAAGAGGAATGGCGTGTCGACGAGCGACGCGGAGCTCAGGAACAGGGTCGACGAGGAGCTCCCACTCGGCTATGTCGTGGACATGATTGACATCACTGCCCTGCGCTGGGTCACTTCGCGTATGCGTACTTCCATGGAGGAGAAGCCGCCCGCGTGGACCGAGCTCCAAGCGGCCATCGAGTGCTTTACACAAGTTGTACGTGTTTGTTTCGGGGAGAAACCTGACGGCCAGCTGCTTCTCCTGAGCGCTATGATGAGCTCGACGGACCAGGAGGACGTCGAGGCCGCAGGTATCCTGCAGAACCAGCTCTACTACAACGGCGACATTCTCGACTCGTCCCTCGCCGTCATGAGCATGTTCAAGGACCAGTCGCTTGGGTGGGTGCTGTGCGGTGGTGTAGGCTGACTTCAGGTATCTCGAATCGGTAATCCACTTTTCGTATGTGCTCCTGCGCATGCTCGAGAAGTACTCCAAGTCGCAGGCGTACATGTTTGTGCGCAAGCGCAAGCCCGTGCGACGCAAGTTACCCCCGCCGTCGGCGCTCGGGCCGGACGAGGCGCCGATTCCCGAGGAGTACCGGAACGAGGAAGAGGAGGGTGTCGTCGAGGAGGAGCGTCCTGAGTACGCAGAGCACAAGTTCCAGTTCACAGCGTACGAGAGGGTAGGTTCCTGGACTGGACTGATTTCGTGTTAACCTCGCAGCGATTTGCGACCGAGGGCATTACCAACACCCTTGTCGCGTACCTCGAGCGATACCGCGTGTTCAACGACGCCGAGCAGCTTAAATGGATCGCTGGGCTGATGCATCGCCAGGTCGTCAAGGCCGAGGCCGAGGGCCTGTTCTTCAAGGTACGCTCGACAATGTGGAGTCAACTAACGGCAGGTATCCATTCTGCACTTGTTCCGGCGAGTGCTGGACGACGAGGTCTCCCTGCCTAGATGTGACGGCTCGCGCGACCTTATCAGCGTCATTAAGTTTGTGCTGCGCAAGTTCTTCAAGCGTCTGGCCGAAGACCCCTTCCTCATGATCGAGGCGTTCCTGCCCAAGTCGCGCGGGCGGTGGAAGGCCGTGTCGTCGTATGCGAGCGACGACGACGACGGCATGGGTGGGCAGCGGGACCGTATCCGCGAGAAGGTGAGCTGGCAATCGTGGAGGTAGCTGACGACAGATGGCACCGGCAGACCTCGTGTTCGTCAAGAAGCACAACCTGTCCTGGGCAGACCAGATGGGCGTTGTCGTCAAGATGCTCGTCGACGCCGGGCACGAGGAGTGGATCCACTGGGTCATCAGCGTGAGCTGAATTGCGCCTACACGAAGCTGACCGCAGGTACTCGAGGTTGCGATCGCGGCCCGCACCGAGGTCGTTCTCGCGGTCGATGGCGAGCGGGCTCTTGCCGAAGAGGACAGCGACGGCGAGGTGGTGCGCAACTTTGCTGGGCCAAGCAAGGACGCGCAGGACAAGTTTGTCCAGCATGGTGAGCTCAAGTGCACGTTTTTGAGCTGACAACAGACCTATCGCCGGACACGCCCGAACGTACCGAGGCGGTCGCGACCGACTCACACCTCCGCCTCATGCTCACGCTCGTCAACTTTGAGCACGACGATGCGGAACGCGCGGCGGACCAGAAATGGTACTTGCCTACATCGGTTATGCCCGACTCGATGGCGGCGTCAGTGGGCGCGCTGCGGCAGTACCTGATCGACCCGCCGAGCCTTGACAAGGATCCGAAGACGCTGATGCGGCGTGTACGGCGTCGGCGGGAAAAGTCGCCGCAGTACGACTCGGACGGCGAGGTCATCGTGCCGCCACCCAAAGCGCGCAAGCGGCGGCAGGAGGAGCTACAAGTGTTCAAGTCGGCCGAGTACATCCAGGACTCGGACGACGACGAGGACGCCGACGCGGCCTTCTTCGCACGCGAGGCACAGCTCCGGGCGGAGATGCAGGCGTTCGCCGAGGCACAGGGGAATACCATGCGGCGGACGGGGACCAAGAAGCGGAAACGCAAGGGCGGTGCTATGGAGCCTGTACCGTTCTCGGAGCTCGACACGAATGCGCTCGATGCCGACGACGACGACGACGACAACGCTGGGGTGGATCACCCCGGCCTTAGCGCCAAAGACATCATGGAGCTCTTTAATACCGACGACATGGACGAGGAATCTGATGGCGTCGTGAGCGACGCCGAGATGGCGGCGCGGCCACGGAAACGGCTGCTGGCGCGCGAGGAGAGCGAGTCCGAGTCGGAGCCCATCGCGCGGCGCGAGCGGGCCACGCACGTGCGGGCCGACCCGGACGACGAGTCGGACTAGTCTTCTTCCTGTTGTACGTATTGTATGAATGAATGCATTAGATGGTGGTACACGCCTACGACGCCGCCTACGACGCCCGGTCGGTCGCTATTTATATCCTGTCTGCGCCGAAACGACCAAACAGGGCCTCACCGACTCCGAGGCCGACGACGACCGAGATGATCCACCAGATCTGGAATGACATGACCACGAGCCTGTCGTCAGCCCAACCACGAGACGTAACTAACTAAACTTACATGAGGAGAAAGTGGATGGCCGAGAGGAGCATGTACATGAGTCCGCGGGGGATATCGATGCCGGCGCGGAAGGGGCGGGACCAGCGCCCGGGCCGCGCCGGGTCGAGCGTGTCGCGTACCGCGCGAGGGAGGTAGGAAGCTTCCGCGCCAGATGCGAGCTCGGGCGGCGTGTCCTTTGGCGTGATGGCGTCGTAGTCGGGCGCGCAGGTACCTGTTCCGCCGCATGGCTGAGCCGACGGCGCGCCGCACTCGCCGCCACATCCACACGCGCAGGCGGCCCCGCCGGCAGCGGCGGCCGCCGCCGCCGCGCGATCGTCTTCAATGGCCAACGCCGCCTTTTCGTCGCTTGCCGTCGTCGTCGCGGTCGCGGTACCCGTCGCGCCGTCGCGGCGGCGCAGGGCCATGGGGTCGAGGACGGCGCCGCCGAGCGCCGTGGCGCTGCTCGTCCCACTAGGGGTGGTACTAGGCAGGGTTCCGCTCGCGACGGGCATGGCGAGGCCGACCTTTCCGCGCGCCCAGCCGGCAGAGCACGCGCGCCACACGGCGTGCACCCACCGGTCCAGAATCGCCAGCACAAACAGGCCAATACACACGCCGACGGTCGCGCCCGCCCCGCTCGGCTGCCACGACGCAAACCAAAGTACTGCCCGCGTTAGTCGCGGCACAAACGCAAACGCAAACTTACAGTCGCCCCCGATCGAGCCGTGCATGTACATCTTCATCGAGCTCATGCCGCCCATGCTTGGCTCGTCGCCGCCCATGTCCATCCCCCCCATGTCGCCGCCGCCCATGTCGTGGCCGGCGTGTTGCCGCGCAAACACGGGCATTGTCGTGTGGTGCTGCTGCGCTGTAGTTGGTGTGTGTAGGGGTATTCGTCCGGATGCAGCTGCGAGAAGCCGCAGAGGTAGTCGTGGTGGTGTTGAGAAGCACGGCGTCGTCGCTGTGTGCTCGAGCCCGACGGTGGGCTTGTGTATCAGTGGTTGTCTGGGTGGAGGTGTCGGCCGCGCCGGGGGAAAGTGCCGGGTTTGCTCACCGGCGACGAAAAGATTAGCCTAGGGTAAGTAAACACCCTATTAACCCCCATGGCCAATCAAATACAACTTGTGTCGCTGGGGAATGTAATCGGCAGGCACGGAGCTGGGTCTTGCGCCATTTCCACCAAAAGGCCGCGACGACGCCAGAGGAATGAGGTGGTGCATGCAGGGTATATACGGATGATAAGATTGTGGCCACGCTCAAAGGTACGGTTGTTGGCATCATGCCCCGGCGTGCTGGGCGGCGTCGACAGCCTCGCGCACACGCTTCGCGGCGGGCTCGTCGGCGCTCGCGTCAGACGGACGCTTCGACGTCCCAGTGTTGTTGCCGTTACTCGCGGCGTCCTTGCTCTTGCCGCCTTTCGCACCCTTGCGGCTCTTGTCCTTACTCTTTTGCTCGCCCCCCTTCGACTCCTGCTTTTGGCCCTTGGCGCCCTTCTTCTGCGTCTCGGGCGCGGCCGCCGCCAACGCCGCGACGTCATCGACCCCCTCGTCCTCCTCCCCTGCATACAATATCGACAACGCGTCGACGAAATGTGACATTTTCCAGGTATCCGCCGCGCGGAGCGACATAAAGTCGAACGAGATGGCGACGGTTGGACCAGTAGCCACGCCCTCGTCGGCGGGCGCGGGTGCGGGCAGCTTGGGGATCTTGGGGTAGCGCTGGGAGAAGTGGTTGAGGATGACGTATCGCGCGCGCATGCGGCGGCCAACGTCGATGGCTTGGCCAAAGGTACTGTGGCCCTTGTGTTCGGCAGCCTCGGCCTCGTCGTCCTCGAGCGTCGCTTCGTGGATCAGAATCGTCGCGTCCGCGGCCGCCTCCACGAACGCGTCGCACGGCTTCGTGTCCCCCGAATACGCCACGCGCCACCCAGCCTTGCCGCCGAGGATCAAGCCCCACGCCGCGCCGCGGTGCGCCACCAGCGGCGCCCGGATCTCGGACAGCCCGAGTTCCTCTAGCATCGCAAACATGTTCGCACGGAAACGCGCGTTGCAGTCGGGATGGTACCTGAACACGTTCACAAACGGCCACTTGCGTCGCCCCGCAGCGACGTCCGCGATGGTACCCTCTTCGCGAATGTCCACTTTGCCAGCGCTGGAGGCCTCGGCTGTCTCCCCCCCGTCGCTGACCTCGCTGATCTCGGGCGGTGGCGAGACGTCAGGCTCGCCGTCCTGGCCATCCCGCCGAGGTCGCCATCCGCTTTTCAAGCGGTTGTTGTTGATGAACACGACGTTTTCGAGAGCCTCGCGCGGGACGCCTTGCTGCCACCAAGCCGTTTCCTCGAGCTGCAGGGCAATGGGATGGGGCGCGACCAGGTAGAGCTTGGAGTGGACACCGTGCTGAGGAGTTAGCTTTGCCACCCGCATAACTCACGTCAAAGCGGTCCTTCAGCACCGCCGCCAGACCCAGGTGGTGGTCCGCGTGCATGTGGCTGATGAAAACCATGCGCAGCTGCTCGTAAACACGGGGCAACTCTTCCGGGCCATAGCGCCGCCGTAGCTGGCCGAGTGTGCCCTCTCCAGCGTCCAGGAGTACACCGCCGAGACCTGGGATGTCGAGATGCGTCGACGACACTGATGTCAGCTGGGACCAACTCGGAGGTACTCACCATTGCGATACTTTGAGGGGATGGCGCTACCAGTGCCTAGAGTGGTGACAACAATGTCGTCGCCGGGTAGGGGACTTCGGGCCCCGCGGCGCTGGGCGTCCTCCGCTACAGCGGCGCGCGCCTTGTCCGCCGCCGCGACGTACTCGGGCATCGTCTCGCGGATAACCCTGCGCGCGTCCTCGAGCCCCGCCGCGTCGGTGGGGAACGCCCGGTCCTTCTCATGGTCGCTCATGAGCGTCGCCTCTTTAGGCGGGTACATCGGTACGACAGTGTTCGGCACGAGGGGCGCGGCGTTGGGCGGCATGGCGGGCGGCTCGGCGCGCGAAACAGCAAAGTGCGGAACGGGAAAGACGATCGGGTCAAGGAAATTGAGCTGGAGTGCGTTCCATGTCGCCGAGCGGAAGTATACCTCGCCGTCGCCGCGTGTGTCGGCATACAGGTGCTGCGTCGTCGGGCCAAACGCCGCAACCCAGGCTTGGTAGCCTGGGTCCTCCCAGACAGAGCGGGGCGTGCAGTGTACAACTGCATGGACGTGGACGCTGGGAGGTTTACCGTCTTTAGACTGGTACTCGTCGAACGCGCGTGACGCGAGCAGGCGGGGGAGGTTGTCCTCGGAACAACGGGCGATGACAAGAGTCGCGCCCGGTCCACCACCCACAAGACACTCCTCCGGCCGGACAGTACGTTTCCCTCCTGGCGCTGCGGCATCGTCGACCTCTATACTCTCGCCCTTGGTGAGCTTTCCGCGCTGGGGGCCGTTAGGCACACCGAGGGCCTTTGCGCGCTCAACGTCGAATTTCCCTCGCACGTCGGGCGTGCGGACAATGTACACTAGCTCGGTCGCGACGTCGGCGTCGCTCGCAAGAGGTAGTGGAAAACGGTCGTCGGGGAATGCCGGGCGCCGCATGCCCTCGAAGCGCGCCATGAGAGCCGCCGCTTTCGCCCGGTCGTACCCGTCGCCCTTGAACATCTCGTTCAAGAGCATGCCGGCCCATTCCTCCACGCCGGCGCGAGACAGCTCGGATGGGCGGGACGGCGATGCCATGCCCTGTGCTTCTCCGGCCTCGGGGCGCAGCGGTACAGCGTGCACGGTCATCCTTGGCGACGTGAAGACCACCTCGGACGCGGCAGCGCTCGCGTGCGGGTATCCCTTTACGTCGAGTGCGAGTGAGTCGCTATCGTCAGCGGCGCGCGGTCAAGGGGGAGGGGGGGATGCTTACCGCACAACGGACGCACGCAGGGTGGCAATATGCTGCGCAATGTCCGGCGTGCCGCGCACGGCGAGGCGCTTAATCCCGGCATCCGTGAGGGTCATGAGGGCACCTTCCGTCAGCAGTGGTGTATGAACGCAGCGTACCTGGCAGACCGCCGCGGCCGTCGCTGCCCGAGTTGAGAAAGACGCATTGGAGGTTACGCAGAGGTACACGCTTTTGAACGATCGAGCGCTGCACAGCCTCGCCTGCGCCAAAGAGGAAGCGCGCGTCGTCGAACGCGACGTACAGCGCGAGTTCCGTGTCGGGGCCGGGCACGGAGAGCGCACGCACGCTCCACGCCGGGTTTCCGCTCATGCTGGCGCGCAAGCGGGGCGCTTTCGCCTTGGCTTGGGCGGCAGCGGCCGTCGGCTTGGGCGGGAGAGGGGGCCGTATGCGCGCTGTCG
Organism: Cutaneotrichosporon arboriforme; assembly: GCA_002335565.1. NCBI lineage: Eukaryota > Fungi > Basidiomycota > Tremellomycetes > Trichosporonales > Trichosporonaceae > Cutaneotrichosporon > Cutaneotrichosporon arboriforme. The sequence continues at coordinate 1,188,839 of BEDW01000007.1, read as the reverse complement.
CAGAGGTGGAGGTCGAGACGAACGCGGACGAGACCGATGTAGCAAGCGCCGATGCGCGCGGAAGAGTGCACAGAACCGGGCGTACGCCCTGTACCGAGAATAGCAGCGAGGTCACTGTGATCCCTGCGCCTGGGCGCTGCGGGGATGTAGTAGGACGGAATACGGCGTAGTGTTGTTGTTGTTGTCGGCGTCAACGTCGACCTGCAAGGCCATAGCTTCAGAGTATCGCAACGTCGGCCACCGAAATATTGAATCACGTGATCATCCACGTGGCTTCTCGAAACTGCCAGCGGGCCAGCCCCGGACCACCACCCCCGGGCGCACACATCCAACTTTTCTCTTCTTTTCTTCTTCTCAAGTGCCTTTCCTTATAGGTGAGTATGAGCATCTCTGTTCTGGTGGACGTTGCTGACGGACAGAGTCGCTTGAGTGTCGCATTCCCACGGCTATCAGGTGCTCGGAGAGGCGCAGAGCGAGGTTCGCCCCCCTCCCTACCCGGTCGGGGGTTCGTGCAGCAGCCTTCCATGGTTCGGTCCTGCCTCGGCGCTTCACGCGTGGAGATTTGGAGGATGCACGATACATTTCGATGAGAACGGCGATACGGTATGAGTATTGAGTCGGTGGTTTGGATTTTGATGGATCTTGATGTACTGTGTCGTGGTGTTGGCGTCTTGACTGAACAACGGGTGGAAGAGGGCACCTAACATGTGTATCCCAGGTTGTCCTTTCTCCTCGGCGACCAAGCGGGTCCCGCGCCAAAGAACGCACACGACATGGACGCCACGCTTGCTAAGCGCCATGGGGGCAATCCTTTCCTTGCTCGTCTGCGGACGCGCCAGACGCCGAGACGATGACGGAGGAGTAGGCGGGCGGCCTGTCGCCGACGGTGCGGTCGCCTGGCCATATGGTTGGGCTCTGCGAGTCATGTTAGTCATGAATGACGACGATTGTAGAGTGTCCCATGCGGCACATTTGTACTGCCCACCCGAATGATAGTGTATAGCCGCCGAAATCTGGGGTTACAGTTTGCTGCCAAGGGCGTGAAACCGAGCTACGCTAAACATGCGTCACCCGTTGCACCGGGTTCGCAGAGCATGCAGACGCGGCTCTTGCTCATGTGATGCCGGAAGACACAGAAGCTGCACAGGCACACATTGCGGAGAATGAGGTGTGCCTTACAGTACATTCTCGGCACAAAAGTTAATCTTGTCAGAAGAGTTGAGTGTTGCTTTGATCTGATTTGCGCGGCTTGATCGACACCACATGCGTCATTCGGCAACATCCGAGCCAAAAGTGTGGTACAACAACTAGCGTAGTAGTGTGCCAGTGCCCCACATGGATCCAGAGATGCCGCAAACAGCAAGCACCTATGGCATCTAACGGGACCACGGGGGAGAGCATATATTACAGCAGCCGGCAGTCTCGGCTGTTGTGCTCTGCTCTGCATCTCATCAAGACACCAGTCCCCGCACACGATGTTATCCCAGATCGTTACGGGCCTCGTCCTCGCCGAGTTGGCGCTCGGCGGCGTCACCCCCGACGTTGACGCGAACGCACCTCGACACCTCGGTCTGTGGCGCGTGGCCGCTGGCCAGGTGAACGAGTAAGCGCTGCGTGGAGAGAGGTGCTGACCGTGCCCAGACTCGCCCTCGATGTGTCGCAGATGACCATGATGGCACCGAACAAATCAAAGCCGTACTGCTTCGACCAGAAAATCTCCCACTTTGACGACTCGGTCAACGGCACGTTCTGCCAGCAGTACTGGATCGATGCGACGTATTACAAGCCTGGCGGGCCCGTGTTCGTCCTCGACGGCGGTGAGACGGCGGGTAAGAACCGTCTCCCGTACATGGAGACGGGTATCCTCGAAATCCTCTCGAGCGCGACAAACGGCCTCTCCATTATCCTCGAGCATCGGTGAGTCGGCGGGTGGGTGGATAACGCTGAAGCCTTAGCTACTACGGCAAGTCTGTCCCCACGCCCTCGTTCTCCACCGACGACCTGCGTTTCCTCAACAACGACGAGGCACTCGAGGACTCTGCCCAAGTACCTCGCCGTACTCAACCTGAGCTAACCCCAGTTCATTGCCAACTTTGTGCCCCCCGAGGAGGTGCTCAAGCTTGACTCGCCCGACCAGCTCAAGCCGACCAAGACTCCGTGGATCTACTATGGCGGGTCGTACGCCGGTGCCCGCGCCGCCTTCATGCGCAAGCAGTACCCCGACCTCGTGTGGGGCGGTATCGGCTCGAGCGGTAGGTCATCCAAAATCAAGAGCGCATGCTAACCCCTTAGGCGTCACGCACGCACAAAACTACTTCCCCGAGTACTTTAAGCCCATCATGAAGTACGGCGACCAGGAGTGTATCGGCCAGGTACAGCTTGCGATCAAGAAGATCGACGAGCTGCTCGACAAGCCCGAGACCAACGAGCAGGTCAAGAGCCTGTTCAACCTGACTGGCCTCGCCAACGACGACTTTGGCCAGACCATCAACGTCCCCTTCGGTAAGGACCTCCAAGTCTCCCCCCGCTCACTCTAGGCTACTGGCAGGCGCAGAACTGGGACCCCGAGGTCGGGTCGACCAAGTTTGACGAGTTCTGCGGCGCCATGAAGGCCAGCCAAGGCCAGCCTGACGCCGACCTCGGCAGTGAGAAGATGTAGGTGTAAGCAGGAGAAGCATTGCTTAACAGCCAGCCCCGCAGCCGTCGCGGCGTACGCCGATTTTGTCAACAAGGATGTCGTCGCGGAATGCACGACCAACGTTCAGGACGTAAGCTGACTGTATGGCATTTGAGCTGACATCAGTGCTTTAGCACTTACAACGACTCTGTGTGGCTCGAAGACGACCTCGAGCAGACGTGGCGCCTGTGGACCTTCCAGGGTGAGTGGCCTCGTGCCCAGCGTAAGCTGATTCCAGTGTGCACGCAGTGGGGCTACTTCCAGGTGGCGCCGCCCGAGGGCGAGCCATCGATCATCTCCAAGTTTGTGACGCTCGACTACGGCCACAAGATCTGCAAGCAAGCGTTCCCCCCGGGCAAGCACTTCACCGTGCCTGAGTGGCCCGACGTTGAGGATGTCAACAAGCGCGGCGACTACGGTATCGAGTACGACCGTCTTGCATTCATCGACGGCGACCGTGACCCCTGGCGCGAGGCCGTGAGTTCCGTGACTAGAGCTCGGCTGACCACAGACGCCCGGCTGCGACTGTGCGCCAAAGCGCGAGTCCACCACCAACAAGCCGTTCTACCTCATCGACGATGCGATACACCACTACGACGAGGTGAGCTGGGGTTTTGAAGTTGAGCTGATGGCAGAACGGTCTTGCCGACCACTCCCAAGAGCCCAAGCGGATCCAGAAGGTACACGGTTTCATGGTGGACTTTGTCAAGGCATGGGTCGCGCAATTCAAGGACGAGCACGGCAGCCACGGCGGCGGCAACGACCAGGGTAACGATAATGACCAGGGCAACCACAACGGTCAGGGCCACCAGGGCAACCAGAACGACCAGGGCGGCAAAGGCCACGGACATGGACACGGTGACAAGGGCGGCAAGGGCGACAAGGGTAAGGGGGGCGGTAACGAGCAGTAGGATTGACGAAACACGCAATGGACACTGGTCAATGGACTTTGCCAAAGGCTATGGTCGTACCTGCAAAATAAAATAATACAAGTAGTCAGACGATGCAGCTTGCAGTGATTGAAGTCTGGATGCGATGGCACAGGCCCGGTTGTATTGCTTTCGACAGTGTCGTTGGCATCGGCGACGTCCGATGAAGGCCGAAACTGGCGTCACCTCGGTGAACAAACGATGCACCACCCACTTGACCATGACGGACGACGCTGCTGGCGACAAGGGGCTAAAGCCTATCGACGTGCGGGCGTCCGAGGCGACAGTCTTTATCCCGACACCGCTGCACCCAAAGAGCGAGGAATACGCCGAGCGGGCGTTCAAGCGTGTGGTGCGACCTGACGTGGACGGGTGGACGCGCGCAGAGTGTCTCGCCGCGGCCGATGCGGCGAGTAAGCAAATCCTCAGGCAGCAAAGCGTCAGCTGACACCAGTTATTCGGGTGGGACCCATGCCCGCAGAAGATATACGAGCCGCCACGCGCCTCAAGATCATTACGCGGACGGGCGTCGGTGTCGACGCGATCGACCTGCCTGCGTGCCGCGAGACTGGCGTGGTCGTGACGAACAGGCCAGGTGGAAACGCCGCCGTGCGTAGACGCCCTTGTTTTCTTAGTGACACAGAGCTAATGCCAGGCCGTCGCCGAACTCACACTCGCCCTCGCCCTCGCGGTCCTCCGCCGCGTCGTCGAGGTGAATAACCGGATACGTTCGGGCGAGCGCGTTCCGTCCATTACGGCGCTGGCGCCAGGTCTAATGGGCAAGACGGTGGGGATAGTGGGTATGGGCGAGATAGCGTGGGCGACCGCACGCCTCTTCCTCGCTTTCGAGTGCATGGTCGTGACGTACTCGCCTACGTCGGAGCAGGGGCGGTGGGTCGAACCCGAAGCGTCGGGAGCGCGGTTCCCGCCGCTCGCACATACCCGCGTTAACACGCTCGACGAGCTCCTTGCGGCGGCTGACGTCGTCTCCCTCCATTGCCCACTTACGCCCGCGACGCGAAACCTCATCGGCGCGCGGGAGATGGCGCTCATGCGGCCCGGCGCCGTCCTCATCAACACGTCCCGCGGCGGCATGGTCGACGAGACCGCCCTGGCTGCTGCCCTCCAATCCGGCCACCTCGGCGGCGCAGGGCTGGATGTCATGGCTACGGAACCGGCGTACGGAGAGAACCTCGGTGCACTCCGTGACTTGCCCAACGTCGTTATCCTGCCACATCTCGGCGGCTCGGTCGACTCCGTCACTGAAGATGGCGGAAACGACGCGGTTGAGAATGCGGTGAACTATCTCGACGGCAAGGGCGTAAGGAACCGCGTGGTGTAGTTGAGGTCATGGAGACGCAAAACAGAAGAAGCAGGAATAGATCTAGACGCGATCATCAGTGGGCATGGCGCCGTGCGCGTGGCCACGCTTTTGTTGAGCTGGATGTGTGCATGCAAACTGTCTATGCCCCTACGCCAACGAGACCGTGGCACCGAGGTCCTGCAGAGTCTTCTGCAGCTTCTCGGCCTCCTCCTTTGGCACGTTCTCCTTGAGAACCTGCGGCACCGACTCGACAAACTTCTTCGCCTAGGCGTTAGCGGTTGGAGACGGAAGAGATGCTATCGAGGCAGGTGGGAGAAAACAACTGCGTGCACACTAGAGACGTGCACGCTGCTACACTCCCCAGGGACGCCCTCGACGCAACTCACCTCTACCAGGTTCATGTTGGGCATGAGACCCTTGACCTCGCGAATGATCTTGGCCTTGGCGGCCGCGTCAATCTTCTCAAGCTTGAGGGTGAAGATGGTCTTCTCCTTGGGCTTCTCCTCCTCCGCAGCGGGCGCGGCGCCGTCGGCAGCACCGGCGGCGGCCGCTGGCGCAGCAGCAGCCGCAGCGGGCATCGCGACCTCGGTGATGTTCAGGCGTTCCTGCCGTCAGTGCCTGCGTGCGCGCAACCAACACGGCATGGAAATACAGGAAGGAGCAAGCAGGGGCATGTCAAAGTCGCGGTATGAAGCAGGGAAGTGTGCCTGCCATTTTCTGTACTCCAGCCTTGCTCGACCAGTCGGCGAAACAGCCTTCAAGCACCACGGCAAAAGGACGCCGTAACACGCCTCCCTGCTCCCGCGACGCAAAAAGTGCCCCGCCGTCATCCGCCAGTGCTGGCAACACCCACCTTGAGCGCCGTGACGAGCTCCGAGACCTCGAGAAGGGTAAGTCCCTCGACCGAGTCGACGATGGACGCGATCTTGGGCGAGACGGGGGTAGGAGCGGCAGCGGCGGCGGCCTCCTCGCGCACAAGGCGCGACGACGAGAATGCCCGCGCGGGGGTCGGGGCGCGGTACGCGGCGCGGCTAGACGAAGCGCGCAGGGCGCGGAGGACGGTCCGGGGAGCCTGCCGTCAGTTGCGAACGAAATAACCAAGGCGAGCGAGGAGGCGGCCGGGGTGGCTGGGCTTGTTGGCTGCTGTGTTTCAATGGCGCGCCATAAAGCACCTAGCCGCCTGATCGCTCCTTGCGCGGCGCGCACTCACGCTCATCGTGTCGGAGTGCCGAAGTGGTGTGTTGAGATGGTGTTGGCCCAACTTTATGATCGGCAGAAAAGGTCGTCCTCCGCCCAGCGACCACCTCCGCCTCCGAAATCTCGCAGGTCGCGTGTGCCACAAGGAAAACTCCGCTACACAAGCCACGTGGTAATTAGGACAGGTTATAAGCAACGTGTGGAATTTTAAATCCGTCCTCTTGAAAGTTCGTATAGTGTAGGTGGTCATCACATGTCGTTGTGGTTCTAGCGTTCCAGATCCGACATAACCGCTGTTCGAGTCAGCGTACGGACATCATGCTTTTTGCTCGCCCACTCGCCCGGTCATCAGCTGACAACACCAAGATGCAAGCAGTAAACACTCCCGCAATGGTGGCAGATCAAAAGCAGATGCATAGCCTAGTCAAACACAATCTTGGTGGCCTTTGGTGCCGCACCCGATCCCATCTCGCGCTGGCGGCGGAGTCGCGCGGCCTCCCATGAGGGGTGGAGAGCATTGCCCTCCTGCTTCGCCTTGTCCTGGGACTGGCCAGCGGGGAGAGTACGCTGGGGCTTGCCTGATGGGCGGACGTCGTGCTTGGCTTCTTCACTCTCGACCTGCGCACCCCGGCGCTGGCCCCAGCCCTGGTCGCGCCTCTGTCCCTGCGGCCCGCGCACCTTCTTCTCGGCCTCCTCGCGCTGCTTGACAACGTGTTTTGCGTTCTTGCCATACTTCTTTTCCCAGATTCTGGCGTCAGTTGAGCAAGCGTAAAGAGCACACGACTTACGCCTGACGTGCCCGTTGCCCGCGGCGGTTCTTGCGTACCGCCTTCTTGCTCCCGATCACGCCGTCCTCGTCGTAGTCCATGTCCGGGTCGGAGTCGCCGTCACCCGCTGTAAAGCCCGCGGCGAGTGTAGGCAGGAACATGGACGACGATCCGTCCGCCTTGCCCTTCTTCTCCTTCTTCTTTGGTTCGGGCGTGGGTTGGGCGGTGGCCTTAGCCTTCTTCTTGGGTGGTTCTGGGAGGGCGTCCGAGTCGCTCTCCTCGTCGGATGAGGCTGGCGCGAGCCGCCCGTCGGCATCAGAGTCCCACCCGTCCTCGCCGTCGTCATCGTCCCCGACAGAACCCGACTCCCAGCCGGCATCGTCTGCCGCCTTGTCCTCAAGTACAGCCTCGTCGTCGCTGTCGAGCCCCTCGACATGCCCCAAGGGCATGTCTTCGTCCGACCCGTCGTCCTCGTCCTCGTCGGAATCAGACTCTGCAGCTTTGCGCATCGAGGTCTTGCCCTTGGCTGCCGCTTTGCCCTTCGACACACTGAGGGTCGCTCCCGGCTCGGAAAGTACCCACGGCACGACAGACTTGATCGCGTCCGCGACCTGTTTGGAGCTACAGAGGCGGTTCTCGGCCTTGGCGATGACCTCTGGTGTGGCCGACGACGACGAAGAGGACACGGTAGCGTTGGAGGGGAGAGCCGCCTTAACAGACTCTGGAAGGTCAACGTGCTTGAGCGTGTGGTGTTTCTTCAGCTTTTGCCGCAGGTGGTTGGCAGCGAGCGCGTGCAACTGAATCGCCGACATGAGGTTGAGCTGGACCTCGAGCTCGCCTACGTCACTCGACTGCTTCGACCTGTCTGTCAGCGCATGTTCGCAAGGGCCGTCATACTTCAAGAAACGGATCTTCTTGATCAGCCGCATCGTCTCGGCCTTCTTGGCCTGCTTGAACACGGGGTGCAGCTTCTTGAGTGCTGGCGGCTGCCATTAGACTCTGACGAGAGAGGTTCACTCACGATACGTTTTGCCAGAGTCTCAAAGTCGACAGAGGGTTCGGGTCGGGTCGCCTCTACAACCGCTACATCTTTCCCAGCCGTGTCCTCCTTTGGTGTATCTTCGGCGACGGGAAGGTTGCCGGCGTCCTCGGCGGCAGCGGCATTCTGCGCAGCCTGAGTTGTCAACGATCACGTCCAAACACACAACACCAGCTTACCAAAATCGCGGCCTTTTTCCTCTCCTCACGCTCCTTGCCTGTACGTTTGCGCTTCTTGGCTCCCTCGGGCTTGGGCTCGGCCATCCTGAGTGTTTTGGGTGTGGGTGTGTGTGTGGGTTGTTGACAGCGGAGTCTCCCTCTCCCTTCGAATGGTGGTGATCTTGGATGATCGAAATTTCAGTTTCCCACGGTTGGATGTCTCAGATTGGGTCGATTGGGGCTCCACCCAGACGCCACCCGATAAACTGGTGGGAGTGGTGAAACACGTCCTTTGGTTCTTTGGGTGTTGTTGTGATGACCCTTCCTTCCTTGCTTCTTCTCACTTTGATGGGTGCAGGTTGAGTGGCAGTGGTGTGCTCACTCGTTCAGGTGGATGCGCTTTGGCTCCGACTACGCGACGATGAGGCAGGTGAGGGCGATCAACCCCGTGGCGTTTTCGAGTGGCTGGTTGGTTGCTTCCACCCTACCCTGTGCGTGTGTGGGTCGTCATCGTCATGTTCCCCAGAGAAGAGTGTGGGCTTCGCAGTGTGCAGCGCCTCAGGGCATTAAGAAACAGTCTTTCTCGGCGAGAAGCATTCCTTTGAGACAATCCCGCAGTAGGTACAAAATGAGGATTGATCGTGTCGAGTGAGCGAGTATAATATCTCCCAACATGCTCTGCACGACACACACGATCATCACCTTCCCTGTTCATGCGATGGGGAAGGGGGGCGTGTTAGTGTGTGTGCACGCCTCCTTTCGCTGCACGCTATGCGCCGACGACGACGACGACTGATCCCGTTGACGCACAGGTACGCGCAATTTGTTGACAAGGTGTCAGGACAAGGATCGTCTCTTGATCTCTTGGTTGTAACCTGAAATACACCTTCCCTCTGCAACCTTCCCTCGTCCTAGAGACCGAGAGGCTTGGGGAAGCCGCGCGCACAGACACATTACACACACGACACACATGATGTTGAACACGAGTACCCGCGAACACTCGTCCACTCACCTTACGCGCGCCCCACCGCCCACCCCTTCCACTCGTTTTGACCTTCCTCGACACTTGACTCTTGATCAATGTTCTGACGTTTACTTCTCTCTCTTATCTCTTTCCTCTCATCTCTCTCTCTCTCTCTCTCTCTCTCTTTTCTTCTTTATCTCTCACCTCACAGCCCTCGTCACCATATCCTCTCTGCCCCCTCGCACCCCGGTCCTCTCCACCACGCCGCACAGGCGCCAGGACGACCAAGTCGCCATCGGCCCCATCAGCACACACATTCTCTGGCCTATTTGAATGAATGGCTCGTGTGCCTCAAGGAGCATGGACAGCCCCGTTTCATTCTTCCCCCCCACTGTCATTGCAGCCTCCGCGACAACACACTCCCTCCAGCATTGCCGCGTCCTTGCGATGGACGACGACACGTTTAGCCATGACTGGCTGCCCATCCCTTCAGAGATGGGTGAGTTGGGCGGGCAAACCGGCTTTACAGATGCGGACCGTGCGCTGCTCGGTTTTTCACCGCTGCATAAACCGGCCGATGACGTTGGGGGAGCACCACCCGCTGTTGAGGACGACGAGTCTGAGCCCATGGACGAGGACAAGGAGGTGAGTGTCTCTAGCCCGCGCAATGCACACGCTGACATGGTAGAACGCGACCAGTCTCCCTCTCCCCACGACGCCAATGGAAGTTGAAGACCACCACGTCATTGTCCCCAGCGTGGAGGAGACTTTCCCTCACGCCCCGAGCCCATTCACACCCACATGGCCTACGCCCATGCAAGACGTGGACATGGCCGGCGGCCCTACCGTCCCAGAGAAGACAAGCCCCGCCAAGTCTGACAAAAGCATGAGAGTGGCCGACTGCACGCCTCCGCCTACCCCTTTTCCTACAACAACCGAAAGCGAATACGGTGACAGTGGTGTTGGCACACACCCTGCGCTCTCTCCCCAAAAGCAAGATACCCCGCGGCCACCTCCTGCCGCCACAACGACGTCGTCACTCGCACCCATCCACGTCTTTCCCCAGCCCTCTTTCAGGTCAGAGGTCGTCGCCATTGGCAACGACCAGCAGCCCCTCCCTTCTGATGCCCCCATCAGCACCACCGTCGTCTCCCAGAACACACCAGGGGACGGCACGGCCCCCACTTCAGCCACACTCGAGGTGACAGACGACCCTCCCGGCGCAACTGCCTTTACGTCCTCGGTCTCCAAAACATCAGAGGCGCCCCCTATACCTAAGAGACAGCCTAAATCCGCCAAAGTCACTGACGGCATCCCCGAAACGGTGCCAGAGGACGACAATGATGCAGGGCATCCTGATCAGCCAACCGCTGATCCGGATGTCCCGGAGGAGCCCGAAACCGCCACACCAGTACAGGCCGATGCGGACAAGACAACCTCGGTCCCTCGTCCATCGACCGAGCCGAGACTGCAACCTCGGGGGCTTTTGCCTGAATACGCCGACAGCGAGCCCGACACAGAGAGCTCCAACGACGATGTCGGCGGGCTGGCGGGAGATGCTGCCGACGTAGAACCACGCATCCCTACGAATGTAAGTGAATACAGCCAGCGGCCGCTGATACAGTTTCTTCAGCGTGTGACGACGTGCTTCAAGAATGGCCTGGCATTATTATCGACCTATGCCAGACCCGGGTCACCGTCGACGACACCGCCCGCGACGCCGCGGCTCAGACCAGCCGTTGCTACGGACAAGGTTTCGATGTCAGTCACACCCTCGCAGAGTACCACCCCCCCACCAACAACTGTGCAGGAGCGCGACGTCTACAAAGCTCTTCTAGCTCTGCCCTCATCTCCATCAGATAGACGTCTGAAGGCCGCCGCAACTACTTCGCCCCTGCGCTCCAGACGCCCACTCTCAGATTCCACTCGAGCAAACCTCGAGCCAAAATCTCCTTCGCCTGCGTCCCATGCTTTGGGCATCGCACGAACACTGGCGTTGCTCCGCAGTAACAGTGACGGGGCACAGGACCAAGGGCTGGAAAAGAACAAAGCAACCCCCAATCAGTCTGAGTTGTGCTCCTCGAGGTGGGATCTCTCCGATCCCTCGGAACCCACCCCCAGTATCCGCCCGAGGATCCAATCTGTGACCCCATTGGCGCCACCGCGGACGTCAGGCAGCAATTGGGTTCCCAGAACGTCCCACAGAGCAGCTCCTGTGCCTACCGCTCCAAGCCCTTTCGCCAACGACCCGGGGCGCCCCCGTATTTCGTTCTTCCTCCCGTCACAGGCAATGACGCCTGTACCTTTGCCATCTCCGTTACTGTCGCTGGCAACGCCGCATACCACGAAGCCCGCCGACACCCAGTCCATTGAGCACCCCGAGATCACCGGCTCCACCGAACCCAAGGATGGCCGAGATTCCAGAGCAACACCTTCTGAAGACCCTCCCCGGCCGCAGGAGGCAAAATCCACGGACCATGGCAGCCTCACTCCTCCCAGTCTCCCACAAGCCACTCCCGAGGATCCAAGTTCTGCTTCAAAACGAACCAGAGCTGAGGTCTCAACCACCACCCCTAGACAAGTCAGCCCCGACGTGGCCTCCCCCGGCATCACGCCAGCGAGCTCGAAATCCAGCTCAAGGAGCACACGAAAGCGGTAAGTTGTGGCAGTGAGTTGGATATGGCCTGATGTTCAGAGTGGGTCAGGCGGAGCTTCAAGGAGTTCTCAGCGCGTCTGCAGGGCTGGGTGCGACGCAGCCACGACGGGCGGCCGCTCCATCCTGCACTAAGCCGGTGAGCTTAATACATACAATGTTGATCAATTTGCTTACGGTGTAGCCGTCAACTGGTGCCAGAGTGGTTCCATCCAAGAGGAGCAAGCCAGTACCTGAAGCGCGAGAAGACCTTGGCATATCCTCCACAACTCAAAAGAAGGCCAAAACACGCCATTCGGAAAAGTTTGACGACCTGCACGGTGGTCCCGCTTCTCCGACAGCGGTTAGTCCCACGCACGCAGCTGGGGGTCCCATAACGCCCACAACGACCAGAGGTTTATTTCAGGTGTGTGATGTTTGACAATGCGATTCTGATCGTAGTCCGCGGCCGTTTCTAGGCGCTCCTCTGAGCGCGTTAGGGATCGCCGTGCAGCCGCTGATGGTGCCACGTTCAGCCCTGCTATACCCACTCCTCACCAAGTGCAACCTCAGGCGCTCCGCCCTTCACCTCCGACGGTTGGAACGCTGCGCAGGGAGGCGGCGGGATACGTCCCATGGAGAGAGGCCGAGGTATGTTGCGTTTTGCGCACCCGATGCTGAATCGTGAAGGCGGCAATCGTCATCGAACACTTTACCAAGAACAAACTCAACAAGGAAAACTTTTCCGCCTGCTGGTCAAAGCTCAAAAAGAAGATCCCTGGATTTGACCGCTCGGACAATGCGGTGGAGATGCAGTAAGAACCCACAACCACGCGCAGATACTGACATGAATAGGGCCCGGAAATTGGTTAGGACAAAGCGCATCGTTCCACCCAAGTGAAACTCCCAGCAGACTGGCCAAGTGTTGCATGTTGGATTTGCCGTACCCATGCGGTGTGCGTGTAGCCTGTGTAGCGATTGAAGAGATCATTGTATGCATCATGTACATGTCGCCGTCATCATGGCGTGTGCCAACTCGCACTGGTGGTGCCACAACGAGTTGGCTGTGCCTGGCTCTGACGGAAGCAAATCCACTCTTGTTTCTGCGGTTCTTGGAAGTTGGGACCAACACATTGTGACGTCCAACAAAGCTACCACCATCATCTCGTGCTCCGTTTGCTTGTTACCCATCCTTCCAGCGCTCACCTTCCCGTTTGTGCGAGACGACGGGAGACCCGACTTTTGCCAACTGAGAGCTGCTTTCCTTTCGACAGCGCGGCGCCCGCGTCCGTGACCGCCCAACACCGTCATGTCGTTTGGACACACCAGCAACCCGTTTGGGGCGCAGGCCCCGCCGCAGCAATCGCTATACCCGGCGTTGCCCGAACACTCGCACGGCTTTCCGCACATGCACAATCCCTTCCACCACTCTCCTCGGCACTCTGCGCCAGGACAGCCTGCGGGCGGCTCGAACGCGCTCGTGCCGGGAGCCGCGCCCGGCGCTCCCGGCGCTCCAGGAATGGCGGTAGCACCTGCGCCGTTTGGTAGCGGCCCCGCTGGACCTGTCTCTGCGCCGCCTTACGGCTCGTCGTACGGCGCTGGGCCATATGGCTACTCGCAGTACACGGCCAGCAGGGTGCAGGCGCCGCAGGCACTAGAGGAACCGGCCAAGGACGAGGACACAACGTACGGTCCGCTCGGCCGGGCGCGGGGCAAGATTGAGCGTGCGATGGCATCGGACAACGAGCTGTCTCTCGACCTGGTAGACCAGCTTCAACAGGGTAGGTAAAGGAAGGCAGGGTGTGGCTGACGACAGCGACGCAGGAGTTTTACGTCGCGCCGCCATCGCAGTCGGCTGCGTTTGCCAATGCAAAGGTTACTCGCAACACGCCGCTCCCCGACGCGCTCCACCAGGAGCTCACCTGTGAGTCGTGAGAGATGTGCAACAGGCTGATGAACAGATAAACACCAGGAGGCGCGGATGGGCTTGTTTGAGGAGATAGAGCGCGCGTGGTTCACAGTCGACAACCGGCTGTTCCTGTGGGACTACAACGACGGGCGCGACTTTAGCCGCTACGACCAGCAAGCGGACACGATCCAGGCTGTGGGTGTTGTGCGCGCGCGCAAGGATGTGTTTGTGGACGACATTACGCACCTGCTCGTCATCTGCACGTCGTCCAAGATCTCGTTACTCGGCCTGTCGCGCTCGAGCAAGGGCGAGCTGTCGCTGTACGCCACTAACATGTCGGTCGACACGCCGACGACCATGTTGTCTGTACGCGGCACGGACGCGGGGCGCATCTTCCTTCTCGGTGTTAACAAGGATCTGTACGAGCTCGAGTACTCGACCAGCAGCGGTTGGCTCAGCAGCGGGTCCAAGATCTGGGTCACGAACCGCTCGAGCGGGTACCTCAGCACATGGGTGCCGAGCGTGCTGCAGGGCGCGAACCGCGATGGCGTCGAGAGCTTTGTCGTCGACGCTCAGCAGTCGCGCCTCTTTGCGCTCCACTCCAAGGGCCACGTCGAGTGGATCGACGTCTCGGGCCACCGCTTCGAGGTGCGCTCGCGATACAACAACCTCCGCAACGACCTCATTCGCTTCAACCTCACCGGCCGCGCGGGACCACAGCCCGAGATTGTGGCGATTGCGTCTGTCCCCAAGACGGAGAGCAGGAAGGCCGCCATTGTCGCGATCGCGTCGAGCGGCGCACGCGTCTACCTCGGTATCGGCATGCGGCACTACTACGGGCCCTCGGGCCTGCATGTCGTCGCGACGCGCCCGCCTCCACCGGACGTGCCAAAGGTCATCCCCCAGTCGTTCTACTCTTCCGGAACGCTCATCGCCGTGCAATCCGAGAACATGCCCACCCCGTCCGCCAAGCTCACGATTGTGACTCCCGCCATCGGCCGCCAGTCGGCGATGCGCGAAAACTTTGACAACTACCAGACGCCTGCGCTGCAGGAGTGGTGGTCCAACGTGCCAATCCCGTCGCAGGTGTGGACTATTGCCGAGGTGACGGCCACGAACCCTGCGCGCGCGCCGCCTGGCCTGTGCTTGGACGACGGCCTCGTGCTCACCGAGTTTGCCCGTGAAGCTGTCGTTCCCGCGCGCCAGTTCCTCGTGCTTACCACCACTGGTCTCTTCTGGGTGACCCAGCCGCGTCCCCTCGACATGCTCGAGGGCGACCTCGAGATTGAGAAGGATCAGGCTGTGGTTGTCGCGCGTCAGGCCTTTGGCCGCGTTCAGCTTGCGGGCATGGCTGTGCTCATGGGTTCCGCGGGCCAGAAACGCCAGGTCTCCGACCTCGTCTCGGCTAGCATCAACATTCTCCTTTCGGCCGAGCCGCCAGTCGTGCAGACGTCCACGACCGGCTCTCGCTCCATCATCTACTCGCCCCGCCACGACGGCCTCGCGGCGACGCTTGCGCGCTACCTCCGGCCTATTTGGAAGGCCAAGGTCATGGCCGCGGCGCCCCCACCAGTCAAGTACAAGCTTGGCGTGAGCGACAAAGAGCTGTTAGCCGTGCAGGGGCGGCTTGCGGAGCTGCTCGGCTTCCTCGACGACCACCCGTTTCCGCGGCACCAGGCTGAGGGCGACGCCAAGCTCGCGTGGGACCAGGAGGAAATGTCGACGCACGGGCTGCACCTCCTGCTTAAGCAGGCGATTGAGGCAATTTCGTTTGTGCTTCTCCTTGCCGACTACAAGCTGCCCGAGGTCATTGCAAAGTGCCCTGTGGCTACGCAGACGACGCTCGGCAGCCTCACCTTTGAGGGTCTTTTGACGAGCCAGGGTGGCCGCGACGTCGCGCGTACCCTCGTCACCGCGCTCATTGAGCTCCAGATCAACCAGGAGCTGGGTATCGACAACCTCAGCGCCATCCTGCAGCAGCGCTGCGGAACGTTTGTGCAGCCCGGCGACGTGGTGCTGTACAAGGCAGAGGAGAGCCTGCGGCGCGCCGAGAGCACGCGGGACGCGGGCGAGCGTGCCGAGAACATTTCCGAGTCGCTGCGTCTGTTCAACCGCGCCGCGTCGAGCGCCGCGCGCAGTGTCTTTTCGCGCCTCCCAGACGTCACGAAGCGCTACGGCGGCCTCAACGACGTGCGCGGGACGATCGAACTGCCCCTTCGCGTCGCGACCGACATTGACCCCGACGACAAGGCCGGCGACTACGTCCGGGACGGGCGAAACCCTGGCGACCCGCGCTTTGGGTTCTTGGAAGAGCGGCACGAGTGCTACAGCCTCGTTGTGGGTGCGCTCGGCAAGTACGACGACGCGTTGGACAAGGCCACAGCGGCGGGTAACCGTGAGTGGTGCCTCGGTGGGATTGGTACTGACTCTAGCGGCCAACGCTATGCGTGTGCGCGACGAAGCGTATGCTCTCGCTATCAACTCGGACGACGAGCTGTTCCACTTTTACCTGTACGACTGGATCTCAAGCATGGGTCGGGCGGACCAGCTCTTGGACGTAGGTACAGCGTCATGGGCGCAGGCTGACCGCGCAGTTTGAAACGCCCTTTATCGAGCACTACCTCCAGGTCACGACGTCCAACGTGCCCGGCCGTCGCGACCTGCTGTGGAAGTTTTATGCCCGGCGCGAGGAGTACCTGCCTGCGGCCAAGGCGCTCGAGGACCTGGCGACGCGGCCGGCCGAGATGACGCTGCAGGAGCGGGTGTACTACCTCGCGCAGGCGCTGACCAACGCAAAGTCGGCTGCGAGCCTCGGTGCCGAGGACGTCGAGTTCACCACGGGTCTGCAGGAGCGTCTTGATGTTGCGCAGGTGCAGCTCGAGGTTGTCGGCGCGGTCGAGGGCCACCCAGACATGAGCCCGTTCGAAAAAGTCGAGCCTTTGCAGAAACTCAACGCCGAGCTGTTAACCCTCGACGACCTGTACCAGCACTTTGCGCGGCCGCTGCGGCTGTTTGAGTCGATCCTGCTTATTCTCAAAACGTCGGACACGCGTGTCGAGGACGTGTGTTCGGCGGTATGGACCGAGCTGCTCCGCCGCGCGGCGGCCACAGTCCCGCTCGAAGCGGGCGAGAGCGAGCTAATCACGGACCTGTGTCGCAAGTTTTACCCGTCCGAGGGCGCGCCGGCCGACATTGTTCTGCCGATAGTGTACAACTTTGGTGCGGCGCACCCTGGTTGCGAGGCGGGGTGGGCGACGCGCGCGCTGCTCGCCGGCGGCGTGCCGCTCCGCGACGTGTGGGACGTGGTGCTTGCGCTGCACGACGAGGCGACCGACGCGCGCGAGTATTATGCTGAAGAGGCCGCCGCGGCGATTCAGCGCTGGCTCGACCTGCCCTCGCGCACGCGCGACGTCGACTCGCTGCCCCCCGCCGAAGTCGAGCAGTTTGCGTCAAAGTACCTCCTCCGCGCCAAGGGCAAGGACCTCGACGCTCGCCGCGCAGAGACACGCAAGACTATGCAGCAGGCCAAGACCGCCGCGGGGAGGTATTAGATAGAGATAGGGGTAGATTAGCATTGAGGCATGGTAATGAACACTAGGACGAGCAGGGCCTGTCCGAGACGGGGGCGATTCGTGAGCCAGGAGTAGGCAAGTAACTTTGGATGTGAACCAGAACAAGAAACGCCTCGCCGCTGCTCGTGACCGATACCTCTTCTCATCGCGCAAATCGTCAGTGCTTGTTAAACCTGCACCGTGGCGGCCACTCTGCAGTCGGGAAGCAAAGTCTCATACACATACTGTACATTCCCCACGGTCTACCACCCCCCGACCCAATATCCAATCACGGCCATGACGGCGCCGCAGACGGCGTTGACCGCCGAATTGGAGAGGACGTCTATTCCAGGCCCGATCTGTACGACGCCCGGTGCGGACGCGCGCGCCGCCGCCGAGTGGTCAGTGAGGACGCGCCCGTCGGCCGTGGAGTAGAGTGTGCGCTGGAGCGTGGCGCCGAGTAGCGAGTCGAGGAGCGAGCCCGCGAGGCCGGCGGCGGTACCCCACGCGACGAGCGGGAGGGGACCCTTGAGGCCGGCGTCGAGCGCCCAGCGCACAGTGGATGAGATGGCGGTGTACGCGGACGCGACGAGGCCCGGCGACGCCGTGGCGCTCGCGAACCCTCGCGCGGCGGCGGCCGCCGGCGACTCGATACATACGCCCAGGGCGACGGCAAGCCCAATCACCGCGCCGCCCGCGACGCTCGCGCCTAGTCCGAGCGGGGACACGGCGCCGTTCGTACCCGCCGGAACGCGCTCGCCGGTAAGGACGTGAACTGGGCGAGCCCGCGCCAGGATGCCTAGCTCGGACGCGAGCGTGTCGGCCAAACAGGCGGCGTAGTGCCCCACCAGGGCAAAAATGAGGCTGCGCGCGAGCGGCGCGCCGAGGAGTGATGCCGGCGGCGAGTCTTCGTAGTTTGCCCTATACGCCAGCGCGACTACCACGCCAGGGAGCGAGTTGGACAGGACCTGTATCCAGTCGCGGTTGCCGCCGGGGCGCGACGGGTCTGGCCCGTCTTCTAGTTTTGCCTTGACACTCGCTTTTACCTCCCATCAGTATTTGAGTAGCGCCCGGCGCCAACACTTACTTTTGTCGCGCGCGATCCGGCCAGGTAGAACACGACCATTGTCACGCCGAACAGCTTGAGCGGGTTGGCGAGGTGCGCGTACCCCGCCGCCCACGCCGCGACGGCGCCCGAAGCGCTCAGCGAGCCCTTGCGGTACCCGTGTGCTGCTAGGCCTGTCGCGACGAGCGCCGCCCCGGGGTAGAGGTTGGCCGCCATCGTGTTGTTGATGGAGAGTGCGTGCAGTGGCGGTAGTGGTGGCCACAACAGGGCTAGTGTGGGGCACCAACGTGTGACGTGGCCTTTATCTGGGCGTATCAAACCTCCACCCACCACTGGCGGCATAAATTGTTGATGGGCGGGATTTGGAAGCCTCCATCCTTCCATCGGTGAGTATCATGTCGAGGGGGGTACGGCGAGCGGCGGTGTTGCTGCTCTGCCTGCGTGCCTGCCGGACTTGACTTCCCTCTGCGCTGCGCGCCTCGCGCCGCCTCGTGACGCCTTTGCTGACGGCAGTTTTTACAAGTGATGACACACCGCTGGCCGCAGGTATTCGACTGCGCCGCTCGACGGCGCAGGCAGACAGCAACCGCCCGGCGGCCACCTCCTTGTTACACCAGGGGCGGCTATTAGGTCTGAGTCACGATGGGGAGCGCCGTGCGCGCGCGCGCGTGTGTGCGCGTATGTCGCGCGCAGGCGTTTTGTACAAGGGAGACGAAGAAAGTTCAGGTTGTAGTTCTATGCGACGATTGTAACTGTGTTCATTCCACCAGCTATGGCGAGAGTGTACGCGTGCATGGGACGCACCCATGCGTGCACTCTCCGGTTGCGTCTGGCCGTCTTTGGCCGCGCTGTGAACGGGCCACTCTGTAACCGTGGCTGTTGCAGTCCACACCTCGAGCAATAGCCCAGCGTTAGGTGAGGTGCCTATTTCCTTGAGGATAGGCCCGCGGGACATTTTTGCCCGCCTAACAGCCACCCCCGAAAACGGCCGGACTGCACCAGTCACAACGCCCACTGGCTGCCCCATCTCGTCCTCTCGGCCCTCTTCACCACCCACCACTCTTCTCCGTCCCTTCCGTCCTCCGTCCTCCGTCCTCCCCTCCCTCTCCACAAAAATGTCCCTCCTCCGCGTCACTGTGCGTATCTCACCTGCGGCGTGCGCGGCGTGCGCGGGACGGGCGCAGCGAGGCGTGGCGCGGCGTAGGCGCTCCCGACAGCGATGCACGGCGGGCTAGAATCGACCCTAGGCGGTTTTCCGCAGACGCCGGCGACACACCGTCGACGGCGCTGTCCTTCCATGCGCCGCTGAGCATTCCCCCGGCGTCGTGTAACCCTTCGGTGGGATGCTCGGCGGTCTCTTGCCCGTGCACGCCGCGCCGCACGCGCCTATCGCCGCCTGCGCAAACCTCGCGTGCAAACGTCCCGCGCATCCGCGCGCCGTTTACATCCCTGTTCTGTGTCCACTAACGCCAGGCCCAGCGCACCCCCGCGTTCGCGCGCGCCTTCTCGGCCTCGACCGCCCGCAACGGTATGTACTAGCCCCGCCTCGCGGCGCTGACGCCAGACCTCATCAAGGACCTGTACATCAAGGAGCTCAAGGCGTACAAGGCGCCTGCCAAGGTGAGCCCGGAGTGGGGTTGGTTGATCGGCGAGACTAACGACTAGGCGGCCGACGCCCACACGCAGCACGTGCGCTCGTTTGCGGCCCCCTCGGCGCCCAAGGCGCCCGAGCTCCCGTCCGACCTCGCCGGCGAGATGTCCAAGTTTGACTCGACCGAGCCGACCCTCGGCAACTCTGCGACGCCCGCCAAGCCCGCACTCGGCCAGTCCGCCGGCGGCGCAAAGGAGTTCCTCGAGGCCCTCGAGTCCGACCTCCCCAAGAAGGACGCCCACTAGACGCCCCGCCGTGCACTGCAGGTGGTACTAAAAATGCATCCAGTGAAATGTAGCCATCTCGGGGGATGATGACCTGAGACCGGCATCTATCTGACAACCACACAATCCTCTCCTAGTCTTTACCCTTGGCCTGCTCCTTTGCCTTGCGCTCCTTTGCCTTTGCGCGGGCGTCGTCGATAACCCCAGCTGCCATTAGTGTGTTTTCGTGACGCCCGACGTACCGCGAATGTTGCTCTTGTTGAGCGCCTCGAATAGGCCAAGCACGAGCGGAAGCATGTTGTGCCTGCGTAGGGCGTTTTCGGCCTTGCCCCGCGCGAGCTTGTTGCGCTCCTGCTCGAGCTGCTCGGTGAGCTGGAAGCGCTCGCCCTCGTTAGTCGCCGCGGCGATCTGGCGCTCGAGGCGGGGAATGGCCGCGGAGCGCACGGCGAGGAGGTTGAACATGACCTAGGGTTAGGGCGAGCGCTGTAAGGTACGTACCGAGCCTGGGGGGTACGTCGCAATACGTTGCTGGATCGTCTCCCGCGCGGCGTCAATCCAGTCGCCGTCGTCGACGGCCGCGTGCATCACTGGCGCGGCACGCAGCCCGTCAAGCTCGTACAGCACCCCGTTGACGGGGAGGTACGTGACAAAGTGGTACGCGTCCTCCTTTTCGCGGTCGGGCATGGCGCTGTTGTCGATTGAGAAGGGCGACGACTTGGAGAACGAGTTGTGTACTTCGCGGATCTGGTCCGACGACGCCACGACGTGGCCTAGGCTGTGGGATGGTTAGGCGTCTTGTTCGAGTTTCCCACTCACTCCTGCGACGACATGCCCGCGCCAAACTCGCGCAGGTTCTCGAGCTCGCTCCCGATCCCGATCGTCTCGCCCGCGTGCGTGGACGGGACAGAGGGGATGTTCATGACTGCGTTGAGCGCGGCAATGGTGCCGCACGAGTTGTTGATGACCTGGGGTTAGCCGGGCCGTGTTGGACGCGCAGCCGACAACGTCGCTGCTGCAGCTCACGCCGACGCCGAAGGAGCGGCGCAGGACAGTCCTGCAGCGGCGGCGCAAGCCGCACCTCGGCAACGGCAGCGGCGGCGCGTCGTGCAGCGACGAGCGACCACCGTCGGCATCTCACCTGGTTGGCAAACCAAACCCCTGCTTCTTGGGGATCAACCTCTACGCCCGCGGCGTCCTCGCCGCCGCCGCCGCCGACCCACTTGAACAGGAAGATGAGCGCGTAGATCGGGCGCAGGGGCGCAAGCTCGGCCTCGTCGAGCGAGTACAGGTCGTCCTGGGGTTAGCGACGCGCGCGAACGCAGCAAGCGTGTGGCCCAACGGTGACCCGACGGCGGGCGCACACGTCATGAGGGGCAAGATGAGATGGGGCAAGTGACAAGGGCGCAGGACGAGACGGCGCAAATGACGAGGGGTACCGGGCGTTCACTCTACTTTGCCCCTCGCTGCGCTTGCGTGCGCGCACGCGCAAGCGCGCTCCCATCCCTTCCCGCATCGAGACCGCCGTTCCCGACCACCACTGACGAAAAGTCGCCATTGTGTACCCCGCGCCACGCGCGCTCCCGCCGGTCCGCACCGCGACTCACAACCTGCAACCCCTTTACGCCTAGCTGGCGAAGGAGCTCGCTGAAGACCTGCGGGTCCGACTCGGTGAGCGACCATCCCGACGGGTCCTCCATGGTGCTTGTGTACAAGGAGATAGGGTGTGGGTGTGTAATGGGCGATGCTGGGCGCTGGATCGAAAATCGTCAACAATAATGACGCAAGTGTGTGTTGAACCTGGCCCTCAGACTGGCGTATCGGCGTTGGCCCGACGGATGGTCTGATGGCCATACACCCACCCACTAAGTTGCAAAGATACAATCACCATGCATATGCGGATTATACAAACAATGCTGCTGCGCGACGCTGTGGCATGGGTAGTTTTGGCGTCGCGGGCAGTGTGGGGCGAGCGGAGATGGGCGAGTGTGGAGACGAGAGGGCCGCGACGCCACCGACAGGCTGTTGCCTGTCTTTTGTCTAGCCAAACCACGCCCGGATGTCCTCCAGTTCGCGGTGCCACTCCTCCCACTGCGCGACCTTGTTCTGGACCTCACTTTCGGGCATGAGCGGCCCTGGCGACCCATCGCCCGCGCGAACCCGCTCTGCGGCCTGGTACTGCGCTGCCAAGGCCGCACTGAGCTTCTCGTAGCGCGGGTACACCTCGTCGTAGCGGTCGCGAAGGGTGCGCGCGTCGGGTTGGCCGCGGGGCGTCTTGATCTCGGGCGTCGGCGCGTGCCCGTTCGCCGACCGGTCCTTTTTCTTGTCCAAGTCGAGCGGAGTGGGTACGCGCCGTTTAAAGCTCGGCAGCGACCGACGCGTCGGTGACTCTTCCTTGTCCCGACTCGACTTGTCCTTCGGCTTGCCCTCCTTGTCTACGCGCCGCCGTTTCGGCCGGTCCTCGTCGTCGTCAGAGGAAGTGTAGACTGGCGACGGGCGCCGCTTCGACGACACTGATCCGTTCGCGTCCTTGCCGTTCGCAACTGAACCCTGAACGGTGCGAGGCCGTCCTCGATCTCGCACTTCGCCCTCCTCGCTGTCGTCCGAGCTCGTGTAGTCGCGCGTGCTCGCGCGCCGTTTCTGAGACAGCGGCCGCTCGCTCTTGGACATGGGCGGGGATGTCTTGGCTGCTGCTGCCGCTGCCTTTTTCGCCGGCTTGACGCTCGCCTTGGGCGACGTCTGCGCCGGCTCCTTGGCCTCCTTGGCCGGCTTTTCTTTTGGCCGCGCTTTAGGCGGCGACGCCGCCTTTGGCGACGTCTCCTTCTCTTCTGGCGACGACGGCCCGAGGCGCGGGCTGGCCGTCCGGTCGATGCCCTTGACATTGGGAAGGCTCGACGCACGCTTGTTGTGCTCGGCCTTCATCTTGGCAATCTGTTTACCGATCTTTGTCTTTGGTGCGGCCTTCTCCTTGGCCTTTGTCGCGGCAGGTGCAGGCGACTCGGCCCGACTTGGTGGTAGTGACGGTGTTGGTTTTGGTGGTGACACTGTGACGGTTGGTTTTGGCGGCGACACGACTTTCGGGGGCAGCTTGAGTTCTGGTGGCGAGCGCTCACGGGGAGCACTGGCCAGCGCGTCCTTTTCCTTCTGGTCGAGCTCGGCGCGTTCCTCGGCGTCGGGCGGTAAACCGATCTCGTCAAACGCCTTGCGCGCAAGACCAACGACAGTCACGACCTCATCGTACGTGTACTTCCACCCTGCAATCTTGATCTTAGCATATTGGTGTGGGCGGAGTGTAAACGTGTCGTCAGACCCGCGGCGCCCAATCTGGCGTCAGCCCAACACCCAGGGAGCAGTAACTTACAACATTGGCGGCGCGCGAGACGTCCTCCTTTGGACCTCCGGTACCCTCGACGAGCTGGTCGATGGTCGTTGGGCCGAGGGCGAGGAGCTGCACCACGCCCGTTTTGAGGGGTACGCGCTCGGTGGACGGGTACGCTGCGGCAGGACCGCTCTGCGTACGACTCATGGCCGGCGCGACGTGGCTCGGCATTGGCGACGCGCGAAACTGACTCTCGTCGACAGGTTTGGGCGTGTACGACGGCGTCGCCGTCGCCTTGCCGGTGACGCGCTCTGCGCGCTGCGCGCGCTCGCGCTCGAGCATCGCGCTCTGCTGCCGCACCTTTTCCGCGGCGCGCGACACGGCCCCACGCGAAAATGGAACAGAGAGCCGGCCGGCGACCGTGCCCTCTGGAGCGAGCTGCCCGTTCGTGTACGAGTACACCTCGTGCAACTGGCCCGTGTTGTGTGCGTCGAGAGGGAGTGGGTCCTCCCCTGGAAGGTTGAGTGTCTGGGTCAGCTCGGCGTATCGTTGTCACAACTTACTATTCCACCGTCGACGGTGAGAGATACCTCTGCGCCACCGTCCGCCGCCGCCGCGAGCTTGGTCCATGTGTCCTCTGGGAAGCGAACGAGGTATGCCGGCGGCAACCCCTCGGGCCCACTGGGCGCGAGGGGAATCGTCCCTGATGGGAGGGGCATGCCGACGAGCGTGGAGCGTCCGGGCGTGCAAGGGGAGATCACCAGCGACGAGCTGGCAGTCGTTGGAGCAAGGGGTTGGTGCGTTGTGGTGTGTGGATCAGGCAACCAAGGGCGTCGTAGGTGGGGTCAAAGTTGGGGCCAGAGGGGGAGATGCGGTGGTCAAGTGGTGGCCGCCGCTGCCGCCACTAGCGCATCGAGAGTTGGTGATGGGGAGAGCGGCGACAACAAGAGCTCGGCGGCGATGGTGTGTATGAGTGTGGTGAGGACTCTTGAAGCGCGCGCGTGTGTGTACGAGGTGATGGGTTCTCGCAATCAATGGGAACAAGCCAAGAGCCCGCGTGGTCGGTGATCGGACCGGCCAATGCCGCGATGGGGGCCCAGAAATTCCAAGGGGACGTGCACGCAAGAAGAGCGGGCGCGCAATGCGTCGCTGGGTGTCGCGGCGGCGGCGTGGTGCTGACGTTGGGCGCGCTCTACCCGCGAGCAAGTAGGCAGGTAGTGTAGTGTAGAGAGGACCGCGAAGGCGGCGGATGTTGGGCGTAGACGCAGTGGCCGGGAATAGCGTGCCGGTGCCGAGAATCGGCCGAGTCGGCGTGGGCAGCGGCGATAGCTGGAGCAAGTGGATGAGCAGGGACGTGCCGTCCGTGTGTGCGTGTCGGGGTCGTTGAGCGTTCCGCCAAGATGGATGAATGGGCAGGAAGTGTGGGACCAGTCGATGGCAAAAGTCAATGGTCACAAGAACACCTCCTAGGGAGCGTCACTGATAGATACCGCGCCAAGTCGATGGTACAGTCACAGACACCGAACAGTGGGACGAGGCACGGGCAACCTCCCTGACACTGGCAAATGCCGTCTAAACGCATGCAACTCATCCAGCTATATGCAGCTCCTGTTCGAAACACTCATAATACATGCAAGCGAGTCTATCTCACATCTCGGCGTGCGTCTCTGACCTGGACGCTCGTGGCTCGGCATCCACACAGCACGCGGTCCATCGGTTATTGTTGGACTGGCGTCAGCGGCCGTGCACCGTTTCACAGCGCCACGCGCACAGGCCCGCGTGCACTCACTGGGCTTAATTTTGAAGTGCAGCGTGATCAGCGACAGGATGAAGCACTGGTGTAAGCTTTCGTCAGTGTACCAGAGCTCACCCGGAGGTCCTGCACGAGGTAGTAGAACACGCGCAATCCCTCGGCGTCGGCGCTGTCGTTGACGTCGGCGAGCGAGCCGATTTTGGCCGTCTGGTGTCAGCGTGCCACGAGTGTGGAAGGGGCGACAGCTGCGCCTCGCTGCGGCAAAGGGGAAGCACAATGTTCGTTGAGGCGTACGGGCCCCCGATCCCCCGATCCCCCAAGGGGTAGCTCTGTAACCTGACTGGCGAGACCGAATGTAACACAGCAGTAATCCAGCTGTAAAGACGGCACACGACAGCTGGACCGGGACGGATGGGATATCACGGCACACCCAAGCATGCCAGGACCAGACAGGCTTAGAGAGCGCTCGCATTCATGCACGCGCTCTCGTGTCGGCGCGCACACCCACTCACCTCGAACGAGATGTGCTCCTTGTCTATCCGGACTTCGAGCTCCTGCCTCCCCACGACGTTCTTCTTCGGCCACTGCGCGTCGTCTTCTCTGCCTGTCAGCTGACTGAACCGTCCCAAAGCTCACTTTGTAATCTCGCTGTCGCGCACAATACGCTTCAGCTCCTCGGCAACGGCAGGGCCGACGTAGACTGGCGTGAGCGGGGTTCAAAGCATTAGAGATGTTAGAGAGGGAGGTGCTCGTCGCCGAGATGACCGTCACCCCCAAGCTGTCGCGCCGCCGCCACGGTCGTCGCGGGGTGCTCGGCTTGACCCACCTTCCTTCCTGATGAGCGAGTCGTTACGGTAATTCGAGTTGTTGGCATAACGCAACCGGCCTGTTGTCAGCCACAGTTTCAACTAGATGCTCACCCTGGCCGTACTCGAACTCGAGGAACTCGTGCCCGTGCATGCCCTGGTGGCCAGTACTGCTGTCAGAGGCGTCAGCGGGGTGGACGCACTAGTACCGGAGGTAGAATGGGTCGTTTTCGAGCTCGGCAGCGGGGTTGGACATGGTGACAAGCGGTGGGGTCGGGTGCAGTGATGTAGATGAGATACGATACAATCTGGTGTCGTCACTGTCGTTGTCGTTGTTGTCGTTGTCGCGACAGATCAACTTCTTGGTCAACACGCACAGATACATAGAGTGACCTCCACCAGTGGCGGCGGGGATATCCCGGAATTAACCTCGTGGCACCCATCCTCGCCCTGCGCGCCCTGGCGCCCTGGCTCATTACGAGTTTACGCGTCGGTCGCGACGCGTCTGATTTTCCACTCACACCCATCAACAACAAACCCACCACCACCGCCATGACAGTTACAGGCTCGTCCAAGCCTATCGACAAGGACGGCAAAGCCGCTACCGCCAAGCTTCCCGCGTCAGCGATGATTTCGCCGCGTTCTGCCGCGCGCTTCCACCCCGCGGCTATTTGTGCATGCGCGGGTAAGAAGGTGGGTGCAGGCAAGCTGGGGCAGGCTCGAAGCGCGCGTTAGTGAGCGTTGTAGAGCTTTGAGTCAACTGGCACGACGTGTTTCTCGCACGTTCTTACGCTCCAATCGCTCACCCACGCCGAGCTAACGCCAGTCCGCTTCCGCGCCGATGCGCGTCAAGCGCCTCGCGCCCGAAGCCACCGTGCCCACGCGCGGGTCGGCGCACGCGGCCGGGTTTGACCTGTACGCTTCCCGCGCGGCCACGGTCCCCGCGCGCGGCAAGGCCA
Source organism: Cutaneotrichosporon arboriforme (assembly GCA_002335565.1). Lineage (NCBI taxonomy): Eukaryota > Fungi > Basidiomycota > Tremellomycetes > Trichosporonales > Trichosporonaceae > Cutaneotrichosporon > Cutaneotrichosporon arboriforme. The sequence goes on along the minus strand of BEDW01000007.1, from coordinate 1,161,917 downwards.
TGGTCGACACGGACATCTCGATCGCGCTCCCGGAGGGGACGTATGGACGTGTCGCGCCGCGTTCGGGTCTGGGTGAGTAGCCGACGCCCGACGCCGCAAGCCGTCAGCGCAACCTTACGGCTGCACATGTCGTGATGAGTAAGTCTGACGGCAGCGGCCAAGCACTCGATCGATGTCGGCGCGGGCGTCATCGACGTCGACTACCGTGGCCCCCTCAAGGTTATCCTGTTTAACCTCTCCGACGTCGACTTCTCTGGTATGTGTGCGCCAGTGTCCTAGCTGATGGCAGTGGCGCCCGGTGACCGTATTGCCCAGCTGATCCTCGAGGAGGTGCGCATGGCGCCCGCGCTCGAGGTCGACGACCTCGACGTGACGGAGCGCGGCGAGGGCGGGTTTGGCTCGACCGGTGGGTTTGGCGTCGCCCCGGCTCCTGCCGCGTAGCTGTTTTCGCGTCTGTAGTCCAGAGAGAGGTGCCGATGATGTATGTAAATGTGGCCATATTCTTTGCAGTAACAATCACCCACGCGCTTGTGTCCACACATTATGCAAGCCTAGAAATAACCTATTAACCTGGGTCCTACGTCCGTAACTAGCCCGCCTTCTCTGGATCCGCCGCGGCGGCGTCGCCGTCCTTGTGCTTGTGGTGGAAAATGCCCTTGGCCTTGTCCTCTGCGTTGTGGAGACCCGCCTTGGCAGCTTCGGCTGGGTTGGTCATACCGTCGACAAGCTTCTCCTTCTTGGAGCGAATTGGTCGGCCTTCCTCGACGGCCTCGATGTCGCTAGACGAGATACTCGACGACGAGCTGTTGGCCTGGCGGTACAGCATGCCCTTCTTGTCCTTGGCCTGGCGGCGGGCGTTGGCGCGGCGTTTCTTGAGGTCCTGGTCCACGTCGTCGTCGCAGCTCAGCGCGAGCACGTGCAACCCACCAAACTGCTCGTACAGGAACTTTTGCAGTATGGGCAGCAGTTCCTTGTCGGGACGGTACGTGCCCGAGTCGTTGTCGATGACGAGCTCGTACTGCGAAGGTTCCGTCGAGCCCTTTCGCCCATCGGGACCGCGGATCACGTCCGTCTGCTGCGGCACATCGTACTGCGCCTCGAGCGCACGCTTCTGCCGAGACAGCAGCGTCTTCTTCTTGCCCTTGGACCCGTCGTCTGGCCCTTTTTGCTTTGACGGGTCGACCTTGATCCCGGCGTCCTGTGTCGTACCGGTCGCACCATCGTTGACGCCACCGTTGACGCCACTGTTGACACCACCGTTGGCCCCGCTCCCTTGGACCTCTTGGGTCGCCATGGCCGCCTTCTCGTCGTCCGCGCCAGGTTCGCCACGCGCCCGAGTCGCCGCTGCGTCCTCGGGTTTGACCGACTTCTCCGAGAGGACGCCCTTGCCCTCTCCCTTGGCCTCGAGTGCCTCGTCCTCGAGCTCAATGTCGAGGCTGTTACGTTCGTGCTTACGCCCGACCTTCTCACCCGCACGGTCGGGCCGGTACTTGCGCACAAAGAACTCGCCACTAAACGCAACATACATCTGACATTAGCCCCGCCAATTAACGAAGAAAAAACCCACGTTGACGTCCGAGTGCATGGTGTGCTTGGACAACATGTCAATGCTAAACTCGGACCCAGTCTCGGTGAAACGCAAGAGGCCGTCGAGCGTCAGGACGTAGGTGAAGATACGGTGGCCCTGTCCCCACGCGGCCATCTCGAGGAACCGCTGGCCCATCTCCTTGCCTGGCCCAGGAATGCGGCCGTATTCCGTCTCGACGTCAAAGTGGTAGACCTGCTCGTGCTGGCGGTGCAGGAGTCTATGCAGAAGAAAGCCTCGCGGACCTTTACCCTTGAACATGGGCGACACGAACCCCTTGAACGCGACGTAGCGGTGGTACAGCTCGTTCGGGACGGGACCCCGCAACTGGATCTGATTTGCCTGGAAACTGGGTGTGAGCGCTACTTGGGTTCAGAAACTCACTTTGACTCCTCCTCGCCGTCCTCTTCGCTCGGCCCGGTCGTGCCGACCATGGCGCCGAGGATAGGCGAGTAGTGGGTCCACCAAAAGTTGTTGACGGTGTACGCTTTGCCGTCGTTGACCTCGGTCTTGCCGAGGACCTGGACCGAAATGTCAATAGTGGGGTCGACGCGGGCACTCTCGCTGACGGGTTTGAGGCAGTGTCGCACGCCCCACGCACGCCAATTTGCGCCGCGCGACGTGAGCTTGTACGTCAGGTCCGTGGCATACCCCTCGCTTAGCTGGCCGGTATGAATATGTACGCGGCCGAGGAGGTCGTCGTGGGTACCCGTGTCCTCGTCGTACACGCGGACTTTAAACTCGACGCCGTGCTCCGGTAACCCCGCAACGACCCACTCAGCGTCCCACTGGGGTTCAAGGGACCGGCGCGCCGTCGCGCTCCGGAATCGCAGGTTCGGGTCCTCCTTGTGCCGTGTCCGCAGGCCAGAGTTGCACTGCGCCAGAACATATGGGTCTGACCCCTGTGTCCCGAAATCCGCAACGGGCAGGTTGCGTGCGCGCTTGAACAGCACTCGCACGGTGTATGTCGTCCCCGACGTCGGGTTCAGTGGCGTGTGATCGACCCCGCCCGAGGGTTTCTTCTTTTCCTTGCCCATGGTGGTCGTCGTCGGTACCTCTCGCCTCAAGTGTGCAAACCGAGCCTTAAGACGTGTTTGAAAGCGATCGGATGTGTGCGTCTGACCGGCGCAAAGAGTAATGGAGAGCTGTCAAATGCAGCAATGCAAACGTTGACGTCGGAGGCGTGTGTTCACAAGCACGCAGCAGAGAAACACTGCGTGTATACACCGCCGCTGGTCCCGTGCAAACCCGGCCCCCGGTTATTTTGATTTTACACGGCGCTTCAAGGATGCTCCGCGGACATGGGCTGTTTTTGGCCACCTGCAAAGTCGTGCGACTCCCATGGTCAGGGGGGGGACCCCTTGGCCAGGGGCACTGTGCGGTACCGAGTCTCACAGCTCACAGCATATCAGCATGTAGCATGCGGCCTCGGCACGTCGGCACTGCGCACTGCATGCAGCATGCATATCCACCGTGCACATGGGCACGGGCTTTGAGCGCTCACAGTTCTGGATGATCCCTGTCAAAAGGGCATGATGTCATGCATGTCCCCACCCTGTGCCCAAAAATAACACATGCGCATCGGAGCTCCGCAGGCGCGCAAGTGTGTCCCGACCCAACTTGGCCAGTCTCCGCCCTAGCTCCGCCAGCTCCGCGGCAGCCAACGACGTTTCACATTTGTTTTGCTTGCATCTGGACGAGAGTATGCGCGTAGCTTACTCTGACTGCGACTTCTACGGCAACACTACTGCTAGCTATTTGGTATGAACGCAGATTACAGCTCGTTCTTGAGGCTGGCCGACGCCGACTTGGCGCTCTTGGACGCGACCGAGAACGCACTCGACACGCTCTTGGAAGCGACCGAGTAGCGGGACGACGCGGCCGACTCGAGCGACTGGGAGCTCTTGGACAGCGATGAGAGGGCGGCGTGGGCGCTCTTGGCGGCGCTCGACGCGGCGACGCTCGCCTCGCTCGAGACGGACGAGCGACGCTTGGACGCGTCAGCCGACGCGGCGGAGACCTCGGAGTTGAGCTGCTTCGAAATGCTGGCAGCGCTCGCGCTCAGCGAGGCGACGGTCTTGGAGCGCGAGGCCTCAACCGACGCAGACGAGTAGGACGCCGAGAGGCGCGACGAGACGGATGCCGCGGAGGCCTCGGCTTCGGAAGCAGCGCTCTCAGCCGACTTGGACGCCTCCACCGACGCAGCGGACAGCGCAGAGTGAGCACTCTTCGAGCGCGAGACGTAGTCTGCCGACGCGGCCTTGACATCGTTGTTCAGGTTAGCGCTGGCGGCAGACATGTTGCGCTTGAACGTGTCCTCAGCAGAGCGGGCCACCTGGGGGTCAGCTTTGCCAAATGTTGCGCAAGCTACTTACACCAAGGAAGTCGCCGACGACACCCGAGATGACGGCGTAGACGTGGTCGGCGCACGACTGGAGCCAGTGCACAATACGCTGGAAGAAGTTGCCCGTCTCGACGTAGTGGATACGGAGCTCCTGGAGGAGACCAGGGCGACCAGTGATCTTGGTGTCGTCGACACCGTACGAGCGGAGGGCAGCGCGGATGCGGGCATCAGGCCAGGCGAGGTACGGCGTGCGCGTCTTCTGGTTGTACTGCTTCTCCATGAGGCTGATAAGCTCCTCGCGCTTCTTCTCGCCGTTCGACTTAAGGTAGCCATTGTCCACGAGCCAGTTGCGCATAGACGAGTCGGTCCAAGCGCTCCAAATGACGTCCTTGTCGTGCTCGTAGTGCTCGTCGAGAAGCTTGAGGTACTTGTCGTGGTCGAGCTGGGGCGCCGTCTTGGCGAGGACACCGTGGTCGACGAGCCACTGGCGCATGTCAATGTCGTTCCAGTTGGAGTAGACGCGGTCCTTAGCGTCGTAGTAGTTCGTCTCCATGAGTGCGAGAAGCTTTTCACGGTTGGTCTGCTCGGGCGTGATAACGTGGTGGTCAACGAGCCATTGGTGGATGGTGCTAGTAGACCAGGCGTTGTAGATCGGCTTGAGGGTAGCCTCGTAAGCGTCACGAACAGCGGCAAGGAGTGCGTTGCGGCTGTAAGGCTTGGGCTTGACGTAGCCGTGGACCTCGAGCCAGTTCTCAAGGTCCGAGTCGTCCCACTGGCTGAACACATAGTCGCGGGTCTCGTCGAGACGGCCGCTGGCCCAGTTGTATGCGTGCGTTCCCGCGGCAGAGAGCGACTTGGACGCATCGGCAGCGAGGCTCTCTGCGCTAGGCCGAGCCCACTTGCCAACGCTAGAAGCCGACTTGGATGCCTCGGACGCGAGGCTTTCGGCGCTGGGCTTGGCCCACTTGCCAACGCTAGAGGCCGACTTGGATGCCTCGGACGCGAGGCTCTCAGCGCTAGGCCTGGCCCACTTGTCAACGCTCGACGCCGACTTGGAAGCCTCAGAGGCAGCCGAGTTCATGTCAGCCTTCATCGTGTCGGTGGGTCCACCAAACATGGCCGACGAGATGCGCGACGCCTTGTTCTTGGCAAAGATGCGCAGCTGCTCCTGCTTGCTCTGAGGCGAGATGATGCCCTGCTCCAGCAGCCACTCGCGCACCTGCGAGTCGGTCCAGGCGTCAATCATGTCGTCGTTGACCTGCTGTGCGGCGCTCGCCGCAGCCTTGGTCGCCTCGGCGCTGCGCGACGACGCCCACTGTTGCGTCAGGGAAGGTCGATCTATACATTGTGTGAAAGAACTCACCGAAGACGCGGCGTCGGCATGCTTGGATACGCGCTTCTGCAGGTCCTTGTACGTGTCCGACTTTCTAACCTTCTCGCCCTGGGCTTCAAGGAACTCCCTGGTTTCTTCGAGGGACCAGTCGTCCTGCGCTGCACGGGTGTCAGATCGCCACTTGAGAACCCCGGTGCGCCATCCGCAAACTTACCCTTGCCAAAAAGCTTTGCGTCGGCGATGCCGAGCAGTAGGGTCAGTGACAGAAGCTTTGCTACTTTCATGCTTCGCTGTGGTGTCTTGGGTTAAGATGTACAACGAAGAGGGAAAGAGTGTGGATGAGGAAGAGAAAGAGGATGGTGGCAGCGGGGTGGGTATATGTTGATGCGCCCGCGGCCGCTTCTTCCCTCGTTCCTTTGGTCATACCTTCCCTCTCACCGTGCATGGTGCGTGTACGCGCGCAGTACCTGGACCGTCTTCCCTCTGAACGTGTGTGTGTATGGTGTGCTTGCCACAACGCCAGTGTCGTCACTACTACCAAACCAAGGCGTCGGGTAACTTCTGACGTCATTTCACCCAACCTGCAGCCTGGCTGGCCTAGGCCATCCATACCAAGTAGTGACGACACACTTTTCTGAACACCAACCATACGCGTGGAATGCGGCAAGTACAAATGGTGCTGGTCATTGGGTGCATGGGAACGAAGTCGCGGTGGCAGCCACATCGGACGTCCAAGATACCATGGATGTGGCGGAATGCATCTACCTGAAGACTGACGGCGTGGATGGTATGGGCTGTTTGTGGTGTGGAGGCTCGCTCTACTAGACACTACAGACGGAGCACGGAGCCGGCGGCATCGCCGACGCCTCCGTCGTTTCCAACCGCCGGTACTGGGCAGTAGTTAGTTTCCAACACTACTCTGTCGTGCTTTTCAGCCTTTGTTATGGGTTGGAACTGTGGTCGTCGTCATTTGGCACGCCTCTTCGTTGCTTGGATATATGTGGCAGCCCAGCACCCGTATGCATTTGGCATTGTGGGAGTGAGGATGAACGAGAGAGTCATCCATCCTCCTCGTTGCTGATTCACTGGCATTGATGGATGGCATCGTTGGTAATGAGTTGTGTTCTTGGATATGCATCGTTGCTGGTAATACTTAAATACAAACTTGTTGTAATGACCATTAGAATTTGCACGGTAGCTTATTGGCCCAGGGTGCCACACTTTTTGGGGACGGAACGGTGTGTTGTACGGAGAGGGCCGGTTTTACTCGGCACGGCACTTGCACCGTTTGAGCTATTCCAACTGCCGCCGGACAATGTAGCCCCGCTCATACCGCTCACCCCACGCACCCAACCACCTCTTCTACTACTACTGGTCGTCACCACTTTGCACACACTCCACCCCACCTATCTCTCTCCCTCTCCCCCTCTCCCCCCCTCACATCATGCTCGCCCGGACACCATTCGTGCGTAACGGACAACGAGGACGGGCGCCGCTGGTCCATGCACAACGGCGTGCACACACCCAGCAATGCTGATCTGCGCGTTGTGCCGAAAGAATATGGACCACGGCGTCCCGCCCTCCACCTTGCCTGCTTCTGGACACTAACCACAGGCCCCCAACCTTTTGCGCCCCCTCACGAACCCGGGCTCGTCGTACGCTGCCGCGCGCGGCCTCCTCCGTGTCCGTGGCCTCGCCTCGGAGGCTGGCCAGTATGACCTCGCCGTCATTGGCGGTGGCCCCGGCGGTTACGTCGCTGCCATCAAGGCCGCTCAGGAGGGTCTCAAGGTGCGTCCTGGCTCCAACGTCCTGCAGCTAACAAGTCCAGACCGTCTGCATTGACAAGCGCGGTCCCCCCGGCGGCACCTGCCTGAACGTCGGCTGCATCCCCTCCAAGGCGATGTGAGTGGGCGTGCTTTGTCATGGAGCGCGACGCTAATATCCAGGCTTAACAACTCTCAGATCTACCACACGATCAAGCACGACACTGCGAACCGCGGCATCGAGGTCGGCGAGGTCAAGGTCAACCTCGAGAAGATGCTTGCTGCCAAGGAGGCGTCGGTCAAGGCGCTCACTGGCGGTATCGAGACGTACTTGTTCAAGAAGTACGGTGTCGACTACATCAAGGGCACCGCGTCGTTTGCCTCGGCCAACAAGATTGACGTTGCGCTGAACGACGGCGGCGAGACCCAGGTCGACGCCAAGAACGTCATCATTGCCACGGGCTCCGAGGTCACCCCCTTCCCCGGCATTGAGATCGACGAGGAGCGCATCGTGTCGTCGACCGGCGCTCTGTCGCTCAAGGAGGTGCCCAAGAAGATGGTTGTCATTGGCGGCGGCGTCATCGGCCTCGAGCTCGGCTCGGTCTGGTCGCGTCTCGGTGCCGAGGTCACCGTTGTCGAGTTCCTCGGCGCCATCGGCGGTGCCGGCATGGACGGCGAGGTTGCCAAAAACTTCCAGCGCACCCTTGGCAAGCAGGGCTTCAAGTTCAAGCTCAACACCAAGGTCGTCAGCGCCGAGCGTGACGGCGACCAGGTCAAGCTCCAGGTCGAGTCTGCCAAGGGCGGCAAGGAGGAGACGCTCGAGGCTGACGTTGTCCTCGTCGCCATCGGCCGCCGCCCCGTCACCCAGGGCCTCAACCTCGACAAGATTGGCGTCGAGGTCGACGGCAAGGGCCGTGTCGTCATTGACGACCAGTTCAACACCTCTGTCCCCAACATCAAGTGCATTGGTGACGCCACCTTTGGTCCCATGCTCGCCCACAAGGCCGAGGAGGAGGGCATTGCCGCCGTCGGTTTCATCAAGGACGGCCACGGTCACGTCAACTACGACGCCATCCCTTCGGTCGTCTACACCCACCCCGAGGTCGCATGGGTCGGCAAGACCGAGGAGGACCTCAAGAAGGACGGCGTCAAGTACAAGGTCGGCAAGTACCCCTTCGCCGCCAACTCGCGTGCCAAGACGAACCAGGACACTGAGTGAGTACTCGAGCCTTCGACTGCTCTGCAGTTATCTGCTTGTTCCCGCTGCTTCACCAGCTTGCAGCGGGATCAATTTGAAACCCTGAACCTCCACTAACGCGCACAGGGGTTTCGTCAAGCACCTCGTTGAGGAGGAGACTGGCCGTATCCTCGGCACCCACATCATCGGCTCCGCTGCTGGCGAGATGATCGCCGAAGCTGGCCTCGCTCTAGAATACGGGGCTTCGGACGCCGACGTTTACTTGACTTGCCATGCTCATCCCACGCTCTCTGAGGCGTTCAAGGAGGCAGCGATGGCGGCGCGGGGCAAGCCGATCAACTTCTAGACGGCGGATGACGATGGCGATCGGCAAAGACCGTATGCAGGCATCACGTGAGCGTACCGACGCAGAGGGCAGGCCTGGGGGACTGCGCAAGTGCGCGTTCCCGTGTTTCCTTCAAAGTTGAAGCGGAAATGGCCTGGCGACGGGCAATGTCGAGCAGCTGGGGTGTGGCAGACCCGGGGTGACTGACCTCCACTTTTTCTTACTATGGAGCTGACCTCCACCTTCGCTGCATCGGCATCGTGAGTGGCATGTTCCCTTCCACGCCCCGGAGCTACTAGCATGGCCATACTCGATGCCGAGCGAGGGCGACGGGGTGGCAGTTGCAGGTGGAAAGGCAGGTGGCACAAGGACATGTGGTGACTGACCCCCACCTGCCACACTACGTGGTGACTGACCTCCACCCTCCAGACTACGAAATTGTTGACGCCGGCTTCCAAACCTCGGCGCCATGGAGGCCAGTGTGCCCCTCAACGTCTGGGCGCTGTTGGTTTGCCGACACTCGACGTTAAGCAGCGGGAGGTGCAGGTGACCGGGAAATCGAACAGTACTAGTGCGGCGCGCGCCAGTCGAGGAGCACAACCAAGACCTCGAGCTTGCCAACGCCAGTGCATGGTACAGTATTACCACTGACCTCCTGGCTGGGGACCGGCGAGGCAGCGCGGCAGCTGCGCTTGCTGACAGCCGCCGTGGCAGCCTGCCACACTCGAGATGGTTTTCTGTTCCCGCGTGTCGTCCTCGCGGGGAGGTTAACGTGGAATAACGACTAGTCTCGCCTTTCACTATGGAGTAGCTGACCTCAACCTGCCGCTCCCAGCTATCGGCGTCCTGGATCGGGTTTACACACTGTCGCGAACCGCGAACCGCCACTGACTTCTCGACATCGCCCCGTGGCCACGTGATCTTGGGGGAGACGGGCGTGGAGTCAGCCTGTCGTTGACTGATACTCTTGCTCTTGAGCTCTCGTCCAAGCCGACGTATGAGTTTGCTCCGTATCTAGTATACCTGACTAGGACTGCACTGCAGCTACTTCCGGTCTCGAGCATCCAGCATCCCCTCCGGAACTCAGTCTATCACACAGACAATTTCCATTCACGCACTTCACTAGGCGCTGATCTTGCGTAGGCCTGGCAGAGAGGCGTGTTGCTGAACTCGCAGATCGCTCCCAACTGTGGGATTACGCGACATTCTGCGCACTCGCCGCAACTTGACCACAAGTGTCATAACGGAACTGGCGGTCAGGCCTGCGCAGCTGAGCGCAGACAGCAACTGAGTTACATTGTGGGGAGGCAGTAGATGGCTTTTTGGAAGTTTTCTAATACCCCAGCTCTTAATCCACTCAGACGGTGCCATCTTAAAAAAAAAGAGATCTTTAGGCGCAATGCCGCGGAAGGCTCGCAACATTACTTTCCGCTGCCGTGTGTCCAAAACATCATCATAGCCACTTACCTATGACGAGTGGTACGCAACTGTTGACAAATTTTCGCTACACCGCCCAGGTATCAGGGAGTCTCTGTTATGCTCTTCTGGGATTGCAACAACAACATTCATTTGGCCATTTCATATCGGTGTGTTCCTCTTCTTTTCTATTTCTGTATCTAACAAACGCTTCACGATAAGCAAGCCGCGTCGTCCACCGTACGCGAGCTCATGGCGATGGTCAAGGATTATGGCTTGACCGTCGAGCACAACAATAAGCTCGACCTCGCCGTGAAAATCGTCAACCACGAGGCTTCCCTGGCCCAGAACGAAACCACTCGCGTCGGCCAATTCGGTCGACGCCTTTCCCCTTTCCTCCGCGAGACCACATACAAGGGGGAAGGCAATGCCGGTGACTTCCACGGTCGCGCTGGCGATTGTTGACAAGACAAGCACCGTCAACGCGCTTTAGCGCTCATGGCCAAATCGGGGATTTGGGCGATGATGAAAGCCACTGCAGCCGCAGGTCTGACCTCCTGGGCACGCGCCTCAACAAAGGCGCGCTGGCCAGTCTGCTCGTCACGCAAAACCTCGATGCGTCCATCGAGGGCAAGGCTATGGTCACGGGTGAGCACGCTCAATGCATCGAGCGACTAACGCGGTCAGGTGTAGAGTTGCGCCATATGATGCGCAACAGTTGGCAGGAGCTCCTCGTCGAGGCCAACAAACGCTCGCTGTCGACGGACACGGACAAGCAGACGCTTGCCAGCCGCATCCTGGCCACAGATGTAAGCGACCTTTGCGCATTGACACCCTGTTGACAGTCTGGCGGGCAACGGCCAGGACAGCTGGCGTGTAAAGTTTAAGAAACAGGTTGTGACGGCCGCGACAAACGGCAAGTACAAGTACGCGCACAGGCTCCTGACAGCAGACGCGACCGTCGCACCCGAGCACGACGGGTGAGAGGCGCGCCGCATCGCAATGGGATCAAGAGCACGGGAGCGCCGAAATCGTCAAATTGTGTGGACAGAGGGTCATCCACACAAACTACGACGCTGGATGGGCGCCAAAGTCGTCTGAATATGTATTATTCGTCTGAAGATGTACTATTCGCCTGAAGATGTATTAACTGTGCGAGCGCCTTGCGCGCTACGATGTCGGGTTCATTGGTATACCTCTTCGCTGATTGCCTAGGATGGGACTCCAGAGCTCGTATAGCGGTCGACGGCCGTCATTAAACGCGTCGACACGAGCAACAGAGGTGAACCCCCTGCCGGTACGACTAGACCGTGGACGCGGCTAACTGTAGACGTCGAGGAGCGCGTCAAACATTACGTCGCATATTACAATTACAAAGAGCTGCAGACCAAGTGCGCCGCGCTTGGGTTGAAGGCCACGAAGAAGGCCGAGGGGGGCCGAAGGATCGCCATTGTCGAGGTAATACAGTGTCCTTTGCAAGAGCTAACACCCAGACTGGCCGCGTGGCTCACTCCACTTGGTTCCCTTACAAGATCGATGTGGGCCCGTCGGACACTACGACCACATGCTCTACGCAGGACAGTTCCGAGAGCCCACACACAGACGGGGGGAGTAGCTCGCCTTTCAAACAACCCTCATCAAACGACCGCGTGGCACGGCCCAAAAGAGGTTCAAGAGTGCATGTGCGGGCTCGCACCTATGAACATGCAATGGCTTGGGAGCATGCAGTAGTGTACATGTTTTACAGCTTACCTTTGAAGCATGCCACCTGTGTGATGAGCTTTCCTCAGCGGACGGCATGCAGAGGGCAAACCACTTCGACAACGAGTTTACAAAGTTTGCGACGGATTATTCTGATCCTGCCAGCCATGACGGGATGAAGGAGGCTCAGGCCACACTTTTACTAATCCCGTCGTCTGGAGCTGGCCTTCAAAGTCCTTGAGCACGAGGCTGCTTTGGCAGGATACGAAGCCAGCGTTGGTGCGTTGACGTGGTGAGGGTCAGGCTGGGCTCCATGGACAGAATACGAGGAAGACACCATACAGCTCAATGGGCGCGCCGGTAGTGCAGCTGTGAAGGAGGTCGCCGTGGCTTGGTAATCAGTTAAACACAATACTAAGACGACAGGCAAAGCCGCCCGTTGAAGCAAACACTCTACAGCCTGGTTCCTTGGCATCGGCGAAACCGACGGCAACAGCGCACCACAACCATCATTTTGCAACTCACTTCACTGATTATTCTGGGTGAGAACCCCGGTTCAAAGCTTCCATACCAATACCTGCAGCAGTACCACTGTTCTCAACAAGATTAACGGCTTCATAGCGTTCCTCTTTCAAGCTGCAGCCCATGAAGCCAGTTGTGTCATCGTTTAAGCGGGAATCTTTGGCTGATTCAGCCCGTCTGAAGTATCATATCGAGCTTGCGGCTATTAAATCACAGTTCAAAGCTTAAATGAATACCCGAGCAGAAGTATGCTTTCAAGAGGCATCTGTTTACCTCCTGGGTCATGCACTATGCATCTGGTAGGGTTCAGGATGAAGGTTATCAAAGAACTAGCGTAGAAACACGGCGTTGAAACCTGGCGTGGGTGGAGCGGAAGCGTGGAGAGTGAGAAAGTGTATGTTGTACACAAGGGTTGAGACCGCCGACATGTCCTTCTCCGCCGGGATGATATCTTGTGGTCTGTGGCAGGCACCCTCCCCGACCTGGTTGCAAAATGAGAGTTGTACCGTCAGGTCCCACGTACCACACAGGTACGCAGCTGGAGGCGACATGTAATTTTCGGATGCAGGGACAGCTGCTGCACGAGGCTGCGGAGCGAGGGGAAAGAACCCATACCACTGACAGAGCTTGATCGCGACAGTTGAGGTCTGACGGCCCATGGTACCGGATACATGCAATCTACTATGGAATCGAGACAGGACTAGACGAAAGACCGGAAGTGGCATGGCAGCACGGCACGGCGCGGCATGGCGGGGGCGAGTGTCGTGGTGGTGGTTTAGTGGGGTGATGGGAGCGTGCGTGTGTGTGCAGTGCAGTAATGTCTGGGTCGGAGACTAGGGTGGCGCGCTGCCTGGCGAGTGGGACGTGGACGATGCCGTCGACGTCGCGACGGCGCCGGCGCTGAGGCGGCGAGTATCCGTCGCTGTTGCGGTGTCCTTAGTCTGGCCAGGTAACCCGACTGTTGCGAGTTTGGCGCGGACGTCACGCACGCGCGCCCATTCCTCTGGATGCGCGTCTTCCGGCGCGCGCTCGAGGTATCCTTCTGGCACGAGACCCTCTGCGCCGGAATCGAGGCGGATAGCAACGACCCAGCCGTCGCCGCCGCCGCCGCGGCCACGCACGTCGAGCAGGTCGCCGACTTCCACGGCCATCTCGTTCATGCCCTCGGCCTCGAACGCGTACGCTACGCGGTACAGCCCGTCGGGCTCCTCTCCGTCGTCGTCGTACTCGTCGTCGTCGTCGTCGTCGTACTCGTCCGACCAGTATCCGTCCGCGTCGTGCGCGTTACCTAGGTCCTCGACGCGCCCCTCCTCTGGCGTCTCGGGATCCGTCTCGCGTCGCAGGAACCCAAACGAACCTAGACCGAGCCCGCCGAGCGACAACCCCCCGAACCCGAACCCGCTCCCTGTCGACTTGGGCTGCGGCGCGTCGGGTTCTGGTTCCCCCTCGCCCCAGTTTGAGCGCGGCCGTTGTCGTCCTAGCCCAAAAAACCGCTCGTCTTCGGGCGAAAAGGCAAAATCGCGCACGACGACGCGCCGGATTAGCCCTTCGACAAAGGACGGGGAGCCTCCTGCTGCTGCCGACGCGCCAGTGACCACCACTGCTGTCGCCACCGCGCTGGGCTCGGCGGTGCCGCCCACGGCCGTGTCCGTCTCGACAGGGGTCGCCGCGCCGCTGACCTCAGGCGCCAAGTCGCTGGACGGCTGCGGGTCTGATGACGACCCGTCCGGTTCCGTGACTGCCGCGAGATGGCCTGATTCCGCGACGGTGGCGGCGGACGTGACGCTTGTCCCCAGTGTGGAGCGGGGACGAATTCTGCGCGACGCAGACGAGGAAGTGGACTGTGCGCGGTCGCGGCCGGCGGCGCCGCTAGGCGACGGGCTGCCGCGCATTGTCGGTGGAGATTTGGGAGAGCCGGCGAGTCCTGGCGAGGTGACGCCAAACGAGTGGAAGGTGGGGGAGAATGCGCCGGCGTCGAGGATCTGCGAGGGGGGACGAGAACCGGCGGGCGACGGCGGCGCGGGCCGACTAGACGTAAGAGACGAGTTGCTCCGTGGCTTTATGGGCACGGCGGCGGCGGAACTGAGGCTGGCCACGAGGACGGACGCCGGGCGAGCGCGGCCGCTCGTGCCCTCGCCTATCCCGCTGCTGCTGCTAGGAAAGGTCGGCGAAGACGGTGACCGTGGTGTGCTGCGTGGTGGTGGTGAGCGCATCCGTCCGCTCCGGGGCGAGACGAGCGGTGCGCTACGCGACGGAACCATGGCGGTACCTCCTGGCGGCGCGCTGCGGGGCATGTCATCAGTCAGGTCGATCGCCGCGGGGCGTGTGCTCGCCACAAGCGAGGGTGGGCGGTGGGCGGTAGCTGCCGGCGCGGACGCTGGTGTGGACGCCTTTGTTGGTGTTGGCGCGGGGGATGGGGGCGCGCTCGTCGTCGCGTCGCCCTGGGCTACTAGTGGTTTCGTCACTGGGGTCAGCGCGCGTCCCCGACGCGCGGCGGCTCACTGTTGGGTGGATTGGTTTGCGGCGCGGGATCTGGGTCGGCCGCGTCGCTCATGCTACGTGCGCACTGGGCGACTCGGGTTCGGACAATGGTGTAGTCGATCGATCGGGTCGTGCTCGGGCAAAGAAGAGGTGGTTGCGGGACACCGGCAGCGGCGGTTCGAGTAAAGTAAAGGAATGTGAAAGTGAAAGTGTCGGTGCGTGCTGCGTGATTGGGATAAAGGCGAGTGAGTGAGTGAGTGATGGGATGGGATGGACGACGACGAGTGATGGCGAGTGATGGGATGGGCAACGAGCGAGCGAGTGCAATGTGAGTGTCGTGGAGAGGCGGGTCGTGTCTGGCGCCGCGGGTCGAGGGGAATGTGCCGGCCAGGTCGCCAGGGTTCATTCAAACAAACTGCCCAGCCGCGACTCTCTGCAAAGCCTTTCTTTGCTTTGACTTTCCGTTTTAACTTTGCTGCGTCTCCTTGCTGCACAGTCGATAATGTACACCTCATGCAAAGCATTGTACAGCGTTCAGGCAGACGCAGCTTGCCTGTGCCGTGAGGCATCCACCCCCGCAACACGTCCCATTGTCCCTCCTCCGCGTACCGCCTAGCGGCACTGGCCGCAATATCGACCAGGTCTCGACGCAGCCTCTCGCAGCCACACAGGGCTGGATGCATTATTGGTGTCGGCCCAGATAAAATATACCGCACAAGACCTGGCCGCAAAGCCGCAGCCTACAGCCCGACCAGGCCGCGGTCCTTGTGCGCCGCGCGCCGCGCGCTCTGCGCACACAGCTGTAGTCGTCGGCCGGCGGCTCACCTGGTCGAGGCTCAACTTTGGTGCAGACGCTGATCCCTACGCGTGTGCCCGGTCCAGGCCCAACATACACGCATTCCTTAACGCAGTCAACTACTAATTACTAGTTATCAAACAGATCCCGCATGCAAATTAGTCGACAAATGCTCCATGCTCGCTCGTGCTTGGGTGACGTTCCTCATCAAACCATACAGTACATGCAACGCATGCATCCTACTTCGCCTGGCACCTTGGCCTGTTCTTTTCTTTCTACTACAACAAAGGTAAAATAAATAACAAATGAAAACAACCCCATGCCGGGGAGACAAAATAAACACAGCCAGGCGAGAAAGGATGACGAGTTACTCGTCCGAGTGGTGGTCATAAACGTCCTCCTCGAGCTCCTCGTGGAGAGACGGGCCCGCCTCTTGAATGGCCCGGACCAGCGCGTCAAAGCCGTCAAGGCTCGCACCGGGCAGGCCGAGGGGATTGCGCTGCACCGCGTTGCGGCCCTGGCGCGGGGGACTCGCCGGCGGCGCGAGCGTGTACGTCGCAATACTCGAGACGCCATCGGGGGCGCGAAGGGCTAGTGCAAACGCCCGCATCTGGCCGCCGTCAATCTCGCGCACGTCGTCGACGGCGCCAAAGCCACCCGCACTCGCCGCCAGCACGCGCAGACGCTGCGCCTCGGGGCGGCTCGTCTTGAAGATGTTCTTGTCAGCGACGGGCGTGACCAGCGCGACCATGTCGTTGAACACGAGCAGTGTGGCAGCTTCCTCGCGGCGCGGCTTGCGGATCGTGCCCATCTTGACGGGCGTGCGGCCATTGTCGCGGATAGACGACGCGCACGACGTCGATCTGGACAGCGACGTTTCGTTTGGCGACGTCGTGCGCGACATGGAGCGGATCGAAGAAGCCGCGGACGACGGTGTGGTGGTGAAGCCTGGGCGAGGCATTGGCGGGGTCTGCTCAGTGTCGGTACTGCTGCCACGCGACGAGCCGGTGCGGATAGACGCCTGCGACAGACGCACGTTGGACACCGACGACAGCGTCGCCTTGAGCGAGCGGCGGCTGTTGGTGCGACCATAGCTGGGCGCCTCGCGGTGCACGCGGACGACCTGGGCGTGGCCAAGAAGACGGCGGCCACGCACAGCAAGCTCAAAGCCCATAGGCATGCCGTCAAGGCGCTGGGCCAGAGCCGAGAGCTGCACAAAGTCGTCCTCGCGCGCCTTGCACGCCTCGAGGTGACCAATCACAGCCTCAGTGTTGTCGATGAGGCCGACGAGCGGGGCGTGAGCGTCGTGCTGGGCCGACGTGGCATTCAAGAGTCGCTTCTGGTCAGCTTTGACGTGCTTCTCATCTTCGCTTACCTTCAAAAACAGCGTGTACTTGGTCAGACGCTGCACGGGCTTGAGGAGCATGCTGCCAAGCGAGAGGGAGCCGAGGGCCTTGTCACGCGTCTGCAGGCGCAAAAACTCGCCAAAAATGCTCGCTTCGTCGCGCGCCGCGTCCTCCACTTCGGCGACGACCGAGTTGAACAACGTGATGTACTGCTGGTGAATCGAGAGGCGGGGCACCCACGCGCCGAATTGAGCAACAAACGCGGTCGTGTCGAGGACCCCAGACGTGCAGCGGGCCTGCAGCTGCGCCGTCGAGAGCTCTGCGTGCGCCTCGTGAATACCCTCGAGGGCATCAAACAAGCTGCACACGCCAGCGGGCAGCCCCTCCATCCATCCCCCATGCGCTTGGCGCAGGGGAGCAACAAACAGCCGGATGACGTCGCGACACGACGTCACAAACGCCGCCTCAGTCTGGCACATTTCCCACATGATCTCCTGGCGCTTGACCTCCATTGCGCCGTCGGGTCCGTTGGCCACGCGGTGGTACAGCTCGTCGCTGACGAGCGACTGGCGCCATGAGGTCGGCAGTTCGGCGTCGTCCGACATGGCCGGTGGCTGCAGCGACTTACTGTACCCCGAGTACACAAGGCCAAACGACTCCTTGCGCTGGCGGGGACGGGGCAGGTCCAGCGGCACGCTTCCCAAGCTGTGCTGCGACACCGACTTGCGGAGAGTAGACGACTTGCGGCCAATCGCCGGGACGCGGAGGGGCTCGACGACATGCAGGCGCGGCTGCTCGGGCTTTTCAAACGGAAACGGGACCGTGGCGGTCGACATGGTCGAAGTGGCACGGGACGAGCTGCGTGGTGGAATGGAAGGAAGCGCAGGGCGCTCCAGTTGGCGACGCGACTTGTTCTGTCTGGACGGGCCAGCTTCGACCAACGACACCATCGACTTGCTATACCGACGGTTCCGAGGCCATGTCGAGAGGTGGCCGCCAGCCTGCGGCAGAGAAGCATTGCTGCTGTTGGTGGGGACGTTGACGTCGTCGGCATTGAACGAGCCACCAAGGGAAAGACGCTCGAGTTGAGGGGGAGGCGAAGTCAGGGTCGGGCCAAACACGTCCTCGTTGTTGCCACGCACGGGCCGCTCAGGTCGCTCAGTCACACTCCACGGCTGGCTAAAGTCGAGGTTTGCCACGAGTCGTCGCAGCGCATTGAGGCGGCGCTTGCGCGACCCTGCAGAGGGAGACGAAGATGACCTGTCGTCAAAGATGGTGCGGTCGGGCGGCGGAGTGACGGTGCAGTTTGAATCCGCCGAGGGTGTGTCGACGCGTCTGCGTGCCAAACCAAAGAGCTTTTCGTCTCGCACAAACGACAGCTGCGGCACACCACGCACACTCTCAGTCACGCAAATCGAGGGCCTGTTTGATTCCGAGTGCTCGGAACTCGTGCGCGTGCGTGGTGGCATCGGCGAACCTGAGCGTATCAAGAACGGCTCGGGAGACGTGGATCGCGGCGTCACTGGGGCCGAGGCAAAGTGGCGGGGACGTGGCCGAATGGGATTCGACGCAAGGCGGCTCGTCGACGCGGCGAGGGCCATTGGGAGTTGGGAGATTGGAATAGTCGACGCCGCGCTGGACCAGATCATCTCTTCCTCTTGCTCGTCAGATCCCGGCGTGCAGACGATCGCGGGAAGGTGGGGACGCCGACGGATTGGCGCGTCGAGCATCGAGGCGGCCATCATTTTCGATTCGTTCGATCCGACCGCGAGGGCGGCGCTAAGAGTGCCCTCGCCAAAGTGGGCGCGGGAAGCTGGGGTGAGGAGAATGGCGTCTTGAGAATCGAGCGACTCCTGAGACGACGTGACAATGTTGACTGAATGCAAAGTGGCGTGGTCGCTGCTGTCCGAGTTGGGGTCAGAGCAGCACGACGCTGAGCGAGCGACCGAGGAACGTGGAAAAAATGAGGCCACTGCCGCTGCGGGCTGCTGGTGCGCACGAGGCGGCGACTCTTTCTCGAGGTGGTGGGAGAGGTGGTCCGTGCTCGGTCGCTGTGGCAGAGAGGGGCGAGGCGGTACAACATTCGGCACACTGCACGTGTTTGGACGGGGTAGGCGAGCGGGCCGGTTTGGGCGTGGGGGACGCGGCGGTGTCACCGGTGCTGCCACGACGTCGACGGCGGGACCAGCCGCCGTCGACGCTGCGGCGAACATTGAAAGGTCTGTTGTTGTGGCCATTTGTGTCGGGCCAGCCGGTGCTTCAGGGGTGATGTAAACAGAGCCGAAGCTGTGCTGCGGCTTTTGATGATGACGCGAGATGCCTGATCTGGGAGGTCAATGTCATGTCATGGCGGTTGGAATGAAAACGAGGGTGACGGGAGGGAAGAAGCAAACAGCAGCAAACAGTAACAACATGGCGACAACGAAGAAGAGAAGGTCATCATTTGGGTGGTCACGGTAGTGGTAATGTTCACTTACCCTGTAGTGTAATGTCGTGCACCCACCAGGGTGTGGTGGAGGATTGTCCAGGGAGGATTGTCCAGGGTGAGGGACCACCAAGGCGTCTATCTTTTGAGCGATCCAACGGTCACTAACTGGTCTTGCTAGCAGCGACGAAGCAGAGGCGCAGAGGCGTGTCAATGACAGTTGAAGACACAGAGAGAGAAAGAGAGGGAGGCGGGCTGAAAGAGTGACGCCGGCTTAAAGAGTCGCTGAATGATCGGAGGCGGGGTGAAGAGGCCGTCGAGGGTGGTGGGATGTGTGGTTCCCCGGTTGCGGCGATTTGAAAGAAGGTGAGTGATCTAAAGGGCGGACTCAAGGTCGAGGAGTGAGCACGTTGTCGGGTGTGTTGATGAGTGATTAAGAAGAAGCGCTGGTGAGGGCGAGGGGGATGGCGAGGGAGAGAGATTGATGGAGCGAGATGGAAGAATGAGAAAAGAGAGGGAGAGAGAGAGAGAGCGAACAAGTCAGAGAGCGTGTGTGCGTTGCACCATGTAAGCAAGCAAGCAAGGAAGGAAGGTGCGTGCGTGTGTGCATCTGTGCATCTTGGGTGCATGGGGTAAGTGATGTGGTCAACTTTCGGGTGGCGTTGACCGTCCGTCTCTGCGTGGATTGCGCTCTCTCTGCCTGGACGCCTCTCTGCCTGGACCCTTGTTCCTCTGCCGAGACGCAGATAGCACAAGGTAAGGGACACACGCAAAGTTCTGGAATGAGGGCGAGAGAGGATCCGCAACAAGGGTCCATACGTGAGCTAAAGTCAAATTCAAATTCGAGCCATTAGCCTTCCCCCCCGCAGGAAATTAATAGTCCTCCTCGACTCCTCTCAGAGTGGGTCGGGTCTGATTTGGGATTTGGGGTGCGCGTACCTCGGGGTATAAGCTTGGTACTCCCCCCGCCCCTGTTATCCCGAGGGCTCCCTCTCACAAGAGTCGAGAACCTCGTTCGGGGAGTCGGCCCCACACAGCCGTTCCAGACATCGGTAAAGGGGGTACTGTATTCAGGGCAATTTGTACATTACAATAGGAAACTTTTAACCAGGCGACACAGGGACGAAAAACCATCGTTGCCCTCGTTTTTTCCTTTGACTGGTTAGTCTTATTCATTAGAAACACCGTAAAAGCGGTAGTCGTAGAAACCTAATGCCAGTGCTGCAGTGATCCAGTGACAACTGAGCACAGACCGCTGTGGGTCCCATCAAAAAAGCCTGGACCTTTACAGTTGCTGCTCTTCCGCGGCACCTCGAAAAAAACGAGGGTTACAACCTGCGTCTGTCCCGACACATTCAATCACACACAATCGTAATCTCTTTTCGGTCATGCGTGTCCGCGGTGCTCTTGTTGCTTGAACGAGACAAGCGTCGTTTAAGCCCAGCCACGCGGAGCACATGACAGCAACGGCGCCGCCTCACAGCAGCTGCCGCGGCCTCGTGGCGTCGGCACACTCGGTTCGCGGCAGTCGGCGGGCGCCGTCTTGGCGAGGTTCAGCTGCTCGCGCAGTTGTTCGGTAGCAGATGCAACACATGGCGGATTAGCTTGAAGCGTATGGGCATATTGTGCCGATTAGCAGCATGCGCGGGCCGACGTGTGTGGCGCACTCGTTCTAAGACATTCTTGATAACGTATGGGGCAGGTCGGCACAGAGGTGGTGGACGCCGACGTTTGCCAACAGCGTGCGCCACCTGGCCATCTAGCCACGTTTACAGGCCATACATGTCGTTCTGTCTCTTGGCCGCTCGTGAATATTGCATCGATTCGTGTGCCTGCTTGCAGCTTTGTGCAAAGCCCCACGCCTATGCCATGGATCCACGAGGTCAATGCTAGTGATACACGTCAGTGTCCCAGGGCGCACACATGCGCACACACTGATGTGCCACCGCTTGAGGTGCTAGGTGCTTTCGCTCGGTGCTTGCGTGTCTGCCACGGGCTACGCACAAGCTGGTTTCACCTTCGCCTGGAACGTGCTGGGATTAGATAAAAGCAGGTGAAAAGGAGAGTGGAAATGCAAAAAACAACGTTGCTGCAGTTGTGTGCCAGACG
This sequence comes from Cutaneotrichosporon arboriforme, assembly GCA_002335565.1. NCBI lineage: Eukaryota > Fungi > Basidiomycota > Tremellomycetes > Trichosporonales > Trichosporonaceae > Cutaneotrichosporon > Cutaneotrichosporon arboriforme. The sequence continues at coordinate 1,140,573 of BEDW01000007.1, read as the reverse complement.
CTTCCATGCAACGCAGCGGCAAGGGAATCACCACAAGCGGTGGGCTCAAGCTTGCGTTGCACAGCAGCAGCATCCTCCCCTTCTCGCCCTCTCGGCACTGACAGAACGGGCTGACTGCTGCACCTGTTGCTCATCTCATGTTGCTAAACGCAGGTCACGTGATTATTTGGCGACCGTGGGAGAGCCGCTTATCCAACCTACACCAAGGTTGAGTAATCTGATCCCGTCATCACCCCGTCATCGGGTTCAATCGCCGGGGTGCTCACTCGGTGACTCCACCAGGCCACGGCATAGTTAACAAACCCGTTGACGACATTGATCTTGTCCTTTCCATCACCCATGTTCACAGCTTCGCGACGCCTTACAGTCCTCGCGTCCCACATTCGCACTCCAGCACTCACCGCCGCCGCCTCTCGCCCCATCGTCCCTAGGACAACCGCCAAAGTGGGTTCTTTCCTCTCCACAAACGTCGAATACGATCCCGCAACCATGGGAGCCGTCAAGGAGCTTGTCGACAACGCCATCAAGAACGACCCGGTGCTGGTCTTCTCCAAGTCGTACTGCCCGGTGAGTAACGCACAAGTGGGCCATGGGCCAGGAGTTGCAACGAATGCTTCGTCTCGTCCTGTCTGCCGCCATGACCTCCTTACGCTTTTGCTGACAAACAGTACTGTCGCAGTGCCAAGCAGATCCTGAGCGAGATCACCGACAACGTCAAGGTCTATGAGTAAGCCCTATACGCCCCAACCAGCGCTGACGGCCAGGCTCGACGAGATGGACGACGGCTGTGCGTACTGACCACTTTGTCGTTGGACATACTAACTCCCCAGCGGCCATCCAGCAGTACCTCAAGACCCTCAACGGCCAGGGCACCGTGCCGCACATCTACATCCACCAGAAGTTTATCGGTGGCTGCTCTGAGCTGAAGGAGATTCCGAAGGCGCAGCTTGTCAAGCAGATCAAGGGCTAGAGTAGTTTTCGGCTATAGACGCTGTAGAGTAGCAGCCATCGATGTCGGATGAAACAAACCAAATGACTTTGTTGGTATGCCAAATGGATATACCCGCCTCCTTTACCCTAAGCACATGGCACGCAGAACTAGGGCGTCCGTTGTATTGGCCATTATCTATGCTGCTAGTGTCAGTGTCATTTGGCAATAGCAAGCCCACCTGTATCGGGTTGTAATGCTTGTTAAAAGCCTCGGTGACTGGTAAACTGGCTCGTTTCGGTTCCAAGATCTGTTCCTGACATCCGGACAAGAGAGACAGACGTCGCTTTTGAGGAATTGAGCGAGAGAAACGGTCACGGGGCCGAGCAACAACTCTCGTGCTGCTTTTCAGGTGACTACTACTGCGACGTCCGACAGACAGTGCGCATTTGGCATTCGGAGGCCCGAGCAGGCGCATTGAACCTCCTGTGTGCGCGTGTCCAAGGGCGTTGTTTGCGGCTGATTGATGGCTTGCATCACCAACACCAGCATCACTGTCCATTCGCCCACCTTGACAATCACCTCACCCCCGCAAGTGCTTCTTTTCTCTCCACACCCTTCGACTCCAACCCCGCGCCGACCTTCGTCGGCATCAGTACTTGTTGGCGCCCCAGTCCGATTCGGACCCCCGCCCGACGCCGACTTTTTTTTGTTCTTTCAACGGCGCTGATTGATTCAGCTGGCAGAGCCAGAGAGCCTACCCCACCCCACACAAGCCTGCTCGCCCCTCGTTTCCCTGTGACGGACCGCCGGCCCTGTCATTCCACAAGGTTGTGCCCGAAGGCGCGCACAAAAGTCGTCCGTTGACCTCCATTTTTCTTTGGTCAGTCACGGTCCGACCAGGTTTTGCGACACTGTCATACCCCGAGCAACCCTTGCATCGGCCGCTTCTCTGGTGACGTGCGCACCGATCGGCCCGACGATGGACGCCCGTTTCGTGTCTCCGGCGTCTGGTCCGTCTCAAGCAAACGCTCCTCGGCCCCAACAACAACAGGCCCAAACACAGCAGCCCCAGCAGCAGTCACAGCAGTCGCAGCAACCGGCCAAGAAGCGCGCACGCCAGGCTTCCGACAGCACGAGCCGCGCGATGCCCGGGCCGTCGGGCGGTGCGAGCGGTGCTGGCGTACGCGCGTTCGCCGCGTGCCGCGCCTGCCGGCAGAAAAAGGTCAAATGTCTGCCGGGCCCAGCGACGGGCGCGGGCGGCGCTGCCGCGTGCCAGCAGTGCACGATGAGCGGCGCCGAGTGCGAGTACCAGCCGACGCGGGACCGCGCAGCGTACTCGCGCGCGTACGTGCAGGACTTGTCTGGACGAGTGCAAGCGCTCGAGCAGATGCAGGAACGGCTTCTGCCCCTCTTGCAGGCGTTCGAAGGCGGCAAGCTTCCACCCAACGTGGCGGCCCGTGTTGCGAGCGCCACGCACGAAGCCGGCGTCACCGTCGGCGCTGGCGGGACCGTCAACGTCGACAGCGACGACGACCGCGTCATGCGCTCGCGGATGCACACGCCCCACGACGACGAGGATGAAGAGTCCCGCCGCTTTCTCACCGACGAGCACGGCAACTACCGCTGGATCGGCGCGAGTAACACCCTCTCCCTCATGGACTCGTTTGCCTCAGACTCGCGCGACCTCCCCTCCCGTGTCAAGTACGGCCCAATCCACGACGGTCCCGGTGAGGGCGACATGGAAGAGTCGCCCCCCGAGTCGCACCCATACTTTGGCCCTGTCGCCGGCGCTGGTGTCATCCGTGCCATCCCCGGTGTCGACCAGGTCACGTTCCCTCCTAGAGCCGAGGCCGAGAAGATGGTTGACGCCTTCTTTGCCGAGGTTCATCCTGTGCTCCCCGTCCTCCTCGAGAACGACTTCCGCCGCCGCTTCAACAACCTCATGACAAAGGTCGAGGCTGGCGACTTTGGCAACATTCGGGCGGGCGTAAGCACCAAACGTGAGGCAACCTTGCTGACGTACAGTTTATGAGTGTCGTCTTCGCCGTGTTTGCCCTCGGCGAGCGCGTGATTGTTACGTCGGCCGCGTGGCAGCGTGAGCGTGCAAAGGCGGCCGAGGGCAACGCCGCGAGCAAGGACACGACGGTGCGCCCAGGCGAGGCCGAGGCTGGTGTCATTTGGTTTGAGCGAGCTCAGGTGCTTCACTTCTCGTCCATCAGCGAGATCAACATCTACCAGGTGCAGTGCCTTACGCTCTTGTCGGCGTTCCAGGCGGCGGTCAACTCGATGCCGATGAGCTGGTTGTTGGCCAGCCAGGCGATCCGAATTGCCCAAGACATTGGTCTTCACGTGGGTTGGGGGTTGGCTTGCTTTGCTGATGACAGCGCGCCGCACCCCGTTTCAAGGTCAGCCTCAAGGTCAAGCAGCTCGGTGCACGTGCATGGTGGGCTGTCTACGGCCTTGAACGCCTCATGTCGATCACGCTCGGCCGCCCGCTGTGTGTTGAGGACGCCGACATTGACCTCGCATACCCTGCTGCCGTTGACGACGCGACGATTGACTCGTACGGCGACGCGCTCACCGAGGAGGCGGGCAACTTGCCCGAGGAGCCTGCCGACTGCACCATGAGCGGATTCGTCGCGCTCACGCGATTGTGTAAGATTGCCGGCCGCGTCGCGCAGCTGTTGTACCGTCCCAGCAACGGCAAGTCGGTCAACGATGCGTCCTGGAGCGAGAGCCAGCAGCGCACTATCGACAAGCTCGACAAGCACTTGCGTGACTGGCTCCAGAACGACGTGGTGAGTTTCGCGTCTGCGCCGAGTCGTTTGACAACACTTACGCCTAGCCCCAAAAGTACAAAGACCCGTCGTCCTCTAGAGCCGTGTCGCTCATGTCGGCAGTGCTGTCCAACTCGTACTTTGCCGTGCTCATCACGCTGCACCGCAACCTACTCCCTTCGAACCCCAACTTCCCGCGTCCCAAGCCGATCGCGTCGACACAGTCGCTTGCGCACTGCGTCGACGCTGCGCGCTCAGTCATCCACGTCGCCGCGCAGAGCAAGGTGCTCGTGCCTGTATCGCACCACCTTGCCGTGTTCTGCCAGTACCTGTGGTCGTCTGCGGTGATTCTGCTACTGTGCGAGACGCGTGCGCGCGAGCAGCTCGTCGTCGAGGCGGTCGGCGCCCACGTCGACAGCTGTAGAACCGCGCTGCAGGAGCTTGAGCCCGTGTGGCCCGGTGCGCGCAAGCTGCGCGAACTCCTCACCGAGGTCGAGACGCGCGCAAAGGAGGTACGCGCTGTGACGACGGCGAGGACGAAGAAACGAAAGACGTCGGGCGACGCCGCGGGCGGTGCGAACGCGGCGGGTAACAACGCGGCTGGCGCCGCGGGAGCGAATGGGCGTGCGCGCGCGCCAGGCAGCTCGTCGTCGCCCGCGAAAGAGGGCGTGGTTCCGGGCGGGTGGAACTCGGGCACCACGTCCAACACCAACACGGGCGGCGCGTTCCCCACGCCGCCGTTGACCACGCCGGGCGCAACGATCGCACCCTCGTCGCTGGCGGGGATGGGCACCTTTGACCTCTTCGACGTGCGGGGCATGACGTTTGACGGTCTAGAGATGTTGAACGCGTTCACGAGCGACGCGTGGCAGGCGCCTCTGCCCGCCGCGACGGCGTCCACGACGTCCCCGCTCGACCTGACTGGCGGGACGGGCGTGACGCCCACGGGTGGTGCCGGCGACGTCAAGCCGGGCCTGCAGCACTCGCCTTCCAACCCCACACGCATGCTCTCCAACTCGGGCACGAACGCCGCCGGCACGCCCATGCAGCAGGGCACGTCGTCGTCGCCTGCCACCTCGCTCAATGCCCAGCAACAGCAGCAGCAGCAGTGGCTCGGCGGGTTCCAGAGCCCCGGTGCCGGTGTTGGTGGTCCTGGACCTGCCGAACTGGCTGAAATCTGGAGCCAGATCGCAGGGACCAGTTTCGACTGGCAGGCAGATCCCAGCGTCCCCTTCAATATCTAACCATGTCCAACCCATTGCCCATGCCCGTATAGTCAGAGTATAGTGAAGATTACAGATGCACAGTGGTTATTGCCAGCAGAGACGTGGGAAGTGGCACAGAATGCGCAAGCGAGGTCGCAACTCGGGTCATCTGGTGTGACAGCAAAGGGCTGTGTCTGCTGCAGCATGCAAGATCTGGCATGGTACTAGTACGATGTAATCTATCCCCCTCTCCCGCTCCCTTCCTACGCCCTAGACCTTTGCCTTTTTCTGCTCCTTCATGGCAGCGATACGCGCCTTACGCTCCTCGCGCCTCCGCGCCATCTCGCGCTCCTTGTCCTCCTTGCTCATGCTGGCCAGGGAGGGCTGTGCCGGCTGCGGCGTAGCGGGTTTACTGCTGGTCTCAGAGACCGGTGGCGACGCGACGGACGCCGGTGGCGAAGTCACCTGTGCTGCTGGTGTGGGTTTAGCCTTTACCGGCTTGGGTGCGGGCAGGTCGCGTTTTTGCGCCGGCGGCGACGCGACCTTTGGCGGAGACGAGACGTAGTATGATTGCGGGGGGGGAGCCTCGGCCACGGGTGCGGCCGATTCAAACGCAGCTGTCGCCGTCAGTGTACCGCGAGGAATTGTACCTACTCCAATCGTCGGCGTCGGCGTTGACGTCCATGAGATCGTCCGTGCCCCATGCATTGGCGACCTCGTCGTCGTCGAGCTCGGCCGCGAGCTCGTCCATGAGGTTGGCGCCAGGTTTCGCCTTCGCGCCGCCGAGCTTCATGCCGTGTCCGTGCGAGGGGCGCGCAGGCTTGCCGAACGACGACACGGCCGCAGGCGCACGCGCACTGTCCCCGCTCGCGCGCCGCGACGCGTTCGGTGTCGGCAGGTTGGAGATGGTTGGCGGCGCAAGTCCCTCGGCTGGCGCGGCCGTCATTGTCGAGTTGGCCTCGGCTGTCGGCAGGTGCTTGCCCAACGACGAGAAAGCCCAACCGGCCAGAGAGCCAGCCGCACCAGCGGCGCTCGTGACGTATCCGGCGTTACTCGGCGGTGCGGCCGCCGGCGTCCCGTTCGGATTCCTGTCGCTCTCGGAGAGTACTGTTGCGGGCTCGTCGTCAACGCTGTGTCAAAGTGTGCGCAACTCACCATAGAGGCCACGGCCTCCTCGAGGCGCTTGACAAACATGTTCATAGCCTTGAATGCCTGGTCGCGCACAATCTTTTCTTTGTCGACCATGGCGAAAGCCATGTTGGGAATAACCCGCGCTGCGAGGTCATCGCGCTCGTAGCAGTCGACAGTCGCCATGAGGGCCATGAGGGCGGCAACGCGCGCATGCACGAACGTGTCCTTCAGACCACGCGCAAACGCCGGTACGAGCACCTTGCGCTTCGTGTTGGTCGAGAGCATGGGCGCGAGGCGGCCTAGGAGGATACATGTGTTGGTGCGGATCGATGGCTCCTGGTCCGTCTGCATCTTGGCGAGTAGTCGCAGCAGGTCGTTGTTAAGGATCCGGTCACTGAGCTTGCTGGAGAGCGGGTAGACTGCTTTGACCGTCGCTTCGCGGATAACTGGGACAGTGTCGGCAAAGCCGGTGATGAGGTGCGGCCAGACGCGGTCCACCACCATCCGGTTGTCGAGCTTGTCGGCGTACTCGTCCAGGCCGTCAAGCAGGGCCATGCGCGTACCGCGGTCTGGGCTCGCGTAGAGCTTGATAACGGGGTCAAGGACAACCTTGCTGTACGTCGAGGGCGGGACTTGCTTTCCGAGTGCGAGAACGAGCGGCAGCATCAACGCGCTCGGCGCATTGGGCAAGGACAGCGAATGCAGCAACGACGGCAGAACGCGGTGGACGAGGAATGGCTCAGGCAGCGACCCGCCCTCGGCCGCCTCCTTGATCGTGCGCAGCAGCTGCTGCTTCTCGCCATCTGACCGCAGCTCGAACCCGTCCAGCCCGTCGACAAGCTGCACGAGCGGGTTGTCGCTCCAGAATCCGCTCAACCCCGCCTCGGACACAAAGTTGGTCGTCGTCAGCCGTGTCTTGGCGTTGGGGTTGACCATTCGCTTCCACAGTGGGAAGAGGCGTTTCGGGATAGCGCCAGCGCTTGCCGGCGTCGGTTGGGCCGAGAGCTGCGGCAACGGCTTTTCCGGGTTAAACAACCAGAAGATCCACGTCGCGAGCAGGTATGTGTCCTCGTGTGCTGGGTCCGTGCTGGTGAATTAGCGCATGCTCTACCAGTCAGACTTACTCTCGCAGTACGCCCCATCCGCCCTTCTTCACTTCTGGGCTCGAGAAGTCACCAGCGTTGCCCGGCGCAACGCCGCCCATGCCCCACAAAACACCACTGGCGTCGTCGCGCCCTGTTAACAACTCAAATCCGCCAAGCCGGAACTCCATCGCAGAGGTGATGAACACCGTAGACGGGATAAGGTACGCATGGTGCTGGGACAATGGTGGTGCGTTAAGGAAGGCCAACGCCGTCTGTCGTCAGCTTGACCTTTCTTAGAGCATCCAGCTCACCGAGATACTCCGCACACCCCAGCCCAGCCATGCGTCTTTCCCCTGCTTCCCCTTCGCCGCGGCCGAGCCTGTCAATGCGCCGCCTGTTCCCCAGTCTCGGAGCACGCCCTGCAGTGGCCGCACTGGCTCCGTCGCAATGTATATGTGCGTCTCGGTCTCGACCGAGTCAATGTATTTTATCCTGCCATGTTAGAAGAGCCTGGAGACAACACGTACACATCGGGATGCCGGATAGTACGCAGCTTCTTGAGAGCGTTCTTCGCGAGCTGGAAGAGGGCGCGGCGGTCTTTGTTGCCGGGCTGCAAGGGCGGCAGCGTCGCGTCAAAGATAAAGAGCGTAACTAGCGTTCCGTCATCCTGTCGTCAGCTCATGACACTCTCAAATGAGCTCACCTTCTTCACACCCTCGCGGATTTCCCAGATGGAGGCGCCGGCTTCGAGGCCGGGAATGCGCTCGCCGACAGTGAAAGGGAAGGAGACGCCGGTCGAGCTGAGGACGGTGGAAGTGATGGATTTGAGGTAGTTCATGGTACGCCGTGCGCCACCACTGTGTGGCGGGGTAAGAGGGTGTGGTGTTGCTTCAAGCTTCGGTCCTCAGAGCACAGCAGCTCGCTCGCCGCGTCGGAGGTGGTGATGTGTGTGGGAGGGAGTGGTGACGAGCTGAGACGCCGACTCACCTCCACCCTCGCGCGTGTGCCAGGGCGAGTGAGCGTGTGATGTACCCCGTGTTTGCATACGTAATGTGTCCAGCTTAAGTGTGTGGCATTTAAATTCCACTGTCGGAAAGGCAGCTCCACCCACTGTGTACGGTGTGTACGGTGGATTGGGTGCAAATGTCCACCGCAGAGAGCACAATGTGAACTTAGCCAGAAAAAGGCAAACGACACCTCTCTTGCAACCCAAGTTCCATCCCCCTCCCCCCCAAATCCCATCTTCACCTCACCATACAAGCTGCAACAACAAGAGACAAGACCTGTTATCTCGCAACAACAACAACACTCACAGCTCTTTGCTTCACACCGTCTCTCGCCCACGACCCTCATCTACCTCCCCAGCAGCATAGAACACTGCATCGACTATTCGCAGTACCCCGCTGCGACGCGTCAAAACCTTTGCCCCTGCAGCCCTTCCACAACCGCCCGTAACCATCATTGCTCCGATCACCCCACCCAGCACACCCGCACAATGACGACCGACGAGATGGCTGTTGAAGCCCCGGGCTTCAGCTCGCCTGTAAACGTGGCAGCCCGCAGGCCCATTGTCAACAGCGACAGCGACAGCGACGACGACGACGTACCACTCGCTCGCAAGCCCAATGGAAAACGCGCAGGCGCCGAATCTAGCAGTGACGAGGAACGTCCTCTGGTGAGTGACCAGCCACACCCCACCAACACACCAGGGTGGAGTCACCCACCATCAAAACCCAAATCGCGACGCGTTTGATCAATTATCGCTGACGCTATGCAGAGCAAGAAACCGCGCGTGTCCGCTGCGTCGATGAAGAAGCGCCGCGTCGTCGAGAGCGACGACGACAGCGATGACGACTCGCCACCACCATCAAAGGTACGTGTCCACAACCATCACTCCATATCACAGTCGCGTCAACCAAACGCCACACACACACACACACGTAAACTGCCACTAACACACACTAGCGTAACGGCCACGCCGAGTCCGAATCCGAATCCGAGGACGAGAAACCTCTCGCCCGAAAGCGTGCAGCACCCGCCAAGCCCGTGTCCAACGGCAAGCCAGCTTCCCGAGGCAAACCGCCGTCTCGAGGCAAGGCAGCCAAGCCCCCGCCTTCGTCGGACGACGAGTCGAGCGAGGATGAGAAGCCGCTCGCACGCGGCCGCAAGCCCGCCGCACCGGCGAAGCCTGCATCGCGTCGCGCGTCGGGCGCAGCGGCTAAACGTGCAAAGCCGGAACCCGACAGTTCGGAGGACGAGAAGCCATTAGCCAAGCGCAAGCCAGCGACGAGCAGGGCGACATCGGCCAAGTCGTCCACCCCGGCACGGAAGTCCGCGGTCAAGAAGGAGAAGGAGGAGGCCGACGACGATGACGACAAGTATAAGTGGTGGGAGCAGGGCGAGAACGACGGGTCCGTCAAGTGGACGACGCTCCACCACTTGGGTGTACTCTTCCCTCCACCGTACGAGACGCTCCCGCCCAACATCAAGATGAAGTACGACGGCGTCACGCTTGACCTGCCGCCAGAATCTGAAGAGGTCGCTGGATTCTTTGCGGCCATGCTCGAGACGGACCACGCAAAGGACGAGACGTTCCGTGCCAACTTCTTCCGCGACTTCAAGGACATGCTCGCAAAGTACCCACCTGTGTGTACGAAACGCCCGATCGCGTGCTGACGGTTGCAGAAGCAAAAGGTCAAGGTTACTTCGCTGGAGAAGTGTGACTTCCGCCAGATGTTTGACTACTTTGAATTGCAAAAGGAGAAGAAGAAGGCCATGACGAAGGACGAGAAGAAGGCGTGAGTGGGCATGCACTTGGAAGTAGCTGACAGCAGGATCAAGGAGGCCAAGGACAAGCTTGAGGCGCCGTACCTCTATGCCGAAGTGGACGGGCGCAAGGAGAAGCTGGGCAACTTCCGTGCCGAACCCCCAGGACTGTTCCGTGGTCGTGGCGAGCACCCACGCAAGGGTACACTCAAGCACCGACTCCGCCCCGAGGACATTGTCATCAACATCTCCAAGGACATGACGCCGCCAGTGCCCAACATCCCCGGTAAATGGAAGGGAGTTGTCCATGAAAACACGGTTACATGGCTGGCGCACTGGAAGGAGAACGTCAACGGGCAGTCCAAGTATGTGTTCCTGGCGGCTGGCAGTTCGTGGAAGGGCCAGAGTGACCGTTCAAAGTTTGAGAAAGCACGAGAGCTTATTGTGAGTGGCTCGGGACGATTGTATTTGCTGACATGTAGCAACACGTCGACCGCATTCGTAAGAGCTACGAGACGGACCTCAAGTCCAAGGTCATGGCAGACCGCCAGCGTGCTACCGCCCTGTACTTTATCGACAAGCTCGCCCTGCGTGCGGGTAACGAGAAGGGTGAAGACGAAGCCGATACGGTCGGTTGCTGTTCGCTTCGCTACGAACACGTCACGCTTGAACCACCAAACCGTGTCAGCTTTGACTTCCTGGGTAAGGACTCGATGCGTTTCCACCAGGAAGTCGAGGTGCCTCCACAGGTGTTCAAGAACATCAAGCTGTTCAAGGCCGAGCCCAAGGGCAAAGGTGACGACATCTTTGACCGCTTGAGTGTGAGTAGGCCTGGCGTACGCGGAGGCTGACGTGCAGACGACGATTTTGAACAAGTACCTCAACGAGCAAATGAAGGGTCTTACGGCCAAGGTGTTCCGTACCTACAACGCGTCGTGGACGTTCCAGCAGCAGCTCGGCCTCCTTACGCCTCCAGACGGCACCGTGGCAGAGAAGATTGCGGCATACAACACGGCGAACCGCGACGTTGCCATTCTGTGTAACCACCAGAAGACTGTGAGCAAGGGCTTTGCAGAGTCGTTTGCCAAGTTTGGCGACAAGGTGCGCGCAGCAAAGTACCAGCGCATGAAGCTGCGTCTGCAGCTGTTTGCCATCGACGCCAAGCACAAGAAGAAGCGCAACCTCGCCGAGCTCGAGTCGGACCTGGACGACGAGTTTATCGAGCGCCACGAGGAGGACCTGTTGGAGCGGGCCATTGACGCTGCTCGCAAAAAGTTTGACCGCGAGAACCTCAAGCTCGAGCAGGAGAAGGAGAAGAAGCAGCCAAACAAGGTCCTCGACGAGCGCATCAAGGAGATCAAGGCCGAGTTCAAGGAGCTCTCCAAGGAGCGCCGCAAAGGCAAGATTGAGCCAAAGAAGGGCGGTGAGTACACGCTGGGCTGAGGGCATTCCCTGACATGCAGCTACCGAGGAGAAGCTCCTTGAGCAGATTAAGAAGGCGGACGAGCGCATCGCGACGCTCAAGGTGCAGCTGACTGACCGCGACAAGCTCAAGGATGTTGCGCTGGGTACATCCAAGATCAACTACATTGACCCACGCATCACTGTCGCGTGGGCCAAGAAGTTTGACGTGCCCTTGGAGAAGCTGTTCAGCAAGACGCTGCGTGAAAAGTTCCCGTGGGCCGAAGCCGAAGCAGACGAGGACTGGATGTGAGTGGCATCGTTTGGAAGGGGGCGTTTGGCTGACGACAAGCTTCTGATCGCGTCGTATGTATGAAGGACTATTTGTAGCAGCCTCATTTGTTGTGGCATCGTGTTTTCTCGTTCCCTGGCATGCATGGCATCGAGCATTCACAAGTAGTGGTCTGGTGTGGAAGTTGTGCCCGCATGCATGGTCGCGCGCTCGCATCCACACGACCTCGGCGTCGGCGAGGCACGGGCAAGGAGAGTAAAGCCGAAATGGCCGCCGGCCGGTTACTTCCGTGTGGAGAGCGGAGGATCCCGACACACCCATGGCTCGAGTGCCAGCCAACCAGCTTGCTCGTCATTCACACACGGCCCTCACCGGGGCCATCCCCCCCGCCCAGCTGCTACCAAGCCCGCCAATGAGGGTGTCTTTCTGCCTGCACCCGACACCCTGCCTGCCTGCCTGCACCACATCTCCCCCCCTCCTCGTCCTCACCACAAACCACTGTTGCATCCTTGCACATCACCACTCCTCACCCCTCTGCCCAACATGATGCGCCTGTCGCGCGCTCTCTCTCGCCCCGGCGCAGCCGGTCTTGCTCTCCGCAACTCGCGCGGCTATGTCATGGCCTCGCAGACCCACCGTGCTCAGGAGGCTGCGGTGAGTATCGACGCGGCCTTGCTCCATCTTTTCGCCCCGGTCGTGCGCTCGTCCACGAACTGTGCTGCGTTATTGTCTACCCCGCTTCAACCCCCGTCACATTCCACTTGTGCTCAGCGCTGACCCCCGCGCAGAACTTTGGCCAGCCTAAGGACTACCAGGTCGTCGACCACGAGTGAGTACCCTTGCGCGCGTCTGTTTTGTTGCGCGCCATGTTTGTCCGACGCTGACTGTCCAGGTTCGATGCCGTCGTTGTGTAAGTTTCCCATTGGGCTTTTCTGTGGCCTGTCGTTTGAAAGACAACAGCTAACATACAGTGGTGCCGGTGGTGCCGGTCTGCGTGCGGCCTTTGGTCTCGCCGAGGCTGGCCTCAAGACTGCGTGTGTGACCAAGCTGTTCCCCACGCGTTCGCACACTGTCGCCGCGCAGGGCGGCATCAACGCTGCGCTCGGTAACATGACTGAGGATGACTGGCGGTGGCACATGTACGACACGGTCAAGGGTTCCGACTGGCTTGGTGACCAGGACGCCATCCACTACATGACCCGTGAGGCGCCCTCGACCGTCATTGAGCTCGAGCACTACGGTGTCCCCTTCTCGCGTACCAAGGAGGGCAAGATCTACCAGCGTGCCTTTGGTGGTCAGTCGCTCAACTTTGGCAAGGGCGGCCAGGCGTACCGTTGCGCCGCCGCGGCCGACCGTACCGGCCACGCGCTCCTCCACACCCTCTACGGCCAGTCGCTCCGCCACAACACCAACTTCTTCATCGAGTACTTTGCCATGGACCTCATGATGGAGGACGGCAAGTGTGTCGGTGTCATTGCCCTCAACCTCGAGGACGGCACCCTCCACCGTTTCCGCGCCCACAACACTGTCCTCGCGACGGGTGGTTACGGCCGTGCCTACTTCTCGTGCACCTCGGCCCACACCTGCTCGGGTGACGGCAACGGCATGGTCGTCCGTGCCGGTCTCCCCCTCCAGGACCTCGAGTTTGTCCAGTTCCACCCCTCGGGTATCTACGGCTCGGGCTGCCTCATCACCGAGGGTGCCCGTGGTGAGGGTGGCTACCTCCTCAACTCGAAGGGTGAGCGCTTCATGGAGCGCTACGCCCCCACCGCCAAGGACCTTGCGTCGCGTGACGTCGTCTCGCGTTCCATGACCATGGAGATCCGTGACGGCCGTGGTGTCGGCCCCGAGGGCGACCACATCTACCTCCAGCTCTCGCACCTGCCTCCCGAGGTCCTCCACGAGCGTCTCCCCGGTATCTCGGAGACTGCCGCCATTTTCGCCGGCGTCGACGTCACCAAGGAGCCCATCCCCGTCATCCCCACCGTCCACTACAACATGGGTGGTATCCCCACCAAGTGGACTGGCGAGGTCATCACCGTCAACGACAAGGGCGAGGACCAGGTCGTCCCCGGCCTCTACGCCGCCGGTGAGGCCGCCTGTGTCTCGGTCCACGGTGCCAACCGTCTCGGCGCCAACTCGCTTCTCGACATTGTCGTGTTTGGCCGTGCGTGCGCCAACCACATTAAGGAGAACAACAAGCCCAACGAGCCCCACAAGCCTCTCAACGACGCCCTCGGCCGCGAGTCGATCGAGAACCTCGACAAGATCCGTACCTCGGACGGCCCCAAGCACACCTCGGAGATCCGCCTCAACATGCAGAAGACCATGCAGCGTGACGCCGCCGTCTTCCGTACCCAGGAGTCGCTCGACGAGGGTGTCAAGAACATGTCCGAGATCTACAAGTCCTACGACCAGGTCGGCATCAAGGACCGTTCGCTCATCTGGAACTCGGACCTCGTCGAGACCCTCGAGCTCCGCAACATTATGCAGTGCGCCATCCAGACCGTCGTCTCGGCCTCGGCGCGTACCGAATCGCGCGGTGCCCATGCTCGGTGAGTACACAGTTTGACTGCTGGGAATGTGGTGGTGTGCATTTTGACGGTTGGGTGGAGGTGAAATCTGGTTCCGTGTGGGGCCTCCACACCCGACCTCCACTTTTTCATCCCCACCATCAACAACCGTCGCCACATTTTGATTCCAACGCTGCCACATCTTTCCGCAACGTTTCCGTCTTTGCGTTTGCTAACTGGATCAAGTGAGGACTACCCGGAACGAGATGATAAGCACTGGCTCCGCCACACTTTGAGCTGGCAGAAGGACCCCGAGTCGCCCGGTGTCGACCTGACTTACCGTGAGTAGAGTGCCACCTCCACTTCTGACCGCCACAGGGAAAGTCATCATGGAGACGCTCGACGAGGACGAGTGCAAGACCGTGCCCCCCTTCAAGCGTGTCTACTAGTCGTCTTGCGCGGTGTTTGTACTAAGAGATGCAAGGCTGCAGTCTGCCTTGAAGCCGATGGTCGACGGAGGAGTCATGGTCACGGCGTGAGGATGTTGAATGAAGTGGAGGAGCACTGTGAAGCGGAAGAACGGTTAAGACACTTGCTGCGAGCTTGGCACGTGCTTCTCGGTAGGGAGTATGGGCGCGTAGACGAGAGAGAGGTTGGGAACGGCGATGCGTTGCGGGTGGGAGGAGATACAGAACATCCTGGTGGAAGTGTTTGAAAAGTAAAAGTAAAATATTAATTGTCCGGGGTAGCACGCTCCTCCAGTTCATTCGCGGCCGTCCAACGACCCCGGACAATGCATGCTAAAGTACTGCCGTAGACAAAGGGCGGGGACACGGGTATACCACAGAAACAAGTGCATGCGTTTAGCTGCGCTTGGGTTATTTGTGCCCACCGAAACATTAGCTAAAACCAACCGTATTGTTTTTGTCAGTTGTCGCAGTGGCACTAATTGGCTTCCTGCGGTCTGTGCTTGAGACGCATGCTTAAAGTAAAGACATGAGGTCTCGCATGGACATAATGCACTATGGAGCGTCTACGATGTCTGGTATACAAAGACTTGCGATGGCCACTAAAGTTGATGGATCATGCTCGACAGCCAGCAAGCAATAGGAAACCTCTGTCACGCCAAAGCGCAGCGGGCATGGGGCTTGTGGCTTAAGCCCAGGTAAGAAGTCAGCTGTCAGACACACCTGTCGCCGGAACGTTTGTTGCGGTTTCCTGGGAGGCCTGGTCATCGTGAACGAAGGAATATGAAACGGTCTGCACGCGAGCTGTCGAGATGTTCCGGAGCGCAGCTCCGTAGCTGAACACTGGTATACCGTTTAGCAGACGGGGTCACCGGAAGAGCAGAGTTTGGTGACGGATGAACTTCTGCGCGCTCTTCAGCTGCTTGTCCTCGCCGTTGGTCAGGGTGGGCTACTCGCGCAACTGACTGTACGCCTACAGTACCGCTCGCGTCATTCCTTGCCCACATGGAAACTTCGTCTGGCCTCTATGTCGTTCATAATTGTGCTAATTGTTTAACCCCCGCGTAAGGTCCCAGCAATTGTCCCGGCCTCCTTGCGACGGGCAAGGCATTTCTTTGGGTTGTTGACGTGTTCTTGTCAATATTCAAAACCTAGCGGCCGGTCGCTGCTGCGCTCGTCGAGTACAACCTCTAAAGTTTCAAACTCTGCGTGGCCCGCAAACGTGTTGAGGCAGCTGATACACGCCGTATGGCCATTGCTTACTGTTCCCCCATAACCTGTACTACTGCGGAGACCGTTGTGACTTGCGGGCAGTCAAAGATGAAAAGATGTTTGGTCAGTAATCCGAGGGCATTGTCGCCGCCACAGGTTGCTTGAGCTGACCCGCAGATGACTGTGTCGGTTCTCTTGGCCATAACCTTCCTCCCTTACCACCTTCCCTCCTGGCTTGCCAGGCCACCTTCCGTTCTCGAAGTCATCCCCCTTCGATTTCGACATAACGAGCGTCCTGCAATCTTCTCTCGACTCTCACATCCTCTCATTTTCTCTTTCCCTCCCTGCGCGCCTATCTCGCTCTTTCCCCCCCATACTCGGTCACCCCCCTCACCGTACCCCTCTCTCTGTCCCCGCATAGGTCTCCTCTGCCTGCCGGCCAGTCTGTAATCGACACAGTCCGTGTTCTTCCTTCCTTCCTTCCCTCACAATGGCCAACCGCCTCGACGATGTCCTCATTTCAAACCCGACGCTCGATGACCTTCCTCCCGGCCACCCAGCTCGAAAGGGCAAACGCATGATCAATAACAAGCCGTATTGCGCACCAAGCAACGAGTTCTTCGCCAAAGCTCCTTACTTACACCCCGTCAACCATCACATATGGGGGATTGAGGAAGTCGTTCCTCCCTGGAGCTGGCCCAACATCAACATCCGGGAGGCAAGGAAGGTTCCATTTAACTACTACCCCACCATGGCAGTCACGTAAGTACACAGCGACCAGCGTTTCTCAAAGCGCCGTACTGACCTCCCAACAGTGCTCCGGGCAGGTACTGCCTAGGCGAACCGGCCATCTTCACGGAGATCCTGCTGCGAGACGACGGGACACTGAACCTCGGCAAATGCCTGGCCCATCGCGCACAGTGGAAGCGCGACCAGTGCAACCAGGACAAGACGCCACTGCCTGCGCTGCCGGGCACGAAGAAGCCCAAGCTGGGGCACCAGGCGCAGGCGACGCAGAACCCAGAGCAGGCCGTCTCAGACTCAACCTCTTCTCGCCAAACCCTGGTCGCCGGCGCCAGTGCGGCACGCATGCCACGTCCCCCGAGCCCCCGCGGCGGACGCGACATCATCCCGTCTTCATCCACCAGCCGCCCTATTGCGAGCACCAGGCCGGTCAACATGACCAACGCCCAGAAAAAGAAAGCCCTCGCCGACAAGGTTAGACAGACAGCCAAAGAGAACAAAGCGCTCGCGAAGAAGATGAAAGCGCTCGCCTCCAAGATCAAAGAGACCACCGAGGAAAACAAGGCGCTCGCCTACGAGATTAAAGAGACGGCCGAGAAGAACAAGGCGCTCGCCTACGAGATTAAAGAGACGGCCGAGAAGAACAAGGCGCTCGCCTACGAGATCAAAGAGACCGCCGAGGAGAACAAGGCGCTCGCCTACGAGATCAGAGAGACGGCCGAGGAGAATAAAGTCCTCGCCAAGAAGATTAAAGTGCTCGACAATCAGCTTAAAAAGGCCGTCAAGCAAAACAAAGCGCTGACGGAAGCGCTCGCCCAGGCGACGGAAGATGCCGACAGCGAGCGTGACTGATCGGCAACGAAACCTCCCCCCAGCCTCATTTACCGTGACGATATTCAGCGCCAGGCCTCCCGACCGCCTCATTTATTCCGACGATATCCAGCATCATTTCCGTGTACGTGTTGTAAATGCATTCATGCATAGTAATGTTTACAAAGATTGCAAGGATCACCAAAGGATGGCCAGCCGCCACAAGGAGTGCAGCAGGCAGTGCCTGCGGCCTGCAGTACTGCAGTGCAGAGGTGCCTTCTCGCGTGGTCAACGTGGGTGTCCACCCAAGGGCCGCTCTTACGTCATATTGCATACTGAGCGCTTTCGGAACCGGACCCCACCCCCAAAAACGGGGGTGCCAGTTAAGATATAGTTTTCAGAGTTTCAAGCTCAAGTCGCGCGGTGGCGGACGGGGGATGAGAGAGAGAGGAGTGTGGGGTGTGGCCAATTGACGTGACGGCTCTGTCGACACTCGACCTTGTTGCCATCGCTCACCTCTCTTCTTGTCCTCTAACTATCCTCAAAACTCGACCCCGCGTCGTCTTCACGCTCGGTCCAGAAAAAGCGGCGCATCCCTCCGCCGCCTGTGCATTAGCCACTACCTCTTCCTCACCAACCCCCCTCTCACATCACAATGGCGCCCTCGGCGAGCAAGCAGAAGCGTCTCGAAGCCAAGGCGGCCAAGGCCGCGAGCAAGGCCGGCACGCCCGCTGGCGGCTCGATCAACGGTACCCCCGCGGCCAGCACTGCTGGCGACACGCCCAGCATCTCGGCCAACGGCTCCTTTGCCGACCTGGGCGACGCCCAGGCCCAGATGCGCAAGCTCAAGGTCGCCACCGACCGCAGTGCCGTGAGCATCATCAAACCCCTACGTAGAGCTAGCTAACGCCCAGAACGGCGTGCTCGTCTCGGACCCCCAGTCCCGTGACATCAAGATTGACCAGTACACCCTCTCGTTCCACGGCCGCCTCCTTATCGAGGGTGCGGAGATTGCGCTCAACTATGGGCAGCGGTGAGTCGTGGTGTGATGGAAGGTGGTGGCGCGAGTGATGCTGCCACGTATGCGACAAGCGCTGACTGTAGTTACGGTCTGCTAGGCGAGAACGGCTCGGGCAAGTCGACTTTCCTCCAGTCTCTGGCGGAGCGCGACGTCGAGATCCCAGAGCACATTGACGTGAGTGGAAACTATCCGGATCCAATGCCTAACATCAGATCTACCTTGTTTCCGGCGCCGCCGAACCCGAGGAGGTGAATGCGCTCGAGTACATTATCCGTTCGGCCAAGGAGAAGGTCGAGCGCCTCGAGAAGCTCGCCGAGGACATGGCGGTCGCGGACGAGGTCGACGAGGTCGCCCTTGAGCAGATTTACGAGGAGCTCGAGGAGATGGACCCCTCGACGTTCGAGGCCAAGGCCGGCGCTATCCTGTCTGGTCTTGGCTTTAGCAACACGATGATGCGCAAGCCGACCAAGGACATGTCTGGTGGTTGGCGTATGCGTGTGTCGCTTGCGCGTGCCCTGTTCGTCAAGCCCCACCTGCTTCTCCTCGACGAGCCCACGTCCCACCTTGACCTGGGTGCCGTCGTGTGGCTCGAGGCGTACCTCGCGACTTACAACCACATCCTCATCCTCACCTCGCACTCGGCCGACTTTATGGACACTGTCTGTACCAACATGATGGACCTCACCCTCAAGAAGAAGCTGGTGTACTACGGTGGTAACTACACCACCTACGTCCGCACCAAGGCCGAAAACGAGGTCAACCAGATGAAGGCGTACCAGAAGCAGCAGGAAGAGATCCAGCACATCAAGAAGTTCATCGCGTCCGCCGGTACCTACGCCAACCTGGTCAAGCAGGCCAAGTCGAAGCAGAAGATCATCGACAAGATGGAGGCCGCGGGTCTCATTGAGAAGGTCGAGCAGCCCAAGCTGCTGCGCTTCAACTTCGAGGACATTAAGAAGCTGCCGCCGCCGATCATTGCGTTCAGCGACGTTGCCTTCTCGTACTCGGGCAAGCGCGAGGACTTCCTGTACAAGGACCTCAACTTTGGTATCGACATGGACTCGCGTATCGCCATTGTCGGTGACAACGGTACCGGCAAGTCGACGCTGCTCAACCTGATCACGGGCCAGCTTTCCCCCGTCGACGGTTCGATCACGCGCCACGGCCAGCTCAAGCTTGCCAAGTACAGCCAGCACTCTGCCGACCAGCTGCCGTTTGACAAGTCGCCCGTCGAGCACCTCCAGTCCAAGTTTGGTGAAAAGTTCCCAGACAAGGAGATCCAGTTCTGGCGCCAGTGTGTCGGCCGCTTTGGTCTCTCGGGCGCGCACCAGACCAACCCCATCAGCCAGCTCTCGGACGGTCTGCGTAACCGTGTGTGCTTTGCCGAGATTGCCCTCGAGCACCCCCACGTCATTCTCTTTGACGAGCCGACAAACCACCTCGATATGGCTTCGATCGACTCGTTGGCAACGGCCATCAAGGAGTTTGAGGGCGGTGTCGTCATTGTCTCGCACGACTTCCGTCTCATCTCGCAGGTTGCCGACGACCTCTGGGAGGTCAAGGACAAGCAGGTCATCAACCTGACCAAGGAGGACATTTCCATCGTCGACTACAAGCGCAGCCTGCAGAAGCGCTCCCAGGCTCAGATTGAGAAGGCCCAGCTTCTCTCCAAGAACGCCACCAAGGGTGTCGCCTAAGCGCGTGGTTGGTGCCTGCCACACGCGCAGGATCGGTGTGTGTGACTTGGGCCTGGTAGGCGATGGGGTACACACCGAACCGTCCCGCCCCTCCCTTTCGCTCCGGACGGTGCGGCTTGTAAGCTTTCGCCCCGGGTGATCTAGTGAGTGAGCATAGACTGCATCGTTAGCATATTGCGCATCTTTTCCGACTGTCCCATGTGTGCGCGAGCTGTATGAATGATGATGCACTTTAATGGATTTGTTTTGCGGCGTCATCGGCTCGAGTGCTCGAGTGCTCGAGTGGTCGAGTGGCTGGTTGCCGATGGCCATGGCCGATGACTGTGGGGCATTTTGGTGAAACAGTGTTGCGGCGAGGTTGAGACATGTTTGACACTGGTTTTTGTCAATTGCAGATCCTACTAGGGCCTCGTCTCGGACGCGCCCCACGCGTAGCTAACCGGGCCTCCCTAAAAACTTGTTTACCCGCGCTGTCGTCGTCTCCGTCGACGTCGGTCCGTCAAAGGAAAACGAGCACAGGCTCGGTCAAGAGCGCAGCGGGGGTGAGCTGCCAAAAAGGAATTTCCCCGCCAGGGAGTTGAACCCTGCTCTTTCGCGAAATATCCCTCGTTATGAGAGGCGAATATACTAACCGATATACTAGCGAGGATATACTAGATATACTAGCAATCTTTGTTGGGACAGGGTCGGCTGGGTCGTACTTATACTGCTTCCTCTGCCCGAGCGTTCATAGACGCGCCGCCTTTCCAACATGCTACCCAGGCAGTGACTATCGTCTCGTTGCACGAGTAGTGCTACCGCCGTGACCGACCTGGGGCAGCTCAGAATAACCCCATGGAACAGCATCAGTGCGGGCGCGCAGCGCAAATGTCCCTACAGGATGCGAGGTTAGAATGAATCTGGGCTCTGGCGAACGACTCTCGTCGACGCCGCTCATGATGCCACATGTACCGCTGCTTGAGATCTGTGGACTGCGCGAGGTGCGACCCATGATGCGCGTCACCGCCAGACTGAACTGCGACTGAACTGCGTGCGACTAACGCCCAACTTGTGCCAATTACCCAGGATGCATCTCTAGTGTAAACCCAATTTTGCGTGGCTGTGGACCGTTGGACGCTACCAGTCGATCCACTCGCCGTACATGTTTGGCCGCTCTCCGCGGAGGTACGCCTCGAACGTGCGTTTGAGGACGGTGGACCAGGAGAGGTCTGGGACGTCGCGCGCGTCCTCTGCGGCCTCGTCCATGGCGGACTCTGCCTCTGCCTCGTCGTCTGCGAGACGGGCTGCGGCGGCCGCGGCCGAGCCGCGCATAGACGCGCCGGCTGCGCGGCGCGACGACCGGGCGGAAGCGGCCGCTGCGCGCTGGACCTCGCGCAGCGCCGCGCGGCCCTTGGCGAACCGCTCGCCGAGGTCGGGAAAGTTGCGCGACGGGTCGAATGGCAGCCACCAAAAGTTGTGGAAGTGGTACGAGTACGAGCCGCGGAAGAAGCCGTCAAAGCCGACCTGTTCAGGGCCGGCCGTGTCAAACGCGTCGTTGGAGAAGAAGACGTCGAATTCGGGGAAGTAGGGGTATGGCGGGCGGTCGCGCTGATACCGTTCCATGTTGAGCCAAGCAGCGTCGAAGAGCGCGTCGGGGATACGGAAGAGGAGCGCGTCCAGCCCGGCGTCCTTGAGGTACCGCGTCACTGTCATCGGGTGGAAGTCGAGGCCGTTTTCTAGCGCCGTCTTGAACAGGAACGTGCACAGCGCCGAGCCCTTGTGGAGCTTGAGCACTGCCGTGTTGTACTTCCTGTGCCAGCTCCACCGATACGCAAACTGGCCGCGGTAGTTCCACAGTTCCTCCCAGTCGCGCAAGAAGAGCGTGTCCGCGTCGAGGTAGATGCCGCCATACCGGTACGTGAGGACAAAGCGGGCCATGTCCGAGAGAATGACCGACAGGCGGTCGTAGTCGCTCTGCGACTTGGACCCGACCATGTCAAACAGGCCGCCCTTCTTGCGCGCGGCGTTGTCATCGCCATCGCCCTCGGCGCCCTCGGTCTCGTCCGAGCTCTCGGCTGACTTGGAGTCGGCCTGCTGCCCGTACACCATGCCGCCCGAGTTGAAGATGGGGATGTCGCGCCAGTGGTTCTTGAGCTCTGGGATGCCGTCGAGCTGCTCGGTCGTGTTCCACATCTTGAATTTGACAACGTCGCGGAAGCGCTCGTCTAGGAACGGCGCCGACCAGGGGTTGGTTGCCAGCTGTTCAAACATCTCGCGCTTGGCTGACGGGTTGGGCACTGCGGCAGCGGGGCCAGGGTTGATCCAAACCCAGAACTGCGGGCGGCAAGTGCCGCCCACGGCGTTAGAATCCGTCACTGGAAGGTCGAGGCCGAGGTTCTGGGTGAACAGGAACGACATGACCGACATGTATGGCTTGTCGGTGAAGGCGCCCGCCCAGAACATGTGGAAGATGCGCGGGTGCAGGGGGTCGCATGGGTCCTCGCGAGACGCCAACGACGGGGTCACAGGGTTCGGCGGTGGCAGGGACAGAGGTCTGCGCGACAGCTCTGCTGCCCGCGGCTGGGTCGCCGGTGCGATCGGCTTCCATTGCGTCTGTGGAACAGGCGTAAACTCGTCCTCGACAAACATCTGGCGGAACTTGCTAAAGTAGTTGCGATGCCGTACTCGCTTGCCGTTGTCGAGGTTTCCACCGACTCGCAAAAGCTCGAGGCAGTCACGAACGTACTGGGCGTCAGCATGCCACTCGCCAAGCCTACACTCACCTTGTTGGTGCCGAAATCACACTTCTCGCCAATAATGTCGAGGTCGAGCGCAGCTCCTGGCTCTGGTCGTGGTGGGAAGCCTGGGTTTCGCTGCGGAGTCTCCCATGGAGTACGGTACTGGCGCTCGGGACCTTTGCCGACGAGAGGGTGGGCGTTGTACACGAGTGAGCGCAGCTTGGAACTACTGCCGCCAACTGACGTCGTGGCGCGGTTTGCTCGCCCAGGCACAAGCGCGCTCTCGGGCACGACTGGGTTGACTAGCTGCTGCTGGATGGGCACATGCTCTGGAACTGCGGGGGAGGGTCAGCCAAGAGCCTCTTGCTGCGTCGACGTCACCGCCACAGCTACGCGTCCAGGCGTGTGCGTGCGTGCGTACTCACCGACTGCCAGACCAGGATGGTGGCCACTCAACACCTCCCATTCCCAGATTTTGGCGACCTCGCTTGGAGTCAGTACCAAAGTGTCTGGGTCTTTGAAGGGCGGGTTCCACGTAGTACGGCCGCCATGGTCGCGTCCGATTCCCAGGAGCATGAACAGCACCACGAGGACAAGGGCGACTGCGAGTAGCAGCCGCACAATCAGAGGCAAGCGTTGGAGACGCGCAAAGACTCTAGGGGGGATGGGGAGTGGCAAGCGGATCGTCCGCCGCCGTTGCCTGCCAGACAACCGGCTTGGGAGTCGCCCATAGCCGTTGGTCGAAGAGTGTCCTGCTGCGCCGCCATTGACACCGCCGTCACGCGAGCGGCGAAAGGGCAAGTCGGGAATAGGAATGACGAGGACAGTGAACCACTTCGAGTTGCTGAAGCTCATGACAGTGGGCGACGAGAGGCCAAACTTTTCCGAGTCGCCCGTGAACACTGGCAGAGGCGAGCGGCGTGCCTTGTCGCTCGGCGGGACCGGTCGCCTTGGGTGGCCGAAGAGTGACATGTCGAAAAGTCGACGCTTTTGGTGTGTGAGGCTGGAGAGCTCGGCGACTCAGTTAGGGTTGTGTGTGGGGTGCTGCACACGGGGCGTGCAGGAGTAGCGTCCAGCGTGCGCTTGGCTCCTTGGCGCGGGCCAGAGCTGGCGTCGAGCGTCGCGATGAGCAGCGAGCTGAGGGGTTTGGTGGTAGACTTTAGTCGTGGACGCGCGTCCAGCCGACGAAGGTGGTTGCTGGTGGTGGGTGTGCTGCTGCGAGTGCTGCGCACGGCAGCCACGAGCGGATAAGGGTTGTGGGCCCGTGCGATTGAGGACAAGCTATAGGGGTTTGAGTTGGTGTTGCGGAGAGAGTGAAAGAGTAGATGTAATGAGTGTGTTCGTGTATGTATGTGTGTGTGTGTATGTATGTGTGTAGATTGCGCAGTCAAAACTACAGCAGCAGTAGTGGTTGGATTGTGATGGTGGAGCGCACCGCCAGACAGCCAACGAGATACCGAGATACTGCAACTGTTCATACACAAACACCCCTTCTAGAATGGTGAGGCTCTACGTGCGCACTCCCCCTCTGCCTCCATTCGGTTGCCCGCCTGGGCGAAAATTGGCGCGTGCCAGTGGTGTGGGGGTTTGTACCTCGGCCCCCTTCTGCTCCTGTCTAGGTCGCCCGCAGCAGTAGGTGGGGGCAACGTAAGCGACAAGGCAAACGACCAGAGAGCCAGGTGCAGCAGGCTATCGCCACCGAACAGGCTGTACGCTGCGATATGGAATGTCTTGGCTACAGAGCCGGCTGCCAGGTCGCGCAGGTGTTCTTGTCTCGTCCATACAGAAACTGCTGCGCAGTCGATTCAAGTACGGAACCTAGACCTAGACCCGAGAGTCAGGCGGCCCGTAAGCCCGTTGTGCCCGTTGGCTGATGGGAGGCTCTGAGGCACGATGTGCGCACACGCGCGACTCCTCGTCCTCTCGGTGTGTCCCCCTCCCCTACCTCCCCTCTCTTCTGGTGCAGCGCGACGCCACACAGACCTCCTTGTCATTTCAGAACCTTCTGGGCTGCATTATGCTGCGCATTGCGTCAAATACCGTTTGGAATGTGGAATCGAAACCGCTGCGTGTATGTCTCCATAAGCTTTCATTCGGGCTGTGCGATTGTACAGTGCCACTGGGTAATGGCGATGCTCTGTCTGCCGTGCATTGCTCAACACTGTCAACCTCGACGGCAACGAGCATCAACCAGACCGACAATATCTCCATGTCTCCATGTCTCCACAGCAAGCGGTCAGTCTGGGGCGTGGTTGTTCAGATTTTCGACCCGCTGTCACTTTGGCCACCTCCCCTTTCGTTCCCTATTTCCCCCTCTAAGTGCCCCTGTAGAGCCCTGTTCTGTGGCCGTCCCTGACCGAGTTTTGCCCAGATCTAATGTCTCCTGAGCCCACCCGCTGCCAGTACGCCGGTGCGGCTTTGAATGACCCGTCAGGTGTAAATTTTGGTCCGGTAACTCATTTCGTGCCTCGCAACGGGCGTGTCACAGCTGCTTATATTGCATAAGGACAGCAGACGATGGGTCCTTGACAGCGTGCAACTCAGGTTACGCCTTGCACAACCAGTGAGCAAGGGATGCCGACATTGCAGGACGCGTTGTGTGGTGGGCGGTCCGAATGGCCCATGGACAGTCGCCCAGTGGCCAGTGGGGTGCGCGGGTCTGCATCATGGCGGCCAGCGGCCAGGCATTTCAATCACGTGACAAGGCCGCACGTGACGTTGATGTCACGTGATATTTTTAGTTTAGTGGAATGTTTTGTGCTATGGTATATCCGAGAGGAGATACAACTCCGGTCCACCCATGTGCCGTGCTCAACGTTTCGCAACACCAACTGATGGGGTGTCTCCCTGGGTGTGCGCGTGTATGTGCGCGCAAGGCTTGTGCATCTCCATCTCGCACTGTGCCCGTGTCCGGGCGTGCCTCAACACAAACACATGCCCGGCGCACGCGCCATCAGTGAGCGCATGCCTCGGCCGTTGACCAATGTAAAGGCTGTGTCCACAAGCAACGTGTGGCGGCATGAAGTAATTTCGGATTCAGCGGTGCCTGCAAACGGCGTGCCAAGCTTCATGTCCTTGGCCGCCCGCACAGTTGGGCATAACCCCTCAGCTCAACGCAGTCTATCAAGACACCACTTATCATGCGTCCAAAATAAATCCCTCGCCAGTGGTTGGCAGAGAGAAATGTAAACAACTGAGCTTGGCTAGACAGTTACATAATATAGCGTGGTGTCTTTACAAGTCAACGTAATGAACGTGTGGTGATTCTATTAAAAGACATTACAAAAGGATCCTTGAGCAACTCCCTCTCACTGGCCGCGTTAGGCGGCAACCCAGGGGAAGTGGGGAGCATGCCCAAGGCCCAGGCCAGAGCATCATTGAGGCCGCATTGTGGCCCACCACAGCGGCGCCACAGCCCGTGCGTGCAGAGCGGGAGGAGGTGTGACGGAGTGCCGCCAAGGTGCATGGATCTGTGGAACTGCTGTGCGAATGTTTCTATGATGGCAGTTATGTGAGCACGGAGCTCCATGCATTCTGAAAGATTGATGGCCAGACCATCACTCCTTGGCCATCACTCTTTGGTGATAAAAGCCTCTGCGAAAGGACAACGTTTGTGGCCTCCTTCATCGTCTTTGGCCCCCCACATACCCACCCGTCCTCGTTCTCGCAACCTCGTAGCCCAGCCGAGGCACATCTCGGTGCTCTGTGTGAACTCCGTCTCTCCCAGACCAAGCACCAACAAAGGTGCAAAGCAAGAGATCTGCTGCTGGCACACTCAGCCCTTGACGCTCACAGCATACCGCGCGAGTGTGGTGTGTGTGTGTATATCTCGCAAAACCTGCCTGCCTGCCTGGTTTGCGAAAACAAATATCCCATTGCCTCCACCGCTGTAACATATAAGCGGGATCACCAGGACGACGCCACTCTGCACCAAAGACGCCCATCACATCTCCTCCGCTGGCCCCAGTCACCGACCGTTAAATCGCGCACATCTGTTCCAATTCGCTTGCCGCATTACCACGTCGTCCACTTCTCGAGTTCCTCCATACGTTCTACAAGGCATTGAGCCGACCGCCACCCCGTCGTTCATGTTGGTGTCACGATAGCAAAGGCTCCCTCGACGTCGCATTTATTTGCGTCGACACTCTACCGTCGCCCATCTCGTCTCCCCCACTTGTTTTGGCCGTTGCGCACCGAGAACAACAGTCCGCAAGGCGGTGGTATTGCCCATGATGGCGGACGACGACAAGCCAAAGAACCTTCTGCAGAAGGCAGGCAGTATCCTCTCCAGTAACCTCAACTTTTACCGTGTCCATCTGCTCGTATTGTAAGTTGCAACAAAGGCCGGCCGTAGTTGCTAACCCTTCTCAGCACATTTGTTCGTGCAAGCTGAAATGCCACCTCCGCTAACCACAGGTCCCACTCATCGTCTCCGGTATCATGTATGCTGCCAACACGCAGTACCACATCTCGTACATTGACTGCCTGTTCCTGTGCTACTCGGCGTTTTGCGTGACGGGTCTCTCACCCGTCAACCTGAGTATGCTGTCCTGGTTCCAGCAGTTCCTTATCTTTGTCCAGACCATGACCGGAAGCATGGTGGGTTTGCCGATCTCACCGGCCGAGAGATCAAAGATGCTGACCGTCTCCACAGGTGTTCGTCTCCCTCGTCATGATCTACGTGCGCATGTACTTCTTCCGCGCCAAGTTTCGGCACATTGTCGCCATGCAGGAGAAGGACAAGCCTGGGTTTTCCATACAGCGTACCATTACGGGCGCGCCTGCGGCTATTCGTAACAAGTTTAGTCGCAACAACGCTCCCCAAGAAGCGGCCACCACGGGCACGACTATGCGCGTCGACCCGCCCCATCAAAAGAAGAAGCACAACGGCCCTATCAACAAGGGCATGATCAAGCGCGTCGACGGTGGTGGTGTCGGCCTCGTCAACCCCATGGGCTGGTACGACGACCAGCCGACGCCGACCATCTCCCCCGGCGCCTCCAGCCCTGCGACCAACCGCTCCCAGTCGCCTACCGCTGCCTCTTTGTCCGACGGCAAGCAAAACGGCTACAAGCCTAACGGCGTTGAGAAGCGCAGCAGTTCAGAAAGCAAGCACCAGTCGTCTGGGGAGTCTGCCGAAGCGGACCTGCGCACCAGCCCGGCCCTCCTTAGTGGCTTGGAGGCGCTTCACCGCATTCACACCACCCCCAGCAACGAGCCGACCAGTCACTCCACAGGCGTTGCGCCTTCCGCGACCGAAGCCAACACTCGCAGACCTTACGCCATGGCACCGGCTGGCGACGACGCGTTCCCCAGGTCCAAGACCATTGCCTTTGACGAGCCTGGCAACGACGGCTTTGAGCACACTTTCCACCCGAGCCAGGCCCCAATATTCCGCGCGCCCACTATACTCAGTGACGGAATGGGCGGCTTCCAGCGTACAGCGACCATGGCCTCTAGCAATTTCCCCCGCACCTACTCGATGCGGCCCCAGACGAGCCGTCGCCCCGACCCCAAGTACACTGGCTACGGTGGTTTCCCAACACCGTTCCGCCTTGCGGCCGACGCGTTCAACCGTCTCTTTCCCCGCGCGTCAGAGAAGCTCCACACGACTGTGACGATGCCCCGCACCAACACGATCACGGGCCGTGACAGCATCATCAGCGGCGACGTTGACGGCGAGGGTCGCTTTGTCCCTTACATTTCGTTCTCGGCTGTCGTCGGCCGCAACTCCAATTTCAAGGGGCTCACCGAAGAGCAGATGGATGAGCTCGGCGGCGTCGAGTACCGCGCCCTCAAGCTGCTCTTCTGGATAGTCCTTGCGTACTGGATCATCTTGCCGGTCATTGGTGGCACGATCATCGCACCGTACATTGCTGCCCAGAACAGATATGACCACGTCTTCAACGATCAGTACCGCCACATTAGAATCCCTTGGTTTGCCTTTTTCCAGTCCGTCTCGGGCTTTGCCAACCTCGGCATGAGTCTGGTCGACCTATCAGTCGTTCCCTTCCAGAGAGCGTACCTGATGAACGCCGGTGAGTTCTCTTGTGGTCGTGCTTCATGGCTAACAGCAGTCGTTGCACTGCTCATTCTCTTTGGCAACACGTGCTACCCGATTCTGCTCCGCTTCATCCTGTGGTGCTCGTACCAGTGGATCCCCAAGACGTCGGCAACATCCGAGACGATCAAGTTTGTGCTCGACCACCCGCGCCGCTGCTTCGTGTACCTGTTCCCCTCCACGACCACCTGGTTCCTGGTCATTGTCGTGCTGATCCTCACGTCGATCGACTTTTTCACGTTTATGGTGCTGGACATCGGCACGCCGGCGATTGAGGAGATTGCCATTGGTACGCGCATTGCCGCCGGTCTCTTCCAGTCGGTGGCGGTGCGCGCCGCGGGCTTCGCCATCGTCCCCATGAACAGCCTTGCGCCCGCCGTCAAGGTCATGTTCGTCATCATGATGTACATCAGTGTGTACCCGATCGCCATGTCGGTGCGCTCGACCAACGTGTACGAAGAGCGTGCGCTCGGCCTGTTTGACGACGACGAGGACGAGGAAGAAGAGGACGAGGAGGAGATGCTCGGCAAGAGTGTAGGCGCGCAGGCCGTCGCCAAATACCTCGGCTTCCAGTGAGTGTCTCTACCTTTGGCATTTCTGACATCAGCGCCCGCCGTCAGCTCGCGTTCGACATGTGGTGGATCGTCGGTGCCCTCTTCCTCGTGTGCATAATTGAGCGTCCCAACCTGAACGACAAGGAAAAGTGGGAGTACATGAACGTCTTCAACATCATCTTCGAGCTCGTCAGCGCGTACGGCACCGTTGGCCTGAGTCTGGGAGTTTCTTACGACAACTTTTCGCTCGTTGGCGCGATGCGCAAACTCTCCAAACTCGTCGTGTGCGTCGTCATTCTCCGTGGCCGCCACCGTGGTCTGCCAGTTGCCATCGACCGCGCCGTCATGCTGCCGAGAGAGATGACGCAGACGGACGCTGCGCAGATGGAGGACCGTCTGAAGCGCATGCGCTCGCGCATGTCCATGTCGCAGGCGTCCAACAGCGGGTTCCCGCGCACGCTCACCGGTGCGACAAACCGCACCTTCAACACGATCGACCCGCTCGACCGCGCGTCCGACGCCGGCTCGGGCTTCTTACCCAACACGGCGACACACCGTCCTCCCTCGGTCGCGCCAACTCAGGCTCAGGCAGTCCCTGAAGCGCGTAACCCGTCGGAATCGCCAAAGTCGACCGCCGTCCGCGACATGTCCCCCGGCGTGCAGCGCAGAGGAAGCCACAGACGTACCATGTCGATGAGCTCGAGCGACTCGCGCTCCATGCCGCCCAACACCATACTCGCGCTCGGCCGTACCCCAACTTCGACGACGACGCCGCTCCCGCCGACCTCTAACAAGGTGTCGGCTGGCGGGCTCGGCCTCGAACCCCTCGAGGAGTCGGAGATGAGCCGTAGACCCACTCTGACCGAGCCGGAAGAACACATTGACGCCGCCTTCACGACGTCGCCGACGTCGATCGCCGGCGACAAGCCGCATCACGAATAAACCCCCCTAGCTATATATAAACATACACCGGATACCTTTCTACCTTACACCCCTGTACATAGACTCCCACATTTGCCGAGAGACGCCGCGCGGGCTACTACAGCAATGTTGTAACATGCATCATCCTTTTTACTTGTTGTTGCGCTTGGCAAACTCGTCGTTGACGGCCGCGCGCATCTCGGCGATCGTGGCCTTTGGGTCGGACGCGCCAAAGATGGCCGTGCCTGCAACGAGGACGTTTGAGCCAGCCGCAGCGCACTGGCAGGCGTTGCCGCTTCCGACGCCGCCGTCGACCTGGATGTGCTTCTCGGGGAAACGCTCGCGCAGCGCCGTCACCTTGGACAGACACTCGGGCATGAACTTTTGCCCGCCGTACCCGGGCTTAACCGTCATGACCAGTAGCAGGTCGGCGGCCGCGCCGAGCTCGTCCGTGATCACCGACGCGTCCGTGTGCGGCGAGATCGCGAGGCCAGCGAGCATCTTGTGCGAGTGGATCAGGTCAATCACCTCCTTGGGAGAGTCTGCAGTCAGTACATGAGGTTTCGTGAGAGTGTGGGCGGGCAGCTCGCACTCACCAGTCGCTTCGTAGTGGAAAGTATACAGCTTCCCGCCGGCCTTGGCAACTTCGGGGACCCACTGGGGGTTAGCGGACACAAGGCAAGCTGCAGCGCAGGCCACAGAAGGCGTTAACGCACCTTGGCTGGGTCCGAGACCATCATGTGGCAGTCCATGAAGATGTCCGGCACGTTCTTGCTCACGCAAGTGAGGACGGGCGCGCCCATCGTGATGTTGGGCACAAAGTGGCCGTCCATGACGTCTGGCGTTAGCGCCGCCGCGGTGTCCGTCGCCAAAGGCGGCGTCTTCAAAGGCGGTACAGCTCGACACCGGGCAAGGCAGAGGGGTTACACTTGACGTCGGAGTTGCGTTCCGCTCCTCCTCCGCTTCGTAACACGGCAGCTGGCCTGGGTCGTTGCGCGCACCCACGCAGCGAACGCTGCGCCCTCGCGCCCGACTCACCCATGTGCAGCCAGTCCGCGCCATTGTTGATCATGCGCTTGCACTCGTTCGAGAGGTTGCCGAGGTCGCTCGCGAGGACCGAGGGGGAGATGACTGCGTCGGGCATGGCGGGGGCTGTTGGTGGGATGTGTGGTGGTGAACTCCATTCCGGAAATCTATGCAATGTATGACGCAGCGAGAGAGAGTGGGGCAGAGTCTCCGTTCGTGATTAGTTTTTGGCATTTTCCCAATTTCTCCCGTCTAAGTGAGGCATTGACTTGCCACCCAACACTTGGGTCACCACTCTCGATCACCAACCCGCCGACTTGACGTTAAGCATGGGCACACCGCTCTCGGTCGAGGACATTCTCGCCAAACAAAAGGCCGAGCGCGAGGCCGCGGCAAAGGTGTGACTATCCCTTAGGCGTAGCGCTAATGGTAGCCGAAATTCCTCACCAAGGCGCAGCGCGAGAAGCTTGCGGCGGAGAAGAAGGCGGCTGAGGCGTCGTCGTCCAAGTCGCGCGAGGCGGACGAGCGGGCCGAGCGCGAGCGCTTTGAGCGGACCGCGGCGGAGGAGCGCCGCCGCCACGAGACGGCCCGCCGTGACCGCGAGCGTGACAGGGACAGGGAGCGCGACGCGCGTGATGGCGGGTTAGACTATCGTGGCGATCGCGGCGGGAGGCACGACCGGCACGACGGCGGGCGGTATCGCGATGACCGCCGAGACGGCCGGCGAGACGACCGTGATGCGCGTGACAGCCGCGACGAGCGCGACGAGCGGCGGGACGCTCGCGACGGGCGCGACCGGAACGGCCGGCAGAGTAACGGCGCTGCTGGACCGTCGCGCGGCGCTGCAGCGCCCGACGACCTCGAGACGATCAAGAAACGATACCTCGGGCAATCCGAGACGGTGAAGAAGCCGTGGATGCGCAAGGCGACCAACAAGAATGCGATTTTTGACTGGAATGCCGCGGACGACACGAGCGCGCGGCCGCTCTGGGCTGGCGAGGGCACGCGGAACGGCACCCCGGCCGGGGCGTCGGCTGCGTCGTCTGCGCAGGGATCGCCGGCGCCCGGCGAAAAGTTTACGGACGCGCTGGAACGCCGGCGTGCAGGCAAGGGCGGCAACGACGACCGGCACTGGAGCGAAAAGCCACTGGACGAGATGCGCGAGCGCGACTGGCGCATCTTCCGCGAAGACTACAGCATCTCGTCGCGCGGCGGGAGTATCCCCAACCCACTGCGTACGTGGCCCGAGAGCGACATCCCGCGCAACATTGTCGCCATTGTCGACAAGATTGGATACACCGAGCCGTCGCCAATCCAGCGGCAGGCGATCCCCATCGGCCTGCAGAACCGCGACCTCATCGGCCTCGCAAAGACGGGTTCAGGCAAGACGGCGGCGTTCCTCATTCCTATGCTCACGTACATCTCGCACCTGCCCGCGCTCAACGACGACAACCGGCATTTGGGACCTTATGCGCTCATCCTCGCGCCGACGCGTGAACTGGCCCAGCAGATCGAGGCAGAGGCCGCAAAGTTTTGCGGGCCCCTCGGGTACACGTGCGTGTCGATTGTCGGTGGCCGCAGCGTGGAGGAACAGCAGTTCAACCTGCGTAACGGCGCCGAGCTCGTCATCGCCACGCCCGGCCGTCTCAAGGACATGATCGACAAGAGTATCCTTGTCATGAGCCAGTGTCGCTATGTCGTCATGGACGAAGCGGACCGTATGGTCGACCTAGGCTTTGAAGCCGACCTGACCTTTATTCTTGACGCGATGCCTGCGCCCCGCGAGCTCGCCGAGGGCAGCGGCAAGAGCGACCGCGTCATGACGCTCTTCTCCGCGACCATGCCGCCGGCCGTGGAACGTCTGACGCGCAAGTACCTCCGCAAGCCAGCGACAGTCACGATCGGCACGGCCGGCGAGGCGGTAGACACGGTGGAGCAGCGCGTGGAATTCGTGCACGGCGAGGACAAGAAGAAGGCGCGCCTCATCGAGATTCTGCGGACGTGCGGCCTCCCTCCGCCCATCATCGTGTTTGTCAACCAGAAAACCACGGCCGACGTCGTCGTGCGCTATGTCCAACAGAGCGGCCTGTCGGCTACAACGCTGCACTCGGGCAAGAACCAGGAACAGCGCGAGGCGGCGCTCCAGGCACTGCGCGCAGGCGACGTCGCCGTCCTCGTCGCGACCGACCTCGCCGGACGCGGTATCGACGTCCCCGACGTCTCCCTCGTCATCAACTGGCAGATGACAGACGTCATTGAAAAGTACGTCCACCGTATCGGCCGTACCGGCCGTGCTGGCAAGGAGGGCCTCTCCATCACGTTCCTCGACAACAACGACGAAGAGGTCATGTTCGACCTCAAGCAGGAGATCCAAAAGTCGCAGAAATCAACAATGAACCCGGAACTCGCAAGGCACGAGGCCGCTAGGCAAAAAATCACGCGCGAGATGAAGCGCAAGCGCGACGACCTCGACGACTAGGCGGGCGAGCCGAGACAGGCTTACAATGCGTAGAGTATCATTAGGAGCCCATGCATCATGCAGTGTACAGCTACGGAGTGTTGCTATGGTTGGTTTGGGTGGCGGCTACCGACCCAGGCTCAGTCGCGTCTGGTCGCCATGGCCGAGTTCGAGGCCGTGGCGGGAGATGCGGCGGTGGCGGGCGCGGTCCCGCGCCGTGTCCGAGTGGAGGCGCGCAGCCTCGACAAACAGCTGCAGGCGGCCCTTGACCTCGGCGGCGAGGACGTCGTCGGCGTCGTCGGGGATGAGGTTGCGCAGCGCGATGAGCGTGTGTGCCGTGTCGGCGTGCTGCTCGCCGCCGACACTGTCGCCGACCGCTGCGGCCGTGGGCTTGGGCGCCCAGTCGAGGTCGGTTATGGCCATGCCCCACAGCGCGAGCAGGCCCGAGACCCGGACAAAGTCGGGTATATCCTCTCTAAGTTCGGCACGCACCGCCTCCAGCGCGCCGAGGACGTGCGGAACGCTCGGGCGCGGAGAGGGGTCGTAGCTCCCCGGCGCGAGGAGGTCGGTTGCGAGCCACGCGGCCGCGGTACGCGCGGCAGCGCCGCCCGAGCGGAGCGTCAGCAGCGCGCGTACCTGTGCGTGCAGGGGTAGTGGGCCCAGCACGCCAACGACGGCGTTGTGGAATGCCGAGCGCTGGCCGTCGCCCGAGACAACGTCGAGTAGCTCGGCCAGCGTCGACGCGACGTCTCGGGCGAGTACGTCGGGCGTGGACGAGTCGGCGGCGAGGAGCGTGAATATCCCCGATAGGCGGAGGGCGTCGTCGGCTGTAACCCAGCCGTCGTCCGCTCGTGCCACGGCGGAGATGACGCGCGAGACGACAACACACGCCGATTCGCGCGTGCGGGTGACGGCGGCGAAGGCGAGATCCGAGGCGTCTACTTTGCCTCCTAGCTGGTACAAAACCGCGTTGACCACAGCCACGAGGCTGGCCGAGTTGCCGAAAGGGTGGCTTGTGGCACATGCAATCGACTGCAGGACACAGTCTACTGCGAGCGCGCTGACCTCGCAAGGGGGTGTGCACAGGGCTGGTGTCAGCTAGCGCATCGATTTCGATAGCTTACCCAAAGTAAAGAGCCACTTGTTGAACACTGGCCCGCCGTCCGTCGGGGGGAGACACGCGAGGGCCTCCAGCAACTCGCGGTCGTCGACGATGCCGAGGAGCAGCTCCATGGCGGGATCGTCGCAGTCGACATCAATGGGCAGCGCAAACTGCGCACTGCCCTCGCGCACCGGTCCGTCCCAGAACGCAGCATACTGCTCGCTTGCCTCGACACGCTCGTTGTAATCCCGTACGTCCTGGATGTGTTTGACTGCAGCGATGACGTCGTCGCCAATGCCGCTCGTGTTGGTCAGGTCAATCTCGGCTTTCTCCTCGCTGAGCCGGCGCATCGTTGCGTCCACCTGCGCCGTTGTCGTGCCCCGCTGGTACTCGCGTCCCATGTCCGTGAAGAACTTGGCCTGCCGGCGCTCCTCGGCCGTCTTGCGCGGCGGACCCCGCGCCCGCGGCGGCGAGTGCACGGCCTCGTCCGACGCAGACTTGCGTCTACGACTTGAACGGCGCCGGCCAGGCGTGCCGTTCGGCTTGTTCTCCGTCTCATACTTCCTGCGCCGTTAGCGCGTATGCTGAACTCAGACTCACCCTAGGATCTGCGATAGTGACACGGTGCCGTCCTCGTCCTCGTCGTCTGTGCCCTCGAGGAGCATGAGCTGCTTGCGTACATGCTGCTCGCGCTCCTCCGCTGCCTTGCGCGCCCGCGCGCGGTCGTCCTCGGCTTCCCGGGCTTGGTCCTGTTCTAGAGCCAGAATACGCGCTGTAACAGAACCAGTGGACGACTGCGACGCCTGCGACAACGTCCGTTTGTGCTGCAGCGGGGAACCCTGGGAGCCGTTCTTCCGTGCCGACGCTGGAGCCCGCGGCGTGGGCCCAACAGATGACGTCTGTTTGGCCGGGGTGAGCACGGTTTTGGACGCCAGGGGCGACGGAGGAAGATTCCCAGAAGGTCTCGCCGTGCGCGACCGCATCGACGACGCGGGGCTGGCGGCATACTGCGCAAAGTCGGCGTACAGGTCCAACTGATGTCAGCTAACAAAAGCGGATTCTCAGCTTACTCCGAGTAAATCGTCTTCGTTGTCTGTGGGACTGCCCTCCTTATCGCCGGGTGCGTCAGGAGGTGAGGCGGCCCGAGCTGCGGAAGGCGTTATGGCAATCTTAGGCGTTCTGTGGAGAGAAGATGTCTGAGACGGGCGCGGAAGTGAAGCCGTATGAGGCCGTGGAAGAGACGTTTGAGATGCACGCGAGAGAGACGTCGGCTGTGATAGACGTGAACGCAACGGTGTGCGCGGTGTGTGTGGAGTTTGCGAAGCATGTGGCGCCCGAGCAGCCGAGTGTGGCGTCGTCGGGGCGACTCTAGGCGCTTGCGTGGGGGGGAGCGGGGTGAGTTCGCTCGACAGTGAGCGGGACCGGCGCAGGGGTGTGCGGGGTGGCTCGTCGTCTCTACCGTCGGCAGCAGGGCCGATATCGGCCTCCGCGGCGTCGTCCGCACCCTCTTGAGCATCCGCCTCGGCCTCGTCGACGTCCGGCGCCTCGTCCGGCGTCCTCTCCTGCGGCCGCTCCTTCTTTACCGAGCGTTTCGTGTGCGTCGTCCCCGCCGTCGACGGCCACTGGTGTATCGGCGTATTCGGGTCGGGGAGGGTATACCTCCCCGGCTGAGAAATGTATCGCCTCGGACGCGCCTGCGCCACGCGCATGGTCTCGGTACCTGGCCGTCTTGCGCTCTTGGTACGCGGGTTGGGGCGGTAGCTCTCGTCCTCAAACGCCGTCGCCGGGGCAAATTGCAGCCGGCGCTGTCTCGGATCAAGGGCCGAGGGTTTCTTAGCGGAACGTGATGGTGACGGTTGCTCCTCCGCTACGTCGGACAGGCGCGGTTTCTTCGGCGTCGGTGTCAGCGCCAGCTCGTCGAGTATCGACACCTGTTGCGGTGGCGGTGGCTGTGGGCTGAGACTCAGAAGCCGGTGGTTCGCCTGTCGCTGTAGCTCGCGTCGTTCCTCTGTCGTCGTAGCCGTCGCTGAGCGCTGGCGCCGCTGTGACGGCGTGGAGCTCGCGTCGCGTGACGCTGCGCGCCTGGTGCTGGGTCCAGCGCTGACCTGGCCAACAGCACCCGATCTTCCACCGCCGAGGGAAGGTGTCCTGCGCACCTTTGCTGGCGACACCAAGTTGCCAACGCGGAACGGGTTGTCGTCGTGTAAGCGGGTTTTCGACGTCGACGGCGAGATGCTCGGCTTGGTTTGAGACAGTATTGTCTCGGGCACCAATGTGTTCTTGTGAGGCGATATCGTTGCGTTGACAAGGACGACGTCCTCGTCCGCCGACGATAAGACAGTTTCGGGCACCAGTGTCCGTCGCTCGTGCACGACCTTGCGTGGGGTGAGAACCGTCTGGTGAGTGCGTGATGGCTGTCGTGGTGGTCGTCGGGCAGGCTTAGGCTCATCGTCACTGACTATTATGGCGTGGTCCAGGTCGTTTCCGCCGGTCAATCTAGATTGCTTTGGCTGGGCTCTTCCCTCGTCACGGGTCGACTTGGGCGACGTGCGCTTCAAGCCTGAGTGCGGCCGGGGCGCACGCCGTGACGACGTGGGGAGGTTGTCAAGGGGCCAGATGTCGGGGAACTGCGTCAGAGTGGTCTGTGACGATGCGGCATGGTCGAGTCGTTGTTGAGTCGTACGCTGTCGTTTGGAAGCTGGCACTTGAGATGGGGGCGGAGCGTCAACACGACGTTTGCCCTTGTTTGTGCGAGCCAAAAGGCCGTCGTTGTCGCGGGGCATGTTTGCGCGCGAGTACTCGGCCAGCGCGCTTTTCAGGTCACCAGAAAGCGATTCCGACTCGCTCGACGATAAGATTATCGGATCGCTGGCTCGCCCTCCGCCCCGGCTACTCCCTCCTGCTCTCATTCACCAGGGGCGGGCTCGACGGCCGCCGAGGGAGGCGTGGTGGGTCGAGCGATGCTGCGCGCGCGTGTTCGGCGAGTTACAATAGATATCGCCTGGACTTGACCAGTATGCCTGAGTAAGCAGTGATAGGAAACGTTGAGGCAGAGGGAGATGTGTTGAGAGTGGTGTTGAGCAGTTGGTCGTCTGTAGTTGGTGTTGGTGTTGGACGCGTCGTACCCAGAGCTCTGGGACCCCGACATGAGCAAAACAAATCTCGGTGGAGGTTGAGGGTTGACCGGTTGACTGGACCGAGTAGCACGTGGGTTTGATCCCGGTTCCTACCTCGTGGCATGTGCCACAAGTGCGGAGCTTTTCGGTAGAATCGATCGGGCGGGTGAGATGGCCAGAAGAAGGAAGGTGAGCATTGGGTGGTGACAATGGCGTGTCTTCCCTGACATGTGATGTCCATGACGTCAGCCACAAGTGTGCAACGCGTATTGGCCTCGGCGCGGCCCAGTATGAAGAGCAGTAGCGCCTATATTCCTATGGCGGGCCCGTAGAGAGCCGAGGGAAGACTACCTAGAGCTTTGGCTTAGCTTGTTCCCTCCCCGCCTTTTCACAACAAGCAGCAGCATCTCTCTCTTGTTCTCTCTCTCCATCCATCTCGTCGCCACACTTTGCATTCATACCTATCTCATAACAAACACACCCACACACACACTCAACAATGTCGTACGCAGAGGTTACTGGCACCAACAGTGAGTAAACCCCCTCCCCCCTCCCGGGCTGCTCCGTCCCTCGCCATCCTCCATGTGCAGTGGACAGCTGCCTGGTTCTTTTTTCCCAGGCTTGGGCAGCTCGAAGCCACAGGCTAGGCTCGAGTGCTAACCTAGCCTCCCAGTTCCGTCTGGTGAGATGCCCGAGCCTAGCCAGGAGTTGAGGGATGGGGCGGTCCAAATCGGCGACGATGAACCGAGTGGAAAGGTGAGTGCACGTGCAAGAAAAAAACCACCCACAACTGAGCGTTTCACTAACTTGCCACCAGCTT
Organism: Cutaneotrichosporon arboriforme; assembly: GCA_002335565.1. Taxonomy (NCBI): domain Eukaryota; kingdom Fungi; phylum Basidiomycota; class Tremellomycetes; order Trichosporonales; family Trichosporonaceae; genus Cutaneotrichosporon; species Cutaneotrichosporon arboriforme. Next base: position 1,101,746 of record BEDW01000007.1, on the reverse strand, counting down.
AACGTCGTCTCTGCAGACGCCGCCGAGGACTGGGACAAGGCTAAGAACGACGCCGAGAAGGCCGCCGACAACGCCGCCAGCGCCGCCCAGAAGAAGGGCAAGGACCTGAAGAAGCAGGCCAAGGTGCGTCTCTCCGCTCGTCTTTCACGTGGCTGGGCCGTCTAACGCGTCTAGGCCGACCTCAACGAGGCTGAGAACACCCTCTCGGTTTGGTGGGCCAAGACTGAGGATGTCCTCCTCCGTCCCGCTACCCTTGGTGGCCTCCTCGGTGTCGGTTAGTTACTGACCGTCAACGTTGTACTGACGCGTGCCAGTGAACGTCGGCCTCCTCGGTGGTCTCGGCTACATTGCTTACCAGAACCGCGACCGCCCGTGGGACCAGCGCTACGTCGCCGGTGCCGTTGGTGGTACCCTTGCTCTCTTCACTGCTGAGGGGTGAGTTCTATTTGACATTTGCGGTTCTCATTCCTCCAGCTACATGACCGAGTCGTACCTCGAGACCCCCGAGGGCCAGGCCGAGAAGGAGCGTGCGAAGCGTGAGGGCTCCAAGCTCTACCTCCAGACCAAGGAGGTCATCCTCCGCCCCAACGTCGCCGGTGGCCTCGTTGGTATCAGTAAGCCATACTCGTAACACAGCCGAGGTACTAACCCGCAGTTAACGTCGCTGTCCTCGGCACAGTCGGCTACTTTGCGTACAAGAACTGGAACCACCCTTGGGACCACCGTGTCGTCACTGGTGTTTCGGCCGGCCTTGCTGTCCTGAGCGGCCTTGAGGGCTGGCTCGGCACCGAGTACGCCAACAAGGAGCTCCCCAAGCACTAGAGTGTCGCAGGTTGGGGCTTGAGCCGTGACGTGTAGCAGCAGGACGCAACTCTTGAAATTATGGCGCAGCTAGTGTAGTTTATTCTGTACACCGCCGTGGCATGGATGATACATAACTAGCTCTTGGCGAGTTGGCGAGGTTGCAGCTTGAAACGGTGGGTGTCGAGGTTCGCTTGGTGGGAACTGTCGAGGACCAGTTTGCCACCCGTTACCCCACACGAAAATGCGGGGTACATGGGCCGCTTGGGCCATGTCGCGTGTTGACAAAGTCTCGTGCGATACGGGCCGCCACGGCAGACTTTGACTCTGTGATTCACACTCTTCGCGCCTGCGCTGCCGATCGCCCGCGGTCATTGTTCTCTCTACGTTCAAGTGGCTACGACCCCCGGGCCCAGCATGTCCGGCGGGGGCAACATCAAGGTCGTTGTGCGGTACGTCTGCGTCCAAGTGGCCGGGGCGGGGTCGTGGCGGTCTCGTTTCGGTTTTCGACAGTAGACACTGACGCAACTGGGCAGATGTCGACCGCTGAATGCGCGGGGTATGTGAAGGCGCACTGGCAGAGGCGTACTGACAAGGAAGAGCTCGCGCGGGGGGCCAAGGGCCTTATCCGGATGGAGGGCAGCCAGACCATCCTGGATCCGCCAGAAGGCCAAGCGACGGGCGGACGGGCGACCGAGAAGAAACCCCAGGTGTTCTCCTATGGCAAGTTGGTTTACGCGCGCTCGGACTGACCCCAGACAAGTCGTACTGGTCTGCAGGGCCGCGCGATGACCCTAAGTACGCGAGCCAGCAGACGCTGTTCCAAGACCTCGGCGTCGAGCTGCTCAACCACAGCTTCGAGGGTTTCAACACGTGTATCTTTGCCTGTGCGTCGCCGGCCTATGGGTGGTGCTGATGGCCAGACGGGCAGACGGGCAGGTAAGACCTCCATCTCGTACTGACTTCGGCGGTGTCACTGACGCGCGTGCGCAGCGGAAAGAGTTGTGAGTGTCGCAGACGCCCGTGAACACTTGGCTACAGTCCACTGACGCGCACAGACTCCATGATGGGATGTGCGTTATGACTGCGCTTGCGCCAACTCACACGCAGACGGCCGCGATAAGGGTATTATCCCGCTATCGACGTCTGAGCTCTTCCGCCGCATCGAGGAGAAAGCCGCGGCCGACCCGAACCTTTCATACTCGGTCGAGGTGTCGTACATCGAGATCTACAATGAGAAGTGGGTGTGGGTTTGGAGTGTCTGCCTGACGATATAGGGTGCGCGACCTGCTCAATCCTAAGAATAAGGGGAATCTGCGCGTACGCGAACATCCCTCGCTCGGGCCGTATGTCGAGGACTTGAGCAAGCTCGTAGTGGAGAACGACGCCCAGATGATGACTCTTATGGACGAGGGTAACAAGGTGAGGCTTAAAGCTTCCTTTTGGAGCTAATGGCAGTCACGTACCGTCGCGTCGACCAACATGAACGAGACGTCGTCACGCTCGCACGCCGTCTTCACTGTCATTGTGAGAGGCCGAAACGTGGCAGATGCTCACTCTAGCTCACGCAAAAGCGGCATGACCCACAGACGAAGATGACGGGTGAGAAGGTATCCAAGATCTCCCTGGTCGACCTAGCCGGCAGCGAGCGGCAGGCGTCGACAGGTGCGACTGTCAGTGACACAGTCGCCAAAGTGAACTGACAACAGGGCACGCGGTTGAAGGAAGGCGCCAACATTAACCGCTCACTGACGACGCTGGGCAAGGTCATCGCCGCGCTTGCGCAGCATTCCGAGGGCAAGCGCCGCAAAAAGGACGACTTTGTGCCCTATCGCGACTCGGTCCTCACCTGGCTCTTGAAGGAGAGCCTGGGCGGAAACTCCAAGACTGCCATGATTGCCGCTATCTCGTGAGTGTTGACGTCGACGGTGCTGACGCTCAGACCAGCCGATTGTAAGCTAAATTGTGGGATATAGTCACTGACACGGTGTAGACGAGGAAACTCTTAGGTATGTCCTGGCGTTGTCAACCGCTTACACCAAGTACCTTGCGCTACGCCGACGCCGCGAAACGTATTCGCACCCACGCCGTGGTCAACGAGGACCCCAACGCAAAGCTTATTCGGTGAGCTGTCCACAGTTGTCTACAGCTGACCACCAGGGAGCTCAAGGAGGAGCTGGATTGTACGCTCGCGCGCTCATCAGGTCTGACATTTAGTGCTACGCAGCCGCGTCGGTGCCGGCGGGGGCGAGGACACGTACGATCCCAGTATCCCGCCAGAAAAGCAGATTGTCACATACCGCACCAAGGACGGCGAGATCAAGAAGGTCACGAGTACGTCGCCTCCGTGGTGTCATCTAACATTGCAGAGCTCGAGTTGCAGGACCAGCTGCAGTGCGTACTAGGTACACGCCACTGCTGACGACAGGGCGTCCGAGAAGCTCATGGAGAGCCTCAACCTCACATGGGAGGAGAAGGTGTGCTGTGCTCGGACCAGGGCTAACGTCTAGATGGCAGCAACGCAGGCTATCCATGTTGCGCGCGAGAAGGCTCTCGAGGAGCTGGGTATCGCCGTCGACAAGAATGTAAGCTGTCCTCGGTCTTTAACGCTGACACTGAGATGGTCGGCGTGCATGCGCCCCAGAAGCACCCATCACTCGTCAACCTCAACGAAGGTGAGCTGTTTGCATGAGCCCGCAACTGACGACAGACCCGCTCATGTCCGAGGTAACCGCTCTGTCAGTGTATATACTCACGACAGTGTCTCGTGTACCAGCTCAAACCTGGCACCACCGCCGTCGGCAGTCTCGAGTCTGGTGCACAGATCAAGCTTTCCGGCGAGCATATCATGGCGGAACACTGCCGCTTCATCAATACGGACGGGCAGGTCACGCTCGAGGTGGTGGCCGAATCACGAACTTTCGTGAGCTCAAAAGGGGATCGAGCTAACGACAGGTCAACGGCAAGCGTGTGCCGCCCACTACGGTAGGATCCTGTCCTCGCCTTGCTGACATGCAGCCTGTACGCCTTCAGCACGGCTACCGCGTTATTCTCGGTGACTTTCACGTGTTCCGCTTCAACGTAGGTGGCGCGACTGGCGCGTGCTGACGTCAGGATCCCGGCGGCGTCCGTGCGCATCGTACCCGGATGTCGGGCATGTGGACGAACGGTATCGCCAGCGAGTCGGGCACGCCCGGACGATCAGATTCGCCTGCGCCCACCGAGCTAATGGACTGGACTGCGGCGCGGCGTGAGGTCGCGGACATTGAGGCGCTCGGCGACCGCGACCTAGACAAGCTCTTCGACGACATTGTGAGCTTAAGTTCTGTCTCTACGCTGAGCTGACCGCAGGTCAAAGTGCGTACACTTCGGGGGCGGCCAGACAGCCGGATGGACACGGCCGCCGAGCTCGAGTCACAGCGCATGTTTGCAACGTCTGCCGCGGACGAGTCGTTTGACGCGAATCCGTGGGAGAGCCAAGCAGGTAACGGTGACGGTGGCGCGTGGCCCGACGCCAAAGCTAGCCCGAGACCTGGCTCTGCTTGCGCCGAGGAATCTGTTGCGGCAAAGAAGAACGCCATGCTCGCGAGAATGTCCGAGGGCTCGACGCTCGAACAGCAGGTCATGGCCAAGCAGTTGCAGACATTGGCACAGGAGATGCGGCGGATACGATCGCAGCGCGCGGTCGAGCGTGCGCGGGGCATGTCGCCTCTAGACGCGGACGATGCGTGGTCGCCCCATCACCTTGTACTCGCCCGCAAGGCCGTAGACAAGTGGCAGCAGCTCCGCAATTTCCAGCTTGCAGAGCAGGTGCTTCGATACGCCGGTGACGTGCGCGAAGCCAACATTATAGCGTGCGTGCGGGCTGCAGGCGGATACTGACATCAGACGCCTGATGGGCCGCAAGATGACATACAACTTTGTCATCTCCGACGGGGGCGGGGCAAAGTCGGCTCTTGACGACCTCGGCGGTATCCTCGAGTTTGACGACGTGGCCGACTCAAATACTCCACAGGGGGCGAGTGTCATGATCAAGGTCCTTGACCACGAGTCGACATGTGAGCTGTCGCCAGGGCAAGCCCTGACCCAACCAGCGGTGTATATGTGGAATATGGGGCGGTTTCAGCAACAGCTCGCGAGAATGCGGCAGGTGCTCGGCGTCAAGGACAAGCCAAACTATTCAGTGCATCTGAGTGTCGACGCGCCGTTTGGTGATTGCCCAACGCCGAGTTTCTCGCACATTGGCTCGGCATCTGTGCCGCTGCGGTTACTCGCGCACCAGCTGTCCTACGCGGTTACTGTGCCCATCTACTGCGCGTACACACTAGAGGCAATCGGGTCGTGCCGAGTCGAGTTCAAGTGCGCGACACCCGCACGTTCGGGGGTCGCGACTCCGGAGTCGTCCAGTGCCGTCATCAGCTCGCCGCCCTTTGGTAACAAGTTTGCCTTTACCGTCACGGTCGACTCGGTCAAGGGCTTGACGTCGGCGGACTTTACCGAGGTACACGCTCAGACGCGCCTGTCGTCTCTCGTTGGCCCCATCGCCGCGGAAGACACGTTCTGTTCTCTCCCCGTCAAGCTCGACGAGCAATCGGTCGCACACCTCACGCTCCGGAGATCCCTTTCCGTCCTCGTCACGTCCGACATGATGACGCACCTATCGACACGGTGCGCGACAATCGACTTCTTCGCACGTGTACGCGGGTCGTATCTCGACCGCCTGGAACGTTTCGACGCCGCGAAGGAGGACATCCCTACTCCGACGGGCAGCGGCGCGTCAACCCCGTCAGGACCACCTGGGTTCCCGGCCGACAGCGACCTCGACGAGGCCGAGCACCACGACGTACTCGCCGCGGTGGAAGTTCTCGAGATGGGCGCCGATGGGGAGTACGCCGCAGCAGACGTCGAGGATGAGGTGGTACAGCTACACCTTGGCGTGCAGCGTCAGTTGCGCGTGACGCTGAGCCACGCGTCAGGCGACAAGTTTAAGTGGACGCGCGTGGTGCATGCGAGTGCGTCGAACGTGCGCTCGGTGCAGGACGACGTGGTCACCTTTGTGCCCTCGAAGGAGGTCGCGCTGCAGCTCTCGACGCACGTTGAACTGCAGCCGGACGGGACGAGCCGGCTGACCGCACACGGGACGTGGGACACGGCCGCGCACCACTGTACCGCGCTTGACCGGCGGACACGTACTGACGGGCATGTCCTTGTAACACTCGCGCTTATGGTCGAGGCTGAGGGTGTGGCCGAGCCAGCGCTGCTGAGCATGGACGTGCGCGTACGCGTGATTGGCCGCGACGCGCGGCGGCGCTCGAGCTTTTACAACTTCTGGCGCAACCCGCCACCGACGAGTGTGGTGGCTATCTTTGCTGTGGATCTCGCACCGCCACTGGCACGAACTGCGCGCGAGCTGTGGCGCCTCGACACAGCGCACCGGCCGATATCGAACGAGCGCGTGCTGGACGGCTGGCGCCCGCGCAGCCTCCCCCTGGTGCGCGAGTACGCCGACCTGGCGCGCGTGCGTCGGCTTATCGCCGATGTCCAGACGACCCGTGTCGTCTTAGATCGTACCGACATTGAACCAAGCACGGGCGCGAGTGACGGGCTCGTCGCACGCTGCCTCGCACTGTGGCAGAATGAGATGGACACGCGAATAAAGGTATGTAAGGCTTTGGACGTGGCTGACGACAGTTTGACGTGGCGCGGGAGACGCCACAGGAGAAGGAGATGGCGCGCCGCGTGCGCCGCCTCGTGCCCGACTTCGAGCCGGGACTCGTGCCGTCCGTGCGCCAGGTGATTCCAAAGTATGCCGTCTGGCCCTGAGGATGAGTTTTGTGCTGACCACAGCGAACGCGTGATCAAGAGCGGGACGCTCGCGATCCTCGCCGACTCGCGCGCCGACCGCTGGGAAGAGACGCACGCCGTGCTCCGGCCGTAAGCTAGGTGCTGTTGAACAGAGCAGCTCACACCAGACCGTATCTCCATCTACACCCCGAGGCGCACCTGCGCGAGACGGGGCTGATCAACCTGTCGAGCGCGACCGTGACGGCGAGTCCCGACGTTGAGGCATTACTCGGGGTAGGTGTAGCGGACAAGAATCTAGTTGGCTGACGACAGCGGCGGCACGCGTTCACCCTCTCGACTGCGACCAACGCATACATCGTCCAGGCGCCGTCGGCGCGAGAGCTCGACGCGTGGCTCACGGTGATTGCGCGCCAGCGGCGCGAATAGAGCATCTCTGTAGATCATAGACCAACTAATCTGTCATGACATTATGTGCGCTGGTGAAGGGGTGGCAGAGTGCCACATGCCTGTTTGCGTGGGTGGGTGCATGGGTGCAAAATACAGTTTGTAACTGGTATCGTAAAAGGGGGATCGAGTAAGGAAAAATGACGCACAAAGGCGAAACACGTACATGTGTCCACATCGGTCGACTCAGCCAACGTATGGGGAGCGGAAATAGCGTCGCACGTCTCCTCTCCCCGATCCTCCTTGAAGGGAGTGGCAATGCGACAAGCACAGTGAAGTAGTAGTGCACACCCTCGGCAGCGTGGTAGCGAGGAGAGGGGTGAAATGCACACTGGGGGCATGCGGCGTGCATAATGAAGGTTGAGTTGTACAGCGGGCGGGCGTCAGTGTCCGTCCTCGTCGGCAGTTTGTGCCGTCGTCGAGGCAACAGGCAGGTACTCTTGTGGTGGGTGGTGGGTGTGCACAACAATCAGCCTGACGTGAATTTGTATTAGGATTAGTCGAATTGCGATATTAGTAGTAGTGATTAGAGACGGCGGCAAATACATCACCTTGAGGGAGACACCCACCACACACGGCGCTGTGTCCCAACACGACCTGCACAACCTTCCCTCGGCTCCCCCCCAAAGGCTCACACCCACTCACCCACTGCTGCGTCGTCGCTCCTCACCACCTCGCCTGACATCTCCATCAACATCATCTGGCCATCCACACCACACCTTGCACTCCGTCCCATTCGGATCGTCCCGTCCGACTCATGGAGACGACGCAGCATCCTTTCCAACGACGACGTCTAGACCACCATCGCAACTCGACAGACGAGACGACGGCAACCACAGCCGCAGCCGCACCATCTCCCACGTCCGGGACCACCACCCACGTTTACCAGCCGTCTGCGCACCCGTCGGCGACGGCAGGAGCTGGAGCAGCAGCAGGAGCGCATCACGCGCACCCGCACGCCCAAGCGCACTCGCCGCACTCGGCCTCGGCGCACTCGGCACACCCCTCTCACCCTGCTGCCGCAGCGTACCACGCCCAAACAACACCCCAAGACTTGGGTCGCCCCCCCTCCGCGGCGCGCTCCCAGCGCGGCGACAACAATTACTCGAGCAGCAGCAACAGCCCACACCGCTACCCCACCACCACCCATAACAATCACCAGGGCGGTCCTCCCCAGCCACCCCCACACACCCTCGACGCGGCTTCGTCTAGCAGTCGCCAAAGAGGAGGAGGAGGAGGAGGAGCACGAGGAGGTGACTATCACCACCCGCCCCAACACCATCACCATTATCAACACCACCCTCACCCTCACAACAACCCCCACCACCACCACCACCTGCGCGTAGCAGACGAGCACGACTATCTCTCCGAGAGGGCAGGCAACAACTCTTCCACGGCCGCCGACGCATCTTCCTCGTCGTCGTCTGTCCACGCTCGCGACTTTGTTCACGCAGGTCCACCCCCTCTCCGTCGCCTTAGTGCGCCGTCTGGACCCGTCGCAGAGCACAGCGACGGCACAAGCAGCAGCGGTTTGACGCGTGACCTACCAGGGCCCCACCACGAGCCGCCGCCGCCGCCGCCCTCGTCGTCGTCGTCGACCCGGTCGCGCCCATACTTGCCGCCACCGCGTCTCGCCCCGCGCGCACACGCTCCGCCCCCCGCCATCTCCATCCCCCCCATCAGCAGCAGTCACCTTTCACGAGCAGCATACGAAGCTCCGCAGTCGGCCCCGCTTGTGCCCCCAGCACACTCGGCCGCCCACTTCCGCCACCACCAACACCCCCACCACCACCACCACCACTCACACTCGCACCACCTCCAGCCCCTGCGCAGCGCAGGCGGACGTCCACTTTCCCCTGGGCCATACTCTGCAGGCGGCAGCGGCAACAACAGCAGCAGTAGCATCCTTCGCCCACCCCTCTCGGCGTCGGCTGTCCCAGGTCGGCGTGAAAGCCTTCTTGCACCACCCTACCCAACCTCGGCCTCAAACTCGGCCGCTGGTTCTCCCCTTCCCCTCGACAACCACCGATCCCTCCGTTCGCCACACCCGCCTCTGACGGCGCTCTACCCACGCCAGCCGTGGCCACCCCTTCCTCCCACACTCGAAGCTGACGAGTACCAACGCCCCTATCTCTCGAGTCCCCTAGGCGACGTTCCCCCAAGCGCTACATCAAACAAGAACTCTGCGGGTCCTCAGAACTCGTCGTTTTACTCTTCGCAACAGCAGTCTCAGTCGCAGCAACAGTTGCAACACCCGCTCGCGCAAGAGTACTCGCACCGCAACTCGGCGCTCCCCGCATCTCCAGCCTATCTCTCTGCGCCCCCTCTTTTCCCCGCCCCGCGAGGACACACTCGCTCCCACACCCGCGGCAACTCGCCGCTTCACATTCCCCCTCCCCTCCGCTTCAAGTACTCTGCATCACCGCCTCCTTCCACTGCCCCAAGACCGTACGGCGACGAAACCATGCCACCACGCAAAAAGGCGACCGCCGCCTCGGGTGGCGGCACCGTCACCTCGACGCCAAACACCGTGTCGTCAACACGATCCTCCCGGCGAGGCGGTGGCTCGTCGACCGTCCCAACAAAGGGCAACGGATGGACCGCCGAGCACACGTACGACTCCTTAGGCCAGCCAAAAGAGGTTATCGTCATCCAGGACACACCCAGCCCTGTGCCCAAGAAGCGTACCCGGGCTGCCGTGGCCGCCGCTGCCGCAGCCGCTGCCGAAAAGTACAGCACCAACGGCAACGTGGCCAACGGCAGCGCGGCGAAGAAGCGCAAGATCGAGGAGGAAGAGCAACCGAAGCGGGCCAAACCAAAACCGGTAGGCGCAATCACCCGCGAGGCACACTGACAAAGCAGGTCCCAGCGCCCCCAGCGCCCACGGCGCAGCCAAAACAGCCTGCCGCACAGCAGGCAGCCGCCGCACCAGCGCACCCCGCATGGGACGACGCCGAGGGCCACTACATAGTCAAGCCCGACGACGTGATTGGCGGGCGATGTAAGCTAACGAGCGAAGACTTGGGCTGACGGGCAGATAAAATCGTGCGCTTGCTAGGCCAGGGCACCTTTGGCAAGGTCGTCGAGGCGCGGCACATCGAGTCGCGGAAAAAGGTGGCCATCAAGGTCATCCGCGCAGTGCAAAAGTATCGCGACGCCAGCAAGATTGAGATTCGGGTCCTCGAGACGCTCAAGAAGAACGATCCGTCCAATGCACAGTACGTCCCTCGATGGAGCGTGTCAGCTGACAATGCAGCAAATGCATCCATCTAACCGAGTACTTTGATTTCCGCAACCACCCATGTCTCGTGTCAGAGCTCTACGGCATGAGTGTGTTTGACTTTCTCAAACTCAACGGCTTCCAGCCCTTCCCCGAAAAGCATATCCAGGACTTTGCGCGCAGCCTGTTGCAGAGTGTGCAGTGTGAGTACTGTTGAGCGCTACGTTTGCTGACGGCAGTCTTGCATCGGCTCAAGCTCGTCCACACCGATCTCAAGCCCGAGAACATTCTGCTCGTGAGCAACGAATCTCGGTTGTCGGGTCCTCGGCGGGCCAACGCACGGTCAAAGTCGATCCTGCGCAACACGGACATTCGGCTCATCGACTTTGGCAGCGCGACGTTTGAGAACGAGTACCACTCGTCTGTCGTGAGCACACGGCACTACCGTGCGCCAGAGATTATTCTCGGTGAGTTTCTCAGGAATGTGTAACGCTGACGCCCAGGCTTGCCATGGTCGTATCCCTGCGACATGTTCTCGATAGGATGTATCCTGGTCGAGTTTTTCACCGGGGACGCGTTGTTCCAGACGCACGACAACCTCGAGCACCTGGCCATGATGGAGATGGTCATGGGCAAGATCCCAATGCGCATGGTCGAGCGAGGCAAGCTCAAAAAGCCAGAGTTCTTCAAGGGCCTGCGCATCGATTTTCCCAACCCGACCGTCTCAAAGTCGAGCCGCAAGTTTGTCAAGGGCCTAAAGAGCCTCAAGGACATTATCCCCGCGACAAACCCAGGTAACGCGTTATTCCTCGACTTAATCGTCCGCATGCTCGACTTTGACCCCGAGACACGCATCACCGTCGGCGAGGCACTCAAGCACCCATATTTGCGGCATCCCATGGCCGACCCTCCCCCTTGAAGTCTTAGCATCGTTTTTTTCCGTTCAGTCAGTCAACAGGTCAGCCATGTTGTGGCTCTGTATAGTGTCATGTCACGAGTAGATCAGCACGCCGGCACGTCCGGTTCTGGGATGTTACTGCAGCACTAGTTCGTATATTTTTATGGCATATCACACGTTGGGGCGATCACGTGGGGCTGAGTGTTGTCAAAGTGTCCAGCTGACCGCGAGCCAATCTCATGGCCACGGCCTTGTTGTATGCTGCTTGAGACACAGGTAGCGCCGGAAGCGATGTGCGGACCGTCGTGTGTGCCTTGTATGCTTGTGCCAGCCATCACTGGCCGTTCGACCGTGCAAGCATCAGCTTGGGGCAGCAGCGACAGTGATGTCGACGGCTAGGCAAGCGAGCGACAAATCAGAAGCACGCCGTAGTGTCGCTTGGGGTAAGTGCAGCTGCCAGCGCCGACGCGTCAGTCGGTTAGTGCCGTTTCGGCAATACAGTGGTGTTTACGTCTTGGTCCGCGGCAAGCTTTAGTATTTAGTACATTGTAGATAATCGCTAGCTCGCCTTGCGTCAGTTGCGTTTCAAGCCGCCTGCCTGCCTGCACACGACTAGGGTGATGAAAAATGAGAATGGAGTAATATTCATTGCTATACATGTCTAGGAGTACAGTGCGGTGGCACAGACAGCGCTGCGCTTAGCACTCCTGCTTCATGTAGGCGATGAGGTCGTTGCGGTCCTTGCCCTTCTTGAGGCCGGCGAACGCCATCTTGGTGCCGGGGATGTACTTCTTGGGGTTCTCGAGGTACTGCCGTTAGCGGGGTCCATGGCGTGGGGTGCTGCATCGAGTGCGCTTCATGGCCAAAGGTGAGACGGAGGTGTGGGCTAGCTGCGCACGGCACAGAACACCGGCCGTCCTTCCACACCGTCACAGCCAGCGGCGGCGACCGTTCAACGCTCTACTCACCTCGAAAAGAGTGGGGCCCTCCCAGACAACACCCTTGTTGATGTTGGCGGCGGTGTACGAGAAGCCCGGAGCCTGGCCAGACTTGCGACCGAAGAGGCCGTGGAGGTTGGGGCCAACCTTGTTGGGGCCGCCAGACTCGAGGGTGTGGCACTGGGCGCAACGCGTCTTGAAGAGGTTGGCACCCTTGGTGGCGTCACCTGAGTTGTCAGTGCGAGCTCTGGCGTGGTGGGTGAGGTAGACGAGGTGTCGAGGTGCTCTGCGCTCGGCGCACGCCGCACGCGCGCCGTGGTGTACGCCGACAGCGACGACACTCGCAACGACACCTGCCCAAGACCACCTTTGCGGGGGCGCTACGACTACGACTTACCTTCAGCGAACGAGTCCTTGCCCATTTTTGATGATTATTGAAAGAGGTGGTTGTGGTTGGAGGAGAGAGAGTGGGTGAGTATGCTGTAGGGAGAAAAGAGGAGGAGGGGGATGGCAGGCAGGTGGGGTGGTGCTTTAATTTACTTTTGTGGGCGGAGGTGGTAAAAGTGTGACGCCCACAGGCCACACAGGGTGGAGTAAGAGTGGTCCACCCACTGTCTACGGTGACGAGGAGATTTGCCCGGGTTATCCCGAGAAACACTAAACCGACGAATCACCGACGCCGCAATACCAAACTCGAGCACAGCCAACCCGTCGGACCAACGCAAAACGCACACCCATCCCCTCGGCACCAAAGAGCGTCATCGCTCACTGCTGCTGCTGCCGCTGCTCGGCTAGTTTGTCCTGTCCTCCGCTGCGCCTGGGGACAAAGGCCGCCGAACGCCTTGGCCCAAAGGGTCCTGAGGGTCTAGACGGGCGTGCCTGTGGGTGGCACGGGCGTTGCGTCCAATCGCACCGGTGTTGTTACACGAGCTGTGTGGGCGGATGAGGCGCCTGATCTCCGTCCTTAGGCCTGTCTGGTGGGCAAAGACGTGCATGCATTATTATTGAGTGCGTTGGTGGCTGCTGCAGTGGCGTCGAGCACCACCGGCAAACAGCTCTGCAGCGCTACTACATACGGATCTTGGAGCATTTTTGTTGCTCGCTGCGCAGGCAAGTGGTAATTGTGCTCCAACAGCCACGCATCGCTGTAAAAAAGTCCAGACGCCGCCACACGTCATCATTCCGAAGGGTAATTAGCAATAGGATTGGGAGCGTAGGCACACAGAGGAAAAGCCGGACTATTACCCACCCGTAGGCCCGCCAAAGTCACGTGAGTGTGCCGCCGAATCCGCTGTCTGCCATACGACGCTGGATATCTGGCTGCACAACGGCGCGGACAGCGGAGCAAGTTGCTCTAGACAGACAGTCTCTCCACAACACGCAACACAACATGGTGAGTACTTGCGCGGGTTGCGAGCGCGGCGGCGGTGCTAGCGGAGCTGACGGCAGGGCGGCGGAGTGAGTGTGCTAGGCGAGGGTGGCCTCGGGCGAGGGAGAAGGCTGCGGCGGAGAGTCATGACGGTTTGCGTCTGCGAGCGACACCGACCGAGGGCGCCGTGCCGCGGCGTCGTAGTAGTCTTATGACCGACTTGCTCGCCCCTCACCCTCGCTTTGTCCTTTCCCTCGGGCTCGGACTCGGACGCTGACGACAGGGACAATACCCATTCCCCAAGGAGGTCTGGAGCCCATCTGGCGGCTGGTGGTCGCGCCCGCGTAACTGGGTCTCTAACACGGCCGTCTGCGTCGCCGGTATCGGCATCCTCACGTACGGTGTCTGGCGCCTCAGCGCACGCAACGAGGTACGTTTGCGTTACAATTGGTCGCGAGGGGTTGTGGGATACAGGAGAGGGGCGGAGTGTGGGGCCGGTTCCACTCTGGCCGCCCACATCACGTACGCTACTCAACGTTGTTTCCCTCCCCTGCTCGCGCTTCTGCGGCGTCGATGCGAGCTACCCCCTATTCCTCAGTTTTGTCACACGCCCACTAACCCCAGGTCCGCCACGTCGCGCCCACGAAGGCCATCCCGTCGCAACGGTGGTCCCCGCAGGCCGCGGAAATGGGCGTGCGCCAGGAGCAGTCGTAGAGCTATGCAAGTGATCGATGAGGATGTCGCGGGCGTCGCAGCGCAGTCGCGGCCGCCGTTAGGAGAGTGCCGTCAGTTGGCGTGCGGATGGCCGGCTGTTGGGCGAAGGTGCCGTCAGCAGTTTCCCAACTGGCATCTTGGTCAGACAGAAGCGTGCTTGCATCACAACCCGAAACCCAAAGTGCATACACATGAACCGATCCGTAGAGATATGATAGAAGAAGAGAAACTGTCAAGAACGCCAGGGGTTAGGGCGACACAATGCCCTCGCTGGCGTCAGCTTCCGCAGCAGTCGGAACATACACACCTCTCGAGGAGGCCGCGGAGGCCGTCAGTGGCATACACCGGCTCGAGGTCGACGCGGACCCAGTTGTGGACGAGGTTGCCGGAACGGTACGCGAGCAGGGTAGGCAGGACGTCTGGGTCGGCCCTGGCCTCGCGCTCGTCCTCGTCGGGGGCATCGAGGCGCGCCGTCACGTCGTCGAGGAGGGAGAAGCCTATACGCGACGCGCGCGCACGCACAGCGGGCACACCGGCCGTCGCGAGCTGCGTAAGCAGCGCATCGCATCGGTCCATATCCTGCACTCAGCACTTTGCCTTCAACTCGTCTCTGCCCAGCGCAAAAAACGTACCGGCTCATAGATCGCCGCGAGGACCCAGCCCGGTTTCTCGATGGAGGAGAGGTACGCTGTGCCGCTGACTTCACGGACGGACGCGCGTGTGAGTGCGGCGATACGGCGTGCGCGCAGCTCAGAGTCGGTATCGGCGTCGGCGTCGGAATCACCTCCGCTGCCATCGTTATCGCGCGTCCCCTTCGCCCCGGAGGGGAGCGGCTTGGTCACCGTCCCGCCAGCATCGAGTTGCAGTGCGTCGAGACGCGCACGCGCGGCCTCTTCTTCAGCGTACGACGGCGCGACGAGCGCGCGACGTTCCTGTTCCTTGCGCGTACGCGCCACGGCCTCGCGCTGCGCCTCGCGTGCAGCGGCCGTCGCGGCACGCGCATCGTCACGCACGCCCTTGGGTCCCGTCCGGCGCCCACTGTGTTCCACTAGCGGGGGCGGTGCGGCGACCCGCGCCGAAGAGAGCGGCGGCGCCGGCGCAATCGATACCCCGCCCTGCCTCAGTTTCCCACCGCGACCGCCGTTGTCGTCATTATTATTGCCACGGCTGCCGTCGCGCTCGTCGTCCGTGTCGTGCCCGTCCGCGCTGCGTCCCCGGTCCTTGCCGTCGTCGGCCCCGTCAAGTCCTCGCGTCAGCGCCGCGAGCTCGTCCATTGTTGAATGCGTGATGGTCGGGTTGTAAAGTCTCCCTCGCCAAACACCACCCGTTCTACGCCGCGCACAGACCCACATACCGCCCCCCGCGCGCCTCAAAGGGCACACTCTTTGTGGCTTGCCAATGCACCCGTCTACGGCCATCGTGCCATGCGACGCCACAACATGTGCCTATGCATAGCCAACGCCAGAGGCCGACTCGAATCCCCTCATACACCCAGTCTTCACCTCGCTCGAGCTATGGGCCCCTCACCTTGTACATGTCACATTCTCTAATCTACGGGTTCTCGTCCATGGCCATCATGTCCTTCTTGTCAACGTCCTCCTCCTCCTCGCCAAACATCATGCCCGACGTCTCGCGCGCGTACTCTGCGCTGCGGTCGACGTCGAGGAAGTACTTGTATGCGTGGCGGATGTCCTCTACGTCGACGCTGGGGCTCTTGCGGCGGTGCGCGAGGAGCTGGGAGGGCGCGATGAGGTTGAGCGCGTATCGGAGCGAGGTCTGGCCTCCCATGGTAGAGAGGAGCTCGAGGCCGTCAGGCGTGAGACGCACGTCCTCCTCGTCGGCGCGGATCTTGACAATCTCCTTGATCTCGGCCTCGCCGTACTTTGTCGTGGTGATGATGAGCGTGCGGTCAAGCAGGTCGGCAGGGATGCCGTGTGGAGACTTGTACTTTGTGCCACGGATGCGTGTGACGCCGCGGTTCGAGGCCATGACCACGAGCGGCGCGAGCTCGCCCTCGAGCGCACGGTTCAGGAACGAGAAGCACTCAATGTCAAGCATGTGCACCTCGTCAATGAACAGCACGCCGGGCACAATCTCGGCCTTGCCCTCCTCGCGCCACTCGCCGACCTTTGCGTTGATCTGGTCGCGCAGCTCGGGCTTGATCTCGCCCGTGTCGCCTGCAAACAGCGCAAGGAACCCCTGTGTCCGCGAGTTGATCACGTCAATCTCGTGCAGCGACACCGTGTGCACTACTTCCTTGCGCGTCTGCAGCTCGCCGTCTGGGCACGCCACAAACTTGGTCTGATCGTCAGCACACCCTCATGCGCTTTTATTCTTACGTCCGCGCCCATGGCGTCGTAGTCCTTGGCACGCCCAAAGCTCCTTCCCAGCTTGGATATCCGCCCGCTCGCCTTGTCGATGCTGATCACGTCGCCCGCGAGCACTTTCTCTTTCTGCAGCTGGTCGATCATCTTGGATCCCAGGTCGTACACCGTCTCCATGTCCGTCGTCTTGAGAGTCAACCGCCCGGTTTTCGTCGCCTGTGGTCAGCTGCGACAACCCCAAGGGGGCTTACACCAGTGACACTTCGGTCGACCTGAATCTCGACCACTTCGCCCTCAATCAGCTCCGTCTCCTCCTTGATTCGGACGCCGATGGCCCGGCGGAACGCCTGCGTGAGCGCCTCGGTCTTGGACATTTCCAGTGAGAAGACCTCGGACGCGGTGAGGTTGACGAATGGAACGTCGGGACCAAGCGTCTGCGCCATGCCTCCCTGTCAGCTCACGTTCAAGCTCCGCAACGTACCCATGGCAATCGCAGTCTTGCCCGTACTCGGCGGGCCGGCGATGAGGATGGCGCGGCCGGCGATGCGACCCTCCTGCACCATCTTGAGGATGACGCCCGCGGCCTTGCGCGCCTTGCCCTGTCCAATCATGCCCTGCGCCGACGCGCGCGGCTCGAGGTTGGCGTCGAGGCCCAGGCCGTGGATGTGCGAGTGGGCGCCTGTCGTCAGTTCGCGCCAGCCATTGAACTCACCAATGCGCTCCATCTTCGTCACGTCCTTCATCGACGACGGCTGAATCGAAATGTTCGCAGCCTGGCGTCAGCTCCTTGGAATCGCGTCAGCTGTACCATTTTGACGACGAGCTCGGGTCAGTGGATGTTGAGGAGCAGCTTTGTACTCGCGACAGGTTCGTTGGTGCTCGTCGCTGGTGTCGTCAGTCGAAACCAAACCAACTTCGCCTCGATCAATTTGCTTCCGCCGCCTGTCGATGCACGTGACTTAAACGACCTCCACCAGGCACCGAGATTTCTGTTTGGGTCTGGCGGCTGATGAACGCTGCAACCACTCTGTCGCCATCCGACTGCTGCGCGCATACCATGGACGTAGACACGACGCCTGCTGCCGCGCCTGCCGCGCCTGTCGTTGAAGGCGGCGAAGAGGCCCCTCGCCCACACCCGCGACACAGGAAACAGGTCGACGAGGCGTCGCTCGAGCCCCTCGAGGATATCCTCCGGCGACGAGTGACGGAGATCAAAGAGGGCGACAATGTGCTTCTTCGTCTCCCTAGCGACACAGTCAAGGCTGTTGTCGCGTCCAAGGACGGGTGAGTACTGTGTGTAGCGCAGTGGTTAACTCTTAGGCTGGTGCAGCTAGGCAAGTTTGGCGCGTTTCCCGCGAAAGAGCTCCTCGGCCTTCCGTACGACATCACGTACGAGATTGTCGCGAATCCCGACGCCGGGCTGCAGTCCGAGATGTCCGATGCGGCCGAAACTGAGGCGTCAAGTACCGAGGTGTTTGGCCAGCCGAAGGGAAAACGGAAGAAGGCCAAGGGCGAGCAGAAGAAGGCGGGACCCAAGGACGCGGCGGGGTGGAAGATGATGCTGCGGCCACTGCGGCGGCGCGTCGTCGACGCTGTCATAGGTGGGCTCTACGGAACCTGTATCAGCTAACATTAGACGACATTAAAGAGACGAACGAGTTCATCGACGACTCGGAGGAGAACCGCGGGTCGTTGCTGTCGCAGGAGGAGATTGCCGAGCTGCGCGCGCAGGGCGTGTCGGCCGAGGAGATGATCAAGCGCCAGATGGAGCGCCACGAGCAGTTTGAGCTCAAGACGGATTTCTCAAAGGAGAAGTGGCGCAAGCGCAAGGAGAAGAAGTGAGCTTGAACAATATTCTGGAGTTGACAGCAGGTACCTCCAAACTGTACACCCACTCGCACCTTCGTCAATCAACGTGGTCAACCACTACGCAAAGCGGTCCGCTCAGTCGATTCTTTTCTTGCGAGAGGACACGCTATCGCAGCTCCTCAACGTGGCGAATATCCGCCCAGGGGGACGGTATATGGTCGTTGACGACACTGGAGGTCTCGTCACGGCCGCAATTGCCGACCGCATGGGATGCCAGGGACGAATCCTCTTGTTGACAGACGCGGACAGTCCGCCGGCATGGGGCGTGCTCAACACGATGAACTTTGGCGAGCGCGAGCTGAGCTTCATCAAGTGGCTCAACTGGATGGAGGCGGATGAGTCGTACTCTCGGCGTAGGTCTTGCTCTGTACCCTGCCATGTGCTAACGCTCAAGCCCCTCCACCCACAGAAGACGGCATGCCCACGATCGCCGAGACCAAGACGGCTGCGCGGCTACGGAAACACAAGGCGCAGGTGTACGAGCTGAACGAGACCCGAAAGGAGCTGCACGATGGCGGCTGGGACGGGTGAGCTCGCACTGGAAAAGGCTGAGCTGACACCAGACTTGTCCTTGCGACCGAGCTCTCGCCCATATCCGTGATCAACCGTCTGACACGCTACCTCGGTGGCTCGGGCGATCTGACCGTCTACTCGCCGTACCTGCAGGTGCTCGCCGAGACGCTACAGTACCTTCGGCGAGACGCCAATTACCTCGCGACTCAACTGACCGAGTCGTGGTCGCGGACATACCAGGTGTTACCTGGGCGCACGCACCCGCTCATGTCGACTAGTGCGATGAGTGGTTACCTCCTGAACGCCACGCGAGTGTAAGTGCTACGAGTCGTCCGACGTCGTGCCTGACCTGTACAGCATCCCGTCTGCGTTCGTTCCAGAGTCACACCAGCGCCACCTCAAGCGGCGCAAGAAGGCCAACGGCGAGGCGGCGGCCAAGGAGCCGGAAGTAGAGGACGCGAAGGAGGACTGCGAGGACGGGGAGTAGAGGCGTCTCGCTTGCATGCACGGTGGTTTCCATAGCAGAGCCTTTGATCATGACACCCCACCGAATGGCTAGATTTGGGTCGCCGTGCCTGAAACTGTGCATGATGACCCTGGCATGCTGGCAACGCGGGGCTCGGTGGCCAACGTCGAGGCGATCGGACACCACGCAAGTTGGTGTGATGGCTGAGCCGTCACATCGGCACCACACTCACTCACTACTCTGTCTATCGACCACTCCTCCATGGCCGACAAGCAGGGACTGTTCTCTGGCCTGTCACTGCGGCGGCCGCCTTCTGGCGCGAACGGCGGTGGCGGGCGCGTCTCGAGCGAGACGATAACGCACCCACTACTCGGGGCTGCGTCGACGTCGTCGCCGTCGCTTGTCTCCGAGTCTGACGGGGACGGCGCAAGCGCGTCGACCCCGGCGTTAGCAGACACTGCGCCGCTGCCATACAAGGCGCGGCAGCGGCCGAGTGTTGGCTCGCGCACGCCGACGCTCTCGAGCAGCGCGGGAGGTCGGCCGGGCACGCCCTCCGCCCCCGACTCGCCGGGTACGCCGTCTGCGCCGTCCGCGCCCGCCGCGGCGCCAACAACGTCTACGGCGACAACGTTTGCAATACCCTCGGACGAAGCGGGCGCCGCCAGCCGTCTCCAACTCCAGAGCCTCAAGGCGGCCGCACAGCGTATCGGACTCGGGAACGGGAGTATGGGCATGGGCATGGTCGATGCCATCTTTGAGAAGGGCGCGCGCGCGCGCGCCGACGGCGACTGGGCCGAGCTCCTCAAGGTCTTGACTTCAGGCAAGGTTTGTCGGTTCCACTGACCAGTGCTCACTCCAGACTATCCTCCTCCTCCCACTTTCGCCGGCGTCGTCCCTCCCCATGACGCCCCAAACACTCCGCGACCACATCGCGTACCTCTCCCCTGCGCTGCTCACTGCCGGCGCACCTCCCGCAAGCGTTCTCGTAACGCTCTCCGGCCTTATTGGTACGATCCAGGGCACATCTGTTACGTTTGAATCGTCGATCCCGCCCGACTCGGCGCTGCTCACAGCCCTGCGCGACGATAACCAGCGCGCGGCACTGCTCGGCTCGCTGCGGCCCACGCAGCTAGGAGCGACGTCTGAGCCGTCAGCCGATTACCCCGTGTACACCGTGTCCCAGGACAGCACGAGCCTTCCGTTTCCACCGCTCGGGCGCGGTCCTGCGCCACCCCCAGATAAGAAGGCCGAGGCGCGGCGCATGAACCCGTTCATGTCGTTGTTTGGGAGTAGCTCGGCGAGCACGCCACGCACGGCAGGCGCGCTGTCGCCCGAAAGGCCCAGTTCGCCCGCTACAGCCACGGACACCTCACGCCTCTCGTCCCCGCCAAAGAGCATCATCTCGCTCGACGGCGAGCACACACCCGACGGATACGCAGTAACGGCGTACGCGCTCGACAGGCATATCCGTTTCGCCGAGGTTCACAAGATGCTCGTCAAGGCCGTGCGCTCGACGGTGCGGTCTGAGCTTGAGGGGCTCCCCGACCGCGTTATTGACAAGGTACTCCGTCTTGTCGTCGGCGCTGTTTGTCCCGTGAGCGGCAGCGTGGACCAGGCGCTGCTCAAGAGCCACCACGGGCTAGGCTCGTCGGATTCGGACATCCCCCTCGACTTTTCCGATCCCGCCGCGGCGGGCGAGCGCCTCCAGGACTTTATGGAGGCGGTGCACGACGACCTCGTGCGGCAGTTACGCGCCGACGCGGAGGCGGCGAGCGGCGACGACGACGAGAAGGGACAGTCTACCCGCGAGCAGGACATTGAGGCGCAGGCGAACGACGGCACCGAACGCGTAGAAGCCACCGTCTGCCGACTGTTGTACAACCGGATCTTCTCGCCGCGGCAGAGCGACGACGCGCGGCACGACGAGGCGCTCGCGAGCCGCATCGCCGCGCTGAACATGCTCGACTTGACACTAGACCATCTTGGCTTGGTGACGCACCCGCCCGACGAAGAGGTCAAAGGCACTGTTGCGCGCGGCCTAGCCAGCCTCGTAGACGACATCGGCAAGGAACTCCAGAAACTTGCCAGCCCCCAGTTTCTCACTCCCAAGGACAAGGCCGACGTGCTTGTCTCGGCGCACAAGATTGCAGTTGACGGCCTTGCTCAGCTCCCCCCAATAGACCTCCGGCCAGAGGGCGAGCCGTACCGCCCGCATAAGAGTGGCGATGACGGGAGCGAGCGCCATTCGGAGGATGGCAGCACGGTGGACCACGACGAGGCACTGGGTACGATCAACGAGTTGGCCGAAATGCCCTCGGCGTCGGCGGACGAGATATCCGCCAAGTCCCCGTCTTCGAGTGATCATGACTCACCCGCTGAGACCAACAAGAGTGCGACAGATGCCGAGGCGGTGTCTCCCGACGCACCTTCAAAGCCTGAGTCGGTCGCAAACGATACGGAGGACGCGTCTTCGGACACGAAACCTAGTAATCATGTCGAGGACTCGGTTGCGGCGACACAGACACACCCACGACCAGCGACATCCGGCGCGGACCTGATACTCCCCTTGATCATCTTCGCAGTGGTCAAGTCGAACCCGGCACAACTCGCGAGCCAGCTCCTGTACTTGCGTCGGTATAGATCGGCGATCTGCCTGCGGGGGGAGGAGAGCTACGCGATTGTGAACCTGACGGCGGTGGTCGAGTTTCTCGAACACGTCCAGCTGTCCGAGCTGGGGCTGGGCGACGCCGGGTCAAAGGTCATGAGCGTCGCGGACCTGTCGCCGATCGGGCTGGGCGAGATGCCCGCCATCGACGCGGACACTGCGTCTATTGCGTCCGCGTCCTCGCGGCTTCGGGGTAGAGTCTTCCAGGTCGGCTCGGAACTGGCCGGTTCCGCCGCAGGCAGCGCAAACAAGGTCATCACCGGCGTCGTCGACAGCGGCATCTCGGCGTTGAGGGGGTTCATGAGCGGCAACGCGACCGCGGCCGCCACGCCCGAGGCCTCGAGCACGCCCCCGCCGCAACCCAACGCGGTCAACACGGATAACACGGTAAACGCCGGGGGCACGACGACGGCGCCAGCCCAAGCCCAGACTAGAGCTCGCGGCGCGAGCACATTCTCCCTCGCGTCCGTGACGGCAGGCATGGCGCATATCGCGTCGGCGGCGAGCACGGCCGCGTCGGGCGCGGGCCGGCGGTCGCGCAGCAACACGGGCGAGTTTGGCGCTCAGGAGTTGCTAGAGGTTCCCGCTAGCGCACGGCCACACCCCGACGACCACGTGAGCGACGGTACCGAGGCGGCCGCCGCTCCCGCCGAACGTCCCGGCCGCGCACGCAGCATCGTCTCGGTATCGAGCATGATGGGCGAGTCGTCGTCGCGCGAGCGCGAGCGTGAACGCGCATCGTCACCAGCCAGTCTGAGCGGCCGCATCGCGTCCCTCGGCGCACGGCTACACCCGTCCAACGCCGCGCCGCTCGACTGGCCCCTCGACGCCCACGCCCCCGCTGCGCCCCCAACCCCTCCCGAACGCCCCGCCCCCCCCGCTGCCGGCGGCTTCTTCGCCTCCCTCAGCCGCCAGAGACGCTCAAATACCGCCAGCAGCGCAGGTACAGCCACAGGTCACAACCTCGTCAAGTCGCCAAGCGGTACCGCCCTCGCGGCGGTTGCGGCTCTCCCCGACGACCACCCGCCCCTCGAGCGCTTCATGACCTGCGAAGTTGGCGATATCCGCCTGCACGAGGTCGGCGCCCTGCTGCGCGACTACCGCCGCCTCGCGGGCGCGCTTGCGCGTCTCCAGGCGCAGCAGCCTCCGGCCTAGACCTAGTAGACACTCGCCCATCCGTCTTGTACACTTTTTTTGCTCAAGTAGTGCGCCGTGCTGGACGGATGCATTCTATCACTACAACTGTGTAACTACAGTACCAAAAGGCAGAAACAAGACGTGTTCTGTCGGGGTATATGTATGTATCACTTCATATTTTGATGTTGGTAGGTGGGACATGGTTAGAACCACGCCATGAACGTCTCGCTCATGCTCGCGAGCAGCGTCGGTGCCGTGGCCTGGTTGATGAGCGTCACCATCGAGTGGTTGATCGCCGGCCCGCCGGCCGTCTTGGCGTCCTTGGGCACATCGCCAATATGTCCCATGAGCTCGGCGCGCTTGATGAATTGGTCGACATTCTTGTACACGTGCGCCGTAAGCGGCACGTCCGAGTGTTTCTCGCCGCTCTTGTTGTACGTGTTCTGCCATGTAAGGATCTAGGGGTTAGCATGGGGGGCTGCTCCGCGTAAAAGAGTTGGGCTCACCTCGTCACGGATGAAGAGATGCAGCGTGCTCGCGAGGTCAAACTCGGGCAACGTGAGGCTGTGTGCAATTGCCGTCGCCGCGGCCGACACGACGCCCTCGATGCCGACGCGCGTGATAAAGTGCTGCATGTTGGGCGTGAGGCGGAACGGCACGGCCTCGGACGAGTGGAACACGGGCTGGCCCTGCACAAACGCTTACCAGTCAGCAATACTCGCGCGGCGTGACACTCACAAGGCAGCATCTCGGTCATGTACATCTGGCCAGTGCGGCGGTTGATGTGGAAGCGGCTGGGGGCACGGTTGTTGAGGCAGCAGACGTAGGTGAGGAAGGCTGTCGCGGCCGTCTGCATGGCAAACTGCTTGCGCATGAGCCACAGCGACTCCGAGTCGGCCATGTTGCGGATCATGTAGTTCGTAAGCACGTTCTCGGGCAGCATCTTTGCCTGGATCTCCTCGATGATCTCCATCTTGAGGTTGACAAAGCGGTGGTCGGTGCGCGGGATGCTGGGGTCGTGCAGCTGCCGCTGCCGGTCGCAGAACTGGAGGATCGTGTCCTCGTGCGTCATGCCGTGCGCAAACGCATAGTTGTCGTAAATCTCCTGCATGGAGACGTACGACGAGTCGTTCTGGATAAGGCGCAGCTGCGTGCCGAGCGCAACGGCAGTCGGCAGGTGGAACTGGAGGTTGCGCCGGCGCGACTCCTTGCGCTTGCGCAGCACGCAGTTCATGATGCGGAACAGCTGCACCAGGCGTTCCTCGCGGCGACAGTGGCGCGCCGCCGGCATCTGTACGTTGAACGTGTACCACGTCCCGTTGTGGCCGATGAGCGTGATGCGGCGGAAACAGAAGCCAAAGCCGCGGCACAGCTCGACGCGCGGGTGGAAGCGTGCAATGCGGACAAGCTCGTCGGCCTGGTCAATGTGCTGCACGTATTGACCAGGCACCTCGACGTCTTCAAACTTGGTGTAGTGGAAGTCAGTGAGGTTGATGCCCGACGAGTCGAGCGACTGGTACCGCGGACGCAGGTCGATGGCACGCTCGTAAAAGTCGCGCCAGTACTGCAGGCGCTTGATGTACTCGCGCATCTTTGGCTGGTTGATGATAAAGTCGCGCTCCACCGACACGCGCAGGTCCTGATGCAGGTTTGTCGCAAAGCGCTTCAGGTTGTCTCTGGTCGTGGGACCGAGCTCCTGCTCGTCGCTTAAGAACGCGCCGCGTGTGCTCCACTGCGCCATGGCGTCGTTGAGCAGCGCCGAAAAGAACCGGTAAATGTCCTCCTCGGACGTCGGCTTGGCGCGGTACCCAATCTGGTCGACCATCTTCTCCATCGTTAGCGCCAGGAGCGGAACACCCGTCTTGAGATGGTTTATGATCTCCTCGACCATTTCCCAAGGCTGACGGGGCGGCTTGGGTCCAGGCGCCGCGGGCGGTGCCATCGAGCCACTGCCGTTCTGCTGCTGTTGCCCTTGTTGCTGACCCTGCTGCTGACTGTTGGGCGTGCCGTTGGTGTTGCTCGGCGTCGACGCCGGCGCGCTGTCCTCCTTCTTCTCCTCCTTCGGCGCGTCGGGCTTGGAGGCACCGCCCTCGGGCGTCGACTCGTCCTTCTTGTTGGCTTCGTTGCCCGCCTGGGCCGCCTTTGCCGCGGCCTCGCGTTTGGCAAGTGCGGCACGGTGTGCCGCGAGTGCCTGGCTCTTCTTGACGCTCGAGAAGTCGTCGCGCGTCACGCGGAGGTTGTAGAAGAGCGCCTGCGGGAAGTTCTTGGCAATGTGCATGAGGAGCAGGCGCGCGATCGGGCCCTCGCGGTGCGACAGCGAGAGGAGCAGTTGCGGGATAAGTGTGATCCAGTACCAGATGACGAGGTCACCCTTGTACGCCTCAAAGGCCTTGGCAATCGTGTTGTGGCTGTCGTCGAGGCCGAGAAGCCACAGGACGCGGAGCAGTAACGCGCGCGACTTGTGCGAGTTGTACAGACCCGCAGCCTGGAGGTAACACGACACGGCCGACGACGCACGAAGCGCGCGGTCCTGCGCCCACGACTCGGCCCACTCGGCGTCGGTCATCTGCTTCTCGCCAGGACCCGGGGTCGGCTTGCTGCCTGGCGGCGGCGACTCGGGCTGCTGGCGGTACATCTTCTCGTTGAACTTTCCCCACTCGGCCCACGCCTTGGGCAAGTTGTAGTCCATCTGGACGGCGTGGGCAAACTCGTCGTTGGCGTCCGAGTCCTGGCCGAGGCGCGAAATGAACATGCCCTTGAGTGTGAGGAACTCGGCCTTTTGCGGCTGTGCAAAGTACATGAGATTGGTCGTGCTGATGTTGTCGAGGCCCTCGTTGAATTTTTCCGGCTTCTGGAAATAGCACAGCGCCTGCTCGCGCAGCTTGAGGAACGCCTCAGAGATCTCAATGTTTGGAAGCATGTAGATCTTGTTGAGGGCCGTGCTGCACACATCAAGCAGGCCGTGGCGGCGCGCAACCTCGCCAAAGCGGTTTATCATCCACGCCGTCTCGTGGTATCCGCGGTATCCGTGTGTGACGCCGTCAGCAGGCGTGATCATGGGCATGTACACGCGCGTGACGGCCTGGAACACGTGCTGGCGCCAAGCAAGCAGGTCAGACCACACACTGATGTCGTCCCAGAAGTTGGGCAGGCGGTCGCGCCACGTCTGGAAGATACCCTTGAGCTCGTTGTTGACACGCGCCTCGAGCGTCTGTGCCGTTGTCATCTGCAACGAGTCGAATACCTGCGCCGCTTCGCCGAGCTCCACAACCTGCTGGAACATTTGCAGCAGCGGGAGGTGCGCGCCCGTAATGGAGCTAGGCAGTGTCGTCCACTTGCGGATGGCGACCTGCTGCGCCTCGTCGACTATGCGGACAAAGTCGTTGGGCGGCTCGTGCGATCCGTGGGCTTTGATGAGCGCCGTGAACGCCTCAAAGACCTTGCGACGCGGTGTTGGCACGCCCGCGACAATCTTGAGGTTGTTCTCGATCATCTCGCGGTCGGGCGAACCCCAGTCGGACAGACGCCACGCGCACTCGAGGAGCAGGTCGGGGTTCTGGTCGGCGCGAGCAAGTTCCGTAAGCGCCTCCCAGTTCTGGAGCTTTTGCGCGGCGAGGATCCAGTGGTCTTCCCAGAGACAAAACTCGTCCTCCGTGAAGGGCAGCGACGAGTGGCGCGCCTTGACCATGGTCTGCTCATATACCTCCATCGCCTGCGGCCAGCGGCCGTTCTGCTCGAGTATGAGTGCAGCGGCAGTCTCGGGGTAGACGTAGCGACAGCGTGCGTTGCCGTAGAACATGTCGTCCTCGTGCAACTCCGAGTAGAGCTCGCCAAGGGCCGACGCGCAGCTCTCGCGCAAGTTGTCCGTGCCTTTGTACGTCTCGGCCAGCGTGTTGAGGATCTCAAAACCGGCGTACCACGCATTAAACGTCTTGGCGAGGTACTTGACCAGCAGCGGCGGCATGGTAATCGGTGGCTTGCAGTACACAAACGCCTCGAGGTGCGTCTGCACAATGTTCGGCTTGAGGTCGGCCTGCTTGTGGTGATAGTCCTTGCACAGCAGCTTGGAGATGTACGGCGTGAACGATGTCTGCTGCGAGCGCGACAGCGATGCCCACACCTTGGGGAAGATGGCGACGAACAGCCGGTGACACAGGATAGGCTCAATGTGCACCAGGTTACGCACCCAGTGGACCACCTCGCCGAGGTCCCAGTTCTTGTTCACCAGGACAGTGCTGTCGCCAATGGCCTGGAGTGCGGTGCGGAAAACGGCACCGTTTTGATCCGCAGCGCCGAGGAGAAGACTGAGCATCTGTGGGATCCAGTAGCTGTCCGCAAGCGTCTCCCAGTTCTGCAGCGAGTAGAGGTACTCGAGGCGAGCATCGAGCGCGCGCGGGAGTGTCGCTTCGAGTTTGTCAAGGAACTTGGCACGCTGCGCGGGGTCCTTGGAACGGGTGCCGAGGAGGAACGCTGGCTCGAGCCGGTGCGTGATGTCCGTGCCAGCGAGCTGCGGCAGCTCGTATACCTCGTATATGAGATCGAGGTACTGCCTGAACAGGGCGTCATCTCGGTTCTCGAACGTAGCCATTCTGAGAAGGAGTAACGCCTTGTCCTTGACCACTATGGGCCCGTCGACGTCCTTGACAACCCACTGGCGAACCAAATTGAGGAGGTACTTGCTGAGCGTATGGTTCGTGCTCTTGTCAATGAGAGCGCCCAGGATGTTGACAAGGTAGCGGCGATGCTCCTTCAAGTCGGCCACACGGTCGCGCAGCATGTCCAGGATGGATATTATGAGACGGTAGCTCGGGTCGGGGCCATTGGTGCTCGTGTGGACCTTGACAAGGTTGCTGAGAACGCGCAGGAGGCCAGACGCCAGTGCCTCGTTGTGCAGCTGCTTGGGCTGCACCTTGAGCCAGCACTTGAGCAGGAAGATGGTGCCAGGCAGCTCGGTCGTCGAGCGCAAGCTAGCCTGCAGGCCGTTGGTGACGGTCGTCGACACAAACTTGAGGAGCTTTTGCGCGTCGTCCTCGCTGTCGGGGATTTCCTCCTCGGGCAGCTCGGCAAACATGCGCTCAGTGAGTGGGCGGACGACCTCATGGAGCGTTGGGTCGTCGTAGACCCACACCTTCTCCAGGAGCTTTCTGAACACCTCGAGCTTGCTGCGGATCCACGCCTGGTCGCGCACCTCGGCAACGGCAGCAATGACCTCGGTCGAGTTGGCCACGGTCGCAATGGTGGCGTCGGTGATGTCCTGTGACATGGTCCGGTTGAAGAAACCAAGCTTCACAGACACGTTGGGCAGACCCTTGGGTCCGAGAATCTCCTTGAAGAGGTCCAGCGCACGCTTGCTCAGGCCAGCGCGGCTGACGGGCTCAGTGGACGACGCGACAATGCGTAGCAGGTGTGTGGTGATCAGCTCGCGTGTCGCAGCGGGAGTCACCCAGCCACCACTGCTTACGCTCGACGCAGCAGTACCCGCGCGGTCAAGACGCTGGCGCTTGGCCGGCGACGGGGCGTCCTTGTCGTCCTTGTCTACGTCCATGGCGTCGTCCGCCGACTCCTCGCGGCTCGCCTCGTCCTTGAGCTGCATGCGCTTGCGCTCCCAGCGGAAGATGAGCTCGATTACGTCAACAGTGAGCTTCTTCATCTCGGCAGTCGCAGCCTGCACAAAGCCGAGCTTCTGCAGCGACATGGCAATGTGCGGGACATAAAGGTCGCGGTAGTCGTAGAAAAGGTCGGGGTGGTTGACCAGGAGTTCGCAAACGACGACGAGAGTGCTAGTCGCGTGTCCCTCTTCGACAAGCACAGTCTTGACCTTTTGCGCCCAGTCCGGGATTGTACCTGGCTGTGGCGGGTCGCGGATGGGGAGGCAGCCTGCGAGCGTGTCGATGGCTTGGCGGAAAAGCGCTTTGCTCTCGCTGTCCTTGAGCCGCAGGAGACCAGTCCACGTGAGGCGCACAAACTTGACAGGCGTCTCGTACGTGGCCATGAATGACGCCGTGAGAACATAGGCCATGAGCTTGACCGTCGGCTCGAGTAAGTTGATGCCCATCCATGCGAGTTTGAACACCTCTTTGCGAGTGTCGACGACTTTAGGTCCAGCGTGCTTGACTAGCAGTGTCGTGAGTGCGAAGATCTCAATGAGGAGTGTGTCCTCGCGCTGCTTGGCAGTCGGCGTCGCCGAGAGTGGCCGCCACATGCTGTCGGCAATCTTCTGAATCATGGACGGCGTGATGAGCGAGCCGTCGTTCTCCTTGTCGTCAAAGTAGACCCGCAGCGTGGGGTTCACGACTAAGCGCAAAGCATTGGTCTTGAAGGCCCACGTGACGACAGACTCCTCTGCGTACAGGTTCATGAAGTACTCGATGACCTCGCGGCGGTACTCGACCGATTGCTGCAGTGCGACGCGCTGGTACAGGAAGAACGCGACGTTGGAGCGGTCAAAGGACGACCGGATCTCGTACGCCTCCACGACATGGAATAACAGCGCAGTGTGATTCTTGTGCTCGAGAGTGCTCATGAACAGCTCCAGGATGAGCGGCGGGATCGTCTGGTAGTGGACGTTGGACATGTCGCTCCTCGGGTCGCGCGAACGGAGGACGATGGAGCGCCACACACCCACGATCGCCTCGAGGACTGGCTCGTGGTCCGCAAGCCACGACGGCGACGTCTTGGACAGCTCGCGAATAATGTGCAGACCAGGGAGGACAAGATCAAACTGCTCTGGGTTGGCGAATGTGAGCGTGCAGATGGACTCGGCGCGGTCCGACAGCTCAGTGACGAGCTGCGGCGCCTTGCCCGACTGTATGACGTTGCGGTAAGTCCACACCACACGCGGGTTCTTGATGTTGTCGAGCAGGTTCTGCGCGCCCTCCGAGTGATAGCGGTTGAGGTAGCGCGCAATGTTCTCGGTGAACGGGCCTGGGGCGGTCTGGTGCAGCTGCGACTCAACGTCGACGACCTGGGTTGTGAGCTGCTTGAGGTACTGGACCGCAGTCGCTGGCAAGAGCCGGAAGATGTTAACTAGACGGGTCATGCGCGAAATGTCTGGGTTGTCGTCCAAGGGCCCAGCGGCCGCCTTGAGCAGCATCTGCTGGTCGGCGAGCGTCGTAAAGTGGTCAAGCAGCTTGACGCCAATTTCAACCTTGAAGTAGTTGGTGAGCAACTCGAGGAAACGAGCCAGGCCCTCGAGGCCAGACACGCTGAGCCTCTTGGCGTCGGCTAAGTTGACCAGAATGGGGCGGAGGCCAGACTGCAGCACCTCCTTGGGCAGCTTGTTCTGCTGCTGGATGACGTCGCGGAGACCGTCGTGCGCCACGTCCACAATGTCAGGCGACGTAGAGTAAACGTGCTTGAAGTAGACTGTTATGATACGCTGCCGGATGGGGCTGAGGTTCTGCTTCTCGGCAAACTCCTGGCAGTTCATCGTCGATCTCAGCATCCGGAGACATGCGATGCGAAGCTCCTTGAGCCAGAAGCTCTGCTTGTGGCTTGGCGTCTCGCCGCGCTTGTTGGGTATCAGGCTCGCGTCGTCGACGTCCGCCAGTGCCAGCACCTCCTGAACAAGCCGAATAAACTCGTCGTTGATCTTGGGCACAGATGGTCGAAGGTCGAGGAGGTAGGTAACGCAGTCAATGTTGCCGACTTGCATGGCAAACGACGAGAGCGCGCGAAGAGGCTTGGAGAATATAGGCCCAGTGTTGGTATCGAGAAGGACCTGGCGCGTAAAGTCACCTATGACGTTGGAGATGGGCTCGTGCTTGACCTCGGCTAGCAGGGCAATGCACGACTGGGCCGTCTCGCGCGCAAGCTTGCTCTGGCTGTTGAGCTCGCGCACCAAGATCTCGGTGAGACGCTCCTGCTGCTTCTCCTGATGCTTGGCTTTGACGCCCTCTTGCTCCGACTGGCACGTGCGGATGAGGTACTTGATGAGGTCGACGATGCTCTGGACCGAGTTTGGTGGGTCCTTTGGCGCATCACGCAGCGCAAACAGCAGCACGCGGAAGAACTCAAACTCAAGCTCGATAATGTACTTGCGGCTGAGCTCGGCGCGGCGCACAAACACGTCCAAGGCCGTCACACCGGCCATCTTGCGGTTCCAGTCCTCGTCCTGGCACAGCTGGGTGAAGCGCCGAACAAACGCGTAGACGAACCGGTCAATGTTGCGGGACGTCTCAATGTTGCCCGCAATATCGGGCGTAGTCGCGAGCTCCTTGAAGTCGGCTATGATTTGCGCCAGGACGTCGGCAACCTCGTCGCGCTGGCGGCCAATGGAGTCGGCCATGGTGGCAACAATCGCATCCGTCAGCGACATTGTCAACGGCAATGGCCGGTGACGCATGGCGACGTCGGGGAGGAGCTTGTCCTGCGAGTCTTCCGTACGCTTCAGCTCGGACAGGAAGATGCGCCGGCAGTAGTCGCGGACGAAGATCTTGGCCTTCTCGCCCAATGTCGGGTGGTGGCACGCGTGGAAAAGAGCGCTAACTGTCTTGCGGAAAACGGGCGTGCCCTCGGTACCTTGCTGCTCCTTGTGCAGTTGTGTCATGGCCGACAGCATCAGGACTTCGAGTCCGTCGTCCTCGCAAACGTTCAGCTTGTCCGTAATGGCAATGTCGGCCGCATCGACGAGGGATTCCAAACGGAATTTTGACCGCTTGCCCTCGAAAGAGATTGGTGCCGTAAGGTCGTCGGCACACTGGCGGTACTCCAACAAGTTCTCGACGTCGGAGAAGCGGCGGTTCCGCCCGCCCAGCTTGCCGAGGATCTTGACTGCAGCGTGCGAGTGCGCGCGGTTCGCGGGTATGGGCTTGAGTAGCTTGTGGAGCGCACCCATGAGGTCACGGAACACGGCGTTCATGGTCGGGTCGAGGAAGTCGGCCGTCAGATTGTCGATACAGAGCTCGAGAGTACGAAGGCCCTGGCTTATCAACTCCGGGCCGGCTTGTAACGCATGCACAAGGGGCTTCATGAGGTAGGACAGGTGCGGAAGGAGGTTGGTCAGGCGCACAGGGACCGTAAGCGTGAGCTCGACAAACAGGTCGCGCTGTACTGGATCCTTGGCGTGCTGCAGAAGGTAAGACAAGTTGTCGAGCATCTCCTGGAGAATGGGCAAAACCTCTTTGTAGAGCTGGTCAAAGCGGCCACCGCCAATCGATCGGAACAGAGCCCGCAGAATGTGGTAGTACACTGTCGGATCGTCGGCTTTGGGCGCGAGAGCAAACGAGCGCATAATGAGCTTCTGCAGGTGCGGGACAAGCACCACCTCGTTTGTGTTTATGTACGTGTTGATCGCAAGGAACGAAATCTTGAACAGTCGCAAGCACAACGAGGCCTTCTTTTGCGAGTAGCTGCCAACTTCCTCGAGATGGGCCATCAAGTGCTTGAGCGTGATCGCCACGAGCTGGTGCGAAACAGACTCGTGCGTTATTAAGATCTGCAGGACCGAAAAGACATGCGCGTTCTGCAGTGCCTGCTCGACGAAGAAGTCCATGTGCGTCGACCAGACTTCGCGGAACGAATGGGGGTCGAAGAGGAGCAGGATCTGCGAGAGCAGCTCGATCGCCTCTTTGGGCTCACGCGAGTCGCGGTTGTTGTCAAAGATGGCAATGCAACGCAGCGCGTTCTCAAAGAATCTTGACAAGAGCTCTCCATCTGGTGGTGGAACGGGGTGCTCGCCTTGGCGTGTGTACGACATGAGCGTGCGGAAAGTGTGGAGAAGCGTCTTGAACAGATACCGCGCTTCCCGACAGAACGTCTCGAGCGAGTCATTTGCGTAGGCCACCTGGTTGACGGGCATGGCCTGCTCGATCTCGCGCCAGCCAAACGCCATGCGCTCCTCCTCGGACTCGGGCATGTCATCGGCCATCGTGGCGTCTCCGTCTGCGTCGCCTTCCGGCTTCTGAGGTGTGGCCTCGTCCTTCTTGTCGTCCTCGTCCACCTTCACGTCATCGTCCTTGTCCTTGTCGTCCTTCTTCTCCTCCTTCTCCTCCTTGCCCTTGCCCTTTTCTCGGTCGGACAAGGCCTTGAGCTTGTCGTACGCCTCGGTCATGGCCTGGAGTTTTTCAAGCGACGCGATGAACATACTCTTCATCAGAGCCGCGGACTGCTCCTGGTCGCCCTTGTTGGCGATCGAGTCGACAATGGTGTTGAGAAGCTTTGCACACATGGTCTGTATCGAGCTGGAGAAGGTCGAGTCGTTCAGGTTGCACGAAAAGACGTACACGACGCGCTTCAGTTGCGCGATGGGGAGCTCATTGCGGACATGATGAATCAAGTCGGCAACGACCGACGACGCCAAAGGCCGCAGCGCCTCGCGACTGGAGACGCCAGTCCCAACGAGGACGCGCTCCTCTAACAAGGTGTCGATGTATGGGACGAAGGACGACCGCGAGTCGGCGGTGAGGATGTGTCGAGTCGCGACCAGGAGCTCCTTGCGGGTGCTCACATCCTCTGGCGGACAGTCGCGCAGGAGACGAATGCACGCTTCTGGGAACACCTCGAGGTAGTCCTTGACGTTGGCCTGCGAGCTGCCGCGCAGGACATAGGCCAAGAACGCCATGGTCTTGACCTGCGTCTTGATAAGCTCGGTGTACATTTCTCGGTTCGTTATTCCAGGCGCAACGCCGACAAATATCTCGCCACGTTCCTTGGCCTCGAGGTGAGCGACACGCTGTGGTTCTGGCTGGATCTTGATGCTCTCCATGACTAATGGGGAGAGATCCAGCATGGCCGGTCCCATAACCGACTTGTAGGTCTGGAAAATGAGGACAACGGCAATCGGGCATTCGGTCAACACCTTGGGCGAATGCAGGGCGTGGGAGAGGTGGTTGTGGGAAGACGTGGGAGGGACAGACTGTGGGGCGCCGTCACTTGCTGGCGTCGATGGGTTCGCAGAGCCCTTGGACATTGTCAGCATCGAAGCAATGGATGTAGAGCTTACCTGTTTGCCGCCCGCAGAACCAAACTCCTTCTCCACGACGCCCTTGAGGTTGGCGTACATCTGCTTGACGAGGTCGAGGAACGGCTCCACGAACGCCTCCGCCTGGTCTCTATGGCTTCGGAAGCCGTCAATCATGATCTTGATACATAATAACGCGTTGTCCTCGTTCTCCACTTTGAGCAGCTTGACCATGAGCTCGAGCACCTTGCTCTCGTACTGGCGGAACGGTTCAGAGTGTGGCAATCGCTGGAGGTACGCAAGGAGGGTGTGCCGGAAGCGCTGCTCCGAGTTGTCCTTTGTAAAGACGATGTTTTTCTCGTCGCCGAGAATCTGCACGAGCGCGGGGATGAAGATGCCGAGATACTTGTCGTAGAAGGCAAAGTCTCGGTTGCTCTCGGCCGAGTCGCGCAGTTCGCTCGCAATCTCCATACGGCGTCGCATCGGCGTCGACGTGTCAACGAGCTGAGCGGCGAGTGCCTCGCATTCGGCGACAGTCATTGGGCCGGTCGTCGTTGCCTGTGTCATTGCCGTCGGCGCGACGCCGCTCAATGGCCCGGGCGGCACAGACTGCCCGGGCATGCCTGCAGAGGTGGGCGTGGAGACCATCGTGTCGCCAGACGGAGGCCCACCAGCAGTGGCCGAGGCCGACGGTGGTTTGCGTGGACTGTTACCGCTGTTTGGCGGCGCGGCCATAAAGAGTGGGATGGGAAGGGGTATCGAGGATAGCTGGTGGAGGTGGTCACGCGCTTGACCACCCTACGGGTCCATCCAGCGGCCGAGGTGCTCGAATGCTTTCGGTGCGATTGCAGAGAGTGGTGCGCGATGCGTGCGTGATGCGTCGAGGTGTCGCGAGACTGGGACGGCGCGCTGACGGATGGATGAACGCGGCTTGAAAGTTGTTCGTGGTGTGGATGTGAGTTTGTGTTCAAATGCAAAAGTAAACAAGATTGTGAACAATTAGGAAAGTAAGGGTTTGGATGCGATGGGATTAGACTTGCTTAGACTTTGAACGTCCGCAGAACGATGCGAGTGCGGAATTGAGGGGGGAAGGAAGGAATCGACCGCTGCAGGTCCAGAGACCCCCACCGGCGATTCACGGCGTTAACTCAGGCACATTACCCTTCTTATTGTAATACACAATAGAGGGTGCCTTAAACAATACAAAATGCGCGTGGATGGCACGCGCTGTCACCTCCCAGCTAGCCAGCGCGCGGGCGGCATCGTCACCGTCATCGAGCAGCTTGTCGCCAACGCTGTTGAACCCGCCCAACCCACCATGTCGCAGGCAGACATCGACAAGCTGGCCAGCTGGCGCACCCTCGGTGCGCGGTACTCGCAGCAGGTAGTGCAGCTTGCGCCGCGCGTGCTGGCCGCCGGCGGTCTCGGCGATGCAGGTGAGCTTCCCTTTCTCTCGACCCCAAGCTGACAGCAGAATGGGCCGTGCGCGAACAACTGGCGATTGCCGCGCTGGACATTGGGCAGATCCGGCTAGCGAACGTGGGTGCTACCCGTGTTGGCGGGGACTGATGGGCAGACGCAGCTGCGCGAGCTAGAGAAACGCTTCCCCGCGTCGCCGCGCGTCGATATTCTACTCGGTCTCAAGCTCGAGGCGATGGGCGACCAGGGCCGCGCGCAGGAAGTGTATGACCGTCTTCTGAAGGCCGACGAGACCAACATTGTGATTATTTCATGCTCTGCCCCACCCGTGCTGATTTGCAGTCGGCACACCAGCGCCTGATCGCGCTCGCGGCGACGCCCCAGGACGCAATGACGCGCCTCCTCGCATACCTCGACACGTTCTACACCGATCGCCAGGCATGGTCGCTTCTCGCTGAGCTGTACGCCAACGCTGGCGCGTACGGACAGAGCCTTACTGCCCTCGGACACCTCATGGTCCTCCAGACGTGGGACAGCCTGGCCGTCGTGCGCGCAGGCGAGACTGCCTACACCATGGGGTAAGATCTCTCAGCTACCCGTGCTGACCTGCAGCGACTACCAGCTTGCGCTCAAGTACTACCTCCGTGCAACCGAGATGGAGACTCCACCAAGTGGTGCGCCCGAGGGACATCGTACGCGCGCGTGGTGGGGCGTTAAGATGGTGGGTTGGTCCGTCAAGTGACTCTGACACTCCCCAGTCGGCCAAGCGCCTTGCGGACGCCTCCGGGCCGTCGTACACCACAGTCCCAGACAAGTCCGTGAGCAACAGGGGTCAGCTGCGCAAGCTCGACGAACTCGCCACAGAGCGTATCCTTGCCGCTGGTGGCGCAGACTTGGAAACTCGCCGCATTGTGCTCGGCGAAGTCGCAGTGACAAAATAGGTGCTTTAACGCCCTGGCGCAACCTAGAGACGCCGACAGGATAGATGCTGGTAATATTGTATGCTATGTGGGTGATGTGACAGTGGCCGCATTAAGCAGCTGGCGTGTTCTATGTTCACGTCCTATGCATATATGAAATGATGTCAAACACGAGCGACACTGCGCCCCCCGGCCTACTCGACGTCGAGGTACTTCTCGCCCTTGAGGCGAGCCTCGATAACGTCCGCCACAACTCGAGCGTCGACTGTAATCTGGTTGGTCTGGAAGCAGTCCGGGTAGTTCACCTTGGGCTTGTTGGGCATGGTGAACACCTTGTCGTGCTGGATCGAGTAGTGGCGGATACCGAGAGCGTGGGCCGTCCACTGGTCTGAAGATTAGCCGCAATCCGAAGGGGAGATAAAACTTACAGTCATGGGCAAAGCCGCCGTGGCAGAACATCTCGATGACGGCCGAGCGCGGCGTGGCAGGCATCCAGAGGAGGTGCGAGAGACCGTTACCGTGTACACCGAGCATGATCGTCGTCTTGGCGGCAATGACGAACTGCTCCTCCTTGGTGTACTTCTCCGCGGCCAGGACAATGAGCTCGTAGCCAACCTTCTCGGCGCCCTCCTCGAGCGCCTTGACAAGAGCGTTGTGCGCCTCCGGGGTGAGTGCGCGGCGCTTGGTGCCCTGGCGGGAGATGTAAGTCACAACAGGCTTGTAGCTGCCGACAGGACGCAGCGGCTTGTAGTCCGGGTCGTCCTCGGGCCGCTTGTCGCTCTCCCAGATCTCTGGGTCCACCGCACCGTAACCCTCCAGGTTGCGGTCCAGGATGTCCTCTGTGACGCCAGAGAAACGCAGGAGCTGGCGACGCATCGGCTCCCACCACCAGCGCGACACCTTGCCCATCGCGTAGGCACTGGCCGCGGTACGCTGAGTGTGGCCTGTAAGCTCCTTGCGGAAGGCGGCAGATCGGTCCGACAGAATCGCCTTGTCGAGCTTGAACGCCTTGGGGCGCGACTTGGAGTCGGTAATGAGCAGGGTGTCGTGCATGTCCTTGGGATAGAGGTAGCCAATGTTCGGGAACCACGCCCACATGACGAACGCGTTAAAGTTGGTGTTGTCGCGCCACTGCTCGGGCTCCTGGTGCAGGAACCAAGCGCGCGCAGGAGGCTCAATGGTCGTCCGGCCATAAGCATCAATGTTGGGGTCCTGGATCGCGTGCGCGCGCCACTGTCCAAGGATTGCCTCGGCCGCCCAGTGGTAGTAGTGGTTGTAGACTTTCGAAATCAGCAATGGAGCCAGCGTCGCCGTCGCCGCTACTCACACGCTCCGTCGTTGAAGAACCAGGTCATGCCCCGCACACGGTAGACGTCCTCGCCCCATTTGCGGTAGGCCTCGTCGGGAGTAATGAATAAGATCTCGTCACCCCGGGGCAGGCGCTCCTGCTCGTTCGCGATGTCGGGCGACAGACCGGTCGAGGTCATCAGCGCGAGGTCGGGGAAGTCGCTGCGCTTATCCCTGGAACGTGAGTGAGATGAATTGAGTGGTCAAGTGCCGAAACGTGCAGAAACTTACGTGACAACAAAGAGCTGGCCATGGTGCAAGTAGAGGTTGTCAAAGAAAGTGTAGCCTGCCTGGTGCTCGACAAGGTGCGTGACGTGCTTGCTGAGCTCGGCTGGAGACATGTCGTCGGGCTTCTTCTCAAAGCCGACCTTGATGTGCTCGTCGTTGAACGTCGGTGCCCTGTACTTTTGACACTGCTGCGCATCTGGCTTGGTGTTGGTGAGGAGGTCGCCCAAGGAGTTGATTCTAGAGCGCGCCGTTTCGCCTGCTTGCGAAGACTGCATGTTGGAATGGGACGACATGAAGAAGAGCCATGCGACGCCAAGTGTCAAGCAGGCGACGAGCAGATCGCGCCGCTGTGGGCGGATGCCGCGTGCGTAGGGCGACATGGCTCTGTCGCTAGAGTCGCAACGCAGAAGTCGTTGGCGTCGAGACGTGAAGAGAGAGGTGTAGCGAACACAGAAGATGGGCTGTGATGAAGGGTGTAAGAAGTGAGAGGGAAATGTGTGAGATTGAAAGAGTTTGTCGACGCAAGAATAGGGGTGGGTTAATGAGCAGCGGGAAAGAGAGAGTGGGTAGAGAGAGTGCAGAGTGGCTTGCTCGTTGCGCAGCTGTTGTCCCGTCCCGCGCCGCGCCCCGTCGTGCCGTGATGCCGTATCCGGGCACCGTCCCGCACCACCCCGGGGGCGGCGATCCAGGACTGTGCAGGACTGTTCCGTTCTTACAAGTTTCCTAATGGCACCCTCAAACTTCTAATCCCTTGCAATCCGAAACACTTGGACTCATTAACGATCTGGAAAAGGCACGGGCACAGGGGCGGGGAGGGAGCCACAGCCATCGCATCGCACTTTATCTGTTCTCACGCACACTCTCCACATCTTCTATTACCTTGCCAATGGTGCTAATGTTGGTTAGGCGAATTTAGTAGTGCTGCCAATTCATAAACTCCTAATACAAATGTCCCCTAATTCACCTGGTCGTACCCGTGTGGCCGTGTACTGATCACCAGCATCCTATTGGGCTAATAGGCTGGAAGCTAACACATGTGATACAAATAATACAACCGCGTGCACCACGTGAAATAGTTAAGTGGCCGAGAGCCGATGCCGTGC
Organism: Cutaneotrichosporon arboriforme; assembly: GCA_002335565.1. Classification (NCBI taxonomy): domain Eukaryota; kingdom Fungi; phylum Basidiomycota; class Tremellomycetes; order Trichosporonales; family Trichosporonaceae; genus Cutaneotrichosporon; species Cutaneotrichosporon arboriforme. The sequence goes on along the minus strand of BEDW01000007.1, from coordinate 1,062,666 downwards.
ATGCCGTGGGCCATCTGCGTCTGCACCTACAGTCGGGCGCTCGGTGGTGGTGGCGCCGACGCCCATTGTGCCCAGGGCGGGGGGACGGAAGCAACTTGGGGTGTGCTTGGGCGGCCTGGACACACAACCTCACTACAACCAACGACTAACTGGGTGGTTGGGACAACGACGACCACTATACTACATCACCACCACCCACAACATCTTGCTTGCATTGTTCTTCACAACGGCTGCTGTCTATCAGTCAAGAGTAATCTTCATCATTACTCTCGCCTCTTGGGCATCGCCACCATGTCGGCCTACACACAGCGCCGCCCGTCCATGGGCTCTGCCGTGCAGAGCGGCGCGTCGACGTCGGCCACTGGACTAGCACCACCACAACAACCACAGCCAGGCGCCGCTCCCCCATTGTACCAACAACCACAACCCGTCGCGTCGTCGTCGCGTAACCCCCAGCTTGGACCCCACCCCTACTTTGCCTACCCCACGCCGACGCCAGAGCAAATAGACGAGGAGCTGCCTCCATACTTTGAGGGCGAAAATGTTCCACTCGGCCCTCTCCTCGACCGTCTCGCGCGCAAGAGCTATGGCGAGATGAAGGTGCTCGTGGAGAAAACGTATGGCCACACCCTTGCTTTGATGTCCGTTGTTCTAACAGCCCCAGCCTCCCGCCACTCGCGCCTCGACAAAAGCCAAAGCAGATTGTCGAGTATGCTAAAACGACGCGTCAAGCAGTACTCAAGTACCTTGCAGTGCTGCGATGGAAGACGTCTGTCGACCTCTACTCCTCTGCACCGTCCGCACAGCAAGCAAACGGACAGCCACCAGGCCCAACCGTCTCGTTCCCGACGCCGCATTCGAACGGCGAGTCAAACGACACGAGCCCAACTGCCTACCCGTCCAAGGGCAAAGCTGTCGGCATGGACACGTGCGGCGAGGAGACTGCCATCCGAGGCAAAGTCACAGACGCGCGACGCATCCAGCACTTCCTCGAGCACCAAAACGTTCAGCATGATATTGCAATCAAGCACATCCGGCATGTCACCGGGCTGGTCGACACTTTGCGGTGAGTTTTGGGACAAACAAACATTCTATGTCCGAGGAACAACAACTCATGCTGCAGCGAACGTAATGCCGACCTCATGACGGCACTGTCGGTCAGGTCGACTGGCACCTACACACGGCTCCCCTCCTCCATTACCGAATCCTTTGTCCCGCGACCACCGCTCAATCCAACAGGAATTCTCGACACGATCGAGCGGCTAAACGAGCACACACTGTACCGATTACGATGTGTCGACTATGTCCCTCCAGACCTAGTCATTGACCGCGTGACGGACGGGCGTGTCTATGTTCGCGGCGGGGGTCCGAACGGATGGATGGCTCAGATTAGCCTTGGAGGCTTTGACGACGACAGTCGATGGTGGCTTTGTGGCATCGAATGGGCTTGGTCTGCCGACGGTTCTGGTCCCAAGACCTTCACTCCCAAGGAGCGCCAAGAGGTCCTTGACTTGTGCAACCTCAACGTCCTGGTGCCACGGGAGGTGTCTAAAAAGGACGACGAGATGGACTCAGACCAAGCAAAAGTTGACGCGCCGCTTGTCCGGCTTTACAACTTTATCCGTACGTCAGTGCGCGATGGCGAGAGCTGACAGCAGAACACCTGTCGTTGATGTACCAATTGGAGGTGCTCTACTCGCAGGCCATCACAATCTCCCAGGGACGATGGCGTAACCAGCTCCAAGTGGAGATGGACCGCCCCAAGAAGGAGCTCAAGTTGCGGTACTGGATGTAAGTGTAACCTTGAGCGACATCCACTGACCGAAAGCCGACCACGACCACAGTCCAAGCAACAACAGCAGCCACAAGCTCAGTCTAAGCGCGGTCAGGCGGCAGCGTCCAACTCCAACAACCTTGGCCCGATGTTTGGAGGGTCGTTGACAATATCTCTTGCAGAATCGACAGCGCCCATCAGTGAAGCGGAGAGGGTGCTGCGCGACGTGACGGCCTGCGGGATGGAACCTGTCGACCGAACATTGCGATTCGGGCTCAGCGTCAAGTGGGAGGTCGGAGAAGCAGGCGCAGGCAGCGGCTTGAAAGCGGGCGATTCAATGGACGCATCGCTTCTGCGGATTGTGAGTGGCTATGTCATGCAGCGCTGATCTTTGCAGGACTCTTCGGCATTAAGCATGAAAGAAGTCATGTCCACTGCGACCCGGGCGCACGCGGCGCACTTGGCACGCGGAACAACGGCACCATTGTTGACAAACGAGCGACTCGTCAACCTCGACCCCCTTAACCCGCCTCGAATGGACGAGTCCGAGACGAGCACGCGTCCAGTATCACTCATCATTCCCTTGCCATCTCGGGGGCAGCTCTCAGTCTCGGTGTCGTCCATATCTGGGCTGTTGGAGATTGAGGACTCGATCGCGCGCGACAGTGGACAGGTATTGGAGACCAACCGCACGCTAAGAGCCAAGCTGGCGACAGGCACCGTCAACGAGCACAAGTCGCGCCTCGCAGACGACGTCTATCGCCTCGCGTACGCGATCATCGTCGAGGGCATTGACGACAAGCTCCGACAACTGGGCCTCCACCCACTTCGCCGCGTTGCCCTACGCACCCACGACCTGCAAAAGACGGACCTCAACCAGACGTCCAATGTCTTCGTGCCGCTTCCAGTCTCCCAGAGCCACTACTTTGTCGCCAAGGTCACACCGACTGGTATCCAGTACGAGCTTCTCAAGCTGCTGCGCGTCCCTATGGACAATGGCAGTGGTATGAAGATGGCCGTTGGCGATCGGATCCCTATCGACCTCGCCAAGCTCATCGACCGCCGCGCTGCTAAAGGCACCAAGCGAGCGTTCGAAGAGGATGGCGATCCTGACGTCGCCGAAGTGCTGAACATGGACACTGCCGCTCAAACGACTAGGACCAGCGCGTTCCAGGTCGACGTCAAGGACCTGCAGGACATGCTCACCTACTGCAAGTGAGTCTTCTTCGTTGAGAGGCGTGAGGCTGACCCAGCAGTGCCCTGGTCGCGCAGACAATGGTCGAACAACAGCTCAAGGACCGCGGCATTCCATACGTCACGCTGTTCCCGGACGAGGGCGACTTTGCTGTCCCGCGCAGCCGCTCAGCGCTTGCTGGCATGATGCCAAACATCTGCATCGACGCCAGCCACATCTTCAAGGACCACCGCGCCGCCGAGGTTGCGTCTACGAAGGTGTTCCTCGTCATCAAGAACTGGTGGAAGGGCACGCAGTGCAGCGTCGAGACGATAGTGCGGTTGCGCCACCAGCCGTCGCTCAACGACACGGCTGTCGGCCAGACGACTCCGGCTGCCAACGAGGTAGCACGTTCCGAGGCCATCACCTTTGACCAGAACACGTTGACTGTGCGCTTCCACGCGCCAAGCATCGCGCGCTGCGTTCCCGACTTTTTGGAACAGTGGGAGCGTCTCAGCAAGGTCATCGTGGTTGCAGGAGAGGGTGAGCATTTGTCATTGGGTTTGGCTAATGACCAGTCAACCGTCTCGCCAAGTTGGAGCAATTCAGAGACATCCGTATGCTGTCGTTCGACCTGCGCACCGCGAGCGTGCAGTACGCGCCAGGATTCAACGTTGCTATCACGTACACGCCGTCGTCTGACTCGTACGAGGCGACGTTCTCCCGCTCGACGGCGATTACCCCTGCGCCAGTGTACGACAGCACTGTCGCCGACAGCGAGGCGAACCCGCACCAGCTCCTTGCACCGCTGCTGTCGCACCACTTGAACGAGGTCGCGCAGCGCAGCAACGCGACTGGCCAAGGCAGCGCGGGAAGAGACTTTATTCAGCTCCTCCGCTCGACACTACCGCTGTTACTCGAGGCCGAGTCGCTGCGCGTGTCGTCGGCGTCAGAGTTCCCTGCGCTCGTTGTGCGCGGTATCTCCGAGTACCGCCTCGTATGGGACCACGAGACGAGCCGGTACGCTCTGGACATTGTCCTCACGTCTGGCGGCAAGCGGTACCTCTTGTGCGACGCGACGCGGCGCAAGGGCGTGCCAGAGGACCTAACATGCGGTCCACTGACGCCTATCCCCAACATCAATCAGGTAATGATGAAGGGATTCCAGGCAGCCAAGATCGTCAAGGTCGCGACGCCAGGCTCTGTCGCGACGCTGGCGGCCAGCACGCCCGCGCCGGCAATGACGCCGCGGGACGCAAAAACGCCAAAGGACGGCAAGACGCCCCGGGACGTCGCTGCGCGTGACAAGCGCGCGATCCGTTCCATCACACCCGCGATGCCACCAGCAGTACGCCTCGACGGCGGCGAGAGCATCCTCTGCGCTGTCAGCGTCGTGCAGGACGTCCTCCGCGCCATGGCGGCAGAGATCGAGACGAGCATCGTCGGTGTTCCTACCGGACCCGGAAGTGCGCGATCCTAGATACACCCCACCCCCACCATCACATGCATTGTCATGGCATTAGAGAGTGTTCGTGAATTGAACCAAGCTTTACTGCGTTACCAGATCTGACGTTGATCCTGAACATTGTCTCCTCATTCTCGCAGAGTCCTTGACCTTGCTCGACGTAGCCTACCACGGCCATGACCATGCCTGGGCCAATGGCCTCCGCGCTTCGCCGCCTGCCGTTCCGCGAGGCCGTCGGCGCCCTCCGCGCCGCCGAGGGCATGCACCAGCTTTCCCCCGCGGTTTCGGGGCTCGCGGGGAGTCTTGTCGCGAACGAACTCGGAACACAGAGCCATGTATTTCAAGTGATCAGTGGGTCAGTTGAGCACAAACCTAGTCTCCGTAACAGCGTGGCCTTCACCTGTTCAATGGTTAGTAGTTGTCGGGGCGTCTATCTGTCGACTGCATAGCACTACTACACACAATACGACCCGACCTATGGGCCGAAAGGGTTCTCGATCTCTGTAGCGTCAGCACAGGTCCGCTTGGGGAGGCCATACCGGCAGAGCCGTCGGACGGGCTGATAATAACAACATTGGGCCCGCGCAAAACGACCAGCCCAAGCTGGCGTTGCGGCATAGCGTCGTCTGCATGTCAGTTAAGGCTCAACACAGCTCAGCCTACTCTCATACGTCTCGACGACCTCGTCCATAACGAGGTTCATGAGCTGGTCGTAGCCCTTGAGGATGCCCGAGACTGGCGTCAGTAAGTGCGAGATGCGCGGTCTATCGGGCCACTAAGCGATGACATGGCCCAGGAGGCTTCAAGGCCGAGGCAATACCCACCTTCGCGACCGCCCATCAGCTTGACGCGGATACTCTTGTCGACGTGCTCGGCGAGGTTGAGGATGCTCTCCTTCTTCTTGCGCTCCTCGCCACGGTGGCCGCCGCCGCGCCCGCGCGAGTGTCCGCCTCGTCCCTGCTGTCAGCCTTCCCCATTTACCGTTCAGCTCACCCTTGATGACATGGTTCGTGGTGGAAGGAGTGGATGGTGGACACGGCAAGTCAACAATCGCGACGAAGACGTTGAATGAGTTCGAACGGAAGCAAATTCGTTCATCCACCAAAACGCCCACACACCGAGTTGGCCTCCACGGTGACGGAGAGGAAGACGATCTGGCGGCCATCGACGACAAACGCTGCATTGTATCCATACCAACTGCAGCATGTCCCAGCCGGACCTCTCCTTCAAGGGTCAGCTTTCCCCTTCTCAATGAGCTGACGCCAGTTCTCAACCTCCTTAGCCGCGAGCGCGCCGTCTACGGCCTGCGCAACGGCGATTATGAGCGCTATCGGTGAGCTAGGGGGTGACTCGGGGAAGCTCACGTGCAGGCATCACTGCGCGAACAAGGTCCACCGCCTGCGCCAGGTGACGGGTCTGACGAACGGCAAAGGCAAGCATTTCAAAAAGGCTGCCCCGGTGACTGCCGAGACGGCGACGGACGTGCGGTGAGTGTTGAGCGCAAGGGTAGCGAGAGCTGACGACAGCAACCTCCAGCTTGTGCTGTTCTCTGCCGAGCGCGCACTCGCCTTCTCGCACCAGCTCAAGGCGCTCGCGGGAAAGCAGGGCACGCCGCGCTCGACACGCAAGGAACAGCTGTCGTGGCTGCGCCGTGCGCTCAAGCTCTCGACGTCGCTGTACGAGATTGCGCGGGCGTTGGCGGCCGAGTCGCCCGCGCGCGTGAATCAGCGTACCCTCGCCGAGATCACAATCTACCAGCTGAGCGTGCGCGCCGAGCTTTCGTTTGAGCGCGCGTCGTACGCCGACGTCCTCGCCGAACTCGCCGCGCGACGCCGTCTGCTCGAGACTCTGGCGGACGCCGCGCGCGACTCGTACGACCAGGCACTCGCGACCGAGTTCATCGACGCGTACGACCCCATCATTCGTTTCAGCGCGTACAAGCTCGGCCGCACCGAGTCGCACGACATTGCCGGTGTCGTCGCTGACATTGACGCTGACATGATGGAGGAGGCTGCGCCCGGTCTCGCCAAGCTCGTCGATGCGCTGCGTGCCGAGACGGGCGCGGCCGAGCTCGAGGCAGGCCGCCGTAACCTCGCCGACGTCGAGTTCGCCGGCGACAAGGTCGAGTTCCGTAACGCCGAGCTTGTCGCTGTCATGATCAAGGTCCAGGAAGCGCTGGCGCCGCTCGCCAAGACCGCCGGCGACAAAGCTACGCCCGGCTCGAGCACTGGCGGCCGCGGCGGCATGAAGAGTTGGGACCGCGTCCTCGGCGTGCTTGGCGAAGCTGAGGCGACCGCACGCCACCTCCTTGACGACCATGAGGCGACTGCCACCAGCACACTGCGCTCCACGCACACGTCTCAGTCGCTCTCCCTCGCCCACCAGTACATCGTGTACCTCCTCCTGAGCCACCGTATCCGCCGCGACCTGATCCTCGTCGACATGCTCGCGACGACGCCGAGCAGCCTGCCCGACGACCCGACCGTGTTCAAGATCCCTGGCGGGCGCGCCAAGGTCGAGGAGGCCGTCAAGAGCCTCGCGGCCGTCGTCAAGCTCTACGACACGGTGCTCCAGAGTCTTTCGCAGCTGCGGTCGCTTGCGATCGTTGAGGAGAAGGACGGCGTGCGCAACGCCGCCGAGGCGGCCGAAGCGTTCTTCCACGCCAGGCGCTGCTACTACCTCGCGCGCCTGCACTGCATCCACCCGACGCCGTCGTACGCGTCGGCCGTGCAGCTGCTCGAGCGGTCGAGCGAGAACGTTGCCCGTGCGCGCGACGCCCTCGCGTCAGGCGACCTCGAGGAGGAGGTTGTGCCCCTGACGACGCAGCAGGTCGACGAGTTTGGCGCCAAGGTCGACGCGCTCGCCCTCGCCGCCAAGCGTGCCCTCTTTGCGCAGACCGTGACCAAGCCCGTGTTCTACGACTCGGCATTCAACTACATCGACCTGCCGATGGAGGACCTGCTCGACCACGCCGGCAAGGGTCTGCCCAAGAAGGCGGCGATGCCCGCACCGCAGGCCGTGTCGCCCAAGGTCGCGGCGGCCACGTCGCCTGTGCACAAACAGACGCGCGAAGCGACGCCCCAGCCAGAGCAGCAGCAGGACGACGACGAAGAGCCTCAGCAGGGAGGCAAGAAGGGTTGGCTCGGCGGATGGTTCGGTCGAGGTTAAGCCTCTCTATGCACTGTACAGTGGACGGGGAAAGAGGAGCTGACAGGCGTGTATCTGAGTGGCAGGTCACCCCTTTCTTCCAACCACCTTTGCTCAAAACTTATGGACAACCTCAGTGAAGAGACTCACAATGCTAGCGACTGCCTATTGCTTATTAACACTGCAATTTGGAGCCCTTGAACATGCTTGGTGCATGCTTTGTCTGCAAATGTCTGACAGCTATGGTCCTAATCTTCGCATTTTTGGCTTCCAATGCCATATTGATGATGTCAGTGTCGTTGCTCAAGCTCATGCGTCGAAGCATGCTGCTTGACAGACATAACAAAACCCGCCCGCAGAAAGCGCGATCATCGCGCTTTCTGTGTCGACATGCAAGAAAGCGCGTTCATCGCGCTTTCTAGTCGTTGGCACTCCTAACATGCAAGAAAGCGCGTTCAACGCGCTTTCAACAAGCGCTTGGCCCTCCTAACATACAAGAAAGCGCGTTCAGCGCGCTTTCTCTGAGCGCGCTTTCTAGTCGTTGGCAAGCGCGTTCATCGCGCTTTCTAGTCGTTGGCACTCCTAACATGCAAGAAAGCGCGTGTATCAAGAAAGCGCGTTCACGCGCTTTCTTGATACACGCGTTTTCTTGACGCGCTTTCAAGAAGCGCGATGAAAGAAGCGCGTTCATCGCGCTTTCAAGAAGCGCGATGAAAGAAGCGCGTTCATCGCGCTTTCAAGAAGCGCGTTCATCGCGCTACGAGCTTTCTTGCTCGGATTCCTCGTCACGTCTCAGCTCGGGTTTCTCGTACCCTCCTTATGACATACTGGTCTTTCATATGTAGCTAGTACTATACAAGGATACCATTGTAGCACTAGTTCTACCAACATATGAATCAAACTGTAGGGCCCAAAGGCCTCTCACGCCCCCCACCCCCAAGCTTGCTCTGCGAGCAGAGTAAAAGCCTCACACCCCCTCACCCCCAAGCTTGCTCGCAGAGCAAGCTTGGGGGTGGGGGGCGTGAGAGGCCTTTGGGCCCTACAGTTTGATTCATATGTTGGTAGAACTAGTGCTACAATGGTATCCTTGTATAGTACTAGCTACATATGAAAGACCAGTATGTCATAAGGAGGGTACGAGAAACCCGAGCTGAGACGTGCGCCGAACACACAAAGCGCGATGAACGCGCTTTATTATTATATTAAGCCGGATTAGAAAGAGTAGGGTTGAAACGCCAGCTCCGAAGCGCGAGGACCGCGCTTCTACCCATTTTTGCCTCCGTCGCACCCCTCAACACACGAACCAAACAAGCAACTGATCTTGACTGTGCACCATATCACTCACACCACGATGGACTCGCAGTCCGTTGACCAGGTCATGTCGGCCCACGACATGGCCGTCAACGCACTGTTTGGGCTCCATGGCGAGAGCGAGATCCAACAGGTGCTCGTAGAGCTCGCCGTCGAACTCATCGTGTCGACGCGGGCCTACGACCCCGGATTGGATTGCCACCATTATGGCCGTCCACGCCTGGGCGAGCGGGTCGGTTCTCCCTGGGCAGAGGCCGACGGGTAGGTTCCTTCTTACAAGAGCCCTGAGATGCCATGCTGATTTCCGCAAGCTCGCCAGATGAGCTGTACTACACGGCGACGATGGCTCGCGGCGGGGGCACGAAGGCGGCTGTCAAAGGGGCACTCGTTCACGCCAGTTGGCTCGCCATCATGTTGAAGGTCATTTTGGAGAACATCAGCAACGCAAACCACGTCAGTGGTCATGACATGCGGAAGTATCGCGCTGGGCAAGTTGAGATGCACAAGAACCAGTTCCAGCGGGTAAGTGTACATTCAGACACCTGAACTGACCATAGAAAACCAGTCGGCTTATCGCGACGGTCTCCAACCTCGTGGGTCAGCAAGTGACAGGCTGGGAAATCGGGCTATCGTCAGTGGACAACACCATGTTCTTCAGCGATGCTTGTCGTTTGACGCTTTCAACGGGTACCACCGGCAACATGGAGCTTGCCCTGCACCAACTGGAACGACTTGAGCATATCGAGGTCGCCGCCGCTGGGGTATCTTGGTTGATCGTCACCGAAAAGCGCTGTATCGCAAACGACATAACGATGGGCCGTCACAGCATTTTCACGCAGGGGCTTGGTGGTGGGATAGTATTGTCATGCTCAGGTGTGCCTACGCTTCGAGACCTGAAGTGGGTCAAGTTCTTCTCGCTCGCTTTTCCGGCCGCTCCGATCTTCGCCGTCTTTGACCTAGATTGCGCTGGTGTCAACTCGATTGTCACGCTCCGACGGGGCTTACTCAACTCCGGCAACTTCCCCGAGTACCGTGCCCTTACCCTTGGGGATGAGCGAGTCAAGTGGGCCGGGCTCACTCCTGCTCAGTTGCAGTCGGCGAAGGCGCACGCAAAAGGGAAAGTACTTTCCGGCCGAGACGTCAACGAGCTCAAGCGGTTGAAGGGCCGACTGCCCGAGAGCGAGGCTCCGTGCATTGACACGCTGCTTGCCGGCGGGCGCAAGTTCACTCTCGAGGACGTGGGAGAGGTCAACGCGACTACGGTCTTGCTCGACCTACTGGCCACCGAGATCCGCTCCTACAACCTCAAGCCGTCCACCTACGTCAACGTTTGTCGGCCACGTGCAGCGCCCCTCTGCCATCACCCTGACATTGTTGACAAGCTTCATCGCGTGGCGACATTTTGGGGCGACAAGCGACGCGAATTCGAAGAGCACGGGACGCGTCCACAGCCAATGTCCCGGCTCAAGTCATTGGCCGGTCAAGTAAACGGCAAACGTCGCAGGACAACAGAGTCCGAAGCCCCTGCTTCCGACACCTCTGCGCGGTCCGACCCTCATGTACGCTCTGCTCAAAAGCTAATAACATGCACTCAGGGCATCCATTGGTCTTGGAGCCAGCAGCTGGAGAGGGACATCGGTGTCACGCAGGCGCAGGCTGAGCTCGAACTGGGCGGTGTGAACGAGGCTGTGGCAGCCACCGCCTGTGCGGTTGCCTTTGGCGAGGGCCTCAAGACTCATTCCACCGTATTCGACCACACACTCGTCGCTGCGCGCAAATGGCTCGAGGAGACCTGCGGTGAGGGTGTCAATGAGGTGCTTGCTGTTGCCCGGAACCTTGTCGGAGAGAGCCGGAGCCGTTGAGTCGCCTGTGGGGTTTTATGTGCGTGTACATCTATCTCTCCATTGCATTGTATTCTACCAACAGTTTAGTTTCATGTTCAGTTCATGTATGCATCGTATGGATACACCTGTGGCGCGACGAGCCCACTACCCAGCGGGGGCATCCCCGCTGGGATAGGGGCGAAAGTCGCGGCCACCCAGGAAGGATGATGAGTTGGCGCCCGTGCCGTGCCGAGCAATTGCCCCCGGGGCAATTGCGACGGCACCATTGCATCTTTGGGTGAGTTGGCGCCGTGCGCTGTGCCGAGCAATTGCCCCCGGGGCAATTGCGATGGCACCATTGCATCTTTGGGTGAGTTGGCGCCCGTGCCGTGCCGAGCAATTGCCCCCGAGGCAATTGCGATGGCACCATTGCCTCTTTGGGGTGCTTTGACCCTGAGCGTTTTGACTAAATCGTTTCACGTCCTTCTTTCGCGGGCCGAAAAGCCCTCTTTCCCAGCCCACGGCGGCTGGCGAAAAGATGAAACGAGACACGTGGAGCAATCTTTTGCAGCTCGCATCTTTGCAGTTTGATTCCGCCATTGTGCATGGCTGTTACGTAAGGCACCGTCTTTGGTGGATTCTGTTTTACCTGAACACGACGCGTGTGACGTAACGGCGTTTCATGTTGCATAATGTTCCTTTGACCTCTCCCTCTCTCTGCTTTCAACTGCATCCCCCCCTGTCCGCAATACCTTCACTCGCTATCTCGATTGACGGCAAATCCATACGGTCTGACTCAGCGACACGTACAGTGAGGCGCGTAATAGAAGTGACGTTTGACGGTTCGCAGCCCGAGTCCCGAGCGCCAGATACCTTTCGACATTGCAACGCAGCTGTCACGGCACAACAGCTGACGTTGGCTGTTGGCTCAGTAGTGGCGTACGTACACGGCGCACGTACGTGCAACATCGCAACACCTCAACAGATACATTACATCCTCCGCCGCCCCGCCTGCAACACAACTTACACGTGTGCAGGATGCCACAGCCGGGCCACGGGTCCCGTGGCACTCCTGACATTGCCGCCACCAATTCAAGTCATGACAGCCAGCAGAACGAGCTTGAGTATTATGATCAGCCTAACCACAACGGTCAGTATGTCCGTGGTACGCCGGCTCTTCGCCGTGGCGGACCGCGTCGCGCAGGGGGCAGGGCACGGCCTGTGCTTCCCTCGCCCACTCCCTTCCGTTATTCGGGGACATCAGCCGCAACCTTGCACGCAAGCACGGGGTGGCCCAGCTCCAGTTTGATTCCGAACAGGCCGACCAGTGTGACGGCGCAGTCCAACGTTCCTTATTACGATCCCTACGGTATCGCATCACAGCCACCCTTTACGAATGTCACAAGAGGGACGAGGACGCCCACGCAAGTGGCCGCGACACGGAGTACGTCTGGTACTCCCTTCTATGTAGGTTAACCTTTGTCTAGCTGCAGGGCATGCGATCGCCGGACCTTCCCGTGTCCGCATAAGCGACCCCTCCAGCGACTCTACGTCGCTGTTATCCAGTGACACATACGGCGTTCCGGCGACCTCCTATAGCCCAGGCAGACCCACAGGAAACGGTACGTACCATGACCGCCGACTATGTCTCTGAGAGAAACAGAGTTCGTGACCCGGGTCGCTGTCAAGAATGCATTAAAAAAGACTAACGCAAACGTGCAAGACTTGCAATTGCGACTTTCCAACGTGGAGGAGCGCCAGGCTTCCCAGTCCTCGCGACTGTCCGTGGTTGAGCAACACCTTCTCGCTGTGCAATCAGACGTTAAGGAGTTGTTCCGTCGAAGCGACCCCGCGATGGCCACCGCCCTTCAAACGTTGCAAGAGAAGGTTAACGGCTTGGACTTAGAGCTAAATGATCTCCGTGATGATGTCCAGACTGGCGATGCCCTGAGCAAGGCACGCCAAAACGCAGTGAAGGTACGCCAAACATGACAAGTCCAACCTGACCCGAACAGCAGGTCACCCGGGTCTCCTTCAAATACATGATGGGCATGACAACCGATGTGGTGCCCTTTTATTCGGAACACGAAGATGAGACCGAGTTTTTGAGAGACCCCAAAACGGGAAGTCCCAGTGACCAGCGTGTCCTCCGACTCGACTGGACGGCGCCCGTCAGCTCAATGGTGAATCGCGCTGCCATTGCACGCCTGGTGCAGTGGACAATCGACAACCTGGAGGCGCTGCCAGGCGTTGAGGCCATCATTGTCCAATCCGTGCGAGGTGCCGCCTCGGAGGCGTTTGTGGCGGCGGCAAAGCAATACTTCGAGACGTTGCGCATTCGATGGCGCCAGCAGCAAGCTTTGCTCTCAGACGAGTTCCAGGACGTCGGGGACCAGAGGCTTCCCGCAACTGCAGAAGTTGTGCCACTTTCGGGAGACAATGATGCGCCTCACGCCAAATCACCGTCTGCCAATGCCGTCGATAAGATGCTTACCAACACCGCGTTAAGAAAACAACGGGAGCGCCGTAAAACTGTGAGTATCGAGCTACAAAGACCACTGACATCGCCAGCTGGCAAAGCATGTATCGATCCGCCGACAGTTTTTTTCGGAGTACTCAAGCGCAGATTATGAAATCCTCGATGAAATCCACGCTCAGAGGAACGAAGTTTGGGAGGAAGGGAAGAAGGACGAGCGCGCGTTTGCGCGCGATGAGTGGATGTCGGCGGAGGCATGTCTACTGCGAAGCATCAAATGCTGAACCCTTTGGCTGACTTCACTCAGCTGGTCAACATTTACGATGAAATACTCAAGACACGACCGCCCGGTATCGACGGCAAAACGGACAAACGCACAAATCGCTACGGTCACGGCAATCGCCAGGACGTGTGTTTCGCATTCCCCACTTATTCGGCCTCAGAACCCGAACGTTGCGTTCAGATGTGGATGGTTGACAAACTGTGGTTTGAGACCCACCCAGACTTGCAAATGAACGTGGTACCAGTGTTGAAGCCGACCGCATTCGCCCTGGTGACGCAGTCGGAATGGTTCGCTCAGCATCCAGTGGTTCAGGCGCGTAACCTCAGCGCATCGACCAAACGCAAAGGCAAGTCTAAGGCAGCCGACGACACGACGAGTCTCGAAATGGACGGTCTCGCCATGGACTTGGATTCATAGTCACCAGAATACTGTACATTGGTTTATGCAGCCGAGATGGAAGTCTCCGCGATGGAAGAGCCAGGAGCTGGGGAGTCGCTTAAACGCGCCACATACAGTTGGCAGCTGTCAAATCACTTGTGCATCTCGCGCGTTGGACTTACGAGCCCAAGACTGTAGCACCTGGACCAAATGGCGTTGCTGAGCATGCTGCAGACCGGGGATAGTGAAAGATTTTCAATGCACTGAGGTGTTCATATACGGCGAAGGCGGGAGGCAATACGTACACTGCAGCGCTGCACTGCACTGGACATGGTACATTACATGCATGCCTCTACCTGACTGAAGCATGGCCTGTATACATACAGTACAGTACACTTACATCAACAAGTTCATGTTCGTTCGTTTCCCTGGCGTGCATCTATTGTCACTGCCGAAGCCTGAGCAAAAGCAACGACACATGCAAGGCCAACGCTTGCGGTTGTCATACAAGCCAACGTCCATTGTTCAGATGTGGGCGCCCGCAGCAGCACAGTGCCTAGTATGACGTGGGTTTGGCACGAGAGTTCGTTTCGCAAGAGCTATAAACAAGACACAGTCCAGTGTGTTGCTAGGTAGGACGTGGGTCGATCGCGGGTTTCAATGTGCACAGAAAGGCTGGATGAAACATGACAGCTGAGCGCAAAGACAAGCGGTCACCTCTGACGACGTTACGCTGTAGACAATGCGTGCGTAGGGTGCATAAGGGACGTGCAAAGCTGAACGGCGGGTCGGTGTGTAAAACGAACCTGCTAATGTGTAGCAAAGTATTGTCCGGAAAAGCGTAGTGACTATGCAGGAGAGTGATGAAGCTCGGTCCCACCTCCATCGCAATGTTGAACATGGCAGAAAGGCGCCATTGTTTCACCAACACGTACCTTGCCCATACAATACCTTGGACAAAGAATTGTAGACCTCATTGTCTCTGGTCTCTGGAGCAGCATCATCATTACAACAATGCCAACCATCGTTACCATCAGCCAGTGGAAACGTCAAACTTTTTGCTTCATGTATTGTCTGGGTGTTCTCATTCCTGGACAGACTGGTCACTTGTGCGATTTGTGTGCGCACTGACCACCGTTACAATTGAACAAGCTATGTACGTTAATCGATTCATGCACGCGCGCACGCTTTTTGCGCGCACATGCGCACATGCGCGCATGCGGACGACTCCGCCACATGCGCCACATCGGCCACATCACGCGTGATCAAACGTGTACAGCTCTACAGCAACCACGCACACATGCGCACACATATGTACATACATATGTACACATGCACGTATGCACGTATGCACGACGCGATGCACAGATGCACATGTCACGTGTACACAGCTGCACACATGCGCACACAGCTGCACACAGCGCCCAACGACACGTACGCACGTCGGAAGGCGCGGCACACGCGCATACACGTCACGTACCCACGTACGATTGTACTGCACCTTCCCTTGGATACTTATACCGTGCGAGGTGCAACTCCCCTCCCTTCTTCTCTCTTCCCTTTTCCCAATTTCCTACTTTCAACTTCATCGAACCTCCCTCCTTAGCTCCTTCGTCCACCTCATCCTTTATCTACAGCGCCAGAGAGGCTCTCATCTGCTTCGAGCCCACAACATTCCCGTCGTCAGCGCCGAAGCACTCAGGGGCAACAGCCCTCCACCTGACAACACGGGTCCCAGTCCGTCAACGCACAAGCAAGTGGCCTGCCCTCGGTCTCTGGCAGGCTGGAGGTGCACGAGCCTGCGTCTACTTCCTCGACAGTCTCATTTTACTTCAGTACGCACACGGCTTCATCTCTTCTTTAAGTAGCGCACGGCTTACCCCCAACAGCCATACCACACTCAGACAACACGAAACGACTGGGCCAATGTCTTCCTCTAAGCCGACCGCCTCGCAAACGTCCCCTCCCGTTTTGACCGCCCAAGCAATGACCTCGCCTTCATCTCCGTCCATTGGCCTTCCGGCGGGTCCGAGGAAAAACACGGTCTTCTGCTATGGGGACATAGCCTGGTGGCCGTCTTCAATAGACCGAAAGGACGTCGAAGCCATCGTGATCATGGACTGGGCCGGGTGGTGCGCCCTTTGCGCCTACCTTATTGAGCACGGCGGCCACAGTTCAACCCCAACTGTTACCCAATCCCAACTGTCTGAATCCAACCTTTTCCCCAAGCTCAGCACCTTCATGTTTACCTTCCAGGCGCTTCGCTGTGTCTGTGAAGGTGTTTACGAGAATGCTCCTCTCCCAGCGCCCATGCCCCGCGATGGCACTGTGTGGGAAAGGATTAGGCCAGACTTGAAGGTAACGTTTTATCCGGCACCGGCAGAGCGGCAGCCAGACCAGGTTGCCCTCAAAGTGCTTCACGCCGTCATGACGGTGACCGCCTTCTGCCTTCGTCCAGACACCATTCGGTACTCTATCCTCGAAGCAGAGGATTACAGCCTTTACCGTTACGAACACCTCCAAAAAAATGGCGAACGCGAACGAGAGTATGGTTCTTACACCTTGAGCCGCAAAAGCAAGACATGCGAGACGGCAGTTCGCAGGCTGGAGTCAATACCCCGCATTACCCAAATTGCAAAGACAATTCTGGATCAACTTGCTTCTGTGTGGAAGCCACTGCAGGTCGTCGCAGAGGATTGTGCGATTCATTTCCTCACTGTTGGCAACACCCCTGTTCATCGCTACCTCATTGCCCCTGCCAAGGGTAGCGTTTACACGGGCCTTTTCTCACGCAGTCGTGCATGCGAAGAGGTTGAAACGTTGATGGTTGTGGAGGAAACTAATCGGCGTCCCGTGTTTGGCAACTGGATCATCGAGGGCGGGAAACTTGCCTATTCTTACTGGCCCACGCAGCTGTATGGGACCGACTTTTGGGAAACCAAATACGGTCGCGTTCTCTACGACTCGGAACGCATGGACGATGATAAATTCGACACGATCATGAAGAAGTATCTTCCCAACCCGGTCTACCACGTCCTTGAAGACACGACCGCGTCAATATATGTCCCCGACCCGACCTTTTCGATGCTGCCAGCCCCCCCAGTTCGCCTTCTCGACTCAGTGGAAACCGTGTTGTTTACCACGGACAGCTACAAAGCGCTTTCATTTGCGGCCTTCCAGCGCAGACTGCTCGACATTTCTCCAAAACACCAAGAAGATAAAGGTGATGTGGTCTTCCCGGACGGTCCCCATTGGCAATTCACAGGCCGTTTTTATCCGTGGTGGAACAGCACGATTGGTCGATACGGTCTGGGAGACACGCATGGATGGTCTTGGTGGACCGGAACAGACCTTTTGAGTAGGCCGTCCTCTCCTATCCTGGCCGCGGCGGCGAAGGGACCATCGCCTGTGGCAGGCAGCTCGACCTCCCCAACCACGCTCTCCTCAGCTGCTAGTGTCTCAACAGCACCACTGCTTCCGGATTCCCCTCATGTACCCGCGAGCACCGAGGTCGACAACCACATTGGAGTGGACGCGGCGGAGGAGGGACCATCGCCTGTGGCAGGCAGCTCGGCCTCCCCAACCACGCTCTCTTCAGCTGCTAGTGTCTCAACAGCACCACTGCTTCCGGATTCCCCTCATGTACCCGCGAGCACCGAACGTGACGACCAGGTTGGAACTACTCTCCAAAGCGAGGTCCAGGCTTCATCTACAGGAGATGCGCCTTCAACTTTTCCGACAATCCACCCATCCTCAATCGCAAAGGAAGCGTTGCCTCCGCGGCAGTCCCTACAACTTTCGAATTCAACAATGGTAAGTCTATCAATCCATCGCTTGCCGAACGCCAAGCTGTTAACTGGGTTTTGCGCTGCTGTGTTCATTTACATTGCGGTTTATTAACTCCCAGATCTCCATTTGGGTTTGCATGCACGAAGTCCACGGGATCTACGACAATCGCTTGGACAAGGAGAAACACAAGACACCCACAATGATCGCAATCAATGACCCCGTTCGTGGGCCTAACCCAGAGGGCGTCCAAGACGAGGAGTTCCCCGAGGTCACCTACCTCTGTCCCGAGTGGAATGACCATCTTACGCAAGTCCCCCTTCTTTTCCCCTCGTCTACTATACTGACGCGCAGGCCAAGCGCTCAGCATTTCATACGCGTCTGTGAGGAGCGCATCGTGACCTCAGCGATGTGGGAAGACCTGGGTGGGAAGGTTTCGCCGGAAAACCTTGTCTACGCCATTCTACACCACTACTATTACATGAGTGAACGCTCCGACCCTGAGTGGGCAGCCGTCTTGTCTCACCAGAAGCGATGGCAAAGTAGGACTCGAACGGTGAACTATCTATCGTTTATGTAAAAACTGACTCTCAGCTAGGCAAAGACCGCCAGACTTATGTGGTGGACAACTTCAAGGACACACCCTTTGCCAAGACGTTGGAAGCGCCATACGTTGAACTGTGGTTAAAGACACCGGGACTGCCCAAGATTTTCGCCCCGGGGCTCGCGAAGCCTAAGGATGACCACAATCCGATCCCGGCAGACGTCTTCAAGGACTTCGCTGAACGCCACGCTGTCAAGTTCCGAACGACAGTCGACCCAGACGTTCATTACGCTCTTCTGGACCAGAGTTGGCCCTCATTACTCGTTCGTTATGTTCTTTGCCATTCTCCATCTCTTGCTAATGACAGATGCGAAGTTTACAGGTGCTCGTCGATGAGTACTGCGCCGAAATCCGACGAGAGCAAGGCGGACCTCGCCAGAAAAGGTACGAGGCTCACAACTTCTACAGTCTCGGCGAGAAGTATTGGCAGAAGATGCCACTCTACGAAGTCAACCTCGTCCTCTACCCCTTCATGCTGCCGGCCGATTCCACAGTCGTCCCCGTCGGCCCAGACCCCAAGCTCGACACAACGCTGCCCTCAATATTCGACCGTTGCCGACTCGACAAACCCGACTCGCCGCTCGGAAGGGCCTCAGCTCGGGCACTCTACCGCCTGGGCCTGAACTCTTGGCCCCAGACGTGGCCCGCTACGTTGAAGTACAGCGCCCCCTCTGTTCCTCCCTCATAAATGTGACCGCACAGCATCTCCCTCATAAATGTGACCGTACAGCATGCATGCCCTCGTGGCAGATGATTCAACAGCTCCTGGGCCAGTGAAGTATAGGCGCCACAGTGTTAGGTAGACGCCGGCGACGGGCGTCCAATGGAGAGCTACGTCAAGACGTTGACTCACCTGAGTGCGCGTCAAAGCTAAAGCCAACGCGTCCCATCGCCCGTGTAAGCTCGAGGACCCCTGTAGTAATGGCGAAGCGACACAGATGTGGTGTAAAACCACGCATCATTTGACTCTGGACGCGTCGGAGGCGGCCGTGGGTGTGGGTTGACAGCCTCCACCCCCGAAGGCTCGGTGCGTCATATCGCACTCTACAGTGTACGGTGTCTTTGTGCCCCCACCCAACCCGCCCAGCCACCAACCGTGAGCCCCATGCCCGTCTTGGCTTCACCTTCTCCCCACCCACCACTGTCCATCCACGCTGCCCGCCAACGCTCGTCCCACACCACCATGCCTGGGGCTTCGGGACACTCGCGGCGGCGCGGGCGCGCCGGCCGCTCACGCCATGGTGGGGGAGGTGCAGCGACGGCAGCAGCAGCTGCGGGGGCAGCTTCTTCGGCATCGACCGGCGCTAGCGGGGAGAGCGGCGTGGGCACGCCGTCTGCGCATCCAGATTCCGACCCCCCCAGCGCCGCCGCCTTGTTCAAGTAAGCCGTGCACTCGAGTCGGGAAGCTCGCGCTAACCACACTGCAGGGAGGCGCAAGGCGCAACCAACGAGCTCAAGGCGTTGCTGCAGTCGCAACCGCCATGGTCGCGCGAGGCGGATTCGGTGCGGCAACGGTAAGTGTGGCCTTCCTCTCGCATCACAGCCTAACGCGCTAGTGCTCGCAACACGTATCTCGCCGTGCTGTTTCAGCATCCACTTAGCCCCCACGCCCAGACACTCGACACGCTCTGGCTCGCGACGACATACACGCTCATCCAGGCGTATCGCGACATTGTGGCGCGCATCGAGGCGGTACTCCCACCACGGCGCGGTGCCAAGGACAGCGGGACTTCCGGCTCGGGCTCGGGCATTGGGGCAAAGGACGCAGGGGCCAGCGGAAATGACAAGAGCGGTAACGGGGGCGGGGGTTCGTCAAACGCCGCCGCAGACCTTCGTCGCACGCTGGCGCGATTCCGCCAAGCCCTCGTCGCTGAGGATGCGTTCTACCGTTCCCTCATTGGTCGCATCGTCGGCTTCTACCGCCTGCAGGAGCGCGCGCGCGACCACCTCGCGGTCGCAGGCGTGCCTGTGCCCGCCGTGGGTGAGAGCGACGCGCGTGACCCGAGCCTCGCGCCAGTGCTCAGCCGCGAGGAGGAGGAGAAGAAGCTCGGGCTCGTGTACAAGGGATTAATATGCCTTGGCGACCTCGAGCGATACAAGGAACAGTACTCGGAGCGCGCGCGTCGCGACGCCCGCGACGGCATACCTCCCCGCGACACGCGTTTTGAGCGCGCCGTCATGTTTTACGAGGTCGCGCGCGGTCTCCAGCCAGACAACGGTGGGCATTGCCGCGTCAATCTCCAAGCTGACCACAGGTATGGCGTTTAACCAGCTCGCCGTTATAGACGGCTACTTGGGCGAGAACTTTCCCTGCACGTACCACTACTTTCGTGCGCTCGCTGTCCGCCAGCCGTTTCCCGGCGGCGAGGCCAACCTGGAACGCGTGCTCAAACGAGCGTTCGACCGATGGCGCGTCGCCCGACACGACGGCGACCGCAGCCACCCAAGCAGCCCACGCGACGACGTCGACGCGTTCCGACGAGACTTGCTCGTCCTCTGCTCCATCCTCTTCCTCAAAGCAAGGTGGGTACGACTATGGCCTAGACCGCGCTGACCTCTAGCACCAGTCACATACCGACGATGCGCGACGCCTTCTGTGAGGAATTCGGACGTGTTTTGCGTGCGCGCAAGTTGCCATCCGAGACGATCGTCAAGACGACGGCCATGGCAATCGGGTCACACTGGTACGCGCGCCTCGACACTGGCAAAGCCGTCGGCAGCACGCGGCCATATCCCAACGACGCGGCCAAAGTTGAGCGGCGGCGGCATGTCGAGGACCTCGCGCTAGGCTTCCTCTTTTCGGTGTTTACCGCGCTAGTGGTGGCCACAGCGCAGGAGGTCGAGGAGTCGCTCGCGATGCGTCGTGACGAGAACGAGTCTGCGGTGGCCGACGACGACGAGGAAGGCAGGGACCCTGTCCTGGCACTGGCACAGCGCATCACCGCCGTAGTGCGACGAATCCTCCCAAGTCTGCGTATCATGTCGCATTGGATCAAGGTGCACTTGGACTATGTCGCGCGGGCGTCGGCAGGGGTGAACGCTGAAGTGCGCGACACTATTGCAACGTTCTGGACGCAGTACAAGGCGCTCATGCTCGCGCTGGCGCGGCTGTTCCCCCTCGCACAGCTGCCGAGCCCCGAGGGGCCGCTTGAAGAGGACATTGACATGCGCGGATTCCTTCCGCTCACAAGGGGATCGTTTGAAGAAACGCCAACCGACCCGCAACGGCAAGACGTGCATCCCAACGAGGAGCAGCTGATGCGTATCGCCGACCTCCTTGTGGACGTCAAGCTGCTCATGCAGACCGAGGCGGGCAGCCGCGCGCTCAACACAGGGGCGCCGCTGCCCAGCGCGCCCTTCGTCGCGCCGGGGTCGTCTGAGACCGTATCCGTATCCGTCTCGACCGAGACCGAGGATGATCCCGTTAACCTCGCCATGCGCGCAACACTCACCGAGGGAGGGAGCTCTGTGGGCGATAGACATGAAGGCGCGGACGAAGAGGTCATCATGTGGGAAAGGAGGTATGTGGCTGTACCCTGACAATGCTGATACGTTGCCGCACACCGGTGACGGAGCAGCAAGCGAGGGCAGGACCATCCGCACAAAACGCACAGGACCTGCTGCAGAACTTGACATTAGGGGCACCCCTCGGCCCTCCGCAGCCGGGACCATCGGCGGCTCCACCACCGCCTCTCCTGTTCGGCGGGGACGTTGGCGGTGGAGGGAGTATTTGGACAATGAGTCGGGAAGAGTCGCAGAAGGGTGCACAGCGCAGTGCGCATGCTCCCGTGCCGTGGCAGACGGACCCACATCAGGGCGCGCATGGCCATGGGCATCCTCAGAACATTGGCCGCAGCCCCCAAAGTTACCCCGAGTACACGCCGCAGTTCCAATCGCCAACTCATTTGCCTCCCCAGCACCACCCAGGCATACCCAGTCAGCAGTCCCAGTCGGGACAGCCACACCAGCCAGGGTACAACGGAGGACAGAATATCTGGGCGCCTCCAGACGGCAGCAGTAGCATTTGGGGCGGAACGCCTGGTGGCACAGCGCCGTTCCCGGGGCCGCCACAGTCGCGCCCGACCTCACAGTGGATTTACCACCCGTCTGGGTAACGTGACGGGGCGTTTAACGACAAAGACATGCATGCAGTGTATGTCGAGAGAGATGCAGAGATGTTGGGAGCAGAACAAAGTGACCCTGTCCCTTGCAGCTCGCCTGGTAAACTTGCGAAATAAATCAGCAAAGCCCCTCAGCGCTCTTGTGAGGAGGAACTTACCCGTCAGGCTGTACCCAGGGGTAGCCTACCCGCTCGCCCAGGCGCCGGTTGTCTACTTGCATGGCCCTTTGCCGTGGCAGACCGATCCCGCATCCAAGAACCCCGCCTATGGCCACCACATGCCGCCAGCCTCGCAGGCTTATCCCGAGTACGCACTTCAACGCCTTTCCCCACACGGTGGCCTTCGCGGCCTGCAGCCACAGGCTGCGCACCCTCCCCACGGATACAGTGGAGCGTGGCAAGGCACCCCAAGTGGGCCATTGACTGGCGTCTCTACACCGTCGTGGCAATGCGAAACGGGCCAGCTGCAACGATCCTCACCGCGAGAGAACATTTGGACGTCGCAAGACGGAAGTAACGTTTGGAGTGGTGTCCCCCAAATCGCCGCTGGGAGCCAGTCACGGCCATCGTCACAATGGATGAACAACCCTTGGAGAGGTCTGGCCGCGTCACCGCCGCCGTCGTGAGACCACCTCCTCCAATCCGCCCTACGCCACATCAGCTACGGTAAGGGCGTTTCCTGCAGTGACAGTGTTTGCAATGCACAAAGTGTGTGCCCTCATGTCGCGGCCTACGATTGACACGAGGTATGGAGCACTTAAGCGGTGTGTAATTTGCCAACCCCCCACTCCTGGTCATGAATCATTTCTGCCGTGGGGGTCACCGTTGGAATGTATTCTTGCAAGTGGCAGGTGTCTTTGATAAAGGGTAAGTTGGTCCTTGCATTACGGTCAGGCTGGTAGCGAAAAACGGGTCGAAGTCTGTCGGCTCACGGCACAAGAGGTCCGACGGTTGAACACATCCCCGGAGCTGGTGGCCTCATAGATCGGTCTGAGGCAGTGTGTTGCGCGTAATTCAAGCAGCATTGGGAAACGGCGGTCCGCTGCGCGCTGCGTGCAATGATACCGACCACGTGGCGGGGGCGGGGGGCCGTCTCTTGATCTCTTAATCTCTTTCAGGCAGGCAAGGCCTTTGCCTGTGCAAGCAGCAAAAAGTATTGGACGACTAGGAAGTGGGGGTCGAGCGTACTAAACCAAGCCACCCCTGCCGCCCTATGGACACAAGTTCTGATATTCAGCTGGAGGCCAGATTCGATCCCATGTATCTCAGAAAATGGGATCAACCGAATATGAACCATAACCAGTCAGCAACTAGTTCCCTGCGTGGGATGGAAAAAGGCATGTCCCTTAAAAGCAAGCTCAATCAAGCAGAGGGTTCAAAGCACAACGTCTAGCGGAACCTAAAAAAATTGGACGACTAGGGAGTGGGGGTCGAGCGTACTAAACCAAGCCGCACCCTGCCGCCCGGGACACAAAGTTCTGTTATTCAGCCGGAGGCCGGGTCGAACCCATGGTCCTCCGTAAATAGGAGGGTTTAAAGTTCGACTTTGACCAGACAGCAACAAGCACTTTATGTCTGAAGTGGTCGCCCGTCGCTTCCTTATAAAACGTTGCTAACGACGTCATCGGCGCCCGTGCTGGCCTAACCAAGGCTCCTCCCTCCTACGGGCCCCGTTTTCACCTGCTGACGTCGTGACGTCGATGACCGATACCGATATGCGTTGAGATCCCACGCTTTCTGCGTGTCGTTCGTTCATACATTCATTCATTCACTCCTTCTTGCATTGCCTCTTGACAGTGTTAGACGACAACAATGCACCACAAAACCCCCGTTCTCGCCGTGTACGGCGCCACGGCGTATACGGCTGAGCACCACCTCCTGCCGTACCTCGTCTCGCACCCCGACGCCGACAAGTTCAAGCTCATCCTTGCTGGCCGCAACGCTGACAAGCTCGCGGCCGTCGACGCCACCATTGGCATGCGCGGTATCAACCAGCGCGAAATTGTCGTGCTCAAGCTCGACGACCAGGGAGGCATCGACTCGCTCGCCAAGCGTGTCGACATTATCGTAAACTTTGCGGGTGAGTCGTGACGCTGGTTGCGCACGTGTCGGCCCGTCGACAGCGCGGCAGCCGAGACGATACGGATCAGCTCTTGTCGTCCACAGCTCCTTGCATTCCCTCTGCTAACGCCAGGCCCGTACCAGAGCCACAACGCCGAGGCCATCATTGCGTAAGCGCTGGCGCGCCCTCCTGATCACTACTAACACCCAGTGCTTGCGTCAAGCACGGCACGCACTACCTTGACCTTTGCGGCGAGATCAACTTCATGGCGCGCATGATTCCGCACTACGACTTTGCCGCGAGCAAGACGGGCGCGGTTATCGTCCCCGCGTGCGGCTTCGACTCGGCGCCAGGGTGGGCATTGCCGTGTTTTCTAGGGCTGACATCAGCGACCTGAGCGTCTACCACTCGCTGCGCACCCTTCAGGAGGCCGTCGGCCGCGGCACGGGCATTCGCCGCTCGGTCAACTACTACGACATTATCGGGACCGTCTCGGGTGGCACGCTCGCTAGCGTCGGTGCGACGGCCGAGGCCGCCGACGCTGACAAGGCCAAGGACGAGTGGGCTCTTTTGGCCGGTACGTATGCCCGTCGGCCATGGCAAGGGCTAACAGGAAGAAAGCGTGGAGGGCAAGAACAAGATGAGCGCGCAGATCATGTTCAACTACACTCCGCCCGCGCGTATCCTCGGCGCGCCTGGTGCCGGTGCGTGGTTCCCTGGCAGCGCGATCGACATTCCAGTGATGCGCCGCTCGTGGTTCCTGTCGCGCCTCGCGCCGATCAACTTGCGTGAGAAGCCTTGGAACGAGAAGGAGGACGCGGCAAAGGAACCCCGCCACGGCCCCGTCGCGACTTTCGAGGAGGCGTTCCAGCGTGTCGGCCCGCTCAAGGTGTCCAACGCCCTCACGGCGTACCTGTACAGTGCGATCCTGTTCCTCGTCGTGGGGCTGTACACGGCGTCGTCGATTGTGCGCGACGCGCTGGCCAAGTGGATCCCGCAGCCGGGCGAGGGACCCACGCCCGAGTTTTGCGAGTCGGGCCACACGCGCGTCACGACCGTCGCGGCAGCAGACGACGGCAAGCACGCCATCCTTACAAAGTACACGGGCAAGGGTGACCCCGGATACTCGCACACGGGCAAGCTCATCGCCGAGGCCGCACTCTCCCTCATCCTCCCCGCGCCAGCGGGCACAGAGCTCCCGCCCCTCGCGCGCACCGGCGGCATGCTCACCCCCTCCACAGCTATGGGCATGGTCCTCGTCGAGCGTCTCCGCCAGAACGGCGTCGCCGTCATCGAGAGCTCGGTCCACGAGCTCCCGCGTTCCGGCGAGTCCAAGAAGGAGCTGTAACCGGCTGGAGCAAGCCCAAAAAGAACCACTCGTTTGTTGCATGTCATAGAAATAATTCGTGGTTGCAGATGTGAGGTAGTGTGCAAGAGTGTCGTCGTTTTGCGTTTGCTCGTGGCTTGCGCGTTTGCGGCTGGGTGCCACACCACACTGCTGCGTCATAGCCCGATGGCCACACCACTGATCCACCACACGCGTGCAGCATTTGCCAGGGTGGACGATTTGATCCCGCCAACGCGTCTCCACAACAAACGCCTAAACGTCCAAGACATGTTTGCCCATCGCACTCACCACGACAGCCACACACCCACACTCGCCATGCAGGTCGAGTACGAGGAACAGCCGCATGCCGAGGGCTCGAATGCGCCGCACTCTGAAGAGGACGAAAATGACGAGAGCGCAGGTACGTACGAGGGCTGCGCGTGTGACGCGTGTGTGCGGCGGGGAGGAACAGGTAACGGCGGCGTCGCTGTGCGCAGCGGGCGTGGGCGTGCACCCATGCACCCCATGTAGGCATGCTTCGCGATCTCTGGCGCCATTGGCCATTGCACACGCATCCACGCATCCACCCCGCAACGTCAACCCCCCCCCCCCCCCCCCCCCCCCCCCCCCCCCCCTTCTCACCTCCCGTCGCCACGACCGCTGACATGCCAGAGCCGGTCAAGAAGAAGCGCGTGATCAAGTCACGCCAGTCGCTGGCCGAGAAGAAGACGGGCACGACCATCTTCCCCATGGCGCGTGTGAAGCGTATCATCAAGGCGGACAAGGAGCTCGACATGATGAGCAACGAGGCGACATTTTTAATCGCCGTCGCGACGGTGAGTCCTCCTCTCAAACTTTCGCTAACCTCGCAGGAGTACTTTGTCAAGCACTTTATGGAGGAGGGCTACACCAAAGCGCGCCTCGAGAAGCGCCGTATCGTCAACTACAAGGACATGGCCAACGTCGTGTCGCGTTCCGACGAGTTTGACTTCCTGAAAGGTACGTACCTACTCTGTTTGAGCGACGCGCCGTGACGCCGGCAATGATGAAACCCAATTATCGTCAGAATCGCCCAGATGGCCGCTTGTTGAAGCGGCCGAGGACGTCAAATCTTCTCCCTGAGCCACCGTTGGCGCGCGCTCGCTTGCTCCAAGCACCAGTGTAGGGAGACGCACTGACGCTAGACGTCGTGCCGCTCCCCGTTTCCCTCTCGGAGGCGCTCGAGCGGCGCAAGGCCAAAGTGGCGGCGGACGAGTCTGCGATGATGCACGACGAGGAACCGCGCCGCGCGGCGGGAGCGGTTACAGCGGGGTCCGCAAGCGCTGCGCCAGGCGACGGCGACGGCGACGGCGACGCGGAGAGTTCAGCGGCGGCGCGCCCCGACGACATCGTCGACCTCGAGAATGTCCCCGAAGACCTCCCGCCGCTCGCGCCGAGCACGAACCCGCTCTTCCCCAACGCAGTGGTCAAGCGCCCACCCAACACGCACGCGCGCACCGCCATGCCGCCGCAGCCTAAACCTGCTCCCCCGCCGCCCGTGTCGCCCCGCGTACCCCTCACTGGCAAGAACGCGCCTAGCACACCACACAGCCTCACCACCCGTTCATCCCGCCGCAGCCTCAACGCCCAGCACGTTACCCCCGGCACCACCGCCGCAGACGACGCCATGCACGTCGATTAGAGTGTACCATAGTGTAGATGCAGTGTACTTCACCAGCAGTGCAAGTTTCACAACATGCTTTCCTTGGCGCGACGCGCGAATGGCCGTGCCCAGTCACGTTGTCCTCGTGCGCTGGCGGCCCTGACTAGCGTCACTTTTCCCTCATGTGAGGCAGGCACAAAGCCACACTCGTGCAGCCAAGGGCCGGGGACACGCCGGCCTTGAACCTACTCGGGCGTCGCGGCGGCTCTAGTAAACACTGCATGAGGGTATTGTTGCTACAACGGATAATGGCCAGGTACAGCTCCCCTGGCACAGATGGGTGCGGGGATCGACACGGAGGGACAGACAATGTCCAGGACGACGCGCATGGCGCGGGTTAGGCCGTGACACCGGCGGGGGTGACGAGCGGGGGCGCGACGGCGGGACCAGGCTTGGACTGGGACCCGATGCGTTGGGGCGCAATGCTCGTGGGGCCAGGACGGGGGCGGGCGGCCAGCGCCTTGGTGAGGAGATCGCCCATCGAGAGCTGCTCGTACGTCGTGGTTCTCCACGGCGACGGGAACGGCGGGGAGGGTCTAGGCGTCGCCACGACCGAGGGTGCCGCCGCAGTGGTGCTGCTGGTTGCGCCGTTGGCGCGCGGGGTAGTGACGCCGCTAGGAGCGGGTGCTCCGCCGAGGATGCGCGAGGGGGCCGAGAGTGCTGCAGCACGGACGCGCTCACCCGCGACGCGCGCGGCGCGGATGAGCTCCTCCATCTCGCGCGCGCCGTCATCGTCAAAAGCAAGCCCGTCCTCGTCCAGCAGCGCGGCGCGGCGTTTCTTGTTCGCGGCAGCCTTGCGCTCGGCGACGGCGGCGGCGGCCGCCGCCTTGGCCTCGCGGTCACGCTTGGGTGCGGGCTCCTTGAAGTTGGGGTTGTGCGCGCGCTGCCACTCGATAAACAGCTCGTCGTAAGGACGCGTCCGACCCTGCACCGCGCGCTTTGCGCCAACCGTGTGTGTCTTGCAGGTCAGGCTGCGTGAGCACGGCAGACCCTTGTCGTTGATCACGCCACACTGCCGGTCATAGTCGAGCGGGTTGTTGGCTGCTGTCAGCGAGCGACACCTATGAGGAGCAGTGGGCTTACCGCGGGCACGGCGGCGTTCGGCGGCCTGCGCTTTCTCGGCCTCCTTGGCGGCGCGCTTGCGCAGACGCTCGCGCTCCTTGAGAATCTTCTTGATCTCAGACTTCTTAAGGCCCTTGTACTCGTTAATGTCAAGCTCGTCGTCGCTGCCCAGCCCAATGTTCTCGGACAGGAGCATGCGTGCACGTTTCTTGCTCGGCGAGCCATCGGGCGTGTCTGACGCTGTGGTTGTGTTAGCAATAGGTCGCACAAGTCTGTATCTCGACGTACCCTCGCTTGCGCGCCGCTTCTTGCCGTCTACCGCCTTCTTGTCTGCCTTGGCTCCCTTCTTCACCGTGAGCGGCGCGCCGTCCAGTACGTGCGAGCAGATACCTGTATGTTGTCAGTGAGCTGTTCTGCAGCGAACAAAGAAGAGTGACGAGCAGTGCAGCGGACAATGGAATTCTGGGACGAGACGGTGTCATTATTATGTGTTGCTGTTGTTGTCTCGCCCCAGCTCCGTCATCACACAACCACGTCGCCGTCCAGTGCCGCCACTCACGCCGGTGCTCTCCCGCCGCCCACTCGAGGACGGCGCGGCCGCAGCGCTCACAGCGCACAACGGCACGTCCGGGCTCGTCGACTCCAATGAGCGGCTGCGCGCCGTACATGTGCATGTCGCGTTCCGGGAGGAAATCGCCCGGCGGGCGCGGGTACGCCTTGGCTGTGAGCGCGTCGTCCTCGTTGGGCGGCGTCTCGGTTGCAAACGTGAATGCGGCGCGCGGCGGCGAGTCGCGCGCACGCAGCTTGAACTTGGGCGCCATGCTGGCTGAGAGCCGAAGGGGCCGTGCCGTTTGGTTGTTGTGCGCTGGAAACTCGCTGTGGTGGACGTTTATCGACGGCGACGGAAGCGGCCGTGATGGGTTTGCGTCGGGCCAGGAGGCGGCTAGCTCCGAGGTGTTGCCGACGGCGCTGTGTGACGGCCAACGAAGCGGCGACGAAGCGTGCAAGCCAGAGGAAGGTTAGGGAAACCCAGGGGGTGCACGCGCGATGCTGCGTGCCAATGCGTGCTCGTTGTTGTGAGCGTTGATGGCGACGACTGGCGAGATGGCGACAGAGCAAGATGGGACCAGGCGATAGAGGTTAGGGTGAGTGGCGCGCCTAGAGCGGACGCCAGTGACGATCACATTGTTGGTATCAGAGTTACACATCATTTTGATTCCGTCCTTACTCAAACGTATATCCAGGGTATATCCAGTATGTGTGCTTGCTTGCTTGCTCCATCTGGTGGCCACTTGAGCAATGCGACCTGACGACCCGCTCGACTTCTTCCATCATCTCGGTCCTCGGCACACTTCCAACTCTCTCTATTCAAGTTATCCTCTGCGCACGCCGAGCAGCCGTGCGCCTTTGATATAACCCCCGCGCACCCCCGCCGCTATGGCCTTGTGACCCCACCCACTGCCGACACGTCCACTGCCCAAACGACGATAACACGCCGCGACGATGGGCAACCCGGTCAACTGGCTCTTCCTGGCCGAGCTGATCGTCGTGGTCATTGTCGTCGCTGCATTTCTATTCTACTGGAACCGTATCCTCGGCAGCTTTCTCGCCTTTGCCATCCGCCTCTACACTTGGCGCAAATACAACGCATATGTGATCATCGGTTCGTTCCAAATATCGCCCCTCGCAGGTCGTATCGCGTTCCGCGACGTCGAGTATCACTCGAGCAACCTGTCATGCCGCATTCTGCACGGCCACATCACGTTTCGCTATTGGAAGCTGCGCGTACGTCAGCAGGGCGACTCGGCGTCCACAAACACGCGACGCGGTGAGTATAGCGCGTGCACTCAGTGCTTCTCGTCGAGAACCTAGCGCTGATCCCAACTTTTAGCCCGCCTCCCATGCCGCATTGTTTCCAAGCTCGAGGGCGTCGAACTCTTCTGCTACAACCGCACGCCCGCGTACGACGACATTGTCGAGCGCATGAAAAAGCATGAAGCGGGCAACGCCAACTGCAAAGGCGATGGAGTCGAGGAGGGCGCGAGCTCGACCGCGCACACGGCGCGCACAGGCGCCCGTCTACGCAAGCCCAAGAACCCTCTTTCCAGAGAAACAACCCATACCACCGGCCCTACGCCGAACGACAGTCCAGTCAAGGAGGAGCCCGAGTCGCTGAGATGCGAGTCACGCACGCCCGTCACGGTCGGCGAGATCAGTTGGGTCTTTGATGCACTCCCGCTCGAGCTTCGCATCGTGACGGGCTCGGTCGTTTTGGGCAGCGACGCGACGCCCATGGTGTTAATCGTTGATTTCAAGGCCGCAGACGGCGTCGTCGACTTGTCCGAGCCTCGGTCCAGCTGCGACCTGTACCGCATGTCCACGACCCTGGCACTGTCCGACGTCAACGTCCTCATGCGCACCAACGTTGACTACTCTGGCCCGCTACTGAGTCACGGGAAACGCGTGTACGAGGAGCTTCTCTCACGCGACCCAGCACTCGCCGGTGAATCCCCGTCGGCGTTGGCGTCCCGATCGGCGTTTCGTTGGCTCGCTAAGCGGTTCAAGTTTCTCTATGACCCGAGATTCTCCGTGCCGCCAGTGTCTGGTGTGCCGACTGATCGGGTATGGAGGGGGCTCGCGCGGTATAGGCTGCCCGACGAACAGACCGATCCATTATCCACGCATCACGACGACTGGGAGTACGCCAAGGTCGCGACGATTCTCTCTACTCGCTCCCTCGACCTCACTTACTACGCCGACACGCCTGGACTCGTCCCCGCCTCGCCAAATCCCCGCAATGTGGATGCAAACGACACCACAGGCAACGTCGAGCCCGCGCCAGAGTGGGGCGTCGATATCGGCCTGCATGGCGGCAACGTCAACTATGGCCCGTGGGCCGACCGCCAACGGTTACTGCTTCAAAAGGCGTTTGTCCCCTCAGTCTTCTTCGACAACGAACCCCACAAGAAGCTCAAGCCGGGCGACCTCCGTGTCCACGATGCCCTCGTCATCAACATTACAATCACCGAGCGCACCACGCTGCGTATCCCGACGCGTGAGGCGTCGAAAGATTGGATGTGGGACAACAGCAAGCCCGACGCCGAGCGGCGCTACGGCTGGCTCGATGTTGTGGTTGGACCCAACTCGTCCGTCGCCTACACACAGTCGCAGATTCCGTCGGAGCGCGGCTACGACTCAATGCTCAATCTTCACCTCGACTCGCTCGACATTGCGTCAAGCGTCAACCTACAGTCTTTCGTCGCTGCCAAAGCGTGCAAGGTTAGCTCCCGAAATTCTTCCAAGCTAACCCCAGTTATCAATGTCCATGCCCACACCGTTTGTGTGGAACGCTCAGCGTAACTGGGGCATCGACTTGACGCTCGACACCCCGGACATCTTACTTCTCCGCGAACACGTCACGCTTATCGCTGACCTGTCCAAAGACTGGAGCTCGGGTGCGGCAGGCGACTTTCACCACTTTGTTCCTGTGCACTACAACTTTCGCCTCTCGCTTGTGCGCTACGCCATCCATCTGTTCATCAACGACTTTAACATTGTGGACGTACCACGATCGCGCGACCACAACGGTAGGCGATCCAACTGATGCGGCGTGCTAATTTCAGCCTTTCTTGACATCAAAGGACCGCGGCTGGACTCGTTTGTCGCGGTGTCGAGTACACGGTACAGGCCCGAGTTCTCCGTGGTGCCATTCACCGTGGACGCCAACGACGTCCAGGTCGAGTTATCCGTGCCGAGCTGGGACACGCACCGTGTCTTTGGCGCACCGTCGATCGAAGTCGGCAAGATAACCACGATAAAGGTGTCGGGCTCGTACCGGTACTACTCTAGACCCTCGCCAGACCACCAGGAGGAGCTCAAGCTAAACCTTCAGGCCGAGAAGGTCGGGTTCTACGCACTGGGTTGGGTTGTGCGGCGCATATTCTGCGTCAAGGAGAACTACTTTGGCAACTTTACCCAGTTCTCGACCATGCAGGAGTACCTGGAGAAGTTTGACCACAGCCCCGACTCGGTCGGCGACCCCATCGTCCAGAAGTACCGGCCGGGAAGAGTGAGCACGGTAGAGTGACACGCGCGTTAACGTTGCAGTCTGACCCCTTCGCGGTCCACCTCACAGTCGATGTCCGGGACTCCCTGGTGTTGATGTCGGACGAAATCTACGGCTGCGAGAGGGGAATTGCGATCCCTGTCCCGCAGCTGCTCGTCGACCTCAAGAACAATGAGTTTCAAATGGGTATGCGCGGAGACGTCGGATCACGCTAACGCCAGACATGTCCTTAGACATTGCGCCCACATATGTTGTTGCCTGCAACGACCTCCACGACTCGTACGAAAACCTCAAGGCTCCATTAGCCCGCTCCCAAGATGTTGTATTTTTAGAAGGTAGGTTACGGTCTGCCACATTTCTAACTCTCCCAGGCATTGATATCAAGGCGAATCGCCTCTTCGGTCCGCAGCCTAGAGCCACGACCTATGTTTGTATCTGGGAAATTTCCCTTTCTCGCGTCTCCGCTTTCCTTTCCCCGCAGTTTAAAAGCACGCTGGCTGCCGTCGGTACCGCTGTTGGGTATAACTGGACCGACCATGACAACGCGCCGGCGTCGGTATACATTGCAAAAACTCCCCCTGACGGTGAGTTCTGCCTTGTTTAAACAGCACTGACTGGTAGCGACCTTTGTCAAGTTGTCCATTGGACATGTCACGGCGCTCCTCTCTTCTGGCGATCACGCGGGTATCGCTATCGAGTTGCCTCAGGGCGTCTTCCTCGACACGAGCTCTATGGCGTCCAAGGCTTG
This sequence comes from Cutaneotrichosporon arboriforme, assembly GCA_002335565.1. Lineage (NCBI taxonomy): Eukaryota > Fungi > Basidiomycota > Tremellomycetes > Trichosporonales > Trichosporonaceae > Cutaneotrichosporon > Cutaneotrichosporon arboriforme. The sequence continues at coordinate 1,029,358 of BEDW01000007.1, read as the reverse complement.
CCGTTCCGTCATGGGCCTCGGCATCCCCACCATTACGGCGCATGTGGTCCACCGCCGCAAGAAGGCCAAGCGCTGGGAGCCGGTGGGGTCGGTCTCGACAGGCTTGTCGCTGGACAACTACAAGTTGCCAAAGGGGTGGGAAGAGGAGGCGGCAGCGCAGCAAGAGTTCCTGAAAGAGCAGGACGTGCCGACGCGCCGTATCCCGTACCTGTACGACAGCTACGACGACCACGCTGCTGGCCGTCACCACTACGACGCATACGTCCCGTGCCCGCGCCCGCGCCAGGTCCAATCGGGCGTCGACGCCGGCTCGTCAACAGGTACGACCGAGACAATGTTTGAAGACTCGTCCGAGTCCGACCTGCATACAGACGACACACATCCCAGTGTCTCCATGTCCCGATTACCCCGGCGACGGCGAACCTTATCTAACGCCCGTGCGTTAGAGCGTATTTCCACTTCGGACGAGGACGAGACGTCATCCTCTGGCACGTCGTCAGGCACGTCTGATAGCAGCCCCCCGTCGACTGCAGGCGAAGACGAGGACGTGTCGTCCATCCTTGAGGCGCGCCTTTGGACGTTCAACAAGATTTACCAGCGCGCACAAAAATTGTTTGATGCTGCCGCGTTCGCCCCGGACCCCTCCGCGACAACCACCTCGCCCGGCGAACCCGAGCTGTTTGTCCCCCTGACCATTCCCGACGGTAGCATCTTCCGCATCAATCTGGAACGGACGGCCGTCGAGGTGAACCCGGGTACACTCAAGGCGGCCGCGCGAGTCTCGGCGGGCATGAGCGAGGCGAGGGCGCGACCAGAGGTCCTGCTTGACAGCCTTCTGGCCGACCAGGTCTCTGCCATTCTCAAGCACAACAGCGCAAGCGAAACCCCGACGCTCTTCGACATCAACGTGCCCCTTGTCGAGCTGCGGATCGTCCTGGGGAACTTTGCCAACCCTGACTCGCTTGTCCAGTGCTCGTTGGAGAAACCGTCGATCCGGTTCTTGGAATCGCCCATTGCCGACTGTCAGAACAAGAGCATGTCTGCAACGGTCGGAGTGCGTTCTGCGCGCGTTACCCTGTCCAAGAAGGAGGCAGCACACAACCTTGTGTCTCTCGTCGACGTGCCCAACTTTACCGGGCCGCCACGTCCAGAAGCCTTGCTGCCATTCCTGCAGCTATCGGCGTCCCACTTTGGCGTCGCATTCCACAAAAAGCTGCGCGACAAGACGATCCAGCTCAAGGCGGCGGACTGCGGCTTAGAGGCGGCGACAAAGGCGATCCCCATCCTCTCGGAACTGCTAGACCGCTGGCTCCCGGTGATAAAAAACCTCCCTTCTCCGCGTGCAGGTCTTCCGGCTGCAGAGCTCATCTACGACATCCTGAGGGACGCCACGGCGGAGGACATTACCGGCTCACTGCCCAATTTCATGTACGAGAGCCCGTACGCGCTCCAGTTCAACGACCAGCGTGACCTCCGCCACGACATTGGATGGTTCACGCTCGCGCGGCTGCGTCACTGGCTGCGTACCATGGGCCGTCCTAGACAGTGGACGTCGGAGCGGCCCTCACCCGAAGTCATGGCGAGAGACGTCGTCAACACGATGGTGCGCCTAGACGAGGCGATCGTCAACGAGGACATCATTGTCGGCCAGCCCTTCCTTCATGAGGCGTTTGGCAGCCACCTTGACGATGCCGGCCTGACTCCCGAATCGCGCATGGACTCGTCGGTCGGCACTTTTGTCAACATTTCTAGTCTGGCGATCAGGCATTACGGCCGGCTCCTTGAGACGGACGCCATCGCCGCGAGTGCTGTAACGGTCGACGGAGTGACAGTCGCGCACGAGCGTATCAAGGTGTGGGAGGAGCGCCTGCCGATCGTGAATGTTCGTGCCGTCCTGTCTGTGCACCGCCTCGTCCTCGACCTTCGTAACAGCTTCTTGACCGCCTACGACGCCGTGCTTGACCACATCGACGATCACGTCGACGACGAACCTCATGCCGAGGCGGTCAAGGAGACCCTTCACGGTTTACCTGCCGTCAAGGCCCTTGACCGCGCATCGGCCATTGTCGTGGACGTGCACCTGGGAGAGCTGTCTGCGGGTGTATCGGCCGGTGGAATGCGGCTGGACGTCATTGTCACTGGCGCGCAAGGCTCGGGCACAATGGAGCGGACGCAGCAAGAGGAAGGCCACGAGCACCGGCGACTGTACGAGCACAACTCGGTGTTGATCAACTGCACCTCGGTCCAGTCGACACTGCGCGAGGCGACCGACTCTGTGCTTGACTCGGAGGTTTCTGCTGACCGCTCGCTCGTAGTCACGGCGATTCGCGGCGTGCGATGCGCGGCTGACTCGACGCTTGACAACTTTGACCCCAAAGGCGGCGCCGCCCGCCTCCTCTTTGGCGTCGAGGCGTTTGAATTTGACTCCCGCCCCCAGCTTAAGGCCTTCTTCGACTTTGGACGCGACTGGCGCCAGACGCACTACCCGCTTTACGTGCCGACGATTGAGCACACAAAGGCCGTCATGGCCAAAAGCCGCGCGGTACAAGAGGCAAAGGGCGCAGCGTCGGTCGAGCGACGGCCGATTCGCAGATCTGTATTCCGCGCCATGGCCATCGACCTCTATCTCGGCTCTGTACGCATGCAAGCGCGCGCTGCCAAAGGCCTATGGCTCGGCTGGGACATGGGCCATGTGTACGCGTCAAGGCAGGGTCCACCCGACCACTTTGAGTTTGGCCTGCGCGTCGATCCTCAGGTCGTCGGCGCATACAACTCGGTCAAGCGCGTCAAGACCAAGGACTCGTCTGTCATTCGCCTGCCGTCAATCACCGCCACGGGTACATACCGCGACCTGCACAACAGGGCGCACCTCACTGTCGACGTCAACCTCGGCATGTTTACGGGTATAATCAAGCCGACGGTGCTCGACCGTCTGTTGTCGTTACACCAGCGTCTCGGCCACGACGTCCTCGCTGTCATTCGCGAAACTCGCGGTCCCAAGCCGCCACAAGAGTCGCCAGTCTCCGAGGTCACACAGCTGTCAACGCAGGTCACCAAACTTCCTCTCGCGTTCCGCGTACAGGCCAGCGTGGCCGGTTTCCGCGTCGGTCTACGCGCGGACAATGTCCCGACAACGCTCGTGTTTGAGGCTCTCGAACTCAAGGGAAGCGCGTCAAATGTCGAGCACACGTCGCTGCAGTGGACGGCGCAGGCCAACCATGTCGGCGTGTCGATCATGCGCATGGCCGAGGGCACGTCGTACCAGGCTCCAGGGCCGCTGCGTGGTCAACGGTCCGTGTCGATGGTGTTTGACATCAAGGCGGAGGAAATTCCAGGTTCGAACCGCTCGCCGTCCGAGCTCAACATTACGTTCACGCGCGTGCACACCGTCATGCACGTCGCAGCGCTTAGCGAGCTCGCCGACCTTATCAGGAGCTGGTCGTCGGACATTGTCGTGTTACGCGAAGTACACGCGGACGAGGTTGCCGAGGTCAAGGAGCAGACGACACGGGTTCTCAAGAAGCTCGAAGCGAGCAGCAAAGAGATCAAAGATGCCACCGGCAAGGGCAAGGAGACGTCGAGTATCAGCACGGCGTCCTTGTCGGACGGCACGGCAGGTATTGAGTCGTGGTTCGCGTCGCGTATCCTCACCGTCGAAGTGACCGGTATCGGCATTGCCATCCCGCTCGACGAAGGAGCGCCTATCGACGTGGCCAAGAAGGCCGGTGGCGCGGGTCCCGCGCTGCTCTACTCCGTCCGCTTAATGAGCCTCAAGACGAGCCGTACAGAGACAGCACGGTTTAGAGTACAGCAGACGTTCCTGCAGTTTGTCGACCAGTTTGACCCAGGCAAGGACGAGCACTTCCAGGGGCCGTACCATGTCTCGACAAACTTTATGATGTTACCCAACATTGACGCCGAGGCGCAGATGACCTCGACGCAGGAACAGGTCAACATCACTGCACACTGCTCGGCCACCGACTTTAAGCTGTCCCTGACGCCCGACATTGCCGACGGCATTGCGCGTCTCGGCGACCTGTACGAGCATGGAAAGGCGCACCTCGCCGGCCTCGAGAACAATTACCTCAGCGAGTGGACCAAGGGCGACCAGGACGACTCGGTCGCGGCCAAGTACGACATTGACCCTGACCCAGCCGCGCGACAGCGGCAGACGGTGGTGGCGCGCGTGTCGTTCCGTTTCGACAGCGGCGTTGTCGAGCTTCATCGCCATAAAAAGTCGCGCGAGCCACAGCCAGCCCTGTCCAACCCCAGACTGAGAGGGCGCAAGAGCACGGACCAGCACGACCGCTTCACACTGCCGACCGTGTCCGTGTGGATGGAGTACACTGGCCCGATGGTGCAGGACGACGACAATAGACGTACCCTGCTTCTGAACCTCGCCGTGCACGAGAGCCGCAATGTCCTGCACCCTACGATCCTGCCGTTCTTCGTTGAGATCATTACACGTTGCGAGCAGCACGCCAAGTCGCGCCGTGCCCTGCGCCCAGAGACGCCACCAGAGTCGCCAAAGTCCGCCACTGGCGAGCCCTCTGCCCCGATCACCGAGCGAGCGCTCGAACGTATCGCCGAGGCGCGAACGGGTAAGCTGAGACTACGCATCACGCTACGTATCGACCGTTCCGAGCTGCGCCTGTCCTGCGCGCCCGACTCGAACGCGTACGTCGACCTCAAGTGGGAGAGCGGCGGCTTTGCCGCATCGACGCTGCTTGGCGGCACCGACACGACGACATTTGGCGGTTCCGTCTCGGGCGTCACGGCGTACCTCTCGCACGAATTTGCCGAGACTGGCCGCGGCTGTATCGAGGCTGGTGCCAAAGACCTCGCGTTCTCCGTGTCGCTATGTACCCAGGACCCACTGCATCGCGGCCTGTCGATCCTCGTCGACACCGAGGTGTCTGTCAAGTTCCGTCTGGAGGCGTTCAGCGCGTGGCTTATTTTCAAGTCGGTGTGGGTAGACAATGCGCCCAAGCTCGACCTCAAGCGGGCGGCCGACGCGCCCGTCATCCCGGAACGTCCCGCACTCGTCTCGCGCCTCGGCGTCGCTGTCCTCGTCCGCCTGCGGAGTATCGACTTTGACGCCAACGTGTCGGTATCTCAAGCTCGTCTGACCATGACGCCGATTGTCATCCGCACTGTGGCCAATGGCGAGCGGACCGAGATTGAATTAGACATTGGCAAGACGCAAATCACGGCACACGGCGACATCTCGGGCGACCTGTGCTCGGACAACCTACGCTTTACTACTGTCCGCCGCTCGTCGCGCTCGTCGGTCGCCGACCACCCCCACGTCCTCGAGATGACGATCCACGGCGGCGACTTACGTGGCAACCTCTTCATTGGCGACATGAACATTGTCCGGTTCCAGCTCGAGCCGTCGTCAGTCACGCTCGCCGACGACTGGGCTGACCACGCCAAGGACCGCTCCGCGCCGGTCAAGCTCGACTTTATCGTCAACGCCGGCCAGTTTGCTGGTGTGCTTCGTCTCCCGGCGATTCCTCGTCTCCTCGGCCACTTCTACACCATGTTTGACCTCGCCGACTCGCAGACGCGCATTGCCGCCCAGCGTTCCCCGACGTTTGCCGCGCGCCAGAAGCGCGCAGCCGGCGACACCACGCCTATGACTACGGTCGTGCTCTCGACGAGCAAAAAATCGTCGGGGTCAACCGCGACGTCGATGGATACACTCAACGGTCCGTCTGTGGACCCCGCGGCGGCGGACAACCCGAGCGTGACCGCCATTGGTCACGTCAAGACGGCGCAGCGCATGCGCTTCGACCTCAAGGGCATCGACATGGGCATCTTTGCGGACAACTACGACGACGGCACCGTCGCCGAGTTTTACCGCTTCTACATTGGTAACGTCAGCGCCGACCTGTTCCGTATGGAAAGCGCGGCGGGACACCCGATGCGCGACCTCGAGCTGCACGTGTCGTTTGTCGAGTGGCAGACGAGCAGCGGCAAGATTGCTGTGCGTGCCGAAAAGCACGACATGTCGGCGCGCGACCTCATCGACGCGGCGGGCGCCAACGGCCACCGCGACGTGGTTGTTCTTCCCCTACTGGTGAGTTTTTAATGTACCAAACTTTTGCTGACTTTGAGAACCTCAAGATGGGCTCGACCGAGTTCAAGGACCCGCGGTGCCTCGAGTACGACTTTGACGTGCAGTGGGGCCCGACGGACGGGGACATCAAGATTCTCCCCAACTTTTTCGAAGCGGCGTTCAAGTCGTTCAAAAAGTTACTCAACGGCATTGACGAGCAGCAGCTGGCGCGCGCCAAGCGCCGCGGCGTGATTAGAACCAAGAGCGCAGCAAAGATGCGTGCCGAGGCGGCAGCCAACGGCGGGCGGGGCGTAAAGCCCGAAGAGGACAAGCTGCCAGAACTCGAGTTCCGGCGGCGCGGCGAGGGCCCGTTCAATAACCCCGTACCCAAGCTGCGCGCGCTCGGCGAGTCGACAGGCGAGGCGGCCATGATGATCCCCCGCATCAAGCGCGCCATGGGCGAGCTGCCGGCGTACTCGCACCGCTTCGTCACTCTCCAGCTCGAAGACGCCATGGACATGTGAGTCTGCTATTGTTGTGTGTTGCGTGCACGACGACTGACACCCTCAGGCTCCTCAAGTTATATGAAAAGCAGCTGCCCGACTTTAATGCGGAAACATAGACACATTTTGTAACCCCCCCATACCCAGCATCCTGTCACCATGTCACATGTAATAGTCAGTACCATGCAAGTTGTCACTGTCACCATCTGTCACCATCTGTCACCGCCGGGTGGTGCGTCTTACTCGGTTGTCCACATGGGAACGAGGGATGTGCACATCACACTGAGCATGCCATTTACATGCCCAAAACAAGTGCCAGGAGGGAGGTCGGCTTGGGTACCTGCACAAGCTCATGCGCGCAGCCTCACAGTCCCCCGCACAAGCAGATGTTGCCTGCCCCGGGCGGGGTCGAACGCTACATCTGGGGGAAACGAGGCCAGCAGGCGAGAATCCAGGATCCAGTACATCCGGGTTTTCCCTCTTGAACCAAACTAACCGGCGGAACCTATCCCGGCGTCGTCTAACTTTTGGGAGAAATTCCGCCGCCGACGCCACCCGCCGTCTCCACAACACATACCACCACAACCATCTCGATGCCGAGTGAACCGACCAAGCCGTCTATTACGAGCGGCGCGGGCGCGGGCGCAAGCGCGACGGGTGCGGGGTCGGCGTCGTCGGCCGCGGGCGTAGGCAGCGCCGGCGCCGGCGCCGGGGCCTCGACCGCGCCCGCACCACCCAAGCCCAAGGCCGTGCCAGAACCGGGCAAGCCGTTGATCGGGCACGCGCCGCCGAAACCGCTGCCGCCACTAGAGGGGTGGCGTGGCGTGCTGCAGTACACGGGCCTGCCGCGGGGCCTGCTTACGTGGAAACCCAAGATGCCCGGGCCCAAGATGAGCGTGTTCTTGGGAGTTGTGACGACGCTGTCGCTGCTGTACTACGACGACCGGAAAAAGGCAAAGGCGATCCGCGACGAGTACATTGCCAAAGTCCAGCACCTCGCGCAGCAGCCGACGCGGACGTCGCTCGAGGAGCCGCGGCGCGTGCTCGTGTACAGCGCCCGCTGGCCAGAGGACGACGACATGCACCGCGCCACGCAGTATTTCCGGAAATACGTCAAGGTGAGTTGGTGTGAGCTTGCGGGCAGCGCAGCGAGCGGCGAACGGCGAGCGGCGAACGGCGAGCGGCGATCGCCGTGGTGGCTGGGGGGGGCACACGCGGCGATGTTGTCTTTTTGAGGCCGGAAGATCGCAAGCTCTAGTCTCAACTCCATGTCGTTTCCGCGTCCGTGCTAACCTTAGCCCTACCTCGTGGCCGCGGCGATCGACTACAAGATTGTCGAGGCGCCGCTATACGGCTCGATTGCGCGGATTGTGCGCGCCGACACGCTGCGGAAGAGGCGCGAGGCGCTGGGCCTGCAGGCGCTCGAGACGGGTCCCGACCTCGGCATTCCGCAGGTCGTCGCCGAGGCAAACGCAAAGTCGGAAAACGAAAAGTGGCTCGAGGGCGGCGTCGTGCTCGTCGGCCGCCCCGCATTGAAAGAGTACCTTGCTGGTCTGCGTGCCGGGTGGCGGAACGGCGTCGGGCCGTGGGAGTGGGAGAAGGATATCGAAAAGGCGATCGAGCACGACGGCGTGTTCGAGACGTACAAGGAGCCCGAGGCGCCGAGCGCGGACGCCGCACAAGCCGTCCAGCCTGCGGCCCCGGCCTCGTCCTCGCCCATGTCGTTCCTGCGCCGCGGCGCACCTCCCCCTCCAACAGCGACGACGGCCGCGAGCGCCATTCCCCCCGCACCTCCCGCGATCCCTGCCCACCTGAACGCGCAGCCCGACAAGCTGCCGCCGCACCCGCCCCTCCTGCTCGTGCCGTGGACGAACTACCTCGGATTCGCACAGATCCCGCAGCAGCTGTACAACTTTTTCACGGAGCGCGTCCGGACGCGCGAGGGCGCCGAAGCGGCGTACGCTCTGATTACGAACCAGACGCGCGCGTTCGAGCCGCCGCTGAGCATGCGCGAGGTACAGGAGGAGGGCGAGCCCGAGCTCGGGCGCGAGTTGCCCCCCGACACGGACTTTGGCCTCGACGCCGAGAACTACTACAAGAACGCCTTTTTCCGTGTCCCCAAGCTCCAGGCAGAGCAGCGGCGCGCGTACTACAAGACGCTCGCGGAGCGGCTCGAGTCGGCGCGCCAGTTTGCGCGCGGCGAGCGCGAGATTACCGACGAGGAGAAGCGGTCCGACAAGCCCATCACGACAGAGGACGACCTGCGTGCCGAGCGGCGCAAGCGCGAGCTCCGCTGGAACGGCGGCCGCGAGGGTTGGGCAATCGTGCACCCCGACACGCCGATCGCGTGGGACCCTACATGGGCGGGCTGGCTGCGTGTCTTTGACGCGCGCACGGCAGACGAGCTCGCGCAGGCCGAGGCAAAGCGCACCGCTGCCATGGAGAAGGACGAGTAGATACGCATCGCATGCACCCTTCGCACATACGTGTCCGTGGCGCCCTAGTGAGCCTCATGTGATTACTCGTTCGACTGTGCTGTATCAAATATCGTACATGTAGGCTAACTACGTGCTATGACTCGTGGACCTGGAGTTGGTGTGTTTTTGCTTTTGTGCTACTAATGCTATGGATCGGCTAGCGGTAGTGAGGCATGTAGTTGTTGTGGCCGGCGCCGCCGTTGCCGTAGTACGGCTGCTGGGCGCCGGCGTTGTATCCGGGGTTGTAGCCCGCGTTGTATCCTGGAGCAGCCATGGGCGCGTCCATGCCGATAGGCGCTGGGCGGACTGCCGCGGGCGTCTGGACGCGGGGGACGTACGCTGGTGGCGGGGGGTTCCTCTGCGTCGAGGTCGTGGTCGTGCTGGGCCGTTTCGGCGACGTGTCCGGCTCGGTCTTGACCGTCTTTTCTGTCGTCTTCTGCTTCTTGGAACGCAGCGATCCAGCTACCGCCGACTCCTCGTATCGTCCAGGCGCTTCGCCATGGTACGTGCCGTCGGTGTCCTCCTCGCGGTTGCGTTTCTTGAGGCGCGCCATCTGCGACGACGACACCGAATCGCCGTGAAACTCCTCGCGCGCGGCGACCTCGCCGGGTAACTTACCGGCGGGCACGGCGCTGAGGTAGGCGTAGAGGTCGTTCATGACGGCCGTGTTGCTGCGAATGTCGCGGTGCTTCTCACGCAGGTCGATACGCATGCGCGAGATCTCGTTGGCGAGGCGAGACACAGACATCGTGTTCATGCGTCTGTAGATGAGCAGCAGAATAAAGTCGAATTCTGCGCGACAGTCAGTTCACGATAGAGGTTGGCAACTCACCGACTGGCGCAACACGCTTGTTGACGCTCCCAAACGCCTCGTCAAAGTAGTCGGTTGCAATCTGGACAAATATAGCAAAGCACATCTCCACCTTCTGCTCAAACGACCTCTCAGGCTAACACTGGTGAGCATGCAGCCACATAAATAGCGCTCACTGGAGCTGTGCGCTTGAGAAAGTTTGTTTGACTGGTCGAAGAGGGCTTTGGTTCGTTTGGGCTCTCGTACGCCATCATCACAAACGCAAGGACAGTTTGGAATGCACGAGCGCGCTTGGTCTCGAACTGAGGCAGACGCTCACCCAGAGTGCCAGGCTCGTCGACGTACTTCTTGACGATATGGTTGACAAACACACCCCATCCTCCAGGCAGCGCCGCCATCTTCTCGGCCGCAGACAGCGGCATGCCCAACTGGACTCGCTCTGTATCGCGTCAGTCTACGTCCCACCTCCACGGTCCAGGAACTCACGAAAGATGTCTCGCTGCTGAGCCATGTCAAGGTCGTCATATTCCACAACTTGAACTGAGATGTTTTCAAACTTGCGGCGCAGCTGCGCTGGCAGCACCTTGGCCGCCTTCTGCCCTGGGTAAGACTGGAAAAAGTACCGGTCACGCGTTCCTGGTGGAATAAAGGGGATCCTTCCGTCGATGAACGACTGTATAGACGTGCAGCGCTGCTTGCCGTCGATACACACACGCTTCTCGTTGCCTTCGTCGTCAATCTTGATCGCAAAGATGACCGGGGGCACGTAAAAGTTCTAACGTCAGCCGCAGGTCAATAAGGCGGAAAGGCGCGCGGAGCAGGGTCGTGCGCGAAGGCTTCTAGCTAGAAGGCCACGAACACGAACGGCCCGACGGCCGACTCACCAAAAACAGCGACTGGATGAGCTGCTCCTGACGCTGTAACGGCCACACCACATCTCGCTGGTACTCGGGGTTGAGGTCGACATCGCCCGTGTGAATGTACTCTGGGCATTAGCACGGGTGTGGGCGACAGGGCGTCTGCAGCCGTAGAACGAAGCCAAAGACGCATGCGGCCATAGCGGTGTGGGAGGGGGCACATGGGCAGCCGACGAGACAGGTGGCAATGTGCGCCACAACCACTGTCCGCGCCGTCGTGCGCGCCACCGCCGACAACGACAACGGCTAGACTCTACCAGCTCCAGCGAGCGCCGCGCGGGTTAGCGCCGCCCGGGCTGGCCCGCGACACGGCAATGGACTCCGACTCCAACTCACCATGCAGCTGGCGCAAGTTTACCGTCTTGAAACGTGGTTCCGGGAGCGAGCCCTTCAAAATGGCCGCGAGCGAGTTGGACGGCTTGACGTCTTCGTCGTCCGAGTCGCCGTCGGCCGACGCGAGCTCGTCCCACTCGTCGTCGTCGTCCGAGAGCATGGCGTCGCGCGGGGGTGCGCGCGGCGGCATCGTCGTCGTCGCTGCTGCTGCTAGCGGCTGGCTGCTGTAGGCGGCGTGCAAACAAAACAAAACTCCACCCAAACCAGGGGTGGGTGGATTCCTAAAGTGGGGGGAGGATTAAGTTATTTTGTCCCAAAGGGGACAGGGTGGACAAGTTGAGGTGATGGGACAATGCACAACAGATGGGACTTTTGGGAAAATCACCTCACACCCCCACCTTTATACATTCACAGCCACCCCCCACCCACACAGGCATCAAACATCCCCAAATCACTCCTGCATGCATACCACAAGCTGTCAATTATTTATTTCAAATGTGCATCGCGACAAGGCACTCATGCACCTTTGCACACAGCCAAGATCTACATTCCGCGATGCATGCATGCATTTGGCATTCTTTTGTCTGTGGTTTTGTTGTTGGCCAAGGTGGAGCTCCAAATATCCCTGGTTTGTGTGGGAGGTGGAATTAATTTGGGTGGCAAAACGGCGGTCAGGTGACAAAGGTCGCGTCATGCGATCTCGCCGATTTGGCTTCGGCTGGGCCCCATACCGAATCTCGTCACGCCTCGCCTGACTTCTCGCGCCGCGCCCACGCCCAGTTGCAGAGTGATTGCGTCCATGACAAAACTACCAGTGTTGTACAACGCCCGCTGGGCGACTTGCGCCGCCCCGGCACGGGCTTCTTTGCGGTCGTCACCAACCAAAAATGAAAGCCCCAGGGGTCCCCTTAGTCCTGGACGACGACGAGCTCGGGCGTCTCGGTCATGGCCTCCTCGCGGTCGCGCTGCAGCGCTTCGTCCGTGTTGTCCTCGACGATGCCGTCGTCGTCGTCATCGTCATCGTCGTCATCGTCGTCGTCGTCCGACATGCTCTCCTTGAGCATCTCGAGGAGCTCGTGCGCCTCGGACAGCTGCGCGTTGAGGATAGCCTGGCCCTCGGGGATGCTGCCGTCGTCGGCGAGGAACTTGCCGTCCCGGCGCATAATGTCGATCTGATGCAACGCCATGTGGTACGGGTACAGGTCGCGGGGGCTGTACGGTCCGCCGTACTTGAGCACCTCGTTCAGGCACTTCTTGATCGTGGACAGCTTGTTGGCCTGGCGTGTAAGCAACGTCGCCGACATGGGTACTTGCAATAGGCATGAGCTCCTCGGATATGGGCTCAGACTCGGCCATCAAGTTGTAGATGAGACCGTAACACCGACGGAGGAGGTACAGAAGAACATACTGTCCCTCGGCCTTCTCCCCCTCGGCATTGACAAACTTGCCGTCCACGCGCTTCGAGTCGATCTCACGCAACTGCTGAAGGTAGCTGGGGTCAGCGTAAGCATGAGGGGATGCGGCTTACTTGTACAGGTCGGTCTCGCGCATTGTCCAGCGGTGGGTAAGAGCTGTTCGGTCAGCGTCATCATCGTCGATGGCGATAGTTGTCGGGGTTGCGCCGCTGAATAACGCAGCGGCGGCCGAAGCCGCCGGTGACGTCGACAATCGGGAGGGTGTTGAGGGAAACTCACTCAACTGCTCCAGCTGGCGCACGAGCTGCGAAAGACGCTCGTAGATTGGCCGCAGAGGCGCGCTGACCTCGTCCTGGGCCTCGCGCGCTTTGATGTCCTGCACAATCTCAAAGCACGAGTCGACAAGACCGCCGAGAAGAGCCTGGCCCTCGGGAACCGACGAGCCGCCTGGGCCAAGGAACTTGCCGTCCACACGCTTCGAGTCAATGTTACGGAGCTCTTCAACGATGGGCTTGAGCGCGGCCTTGTTGACCTTTGGCCGGCTGGCCAGCGCGATGAGCTGCTTGCGCAGCAAGACGAGGCGGTTGTGGATCGGAACGAGCTCAATCGACAGGACCTTGAGCGAGTCCATCAAGTCGTTGAGAATAGCCTCTGTTTGCTGTCAGTAACCGTGGCTAGCCGGCGACCACTCACCGTTGCCATCCAGCTTCTTGGACATGTACTTGAGGACGGGCTCCGGATGCCGTCCCTCTTCGTGGTCGTGCTTGATGATCTCGCGAAGCTGCGTGAGGCGATCCTTGAAGCCCTGGAGATAAGACTCGGTGTAGATTCCAGACTCGTCAAGGTGGCTCAGAATTTGCTGCGAGAGTGTGTCAGCGTCGGTGGCCAAAAGAGCTATATGGGCCTCCTCGGTCCCGATGTCGGCCGAAACAACAAACGTACCCTCATGCTCGCAATCTGACAGTAGATGGCGGGACTCTCGCGGCTCTTGCCAACAGTGAGGAACATGAGACTGATGAGCGAGAAGGCGTCCGCGATAATAGTGTCGACGCGGTTGGGCTCAAAGCCAGCGGGTTTGGCCGACGTCCCTTGGAGGCCAGAGCCCTCGGAGCGCTCCTCGCGGACGGCGTTGAGCTTTGTCACTGCGAGTCAGTTGGGGCCCAGTGCTGCGACTGCTCACATTGCTTGACAATCTCCTTGTAGATAGACATGACATCTTGGGCACGAATGAACCTGGTCGAGTCCTGTGGCGTCAGTCTGCGCCCCTCACGTCTCGCCTCCGGGTGCCGCGGCGTCCACGTACCTTCTTGAGCGCCGTCAGGCGATTCCTGATGTTTATGAAAGACTCAAGGACCGGGAGCTCTTCCTGATCGGTCAGCCATTGGTTACATGATGGCGCGAAACCCCGCGCGGTCACAGCGGCAGTTGGGACATACCTGGGGCACCATGTTAGATGACATGACCTGGGATAAATAAGCTCTGTGCGTGTTTCCCGACGTCGGTAGAGTCGGTGCTGTATACGCCTGTTAACGGAGCCGATAGACAACGGAGGGGGTGTCGAAAGACAGAATGGAGGATAGAAGGTGGAAAGCGGCGTGAGATAGCCAAGACGTGGGTGTGGTTGGGGATTCGAGTGTGGAGATGCCGTGCGATCGAACCTGCTGGATGTAGCGAGATGAGCGCCCTGTTGTCCTTTCGTGGGATGTGCGCAAGTGACTCTGGGGTTCGTCAAGTGAACGCCAGTGTAGATGCCGGAACGCAGTGGTTTTGTCGACGGTGCCAAGGACGTCGAAAGGTTGTGTGAATAGAGTGTTGTGAAACTGCAAAGTGATGACGAAGATCGGTGGCAGATGCTAAAGACTTGGAAAGTGATGGGTGTTAACGGCGTTTAGCTATGCAGACTACTAAGCAGCCAACGTATACCGACCGTCTGGTCGCCCATGCCCGAGCCGCTTCTGCCGCCTTTGCCGCCCCACTCAAGCCGCCCGCGTGATACCGGCGAGGACTCTGGTACCTTAGCAGTCGTAGTCTCCACAACTGCATGGCGGCTCGCCCGGCCCTCGGCCGGCACCCAAGCCGCGCCCTAGCTCATTAGTGCAGCTGACAGAGTCTCTGGCCGACTCGAGTGGCAACACGTTGATGAGGTGATTTCGGCCCAATTGACCTATCACAGCGCGGCCACAGCCACGAGTCACCTCGAGCCCAGCGTGTACAGTGACCGAACCACCGAGGTCGCCCGGCCAGACTGCAATGTGTGCTTAGGCGCGGTGAGATATGACACGCGCTCCTTCACAAACGCCAGAGATACGCGACGGGGGGCGGGGGGCGATGCAAGACCCACCCATGCGATTGCATCCTGGGCCCACCGGCGTGGCTACGACGTCCCGGATCGGGGCCTGGACCGTTCCTTGCCGATGCTATATGCGGGACGCGAGTGTCACTCCTGGGCCACAAAAGCCTACAACAGTACGCCCGCGCCTGTCTTGTTTACGTCTCATGTGTATAGCTGTTGTTCCGGCGATAGTTCTAGAGTTGCTAAACACTCATACCTCGTGATCCTGACCAACAACAACAGTGCTGCACTCTCACTGGCATTGTAAGCAGTGCTCTTGCTCCTGACATGAACGTGGCAGGCTGTGGATGGTGGCATGGTGGCCAGGGTGGCGTCTGTACGCGCTGTACGCGCGTACTGAGGAACGCGGCTCTGGCACGTAAGAACGTTGTAACTTGGTAGAGCGCGTAGAATAGTGTTCAGATGGAACTGTGCGCAGACGCTAGACGCTCTCCGTCATTCCACGTGCAGCCTGAATGGCGGCGCGCGGCGCGCGCGGCGTAGCAGCAGCGTATATGGCGTACCTTGATACAGAACGTCCACAGAGCTCTCCAGTGTGAGTAGTGGATCGTGGAGGAGTGGGGGAGCAGGAGGTCTCGATTGCAGGCGTTAGGTGCCACGCCTATCTCCCAGGTATACGAGAGGGGCGCGCACCAATGATAATCGGTTGAACTGCGTGCAGTCGAGGTCCGAGTGTGCCACATGCCGGGGCCAACTTCGGGATTTTGTCCCTGGGGGCCCTGGTCTGGCGAGGCGGGTTGGTTGGTTGCTGGCCGCTGGGTTGTTTGGCAAAAGAGAGGGGTGCACAGCGCACAGACCCGCTCTCACTCAACATGGACCCTGACCAGGGGAGGAGCTAATAGCACTAGAATGAGGGCACAACGGCACAACATCCAAGGGTAAAGTGACACTCATCCTTTGTGTTCCCTGAATTATACACTCCTACCCCTCTGGCCCGTTGCCTATAGCTCACCTTCCCTCTTTAGCGAGACACACCTTGCTGAGTCGGGACCACACACGACCACCACACACGCAGAAGGGAGAGTCACCTTCCCTCTCACCCCACACAACCACACCCACCATACACACCACTCACCCAGATAGGGCCAACCTCCACGCTTCACCGTGTGTGTGCGCGCGTGTGTCAATCCGAGTGGCCGAGTACCCTGTCCCTCCCACCCACACGCTCTCTCATACACCACCAATCCATCACCCTCCACCCACAACCTCACCGTACCGCACGCACACACACACTCACCCCACCCAATCTACCACCACCCCACACACACACCTTGTCCCTTCCCCCACCGTAGCAACCACCCAACCACCCCCCCCCCCCTCAGCCTGGGTGAGCCCATTTGACTAGTGCGGGTCATACCTCAACGACTAACACCTCTTTATTCTCTCTTTCCATCCTCCTCCTTTCTCCTCTACACCCCCCGACTCGCTCACTCACTCTCCCCTCTCCACACCCCCACGTAAGTCCTCAACAACACACCCCCTTCCACATTCATCACAACACACCTCGTCGCGACCATCCCCCGCGTAGGTCATCGCGCCAACATCCAACAGAGGGCGGGAAGGAACGGAACGGCGGTGGTGGGGAACGGGGGAAGGAGGGAGAGGGGTGAGCGACGACACGACGCCCATCCTTGCCCTTCCCCCCTTGGGCCAAGATGAGGCGCGTCCAACTCGACCCACCCACCCAACCCAACCAATCTCCCCCGCGGCTTACCATCCACACGCCCTCCTCCTCTTCCATGCATGGCACAACATCGACGCAGAGGTCACTGGCGAAGAGGGGGAGCAACGCGTCTATCCCCTTTGAGACACTGTCCGAGCGCCCAATGCGCTTCACACAAGCGCGTTCGCCATCGTGCTGCCGTGTGCCCGCTTCTCCCCACCCAACAAACCTCACCCATCCATCCACTCTCTCCCCCCCTCCCCCCAATCGAGTGTCCACCGTGCTGACGTCGCGCTTTTCCCATCCATCACCACTTCGTGTTTCATCCATCCACACCTTCACTCGTGCTTGCCACCTCGACATTACCCTCGCCCATCCTCGACGCGTATCTGTGCATCGATACTTGTCCATCAACAGACATCCTTAGCACCGTAAGTGTTGGCTCGGGAACGCCCCCCTTTTGTCCGTGACGTGGCCAGGGAAGCCCAAGGGGGGCGGAGGGAGCCAGGCGCGGGCGGGCGGCGACGGAGCGAAAAGCGCAGTTGTTTGCATCGACACCACGCACAAAGCGACAATCCATCAACATGCTGGAGCTCATTGCCGCTGGTCATGCTGCTTGTGCTCATCACGACTCCGCCCCCCCCGCGTGCCGTGGGAAAGAACAATGGATGGATGGGGTGTGGTTACACTCGTTCTCCATTCGCTCTGCGCCGCCTCCGCCGCCGTCCCTAGTCTTGTCCCCAATCGTGTCTGTGCGTGATGGCATGCTGACACTCTTTGTTTCTTCCGGTCAACTCATACCGCACGACTACTTTACTCATCCATCCTCTCCATCGTCGAATCCATTCTATTCGCAACACAGATGTCGACTAGCCGTGAAGACTCCGTCTACCTTGCCAAGCTCGCTGAGCAGGCCGAGCGCTATGAGGGTATGTGAAAACGAGGCGGTGCACTGCATCCATCTACACGCCGCCCCAGCCGCTGACGCCGTTCGCAGAGATGGTCGAGAACATGAAGGCCGTCGCCTCGTCGGACAAGGAGCTCACCGTCGAGGAGCGCAACCTCCTCTCGGTCGCTTACAAGAACGTTATCGGTGCCCGTCGTGCTTCGTGGCGCATCGTCTCCTCCATCGAGCAGAAGGAGGAGTCGAAGGGCAACGAGGCTCAGGTCGCCATGATCAAGACCTACCGGGAGAAGATTGAGGCTGAGCTTGCCAAGATCTGCAAGGACATCCTCGAGGTCCTTGACAAGCACCTCATCCCCTCGGCCGCCTCGGGCGAGTCCAAGGTCTTCTACCACAAGATGATGGGCGACTACCACCGTTACCTTGCCGAGTTCGCCACCGGTGACAAGCGGAAGGACTCGGCCGACAAGTCGCTCGAGGCCTACAAGGCCGCGTCCGACGTTGCCGTTACCGAGCTTCCCCCGACGCACCCCATCCGTCTCGGTCTTGCCCTCAACTTCTCGGTCTTCTAGTGGGTTTACAGTTGCACGATAAGAAACTAACGGCCAGCTACGAGATCCTCAACAGCCCAGACCGCGCGTGCCACCTCGCCAAGCAGGCATTCGACGACGCCATTGCCGAGCTCGACACCCTGTCCGAGGAGTCCTACAAGGACTCGACCCTCATCATGCAGCTCCTGCGTGACAACCTCACTCTCTGGACCTCGGACATGCAGGACAGCGGTGAGTCAATCGAGGTGTAACTGCTTGCTGACGTCTAGCCGAGGAGCCCAAGAAGGAGGAGGAGGCTAAGGAGGAGGCCGCCTAAGTGTGATGTGAGAGCATGAACGACGAGACCCGGCAATCCGCATCACTTGGGACCACTTGATCCCCACTTCCTCAACGCATTTGTCTCTGGTGCCTTCGTCGCCCTCCGTTACCCTGTGGTGTTTTCTCTGTTTCGTCGTTTCCCCCCTCCCCCTTCCCAGCAGCCGCCGACGCCAATGAATACTTTTCAGACAGCCTCGCGTGCCGTTCTTGCTTTAATGAAGCCGTGTGAAGCAGTACAAGTGACGAGCAGGTGGCAACTGACGTGAGAGGATTTTTGATGGTGTCAGAAGTTGCGGTCAGAAGCAGTGCTGGGGTGAATGAGCCTCTCGAGAGCGATAGAATCTGTTGGCTAGTTTGCTACTGTTGGCGGCACTGGCAGTGTGCCGTTTCGGGTTTCGTGTTGTTCTGGCGTGTCAGGACATGAGCTACAGGCGGCAGGGCGGCAATGGCTAGAGCGGGGGTTGTAAGCCGACCTGGAAGCTTTCGGTGGTGGCTGTTGGCAAAGTGACGCCACAGCCAAACGCGCCATCATGGCGCCAAAGTTGTGTGGGCGGTGTGGGCAGACCGGAAGTTAGTGTCCCGCCATTGTTCAACCAGACAAACAACCCGACTAGTAGTGTCGTGAGCCAGCAACCCACTTGACAAACCCAGGCTAGCGGCTACAAAGTTTTCTGTTTGCGACTCGGGCTAGCATGGCGGACACGGATGCGGACAACGCGGGGCTCACGAGCGACGCGCGGCCGCTCACGAGCGCCGTGCTCACGGTGCGGATCATCAAGAGCTTCCCTTACCGCACGAGCAAGAACCTCGTGCTGCGCGACCTGGATCTGACGACCACGACGGTGGGCGGTCTGATCGACAAGTGCAAAGAGGGTGAGTGCTGCTGCTAGCTGCTCGGCGGCACAGCACGGCACGCCAACACCGCCGCCGTCGTGGCTTACCCCCCGCAGCCGTGGCCACGCAGGTCGCGTTCAAACTTTACCGCAACGCCAAGCTCGACACGCTCAAGCTGTACACTGTCGCGCACGGGCACAAGGCGAGTTCTAGACGCCGGCATAGGCTAATGGCAGACACAGAACCTCATTATCAACCTCGACAATGACGAGTGGATCTTTACCGACATGGACCAGACGCTCGCGGACGCGGGGTGCAGTAAGCCTTCCTGTCCTCCGACGTCTCTGGCTGACTCTAGAAAACGAGACGGAACTGTCGCTGTTCAACCGCGCAGACTACGACGCGTTCAAGGCAAACCCAGAGGTACGTCCCAAAGACGCAAATAGGTAGCTGACGACCAGGTCAAGTGGGATTGATAGGCACGAGCATGTATTCCGGGTTCTCGCGTGAAGGGGTGACGCAACGTGCGTGCAGGGTCGGCGTCCGCGCAGCTCCGCAGGCCGCAGCGTCAGGGCGCAGCTTGGAGTGACGCCGAGCGGCGCGGGTGAACAGCGTCTTCCATGCCTCGGGGGTATTGCGCAGGAGGTGCATCACGTCGAGAGGATTCACTGAGGAACGCGCCGCGCGCCGGGGGCGCGCTTGCGTGCCACGCGGTTCGGGCAGGGGTTGCTGCGGGCCTGCGGGGCGTCTACGATTGCAGAGCGCCGCGGCGTCGCGGAGTGTGACGCCAACAGCGATGTGCGGCGAGCAAGCAGGATGTGCTGCTCGTCGCGTTCATCGCGGCCCGTGCGGGCTCTACCTTGAGGACACTTAGTCTACGCACCACGCCGCTGCGCCCCGCGACCCGCCACGCCTCGTCCCCGACCGCGGACAGTTCGTTGTGGCTCACTGGGCGTGAAGCTCTGCCCTGCGCCCTTCCACGCACATAGGTGGATGCACGCACCCCGAAACGGGGATGTACGCGCCCCCGTCGCGAACGCGCGGACGTGGTCGCGTGGCCTGTGCGGTTGCACGGAGGAGTGACACGTCGCTGGGGTCCTTGCCGCCTTGCTACATTCTAGGATCGCACGAGAGTAGTGTTGCACGTTAGACGACGGACATCAGTGCCGGTCACAAACCCACAGGAAGCTAGGGATTGCTGCTTTTGCGGATGTCGCTGCCGGCCAGTGCCACGACAGCATATACGCTACTCTGCGCATGCCTATCGCTCCTCATGTACTTCGTAACGCACGCATTGCCACGTCTTATCATGCGCTGCTGGGTGCGCGGGTCCGACAGCGTGGTCCCGGTGCATCCGGGCCGATCACTGATCACTGAATGGAGTTAGCACCTGCCACAAGTGGCGGTGTACCGCATGGCCGGAACACCCGGCGGTCCCGTGACTTCCGGGTCCGCTTCGCGCCTAGAGCGCACGAGCACGCAATAGCGCCTCCATCGTGTAGGGCGGTGGAGCCCACTCGGCCAGCTTGGCCAGCTCGGTTGCGCATGGTTGCGCTTGGTACAGCTTGTGTTGCGTTGGCATGCGTCACTGGCTCATCCGAGCACGCCCAAAGCACGATTTCTGCAACAAGTGGGGTTCTGCTTCGCTTCTGCTGCATCTCTTGTTCTTTCTTTGCTACTGCTACTGCTTGTATGTTACACTGCTCTCCGCTCGTTCTACAAATGGCGATATGCGATTACGTGGTGTTGCTGCTGTTCTTGAATGTGAGTGGAGGTAACGGGAGGAGAGCGCCTGCACACGCGCCAAACGGGTGCCCCAGGAAATGCGACGAAAACGTCTAGTTCGCCTGCTACATTGTCAGTGGAGAGTCCAAGGGGGCGTAGGGCTTACCGAGGCGAAGCCACCCTTGGAGCGGAGAGGACTAGTGCCGAGGACCGAGTTGGCGGGGGGGCTCTGGGCAATGCCGTGCGAGGTACGGGCAATGTTGGCGAGGTCGACGCCGTTCTGCTTGAGGCCGCCTTCGCGGTAACGGAGAGCCTCTGCGCGCTCCTGGTCCGAGACCTGGCTCATGCGGCGGCCGCCGCTAGTAGCCAGGGGGTCGGACGTGCCGCGCGAGTCGAGCTCGTTGATGGGGTTGCGGTCGGCAATGTCCTCGACCGAGGGGTCGTGGACGCGGTGGGCGCGGCCGGCGTTGGCCTCGTCAGCGACCATCTCGCTCTCGTCGTCGTTGTTGCCCTGGCCGTCGTCAAACATGGCAGTCTCGAGCTTGGCGTCCAGCGCGCCATCGTACTCGTCACGGCCCTCGTCGTTAAGGCTGCCCCAGTTGTGGCTGCCAGCTCCGCCCTTGCGCTCAAGCTCAGACTTGTTGAGGCCCGCGCGCGAGTGGCGGTCCTTCAGAATGGCCGCAGGGGATGTGTTACGCTGCATTGAGGCCCAATTTCGGAGGGGGTCAACCAGGGTCGTCGTCGCATCATCAGATCCAGCCGTTCATGCGGTCGTGTGGATCCAGCAGAAGCGAGCCGGTGACGTGACAGGGGGGAGAAGGGCGGGGAGACCAGTGGAATCGGGTTGCGTGGCCGGGTGGTCGTGCGATCACACCGAGTCATGTACCAGTGGCATCCGGGCGGAGCAACAGCACGATAACGGCGTAGAATGGATGGCACGATAGAGGTCACGCGAGCGTGCGTGGATGTGGTGCCGGGGAGGATAGAGATAGCCAGTGGGTGCGGTGGGCGAGGAGGGTCGGGGCAGTCAGAAGCGGGGGGAAGGAGAGTGTCAGTGGAGTGGGCCAGAGGATAAGGATGTGGAGCGACGTACCTCGGTGCGAGTCATGATGGGCAGTAGTTGTTGGTGTTGTTGTTGTTGGTTGCTCGAGAGGGGGTAGTAGTGGTGGTGCTCGGTGATGATGCGTCGGTGGGATGAGGAGGGGGGAATATCGGGGGGAGGTATTGCGTCGTGTGCTTTATACTCGGCAGTCCGAGTCGACAGCAGCAGCAATACCACGATTGCACCACGCACCACGCACAGACGCAGCTGCTGCAATCCCAGTTCATCAGTCACGAGGTCTGTTGTCTGCTGTCTTCCTTGCTCGCGCTACTCGCTTTCCGCCAACTCCTATTCATTTCTAATGCCATGACGGTATGAGGTATTCCATCCTTCCTTCCCCAGGTGACGTCAACCTTTGGCCCTTAGCTTACTCTCCCTGTCTCCGCTTAGGGCGCCTAGTTTCCTAATGCCCACCCTGGCCAAAGCGCAGTGGCTAAGACACAATTGCCATTTCCTAATTCGATTGTAAATCTAGACAAACGCCCAAAGTCTAATTGCGGCTATGGTCTATACCCTCATGTGACCCACCCGGTTAATCCTACAGTGGCCACCATAGCCGCACACCTTCACCCTGTGGGCCTCTCTATAAACAAGCGACACTGCACCACCCAACCTACTCCCCTTGCTTGCGCTTTCGATGCCACCACCGCTTCTTCTTCTTCTTCTCGTCGTCATCGTCGGCATTGTCCTCCTTGACATTGTTCTCTCGCACAATCGCCAGGAACGCAGCTTCCGTAGACGCCCTAAGGTGGTGGTCAGCACTCACTCCCTACCCAGCAAACTCGGGCCTCCGTCGTCCACCCTGGCTCGGCGGCCCTGACAGAACATGCTGGCTCAATGGCGCGGCCATGATCGACACAGCGCCCAGCTCACTCCCCCCCTGACTTCGCTGACTCGACTCACTCGTGCAGTGTCATGTTGGTAATGCCTATGTCGCGCTCGGCGCCCTGCATGACAGCAAGGAGCGCGTCGAGTTCGCGTTCCCGCACGCCCGGTACAGAAATGCGCGTGAGCGTGTCCTGCGCGGCGCGCGCATCGGGGAAACCACGCGCCCAAAGGTACTCGAGCATGGCCGGTACTTCGTCGGCGAGGAGATGCAGCTCGTACGTGGCGAAACGCGACTTGAGCGACGCCGGAGTTCCAAGCGCTGTTTGCGTCAGTGGCTTGTTGAACCGCACAGGGTCGCGACGAGTAGGGGCCTATTGTCTCCACACCAAGAGGACAAAAGGACATGTGCGGTGCACGCACAGCCCACGCCGAGCCCACGAAACGAAACTTACCTAGCAGTTTGGACGCAATGATGCCGACGCGGTTGGCAAGCGCATCCACCTCCTCCATCGAATGTGTTGTCATGACCACAGCACGCTCGCGCGTGAGCGTCTCGAGCTGGTGGGCGTTAGTACGTGGCAGAAGGGATGGCCTTACGGTGCCCCACGCCTCGCGCTTGCTGAAGGGGTCGACGCCGGACGAGAATTCGTCGATGAGGATCACCGGCCGGTCGCCAATCAGCGCGATGGCGAGCGACAGCTTGCGCTGGTTACCGCCGGACAGGGATGCCGCGAGCTCGTTCGCTTTGCCGAGCAGTCCCGAGACGGCCAGCAGCGCGTCAACGTCGCGTGAAAGCGCCCAGCGAGGGACGCCCTTGAGGCGGCCGTACAGCCACAAATGCTGGTAGACTTTTGGTCAACGGAAATCTAGCCTGTGTACTTACCCGTGAGATGCAAGTCGATTGCGCTGTGCTGCGGACACACACCGAGCGAGCCGCGACTAAGGTCAGCAGGCGACATTCGTGAGGCAACTTACGCAACGTTACGCGCGCGCACGACAGAGTGTCCCATGACGCGAACGTCGCCGCGCGTCGGCTCTACAACGCCGCGGATACACCCGAGCGTGGTCGTCTTGCCTGCGCCGTTGGGACCGATGAGGGCAAAGGTGTCGCCCTGCGCGACGCCAAAGGACACGTCGTCGACGCTGGGCTTTGTGCGCTTGCCAAACTGCTTGGTGAGGCGCTGGGTGATGAGAGCGTCGCTGCAGCCCGACGACTCGACGCGCGCCTTCTCGTCGAGCACGTCGGCGCCGCGGTTCGTGTCGCTGACGCCCTTGAACCTGCGCGACGCAAAGATCTGCGACGGGCGCAGCCACCACGGCATGGGGCGCCCCGAGTCAACCCACACGAGCAGCCCGAACGCGATCAAGCCCTGCACGATCATATACACCACGGGCGCACCGAAGAGGGTGATGTCGCTCAAGTCCTTGGTAGTCTTGTTTCCCTTGCCGTCACAAAGCAGGTTGAAGACGTTGACGCTGACAAAGGCAGCGCGGACCAGCGACACGACGGGGTGGAGCACGGCGTAGCCCATGTGCGCAATCGTCATGGTCCGGTCGGCCTTGTCGGTCTTGTCGGTCGTCTGAATGACCTGGTACAACACGACGTAGAAGAGGAAGACAACGCCGTTGATCATGGCGACAGCCGCCCACGAGCCAAAGCTCGTCTTGAAGAAAAGCGAGAAGAAGAAGGCGTAGCACGTCGCCGAGATGCCGTACAGCACGAGACAGACCCAGAGCTGGCCTAGTCCCTGGAACTGGCCGACGCCGGCGCACGCAATAATCACGATGGTAGATACCAGAAGGATGCCGGGAACCTCGTACAGAAGATTGCCGGCCCACAGGGCGGCGGGGCGCGCGCCGTTCGAGTACTGGTTTACACGCACGCCGCTCGTCTTTTCGGTTGACGGGTAGATGGCGGCAAAGGCCGGCCAGATGGCCATGACCATGCCGAAGAACGTAACCCACAGCAGCACCTTGCCCGTTGGCGAAAAGTCGGGGAACGGGATGACCTCGTAGTTGACGGCGATGCGGAACGCGTTGGTGTTGGGCGCGAGTTGCTGGAACAGGCTGTTGGAGTAGAGGTTGAGCGCCGAGAGTCCGCGGATTTGCATGAGGTGTTCGTCCGGATCGCCTTGGTACGCGACGATGGCGCCGCCGGGGCTCGAAAGGCCCGCGAGCGACACGCCACCGTACCGTAGCGACTTCCACTGATTGTGAATCGTGTCGACGAAGGAGCTGTTGCCGTCGACTTTGGTGACCGGGTTGACGGCATCGAGCCAGCTTCCGAGCTGTGCGTCGCCTGTCGACACAAGCGGCGTGAAGCCTCCAAACGCGAACATGGACTGCGGATACGTGAGCTGGCGAAAGCCCTCCTCTGTTTTTACAACAAACTCGCAGCTCGGCGAGCGGCCGTCCATGAACACGAGTGGGATCGTCGCCCCGAGAGCGACTCCCACGACAGCCGCAACGGGAATGAGCCAGCTGCGGCGGAACACCAGCCAGCGCTTGTGTACAATCGTCGCAACCATTTCGGCGCCCGAGCGCCACCAGACCCGCGGCTCGCCGGGCGTGAGGTACAACTGCTGCTTTCCGTTACCATAGGAGAGCTGCATCTCGATGTCGTCGGCCTTGAAGCCGTCATCAAGGGTCGACGGCGCGGCAGAGACGGAGCGCGATGCGCCGCCCCCAAGACGCAGGTTACCTGCGGAGTCTACGTCGTCGGTCGCGTTCAGATCGAGGAACACCTCCTCAATGGTCGTGCTGCCGATCTGGTACTCGATGCGGCGGTTGGCGCGGCGCATGTTCTCTACGGCGTGTGCAAGGCGGCGTACCAGCGCGACGTTGTTGCTTCCGGTGCCAAAGACGTGCTTGCCTTTACTCGAGCGCATCGTGACGTTGGGGTCGAGGCTCTGCAGTGCCTGGAGGACCTGGAGGGGATCGACACCCGGCGCGTCCGTGATAGTGACAAAGAAACCGCGGCCCAATGTGGTCTTGAGGGCGACAGGCGAGTCGACAGCGAGCAGCTTGCCCGGCGCCTGCAGAATGGCAATGTTGTCGCCGAGGTAGTCTGCCTCGTCGAGGAAATGCGTCGTGAGTACAATAGTCGCCGAGCCGCGGTACGCGCTAACGACCTTCCAGATGGCGCGCCGGGAGAGGGGGTCGAGGCCTGACGAGATTTCGTCAAGGAGAAGGAGGTTGGAGTTTCCAGCGATGGCACACGCAAGCTGGAGTTTGCGTTTCTGGCCGCCTGAAAGTGTCTTGGAGAGCGCGGCGCGCTTCTTGGTCAGGTCGCAGCGATCGACGAGGTCGCGGTCGAGAGCGACGTCCTTGCGCCCATCGAGACCCTTGATTGCGCGCCACAGGCGGACGTGTTCCTCGCAGTTCAGGTCGTCCCACAGCACGTCCTTTTGCGTCGCAATGCCAATACGCAAGTCGTCTGCGTACCGCACGCTCCCCGAAGTTACCTTTGTAAGCCCCGAAATCGCAGCGAGCGTCGTCGACTTGGCAGCGCCGTTACGACCCAACAGGCAGAAGATTCCGCCGCGGGGAATGTCGAAGCTGAGATCTTCGATTGCGACGACGGATTTTTCCCGGCCAAAACAGTGGAACTGCTTCGACGTGTACTCCTTGTGCAGGTGGTCGACGCGCACCGCAGTGCCGGGCGGAAGTGTTTCGTGATATTTCCTCTTGAACGCAAACATGCTCCGGCTTGTGCCGTGCGTCGAGGGAAGGCCGTAGATGAGGCGCTCAAGGTACACTGCCAAGACTGGCCAGATGAAGATGTTGGCCTGGCGTTAGTCCAGCTTAACCGGCAGGTCATCTCACGATGCCAAGAATGAGGAGCACGATGACGGGCGCATCGCCGTGCGGGCTCTTCTTCGTCCACGAAAAATCGACGTGGCTGAGGTCAAACGAGGCGGCGATGCGGTGTACAAAGACAATGAGGGAGGAGGGGAAAATGATTGTGAGGACGATTTGTGCGCCTGCGTTCGAGTTGACAATCATACCGATGACTGCGCCAATAACACACACGCCGACCGCTGCAGTGTTAGCCAGAGTACTAACCAATAAACGTACAGGCAATGGCCGACAAGGTCGGTTTCTTGGCAAAGGGGACGGCGATGATGAATGTCCAGCTCGCGAGCGACAGGCCGAGGATGACATATGCGACGATGAAATAGCCCATGTTGGTGTGCTTGAACGTAGAGCTGCGGTAGATGGCGGCCATTGCAACCCAGCTCGGCAGGTGCGCCGCGCTAATACTGAGGTGCCAGGATCTGTGGTCAGCTTGGGCCATGAAAGAGAGTTACAGTAAACGAGCCAGGGTGCTACACCCCATGGCTTCAAGCATCTCGGTCAAACCGATGGAACGCTCCATCGCGACGTAGCCAGGGAGGTGGTACACGATGAACAAAAAGTTGACAATGTACGAGATGACCAGCGCGCCCCGCATGCTCTTCATAAAATCTGTCGTCAGGGCCACCACTTCAAGTGCCACTCACCGCCGCGCACCTTCTCCTGGTACCCATCCTCGTCGAGGTTGGTATAAATCCAGCCGAGGGGGCGCTCTGGTAACGTCCCTGTCGTCTCGTTCATCCACGTCTGCGGATCAGCTGTGCCAACGGTCGTGGCTCACGCTGTCGATCGCCCACTGCAGGGGCAGAAAGCGGTGCATAAAATCGTCCTCCTTCCAATTGTCGACGTTGACGACGTCAAGGCCAATGTCGCCACGAATAGTGTAGTTCTGCTGTTAGCGGAGTGCAAAGGACTGATGCGCACAAGCAACCCGCTCTCCCTGTCCACGTTCTGGAAGAACACCGCTCCGTAGCAGTTAGACCGCCCGTTCAGATTAGTCGTGCACGACGTGAGGAGGTCCCTTTCCGTCGGCAGTTCCTCGATGTTGACGTTACTGTTGACTCCCGAGTTTGCGAGCGCCGTCCGGAGAAGAGCCATGCCATTACCTGTCGGGTCGTACGCGACAAGTTTGCTGTTGATGAGGTCGGAAGGCGGTTCGGGGATGGCGGCGATGTGCCCCTGTCCGCGTGTTCCGCCGTCCTTGAAGAAGTTCTATGGTCAGGAGCTGTTTTGGGGGAAGTTAGCCACGTACGATTGTGTTGGCAACATAGGACGTGTAGAGGATAGGGATGATGAGGCATCGGAAGAGGTTCCACCATTTGTGGCGCCAGATGATGATCCTGGCTGTCAGCGTCAGCGGAGTGGTTGGTCAGTACCAGTTCTTGCGGCACAGCGCGGCCGTCTGTGTCCACAGCTTGCTGTCGTGCCGACCCATGGTCAATGCACGCGTCAGTAGTGGTTGGTTAGATGCTTGCTCGCTGTGGGGAATAGCGGTGGACGCCGCATAACGGCTTGCGCCTTTATATGCCGATTGCCAAGGATACTCGGCGCCGAGCTTGGCACACTACACAGCAGCGGCAGCGGTTACTTGCAACTATTGCACCGGGTCCGAGCCTGTACTGCGCCCGCCGCCCACCAACTCCCACGACAATGACGCCAGATGTACGCACGGGCATTGCTACATACATGGGTGGTACGTTTGTAGCCCGGGAGCCGATCAAGGATCTGGCCGCTCGTGCCTGGGGTGCATCAGGTAGATCTTGCGTTTTGCTTGGGTGAGCTTGGAAGCCGGGAGGTCGTTCTCGGCGACGGCATCCTCCCCACCTTGGGTGGAGAGACGTGGGGAGACGGCCAGCGGCACAGTGGTGGTCATGGATACAGTACGGCACCGACGACCGGCGTCGCGTTCGGCCCACGTATCGGCTGGTCTCCAAGCACCACTACTGGTGGCGGAGGGCAGTTCGGAGGCCAAGTTTCGGAACCCGGAAAAGCCGTTTGGGACACACGGAAGAACCTTGCTCCCGCGCCCCAGCTCGGTTCCCCTCGCTTCCACACCTCGTGCGCCGACACCGAGCACCGTCTCGGCCGTCTCCGAGACGTCACCAGCGGTGCCGTACACTGGTGCGGACAGACATGAAACGAGGCGAAGCGGCGATGTATGCGTTCTTGGCGGATGTTTACCTTCTGTTTGGTCTTCGCAGCGGCGGAGCGTCGGAGAAGCATGCGAACGCGTGGCGGTGGCAGCTAGATGCAAGTGCTTAGCGTGAGCGGCCGAACGGATATGCTCTGGAGCAGGTGACGAGCGCCAAAGCAGTGCTGTGGCAGTGTCCTCTGCACTAGCTGCGACCTTGTCCAAGCAAACAAGACATTTGGAAACTCTGCAACGGCTGTAAGGGCGGTCGCCATGTCGGTCTCCACACCATGACCGGACTAGTGCCCCCCACGTCGCGGCTCCGGGATGCGATGCACCACCACAGCCCGCCACATATCCTGCGGTGCAGCACGCGTCCGACGCGTTTACGGAGCCGGACTCGGTCGGACTTGTCGCGGGCGTTATGGCGTGCTCGACCGGCTGTTGTTTGTGCTTAAGCCACGGGCTTGGCGCATGGCGAACGTGCTCAGCACGCGTCATTGAAAGTGCTGACGTTGAGAGATCTAGACGTACATGATGTGTGACGTAGCTGACATTCGTTCTATACCTTGTCCAGTCCTTCCAGGTTTGTCATCTGGTCTCTGAGAGCACCGCGTCAAATGCAGCTCGCAGATCCGGCTTGCTCGCCCCGAAGCGACGCCGAGGCACCGGCCATGCTTAAGATCCTTGGCACGACCGAAACCTTTCGCCCGTCTCGTTTCGGCTCATTTGCCCGGTTTCTAAACTTGTCCACCGGCCATCTCAGCGACGAGCAGTTCGCAGGTTTGCCCGAGCACACGACCTCCCCGAACTCGATAACACGTCGTCGGCGAACACGCCTATCCTCGAGACATGCATGCAGCAGCCTGAGAACAACTTGCGAGCTGGCCTGAGCGAATGGTGGGTGCTCTGTTGGGTGTGTCCGGCAAACGGGCCGACGAGACGCAAACTCGCCGACAAGGAGCATGTGCCCACCCGCATTCCCACCCTGTATGCGTCCCGCGTGCGGCGTGGGTACAGTATTCGCCGTAAGCATCAGACGAGTAGAGTTGTGGGCTCCGGACTCTGTGCTCCGGCCAACAAGCAGGCAGGTATGGAGACTCCAGCTGACCTTTGACACAACCACCACAGAGCACAGAGTCACACTCGTGTGCATACTACTTATTACTCCATGGCAACGTCGGGGGCCCGGGACTCTTTGCCGCCCTTACCTGTCCTGCGGTGCGCACAGCTACCCCCGACAAACCGCTCGTAGCACTACAGAAAGAACATGTCGCCCCAAACGCCCGACTCTGAGAAGGCGTCGCCGCTCACAGACGACAGCGCCAGCCACAGCATCATGGACCGCCCGCGGTGGTACCGCTTCGGCGTCAACTCGTGGAGCCAGATCGCCCTTGTGTCGCTGTGCTGCTTCTGCCTCCCAGGGATGTACAATGCAATCTCGGGCTTGGGCGGCAGTGGCCAGCTTGATCCAACTGTGGGTTACTTCAATGATGCCCTTTTCCTAACCAACTAGGTCGGCGCAAACGCCTCGGTCGCACTACTCTCCGTCGGCGCGGCGACGGGCCTGCTCGTCGGCCAGCCCATGTTCGACATCTTTGGCGTGCGCTGTATCATCCTCGGCGGATGGACATACGCGCTGTACACTGGCTCGCTGCTCAACTACAACCACCGCGGTAACGGCGCGTTTGTCATTGCTTCTGGCGCGATTCTAGGTCTCGGTGCGACACTCCTCTGGGTCACCCAGGGCGCCATCATGCTCTCGTACCCACTCCCGCACCAGAAAGGCCGCAGCATCGCGTTCTTCTGGATGGTCTTCAATCTCGGCGGCGCCATCGGCTCGTTTATCTCTCTCGGCTTGAAGTGGGTCCAGGCTACCTCGTCTTGGCTAACGTCAGCTTTGATCGCCTCAAAGCCGGAACCGTCAACGACGGGACATACATTGCCTTCATGGTGATCATGCTAGCCGGCTGGGGACTGTGCTTCCTGCTCGTGCCGTCGCACCTGGTCCGCCGGAGCGACGGGTCGCGCGCCGCACCGATGAAGAGCGAGGCGGCCGAGCCTTCCTTGCCGTGGTTCAAAAAGTTTACGCAAACGGCCAAGCGCGAGATCATCCACATCATCCAGCTCAAGGACGAGCCGCGTATCCTATTCCTCATCCCCGTGTGCTTTGCCGCAAACTGGTTCTACTCGTACCAGCAGAACATTGTCAACGGCGGGTCGTTTACGCTGCGCGCGCGCTCGCTCAACTCGGCGTTGTACTGGGCCGCGCAGATGTTTGGCGGCATGGCGATTGGCCTGATCCTCGACATGCCATGGTTCACGCGTCCCAAGCGCGCCCTGTGCGGCTGGGCGTTTGTGTTTGTCACAGGCAACGTGATCATGGGTGGCGGTCTGGCGTACCAGCGCTGGTTCGACAAGCAGGGCAAGAAGAACTTTATCGACCTTTCCGACTCGGCGCTGTACGTCGGTCCCTGCTTCCTCTACATTTTCTACGGCATGCTCGACGCATTCTGGCAGGGATTCGCCTACTGGATGCTCGGCGCACTCTGCAACACGCCCAAGGAGGCGGCGCGGTTTGTTGGTGTCTACAAGTCGCTCCAATGTGTCGGCGGCGCCGTCGCCTTCCGCCTCACGGCAAACCACCTCAGCAGCATGAAGCAGTTCATCTCGAACTGGGCTCTCATCGCCGGTGCGCTCCTCTTTGCCCTCCCCGCTGTCCTCCGCGTCACCGAGCCGACCGAGACCGAGGCAAAGGGTCTCTTCCTCACCGAAGACGACGATCGTCCCGGCGCGCGTAACAAGGAGGCTGCGAATGAACGGGTGCATGTGCACCAGCAGGCTGAGAGGAAGTAGGACAGTAAGGAGTAAAGCTATTGCCTGAGGTTGTGGTGGGGCGGTATCTTGGGGTTGTCCAGAGCGGAAGGGCTGCGTTCCGTCTCGATATTTCTTGGTACTAGTGTAGCACTGTAGTACATGTATTGGCATAATACGACGAGTGATAGCTCTCTACGGCTGGCAGTAAGGTTGCTGACGAAGTTGTGGCCAGACACTGACTTCATGAGCGAGAAGACCTAGCATTGTCTCCACTAAGACTTCTCCACAAGACCTGTGAATCCCCACACCAACAACGCGCGCAGACCCGGCCAGCTCCGTCACTCGTCATGCAACTCCACGCCACTCACACGACAACCGTATCTAGACGTACGGCACGGCGCTAGCATTCGTGTTCCGGAATCGGGCCGCGGGGCCCTGACGCGGGTCGCGCGACGAGGTCGCGTGAGACGACGTCGTCGCGGCGAACGCGGCGGCGTGCATCGATCGGCACGGACTCAGCCATCGGCGACAACCCCATCGCATGGTTGGAACGGCGATTGTTACCTTGTCGGTGAGTTTGTTTGGGTCCTCGCAGTCTTGGTCGGTACGTTTGCCGAACGGCCCTATCGTTCAAGCTGTATACATCCTCATTTACGTCCCCGGTTTCGTCATACCCTCGCCTGATCGTATCGGACATCCCCGGCCATCACTATGCCGTTCTACCTCTGTATCGACGGCGGGGGGAGCAAGACGCTTGCGGTAGTCGCGGGCGTGCAGGGGGGACGCATCCTCCGCGCGCGGGGCGAGGCGGGACCATCTAATTTGTGCGTAGGACACGCGGACGCGGACGCCGACGCCGAGCTGACGGAAGGACGTTTGGCCTTGACGTGTGTCTAGACGCGACGCGCGCCGCCGTCGACGCCGCCGTGGCGGCGTTACGCTCCGAGGGCGGGGGATATGGACTGGCGTGGCCACCGGAAACGACGCGCGCGGGTGGTGTAGAGGGATTCACCGCCGCGTGGGCGGCGTACGCGGGCTGCGCGCGTGCCGGCGACCGCGCGCTCCTCGGTCCCCCGCTAGCGGAGCTCGTTGGGACGGGCGTGCGCCTGCGGCTCAGCAGCGACGGCGAGCTGCTCACTGCGCCCATGGCGCACGCACCAACCGGCGTCGACGCGTGCGTCACGCTTATCTGCGGCACGGGCAGCCTCGGGCTCCTGTGGCGCCGCGACGCCGCCGAGCCCGGCGGTGTACGCCAGGTCGCGCGAAGTGGCGGGTGGGGCGCGCTATTAGGCGACGAAGGCAGCGGGTGGTCGCTAGGGAGGGAGGGCGTCAAGGCTGTGCTGACCGCTGCGGCGAACGGGATCCCGGCGCCGGCATGGCACGGAAATGTGCTCGCGCATTTCGGAACAGCCCACGCAGATCGCCTCATCGCCTCGGCGTGCGCCCTCGACCCATCCCTCCCGCCCCCGCTTGCCGATAGTGAGCGCAAGCGGCGGATTGCCGCTTGTGCGCGTATTGTCGTTGACGCGGCGCGCGCTGGCGATCCAGCAGCGTTGGCGCTGGTCGACAAGGTCGCCGCGCAGGTCCTCGATACCCTCGCCCCGCTTGTTGAGCATGCTTCCTCCCTGCATGCCATGCTCGTGGTCGCTGGCGGGCTCGGACAAGAACCCACGTTTTGGGATCGCGTTGAGGCCCTGTTCGTCGAGCGTGGATGGGCATGGGCGCAGGTCGTCAAAGTTCCCGAGCCGGCGATGGCGGGTTTGGACGTACTTCTCCAAGACGCCAAGTCAAACGGCCAGTAGACGACTGGTATTGCCCCCAGACTATTGTAGACCATGTACACCTATGTCCTACCTGTGCGCGACGCACTCCCCATAGCGAGGCTGCGCAAGCCGCAAAGCTAACAATACATGTCTGGTCTATATCTCGATGTATACTAAATCTACGCAACAGTGTCAGTATGGCCGTTGGCGCCATTCGCCGCGCCGTCAGCCTCGAGGGCCTTCTTGAGCAGTCCTTGCACGGCCTCGAGGCGCTGTGCCGCCTCGGTAGGCGAGCACGACCAGCGGGCGGCGACCATGGCAACTTTGAGGGTACCCCCTGCCTCATCGACGAAACGGTCGATGGCCTCGTCGTCTGTGAGGTCGACGGGGAGGCGGGTGCCGTCCGCCGCGAAGGGTTCAAGGACGGAGCGGAAAATGTGGCGTCCGCGGTGGATCAGTTTTGCGTTGGAGCGCTTCACGTCCACCATGAGGTTTCCGTACGTCTTGCCAATCTTGAGCTGGACACCGGTAGATACCATGTTGAGGATCTGGAGTTAGCCGGAGCACACACTGCCTAAGCTTACCATCTTTTGCGCGGTACCGCTCTTCATCCTCGTACTGCCCGTGACCACCTCGGGTCCGACAGGGCACTCGACGACGACGTCGGCGGCGCCGCGCATCGCGCTAGGCTTGACACAGCAGATCCCCGCCGTGAACGCACCGGCGTCGCGGGCCCACCCAAGCGCACCGAGGACGTACGGTGTCCTTCCTGACGCAGCGAGGCCCACGACGCTGTCGAGCCCACTGAGTGGGGGGTGCAGCGCCTGTAGATCCGCCTCGCCGAGCTCGGGCTTGTCCTCGGCTCCCTCGACGGCATACTGGATCGCCGTGTTACCGCCGGCAATGAGACCGATCCACTGGCCATACGGCGCAGAGAACGTTGGTGGGCTAGGCGTAAGCGCATGACTCAGTAACAGATACCCACATCTCGCTCGCGTCGAGGATACCTAGCCGTCCTGACGTCCCGGCGCCGACGTAGACTACGCGGCCGCCGCGCGCGACCCGCGGCGCCAGCGCGTCAATCACCGCGGCGATCTCGGGGATACACCGCTGCACGCTGAGCGCGACCGTCTGGTCCTGCGCATTGATCATGCCTAGGCGGTCAGCGGTTGTTTCCGCGCGTGGCGGGTGGGTGCTATGCTCACCGCACATCTCCTCGGTCGATGCGATGTCAATGTTCTGCGTCTGCGCGTTACGTCCCTCGGTCTGAAGGATCGACAGGTCAACAAAGGGTACGGGGGTTGCGGCGGCCGCCGCCGCCGCGCCATTCGTCGGCGTCGCGGCGCCGTGCGGACTCGGTACGCGTGACGCGTACGAGTTGGCCATGATGTCGTTCGGCCCGTCGTGCCGCCGCAGGGACGCGTGTACGTCCGTGAGGAGCACAGGCGCCTTTGCGCCGTTAGCGCCGCCTAGCGCGCCATTGACCCCCGTCGTCGCACTGCACGAGACGGAACTCCTAACTGTTGTGCCGTTGACGGGTTTGTGCGCGTGTGCGTGGGCGTGCGGGTTCACAACCATGGTAGCAGCGGGACTCATGGTGGACTCGAGGGTTGGGTGTGGCGCATGTGCCGCGCCGCTGTGCACTGATGTATATGACGGTGAGTGTGTAGTTGCAGCATGCAAGCTTGCAGTTGGGCTCGACTGGAGTAGTTGCAGCGGCGGCGTAGCAATGCGGCCGCCCCGACGCTATCCACTAAACCTTGCACGGCCCATGGCGTCGGCATCTTCCCCGATCCCCACCCAGCGGCAAACCCGGTGTCGGATAACGCCGGCCCGCCCGGGGGTACCTCACCAAACGTTCAAGGATGCATGCACTTCAGGCACTCATGCTGCTCGGTGTCCGGCATACATACTTGTCGGAGGGTTTACGGCGGCCAGCTCGCCGTATCTCGCCCTTCCTGGCGAGCTCGGCGAGCGTGTCGCGAGATTGGACGCGAGCTGTCGCGAAATCTGACAGGGGGAGGTGGGTAATCAGGCCGAGGGGGCCGAGCAACTTGTGTCCCAGATCTGCGCGCCTGCGTGCCAGGCGCTTGTGTCTCAAACGTCGCATTCGTAGCTACAAGATTGAGCTCAATTACGTAGTCTCGGCCAACACTGCGAGAGGACGCTGGACATGGGCTTTGTTATTGCTGGTGCGACTAGCCGGATCGCGGGGCCCAGTCGACTTGCGGGGCCAGACCAACTGGTCGGCAATAAGTTACACGGCCCCCATGTGCTGTTATTGCTGTCGGCCAACCCAGTCGAGGCCGCGCGGTGGCCAATCGACCTGCGGTGGTGGGGGTGGCACGAGCACTTCGCCTGTAGGGAGCCCCAATACACCGCTGAGGTCGGCCCAGAAACTGTCGCTGCCGGTATACGCCATGAGGGGGAGTTCGCCCTCTGCCGCTGGCGTGAAGCCTGTGGGCTGGAGGGGCTTGGGTGGCTTGGTGTTGCCCGCGGCGCTGCCGTGCGCAGCCTCGAGGCGCTCGTGTAACCGCCGCACGAGCTTGCTCCCTGATGTCTGGAGCATGGCGGAGAGGGCGACGAAGAGGTCGAGCGAACGGGGCACGAGCGGGTCTGGAGTCAGAACGCGGGTTGCGGCAGAGCTCACCGTCAGCGGGCAACGCCAAAGCTGCGATCATGGCAGAGTGCAGGAACAACTTTGGCCAGAGCTGAAGAGACGCGCTCCACTTCCCCACCACAAGGCTGAGGAGGTCGCGTGCGGTCGCCTTGAACTGTTCCGGGTCCGCCTGCGGCCCTTGGTCCAGGTACCCGTCAATCACGACGAGCGCGACGCAGTAGTACAGGTGAACGAGGTCGAGGAGAAACTCGCGCCCGCTGCCAGTTGGCAGCTTTGCCGGGTCGGCATCTGCCATCAGCTTTGGGCGCCAGATCGACCCACTCTGTATCTCAAAGAGCCACTTTGGCCGCCAGTTCTCGAGGTCGTCGCGGCACCGCCGCAGCACAATGATCTCGGCGTACGTCAGTGGTGTCGGTCCCGCCGTACCCGTCAGCGCCGTCATGACGAGGCTGCGCGCCGACGTTATCGCGCGGTTCAGGTGTCCGAGCGAGTCAAAGAGCTCGTTCAGCGCAGATAAAAGCACATGGCTCGAGCTGCGCGCGGGTACGCCTGGCGGTGGCGTCGCGGGCACGATCGGCACTGACAAGTGCAGGATACCGTGCGACACAGTCGTCATTTCAAGGAAATCCCACACACGCCGGTCACGGAAGTCGCCGTGGTCTGGCGTACTCGTCTCGACAAACGCGCCATACACCAAGCCTATCGTCAGCTCACTCAGACCTTCGAGCCTTACCGGCGGTGATCTCGTCGGCCTTCCAGAACCACGTCCGGGCAATACCGAGGCCGACGACGTCGTCCCACGTCTTGGGGACTGTGACGTAAAGGAGGCGCACAAGCGCACGCTGGAAAAGCTCTTCCCATCGCTCAACGGGCGTGCGAAGACTGCCGTGAGGGGCAAAGCGCTTCGCCGACGCCGTGACCACCGCAGTGAAGAGGAGCGGTGAAGGGGTCGCGAGCTCGGTGGACGCCGTGAAGCCATGGAAGATGGCTAGCGAGTCGTAAAAGCTTTCGTCAGTTCTCCATTTGCGTTTACACTCACTATTCCCACAGGACCGCTGCGTCGTCGATACTGACGTCGAGGGGGGCGGGGCGCTCGAGCTCGGCCAGTGTCGGCTTGAGGATGTCCCGGAGTGTGGTCAAGTGGGTCGGGAAAGGCGTAGCGCTGGGTCCGGCGCCAGGTGGGGCGTGCCCGGGGTGAGAAGCATGAGGCGTGGGAGAAGCGGGGTGTTGGGGATGACTGCGTGAAGGGCCATGTGGTGGTGGCGGCGGTACCGCGGTGAATACCTGAGATGGTCCAGCAGTGGGCGGACACGACGGTGGTCCGCGGGATGCACGCGACCCCGCGTCCCGCGGCGGCCACATCTGTGCCTGCAGCTCGGCGTTGGCGGCCTTGACCGCGTCAAGCTCGGCGCTGAGCGCCTGCAGCCGTGTCTCGACGCTCTGTTGCCACCGCAGGTCGTCCATCAGGATCGCGGCGTTGGCGCGCGGACGCACAACGCACTCGACCCCGTCGTCCGTGCACCTGGCGTCAGCGCGTGCGCGTGCGTACGCCACCTCGCCCACTGCGCTGCGATACGCTGCACAATGCATCACACCGTTACGCTTCTCACGGGCGTGTGTTGCTCGCGACCTACCTCGTGCACGGCTTATCCGGGCCGCCATCGCACTTTGCATTAGCAACCACCCACACAGACGCATCCACCCTCGCGCCCGCCTCCACACACCTTTAGCTTTTGCCGCCGGCAATGCAGGCACGCACTGGAGCGTTTGGGTTTGTGTTGCCCCGCTGCAACTGCCGAGGTCGCGTCGCCGCCGCCATGGCTATCTGCCCGCGGCATCGTGAGTGGTTGAGTAGTGTCGGACAACAAACGATACGGGGTCGGCCAAAACGCCGGGGAAATATATCATCCAAAACCGGAAAGTTCAGCCCTGCGGGACAGCATATGTATGCAGTCTACCGAATATCAGTATGGGCCAATGGGCTAGTTGCTGACTGGTGATAGGTCAGAGTCAATCTTTCCCTCTATTTTCCGAGGAACATGGGTTCGACTCTGGCCTGCAGCAGATAAACGGTACTTTGTGTCCACCGGGCGGCAGGGTTCGGCTTGGTTTAGTTCGCTCGACCCCCGACTCCCTAGTCGTTCCAACATTATTTTTGCCTTGTCCGCAGAGTGAGTGCGTGAGTAGGTCGTCACAAAGTCGACAGTAGATGCCAGCCAGGGAGAGCAGACGGTGTCCTTGTCAGACCGTTTCCGCTTGGCGAGGTCCAGTTAGTGCCCCAACCTGACGATCACAGTTTATGCATTGCAGTGACAGTGCAGTACCGCGCACATTGAAAGTGCCTCAGCCCCGTGAGAGAGGGTGAATTTGGGTGACGGACGGCGATGTTGGTGAGGGAAGGTGACGATGTCTCGCAGGGTCGTACAGATGTCAATGCCCAAGAGTCGTCCAACTTCTTCCCCCCTTCCTTCCTTCTGTCGTTCTCTACGTTACAACCTCTTTAAAGCCCAACTTGCTTCTGTCATTCGCTTCATCTCTCATCCCAGCTCCAACCCCCCTCTCTTCGCCAAACTCTCGCTGTACACATTTCCCTGTTGCCTGTCGCACCCCGACAGCGCCATCGCCACAACGCGCAGCCATGGACGACAACTCTGTTCGCGGTAGAGGTGATCCCTCGACGCCTTCTCTCCCAGCCACGTCCCTCCCAGCCTCGTCCAATGCTGGTTTACTTTTACCCACCCTCGAGCACGAACCTTCCTCAACTGCCACTGACCCTTCTTCTCGACAGACTCAACACGTCAACAGCACGGCCAACGCAGAGTCCGTGACCCAGACAACGGACGAGATGTCTTCTCCGCCCGTCAAACTTCCGTCCGGCACGCGACACCCGCTGGTCTTTTACGAAAACAAACTGTGGCCGTCGACAGCCCGTCTGGAGGACGTGGAGACTGTCGTTGTGGCCGACTGGCCAGGATGGTGCCACCTCGCCTATCTCATTCTCGAACCTAGCCGCCACAATTCGGACGCGCCCCTTCCCTCGTCCTGGTTCCGCGAATCCAACCTCTTCCCCAAGATCCACACCTTTATGTTTACCGCCAATGCCCTTCGACTCGTCTGTGAAGGTGTTTCTGAGCTTGCTCCACTTCCGGGACCTCCAGTCCCCCGCTCCGAGTGGGTGCGGAGACTTGTAGAGAAGGACAAGTCTCGACTGCTGGACCAGCGCGCCCTCGCTGCCGGACAGGCGGCGCGACCAGGCTACCTTCCATTCTCCGTCCTCAGCAACATTCTGACCATTACTGCATTTGGTCTGCGCCCGCAAACCATTCGCTATGGCCTTGCCACCGGGGAAAAAAGCGCCATCGACAGTGACGCCCCGGGACCGGAAGAAGCGGCCAGCCATGGCCGAACTCGCGACGCAAACCCTCGCATTGCCCAAATTACCAACACCATTCTTAACTGCCTTGCTTCCGCCTGGGAGCCACTGGAGGTCATCGCCGATGACCCAGAAACCCCCTTCCTCACTGTGGGCAACACACCTTTACATAGGTACATCCTCAGCCCGCCGCCCAACGACCTTCGTGTCCGAGAGACAACCGTGTGCCTGGGTTCACGCCGCCTTGCAAGTGGTCCGAGTCGCTCGCTAATAATTGTGGAGAATCCGGGTTGGGGTTCAACACACGTCAAATGGCTTGCCGAGGATGAACGGGCCGGTGGCTCGAATCACCTTCACCGTGCAGCCGGCTCCGGCGAGGAGTATGGAATATACGCCAACGAGGAGTGCTGGATGTACTCCAAAGAGACGGTCATTTTCAGCAGCGGCGTACTCTCGGCAGATATGCTAGAGGAGATACTTCAAGAGCACCTTCCCGAGAAGAGGTACCATGTCATGAACGACCCGACAATGCTCATATACGTCTCGGACCCCAGCCATTCCCAGCTGCCCACCGTGCCCGTTCGCCTCCTGGACTCTGTCGATGTCGCTTTCTTCACGGGCCAAGATCAAGATCCCGCATCAATCGTGTAGCTCGAGGCAGCCGTTGTCGAGTTGTCTTTGTCCGCCGCCAGTGATCACATTTTCAGGGATGTGGAGATCAGCAGAGGCTAGAAGAGAACTCTAGACTCTTCGGTGGTGCATGTGTAGTGGTGAGCACGTTGAGAATGTTATACGTTGAGAATGTTATACGTTGAGAATGTTATCCTACGTGAGAAGTGAAGCAGGCCAAGACGCCCCGCGCACCTCTTCTTGCATTTCAAAGCCGGGGCGCGTTGGCGATTGTCCCACTGGTGCAGCGACGAACGGTTGGTTTCTGGGTGAAGATGGGGCTTTTGTCCAGGACGAAGCACCGACGCCGCGCGGAGCTGCACCCGTGCTGGAG
Source organism: Cutaneotrichosporon arboriforme (assembly GCA_002335565.1). Lineage (NCBI taxonomy): Eukaryota > Fungi > Basidiomycota > Tremellomycetes > Trichosporonales > Trichosporonaceae > Cutaneotrichosporon > Cutaneotrichosporon arboriforme. The sequence continues at coordinate 989,001 of BEDW01000007.1, read as the reverse complement.
CCCGACCATGTAAACTCTGACGAGCATTTTCTACCCCCATGACGCGTGGACCCTCTCTGTCGGACGGAGAACTCAGCGGTTGAGGGATGCCCGCAGCGGGGGTGCCTTGTCATGGCCGATGGGCAGATCGGCTTCGGCCCAATACCTCCGCGTAACGACACCTGCGTGCTCCAGTCAGCCGTGCAGGTATGTACACGTCCGTTTCGCCTCAGTACCAAACTGGCATTATACAACATATGCATGTGATGACACCTGTCGCTGGGAATATCGATCTAGTTGGTCTGTGCCGTCGTCGGCCGTGTCTATGAGACTACGCAGCGTGCTCCTCTGTCCTACACCACTGGGGCGCTCCCTGTCATGCCCACCGCTGCTCGCCTACTCGTCGTCGCGCTTACGCGCGCGCGGCGCAACGACGCGCGCGCGCTTGCCGCCGTCGGGCTCGTTGTGCACGCGTTTAGGCGTGAGCGCGTTGAAACCGGGCACGACGATGCCGTGGTGGTGTTCGAGGACATATGCCATGTCCTTGAGCTCTACGCGGCCCGAGTTGCGGTGCGCCGCGAGACGTACCGCGTCGCGCGTGGCGTTGTCGACGAGGTTGTCGAGCACGTCGCTGAACAACTACACACATGTCAGCACCCCACACCCTGGTAACACTTCCACTCACGTCGTCCACGCCCAGCTCGATCTGCAGCTCGGGCGCCTCCTCGCGCATGTACTCGCGCAACTTGCGGCGCCGGCGTTCCGGTTCGGGCTCGGGAGGCGGGCTCGGCGGGCGCACGGGCGATGGCGGCTTTGGCGGGGCAGTCACCGCGGGTGTCGAAGGGGTTGGCTGCGCGCTGGCCGCGGGCGCGGGCGCCGACGCTGCCGCGGGTGTCGCGGTCGAGGTGGTGCCCGTCGCGGGCGCGGGCGAGGGAACGGATGGCGTAGCCGGCGTAGGTGGCTGCGCCTGTGCTGGCGTCGTAGCAGAGGCGGGTGCCGACGAAGTCGTCGCGGACGCTGGTCCCGAGGGCGTTGCGGTTGCGGGCTTGGCTGGCTGGCTGGAGGGCGCTGCCGACGTTGCCTGGGTCTGGCTCGATGAGGTTTGGATTGAAGCAGCCTGGCTCGACTGGGCCTGACTCGCACTCGGCGTCGGAACAGGGGGTATAGTGGGCGTTGCGACTGGCGCAGGCGCCTTGGGCTGGGACGCTGCGGTAGCGGGTGTGGCGGCTTTTTCTGGGGCAGCGGCCGGCGCGGATGGTGTCGTGGCAGTAGCAGCCGCGGGCGCGGGGGTAGCCGCGGCCGTGGGAGCAGGTGAAGGCGTCCCGGTCGACGAAGCACCCGAGACGTTAGCGGACGGAGGACGAGCCTGTGCTGCTGCAGCGGGACCCGCACCGACCGCGCCTGGCGCGGCAGCGGCCTTGCTCTTTCTCGAGTAAAACTGGTAGCTGATACTGAATCTCGCCTTGAGCTGGGGATCGCTCTCAAAGAGACGCGCGCGCTCGACGGGGACCATGGCGGCGATATCCTTCACTTGCGCGAGAGTCATTGGCGGGAGACCTTGGGGCGCGGGACCGCCCGGCTGCGGCGTGGTGGAGCGAGCGGCCGCGTCGCCACCAGGTGTGCCCGGGCTCGCGCCGGCCGTTGGTGTGCCGGGCCCACTCGGCGCGCCACCAGGACGTACCGCCTGTTGCTGCTGGTGCTGCTGTCGCGCCGCCTGCTGCCGCGCAGCCATGGCGGCGATGAGAGCCTGGTCTGGTCGAACGCTGCGCGCAGCAGCGACACCCTGTCCCACCAGTCCTAGAAACGCAGTCTCGGTCGTGATCGCTTCGTGCGTACCGACTTTCTTGGTCGGGTTCAGCACATCGGGGAGGTTGAGCAAAGGGTTAGTTCGGCCGAGGCGGGCGTGGAAGATGATAATCTCCTTGGCGTGGCTCGCGATAAGGTTGCGCAGCTGCCGTCAGCACTCTCCCATATCGTCACTACCCACAGGGGGGATCTGGTTGGCGCTTAACTGGTTGTTGCGCACGCGCTGTATAAGTATGGGGATGTTGGTGAATATGCCCTCGAGGTTTATAGTGTTTGGCCGCGGCGCGGGCGAGCCCACGGGCGACGGGCGAGCGGACGGAGGCTGTGACATGATGTCTCCTCCCCTGCGCGAGTGATGGCCCGATGGATGTTTGGGGCGCAGCGAGTGGTGGTGAGCAGATGCGAGGACGCAACTTGTGTTTCGTTGCAGGTGTGGTTGTTGCGAGAGACGGTTGTGGAAGTCAGGCACAGCGGCCATTTTGCTTCCGTTCACCTAGCGCTGTCAACAACCACTCCAGCGTTTCGGTGGGCGAGAACAACGCCATGCAGCAAGCGACATTGTTCCATGATGAGCACAAGGCATGCTTTGTGCATGCAACATGCGGGTGCGAAGCAGAATTACAAACAATGCATGTGACGCGGTAGCGAGCCCCTCGCGCCCCCCGGTTGAGACGTTGTGTGGCTTCATGGGTCGCGCTGCCACATGGCGGCTTATTCGAGCCCAAAGTACGCCCTCCACCGTTGATGGCGACTGCATCATCTTGGACGACGACGAACCGTGCAACTCGGTGCTGTTGTCATCTACCATTCCATCAAGTAGTCGACCATGGACGTCGACCCGCCTGCTTCTGGCTCTGCGCCTGCGCCCTCAGCCGCCCCCGCGGCGCCGACGTCGTCCGCCGTCGCTGAGAGCAAGGACAAGAAGCCCCGTTTCGAGGTGAAGAAGGTACGTGTTGTGGCGTGCGCGTGCGCGTGGCGTGAGCCGGATACTAGGACATGGCTCCTTCCGAGTGTAGAGCTGCGTGCGCTGCGCGTCTTTTTTACTGGCCCCGATGCCTCCGCGACCCTGTCTTTCTTCACTGGCCGTTGCCGGTCCTCGCCGACAACACCGGCTCACCCCCCATTCACCACGCCCGACTGGATTGGACCATGCTGACACACAGTGGAACGCCGTCGCGCTCTGGGCGTGGGGTACGCCGACCCCGCTTTTGCGCTCTTACTGACGCCAGACATCGTGGTGGACAACTGCGCCATCTGCCGCAACCACATCATGGACCTGTGTGCGTACCGCCAGATGCGGGGACTGTGCGGTCGCGCTAACCCCCCCAGGTATCGAGTGCCAGGCGAACCAGGGACACGAGAGCGAGGGATGCACCGTCGCGTGGGGTATCTGCAACGTGAGATGACTACATAGCATAGCTGACAACAGCACGCGTTCCACTTCCACTGTATCTCGCGCTGGCTCAAGACGCGCCAGGGTGAGTTATGGATGTCTCGTTCTAACTGACGCCAGTGTGTCCCCTAGATAACAGGCAGTGGGAGCTCCACCGCTATGGCCGGTAACCTTTTTTCCGTATTTCTGCGTCCCTGTACATTCGCGATGTATGTTTCGTCATTCCACAGCAGCCAAGCGACTGCATCGTCTCACTATAACACGCTGTAGGTAGACTCTATCCGCTGGCGACGGCCCGGAGGCCGGCAAATATCTCGTCCGGGGTCTGGCCCTGCGCCCACCACATCTGGGACAGGTCCTCGTCCTCATCCTCGCCCTTTGCGTCGGCGTCGGCGTCGGCCTCGTCCTTGTCCTTGTCTTTCATCTTGACGTCGTCACCAGCAGGCACAGCTTCACGCCCGCCGTCCCCGCGGAAACGCTTGGCAGGGCGCGCGGCCGCTGCCGGCGTACCACGTTTTCGCTGCGAAAGGTACGAGAGGTACTCGAGCGAATGGTTCGGGGGGGAGGGGAGGTACACTGCTCCCTGTGGCAATGGGGGTCCAGAGAACCAGAGGACCTGGTGCCGGGCGTCCTGCTCGAACAGCTTGGCCGTGTCCGAGGGCAGGTACTCGCGGACCGCGACCTGCTCGAGGACTTGTGGGCCGCCAACCACAGACGCAACCGTGCGAGTGGGGTACAGTGGCGCAGCGGGACGCTGCGGTGCTTGCCACTGTCCCGACGAGCGCGACGGCATGCCGCGGGCCTGCGCCGGCTGGCCTGGCTGCTGCTGGCCCTGCTGCGTGCGCGACGGTCCGGCCTGTGCGCCCGGCGCCTGCGGCTGCTGGTACCGCGGCGATGGTCCACCAGGGCCAGGACTTGGCTGGCTGCCGTACGAGCGTGCAGAGGGCATCGACGGGCGCGACTCGGCGCGCGCCGAAGATGAGCGCCCGTACGCGACGGCTGCTTCCTCACCCTCTTCGTCTGCCAGCTGAGGCTGGCGCTTCGGACGGCCGATCGCGCCTGGACCCTTGACGCCAAGGGCCAGCGGCGACTTGACCATCGGCAGCGTGATCATGCGCTGATACGGCGTCACGTTGGTGATTGTCGATAGCACGACCCCCTCGGGCATAATGGTGCTCCACTTGCGGATGCTCATGAAGAAGTGGGCCCGTTCAATGTATCGCGACCGCGCGACGTACATTGGGAACCCTGGGTGAAACACTGGCGGTGTTGAGCGCCCGCGCACGGCGCTTTCTGTCGGCTGCACCGCGATCTTCTCCACAATGTCCTCGACTGGGTGGTCGCAGAAGTGTGCTGCGGTCAGAGGGGACACCTCAGATGTACTAACCAGACTTGAACACCTCGTTTTCGATAAACGACTGGTCCGCAGCATGCACCGTCTGCGTGGGTTAGCGTGGCTACGGATATATTTCCAAACCCACCTGCTCTGGACGGAAGTACCAACAAACCGTGACGTGGTGTGTGGGATACCCGCGCGTGGGCACAAACGTCTTGAAGATCTGCGCGACGATGGGGCGCGACGCGTCGTCGGGGTTGATGAGATGCACAAAGTCGCCGACGCGGTACGCGACGCCCTTGTGTCGCGCCTCCTCGGTAAACGCGCGGTCCTTGGTCGGGATCCGGTACGTGGTGATGCCAAAGCCAGCGTCCTGCGGTGACGCGCCAGCGCGCAGCGCCTCGTTCGCATCCTGCACCGTGCGCGCGTTCCCGGGGCCCTTTGGAAGGGACGCAAAGAGCGTAGCTGTTGGGGGTGGAACGGGGTTCTGCCCCAGCGGCAATGGGTATGGCGCCGTGACGGCGTTGTACAGGCGCTGCAGGGTGAGAACCTTGCCGTACTCTGCTGGACGGTCGTGGAAGAATCGGCGCGCCTTCTCGAACAACCGCGACATGTCAAAGTCGAACTCGGTCAGCTGATTGTACTTGCCACTGCGCGCGTTGACAATAATCGTGCTGAAGGGGGGACCCGCGGAGGAGACATAAGGCACCTGGGCCATAGGCGGAAGGTTGCCAAACACGCTGGACAGGACCTCGCCACTGGGGAGTTAGCCAGAGAACACGGACCAGCTTACGATGGGTCGCGGTAGGCGGCGATGGCCTCGGCGACGGCACGGATGCGCTTCTTGTAGCTCGAGGCACCACCGACGCTACGCTCGAACTCTGGCGAGCCTTCTCCCCACCAGCCGCTGCCGGGGATGCCGCCTGGCGCGGGGTCGCCCGGCAACGCCATCTGCGGCCCCCTCCAGACAGGCATCTTGGCGTCTGTAGCGGCAACGACGGCATTGTCAGCGGGGCTAAGGTTCTTCCAGCCTGTAGGCGCCGCCGCGACGTCCGGCTGCTGCGGCTGGTGCGGGGGGAGCGCCTGCGTCGACTTGACCGGGGACATCTTTGCATTCGCAGCGACCGCAGCGGCGCGCGTACCGCGTGTCTCGCGGCCCCTGTTAGCCTGCGGGGGAGTTGCCGGTGTGGGTGCTGCGGCCGCTGGCGCCGCTGCTGGAGCAGGTGGCGACGCGGCTACCGGCGCCGGCGCCGGCGCCGCGCTCTCGGGGCGGGGAACGCGCAAGTGGATCACGGGCGGCGCGCCCGGCAGCTCCGACTTGGCCGTACTTGGCGTCACTGGCGCTGGCGTCGCTGAGGCGCGCTCGGTCTTTGCGCGCGACTGCTTTTTGCCCTTGTGGTATGGCTCGGGGTTGCTGAACGGCCCCGCGGGGCCGGCACGCGCTCGCCACAAGTCGGCGATGCGTTTCTAGTCGTCAGCACGCGAGTGCATCGCATACCCACCTGATATTCGTCTGCGTCATCCCAGATTTGCGATCCCTCCTCATTATCTGTTGTTGTCAGAGCTGACGGGGGACGTTTGCATGACGTACAATGCTTTGCGTTGAGGAAGACGAGATCGAGCTGCTTGTAGAAGTCCTCGGGGTGTGCAAAGTTGTTCTTGCCAAGGCGGGTCTGAGCCGTCAGCCAATGTTCCATGGATGGTCGGGAGGAGTGACAGGTCCTCTCCAGGGATGGTCACTCACGGCAATGTTGTCAAGGCACTCTGGCTCGGGGATGGCATCATAATAGTCGGCATACTCGTCCTCGTCCGGCAGTTCACGGAAGATGTCAGCCATGCGGCGGCTGCAGCGTGTGTTGTAAGCACGGTCTTGTTATTCGCCGGCGGCGATGAGCACTTACCTGCCGTCTTTGGCCTTGTACACGGCGTCGAGGATGTCACGGCATGCCGTCCACAGGGCGTCGTCGAGGGCGGCTGCGTTGTCGGCGGGTTTGCCTGGATACGCAGTGGGGACGGGATTTGGTGGTGGTGGTGCCGGAGCCCGCGCACGCGACGCGTTCTTCCGGGCCATGTCGGCGGAGATGGATGTGTTGACGGGGGATTGCGACGGCGGAAGCGGCGAGCGGCGAGCGGGTCGAGCGGAGAGAGGGTTTGGATGCAAGCTCCAAGTCGACCGCGATCAAACACAACACACCCATTCACCACCATTCCCACACAAACCGCCCCCACGGAAGCAAATTCTATCATCCCCGCTCTCCTGCAAAGCTAGATAGGAGTGGCACACCTGCAACCATCCTCCGTATACCACCACTTCATTGCTTGCTCTCAATGCCGTATGCATATTTTGTTTACTTACACGCTGATCAAGGCCATGTCTGGTACTTTGGAGCAAAGTGTAACTCCTCGTCGTGTCATGGTAATGCCCCGGAATTAATGGACAAGCGCAGGTTTCTCGTCGTCGAGACCCTTTGCACAATGAAACCCGGCGTAGGTAGAGATATTCCAGCGAGACTGCGCGTTTCGGCCCTCTGCCTGGAAAGGAGAGCCAGGTGTGTTTGGTTCCAGGCCCACAACAGCATCCCGAAACGCTTGTTGGAATCAAGAGCAGGCGTCAGGCGGACAGGCATCACTCCGGGCCACGCGTCATTCTCGCAACACGCACTGTGTCTGTCCCTCGCCTCAAGCAAGGGATTCCCCCACACGACATGGCGTTGCACGTCGAGCTCGCTCCGACATCCAGCAAGATATCGCCAGGATCACTCACGCTGATTCCACCGTGGAGGGCCGAGCTGTCCAACTCGCACAGTCTGGAGGCGCACAACACAAACCGAACTCGGTGCTTTGCGCACAGTGGACCGTATTAGACAAGCTCCTCTTACGTCCACCTGCACCAGACAAAGCTATCATTTAACCCTCAGCGAGAACGTCCTTGCGTCCACTCGCAATTGCAATGCCACTACTACCCTGCACCAGGGCACCAAGGACGTGAAAGCAAGAGCATGAACAAGCAAAGCTCCATGCCAACAATTGATGTCCTCCTTGAACCCGGCCGTGCATGCACAAAGTTCCGTCTCTTTTGGCCGCACTCACAGTAGTTGATGGCATGCACACCGCAGATGATGACGATCTCGCAGTGTCGAACGAGCTCGGCCCGGTTCCACCGTTTGGCCAATCACGTCGCTTGGATTTTGCTTCGGCCGAAGAGGAGTCGAAATCCGGCCAACTTACCCGCGACTGAGCTCGCACCCAGCACGACCGTTGTCTGGATATTATCATCCACGAACGCGCACCGACTTTCTTGTTCTCTATCCACAACAGAAACAAAATGGCTTCCAAGACGTGCGTAGCAGTACCTCTGAAGCAATGCTGACGCGCCAGCTTTAAGATCACTGTCCTGCCCGGCGACGGCATTGGTGAGGACTTTTGCCCACCAACTTGCGCGCCTGCTTTCCGCTGACACCTTCAGGCCCAGAGATCATCGACCAGGCCGTGCGCGTCCTCGACGTGATCACCAAAAAGACAGACCTCAAGCTCGAGCTCCAGTCCAAGGACTTTGGCGGCATCGCCATCGACAACCACGGTAACCCCCTTCCCGAGGACACGCTCAAGGCGTGCCAGGAGTCGGACGCCGTGCTGTTCGGTGAGTCGGCGTTTGTCCGAGTGGTGAGCGCGGGGTACACGTAGGCAGCCGACTGCGCTAGAGGCTAGCAGCTATGCGCTCGTCTTGTTCTCGGTCGCTTATCTGCTTGTGCGCTCGCCTGTCCCCGCATCCCCTCGCCCCATTCGTCCCAAGCCACACACTAACCCCAGGTGCGGTCGGCGGCCCCAAGTGGGGCACCGGTGCTGTCCGCCCCGAGCAGGGTATCCTCGGCCTGCGCAAGTCGCTCGGCCTGTACGCCAACATCCGCCCGGCCAGCTTCGCGTCCGAGAATCTCCTGCAGTACTCGCCGCTCAAGGCCGAGATCGCCAAGGGCGTCGACATCATCGTCGTCCGCGAGCTCATCGGCGGTATCTGTAAGTTTCCCTGGAGTGGAGAGTGTAAGCGCGGGTGCTGACTGTAGACTTTGGTGACCGCATTGAGCAGAACGAGGAGGGCATCGCGCAGGACATCTGCAAGTACTCGGTCCCCGAGGTTGAGCGGATCACCCGCGTCGCCGCACAGATTGCCCTCGAGGCCAACCCGCCCCTCAAGGTGTCGTCGCTGGACAAAGCCAACGTGCTGGCGACGTCGCGTCTGTGGCGCAAGACGTTTGAGAAGGTCATGAAGGAGGAGTTCCCGCAGCTCGAGTACGAGCACCACCTGATCGACTCGGCAGCCATGACGGTCGTGTCCAACCCGCGCAAGCTCAACGGCGTCGTCGTCACAGAGAACCTCTTTGGCGACATTATCTCGGACGAGACCTCGGTTATCCCCGGAACGCTCGGTGTGCTCCCCTCGGCGTCGCTCGCCGGTCCCCCTGACCCGAAGAAGACGACCATGGGCGTGTACGAGCCGATCCACGGCTCGGCGCCCGACATTGCCGGCCAGGGCATCGCCAACCCCATCGGCACCATCCTCTCCGCCGCCATGATGCTGCGCTACTCGCTCGGCCGCAGCAAGGAGGCCGACGCCGTTGAGACTGCCGTGCGCAAGGTCCTCGACTCGACCGAGGCCGGTGGCTTTGACTTCCGCACAAAGGACCTCCGCGGCGACAAGACCACCCAGCAGATGGGCGACAAGATTGTCGAGGTCCTCGAGACGCTCCTCTAAAAGCCGCCAATCCCCAAGGGATGGGCGCGCCACTCGTCTAGACGTATTGCAATTCAGCACCGGTGCATTTGTTCAGTTGTCATTACAGGAGGCGGAAGTGGACGGGGTGAGTGTGTCCGCGCGTGACAGCCTGTCAGACAGGATTGCTCGACACCGTGCGGTGGCGGAGGCGATTGTCGCCACGACTAAAGGACAAATATTGACGAGGTCACGTCGGCGCAGCAAGTGTGCACGGTTGAGCAGCGCAAGGTCCTGGCGTGGGCGGGGCGTGTGCGCACCGCGGCGTGCGTGAACTGGAGTCAGAGCCGACGCGATAGGGCGAGCGTTGTGAGGTGCACGGTGCGCACAGAAGGGGTGGGTGGGTTGGAGCGGATCGTCGACTGACCAAACCAAAGAAAGTGCCGGAACTGAGACATGTCAACAAATCATTTGCCTAACACCGTCACCTCGTCATCTCTTTCTCTCACCTACCTCCTCCTCCATCTCTTACCCTCTTGCAATGCTGCAGCCGCCGTCACGTCTGCCCCGGTCAACATCCACGGCATCGCTGTCACGGCGCAGATCCGTCGGTGCCGCACCACCACCGACGCCGGGTAACGACGACCTGCCGGTGCCAGTCCAGCGCAAGCTCCCTGTGGTGGCCCTACCGACCTTACGTGGCCTGAACCGCTCAAACTCGACACTGAAGCTGAAAAGCAAGAGCGCGTCGTCCCCCGCGGGGCCAGGCAAGACATGCGTCCCGTCGTCCGTTGGGAAGCTAAACAAACCACCCGTCCGAGCGCCGGCGTCAAGCGTCTCGTCCACATCGACGACCTCGGGCTCTACCACCACCACGGCGTCAGCGAGCACCCGCCACCCGCCTATCCCCCGTGCGCAAGGGCTACGACACATGAGCAGCGTTGCGGGACTGCGCGCGCCAGCTCCTTCCAAGACTACGTCCACGCCGACGCCCGTCAAGACCACGCGCACGGCGTTACCGTCCACTACCACCCCTGCGTCCAAGTCCCGCATTCTCCGTCCCCAGCTCAGCCAACAGAGACTCATACGCAAGCGCAGTGCTGGCAGCATAGCGACAGGCAAGCGTGTACAGCTCGAGAACATGACGTCGGTGCCGCCTGTGAGCACAGAGGACCATCAGTCTGCCCCAGAGCGCAGTACGAAAGGAGGCACGACGGCGAGTAGGGACGCTGGAGCGAGCCCAGGGAACGCGCGCAAGATCGACGCACGCCCTGTTAGGACGTTACCCCCCGCACTCGGAGGAGCCAAGCGCCTGCCCCTGCGATCGCCCTTTGTCGAGGTGAGCCCACGCCGTTTGACCTAACTGACTTGCAGTCCAGAACTTTAGCGACACGCTCGCGCCGCCCTGTCTCCAACTCTGACGCCATCTTTGGTCCGGCCTCTAGCACCAAATCGAAACGTGCTTCACTCACGACAGAGCCCGCCATCCCGTCCGTACGCGTATCGCAGAACGATCCCTCGCCTGCCCGACTCCCGGTGGCTTCATGTGCAGCTGTAGGTGCTGAGAACTCGGCTCCAGTCACAGAACCGCCCTCTACGCTCCTCAGCCCAAAGGCACTCGCTTCGCAGCCGACAACACCTCTGTCATCGCCCATGTCGCACAAGTTAACCCCGCCCTCGAGCCCCAGGAAACCGCCGTCGTCGCCCGTGGTATTCTCTCCCTCTTCAGACGGCGCCTCGTCGCCAGCGGCATCCAGCACGCCCTCGCCGCGTAAAACCAACTCGTGGCGATCAATGGCCCCATCGCCGTCGCCGTGTAAACTCCTTTTGCCGTCGCCTCAACCACCGTCTCCAGCCACGTCCGCCTTGTCAACTACGTCTACTGTTCCGCCCTTCTCAGCCCGTCGCCGGTTATTCGAAGCCCCCGGGCGCACCGAGCCTACTACACCCCGTCGTTCTCTGCGCGCCCCGTTACCCGACACGCCCGGGCTTAGCTCGTACCTCAAGGACAACAGCGCGCGTATCGGATACATCAAGGAGGGTGACGTGAGCCTCGCGTCGAGCGGCAGTTTCTCCCAGATGACGCCGCCAGGGTTTGTGTTCACGGATGGCGAGTCGTCGCCGTCGCCGAGTCCACCCAGGAGAGCCACGGGCATGGGCGTGCGCGGTACGCATCACGGTTCTGCCGTACTCGGCTCGCCTCTGTCTCCCTTTTCTCCTGGCTCGCCGTCTTCTCCATCTCCGCTCTCAGCGCGTGGCACTTCTACCCGCCCCATGTCCGCCACGACAAAGCTTCGCTCCGAGCTCGAGCGGGTCAAGAACGAGCGTGCAGCTCTAGTGGCAAAGGTTGAAGCACTGGAGTCTGAAAGGGGCCGCCTCACGTCTCTTGCCGAGGCGGCACTGCACGACCGTGAACGCGCACTGGCGGCTACCGACGCAGCGAACTTGGCCCACGAAGCGGCCCTGTGGGACAGCGTCGTACAGGCTGCGACCGAGGCTATCGCCGAAGAACAGGCACTCAAGTCGACCATTGCGGCCGCGCGCACACTCGTCTCTGCCATGTAGATGTACATAGCTCACCGTTGACATGCATTTGTCCCCTGTGAATGTGGCGGTTGCGGCGGCTAGTTCTCACTCGATTGCGGCTTGCGGCTTGCGGCTTGCGGCAGTTGCGGCTTCACGTGTGGGGATTGCGCGATTGCGGGGACCCCACACGAGTTTTCCGAGTCGACAACCCCTCCAACAAGGACAAGGGCGATCTTCGCGACGAGCAACACTGTCTCCATTGTCCATCTTCTCATCTCCCGTCGCTCGCTACCATGTCTCTTCCCTCGTGGACACCGTCGTCGTGGCGCGACAAGCCCATCGCCCAGGACGTGACGTACACGGACAAGCCACACCTCGACCGCGTGCTCGGCAAGCTCAGACACCTTCCCCCACTCGTCTCCCCCGTCGAGGTTAGCTACCAAGGCATGTTGCTGAGCTGACGACAGATCGATGCGCTTCGTGACCAGCTCGCGGACGTTGCGGCTGGAAAGGCGTTCCTCCTGCAGGGCGGCGACTGCGCTGAGCTGTTCGACTACTGCTCTCAATCCCCGATCGAACACAAGCTGTCTCTGTGAGCTGATAACCACCTCCTATTACAGCTGACACCAGCGTCCTCCTCATGTCGCTAATTATTCTGCACGGCTCGCGACTTCCCGTTGTGCGCGTGATGCGGATCGCGGGACAGTACGCCAAGCCGCGGTCCAAGCCGACCGAGATGGTCGACGTTGAGGTGACTGAGCGCGGCGCGGACGGCCAGACCACAACAAGGACCGAGAAGAAGGAAGTCCTGTCGTTCCGCGGCGACAATGTGAACGGGTACGACGTGGGCGAGCGCGCACCCGACCCGGACCGCCTGCTCGGCGCCTACTTCCATTCGGCCGCGACGCTAAACTACATCCGCACGCTGCTGCACTCTGGGTTCGCCGACCTGCACAAGCCCGCCGACTGGTCGTTCTCGCACGTCCGCTCGCCAGAACTCCAGCAGGCGTTTACGGCCGTTATAGAGTCGCTTCAGGACTCGCTCGACTTTATGAAGACGGCGACGGGCGCTGTCGGCGGCGGCGAGCGTGGTGGCATGGAGACTGTCAACATATTCACCTCGTGAGCTGCGCGAAACGACCACTTAGCTGACAGCAGGCACGAGGCGTTGCTGCTCGAGTACGAAGAGGCGTTTACGCGCGCGAGCGGCGGTCGCCCCGCTCACTCTGCGCCCGCGTCGCGGTCGGCCACCCCGTCCGTCTCGCGCTCGGCATCGCAGGCCGGCCTCGCGCGCGGTAACAACGGTGCTGGCGCCCCGGCCGACTCGCCCGCTGCGAGCGGTGCTCTCCCCCCGCAGACGTTCTACAACACGTCGTCGCACTTTATCTGGATTGGCGACCGCACGCGGCAGCTCGACGGCGCGCACATCGAGTACTTCCGTGGCATCGCCAACCCAATGTGAGCTTCAAAGCGTAGACCCTAGCTGACATCAGCGGCGTCAAGGTCGGCCCGTCGATGGAGCCTGCCGAACTTGTGCGCATGCTCGATATTCTCAACCCGGACAACATTCCTGGCAAGGTCACCTTGATTAGTCGTTACGGCGCCGGCAAGGTAAGCTAGCATGGCTCGTCACCTTAGCTTACCCCAGGTCGACCAGTTCCTTCCTGCGCACATTGACGCGGTCAAGAGCACGTCGCACGTCGTTGTGTGGCAGTGCGACCCGATGCATGGAAAGTGAGCATCATTCACCTGGACGTGACTGACATCAGCACAAAGACGTCTACGACCGACCCGACGCTCAAGACGCGCCACTTCTCTGACGTCGTACTGGAGATTACGCGCTCCCTCGAGATCCACCGCGAGAAGGGCACGATCCTCGGCGGTATCCACCTCGAGCTGACCGGCGAGGTGAACGAGGAGGGTTACTCTGTCGTACGTCGGGGCTTGATGACGCGATTCAGTGCTGATACTTCTTCTAGACCGAGTGTATTGGCGGCTCGATGGAGCTCGAGGACAAGGACCTCTCGCTCAACTACCGCACACACTGCGACCCGCGCCTCAACTACGAGCAGGGCCTCGACGTCGCGTTCCTCGTCGCGGACCACCTCAACGCCCGCAGGAAAAACGCCCCGCCGCATGATTACTTCAAGCTCGCGCGGCTCGCGCGTCCCCCCGTCGCCAAGTGAGCGGCCCCTGGTTTTCGGTAGTTTGTGTTCATGCTGGATGCATTTTGTGGTCCCTGGGTACTTTGATCAGCGCCGAGTGGTCGGAAACTCCCAGTGCTGCACCCAGAGTGTTCGTGGGGTGCCTTCACATCGATATGGCCAAGGCGATGGACCTTTGACGAAACACTGACATAAAAGACGCCAAGGCGACAGACCCAGTGTGAGTACTCTACCAAAGAAACACTGAGTGAGAGACAATATACAAAACAGGCTCTAAGCTTGCGCATGGCTCACTGACATCTACCTACGTAGTCAAGTTGCGTGTACACAAGTGAAAGTTTTATCAAAGTTTAAAGTTCAAGCAAGGCTCGTAGCATTACCAGTCCCCAGTGGGGAGTGGCAATGCTACGAGCCGGCTGGGCGGGCCCGTCCCAGCCGGTTCGCAAGGCCTTTGCAGGTGTGTAGAAGTGATTGAGTTCGAGACAAGTCCTGGTACCCGACTTGTCCCCGCTCGAAATGAGGAGTTGAGGCAGGGACGGCTTCGCGGGCGTCGCAACGAGGCTATTACCCTGGTTCACCGAGTACCATCAACTCCTCAGGCCTTGGTTCCCTCAGAATCCCATACGACGACGAGGTGATCAGGCTCGTCGCCGGATATCCCCCAGATAAAACCCAAGATGGTCTAGTTCGACGGCTAGACCATCAGTTTACTCACAAGCTTCAAGTCGCCCCGTCTTGAAGCCGTCCCAGGTTGTTGCTGCCAAACGAACAAGTCCCACTTGAAGTCGCGAAAGAAAAACCCCCAGAAATCCCATGTGCCAGTCGGCGCAGTCGACTGCACTGCCAGTTGTCCCCCAGATTCCAACCACTCGCGGTGTGGCCAGGACCGCGAGTTAGCCCACAACCCGATCTGCCGCGCCGGGACAGAACAGGCTCGCCGCCGGTACCAGACCGACCACGGCTAGAATTAGGTATTAACCCGGACGTAAGATGTCCGGGGGTCAGCTGTAACTGTCTTTGGTGTTTGTGTTTTATGATGTTTTTGGGATTTTGTGGGGTTTTGGACACGACGAAAAGGATGAGGAAGTGAAAGAAAAGAGTGAAGAGGTGAGAAAGTGAGGAAAGAAGAGAACGAAGTGAAGAAGATTCATGTTTTTGTGTGTTTGTGTTTTTTGGAAAAGAAAAAAGGGAGCGAGGGAAAGAGAGGAGGAGGGGAGGAGGGGGGGGGGGGGGGGGGGAAGGGGGAGGGAAGGGGAAGGAGGAGACCTACGGCGGCTGCTCCTAGGACCAGCCTAGTCGTAACCACCGTAGTATACTTCCCCGTACGGTAGGACGAAGTCGAACCGCTCGCCCAGCACCGAGGGGACCCGAGGCATCTGGCTGATGGCCCAGGCCGGTCCTCGGATGGTGGCACGAGGAGGGGGGGGATCGACCGGCATATGCCCTACTTCACCCGTGTCGCACACCCGGATGAAAGGTAGGACCAACACCTTCGGCGTGTGGCGGTGGCCCACGGAGTGCAGCTGGGGCATATCCCGGTCGCCCCCCAGGAAGTCGTCGTAGCGCCAGCCGCGCAGGCTGGGCTCGTTCTCTTCCTCTTCCCACTCCTCGTCAGACAGCCTAAACCCACGCACCTGGATAGTGCGCGGGCCATAGGTAATCTTGCGAATGGGGGAGTACGGTGACTCCACCACCGCCGGGCGAACGCCAGACACGCCCGCCGTCGCCACGGTGTCGATAGACGACCAAGCCGTGCAACTGACGGGCGTGACGGACGCCTCCGACGGCTTGGCCTTCCCCTTGAAGAGGCGGGGGGGGGGGGGGGGGGAAGGGAGACTGAACTTACCACTTTTGAACGTGGTGGTCTTCTCGGCCTTGGGGGCCTTGTCCTGCTTGAGGGCCTTGATGGCAGACGTGATCTTGGTAAAGAACATTCTTAAAGTGTATGTACGCGTGGGTGATCTGGGATTAAGCCAGCTTTGTCTGTTACGGGTGTAGGAAACGGGATTGGGGGGATGCTCACTTTTTTCAGCGTGAAGAGAAAGAGAAAGCGCGAGAGCGTCGACGTGGGTATATATGACGAGGCGCGTCGCTGGGGTGGTGAGGCCATCTTGTGGTTAGTCTTTGTGAGTAGGAGGCGTGAGATCCAAAGCCAGTGGTTGCATCGATGGGTACGAAGGTACGACGGTGCGAGGTCGCGCGCAGTCAATTGGTTTGAGGTCAGTAGCGTCAGAAAAAGTCAGTCGCGTGAGTAGTCATGTCGCGCGGGGGCAGAGTACTGGGGCGACGCGCCGTGGACGCGTGCAACTGCGGATATGTTGTTCATGAAGTGTTAATGATGTTGAGGAATGTTCCTGAATGGTGATGAGAGTGAACGCGACAGTTGTTCAAGTGGAGGGCGGCGTATTGTCCAAGGACGCGGAGGAAGGTTAGGCGCGTCGACATTGTCGTGTGTCTCTCATTCCCTTCCCCATTAGCTATTTGTGCCCGTCTTGGCATTCGTCGCACGTCCACTTCTGCGCGATTCATCTCTCCTCCTCTGCCCGATCACAGCGCTGTCTCTCGCGACTTGAGACGCCGTACTCCTCTGCTCGTTGTCATCGCCATCCCAAGTGTCGACCTCATGTCTCAGCCTCATCCCATCTCACGAGCACCTCAATAAGGCCGTCAGACGCGAACCTCGGTGACACGGCGTTACGATGAGGTGTGGCCAACGTTTAGGCAATGTACTGTATGTAAAGTTGAGACGTGCACGCGAAGCGTCTGCTCGAGCCTGGCTACTTGAGAACTGTCAATCTGAGCTGGCTACTTGAGAGCTGTCAATCTGAGGCACAAGACGTCTTCCCCCGGCGAACCGCATACCCAAACCGCTAGTCGCTGACGCGCGCATGCTCTAGACGTCTCGTCGCGGACCTGATGTCTCAGCTCCACCCCATCTCACGAACACCACCCCCCCCTCAGACGCCGCTCAGTCGCCGCCGGGGTCTCGGAGTTACGATGTGCTGTGGCCGCACACCACGCCGAACGTCAACGTTTAGGTAATGCAGCAATGTTTAGACCTGCGACAGTGTTGCCACGGACAAGCCGCATGCGGCGTTAGCGCCCGTAAGAGCGGGGTCAGTCTGTGATCTGAATGCATAATGCTGAGGTGTGTGCGCGTGTGACCTGGGGTTCGACTACAGAACGTCCTTGAGCTCGATGCTCGGGCCCTGCGTCGTCTCGAGGCAGACCTTGAGGATCTGGTTGGCCGGGTTGATGCGCGCCAGGGGCGCCTCTGCAGCGGACAGGGCAGTGGCCGAGTCGCGGACCGTGTCGACAAACATGCGGGCGTTCTCAACGATCGCGGGCGTGGCAAACGTCATCTGCCGTTAGCTCACTCGCTACCAGATGGAAAACTCACCCTCGCGACGGTGGTGCGCACCACACCGAGCTTGTCTGCGCGCCACTCGACGGTACCGCCGGCCTCCTTGACAAGCTTGCCGAGTTCTGCACCCTCACCGACGGTGGAGCGCTTAGCGGCGGGCATGAGGCCCTTGGGACCGAGGAAACGCGCGAGGTTCTGGCCGAGAAGGGGGAGCATGGCCGGGGTAGCGAGACACTTTGTCGGCTGGATCTCGCCCGAGAGGATCTTGGGGAAGAGGTCACGCCCGCCGACAATGTGCGCGCCGGCCTCGCGCGCAGCCTTGCCTGATGGCGAGTCGGGCTCGGCAAAGACGACGATGGTGTCTGGGACGCGGCGGGGGTCGGAGGGGAGCGAGATGCGGCCGCGCAGTGGCGTCGCGCCGGGCTTGTTGTGCCGCGTCGTGATCTCGAGGGCAAATCCAGACGACGGGGACCCAATCTCCAATGCGCGCAGGACGCGTACCGCCTCCTCGAGGGGGAGCACGTCTGGGTTGTGCACGACCTTCTTGGCCTTGACGCCCTTCTTTGCCTTGGATCCCTTCTTCCCGCTCTTGGCGAGCACTGGCGCGGTGGTACTCAATGCTCGCGCGTGCAGCGGAAGAGTCGATGGTCCGGCGACCCGGCGCGCTGCGACGCGTGCGGCGGCGAAGGACATTTTGCGCGTGAGGTGGAGTGGTCGAGCTGGTCGAGCTGGTTGAATCTCTCGATCTCCCATGTATCCGACTTTGTCGAGGAGGGTTGTAGCGGACAAAGTCGATGAAACCCGTGACGGAAGCAAAGTCGCGTGGCAAGAATATTATCAAAAACGTGGATGATAAGGGGGATCAGCTAGTATTAGGTGTTGTTTTGGTGGAATTTGTTTATGGATTCCGGAATGGAAGTAGTAGTGGAGAGCGGCGTGGACAGTCCGGCGCAAACGCCTAAAAAAGTCCCCACGAGCAGCAATGGTCCAGTCAACTGCTAGGTGTCAGGGAAGGTGTCGACCCATTGCCGCCGGCCCCTGTCAAGGACTACAGCTCTGATTGGCCAGACTGAAAAGCCCCCCCAAAGCCCTGACGTCAAAGCAGCCCGCTCCTGGCGGGGGAGGGAAGGTGGACGTTTCCCCCAGGGTGACATTATCTGGGCCCAGTGCCCATATTCTCTGTGGCGGTTGCACACGGCACACCCTCTGGTACACACGCGCTCATCATCAGCCACCACCACTCGTGCACTCGTGCACACCTCCCTCCTCCCCACGCAGTCCACGTCCATTATCTTTCACATCTGCCCTCTCTGCCGACTTTTTTCTCGCATACTCGCCGACGTCTCCTTTCCTACTTGACACCACATACTCCGTGTTGACAGCAAAAACAGCACACACGGACCACGTATCATCGCCATCATTTGCACATCCAATCCCACCTTACACCCCCCTTCTCGCACCCATCCCCCTCACTGTGAGTCCGCGTTCCGCTCTGGTCATTCCACGCCCCGCGCCGGTCCACACGGCCATCAGACAAAGAAACGTGTGTACAAAGCGCTTTTGTCTCAGACCTATCTGGTTGCTCTTCCTCCTCGTAGCTTGTAAAAATCTGTCGCGACGAGGGCGAAGAAGGCTACAAGCACCCACCTTTTGCTATTTACTCTCTCCCTCCTCTTACATCCTCGCCATCATCACTACTACTTGGCGTCAGTCCTCACGCCTCTGCCTCCCCTGCACAACCACCACAACATGCCCGTTACTCCCCTTACCCCATCTCCTGGCTCGTCTGGCCCCCAGGCTCTCTCTCGCAAAGTCTCCTTCCTCGACCTTACTAACAGGAAAGCAGTAGCAACAATGGCAAACTCTCAGATCGCCTGGCTCGCCGGCCTCAACCCGCACTTTGACTCGCCCACAGGCGACCAAAAGTTCCTCCGCAAGGTGAGGTTGCATGGACGCAACTGACCCACTAACTCGCAGACCTCGATCATTGGCACAATCGGTCCCAAGACCAACTCGGTCAAGATGATTGCCGAGCTTGTTGACGCTGGTCTTAACATTGGTACGTTGACGGACCCAGGCGACGGTCGAGGAAGGCAACTGACTTACCCAGTGCGCATGAACTTCTCGCACGGCTCCTACGAGTACCACAAGTCGGTCATTGAGCATGCGCGCGAGGCGTCCAAGCTCAACCCCGCCTCCGGCCGCCCCATTGCTATTGCGCTCGACACCAAGGGCCCCGAGATTCGCACCGGTGTCATGCAGGACGACAAGGACGTGAGTGTGTGTGTGGCGACCGGACCCCGTCGGCACCGTCTTTGGTGGCTTTAACTGACCCCCGTGCAGGTCCCTATCGCTGCTGGCCACGAATTCTACGTCACCACAGACCCCGCCTTCTCCGAGTCGGGCAACGCCGACCAGATCTTCATGGACTACGCCAACCTGCCCAAGGTCACTGCCCCGGGCAAGCTCATCTACGTCGACGACGGCATCCTCTCGCTCCAGGTTATCGCGATCGACGGCGCCCGTATCAAGGTCAGGTCGCTCAACGCCGGTGTCCTCTCGTCGCGCAAGGGCGTCAACCTCCCCAAGACCCACGTCGACCTCCCAGCCCTGTCTGAGAAGGACAAGGCTGACCTCGCCTTTGGCGTCAAGGAGGGCGTCGACATGATCTTTGCCTCCTTCATCCGCCGTGCCCAGGACGTTGTCGACATCCGCAAGGCGCTCGGCACCGAGGGCGCTGCCATCAAGATCATCTCCAAGATTGAGAACGAGCAGGGCCTCACCAACTTTGACGAGATTCTCCGCGAGACCGACGGTGTCATGGTCGCCCGTGGTGACCTCGGTATTGAGATTCCCGCCTCGCAGGTCTTCCTCGCCCAGAAGATGATGATTGCCAAGTGCAACGTTGCTGGCAAGCCTGTCATCTGTGCCACCCAGATGCTCGAGTCGATGACCGTGAGTGCTGGCAGACCACAATAGCTGATATGCTAGGTTAACCCCCGCCCAACACGTGCCGAGGTGTCGGACGTTGCCAACGCCGTGCTCGACGGCGCCGACTGTGTCATGCTGTCGGGCGAGACCGCCAAGGGCAACTACCCGATCGAGGCCGTCAAGATGATGGCCGAGACCGCGTACGTCGCCGAGTCGGCCATCTCGTACCCCCCTCTGTTCGACCAGCTGCGTGCTCTCACTCCCCGCCCAACGGAGACTGCCGAGACGCTCGCCCTCGCCGCTGTTGCCGCGTCGATGGAGCAGGACGCCGGCGCCATCATTGTCCTTTCGACTTCGGGTGTTTCTGCGCGCCTCATCGCCAAGTACCGCCCCTCGTGCCCCATCATCTGTGTCACCCGCAACGAGCAGACGGCGCGCCAGATGCACCTCTCGCGTGGCGTCTACCCTGTCTGGTACCCAGAGCCCCGCGGCGTTCCCCACGAGAAGTGGCAGATCGACGTCGACAACCGTATCCGATACGGCCTCAAGATGGCTCTCCAGCTGTCCATTGTCAAGCCCGAGGCGACCGTCATGGCCGTCCAGGGCTGGAAGGGCGGTCTTGGCCACGTAAGTTTTGATTGCAGTCACAGTGCTGACAGACAGACCAACACTCTCCGTATTCTCTCCGTCCCCACCGACGCTTCCGACCTCGAGATTGCGTTCATCGACCGCAAGTAGGTGGCCAATCTTATCTAGGTATGGCAAAGTAGACATGGTTGTTATTGTGTTCTCGATGAATGCGTATAGACTGCTCCGTCATAGGCCGTGTTGTTGTGGGGGACCATTGGCGTGCCTGACAGTCCGGAGACTGAGATTTCGGGCCATATTTTTCCGGACGCCGTCGAGGTGACTACTCTGCTTTATACACTCCAACACTCTTGCGGGCAGCTAGCGAGCGATGCCAACGACGCCGACAGCGTCCGCGCCAACGCCGGGGACGACTGGTGCCGCCCCAGGCGTCGCGAACAAGGCCGTGGGCGTCGCCGGTACAAGAGTCGCAACGTCGGCCGACCCGCGCATCGTCGTGCCGGCCGCACGACCCCCGACGCGAATCAAGCTCCCGACCGTGGCGGCGCGCAGCCCGCCGGCGTCGCTCGCGTCGGCGCTTACGCTGAGTACCATTGCCCTCGCCAGCAGCGCGTTTCTCCGGACCACGGCGTACACGCGCGTCAGCGGGGTCGAGCGACTCCACCGTGCCCTGGGAATCGGGAAGGGCGCCGAAGCCGGCGAGGATAAGCGGCGCGGGGGGGTTATTACTAGTGAGTGAGGCAAGCGGGGAGCTGGTAAAGGGCCTGGACAGAGTGGCTCTTGCTGGTGGTGTGAGCGGGTGCGCGACCTCGGCGGTTATGGCATAGTTCCAGGAGGGGACGGTCATTCGACGAGTAGGAAGGTCTGGAATGCCTTGCTCCTCTTTGAACCTCTCCTGTGTGCTCTGCCTGGCACCAAGCGTAACCTCGCTTTCTTGTGGCACTCCAACTCCTGCGCATGTGGCGCTGACACCAGTCTGCAACCACAACTCGGTCGTCGATGACCCAATGATGTGGGCTCTGCTCCTCCCGCTATCGACGTATCTCCCTTCCGCGCGGCCGGCGTACACGTGCCGCAACAACCGGTGGACGCTGGGTGCAAGCGACATCATGTTCACCAACCCCGTCACGGCCGGTTTCTTCGGCCTTGGACAGGTCATCGACACGGTCCGTGGAGCGGGTATATACCAGCTCGCGGTGCAGCGCGCGATCCAGAAGGTTGACCGCGGGGGATGGGTGAGTGGGCTTGGGGGCTGAAAGCTGGTGGCCGTTCTTGTGACCTGAAATGGAGCTGCATGGAAAGCGGGAAGAAGCGAGTCGCGAGTTGGCAGCTGCAGCTGTGGTGCAGGCCTTGGCGCCGTCGACGTTCACACCCTTCTGTCCGCACGTCCGCGCGCTTCGGCTCACACCAGATCCACATGTTCCCCGAGGGCCGCGTCAACCAGCCCAACAAGAACCCGGATGGGGGAATGTTTCGGTTCAAGTGGGGTGTGTGAGTGTGTTCGTTACTCGCCAGGTCTGACGACAGCGGGCGCATCATCATGGACTCGGAGGTGATGCCTGAGATCATCCCGCTGTGGATATCGGGGTTCGACCAGATCATGCCTGAGAATAGAGGGTTTCCGCGGTTCATGCCGCGGTCAGGTGGGCGCGTGAGCGTGAGTGTCGGCGAAAGTCTGACGCCGCGGATCGCACCGATGGTGGCCGCCTGGCGCGCAGAGCGGGCAAAGCTAGCAGCAGACCCCAAGGCGCCACAGCCAGAACAGCTAGACGGCACAGCGTACCTCCACGGCGGGCCAGACCCGGCCCGTTCAGCACGGATTGCCATCACCGCCGCGCTCCAAGACGGCGTACGCGCTCTCGGCGAGGTCGTCGAGGAGGACGAGGGGCGTTTCGCCCTGGGCGAGTGGACCCAGAGCCGACGGCGACCTGGTCTCGGCGCAGCGCGCGCCGAGGGCGAGCCATGAACTCACCCCCTAATAGACATTAGAGCCCCAGAGGTGTACATCATGCATGTTTACTACACGGAGGCGGGGTTGGCTAAGAGTACATGCCCGCGAACGAGTCGCGTCCCGCGTCGTCCTTTGGCGGCTGTGGCGCGGACCGCGGTCCAAAGAGGGCATGGAACAGGGCGAGCATGCGTTCGGTCTGGCGCTGCGCCTCGATCGTGTCCGTCGTGCTGCTGTCGACGGGTACGGACGGGTCGATCTGCGCGCGGCACATGGGACATGTGTTGTTCTACTCGTTAGCTACAGCTGGGCGACAATTGGCATATACGCACAATGGACAACCACTCCTTGGCGCAGCGCGCGCAGATGACGTGCTTGGCCGCACACGGCAACTGGCGCAGACCCAACGCGGTCAGGTCCCCGAAATAGCTCTCCGACGCTAGCGCGTACTCCTCCTCCGTCTCGATCGCCGCCAGGCTCTGCAGACACACGGGGCAAGACGCGCCGTGTGCGGCGGGCTCGCGGGATCGTGGGAGCGCCGCGATGAATTCGGGGGATGCGCCGCGACTATGTCATGCAAAGAGGATAGTGTCAGTATCGTAGCTAGACATCGCAAGCCAAACGCGACTTACCCCGGCGGCATTGACGCAAACAGCTCCTCGTACAGTTCCGAATCGACCATGATTCCCCCATGCGACTCGGTCGCCGCGTCGACCTGTGCCATAAAGTCGTCAAAGGAGGATGGCGCCGCGCGCGCTCCGTATGCGCTCTCGCCGTCGGGCGCGTGAGGGCCTCCGCTACTGCTCATGATGTGCGGCCTGTGTTCTAGAGTAAGTTGTGGTTGTAAAGAATAAGTGCGAGAGCTTGGCGTCAGCGACACAAGTCACTTGCGCGGCCCACCTCCACTCACCCTGCCAGGCGGTGTAAACAACAATATGATGGCAGCGCCTTGCCGCGGGGCACGCCGTTGTCACATGGTGAATGCATAGATGCCCTAACGGCCCAGATGCTGTGAGCATTCCCCCTCATAATCACTTAGTCTTACTGCATGTCCCGCTTTCATGACTGGGACAACGAGCTCACTCGTAAGGCTGCAAAGGGGTGAGAACCAGAGTGGGGCGGGGCAATCTGTTTCCATGGGCGAACAGAGTGGGGCATTTACCCGGCTGACACTAAATGACGTGTAGGTGAGTGGAATCCGGGAGGCACGAGCGTGACTGACTTTGGTGAGCTGTGCACCAGACCACAACATCAGTCGTCGTCAACACCAACACCACCCCCTCCATTATTCTTGTTACCTGGCAATCACTACTTGCTCTCTCGTATCCTTCTAGTCACCTCTCCACCACTTGTGGCTCTCGGCCGTCATGAGCGAGCTCAGCGAGCACGCGATCCTGTGGAAGTGGGTAACGCCTTGGCGAAAGGCAAAACAAACATCCGGGCAGTGTGACTGACAACCAACAGCACAGCGGCGCTCACGTCGCTCAAGCGTGCCCAGCTTACGAGCTTGTCGAAGCGTTACGGTCTCCGCGCCAATGGCAAGGTAAGAGCATAGAAAGCGCATGCATGCGTCTTGTTTGTGTTGTACTCCTGCTGACGGTGCAGAACGCGGAGCTCGTGCAGCGCCTGTACGACTGTGAGTCCGGTGCTTGTTAACACAGGCTAACGACAGACGGGCAGACCCTCACACCCAGCGCCAAAGACGCCTTTGACATGGCGGCAGCAGCGACAGTCGAGCACGAAAGCCCGACCAAATCGGACGGCGCGGGCCCAGCAGAGCCTCTGGCGCCACCACCTGCCCGATCGGGGATCCAGTCGTCCCGCCCGTCTACCCGCTCCCTAGCGCGGAGCGGGTCTGATGCCTGGGAAGTCCTGGACAACAGCGATGCAAGCCTGATCGAGGAAGAGGAGGAGCTCGCGTCCGAAGGCACCAGCGACGCCGGCGCCATCGTTACTACTGCCGAAGCGCCATCGTCGTCGACACGCACGTGGAAGAGCGCCGACAACGGCGCGCCCCTCGACGACTTTGCCCGTGGGTGTATATTTGCGCATGTTTTGTTGACATTGGTAGATCGTGATCAGCGCTATGGCTCGCTCCGAGGCGTCGGCTCGCTGCGTTCTATTGCAAGCTCGATTCGCCGCACCGCGTCGCGTACGCTGTCGGCCCAGCACAAGGCCGAGCGCTCACCGGCGCCTGCGGCCACACCCTCGACCGTGTTCCCCGCGATGGCCGACGCTGGAGTTACAAAAGACGACATGGAAGAGGTCCTCCAGGCGTCACCGGCGTCCACTGTCGGCGTGCCCAAGCGCCTGCGCAAGTACCAGTCCGAGCACCACCGTCCGAGCACGATCCGGGTCGTGTCGCCGGCGCCGTCGTTGCACGACCCCGAGGTCGAGCACGACGAGCTCCCGCTTACCGGCAAGAACTCGGTCGACCGCATCAAGCAGCGTGTGTCGTCCAAGCCTATGCGTGATGGCCACTCGCACCCGCCCGTCTCGATCAGGAACCGCCGATCCATCCCAGTATTGATGTCCCCTGCAACCACTTCCACTCCAAGCATATACCCACCCATCCCTGTGATTGACCCCACAGCGCCTCCCGAGATCCAGCGCGCCATGGCCGAATGCTCTCCCGAGCCCGAGATTCCAGGCTCGTTCCCTACCTCGCCAGCCGACAACGTGTCGCCGACATCACCGTCGTTTGTGTTTGGCAGCCGCCAAGCCGTCACCAACACCGAGTTCTCCGACGCCGGGTCCAAGCTTCTTGCCGAGTTCCAGGCCAAGATGGGCGGTAGCGGCGCCAACCTCTTCAGCACCGAGCTACTCAAGGGCAAGGACGCCGAGTTTGAGAGAATGGCAGCGCGCCGTGCCGCCTCGGGTCGGTCTACCATCATCCCTAGTGCAAGCACCAGTGGCAAACCTGGCTTTGGCCTTGCCCCAGGTCCCGAAATGGCCACGGACCGCTACGCCGAATCCCACCGTCGCGAGTTTGCCCGCATGAAGTCGCTTCAGTCAGTCAACGAGCGCAAGGTGTCGGACTCGAGCATGAAGTCGGCAAAGGCGGCGGGCAAGCGCAAGCTCGACGCGGCGGCTGAGCCTTCGGAAATGGCCGTAAGCACGTCGCCCACCGAGACAGCGCCCACAGTCGACCGCGACAACAAGCGCGTCAAGCCTGCTCCTGCGGCCAAACCAAGCATCATTGACTCTTTCCGCCGATCACGCGCGTCATCCAAGAGCCCGGCCAAGCCGCCCGCCCGCAGCCTCACCAAGAGTCTGGGCTTCCTTCGCGGCCACCGAAAGACGCCGTCGATGCTGGCTGCTGATAGTCCACTCAAACAGTCGGCCGTTCCCGCTGTTCCCAAGATGGTGTCCCCTAAGAAGGCGGCGGTCGACGACAGCAGCGTGCGTTCAAAGACGTCGGTGGTGAAGAAGAGCTCGCCGTCGACGGTAGCATCGCGCGAGTCGTCGCAGCCGTCGTCGCTCGCCTCGCGGAAGAGCACCATCCGCCTGTCTGCTCCTCCCCGGCGCGCCCTAGGTGGGGACTTTGGGCCGTCCAAGCCGTCGTTTGAGCCGCTCAAGGACAGCAGTTACAATTCTGCGACGCGCTCGTCCATCGCCAAGGCGTCGGCGCCCCCGACCGCCTCGTCCCACAGTGTCCGCCCAAGCGCCTCGGTCAGCTCGTCCCTCAGCCGCTCGCCGGGCACGCATCACCTCGCGCACATGGCTTCCGGCGAGTTTGGCGGGTTCTCCACGACCCGGCGCGACCTGTCTGCGTCTCGCTCGCCGAGCATGTCACGCATGTCAGCCTCGGCGTCGGGCATTCCTCGCTCGCGTTCGTCGACTCTTTTCGCCCCCACCGCGTCGTCGCTTGCGCGCCGGCAGGCGACGCTCAAGCCGCCTGCGGATAAGCCTTCTGTCACCGACAAACCCACGCGCCGCCCCCTCCCCGTGCCACCCAACAACAAGGCGCCCAAGCCCACCATGCTCGGCTCGTCGGTTGTGACGTACCCCTTCGGCGAGGCGTCGTCGAGAACAAACTACCACCTGTTTGACTCTGCGTTCCACTCGTCGCCGCAGCAGTCGCCGTTTAACAAGAGCGCCGCTGCGCTCGGCGCTAGTTCGCCGAGCGTGACCGCTAGCGGGAGCACCAGTACGCTCCTCGCCAAAACGCCAGGCAAATCCAGCACGCCTGGTAAGCGCCCTTTACCGCACACGCCCAAGACAGGCAAGTCGCCAATGTCGCCTGCACGCCAGCGTAGTATCCAGCAGCGTGCGCGCAAGTCGGGCCTGAGCAGTATCAAGGCGAGCCCCGCGCCCGACGGCGACGTCGCGCGCCGCCGTGCCGACCTCCGCGCGAAGCAGCAGCGTCTCGGCGAAGAACGCTCGCTGATGCGTATGCTCGAGTAGTCAGCGCACAATTCATGGCCCCAGTTGAGTCAGCCACAGTTCCCAGGATAATGTCTGTATGCGTGCATGTACCCATGTGTCGGCTTGTACGAAGCTACGTATTCATGCACACGCCTCGTAACGGGCGTGCGGCTGGGCTACTTTTTGAGGTTTGCCTTGCGGCGACGCGCCGCTGCAGCCTTGCCGCCTGCGGGCTTCTTGCGCTTGGTCTCGACAGTAGTGGATGCCGCCGCGCTGTCGTCCTCGCCCTCTGTGCCCGTTTCCGACTCGGTCGGCGGCGTCTTACCACCCGCGAGGCGCTGGGCGCGGAGCTCCGCCGCGCGGGATTTACGCGCGCCGCCCCGGCGGGAGGTAGGCGTCGCCGAGTCGTCAGCTCCCGACTCGACGTCAAACACCTCTACATCCTCGCCATCGCTCTCTCCGTCATCGTCGGCGTGTTCGGCTTGGTCCGAGCCCGCCAGACGCGCCCACACGCCGCGCGTAAGCTGCGCCGGCCACGTACGGCCCACAGACGGCGGGGGCGCGAGCGAGTCGAGCGGCGTCGCGGTCCCGTCTGCGTGGGGCTAGAGGTTAGTGATGGTGTCGGTCGCGCGTGTACTCACCAGCAACACGTCGTCGCCGTCCACGACGAGCTCGAGCGTCTCGCCGCCGTTACTCCCCTCGACCTTTGGCACGCGGACCTTACGCCGCCCCTTTGCGCCGGCGGCGGCCTTGCGCGCTGCAGCGGTAAAGTACGCTACGCGGCGCGTGTCGCGTGCATGGTTCATGCGCAGCACGACATAGTGCAGCCCCGCAGTCACGACCGTGAGGAAGATGAACACGAACCCGAGCCCCGGCCGCCACCGCTCATAGACGTATCCCAGGCCCTTCCATTTCGGCACTCCATTCTTGTAAAAGAACTTGGAGCAGGTTAGCAGGAAAAATATAAAGGTACCCGGCGTACGTACGTTGTAGCGCTCGCGTTTCTCGCTGTTACGCAGGATCTGGGCTATCACGCCCAAGCGCGCAAAACGCGCCTCAATGTCGCGCTCGCCGCGGTTCTTGTCTGGGTGCAGCTCGAGCGAGCGACGCCGGTACGCCTTGTTGATCTCGCTGTTGCTCGCGCTCGGCTCGACGCCGAGGAACGAGTAGAACGACGTGCCCTTGCCTCACCCCGTCAGAAACACTGTAGCAAATCGGAACGCTTACCCTCTGATGCCTCGAGCGCCGCGACAATGTCAAAGATCTCAAAGTCGTCCTTGTCAAACCTGCCATCAGCAAATTCCTCCGGTAGAGACTTACGCCAGCGCAAACGCCGCGCACAGGAGCGCGACGAACGCAAAGAACGACACGCGCATGACCGATACACGCGACGGAGAAAAGTTGGACGGTGATTGTCGAGAGATCGAGAGACTTGAAACGCGTCCTCGTCGTGTCAGCGTGCCAAAAGTCAGGCAAGCGCACCAAGCGCACCAAGGGTACCAAGCGCCGATCACCTCGTACCACGTGGCGCGGAGATTGGGGAGAGCCCGCGCCCACCCAGATTGTGTCATTTGGCCGGCTCAGCCTGTGTTGTGGCTGGCGCATGCAGTCGTCGCTGCTCGCCATCCGCCATCACCCCTCTGCCCATCACCGAGTCGGGGCAGTGTGTCGCTGCGTCCAAGCCCTTCCACGCAGCCATCCGGGGTCGTACTGTGTCTTCGTAACCTAACATGTCGTCGGTAGGTGGTTGCCGATGATGTTTGAGCCAGTGCTAATGGAAGTACGCCGACGGCCTGGTGCCGCGTATCCGGCGGATTCTTGAGGGAAGCGACCTTTCGACAATGTAGGTGTGCTCCGGGGGTGCTGGGCTGATTGGAGCTCCGCCAAGGGCGTGCGAAAGCAGCTGATTGCGGCTGGGGAGGACGCCGACGCGATCAAGGAACACAAGGGCGCGATCGACGAGCGCGTAAGACGGCACTACACGCGGCGCGGGCTGATGACAGATTGGGGAGATTTACGAGGAACTATGCGGCGACGAAGATGACGACGGAGGGGATGCAGGGGGTGAAGGCTCACCCGACGGCGTGCCGCCGGCCTCGTCGCAGCCCGAACCGCTGTCGCGCAAGCCAAAGTCGGAGAGGACCGATACCGACGCTGCGATGGCCGCGCGGATGCAGGCCGAGTACGACGCAGCGGTACGTGGAGCAAGGGGTCGGCGGGCGGCGGCGCCCGCGCCAAAGAAGAAGGCAAAGACGGCCAAGCGTAAAGCCAAGACGGCGAGCGATGTCGATGACTCGGACGGCGAGGGGGGGCCAAAGAAGAAGAAACGCGGCGGCGGCGGCGGCGGCGCGTTCAACAAGCCAATGATCTTGAGGTGTGTACCGGGCTCGCCTGTCACTCACACTAGTCCCGACCTCGCGGCGTTTACCGGCGAGGAACGCCTGTCCCGCCCGCAGTGCGTCAAGGCGCTCTGGGAACATATCAAGGGGCACGACTTGCAGGATCCCGAGGACCGCCGCTTCATCCGCTGCGACGACCGCATGCAGGCGCTCTTCAAGACGGAGCGGCTACACATGTTCACGTAAGCTATATTCCTTTCAATTAGCTGACGGCAGGATGAACAAGCTGCTCGGTGAGCACCTGTACAACCCCGACGACGTCGCGGGCGCTGCCTAGTCCGCCTCAACATCTATCCTGTGTGCGGGAATGTCCAGTCTAATGCCTATCTGTAGAACTAGTATGACATGTATAGCTGTCCAGCGAAACCGGGGCGTGAAGAGTGCATATGCAAGGTATGGGTATACAAAGGGGAGATTGCGTCCTGCGTCGAGGCATGTCGTCCGTCGTCGGGCGGCGTCTACTTCTTGCCCTTCTTGGCGACAAACTTTGACGGGGGCGCCTTTTCAGCCTGGGCACCTTCGGACATCCATCCGAGGTCGGCCTCGGCGAATGCAGACTTTGCAGCGTCCTTTGTCCCTGCGCCTTCGAAGCGGCGGCGGAACCGGCCAACGCGGCCCTCCTCGACGCCGTCGCCGAGCCCGCGCTTCTCCGTCCCCGGCGCCCAGAGCGGGTTGTTGGTCACGTCGCGGGTAAGGCGGAGTGTCGCGGGCGACGGCGCGGTCGTGTACGACGTAAACGTCGAGCCGTCGGACAGTACGACCTTTTGCGCAAACGTCATAGGGACGGGATTGGGCAGTTTCACGGGGCCCTTGAGGTGCGCCTTGCCGCGCCATGGCGAGCGGGGGCGCGCGTACGATGCCCAGCGCGACGACGAGGGCGTGCACGCCGAGCGCAGGCCGCGCGCGAGTGGCACAGATGGGCGCGAGAGGGACATGCGGAGGAGGTGAAAAGGGGTGTCAGGGGTAGGTGTTGCAATCGTTGCGTCGCTGAAGTCGGACGCGCGTGGTATATGGGCTCGTGCCGAGGTCGAGTTGTCGGAATCGCGAGACCGGAGTGTGCTAAGGAGATCGAGAACGTTAGGTGTTGGCGAGATGGCGACGGTCGTCGGCGGCTTGGACATTTTCCACCCCTCCGTGTCCGAAGAGGGCAAAAGCGCCGTGGCACCGTGGGAAAATATTCCACGTGCAGAGTGTCAACATCAATGTCCGAATTCCTGTGGCCTGTACCTAGTCGAGCTCGAGCACATGCGACTGATGGCTCCCAGATTCCAAGCGTCACTGCACACACCGCCATGGCCAAGTCGCGCTTCGAGTATGTCAAGAGCTACGAGCTGAGCGACGCGGTCCTGCCGAACACGTACATTGTGATCCGCGTCGACGGCCGGGGGTTTCACAAGTGAGCTAGCACACTGTGCGGGTGCTGACGGCAGGTTCTCTGATGCCCACGAGTTTGAGAAACCCAACGATGTACGCGCGCTCGATCTCATGAACCGCGCAGCCAAGGCCGTCATGGACGAGTTTCCCGACATTGTCCTGGCATTCGGCGAAAGCGACGAGTACAGGTGAGCTTAGCCCATGGTGCCCGCTCACTCTAGTTTTCTCATGCGCCGCGCGGCAACAGTCTACGGGCGACGCAGGGCGTAAGCGGACCTCGGGTCGCCTGCTGACAATCAGGAAGCTCAACTCGGCCGTCGCGTCCATCTTCACCGCGACGTACGTGTTCCACTGGTCTGCGTACTTCCCCAACACGCCGCTTCGGTACCCGCCAACGTTCGACTCGCGCGTCGTGCTGTACCCGGGCGAGAAGGAGGTGCGGGATTACTTTTCCTGGCGACAGGCGGACAGTGAGTCGGGCGCGCGCGGCTGACCACGCACGCAGCGGTTAACCGCCGTCTACCACCTTTTGCAACCCGCTCACACGCGACGCAGCGCACATTAACAACCTGTACAACACGTGTTTCTGGGCACTGATACACGGCGGGGCGACGCCGCGCGACGCGAACAAGACGTTGCAAGTGAGGCACAACAGCACGCCCTTAACAAGCTGACTCTAGGGTACAAACTCCAAGGACAAGAACGAGCTGCTCTGGGCCGACTTCAACACAAACTACAACGACATCCCGGCGTACTTTCGCAAAGGCAGCGTGCTCGTGCGTGTCGACCCCAACCCGGTGCCCGTGACGCTCGAGGCGGACGCGGCCGATGTGCCGGATACAGTCGAGGACGTGCCCTCGGGCTTTGCGACGCCGCGGAGGAGAGGCGACGACGAGGGTCAAGGGGAGTTGGAGGTGACTGCGCCGACGGACGCCGAGGGCGAGGGCGAAGTCGAAGGCGACGGCTACGGCGAAGCAAGCGCAGACAGGTACAGGTCCGCGTCTGCTTCCGCCCCCGCCGACGCCGCGACCATGTCGTCGCCTGACATCTCGTCTGTGCCCAGACGCTCGGGGGCAAGTACCGCCGCCATGAAGAAGCGCGCCGCGCCGAAACCCTACGATGGTATCTCGGGCGAGGTCGTGGTGCTCCACGAGGATATTATCCGGAATCCCTTCTGGCGCGCGCGACCATGGCTTCTGGCGTAGCGGTGACTTGTAGACGCAGCCTCGGCCTGGAGGTTATCTAGTTGTTCGCGCCTGTCCTGCCTCGCGGCATCTACCGGCCCAATACTGACGCCCTCCCACTCCAGGCACGGCGCTGTGTTCCGGCTCATGTTCGGCAGGAGCCTGCCCCAAGTCCCATGCCCACCATTCTCTATTCCACTACTGCATCTATCCAACCTGCGCCGGCGGCAGCCCGCATCGTAGCCCGCATGCATGTATTCTCGCCCAGTCGGCGCGGCGTGGCGTGGTGGTCGTGGACGTAGACGTGATCGTGGTTGTGGTGATGTGGAACCGGGCCAGGCCGAGTAGCCGAGCGATAGCACGAAAGGTCCCGCGACTCGGCCGTGTGGTGTGTTTGCGTGCCGGGTGCCCCATGAAAGTTGGAAACTGCAAGCTGAGCAGAGTTGGTTACTCACCACCACCACCTCTTCCACTTTTTTTCTTGTCAGGAAAAAAAATGACAAACGACGCTGGCTCGAGCGTGGCCGGCTCGACTCGGGCAGAACGCGCCGCGGCGGCGGTCGCTGCCCCGCCCCCGGCGACAGCGTACAACACGGACGCGCCAAAGACCGACGTGCCCAAGAACAAGGTACCTCTGTCGCTTGGCGAGAGTTTCATGGTCGGCGGGTTGGCAGGGTGTGCCGCGGTGACTGTTAGTGAGTACGGCGGCTGAGCGCGGCGCCGGCGGCGGGGCCACGGCTCGACGTGCTGGGACGCACACCGCGTCGCCGGCTCGTTCACTAGGCGACTGAGTGACTGACTGACGCCAGCCAACATTGCCGAGACGATGAAGACGCGCCTGCAACTGCAAGGCGAGCTGGTCAAGGCCGACGCGAACGCGCCACGGGTATACAACAACGTCTGGGACGTGTTCCGCAAGACGTGGCGAAACGAGGGTATCCGCGGCCTCCAGCGCGGCCTCCTCCCCGCGTACGGGTACCAGATCCTGCTTAACGGCTCGAGGCTGGGTGAGTAAACAAACGCGAGCGGCGAGCCAGTTGGCGAGGTAGGCGCCCACGCCACGTTCACTGGCGTGGTGACCGCGACGTGGGCCATGATCAAGCAACGGACGAGCTCGCGACCGATCGGGGTGTGCGCAGCTGCCGCGCGCATCAACGCCACGCGGGGTCCGCTGCCCCGCCGACTATTTATGGCTGGCTGCTACGTGATGCCCTAGGCGCCGTCTTGTGCGCGCGGCATGGCTCGCGCATGCGAGCAACCGATACTTGCCGGAGCCGCGCCCGGGACGACGTCGCGCTTCGTGACGGCCGCTGGATCCGGCCCCACGCCGAACGACAGCAACGCTCGAATTTGCTAACACACAGGCCTGTACGAGCCCGCGCGGCACCTGGTCAACCGCGCGTGCGGGTACGACGCCGCCGCGCCCGTTGCGTGGACGGCCATCACTGCCGGCGCGATCACGGGGTGTATCGGTGGTGAGTAACGCGAAGCGGGCCGACGCGGATGGCGTACGACCCCAAACGCGTCCTGCCTGCGCTGTACCCGCGCTCAACTCGCTCACACCAGCTACGCTCGGCTCGCCCCTGTTCCTGATCAAGGCGCGGATGCAAGCGTACTCGCCGGTCCTTCCCGTCGGCGCGCAGCACTACTACCGCAACTCGTGGGACGCGCTGAGCACGATTGTGCGCAACAACGGCTTCCGTGGCCTGTACCAGGGCGTGTCGGCCGCCATCCTGCGTACCGTCTCGGGCTCGGCCGTCCAGCTCCCCTCGTACAACCTCGCAAAGCACCTCTTTGCAAAGTACGGCCTCATCAGCGAAAACTCGTTCTGGATGTATCTCGCCGCGTCGAGCGTTTCCGGCGTCGTCGTCGTGAGTGCTCCCGGAGGCGCAACCTTCGGCGCTGCGACACGCCATGAGACACACACACACGGCACCCCACTGACACCAGTGCGCCGCCATGCAACCGGCCGACACGGTCCTCACGCGGATGTACAACCGTGCGCTGCTCGGCCATGCACCCCTTTGCTGACGGCAGAAAACACGGTCATCGACCCAAAGACGGGCAAGCGCGTGGGCGCGCTGTACTCGAACCCGATCGACTGCCTGTGGAAGACGGCAAAGGCCGAGGGTATCCGCGGGTGGTACAAGGGCACGACGGCGCACTTTTTGCGTATTGCCCCACACACGGTCATCACCCTCGTCGCCAACGAGCTCATTGGCAACGAGTACAAAAAGTTCACTGGACGCGGATAGAGCCATTGCCTTAGACACATGCATGCGCATCACTAGCTTGCGCTGCGGGCACGGAATGTGTTCCCCCCTCCCGCATCGGCGCCGTTGCGGGGTGAGGGCCCGACGTGCGCGGCGAGCTACATAGGCTACATAGTTTGGCCGTTGCGTGGCGTCCAAAGAGGCGCTAGACACACGGCACTGCAGTGTGCGACAAGGTCTCGGCATGTGGGGGTGGTGGATGTCGACATCGACAAGACTGAGAAGACTACAGCCGTCTCAATGCCCAGGTTAGAAATCCGTGACACCCGCCTGGCTCGGCGCGATCGACTGCGTGTCGTCGTCACCGGCCTTGTATCCATACGCGTACGACGAGATGGCGTCTGAGGGGGTGACGGAGCCGATAGAGAGCTTGCGCGGGCCGAGGCCGTGGTGGCCCTTCTTGTCGCCGAGGGCGCCGAGGTTGCCGGTACTAAGCGCGGGTCCGGGCGGAAGGCGGTCGTACTGCGAGTAGGCGATGCTCGACGCGCGCGACGACATTGGCGCAAGCGCGTGCCCGTGCCCGTGCCCAGCGCCCGGTGCGAGGCTGTCGCCGCCGGCCGTCGACTCGGCTGGCTGCTGCGAAATGACCGACGACGCGTAGCCCGTGTACGACGACATCTTCTTGCCCCCCGCGCCCATCGACAGCGGGAAGCTCTGCGTCATCGCCTGAGACACGACAGACTGCGCGTCCGGCGGCACGTATGAGATCGTGTCGTGCGTGCGGTAGTATGCCGGGTCGAACCTGCTCGGCGCGGGTGCAGGAGCGCGCGCGGCACCTATAGACCGTTAGCATCTTTCAGCCATCGTTGACTTACTCTTCTCGTAGTCATTGGTGAGCGTCTCGTAGCGCCGGTAAGGGTCCATGGCGCGCGCGAGCGTCTTCTTAGGCTTGCTGAACTGGATCATGCTGACCTGCAGGTTGCTCAAGGGGCCCTCGACAAAGCACGACTTTTCCTTAAAGTGGGTAAGGAGGTAGAGCCAGAGCGGGTGCTGCTATTAGCTCAATCACCGACAAAGTGGGCTCACCTTTGAGAGGACCTTTGGATTTCCCAGAATGACGACGCCATACTTTGCACGCGTAAGGGCGACGTTGAGACGGCGTGGGTCGTTGAGGAAACCAATGCCCTGGTGCTCGTTGGAACGCACACACGACAGGATAATGTAGTCCTTCTCGCGACCCTGGAACGCGTCGACGCTCGCAACCTCGACGTCCTTGTACAGGTCCTTCTTCAGCGCGCCGTGCAGCTGCATGTACGAGACAATGTACGAGCGCTGGCCCTCGTACGGCGTGATTACACCAATCTGGGAGGGCAGCACGCCCGACTTGAAAAACTTTGTGACCATCTTCTCGACGCTCGACGCCTCGGTGCGGTTGAGGAACGACGTCCCGCTGCTCGAAATCTCCTCGGTGCCCAGGTTCTGGTGGAAGAACATTGGCGTGTCGGCGACGGGCCAGGGAAAGTCGACGTCCTTGCGCAGGCGCTCGGGCGCCGTCACGCCGTTCTGCAGAGTCCCCTCGTAGAACATGTTCGACGGGAACTCGGACAGGCACGGGTGCATGCGGTACTGCACCTGGAGGCGGATCGGGCGGTTTCCGAGCACGACGAGACGCTCAAACAGCGACTGCGAGAGACCCGCGCGTGCTGCCTTCTTGTTCATGATAACCGGACCGAGCTGCTGGTGGTCACCAACAAGCACCGCCTGCTTGCAGCCCATGACGAGAGGAATCATGCACTCTGGCTCGGCCGCTTGCGTCGCCTCGTCAATGAGCACGGTGCGGAACTTGAACTTTGCCAATCGCGGGTCGCCTGCACCAACACAGGTCGTGCAGATGACGTCCGCGGCGTTCAAAATGTCCTTTTCGCACATGCGCACGAGCGTCTTGTACTTGCGCTCGTCGTTCTGGCTCAGCTCGCCTTGGTCGTTGCGCAGCTGGATAAGCTTTTGCAGCTCGGGCCGCGTGTCGTTGTGGGCGACCTGGTTGTGCAGCGCCAAAAAGGCGACGCCAGAGTCGAGCGCCTCGCGTGACTTGGCTGCCAGGCGCACAACCTTGAGGCCTGTCTGGTGGATCTTCTCGCACAGGTGGTCCACCGCGACGTTGGACGGCGCGCACACTAGCACCTGACCAGGGTTCATCTTTGCAAGGTGGTACACGATGGACGCGGACGTGACCGTCTTGCCAGTACCCGGAGGGCCCTGGATCAGACTGAGCGGTTTTTGTAGGACAGCCTTGACGGCCGCCATCTGCGAGTGGTTGAGCTCGGGGAGGTTGGGCGCCGTGAACCGCTTCGGCATCTGTGTGCGGAGCACCTGAGGGGCGACCTCGTGGCCAAGCAGTTTGTGGTACTGTCGTCAGCTAGAGTCGGGAAGCATCATCTCACAATATACCCTGACACACTCTTCTCGTCGATGGCAAACGTCTTCATGGCCTGCTGCATGCGGTCAAAGCTGGTAGCTTTCCACACAAAGTCGACCGCGAATCCGTGCGTGCAATCCGAGGGGACGTTGTCGGAACGCCGCAGTTCGAGACAGATCTCGTCCGAGATGTCTAAAGTCAGAACACACCCCGCAAGGCGCACCTACTATTCGGCACTTTGATGACGCTGCCGACGCCCTCCCAGAGCTGGCTGCCGGTCCCGACGTTCCAGCCCTTCATGTTTGCGCCGACGAGCTTGAGGCAGAGCTCGTCGCCAACGGCGAGACGCACTTCGCCGCTCTCAAGCTTGGGCATGCAGAACCACGCGAGGCGCTTCTGGTTCAAGCCCATGTCCCAGCGAACGGTAATGTCGTTCTCGCCCTGGGACTCTTTCATACGCTGGTCATAGTCGGCCTCGATCTTGACCAGCGGTCCAAAAATGTTCTGGTACTGGTACGCGTCTTCGTACCTGCCGTCAGCTCGTCCACGGACGCTAGCCTACCGTAACGGCACCGGCTGCATTTCCTCCTCGCCGGCCTGCGCCTCGGCGTCCTCGAGCTTGGCGTGGGGGTTCTCGCGCCACATCTCCTCGAGTTTCGTGATCTGCACCATGGAAATCTGGCGCGCGCGCAGCTGCTCCGCTTCAGAGGGCACCTTGACGAGCCACGAGAGGAACGAGCGATTGTCGATGATGGCCGACCACTGGGATGTGTCCCAGTTGATGTCGCGCGAGTTGGTGTACGACGCGCACGGTTGGCTGTGGTGAGCAGGGGCCCGCAAGCATAACACTCACCGGCAGAGGAGGACGACAACCGTGTCGCTCTTGGCCGGGATGAACCCGAGGAGGAAGACATTCTTGCTGCCGCAGTGGTAGCCTGCCGTCAGCTATGAATCCAAGCGCATTGGCTTACACTCTGGAGTCGTCTCGCCGAGGGCACTGTCCTTATGCAGGATGACCTCTTTGTGCTTGGCCTTGACGAGATGGGTGACAATATGGGACGCTGACGTGTTGCCGCGCGAGTTGCAGAACCACTTGTTGCAGATGAGGCACTGGAGGTGAGCGTGCGCTGCGCATTGTCCGGCCTACCTTTACGACACAAGCCGGGTTGTGTATACCGCAGTAGCTAGGCGTCAGCTACAAGCCACTCGGCCATACTCACCTGCAGGCATGCTCGATACCGTAGCCGAGTGGCGGCTCTTCTTCGCGAAACTCGTCTGCGGGGTCAAACTCGTACTGCGTGCCGTTGTGTGGGTGGTGGTGGTGCGACGTGAGCGACATGGCGTCGAGGCCATGCTCGAGCCCCGTCGCACGCGCAGGCGGCACAAGTACCTGCTCGGTCATGTTACTCGGCGCCGCCGAGTACATCGACGTCGCGTCATCCTGGTCAACACCGTACTGTCCCTTGTCAGCAAAGTTGGGTGGCCAAAAGTCGAGACAGGGGAGAGGGACGTACCTGCGACGCGCCTTCAAATGTCGTGAAGGGGTCCATTACTGGCGTGCGCTAGATAAGCGCGGGGTATCGTCGTCGTGGTCGTTGGAGAGGCGTGTGTGGGTAGCTCACAAGAACACAGACGATGTGTAACGGCAAAGCACAAAAGTCGGCGGATGGCCGATGGATTGTTGCCTCCTGGGGGGTTCCACGAGTGGGTGGAGGGCAACAAAAGACTTAGCTTGGTTTCAAATTCGCTTCCTAATCGCCGTCAAAATGCTATTTCGTACTTTGTCATCAGTGCAAGCGTTTAGTGATGGGGGCTATCGCTTGTCGCACTGATGATACATGGTCTCTCTACGTTTTCTACGAGTGTGTCTAGAGGCGGGCAACCTCGGCGATGAGATCCATCGTCCCTTCGGTCCAGCCGACCTCGTTGTGTCCGCCATGCTCGCCCTCCCACCACACAACCTTGCGGCCGAGCGGGTTGGCGTACCGGACTGTGCCCCAGCCGTCGTACGCGATCTCGTTGACATTGGGTGCGCGCTTGGCCGCGCCGTTTTGCGTAAGCAATGAGTTGAACAGCTCCTCCGAGTGCGAGTGTGGCACAATGTCGTCGACGACGGTGTGGAGGATGAGCGTCGGCGAGGCCGTTTTCTGCCGTCAGCAAAGCACTTTGACTAACGAGCTCACACTCAATGCCTGCACAGAGTCAAACTTTACGCTCATGTGCGACCTAAAGTAGCCTGGTGTCAGCTGGACACTAGCGCACTAGTAAATAACTCACTCATGATCTGGGGGAAGGCCTTGAGCGGGGAAAGCACCGGTATGACCCCGAAGACGTAGAAACTGCGTGAGCGCAGCGGACGTGGGGGAGCTTACGACGAGAGCATGTCGGGGATGGAGGTGAACGGCGTCGCGAGCACGATGGCGCGAGGGTAAGTTTCTGCATTCAGCCGCGGTGCTGGTCGTAGAAAGACTTACTCGTCTCGGCGAGCTGGCCCGCGAGGGCGGACGCGACGCCAGTCCCGAGACTGTGTCCCATGATGACGATCTGCTTCTCGGGCGTCTTACCTGCCGCCGTGACGCGTTCCGCGATCCAGTCCCACGCAGTGCGCGCGTCAACCACGAGACCCGCTTCCGTCGGCGTGCCGCTCGAATCGGCGAACCCGCGGTAATCCACCGCGAGGACGTTACTAGGTGTGTAAGCGCCAGCTCGCTCGCGAGCTGCGTTAGTTTGCCGACGTACACGTCGAGGCGACCCGAGAGGGCGCTATAAGTCCTGACGCGCTGGGGCGTCGCGCGTGTCGCCGCCTGGCGTCAGCTCAGTTGGACACGCGAGTAGCTCACGTTACCGTGGAAGTAGAGCACGGTCGGCCGCGCGCCAAACGCATCGTCAAACGTGGCGTTATCAAGCGCTCCTAGCGGGGGAAACGGGCTTTGCGCGAGGTAGTACGAGTTTGGCCTAGCGTCAGCTTGGCCAAGGCAGGGAGCTAGCTCACAAAACGTGCCATGCGCCGAGGGTCTGCCCGTCCGGCGTGGGGATGTACAGGTTACGCGTCTTGAATGCTACACGTCAGTGGGGAAAGTGCAGAGGCACGCACGAGCAAGGCCGTAGGCCTGCGGCGCGTCGTACCGCGGGAAGAAGGGGAACCGTATCCAGTTCAAGAACGCGAACCTGCGGTTAGACGTGTGTTTGTGGGGCTGACTCACTCGCGCTGGACCCATGGGACTGTCGCGAGCACGAGTATGAGCGCGTACATGCCCCCAAGGATCGCGGGGACGTACTGCGCCCGCCGGAGCAGTGTCTGCGCCGACGACATGGTAGTTGTGGTAGTGCAAGTGACGCGATGACGATTGCCGTTGCCGGTTATTTTGGGAGATTCAACTTCGGAGTCAGAAGGCGCCTGCCCCACTCTGATGACCCAAGGTGAGGGTTAACCCTCAAGAGTCCCCATAGCCCAATGTTATCCGCCACACGATTATGCATACAGTACATTGCAGGGATGCAGAGAGATGTACTCGATACAGTGCCTATAGCCACAGGAAGCGCTTGACGGCATAGTCCATGCGGTCAAGGAGGGACGTGTGCGACTCGGCGTCGGCGACGGACACGACGTCCTTGTCGCGCACAAAGTCGGGCGGGAGCGTGTGCGTGCGCGCGCACTGGTCACGGATACGGCGGACGATACGGTCGACCGTGATGGCGCACGTCTCGTTGATCTCGAGCCCGACGTCGTGATCGTCCCCCTCGTCGTCGTCGTCATCGTCGTCGCCTGACGCACTCGTCGCGCGGCGTTGACGCCCAGCGACAAACTCGCGCGGGAACGCCTTGAACGCGAAGAACTGGTCAGAGTCCGGGTCAATGTCGGATAAGTGTACCACCGCGTTGGGCGTGCGCGCACTCCCGCTAGTGGGCGTCGTTCTCGTCGACGTCGAGTCGGACAGAGGCGTGGCACGTGGCGTCGCTCCCTGGCTCTTTTTGCCAGACGACGGCGACGATTTGGCCGGCTTCGCCTCCTTGTCTGGAGAACGGGGGTGGCCCGCAGGCGCATCCGGCCCCTTGTTCCGGATAGAGTACGTGCTGTACCGGGTGCTCTCGTCTGCGGGCGAAAAGTGCACCACAAAGCCGGCGTTCTCGACAGGGTCGCGCCCCGCCTCCTGCAGCGCAGATAAGATGTATGCGCCTGTAAGGGTCAGCGAAGACGGAGAAAAGGGCCCACCCTTCTGCATCGAAGTAATCGACTTGAGCGGGATACGCGTAAACTCGTTGACCTTCTCGAGGGTGTAGTTGAACGATACGACGTAGAGGGCTTGTTTTGTCTGGCATGAGCACGGCCGATAGGTAGGACTCACGAGGATCAAGACCTTCTCTTCAAGTTTGGGGCTGAGCGTGACGTTGCGCTCCTCGGGGGACAGAAGTGTCCAACCCGCGACGCGGTGTTCGCCTTCGCTGATCACGCGCGCGGAGCTCGTCTCGACTGGGCGTTAGCGACTGCTGTGAAGCGCCGACTCACTCGCCGCGGCGCGGATTCTCGACTGCTTGATAAGTGTGGACCGTTCCGTCGTCTGGAGGGTTTCAAGGAACTCGTTGAAGACGCCGAGGTTGCGCTGACCGAGCATGAACGAGATGACGGCCTGGGCAAAGAAATCGGTAACGGCGCCGTAGAACATGCGGCTGAGGGAACTGACACCGTCGTTGAGCTACAGCGTCAGCACACTTCATCCCTTGACTACTTGCCATTCCCGAGATGTCCCGCTTGCCCGTGCGCACAAAGTCGCCTTTGAGCGCGGTCGTGTGTGCGTAGCACATACTGATCATGTCGCCATTGTTTGCCCAGACTGGCCTCAGCAACTCTCATGATTCTTTTACTCACTGTCATTGAACACCGACTCGAGGTTACTTGTACCCGGCTCGACGACAAGGCCGAGCTGCTGGAGCATCTGCGTAAGGACGTGCCGCGCAATCGCCGACTGGACGACGTTGGTGCGGTCGAGGCAGTCAATGCAGCTGTGTGGTCAGTACTGACTAAAGGGCCGACCCACTTTGTGCGGAAGACGCCGTGCTGCTCCTTGACGACGTCGCCCTGTAGCGACCACATGTAACCCATCTTTGCAAAGTCGAGCTGTTGGATGAGGTCTGAGATGTTGGCCCAGTTCATGCCCTTGCAGTGCTCGTGGAAGTCAAACGAGATGTACGTGATGTCTGGGCGGTCGAGGTCCTTGACGAGCTCAGTGTATCCGTTGGTCACGGCCGCTTCACGGCCATGCTGTTCAGACAGGTTGATTGCAGTCTAGGCGTCAGCGTCGATCGCAAGCTGGGACTCACAGTATGTAGGTAGCGCTGGCGCAGGTCATCAAAATGGAGGTTGGCGATGGAGAAGGTTTGGTCGACCGGCTGGTCGAGAACCGGCGGTGGCTTCATAGACCATGGCGCCTGGCTCCATTTGAGCGGAATGGACCCGCGGATCTGGAGAAAGCTGAAGAGGGAGATCTTGCCATTAATCTGGCCGCGGACGAGCATTTCCGTTTCAACAAAGTTGGCGACGTGTCCTTCGTCGTCGATACCGCGGCGCTGGTACCGCAGGCCGGCACGGTCCTTGCTGCGCCGCGAGATGATCGCAATGTCGACGGGGACGGGGCTAGGCGCGGCGTCGGCCGTGTCCGACGGCGCAGGCGGCACGGGGACTTGGAACGTCGCGGCCTGCACCCAACCCTGGGCTATGGGCAGGACGTACGCGTGCAATCCTATGTCAATGAAATCGCGCATGAGCCACTCGTTCCAGAAGAAGCGCCGGTCAAACCGCCGCCACAGGGGTAGGTGGATGTCGGGCTCGACAATGTCGCCTAGTGTCGCGGAAGACACAGACGAGATGGAGCGTCCTCCGGGCGACATGGGCGGGCTGTTTCCGCGCGGGAAGAACGGTTTGCCGCCGCTGCCCGCCTGCTCAGCCAACAGCTGTTCCAGTAGCGGCTGCGACGTTTGCCTCGACGCCAGCCGGTTCCGTTTGTACTGTAGCGAATGGGACGAGTCAAACTCGTACGAGTAGTAAAACTCGCCCGAGCCAAGTTCCTGCTGCAGCTGCTTGAGGATCTTGCTTTCAAGGGCTTTACGCTGTGGTGCGTCGACGGGTGGTGCAGGCGTGGTCGAGCGGGACGGCATTTCAGTGGCAGCTTTGGGGCTTAGAGGCAATGCCCCGTGCCGTGGTGTCGGCGCAGGCAACGGTTTGTCCTCTTCGACAGTGTCAAGAGGCGGCTCGACGGTGAGTTTCGGTGGCGCGGGCAGCGTCGCCATCTCCTCGCTTTCGCCGTCGTCGTCCGACTTGTCGGTCTTTGCCTGCTTGGTCGGAGTCTTGGACGGCTGCGCTTTGGGTATGCCAAGGCGCGGCTTGAACCGACCCCAGCCGAGGGAGAACCGACGCTTGACACGGGCCTCGGGCGTGTTGTCGACTGCGGGAGGCAGTGTAGGCGGGGTCTCGTCGGCCTCGGGGATCGACGAGCGGCGTGACATGTTGGCTGAATCGATGTCTCCGTCGTCATCGTTGTCGTCGCTGTCGTCCTCGTCGTCGTCAGACTCTGATTCCGAGTCTGATGCCGGCTGAGACTCTGGCGCTCTACTCGCCGGCGACCACAGCATACGCCACGCAGACGGCGTTCGGCTGTGCGCCCCAGACTTGGGCTTTGGCTTTGGCGCGCGTTTCGCCTGACGTCAGCGAGGCCTGGCGAGCGACACACCATGACTTTGGAAAGGTGCGCGACCTGGGTCTTTGCACGCTCGGGCACGAGAGGGACAAAGTGGACGTCGGCGAGCGTAAACACCTCGTGCGTGATGTGCTCAGTGTCCCCGAATGGGTCGTCGTTCGGGAACAGACGGGTCGGCGCCTTGGTCGCGGGTAGGAATACGACGAGGTATGCCGCTGTTGTCAGCTGTGGTGTGCAAACATGGACGCACCGTCCCAGAGACGGACGATGCCGAGGACACCGCCGACCTCGACCTCGCCGTCTGCGTCGCCCGTAGTCGCCGGCACCGAGTCGTACGCCTCAACGCGGCCCTTGACGCCCCACTGGACGAGGACGGCTGGGTCGTCTGCGCCCGTCGCCACGCCCTTGGGCTTGAGCAGCACGCCGTCGGCCGTGGTGGTGAGCACGAGGCGTCGGTGCACGCGCGGCGGGAGCGGCGGTACAGCGTACCGCGCCGGCAGCGTGTTTGGCAGCGTTGGCGACGCGAGCAGCGGCGAGCCGAGGCCGTTGCCGCTGCCCCGCGGCCGGTGTGTGGTCGTGTGCTTGCTCATGTGCGGCAGAGGCAAGAGCCAGTGCACATGAATCAAGGGGTGGAATGAAAGTGACGGTTAGTGCAATGATGACATGGGCACCGCCGTAGCTTCAGCCGCTTTGCATGCGACGGGGATCACAACAAACTGGCAATCCCGCCGAGCGCATCGTCTCATCGCCGCTGAGCGTTCAGGAAGAAGTCGTTCACGACGTCATGCGTGGGTCTCACGTGGTGATGCCCTGGAGAAACACCTCGACGATGCCGAGACAGTGGCCAGTGGTGGTGGTAACGTCACACGGCGAGTCGGTGACTCGGGGCCAGCACGAGCGCATTCCGCATGTGACCGACTGTGTGTGAGTGCCGAGCTGACCGTCGCTACGTCTAACCGATGCGGCGGTGACCACGAGCGCAAGCGACGTGTAACAATCTACAGAGTGTCGTTTACATTGTCGCGCAACTCGCTCGACCAAGATTACATTGCATTGACAATCCACACAGACTCGCACAGACCCCATACACCAGACAATTGCATCTACTCAAAGTAGTGGACACGACTGTCTACGACTCCAACGCTATCTGCATTCCGCCGTTCGCCATTCGCTTCTTGTCTGTCATTGCGCTACTCCTGTCCTAATCACACCTAACCCGGGCCGCCACCAACAGCAGCACACACACCCCTTCGATCAGACCACGATCAGACCACGA
This sequence comes from Cutaneotrichosporon arboriforme, assembly GCA_002335565.1. Classification (NCBI taxonomy): domain Eukaryota; kingdom Fungi; phylum Basidiomycota; class Tremellomycetes; order Trichosporonales; family Trichosporonaceae; genus Cutaneotrichosporon; species Cutaneotrichosporon arboriforme. The sequence continues at coordinate 944,335 of BEDW01000007.1, read as the reverse complement.
CCATGCCAGCAGCGTAAGAGACCATGTCGACCCCCACCTCGGCGCGCGCACGCGCCACCTCGGGCGCAGGCTTGGCAGACCCGTACCCGCTGCGGCGGGCGAGCACGCCGTCCGGCCCAGCAGCGGCGGACACGCCCCCCACGTCGTCGGCCGCGTCGTCTCAGGTCGTCGGCAGCGGCAACGCCGCAAACGCCAGCCGCGCAGACCAGATAGTCTACCGCTTCTACCTCAAGACGGTGGGCGTCCTCGTGGACGGTCGCGTCACGCACGTCGGCGCCCACCGCGGCGAGCGCAAGAAGGACAGATGGGTGGGTCCTTTCCACAAGCCCAGGCTGATGACAGTTCAACCTCGCCGTGCCAGATACGGACATGTATAAGACCGACTTGCGTATCTACCGTGCTGTATCGTCGTTTCCGCCGCTGCCCGAGCCGCCAGCCGGTTCATCGCGATCCACCGTTCCCCCCCTCCTCGTCGCGTTCATCCTCGACACAAACGACATCCCGGCTGGCCAGACGTTGCTGTGGAACCGCGGTGGCGCCCGTGTTGCCCTCGACCCATGTCTCGTCAAGCAGGCTAGCCCTGGCGGCCGACGCCCAGGCATTGTCCTAGAGCGCTGGACATTGCGAGTCACGTAGGTTCTCCGGGCGCTCGGAGCCGTTTGCTCACCGCAGTGACCAGGCCGTGGCTGACCCGGCCATGTCGGAAATGGCGCCGCCGACAGCGTACCGCCTCGGCATTATCCACTTCCGCGCGCTGTACGCGTTCATCCGACTGCTGCCGGCGTACCGGCTCTTTCGGCGCCTGCGGCGCTTGAACACCGGTCTGCGCCTCGGCATCAAGCTGTGGGGGCCCGAAGGATATTCTAACGGCCCCGACGGCCTCGGCGAGGCATGGAGTGTCATGGAGCGGGACCTCGTTGGCCTCGACGTGCCCCTTGAGCACATGATAACGGGGCGCGAGCCAGATCCCGCCGCGTCGTCCATGTCCGAGCACTACGATTTCCCGCCAATGGACCTGTTTGGGAGCACGTATGATCTGGGCGTCGTGTACCGCCCCAACACTGACTTTGACGTCGAGGACATGGAGAGTGTGCTGTCGGAGCGGTTTGTCGACATGGACGAGGAGTGGTTCACGCCGACAGTCGCGCGGCACCGTCTTGAAGCGGAGGCGCGCGCAGCTTCACAGGCGTCCTCGTCGCCCCAAGGGTCGCGCGCGCCGTCCCAGCAAGCAGCACACAACCCGTCCCCATCGCCTGCGCGCTCTTCTATCCCAGGTAGTTCGTTACGGTACGAAGCGGGCGCGGCGCGGCCGCCATCAGAGCCGGCACCGAAGGAGCCCAGCTCGCTTGGTGCGGCCAAGTGGGGCGCCCTAGCGGACAACCTCCCCTTTGCCGCCGGCGTGCAGGGCGAGACGCCGCCGTCACCGAACGCAGCGACGAGCGCTAGCACTGTTGGCACCTCAGGCCCGATCCCGTACAGACGGCTTTCAGCACACTCTCTTCAGCCCTTCCGGTCGATATCGGCCTCCCCGTCGACTTCGATACTGCGCAACGTCTCGGGACCGCCGCTAGCAGGAACTGGGACGGGGACGCCCGGCACAGGCGGGCAGGGCTCGCCGGCGCTAGGTGGCCGCGCGATACCTGGCCTGCCCCACGCGCCGCCTATGGGCCGAACGAGCAGCTTTCTGTCCCAATCGGGCCGGTCGCTCTCCCACGCGCAGCTCGCGACGATGCAGGGCGGCGTGTCGGCTTCACCGCCCGTCGGGGGCGGCTTTGCCTCTTCTCCGCCATACCAGCCCTCTGGGCTCAGTTTCTCCAAGCAGGCTATCCCGCGGTACGGTGGACTGCAGTACTCGACGTCGTCGCCGTTCGGCCCGGCGTCGCTAGACCGCGACTCACCGCAACCGGGCGTCTCACCCGGCGGGGCGGCAAGTAAGCGATACTCTAGCTCGTCGCTGCACCGCCGGAGTATCGGGGGCAGCCCGCAGGACCCGCACGCGCTGCCACCAGGGCTGGGCCAGCGGCGCACGAGTACGCGCGAGTCGGGGCTGCGGCATAGCCTCGACGAGCCGCGCACGCCCGTAGGACCCGACAACGATGACGTGCACGCCTTCCTGCGCGCGCTCGATTCATGGACGCCGCCGCCGTCACTTGCGCCGCACCACTCTCCGCGTGCCACGACGGTACAACCACCCCCGCAGTCGTCCCTCGCGACACCGGGCTCGGATAACTCGCCAGCGACAGCGAGCGTCAGCGGCAGCGGCACGTCGGGCGGTGCACGCATACCCCTCACGCGCACACACGTCGACGACATGCTCAAGCGCATGGCCGGGAGTTTTGGACCAGGTGCGCCGGCGCCGGCGCCGGCGGCCGATCCGAGCAGTGGTACGCCCACTGGTGCGGGCACGGCGACGGGCTCGTCCCGCCCCGCGTCCACCCAGCCGTCGGCTGCACACTCGTCGCAGCGTTCGCAGACGACGTCACGGGACGCGTCACACTCGGGATCAGCTGGATCGGCCGACCGTGTGGGCTCGACTAGCCCCGTCGCCGGTGCGGCGGCGCCCACCCGACCGCTACCTATCTCCGGTACGAGTGCCGGTTTGCTCTCCGCGTCGCGCCCGCCGTCAGCCGGCTCACCGCGGGTCGCGAGCCTGCGCGGCGAGGCGTCGGGCTCACCAAGCAGCCTTGGCCGCGGCTCAGTGCCGCGCTCCGGGTCGTTACCCCGTGCCCCCGTACTTGCATCAACGCCAGAAGAACCATCGTGCCTTGCCGTCGGCGCCGGAGGAGGGCTGGGCGGCGCGCGCAGTCTTCCCGCTGGCCCGACGAGCGCGCCGCAGCCCATGGCCAAGGCGGGGGGGACGACGCCAGGCTCGCCACTACACGCGCGCCCGGCGCGGCAGAGCTTTGCGAGTGGCGGCGCGGGCCTGCTCTCCCCGCAGACGACAGGCGGAAGCTTTACTGCCCGCCGAGGACCTGTCCTCGTGCGGGGCGGGTTTGGCGCGCACTCGGTCTCAAGCCGCGCCAGCACGTCGTCCTCGTCGCCGAGTCACTCGCCCGTGCGGGAGTATCGATACCGCTCGGGCCTGAGTGCCGAACGCGAGCGATCCGAACAAGGGCTCGCGGGAATAGGTCTTCCGTCGGGCTATGGCGTCGGCGGGCTCAGTGGTCTCCCGCCCGGTCCGTTCGGCAGCGGCATAAGCCGCACGAGCACGCGGCGTACCGCCCCGTCGTCACTCGGCGCCGGCGCACCGCCAGACGACGACGTGCCGCGACACCGCGGCAGAGTCGCGAGCGAGGGCAGCGTCTCGCCCCTTCCCGAGGGCCGAGTGGCCCTGCCACCGACCGACGACCGCGTCTCGCCGTCGTCGTCCTCGCCTGCGTCTGGATCTGGCGCGCCCCCAGACGCACCAGATGGCCTCCTCGCACGCCTCGCACTGGCCAGCCCGCCGCCACCCACCTCCCGCCGCAGCTCGTCCTCGCACAGTCCCCGCAGCTCGCGGGATACCCGCCGCTCGCCGTAATACATACACATATACTTAGACTATGCATCGACGTGTTATCTAGTCGGTGAGTGGTGTGGGTAGAAATTGGGTTGTACAGCGAGGTTGACGCGGTAGCTCTGGTCCTGCGCATGCCAAGCAAGCGGCCGCCGATGCTGCCATGCTGACGTTGAATTCCTTGACATGCATCCAGACATGCTCTTGTGGTGGGCTGGTCGAAGCACATGAACATAGGACCACATGCCGTGTTGTTGAGGCGGTGATCGCCGATGTGCCCATGGTGCCCCGGCTATGTTCCCCACCGGATCACCGAATGCCGGCCATTAGTGTCTGTTGTGCGCGACGGTCATAAGCGGGCTACAACACCTCTTGAATCGTTATACACCGCCCACTCGCCATGTCTGTCATCCGCACGCCCATTACTGACCTGTGTAGGTCGTGAGTTGGGGGGCAGCACTGACTGTAGTCGGCATCCAGCACCCTGTGGTGCTGGCGGGGATGTTTGTCGCGTCGGGCCCCAAGCTCGCCGCTGCCGTGACGAACGCGGGCGGGCTCGGCGTGATTGGCGGCCTGACCCTCTCGCCCAAGCAGCTGCGTGCGCAGATTGCCGAGTTGCGGGGATATCTCAACGACAAGTCTGCTCCGTTCGGCGTCGACCTTGCCGTGCCCAAGATTGGCGGGGGCGCGCGCAAGACAAACCACGACTACACGCATGGGCACCTAGACGAGCTCGTCGACATTATCGTCGCCGAAAAGGTCAAGCTATTCGTGTGCGCGATTGGCGTGTGTCCGCCTGAGATTGTGCAGCGGCTGCACAAGGGCGGCGTCGTCGTCGCCAACATGATCGGACACCCCAAGCACGTGCCCAAAGTCGTCGAGGCGGGCGTCGACGTGGTGATTCCGCAGGGCGGCGAGGGCGGCGGACACACGGGCGACATTCCCTTTTCAATCATCATCCCTGCCGTCGTTGACGCGTGTCGCGGCCTGCGTACCAAGGCCGGGCGCGAGGTCCTCGTGCTGGCCGCGGGCGGCGTAGCTGACGGACGCAGCATGGCCGCTGCGCTCATGTACGGCGCGTCGGGCGTTTGGGTGGGCACGCGGTTCGTCGCGTCTGTCGAGGCGTCGGCTCCGCGCGCGCACAAGGAACAGATTGTCGACACGCCTCACGGCGGAACGACGCGCACGCTCATTTACTCTGGCCGTCCCCTGCGCGTACGCAACACGCCGTACGTCGCCGAGTGGAACGAGACGCGCGCCGACGAGATCAAGGACCTGTGCGACCGCGGCATCGTGCCCCACTTTGACGAGATGGAGAAGAAACCCCAGCGCTCGATCGAGGCGAAGATGTGGCTCATGGGCGAAGTCGCTGGCCGCATCGACAAGGTCCTCACCGCCAAGGAGATTGTCGACGAGATTGTCTATGGCGCAAAGAAGGCTATCCTAGGTGGCGCCCAGGATCTCCACGGGGGAGCCAAGCTGTGAGCCAACGGGACGAGGCCCGCCCTGCATCGCAGCGTAGTACGAGTTGTAGTAAGGAGATGGATGGCAGTACAATAATTGCAATCACGCACAGGTGCCGTCTCGAGATTTTCTACCACACGACTCCACCAGGACAGTTTTCCAGCCTTCAGCGTCTCGTGTCGCCGCGCGCCGCTTTGCCGATGCAGATGCATATCTATGTTGCTCGCGCGAGTGGGGGAGCACTACACTATACAATGGAGCCGGTACATGCCCGGTTGAGGGGGCGTTTTTCGTAATGTGTGTTTATGAGTTTAGTACAGAAGACGGGTGAGTATGTTTGCACGCGTGCCGTTGATAGCCTCGAAGATCTCGGTGACCTCGTTGTGCCCGACGCCGGAGATATCAGCCATGAGGTACGCGACGTCGCCCTTGGAATCCGAGAACTGCTTCTCGATGTTGTGCGAGCCAAGGATGGCGTTGATGGCGCGCAGGACACCGGGCTCGTTCCTGTGCACGTGGCAGATACGGATGTGATTGGCGTCCTCGGCGGTGATGGCACGCAGGTCGACCTCGGGGAAGTTGACGGCGCCGATCGACGTGCCGTAGTTGAGGTAACGTGTGAGCGCGGTCGCAACCTCGGAGCCAATGGCGCGCTGAGCCTCCTCAGTCGAGCCGCCAATGTGCGGCGTCATGATCAGGTTGGACTGCTTGCGGAGACGCGGGATGAACTCGCCAAGCTCCTCGGTGAAGCCGGGGCCGTTGGACCCAGGCTCCTTGGGGAAGACGTCGACGGCGGCACCGGCTAGCTTGCCGCTCTCGAGGGCGTCGGCGAGCGCAGGCAGGTTGACGACCTTGCCGCGGGCGTTGTTAATGAGGAACGCGCCATCCTTCATCTGCGCAAACTGCTCAGGGCCCATCATGCCAATCGTGTCGGGAATCTCGGGGACGTGGAGCGTGACAAAGTCCGACGTCGACAGCAGCTGCTCGAGCGTCTCGACCTGGTTGGCCATGCCGAGGGGCATGATTGGGATGACGTCGTAGTAGATGACGTTCATGCCAAACGACTCGGCGAGCACAGACAGCTGCGCGCCAATGTGGCCGTAACCGACAATGCCGAGCGTCTTGCCGCGTACCTCCCAGCAGCCCTTGGACACCTTGTTCCAGATACCAGCGCGCATCTCGGCGGTGCGGTCGACAATCTGGCGCGAGAGGGCAATGATCTCGGAGATGACGAGCTCGGCGACAGAGCGCGAGTTGGAGAACGGCGAGTTGAACACGGCAATGCCGCGGCGCGCAGCGTGCTCGAGGTCGACCTGGTTGGTGCCGATGCAGAAGCAGCCGATCGCCAACAGCTGCGGGCAAGCGTCGATCGCCTTGGCCGTCATCTTGGTCTTGGACCGAATACCCACGGCGTGGTACGCGGGAAGCTTGTCGATGAGCTCCTGCTCCGAGAACGCCTTGGTGAAGTGGTCGACCTGGGGGGGTTAGAGGGTGTAACGCAAGGATGATTGCGGCCCGCAATCGTACGTTCCGCGGCGATCAGTGCAAAGGCCGTCTGTGCGATGCATAGTGGCCCAAGCGCGAGACCCCGGGTGACACGAAGCGTTGCCGTCCCCGTGAGACGACCGCCAGAGTTCACTCACCTCGTATCCGGCATTCTTGAGGGCATTGGCGGCCTCGAGCGAGATGTTCTCGAGGAGGAGAATGCGGATCTTGCCTGTGCGCGGGGTGGATGTGCCCTCCTCGTCGGGGATGGGGAACGCGGCGGGGAGGAAGGCGTGGAGTGGGCGCGCGACGTTGCCGAGGTTGGCGGTTGAGAGGGAGCGGCCGAGCGAGCCCGGGGGCGAGGTAGCCATGCGCGGCGACGTCGAGAACGTCGCGACGGGCGACGTGGCCGTGTAGCTCGACTGCGGGAGGCCGCGCGGGTTCGCTGGAATAGGTATCCTGCCCATGGTTAGCAGCTACATGGGGTTTGTGGTGTGGTGTGTGTGCGGGGTCTCTTGTCTTTAATGGCAAGCAACGGTCGCGACGGAGAGTGCGATGTGCCGCGGCGCGACCGCGGCGATCGTGTTCGCCGACTGGAAGAGATACTCACGTGGTCGGCGGCTCCGAGGCGGACACGGAGAGTCTACGCTGGGAGGACATTGTGCGTGGCGAGGGGGACGAGGAGAGGAAGAGAAGAGGTAGAGGCCGAGGTGGTCAGCTGATAAGAGCAAGAGAGAGAGAGAGAGAAAGCAAAAGAGAGTTGGGAGTTGTTGGAGTTGTCGGGAGGAGAAATTATCAAGAACCGACTTGGATGACTCGGGTGGTGGCGCTGGTGCGATCGCGTCGCTGTCGTGCTCACTAGTTGGTCATATGGTCATTCCGACACAAGACTGGCCCGCCCTGTCCCCTGGGTGAGTCGAAATCATCTTTACTCAGTCCTCCCTATTAAGATCTGCCTCCGGAATCACCTCAAGAGGGGCTGGAGGTAGTTCCCATCGACAATCCACGCTTCATCTCGTAAGCGCAGCCCCGCGTCTCCCACTCTCGTCGAACACGGCGGTCTGTTCCATTATAGCCCATATGTGCCTTCGTATGCCTGCCTGTATAGCCTAGCGCCGGGCCCACCAAAACTCCCTCTCAAATGCCCCGCGCGCATGCAGTACATGATGCATTGGTGTGGTCCCAGGTATACACACGTGCTTTGGATCAAATGCCTCGGTAGCCCTAATGGTTCGTGGTCCGTGACTGAATAATAATGCTTTGGTAAACAAGGAAGAAAAATGTGACACGCCATGCGTCATGGCACGCATCGGCCATCGCAGTCTAGCGCGCGCTGACGTTGTTGCCGTCTGCGCATCACTCTGTCGATGGAGTGGCCGCGGAGCCGCGGGAGGCTTGGCGCTCGAGTGCATGCGCGACCCACCCGACCATGTCCACCTCGGCACCCTCGTCCGCCTTGAGGAACGGGTGCTCGAGCAGCTCGGCGTACGTCGGCCGTGCGCTGGGATTCTTTTCCAGACTAGAGAGCGGTTAGTCGTGTCACACAAGGCCAAAAGAGTACTCACCACTTGGCGACAAAGTCGTTGGCGTCGTCACTGTAGCCCGGTGGCAGCGCTGGAGCAGGGCCATTGACAATCGCCGTGAGCTGCGCAAAGACGTTGGCAAACGTCTCGGGTGGGTACGGATAGCAGCCCTTTGCGAGCTCGACAATCGACAGGCCGACAGACCACACGTCCGACGACACAGTGTACGTCGAGACCTGGTTCTGCGATTCGCCCTTGATGCGCTCTGGAGCCATGTACGACTGGCAGCCAATGTTGGTCTTTGCCAGACTCTTCTCGAGCTGGCCAGAGACGCCAAAGTCACACAGCTTGACCTCGCCCTTGCGATTGATGAGCACGTTGGTCGGCTTGACGTCGCGGTGCATAATCTGCAGCTCGTCCTTGAGGAAACGCAGACCGCGAACAATCCCAGCCGTGATTCTACGCAGAACGGGCTCGGGCACGAGTAACTCGCCCTCCGGCAGCTCGGGCACGCCGTTGGCGTCGGTGACAGATTTGCCCGTGCCTGTGAGCTTGTCAAGGGAGCCGGCGTCCATAAACTCCATGCAGTAGTAGACGCACGACTCGATTGTGAACGCGCCGTAAAACTCGACAATCTCGTGAGCGACGGCGCGATGCAAAATGTCCAGCTCCATGATGATACCGTTCAGTTTGGACTCGTCAAGCTCGAGGCGAATTTCCTGGGGGGTCAACCTAAAGCTCCTTTTGGTCACCCACCTTCATGGCCATCATGACACCTGTTGGACGGTGGAACACTTTCTGAACGGAACCATAGTTGCCCTTTCCGAGCTCTCCCAAGACCTCCATTTCGTCCATGTTGATGTTGAAGCTCTGGCCGTCGCCAAAGTCGACGCCGCCGGAATGCAGCACGGCCTTGGAGAACTTGAGTGAGCCACTCGGGTCCATGATCGTGTTAAAGTCCTTGAACTTGGAGTCGTCGGCAGGTGCAGGGGCGCCCATCTGAGCTAGCGACAGGCCACCTGGCGGTCCACGTCGCCCGGCTATTCCACCCCTCGCTGCGGCAAGACCACCGGGGCCTCCGCCGAGGCCGCCCGGCGGGGGGCCTCCAGATGGTGGGTTGTTGAGGTTGAGACGGCCAGCGGCGGCGCGGCGCGCAGCTAGCCCGAGCGGGCCAGCGTTCGGGCCTTGCGCCGACGCCGGCTGCCCAGAGCGCATGGCCTGCTGGCGAAGCAAAGCGCCCATCGACGTTGCGGCTGGCGCTGGTCCTCCGCTGTTGGTGGCACTAGGACTGGGCGTGCCAGAGCGCTGGGCTGCAAGCTATTATAAGTCAGCACATGTAGAAGCTAGGTCGCTCACCTTGTCCATCTTGGCTTGGAGCGATGGGGGCAGACGCGTTTGGAGCGGCGCCTGTCCACCTCCCATTCCCATCGGCACACGCATACCCATTGGACCAGTCATCCCACGTCCAGGAGGAGGACGTACACCTGGCACTACACCCGGGCGTCCGCCAGGGGTCGGTGCTCCAGCAGCTCCTGCTCTTGGCATGCCAGCTCCTGGGCGCCCCATCATCGACGAAGGCACTCCGCCAGCACCACCACTCGGCGCGCCAGCTAGCGCGCCAACCGCACCACCCCTCGGTCCCGCTCCAGGCGAGACGGCATTGCTCGGAGAGGTGGCGCCTGCGACTGTGGTGCCTGGCGACGACGTCGCGCGGACTGCTTCTGACCCTGGTGATGGGGCGGCGACTGCCCCGGCGGCAGTGGACGCCCCCAGGGGTGAAGCGCGTGCTGGCGACGCAGCACCATCCGCAAGTGGCGGAGAGGCGAAATTCAGCGAGTCGTCTTCAGACTCGGCGTCTGTTGAGGCGGGCGTTCGACTTGACTTGCGGTCTGGTGAGGGTGAGATGTGAAGATTTCCAAGAGCGGCACCGAGCGCGGAGGCAGATCCAGACGCAAGCGGGCTTCTGCTGTTGCTGCCAGTGCTGCTTATGCTGTCGTCCATGCTGGACTGGGCGCTTGGGGGTGGCGCCACGGCTACCTGTGGCGAGTCGGCTGACATAATGAGTAGGGGGGTTGGTCGGATGTGTTAAAGGGGAAAGGGAGTGTGAGACCTCTGGGGGGGACGGTTTATCGTCCCTCGGCAACAGAGTCGGGCTCGATGCTCCGACCTGTTGAGTGTTGCTGCCGTCTAGAGCTCAGAGATTGGCTAGAATTCCTGGATCAGAGAATGAGCAAGAGTGGACGGCCAAGCCAGTCGCAGTTGGCGATATCCGGAGTGGTTGGGGGAGCGTGGTGTAAAACGGTAGTGTCGTCGCCGGCTATCGTTGTCGTTGTCGTGGGAGGGTTTGGTCTAGTTTGCGTGTGTCGAGTTTGGGCTGGCACCAACGAGAGGGCAGCTTTGAGGATACGCAGTAGTGAATTGCGGCAGCGCCGGAGCTGTGTAAGCCGGGGATGGGTTGATGAGGATTAAGTACGAGGCGACTGAGGAGAGAGAGGTGCCACCAGGTGGGCGGGGCTGTCGATATGGGCGCGGGGCGCTTGTCGTCGAGGAATGCAAGGTGCGTTGCGGCCGTTAGTGCCCGTTGTGCGCGATGGGCATGTGTGTGTTGTGGGTGTGGGCGGTGAGATGGGATAATCGGGTGAGACGGGTGATGTGCGCGTGGGTACGCGCGTGGGAACGGCCGGCGCGGTCAAGCGCTCGAGCAGTGTGTCGAGTGTGAGATTCTTGTCTGTAGCTGTGACCAAGGGGAGATGGGACGCAGCGAGCTTGAGTCAAGGGAGGGGGAGGTGTGTGTGTCACCCACGAGGGATGATAGTACGGGATGAGTGCGCGGTGGCAGTGGCAGTGACCTGGTCGATCAACGACGGGGAGGCTTAGGCGTAGGCGTAGAGTGTAGGAGTGAGAGGGGAAGCGGGGGTAGGAGTGAGAGTGAAAGTACGAGTGGGAGTGAGAGTACGAGTAGTTGTGGTGGTGTCGAGATGCAAAGTGGTCGTGACCAGACGTGCGCTCGAGTAGTAGTAGTAGTGAGGTGAGGAGGGTCTAGTTTTGTTTCGGTCAAGAGGGAAGGTGAGTGTGTGTGTGGGTGTGTGCTGTGCTCTGCGTGTGTGTCTGGAAGGAAGGTGACCTTAGGGCCAAGGGAAGGAAGGTGTGCCGTGTGCCGTGTGCCTCTCACTCACTCACTCAACTGGGTAAAAGGGAGAGGGAAGGTGCGTGTGTGTCTGTCTGTATGTGGTCAGGGTAAACTGCTTTACAGGGAAGATCCAGGGCAGGGCTCTGTTAAGGTGACTGTACAACACGGGGAAGGTGAACCAAGGGGCCAGAACCGAGCCAGGCCGAGGGAAGGTGCTACCTCTCACTGTACAGAGTGGGGTTTCGTCTCAAACACAAAGGATTACTACTTACGCTATTAAGCCCCTCTTTGGCCGGGACTGCCACGTTTCCTTAATCGACTTGTGTAATTCATCCAAAATAGTCCCTGGCCTTAATCCCCAAACGTGAGGCCTGGACATCGAGACATCCCTCCTAACGCCGCCCCACGCCTCTCTCATTCCTTCTGTTCGCTTCGGAAGTGCGCAAAGTGCACTCTGGGGACGGTCGTATGGTCGTAGTAGTGGTGTTGACATGCACAGGAAGGGATGCTGCGCGTCCCTCCCCCCACGCACTCGGAGTGGCCGGGCCACGCCTTATCTCCCGCTACAGAGTGCGTGAGTGGGTCAGTTGTTCCTGGGTGGCGTTTCTCGTCTGCCACTCAGGTCCCCACTTCCCTTTGGTTTTAGATTTGCTTCCATTTTGCTGCCACTGCCATTACGATTCAGGTCCATCAGACTAGATCTAAATAGCACATTCTAATCTTCAAAGCCACCTCCTGTTTATGTCCAAACCACACTCAACGCCACCCAGCAGCTGTACTATCGCCGTGACATGCGCGACAAGAATCGTGTGCCACGCCTCTTGCCACGACTCTTGCATTGCATGCTTGCATGCATGCATGCATACGTACACACTCTCCTGCCCCTGCAGTGGCGCTTTCTCATGCCAGTCAGGGCAGGGAAAGAGCAACAAAAGCCAAGCATGGGATCGGATGCTCTGCGCCATGTCCGGTAGCAACGGCGGCTGCGGTTGACCTTCGCCTATCGGTTGCCGCAGTTCCAAGACGTGCAAGACGTATTCGCCAAGAGGTTCCAGATGGGCTGTCCGACCCACTCTGAAGTCTGGATGTCCGGCTGAACAAAATACCCTAGACTGCCATTGCCGGGTTTAGGATATCGCATCATGGTCTCCTCCCCGCTTTTCCTGCACTCGTGCCTATGCTGGAGAAAAAAGTCTACCGCGGCACATTGCAGGCACGTGCTGCGGACGTAGAGGCGACTCCGACGGCCGACGGGCGTCGCAGAGGACGCCGAGGCGTTCCTTAAACCTAAGTCCGGACAACGGGGGCCAGTCTCATGTCGGTTTTCGGGTTGTGTGAAGACATGAGCCAGCCGCAGGGCCAGAGGGCCAGAGGGCAAGCGGGCCTGCCGGCGCAGCCGAACCGCCGTCCTGGATAGGTTGGCAAAGGCGCCCGAGCTGGAGAATTACGTTACCTCGGTTTCGACACCCCCAGCGTCTCGTTGTTTGTCGGGCTGCGAGGTGACAGGGGCATCGTCGGCGGCTCGCCGAGTGCGCGAACATTGCTCTCACGGCATCGAGGCGAGGGCACACGCCGACTCACCCCGGTCAAGCCGGCGGCACAGGATGCTAAGTGCTGCTTGTGTCGAGACGTCGAGCCTGTCCCACATGACCAGAACGCAGCACCGCAGCCCACCTGAATCTGACAGCCGTACCCCACGCTGTTACAACTTTATCCTGCCGGCCTAGTCTAGTCCTGACTCGCGCAGTTGTGTTTCAACCATCACACAGTGTCGGCAGTCGGCGACACAAGCTTAGTTACGCCCGGCGCCGCACGCCAGGGGGGGCCATGTACGCCATGTTGGGCGCCGTGGCACGTGTGGAGCCAGCGCGCGCGAACGACGAGAGACAGGTAGCTAGCTGCGCTGCCCAGCCCATGCGTAAGAGGCGCACTTGGGCACACTTGCGTGGGTTGATTGGTGGGCGATTCCAGCAATGTGCAGCTTCAAACTAGGAACGAGGAGGTGACTCACAACTCGCAAGGTTATAATTATTATAAGGTTTGTGGTAGCACGTGAGCCCCAGACAGGTGGGCGCCGGCGCATAGCGGAGGTGTTTGCGCAGCGGCGGGCCCTCCGCCTACTCCGCTGTGCAACGCCAGGAAGTGCGGAGGGCACTTACGCACTCCCTATACAGTGCCGCCTGAAAGGTCGCATGACCACCAGACGTGCTAGTCCGACCAGTCCCGCCGTGTCCAGTCACAGCCAAGCCCTCCACAACAAGCATGTCGGCTTGCGCTTGATACATGGATGTACGTGACATCGCAGGCATTTTGTCCCTGGTTGCGCCGGAGTTGTCACAGAGGTGCTGTGCCTGTGTAACATGGCGATGGCACTGGCGGATTAGGACCGTGAGTCACGTGTGATGACGAGATCGCATTGCGCTCGGCTTGTTGCACGTTCGACCTGGTTGGCTGGGCAGCTCGGCCATCTCGGCATAAGCCACTTTGACCGTGATGGCCGGAGATTGCACGACACCCGCCGAGGAGCACGTGTCGGCACGCCAGAGTGCGCGAGAGTGTAAAGGACAACTAACAGAGTTTACCGACGGCGTGGGGCTTATCAGTAGTGCCACTTTGAGTGATGTGGCGACATCGGTGGGTGGCGATTTACCATCCGGCAATCAAGCAATCACGTCATCAAACCTCATCCACCCAGCCTACATGGTAACAAGACTACGCTGGGTGGATGCGTGTTGCTGACTACTATGGCGGGCGCGATGTAGCGAGCAGCATCGGCACGCGTCTTATGCATGCGTGTACTTGGGCGTGGCGACTCTGCTCCCCCTCTTACTCTTCCGAATCGTGCATTCGTAGAACAGCTAGAAACCCAAAGCCAGCACTTGACCAGCCCGACCCCGATCGACGACACGGCCGCCCCCCGTGCGCCGTACAGCACGGGTGCGAGATTATGGCAGAAAACCTCGACTGGCACGCCATCCTCGCTGTCCTGGACCGCGGTAGCGGCGGCGGCGGCGGCGGCGGCGGCGGCGGCGGAAGCAGCGGCGGCGGAAGCAGCGGCGGCAGCGGCGGGGGGGACGCGGCGCCGACGAGGGGGAGCGAGACGGTACAAGCGGGAAGCAACGACGCGCCTCCGGGTAATGGACGCGCGGCAAGTATCGAGCGTACCAAGAGCCCGCAGGCGCGCTCGCTGGCCGAGTGGGCGGCATCGCACACCCCGACACCACCACCACCTACTGCAACGCCCGCGCCAGCGGTAACGGCTGCGCACGGACCGCCCGGCGCCGATCTGCTCGCACAGGCCCTCCTCGCGCAGCAGGTCTACGGCTTCGGGTCGGCAGAGTATGCTGCAGTGCTGCAGCATCTCGCTGCGGGCGCCACGGGCGGGAGCGGCGAAACAGGAGCACAGGCTGGGCAATCGGGGCAAGCTGGGCCGAGTAGAGCTCCAAAGTCCACACCGAGCACGCCCGCGCCGACGCCCGCAACGACCGCAACCACGCCCTTCACACAGCCCTCGCTCCCCACCGCCTCAACGTCGAGTTCCGGCCGACCCCCACTACCACCACCACCAACGCTCCCCGAGACACCCCGCGCAAGTGTGCCCGGTACGCCTGCCGAGGACGCCGAGGACAAGCGCGTGCGGAATACCTTGGCGTGTACGTCGGACGCAACGGATCGGATCGCTGATGGCAGCTGCGCGCTTCCGCGCCAAGAAAAAGGCCCACGTCGAGTCGGTCGAGCGTAACATTCGCGCGCTGGAGGCACAGCACGCCGAGCTCGAGGTCGATGTCACAGACTTGAGAAAGGAAAACGGCCTGCTCAAGGATATGGTGCAGCTCAAGTATGCCGGCACCGGCGCAGGCGGTAGACGATAGTCCCCGGGGGCGGGGGGAGAGAGAGAGCGTACTGTAGATTGTATAGACTCGCCATCTAGTAATGCATACAGCAGATATCTGCGCCCCTGGCGCGTCTACATCGTCGTCGTACTCTCGTAACATGGCCGTTTCACGCCTTGACTCACCGGCGGCGCTATCGCGCTGTCGGGCCAAGACCTAGCTCGTGCCCGACGAGCTCGAGGCCGCGGCGGGCGAGATCGCGCGCGTTGACTTCGACGAGGTTCGAGCCGTCGCCTGCGTCGGCGCCGCCGCGATCGCCGTCCTCGTCGCCAACGCCAAACAGCTGCGCATGCTCAGATGGGAGGATCCACATGCTCGGGAGGTGGGCCGGCACGAACGCGAGTTCAAGCAGGAGGGGATAGTATGTGAACAGGTGGGCGCGGGGCGACGACAGCGCCGCGGGCAATGGCGCGTGAACGGGCGTCCTTGCGCCGTTGGCCGCCTTGTCCTCGCTTGAATTCTCGCTGTCGCCTTCTCCCTCACCCTTGTCGCTCCCCCCGTCCGACGTGCTCCCCGGCCAGAGCTCCATGGTGACAATATGCCGGAGGACATACAACAGTTCCTCCTCACGTACACTGATGTCAGCTTGGTCGAAGAGCACACAGCTTACCGAGGGAAGGCCATGCGGCCACGCAGCTTGGCGTCGTCGAGGAAATGCCGCAGGGCCGATTCGAAGCGGCGCAGAACGGACGGGACAAAGTATGCCGCGACACGCGCTTCGCTAGAGTCCGAGTCGGTGGCTGAGGTGGAGTTGGCTCTGTCTTCCGAGACGCCGGCTGCGCCGACGCCGCGCGGCCGACTGGCGGCCTTGACGAGCTGGTCAAAGGCCCAATACCGCGTCGCTTCCTGGGCTTCAGGCACCGCCGGTGCCGTCGTGCCCCCCGGCGCGCGCACGTCGTAGTGGTACAGCACCGACGCCTTACGCAGCGTCTCTGCGTGCGCCGTGACGACATGCCGCGGGACGCGGTGGCCGTGCAGTGCCGGAGTGACTGCTGACGAGATACGCGCGAGAATGGGGAGGACGAACGCCTCGTCTGCGTCTGCGTCGGCGTCCGGCCCCGCACTGCTGTTGTCCGCTAACAACGCGCCAGCATACACGTCCATGATCTGCGCCCAGATCGCGTCGTGCCGCGCCTGCGAGAGCGACGCCTGGCCCAGGTGCGGAACAACGTCGTCGAGTACCTGCACAAACGTCCCCATTGCCGTCCGCCATAGAGGGGGGTCGTCGCCGTACCGACTCGCCGGGGGACAGTCGTACTTCAGCTTGATGGGCAGCGCGTACGCGCCAAGTACACCCTCGACAGTGCCGTCCTCGTACAGCCCCCGGTCGGCTGCCGTGCGCGCAAACACATCGGCCATCTTGGGCATGGCAAACTTGCTCAGCGCGACGTACGTCACTTTCGACCCCGCCTCGCCGAGGTACGCGAGCGACGCGTACTCAGCCAGATCCGAGAGAACAAGCGCAGGGCCAAAGTGCGCCGAGTTGGCGACGAGGGAGCTCACCGCTTGCTGCAAAGGGGACATGCTGTCAACGTCGGCGCGGTAGTCTGGGGAGCGGCGGTACTCTACCGCTGCACGCAGGATTGACGAGAGCTTTCTCGACCGCTCGTCGGTCCACTCAAGGCGGTCGTGGAGTAGCGACGCGACGCCGACAAGCGCGATTAGATTGTCTTGGGTGTACGGCTCGCCACTGTCGAGCGCGTCGCCCATGCTGCAAAAAGTCTCCCACGACGGCTCAAGCACAGGCGAGCCGCGCTTACTCGCGCCCAACACCCGCTCGAGCGTCTTGAGCGCCGCGGTCGAGCACTGCCGCGGCTCGGAAATGAACGATTGCTGCAGGCGTCCCAGCAGGCGCTGGAAGATTGTCGCCGATGACGGCAGCGCCGAGATTTGGGGCAGGAACGAACCGAATATCGTGCCGACAGAGTTTAGCGCCATGACCTGGCTCTCGTCGCTGCGCATGTTGTCGAGCAGCGGGAAGACGACCTTCCAGAACACGTCTTCCCACAACTGCGAGTCGAGGTTGGCACCGTACAAGTCGATACACCGGAACAGGGTCTGCATTGCGCTTGAGCGTACCTCTAGGCGGGGGTCGCGCGCAAGCTCGAGCAACTCGGTGAGGAGGTACAGCCACAGGTCCTTCGAGTCGCCCTGCACCGCATCCGACACGGTCCACAGCAGCCCGACGGCGCCGAGCGTAATGTTGACGTCGTCTTGCTGCTGCCCAAAACACCCCAGGCACGCAATACACTGCCGCATGGCGTCCTTGTCGAGCGACGTGAGAAAATCAGAACAGATGAGCTGGAGGGAAGGAAAGGCGATACGGACGAGGTTGGCGTCGCCGCGCGCCGCCGACGCCGCCGACGCGGGCCGCCCTGCTTCCGGCTTCTTGCACACATTGTTCAGCATGCCAAAGATGGTCGGCCACCCGACCTCGAGGCTGTGCCCTGACGACTCGAGGATCTGGTTGAGCGTGTTGTATCCCGCCGAGCGCACGTCGTAGTCGGTCGCAACCGTGCTGCTGACAGGCTGGACGTCGACCTGGCGCACAAGCACATCAAACACCTGGTGCTGGACGCGGGGTTCCGTCGTTGTGCGCAGAGACGCGAGCAGCAGCTCACTCAGCGTATCGGAAGCCTGGATCCGGATTGTCGACGGCGCGCTCACGTGCCGCGCAACGGCAAGAAGGTGCTGCATGACGGCACTCCACCCGACCGACGGGTCGCGGGTGACGAGTCGCTGGAGGTTGAGCACGGCGACCGTGCGCAGCTTGGACAGTCCAAACGACCGCTCGCCGGATTTGATGCTTTGCGAGACGTTGAGCCCGCTCGTGCGCCGGCGGCTTGGGCTCATAGGGCTGAGCAGGGAGGCCGGTGTCTTCAGCGGCGGCATCGACGTGGGCGCATCGCCCAGGTCGACTACCGAGTCCATGCCAATCATCTCGGCGCTCAGGCGGCACAGCGCCGTCAGGAACCCCGTGAACGCCTGATCGTCGAGATCCTTGGATTGGTCAAAGAGCGTGTTGACCGCCTGCTGGATGTGTTCCGAGTCGAGTTCCTGGAGGATCTCGGGTTGCGGGCCGGTAAACTCACCCGAGGGGCGTTCCGACGGGGTCTGGGGTGTCGACGGCGTTGCTCGTCGCTGCTGCGGCACCTTGGGTGCCGACGCAAGGAGGTAGTTTGCGTTCTGCAGGGTTTCAAGCACGTCGTGCCATCCTGGGCCAATGCTGCCAGCGAGGATCTGCGCGACGCTGATCAGGCTTCGGAGGCAAGCGAGGTTGCGATCCGACAGGCTGGGCGGAACGGCTGCCGCACCAGTAAGCGCCGAGAAACCCAGCGAGTCGGCGTTAATCACGCCGCCGGTCGTCTTGGACGACGTCGCTCCCGCCTCGAGGTACGCCTGCATCGCAGAGACGACCGGCGGGGGTACGGCGTAGCGCGCGAGCGTGTTGAGGAAGGCGTCGCGCGGCGTCGACAACCCTAGCGTGCCGCATGCAACGGTAAAATCCGTCAGGGCTGTGAGGACGTCGGCAAAGATGGCGTCGGAGAGGTCAGTGGCGATGCAGTACGACAACGCGGCGAGGAGCGCAGGCCACGCCGACTCGGCCATGCCCTTTGCCGCCTCGCGCGTGTCCTCCTGTGCTGCGCCAGACGAGATGCTCTCGGCGATCGCGCAGAGCGATTGCACACCGAGGAGGCAAATGTACGTTTCTGGTACCGGCGGCGCCTCGGACTTGTCGTGCTGCTCCACGAGTCGCTGCTTGACGCCCGACTGCGGTCCCAAGCCGCCGCCCTGGCTGTTGACCATTGCGCTCACGGCCGAAACGCCGACACTCGCCGCGCTCGCCATCATGCCAATGCCCATGTCGAGGTATCCGGCGTTGACGTTGTCCGTCGACGACGTGGGCACGCCGTAGCCGTGCATCTTTGCGCCGACGCCAAGAAGCGCGGGCTTTTCATTGATGAGGCGGCCAAGCGCGCCAACGAGCTTGGCAAAGAGCTTTGGCCCGTCAGGGGTGTCGTACTGCGCCCAGATGGCACGCAGGAGCGGCGCATCGCCGCAGATGCCACGCAGGATCTCGAGCGCTAACACGTGATACCACGGCGCAGCCTCCTTCCTGTGGTCCTTCCTGTCTTCCTCGTCGCCTGTGCCGATGCGCATCAGCCAGAGCAGGTACGACTCGACCTCTGCCGGTAGGTCTGCCGCGTACGACCGGATGAGGACGTAGACGAGGCGACAGATACGCAGCGCGACGGGGAACGTCGCCTTCTCTCCCTGCATGCGGAGGATGAGCGGGTGCAGCGAGTGGCGAAGCAGGTGGATGAGCTCGGGGTGGGTTTTCACTACCGTCTCGTACCCGCTCAGAATCGACTCGATGAGCTCGAGGCCGAACGTGCGCTGCAGCGACGACAGCTTGAGCATGTGTGGCTTTGCCTTCTCGCCCGTGCTCCACAGACTGAGGCCCGAGCTGTGCGACCCGGCGGTGAGAATACACAAATCGGACAGGATGTAGTATGCGTCAAGCGCGGCCGGGGTCACCTGCATTTCTGTTGCGTCCGTCTTGCCGACGTCAGACGATGCTCGAGGTGGTGGCGACTTTGTCGGCGACATGGGAGTCTTGGGAGCCGGAGGAGTGACAAGGGTGAGTGGCACAGTGGCTTCGGTCGGGTGCTCGTCCTCCGCGGCGACACGGTCAAACACGAGCATGATGGCTTGTCGGAGGGTGGCGGCAGCCGTCGAGGACACGACGCTGACGCGCGAGTCCTGGAGCTTGAAACAGAGGAGGAGCGCCGTCCCGAGCGTGTCGCCGTGCATGTCCTTGCAGTAGGTCAAGATAGACAGAAGGGTTTGGAGAATTTTGAGCTGGATGTCGACGGCTTGGCCAGACACGCTGCTCAGTGTTGTGAGCACGTCGGGGAGGGCTGCCAGGGGCACGCCGCCGAGCGCGACGAGTCGCTGAAGCGCGCCAATCGACACGCCTACAATCTTGGCATTCTTCGTCTTGCACCCGAGCGTTATTGGCGCAAGCAGTGTGTCCGCCTTGGATGCGAGCACGTCGCGCGGCTGCGGCCCAGGTCGCAGAATCTCGAGCGCCGCCTCGCCGGCCTGCAGTTAGCACACTGATACGCTTTAACGCACTCACATCCCGGACCTCGGGGTTTCGCCGCTTGCTTTCGACAGTCAGCGACTGGAGCTCCGAGACGAGGAGGTTGTGGTCCTGTGAACCAAAGCAAGTTTGCGAGCGCAGCGAGCGAAACGTGGCCAGTGGTGCAGTGAGACGGATACGGACATGGACGTAGGCGAATGGTGGAAGCAGTGCACACGCGCGCGTCAGCTCGTGCTCTCGCCCACCAGGAGACCACTTACCATGGCCACGACGCGCGGCACGATCAGGCAATGCGTGCAGTCACGAGCGGCGGCGGCGGCGGGTATGTGAACGGGGTATGGGTTGTGGGTGATGTTGTTGTGGCGACGCAGACCACCCAGAGTGGTGGGTATGGGGCGAACAGTGACGTGGTGGTGAGTGGGCCGGCGCCCACAGGCCGACATTTAGTCGCCGGTGGATTTGGCACGGAGATGGAACCACACAATCAATCCACCCACCCGATCCACCACGCCGTGACCATGTCCGCGCCGGCGCCCGTTCAGCCCGAGGACTATCCCCGTTTCATGGACATGTACGCTGCGCCCTCCGCCGCCGCCGCCGTCGCCGACTGACGCCAGCGCGTACGAGCAGGCACTCAAGAGTCTCTCCGAGGGCGGGATACCCATCGGGTGGGTCGGGCGCCTGGGCTTTGGCCTGGAGGTTTGTTTGGCTTTGCTGACACCAGCGCGGCCGTCGTGCACCTCCCCACTGGCCGCGTGCTCGCGCGCGGCCACAACCAGCGGGTACAGCTCAACTCGAACATCCGTGCGTGCGGGCGCGCGCGTCCCGCCGCGTCGCTGACGCCAGGCCACGGCGAGACGGACGCGCTAGAGAACCTCGGGCGCGTCGACGCCGGCGTCTTGCGCCATTGCGCAATGTTCACCACCCTCTCACCATGCTACATGGCAAGTGGCCTGCGCAGCTAGAAGACTAGCTGCGCTCGACGCACACCTGCTGACACCCTGGCCGCAGTGTTCCGGCACTTGTGTGCTCTACCGTATCCCCCTTGTTGTCATTGCGGAAAACACAAACTTCGTCGGCGGCGAGGACCTGCTCGCGTCCAAGGGCGTCAAGGTCGTCAACCTCTCCAGTCCCCACATCACGGCCATGTTCGCCGACTGGCTCGCGAGCGATGCGGGCAAGCGTGTGTGGAACGAGGATATCGGCGAGGTGGACGGCGACGGTCAAGCCAGCGCACCTCCAACACACATGCACTAGAATACATTGCCACTGCTGATAGATAGATGGTTACACTGGTGTTACTCCAAAGTTTCTTCTCGCGTGCCGCTTCGCTAAAACAACCCGCCCTGCTCCTTGCGCTTGCGCGCGTTAGAAATCTCGTTCTGGCGCTTGCGGAAGATGGCCAGCTGGCCCGAACCCTGGTTTGCGCGCTGTTTCTTTGTGGCGCGTTCCTCGCGGTTGAGCTCCTTGCTGCCAATGTCAGCATGCCATCTCGCGACTGCTACCCACTTGACCACCTTGTTTTGCTCCCGGTACGAGAGGTTTTGGCCACCCGAGAGATGCTCGAGCGGCGCTGTGAAGCGTTGAGCCGGCCCGGCGCCACTCTTGAGCTGGGGCTGGTTGGCCGGGGCTCGTTTCATGTGCTTGCCGTTGTTCATGCGCATGTAGTGGTCTTGTGTCTCCCACGCATCCGAGCCCGTATTGAGGACCTCCTCGAGAAGGGAAATCTGCGACGCCTTGGTGGGGAAGACGAGGTCCTCCATCTTGTCGATACCGTGCAGCTCGGTGATGACCTTGAAGGCGTAGCCCTGGTCGATGAGGAAGCCCTGGCGCTTGGACGAGTAGTACATCTCCTGTGTGTCCTTTGACACGAGCGAGTAGAAGAAGGCGTTGAAGCCCTCGTCGTTACGCCGCTTGGCGCGAAGGATGCGTCCGAGCCGCTGCGCTTCCTGACGGCGCGACCCAAAGTGGCTCGAGATCTGGATCAGACACGTCGCCTCGGGGAGGTCAATCGATGTGTCGCCGACCTTGGACAAGAAGATGGTATTGAGATTTGGGTCGTGCTGGAAACGGCCAAGGATACGGAGCCGCTCGCCCTCGGCCGTGCCGCCGTGGATGAAGGCCTTGCCGAGCTTTTTCGCGTACGCCTCGAGCGCGTACACGTTGTCTGAAAAAACGATAATCTTGTCGCCGCGGCCCTCGTGGTAGTTGATCAAAAACTGGCACGCCTGGACCTTGTTCGGGTTCATGGCGTGCAGCAGGATACGCTTGCGGCTAGGGTTGCGCAGGTACTCGCGGTAAAACTCGGGCGTCATGGGACACCAGACCTCGGCGCACTGCACCGTTGCAATGTGCCCGTTCTTGGCCAGGTCCATCCAGTTGGCCTCGTACAGCTTGGGCCCAATGAGGTAGCCGAGGTCGCCAATCTTGTCGTCCTCGCGCACGAGCGTCGCAGTGAGGCCCAGCTTGGCGTGTACCTTGAACCCGCTCACGCACTTGCGGAACATTTCCGCCGGCACGACGTGCACCTCGTCGAGGAGGAGGAAGCCCCACTCGCGCGACTTGAGCCACTGCATGACCTTTTCGGCGTCATGAGCGCGCTTGCCCGTCTTGGCAATCATCGAGTACGTCGACACGACAATGCCCGCCGGTCCTTGGAAAATCTCCTTCTCGTCGCGCGTAAACGTGCAGATCTGCCGGTCGGTGATGTTGGAGAACTGCAGGAAATGCTGCTTCCACTGGGCGACGGACACGGCCGAGGTGCACAGCACGAGCGTGCTCTTGCGAATCGTGCAGGCCGCCGTGATACCCACCAGCGTCTTGCCCGCGCCGCACGGCAGAACAATGATACCCGACCGCGCGCGCCCGTTACCGAACATCTTGGACAGTGACGTCTCCTGGTACGGCCGGATCACTGTCATAGGCTTGAGCTGGATGTCGAGGTTGGCGTTGGTCGTGTCGTTGCGGAAGTCGTACTCCTCCAACGCGGGCAGGTCAATGTCCTTGCACCGGCGGCGCACCTCTTCCATGCGGTCCGCCGCAACCTCAAAGTTGTGCACGCGCTCGTCCTCGTCAATCTCATCTGTCTCGTTGATCCCAATGACCGCGCCGATAAAGTCGTCGTCGGCGTTACCGTTCCCCTCAGCACTGGCGCCATTGGCTGCGTCGCTGCGCTTCTCCGTTCCAGGAATGGCAAAGTCTCGGCGGGGGCGCGAGTCCTGCTCGACGCCGCCGTTGGCCGCCTCCTCGCCGTCCTTGTCGCTGTGGACCCAGCACGAACGGATCACGTCGTCGCGGAGCAGGCGCTGGAGGTACTCTGGGTCACTCGATTCAAGGAGGTAGCGGTTGTGTTTGAGCACGAGCTTGATCTTGCCGTAGCTGCTTGTCCAGTCGCGAATACGGTTGACCAGCTTTGGGGGCAGGGGGATTTTTGAAAGGCGCGAGAGGACCTCGACAATATCGTTGGTCTCGAGGCCGACGCTCATCGCAGCGTGCAGCGAAGGCTTGGTGATGCGATACTCGTGCATCAGGGACGGGCGGGACACGGGCTCTGCAATCGCGACGAGAAAGTCTTGCGCCGCGTTTGCGAGGGGTGCAAACGCCTCCAAAATGCTACAAACATCATTCAGCGCCGCTCTGTCATCGTCATCTTCCCCGCCGCAAGCTTACATGTTACCCGCTTCGTCGATCCACAACGGCCGCACGGCGTGGTCGCCCTTGAGCGTCTCGCCCGAGAGGTCTATCCCGCGGCGGCCGACCAGGCTCTCGAGAAACCCGTCGTCCTCCTCGACCTCGTCCTCGTCCTCAAACTGGCCCTCGGCGGGGTGTGTCGCCGCTGCGCGCTGCAGCGCAGACAGGTTGATCTTGATCCCTGTCTTTCCCGCGGCAGCGGCACTCTTTGCTGTCTTGCGCGGGGCGGCGGCGCGCCTGCGCGCCTGTGGAGCGTACTCGTCCTCGGACGACGCCGAGTCGGCAAAGTCGAGCGACGACGCCGGAGACGGTGAGCGCGACATCACAGGACGATGGAGAGGTGGTGAGAGCTAGAGGTGGGTTGGAGCTGGTTGACTGGATTCATAAGCTCTGGTGGCGAATGCGACTAGCGGAAGCAAATTCCCCTGCCTGGACTCGACTCCAGACTCTAGACTATGATCGACCTCACCGTCTCGGCCTTTGAACTTTGCCATTGTCCCCCCCCCGACAACACCAGCAACCATGGGCGGAAACTGTGAGCTTGGAGTCGTGTACGCAGCTAACGATAGTGGAGGTGTTCAAGTTTGCGACGTATCTCTTCATCCCCCTGTTCACGATGGTGTACTTTGGCGACCCGGCCTGGTGAGCGCAAAGATAGTCCGGTAGCTGACAGCAGGTACGAGAGCCATGTGCAACCTGTACGCCGCCGGAAAGGGAGTACACTGACGTGCAGGTGAAGGAGCGCATCTGGCCAAAGTACGAGGACACGAATGTGAGTGCGCGAGCAGCGAGCGCGCGCCGAGTCCCAGAGCCCGGGCTGATTTAGAAACCACCACATACGTCGGCCGAGGTACAAGCCGAACTGCAGCGGTTCAAGGACGAGCGGCTGGCGCGTGCGGGCAAGATGCCGGCGCCCGCGCCCGCCGCCGCGCGTACGCCTGGCGCTGTTGCGGCCGCAGTGCCCGAGGAGCGGAGGGGCCAGTTTGCCTGGGCCGAGGGCGACCGCCGCCTCGTCTAGACTACCGACGGCCGTCGTCGCCGTCGCCTGGGTCGCGCGTCGCGGCGTCGCGCGACGTACCATATCTGTATGCATATAACTACTCCATGACGGGCGCGGCTGCGTACGATGCCAAACGACGCCCCGGTGTACCTGGTGCGATGGCCATGTCTGGCCTAGAAGGTGGTGCCACCTCCACCTGTTAAAAGTGGCGCACAAGCACACCAGGGTCGCCCTTTTGTCTTCATATCTAGCATGTCGTTTGCATTGTTCAACGACGTGCTGCTGAATACAGACAACTGACATGCAGCAGAATGCTACTTGTGCACACGACTCGCTTCGAGGACGACAGCAAAGACACCGTGGCCGAGCGTAACCTCCAACAACTCGCGTCCCAACGACATGCACGCAACTGTCAGTTTCACTCGTGCTCTGTGTGCTCTGCTGCGAATATCATGCTGTGGCATCGTTATCTCTCCGACCGACTCTATTCGAGGACACGGGCGAAGCCTCTACACGCGAGGTCAACCTGCCACCACAAAGGCGCTTGGGCCGGCGGCCTCTTCGTCGCAGTGCCCACGACGATGGAAGGCACATTTTAGGGTAGGGGGGGCACGGGGAAGGTAGTGTGGGGTGGGGTGGGGTGTTGGGTTGGGAACGTTTTGGAAGGTAAGAGCGAGTACAGTGCGCGAGTCGACGGGATACAAAGTAGACCAAAGATATGCTCGTTGTGGATGCGCGCGCAGTAGCAAGTGTGTTGTGTTGTTTTCGCTCGGAGTTTGGGGGGGAGGGTTCTTAGATGAGGTCGGCGACGTTGAGGGGCATCTCGTCGACCTGGGTGTTGTAGAAGGACTCGATCTCACGGAGCATCTTGATGTCGTCCGAGGTGACAAAGTTGATGGCGACACCCTTACGGCCGAAACGACCACCACGACCGATACGGTGGATGTAGTTCTCCTTGGAGGCGGGGAGGTCGTAGTTGATGACGAGCGAAACCTGCTGGACGTCAATGCCACGGGCGAGGAGGTCGGTGGCAATGAGGACACGGGACGAGCCCGAGCGGAACTCCTTCATGATGACCTCACGCTGGGCCTGGTCCATGTCGCCGTGCATGGCCGAGACGGTGAACTCGCGCTCGTGGAGCTTCTGGGTGAGCCAGTCAACCTTGCGACGGGTCGAGCAGAAGATGACGGCCTGGGTAATGGTGACAGTCTCGTAGAGGTCGCAGAGCGTGTCGAGCTTCCAGTCCTCCTTCTCGACGGCAATGTAGAACTGACGAATACCCTCGAGGGTAAGCTCGTCACGCTTGACGAGAATACGGATGGGGTCACGCATGAACTTCTTGGTGACCTCGAGGACGTCGGTGGGCATGGTGGCCGAGAGAAGGACGACCTGGGTCTCGGCGGGGAGGAGCTGGAAGATGTCGTAGATGGCGTCCTTGAAGCCAGTCGAGAGCATCTCGTCGGCCTCGTCAAGGCAGAACATCTTGACAGAGTCCGACTGGAGCGCACCACGGTTGATCATGTCAAAGACACGGCCGGGGGTACCGACAACGACGTGGGGGCCCTCCTGGAGCTTGGCAATGTCCTCACGGACAGCAGTGCCACCAACACAGGCGTGGCAGTCAATGTTGAGGTAGTCGCCGAGGGCAATCACGACCTTCTGGATCTGCTGCGCAAGCTCACGGGTGGGAGCAAGGATGAGCGCCTGGGTCTTCTTGACCGTGGTGTCAATCTGTTTGTCAGCACCAAATTTCATGGGTTAGAATGGATTCGGATCCGAGACTACTCGTGCCGACTTACGCGCTGCAGAATCGAGATCGAGAAAGTGGCAGTCTTGCCGGTACCCGACTGGGCCTGGGCGATCACGTCGCGGCCAGTGATGATGGGCATGATGGCACGCTGCTGGATGGCCGAGGGACGCTCGAAACCGTAGGCGTAGACGCCACGGAGGAGCTCGGGCTTGAGCTTCATGTCATCGAAGCTGCAACGTTAGCGCGCGGCATGAAGGTTAGGTGCTCACTTGTCGGTGACCTGGTCCCAGTTGGACTCGATAAGGTCGGCGGCCAGCTCGAGGCCGTTCTCATTGTTGCTGGTTGGTCAGCGGTCTGTTCACCCCCGTCTATTGTCTGTGCAGGCGTCACGGCCCGGTGGCGAATTTTTCTCTCTGGCAATCCTCGAGCCGCGCATGGGCTCGTGCGATGTCTAGGTTTACGCTCATTCACCATGTCCGCACGCGTCGGCGCGTAGGCATGAGTAAGGAGATGCGGAGTGCACTAGAGCGCAGGTGACGGCGAGTGCAAGTTTGTCAAGCGCGCGGCAGTGAGGCCGCCGAGAGGGAATCTGCCCGCGACTGGTAATGCCAATGCTACTACTCACTCTGCCATGATGTGTAAGTTTTGTTTCTTTTTTGGTGAGCGCTTCGTCTACGTTGACAAAGCGTTCGGTGTGCGCGTTGGAGAGGTGGTTTGGGGAGGCTTTGTTGAAAGATTGGTTACCCGGAGGTGATGAGGAAAGAAAGAAGGAGATGATTTTGCGAGGTGGTTGAAAGTATGCAGGCGGGGACGTTGGGTGGGGGCAAAGGAGGAGAGGGGGCGTGGCAGCACTCACCACCCTGGGGCCTAGGGGGTGAGAGAGGGCATGTGGGGAC
This sequence comes from Cutaneotrichosporon arboriforme, assembly GCA_002335565.1. Classification (NCBI taxonomy): domain Eukaryota; kingdom Fungi; phylum Basidiomycota; class Tremellomycetes; order Trichosporonales; family Trichosporonaceae; genus Cutaneotrichosporon; species Cutaneotrichosporon arboriforme. The sequence goes on along the minus strand of BEDW01000007.1, from coordinate 916,901 downwards.
CTACCTCTGCTCTGCTGTCTATTGCCCCCGCTGTTTCTTCTCCCCTTTGTTGGCCCACATTGGTCACATCTGCTGCTTCTTCTACTACGCGTGCACTCGCCCCTCTCTCCCCTTGCAATGGCACTGGATGCAGGCCGACAAAGACCACAGGACGTACACTCTCATCCCCGAAAGCTGACAGCTCGAGCGAACATGAAAAAAAAATATTCAGCCAAACTTGGCGTTCTTCCATTTGCGGTAACAGATTTGCAAATCCGAGCAATCCTGGTGCCTGAAAAAATGAAACCCATCAGACATGGTGACACGCAATGTGCGCGCGCGCGCCCATGCGTGCAGATGGTCGTGGCCGAGCTCGCCCACATAGACTGACGCGCCAAGCTCCGTAGGCCGTAGGGCATGTATGGGATGCCTGGCGCGCCCTGTAGGCCTGTAGGCACTCACCCCTCGATGCCACAAACGTCACTCACTACTGGATGAGCACCCACTTGCCACCAGTCGAGGTGGAGGTCAACCAGCGTCGACCTGTCAACACCATCGAGTGATTAACCATCACCTCCCCCGATGGCCCGATGAAGTATCGGCAGTTCAAGCACCGCCCGCGGCCCGACGACCCGAACCGCCCGCGCACCGTGCGCGGCGCGTACATCCACAACCTCGTCGACTGTATCCGCGCCTGTCTGATGCGGCGTGACCTAGAGCGCGCGCGCAGGGCATGGGCCATTCTCGTGAGTTGAGTGCCGCGCTCGCCTACACTCGCCTCACCCCTTACTAACTGCAGGTGCGCTGTCCCGATGTCGAATGGCGTGAACGGTGGTTATGGGGCCTGTACCTTCTCACGGCGGGCGCGGACCCGTTCGCGCCACCTGCGTTCTCGCAGCAAGAGGCGGGCGCGGACGCCGAGCGATACCTCAAGAGCCTCCAGGTGGCAGCAAAGGTGCCCGACGTAAGATCAATCCGCTGCCGGCTTTAGGGCTGACAGCAGAAACCACCCATCCTCGCGGAACTTGTCCTCCACCTCATCAAGGTGGGGCGATATCGTGCCGCCCTCGAGGTGCTCGAGACGTAGGTTTCTACTCAAGTGCCCGAGCTGACGACAGATATCTCCCCTCGCACCCGTACCTCCTCTCGGCGCCGCTGCACACTTACGCCGGCCTGGTGTGTTTCTACCTAGCGCAGCCCGAGGCGGCGCGCGGCGGCAACATGGACGAGGACGCGGAAGTCGACGAGGGAAAGGCAAGGGGAGAGCGCAAGGACGAGGAGGACGACGAGAGTTCAGAGTCTGAGGATCGACTTAGCTCTAGCTCGCGCTCCACCGACGTCTCAGAGGGTGTGTGGCTTCTATCTCCTGGACTGACGGCAGACATGCCCCCGGCCAATCCTGCAATGCTGCGCGCCGCGCGTGAATGGTTCGCCAAGGCGCTCGCGCTCGACCCCGAGTTGTCCGTCGCAAAGGAGTTCCTCCGTATCGTGAGTTCCCCTCCATACATCACAGCTGACGCGCCAGATTGACGGCCCGGCGGCCGCGTCAGATGACGGCATGGAAGTGGACAGTACCGCTGACGACGAGTCGCGGCGTAGTTGGCGGGAATCGCGCAGCGCGTCGCTTGAGCGAGACAGCGAGTATTACTCTGAGGAAGTGTACGGCGACAGAAATGAGCAGGACGAGGAGTATGGCGACTCATCGCGCCCATCGCCGACTGGACACTCCCGAGAGAACACTCAAGAGCCCAGCGACGATACCGCCTCGCGGGACAGAGAGAGCGATCTGGGGAGTCTTGACGGCTGGCCGGGGTGGAGCGGTAGCGACGACTAGCGTGTCCGCCTCGCCTCGTTGAGCTGGACGCCTGCCGTGGTGTTAACCAGCGAGCGGGCGACTCCATGCGAAGAGTACGCCAAGGTGTCATGATTGTAGTATTGTTGTATCTTTATTCATGTCATGTAGCATATCCGCGTCACGAGTCGGAGGCGTTAGTTCGTGGTGTGAGAGGTAAACAGTCGCGACCGAGTCAAGCAAAGTTTATCCCGCCACAGTCGTTACAAGTGCCACAGCTCAATTGCTCAAGTGCTCATGATACACGTGTGGCCGCACAGACAATGAGAATGGGTTACCGATGAGTCGCGCGTGAGCGGGGTTGGAGTGCATGACGCTGCGTACGCTGGGTCAATACAGGAGCAACGAGTTGCTGCACCCAGCTTGGTGGGTGGAGGGGTGGACCTTGAAGGCGCGGAACCAGACTTCATTCGAAACTGTCGGCGTTTAGTTCAGCGCCGACGAGCCTCACTCCTGCCCTGAGGCCCAGCGTCGACGGAAGCAGTTTTGCCCAGCCAAGCAGTGAATGGCTGAGGCCCACACCCAGCCTGTGGCAGGGCACCAGCTCGTCGTGTTTCGTGGATTCGACGTCGTTAGCCTGTGTCTGCCTTGCATCCATCAAGCATCCACGGACCAGTACGTATCGACCCCTGCCGCCGTTGCCGTCGTCGCCCGTCACCGCCGTCGTCGTCGAGTGAGCGCGCGCCGACCGTCATCGCAAGCCCCGCTGTACCCGCGCCCACTGCGCCTTCGCTGCCGTCACAGAGGCAAATGGAGTTTGTCGTGTGGAGAAGGCGAGGAAGGGGCAATGGCACACGACATGGCAGCGCACGCGCCACGGCGACGACGATAGCGACGGCAATTGCTACGACAGCGGCGGCGGCACCTTGTTTGTGACTATTGCTAACGTCTTAGAAAATGTCGACCAGCCAGAAAGTCCGGGCCTCGGAGCTTGCCTCCAAGAACAGAACCGACCTGCTCTCGCAGCTCCACGAGCTGCGCACCGAGCTCTCGACCCTGCGTGTCCAGAAGGTCGTCGGTGGCTCGTCGAGCAAGCTCACCAAGATGTGCGTTTAGTCGGCCGCGCAGCAGCGCAACTGGCGCCAGCTGGTTGCGCGTTGCGCCAAAGCTGCACCAAACCAAACGCTTTAAAGGAACCTCACTGACGCCAGCCACACGGTCCGCAAGTCCATCGCGCGCGTCCTCACCGTTGTGAACCAGAAGCAGCGCCAGAACCTGCGCGAGTTCTACAAGAAGTCCAAGTACATGCCCCTGGACCTGCGTTACAAGAAGACTCGCGCCATCCGCCGCCGCCTCACCAAGAAGGAGGCCAACGCCCAGACGCTCAAGGCCCACAAGAAGGCCGTCCACTTCCCCCAGCGGAGTAAGTCGACTTGGCCGTGCACTGAATCGACCCTTTTTAGCTGACGCGTGCAGAGTACGCCCTCAAGGCATAGGCGCCTAGACCTTACACCGGGATGGATGCATGAGTGTACTACCATCAATCAGGGATGCCACGGATACCACGGCCGCGAACGGCGGCGGCGCGAGGCACGCTGTGTGCTTGGGCGTTGCCGGAGAGGTTGGCAGGGGCGATGAGGGACAGTGCGCAGGAGGGTGTCAGGAAGCGAGGCGACGTTGGCGGCTACCATCGTGAGGGAGGAGATGTGCAGGGGTGTGGTCGGTGCCGAGGGCGTTGCGAGAAGCGTGGGCGCACGGGTAGCTGAAGCGCGCACCTCACTGCTGCACAAGTGTGTTTGCCAGAGCGGTGTTCGCGGTGGACTGCCACAGCGGTGAACAAGGTCAGGAGTTGTTAGTTGTCAGTCGTCAGTCTTCAGTCGTCAGTCGTGTCTCTTCGAGCTCGCAGCGCAGAAGCTCCGCTGTCTGCCCAGGCTGCCGCAAGCCTGCTGTCTCAGTGTCGTAAGAGCACTGTGGGCCACTTCGAGGTGCGAACCGGGGCGTAGGCGTTATGGTGGCCAGAGGCCAGGGGCCAGGGGGAATTGGGGAAGCCGTGGTACATGCATGGTGCAGTGGTAGATTGAAAAGCTGCTCGCGTGGTGCACGTGCAATATTTACACCTGTCATTTTAAAGGAAGGCTCAGAATTGGACTCACCCAGGGCCTTGATACATCTGTTCCCGCGCCATTGCTGGTTCCTGCCCCTTTTGCGTCGCAGTCCTGTCTGACGCTGACGCCTGTGTCACGACAGCGCCAGAGGGCCAGAGAGCGTCATCACGGCAGTTACGACGGACGGCGCGCAACTCTTCTCGCACTCTTACCATTCCTGCACGCTCTCACCACCATGAAGATCACGTTCAAGACCGTGCAGAACAAGGTAGGCAGAGGTGGACGGCGCCAGTGCTGATGCGTAGCTGTTCACTATTGAGGCCGACGAGAGCGAGACGGTACGTCTGCGTGCATGGGAGATGCGGCACTGGCACCCCGTGATGGGCAACAGAGCTAACAACCAGGTCGGGCAGCTCAAGGACAAGATTGCCGAGACGCAGGGGTTCCCCGCGCCCAACCAGAAGCTCATCTACTCGGGTACGTGCGCTGGCGTGGGGCTGCGCTGACAAACAGGCAAGATTCTCAAGGATGACTCGACGGTCGGCGAGCTCAAGATCAAGGAGAAGGACTTCCTCGTTGTGATGGTGTCAAAGGTACGCGATGCGTTTGCGTCGTCGGCTCACACGCAGCCCAAGGCGACGCCTGGCGCATCCACGCCCACGCCGGCCGCTGCGCCCGCCGCTGCAGCGGCTACGTCGTCGACCCCCGCCGAACCAGCTGCCGCCGAGGCCAAGCCTGACGCGAGCGAGACGAAGACGGACACGGCGGCGGCGGCAAGCGAGACTGCGCCCGCTTCCGAGTCGACCGCCGCGTCGTCCGAAGCTGCGCCCGCTGGCGAGACCACTATGGGCGACTCGTTCCGTAAGTCCAGAGGAAACTTGCTGCTGCTGACACATTCAGTGACCGGCTCGGCGCTCGAGAGCGCGACCAACAACATTGTTGAGATGGGCTTCCCCCGTGACCAGGTCGTGCGTGCCCTCCGCGCCAGCTTCAACAACCCCGACCGCGCAGTCGAGTACCTCATGAGCGTGAGTTGTGCAACCGATGTAGCTGACCCCAGGGCGACATCCCTGAGCACGCTCCTGCTCCGGCTGCTGCGCCCGCTCCGGCCGCGGCTGCGGCGGCCGGCGGTGCCGCGGGTGCGGGGGGTGCGGGCGCCGCCGCTACCCCATCTGCCCCGGCTGCCGCTGCGCCCCGTGCTGCTGCTCCCGCCGCCTCGGCGTCGACTGGCGACAGCTCAGCCGACAACCTGTTCGCCGCCGCAGAGGCCGCGATGAACCGTGATCGCGGTATGCCTGCCGGTGGCGCGCCTGGAGCGGGCGGTGGTCTCGGCGGTGCAGGTGGCGGTCTGGGTGACCTCGCGAGCAATGAGCAGATCCAGCGCCTGCGCCAGCTCGTCCAGACCAACCCTGAAATAATCCAGCCTCTCATCCAGCAGATCGCGGCCAATCACCCGGGACTCGCTGAGCACATTGCGCAGGACCCGTCGGCGCTGTACGAGCTCCTGGGTGTGAACCCGGACGACCTGGGCGCGGAAGGCGGCGAGGGCGACGAGTATGGAGGGCCCCAGGCTGTCCACGTCAACCTCACCGAGGCCGAGGGCGAGGCCATTCAGCGGGTATGTCACCAATGTGGGTAGTTGATGCTGACGTCTAGCTGGAACAGCTCGGATTCGGGCGCCAGGAAGTGCTCCAGGCGTTCCTCCTGTGTGACAAGAACGAGGAGCTCGCGGCAAACTTCTTGTTCGAGACGGCCGACGAGGCCGAGGACGAGCAGATGCAGCAGTAGTGGCGGGGCGTCACCACGTAGTAATGAGGGAGGCGTGGCTTTGAGACTGTCATGTATGTTTATGGGCGTGGACGGGCCATATGCAGCCGAGCGCGAGTAGCTCTTGCTTGATGAAGGATTCACGGGCGGACGTCGCAAGCGAGAGCTGTCAGGGGAGTGTTGTTGTTGTGGTTGGATTTGGTTCCGCGACGCGTCTGACTCACCCGTCATGTTGACTTGTTGTCGCGCGCCGACCAGGCGTCCATCGATCCATTGACCACTGTACGTTTGTCTTTCGTCTCGGTCCGCACTTGGTTATTCGTGCCCAGCATGGTGAGTAGAGTCGCTCAAATTCATGCACTGACCACAGCCGATGTACGACAAGGAGTCGACGGCGTCCAAGCCGCAATTTGACGACATGGGTGGGGATGCTCTCTTCTCTGCTGTGGCTGACCGCAGACAAGGACGCCGAGGACCGTTTCTGCCGGTTCATTGAACGGCTTCCACCACGCTCTGACGGGCTCGTACGCCTGTTTGACCGGGGCGAGTTTTTCTCTGCGCACGGGCCGGACGCGCTCCTCATCGCGGATCAGGTATACAAGACGACGAATGTGTTGAAGTACCTCGGTTCGCGTGTGGTGCGTGCGTCGAACGGGGGCTCGTCGTCGGCTGGTCCTAGCTCTGGCGCACGCGGCCTGGCGAGCGTCACCGTCAGCATGACGCTCACCAAGGCGTTTTTGCGCGAGTGCCTCACGAGCAAGCAGATGCGCGTTGAGATCTACGAGCCCGAGGACGGCGTGCGTGCAAAGAACAATGCGCGGTGGACGCTAGCAAAGGTCGCGTCACCAGGGAACATTTCGCAGCTCGAGGACCTGCTGTTCGCGCACGAAGACCTGCTCTCAAACGCCGTGAGCATGGCGCTCCGCCTCCAGACCAAAGAGGGACAGCGCGTCGTCGGCGCGGCCTTTGTCGATGTCCAGGAGAAGACTATCGGCGTGGCAGAGTACGCCGAGGACGAAAACTTTGGAAACACCGAGACGCTGCTTATCCAGCTTGGTATCAAGGAGTGTGTCCTCCAGGCGGACGAGAAACGCGCCGACCACGACTTGTCCAAGCTCCGCACACTGGTCGAGCGCTGCGGCGTCATCGTCACGGAGCGCAAGGCGTCAGAGTTCCAGTCGGGTAACGTTGCCCAGGACCTCGCTCGTCTCCTCGACGAGACACACCCTGCCGCCCTCCGTGAGTTCCTCCTACAATCGTTGAGCTCTAACAGCAGCCGAGTATGACCTCAAGGTCGCCATGTCGGCGCTCGCCGCGCTGGTGTCCTACCTCGCCCTCATGTCCGACTCGCCGATGCACGGCCAGTTCCGCCTGCATCACCACGACCTGACACAGTACATGAAGCTCGACGCGAGCGCGCTCAAGGCGCTCAACCTCATGCCGAACCCGGAACTTGGCGCTAACAAGAACATGAGCCTGTACGGGTTGCTGAACCGGTGCAAGACGAGCCAGGGGCAGCGTCTGCTTGGTCGGTGGCTCAAGCAGCCCCTCGTCAACCTGCACGCCATTGTCGAGCGTCAGAACATTGTCGACATGTTTGTGCAGGACGACATTACGCGGCGGTCACTGCAGGAGGAGAACCTGCGCAAGATGCCCGACTTCCACCGTATCTGCAAAAAGTTTCACCGCGGCGTCGCCGGCCTCGAGGACGTGGTGCGCGTCTACCAGGCTGTCCAGGAGTTGCCGCGCATCGTGCAGAGCCTTGAGACCGTCAAGGAGAACAACAGCGTCCATGGCCATCTCCTGAACGAGGCGTACATCGACTCGCTCAACGACCACATTGACAAGTTGGAAAAGTACGCCGAGATGGTCGAGGACACGATCGACCTCGACGAGCTGAGCCACCACAACTATGTGCTTCGTCCCGCCCTCGACAGCCGCCTGCAGCAGCTGCGCGACCAGCTCGTCGATGTGCGCGACCAGCTCGACGCCGAGCACCGCCGCGTGGGCGCCGAGCTCGGCGTCGACATTGACAAGAAGCTCCATCTCGAAAACCACCAGGTGTACAGATATTCGTTCCGCATCACCAAGGCGGAGGCGGGCTTGCTGCGTGGGCGGAAGCACTACATTGAGCTGTCGACGCAAAAGTCGGGCACGATCTTCACGACGCCGACGCTACGCGACGCGAGCGACGAGTTTGCGCGCCTCCAGGACGAGTACGAGCGCGAGCAGCGCAAGCTTGTCAAGGAGGTGGTGGGCATCGCTGCGTCGTACACGCCCGTGCTCGAGGGCCTCGACAACGTCGTCGCGGGCATCGACGTCGTCGTCAGCTTTGCGCATGTGTCGGCCAACGCGCCCGTGCCGTACGTCAAGCCGACGATGCGGGAGAAGGGAGCAGGCGACGTCGTGGTGCGCGGCGCGCGACACCCGTGCCTCGAAGTGCAGGACGACATTGAGTTCATCGCCAACGACCACGAGATGCGCAAGGAGACGAGCGAGTTTCACATTCTGACGGGCCCCAACATGGGCGGCAAGTCGACGTACATCCGCCAGATTGGCGTGATTGCACTCATGGCGCAGCTCGGCTGCTTTGTCCCTGCCGACAGCGCCGAGCTGCCAATCTTTGACTGCATTCTCGCGCGCGTCGGCGCCGGCGACAGCCAGCTCAAGGGCGTGTCGACGTTCATGGCCGAAATGCTAGAGACGGCAACAATCCTGCGGTCCGCGACCAAGGACTCGCTCATCATCATTGACGAGCTCGGGCGCGGTACGTCGACATACGACGGGTTCGGTCTCGCGTGGGCCATTTCGGAACACATTGCCGGCCAGATCAGGTGTTTCTGTCTCTTTGCCACGCACTTCCACGAGCTCACGGCGCTCGCGGACCAGATGGCGTGGGTGAAAAACCTCCAGGTGCGCGCAGAGGTGCGCGACGCCCCAGAGGGGTCAAAGCAGGACCGCCAGATCACGCTCCTGTACCAGGTCGTCGACGGGCACAGCGACCAGAGCTTTGGTATCCACGTGGCTGAGCTTGCACGCTTCCCAGAATCGGTAGTGAAGGTGAGTAAAAAACACACACCGGGGGGGTGTAGGGGGCGGAGGGCAAAGTTCTGACGGAACGCAGCTCGCAAAGCGCAAAGCGGAAGAACTCGAGGATTTTGGCGACGCAGACGCGACGCCAGCGGCAAAGGTGCCCCGCGCCGAGGTCGATGCTGGGACCGAGCTCGTGCGTGCGTTCCTCCAAGAATGGCATGCGCGCGCAGACGGCCACGACGAGGCGGCGCAGATCGCCGCGCTCCGCGACACCGTCGCAAAGTACCAGGACAGGTTTGGCGATAACGCCTGGGTGCAGAATGTGCTCAAGGCGTTGTAACCGACCCGAACCTTGCCGACGCGCGCAGCGAAGGAGGTGTGAAGGGAGGACAGCAGTGAGGTATCGTAGAAATGTACAGTGTGTGTATCAGGGTTTTCCTCACTGCGACGCAGTCACGCCTGGCCTGTCCGTCGAGTTGTCGCAGTCGGACGGGTCGATCGGGGTGTCTGTGAACGTTGAGGCTGCACTGGCCCGTTCCAGTCACATCCCATTCAAGCAACACTGGTCTCACCGGCCAGGGCTGGATGGGTGAATACTCGGCTGGGCCGGCTGTCGTTTGCGGTAAGAGTATTCCTGGCTGAGAGTAGCATACATATGACCTGACACGCGCGTGCTTTTATTCTGCAACGTATGAATTTGGAGCATGCGTCGTCGCATCCCGCGCGAGTCGTGCGCAAGCAGCAGTGTGTTCGTACAGAAGCTACGGATACAGAAGAAGGCACACGCGTAGCCGAGGTGCGAACAGAGGTTGGGAGAGACGGAAATACCGCCCCAGTCCCCACGCTGGTCTAACCTCGTCAAGATACATGGCCCCGCGGCGCGCGGTGCGCGGCGCCACAACGCCATGCCCCTGATCCACCCCTTGTTCTGGGTCTGGGTGTGTAATGTGCACGCCGCCTCGGCCAAGTACGCCGCAGCATAGGTCCGCGAGCGCGATTGTTGGGTGAGCGGAGACACGACCCGCTATCGTGCAATGTTTTCGCTCCACGCTGGGTTAGGTTGCTGCTCGAGTCGTGAGCCGTCGGCATCGCTTCCGGCCGCTTCCACGAGCCTGACCAAACATTCACAGAGGAGCTTGGGGACGCAAACAACACTCTCTCACAGACCGATGGGCAGTGTCCGATGGGCAGTACTGTTTGTTCTCTGCTCCGCCATCTCAGATTCTGGGCGTTTCTAATTCCGGGCACTTGGCGACATGTTTTGACGCATCGTTGTCCGTGGGATCGGCGGGTGTGCCGGGATCCGGTCTGTATCCGACGCGCTGCCCCGACTGGGACACACGGAGCGAGAGGAACGTAAACGCAAGGAGAGGACGTCCGTCGCTGGCGACGACGACGAGGGCGACAACGAACGGCAGGGGAGGACTGTTGGACGGACACGCGGGCAGATCGCGTCAGGCACGCGGCGTGGGCGCAGGAATGCGCTCCTGGGTGGAGTAGTGAATTAAGCATGTTGGTGGGGCCGTGGGTTGTGGCTCTCTCCCCCTTTCCCACACTGTCAACACCCGCAGCCTGCTCGCCACTAGACCAAGTGCGTATTGCATTCTAAACGCATAAACGCATGGTGTATGGGAATGCCACATGCAATGAGTTGTAGGTGGCTACGGTGGGTGTGGCTGTTGAGAAATGCGGTGCTGCGAGTTCTGTGGTCTGCGCAGCAATGCAAAAGGGAAGGAAAAAGAGGTGGCAGACGCGTCGCGTCGTCGCTGGCCGATGTGCTTCAGCCACATGCTCAGGGTCCAACCGAGCCAAACGTCGCAGTCATTCCAGGTCTAGCTGGGCGCACCACCCCCGACACGGGCGACCCCGGCCCTGAAGGACGGGCGCAGCTGTGGTCAAAAATAGCACCACCACCACCTATACTCACACTTCTACGGTGCTACGGTCCAGGTCGTCAGGGCGACAAAGGACACTCCAAGGGGCGATAGAGAAGGGCGCAGAAGGGCGCAGTAGGGGCGCAGAGGACTCAGACAAGACCAAGGGGCGGTGTGACTTTTGGGCTGTGGGCTAAATCGGGACAAGGCCAAGAGGGAACAAGTTAGTGACCCCCCCCCCTTCCTTTGAGAGAGACACCTTCCCTCCCGCCATCGACCGTGTCTGTCTGCAGTCTGAACGCCCGTGCCATCTTTATTATAGTCGCCCAACAACCACACATCGCTCATTGTTCGCCTCTCACTCTCTCTCCCCGTTTCTCTTTCTCTCTCTCTCTCTCTCTCTCCACTTTGAAAGAGCGCAAACAGTACACGCTCCGCTCCCCATTTCTCTCTCCCTCTTGCGCTTCCGACCACCTCGGCGTCCCCTCCCCCTCATTTGTGAGTAGCCCGGCCACATTCGTCGCCAGCGACTGCGCAGGCCGACGTAAACACCAGCTTGACTGGCTTGTTAAAACTATTGCTAACACGACAGACCATGCTCGCCTCCCTCTTCACTGCCGTTCTCGCGGCCGGCGTGGTAAGTCGCCTGCTTCACTCCCTTTGAAAATCCCATAACTTACACGCCCAGGCCAACGCCCAGGTCACCGCCGCCGGTACCATGGGTGTGACTAACCCCACGGCCGCCATTGCCAACACGCCTGTCAACCAGACGTCCATGTCGCGTCTTGTTTCCCTCAACTCGATCAACGACTTGTAAGTAGCGGCCAAGAGTGCCAACTTGCAGTACGCAATGCTTAAACGTACAGCTGCATCTTTGCCCCTCCCGAGCCCAACTCGGTCATTGGCGAGACCGAGGCGATCGAGGTGGCGTGGTGTGTCCAGCCCCGTAACAACGCCCGTGTCATTCCCGACGGCACCTTCACCGCCGTTCACTTTGTGCGCACGCCGCTGTACTGGCAGATCCAGGGTCTTGGTGACTTCACCAAGCTCAACATTGCCGCCAACGACAACGGCGGTGAGCTCGACCCCCACGGCGCCACCGGCAAGGGCAACCCCGAGGGCGGCAACGTCACGACCAACGCCACGGGCCAGGACGTCAGCTACGAGGAGTGGATGAAGTAAGTAAACTTCATAATAAAGGACCCCCAGGCTAACCCCCTCAGCTACATGTCGTTCCAGCAGTTCTGCCTGCGTATCTGCATTGCCGAGAACTCGACCTACTCTGCCGCCAACGAGTGCCAGCACACGCTCGACGAGATGGGGTGCAGCTGGGTCATGCCTGGTGACTACACGGACAACTCGTTCACCGAGTGCGAGGCCGACTCTGCCTACCCTCCCGGCTGGTACCCCAAGCCCAACGGTGTTATCTCGACGTTTGCCCAGCGCTACACCGGTACCAACACTGCCAGCGGCGCGCACGACACGTGGGTCATTGGCCAGACTGTCACGCCCTCGGCACCCGCGATGACCCCCGCCTCGTCTCAGTGCACGACCTTCACCTCGATCGGTAACGGTATCCCCACCGCTGCGCTGTCGCGCGACGCCGCGTTCACCTACACGTCGGGCATGTCGTTCTCCAACCTTCCCTCCGACTCGCCCTCGCAGGTCGTCACGACCGACGCGCAGGGCCACACCACCACCGCTGAGGCCGCCGCCGCCTCTGACGGCGGCAAGAAGACGCAGAGCTCGCGCGCCGAGCGTAACAACGTCGCCGCCGGCGCCGCCTCGCTCGCCGCCCTCCTCGTCGGTGTCGCTGCCGTCGCCCTCTAAGCGACAACGGAGAGTAGTAGACTGCACATTTTCTTTCCCTCAGCCATCAACCCATCCATCCACTCATCCCCATGTGATCTCTCGCATCGGCCACGTTGTGCATAAGAGACCGGACCCCAGTCTTGCCGTAGCGCCTCCCGCCCCTCTAGTTTAGTATTAGCACGCTCCCTAGTCATGGATATTTGTCAGCATGTAGCTAGGATTGTACGAGCGCGGGCAGGTGGGTGAACGCGCTGTATGTTGCTAGGCGACTGTGTAGTCGCTCGGAGACAGGCGGCAGTGCAGAGGCGCCTTCTTGCGTGGAGCGAAGTGCGAGAGGTGCACTGGCATGCCGGAGTGGGGATAGGCTGTGTCTCTAGTTGTTGGGCGCGCAAGGAAGCAAGCTTGCCTTGTGTGTGGCCTGTTTGTTACGCCCGAGGGCGATGTAACCCCCGTACCCGTCCGCAACGGCTGGTACCCGGTTAGCCTGTTACCCCGCGCGGTCATTGTTGGCAGGCACGGAGGGCGTCCAAACACCCAGTAGTCATTTATGCTGTGCTGCGTCGCAATCACGTCGGCACGTGTTCTGCCGAACATGATTGCGGCATGTGTACAGGCAGTGCAGCGCTGAGGCATGGAATCAAGGTAAGCTGCACGGCGGCGGCTGTGCGTTGTGGCCACGAGTATTGCAGCCTGGCACACGAGTGTGGCGAGTTCGGGCGCTACGGCAGTGCAGCAGTACAGCAGTGCATCGCATGCATGGGGCTATACTCGGCAGACATGATGAGGAGCGAGTGAATGAATGGATGAAATGAAGTGGCGGAAAGTCGGAAAAGTGGAAGTGGTGCGTGGCGGTCGTTATGGATGGTTGCTACAACTAATCTCGCTGCTGGGTCCTGCCCATCTTGGAGCGTGTCTGTGTGTGTTCTATTTTTTGTTACGGCTAGCGCGGCGGTGCATGAGAGCGCCAAAGAACGAGTCCTTGCCGTCGCTCTTGTCCCCCTTGTCGCCCTTGTCCTTGAACGACAGCCAGCCATGTTTCTCCTTGGGCGCGCTGCCGGCCATGGGCGTGCCCGCGCCGCTGCCCGTGCCCGTGCTGCTGGCGTACCCCGCCGCGCCGTCCGAGAAGGGCGAGCGCGTGTCGCGACTGGGCACGGGGCGTAGCATGAATGGCCGTTCGAGGGCGCGTTCGCTCAGCCGCCGCTCAAAGCCGCGCAGAGAGGCAGGCTTGCTTCCGGCGCCACGAGCGCTGCCCCCGTCACTGCTGCCCGCGTCCATGGCACGCTCGCTCCCTCGGTCGCTGCCATGGCTGCTGACTTCGATGCGCATGGGCTCGGGCTTGTGCCCGCCGGCCTTGCTGCCATGAGCGCCGTCAAAGGTGCCAAGTCTCGGCGAGTTGGCCAGCGGCGTGGCGAGGTGTCCGCCATGCGACGTCGTGCTGCCTCCCGTGCTCGTCGTCGGCGTGCCCGGCTGCTCCGCCAGGTCAGGATCCGACCCGCCGTCGTCCATCTGCATAAGCGTCGTGGTCATGCGTAGCGGCGACTCGGTGACGTTTGCGGCGCGGCCCAGACCACCGATACTCGACGTCGGGGGCAGGCCAGTGAGGTGCAGCGGTGACCCTTCCGACTCCTTGAAGATGGCGCTGTTGCCTCGGCGGACGACGCGCGTAGCCGGTGCAGACGACTGCGCCTGTCCCGACAAGGGCCGCGGGCCCTCTGACCCCGAACGTCGCGGGCTCGGCCACCCGAAACCGCTGCCGTACGCCGAGCTCATGTTGGACACCGTGTCCGTCGGCGTCGGGGGCAGCGAGTCAAAGTAGCCCGAGCCAGTCCTCTCCGCCCACTGTCGCAGGCTGATACGCGGTGACGCGGGGCCGCGCGAGCTCGCGCGCGAATGAGGCCGGAGCACGGCTGGAGGCACCTCCATAGACATGGACGACGGCGATGCTGTCAGGCCGCCGCCAGCAGCCGCCGACAGCGACGCTACGCTCGGTGAGGCAAAACGCGTCACGGGCGATGGCGGGACAGAGAAGCTAAAGTCCCACGATGGTGCGCCGCTCACGATCGACGATACCGTTGACATCCGGCGCAGCTCCTGCCGCTGAGTGACCGGCGGCATGTCGGTCATGACGTTCTCGGCGAGGTATGCAGGCTTCTTGGCGCCACGCAGCCACGCGTGTTCTGCGAGTTTGGACGCCGTGGGGCTAGGATCAGCACTACTGACGCTTTGGGATGTGACCCTACCGCTTCGTTGGATCCTTCCGCAAGCATGCAGAGACAAATTCGCGCATGGGCTTGCTGAAGCTCGCGGGCAGGGAGGGAGAGGTTTCAGTGGCTGTGGCAGTGAGGATGTCGGCTGGGCGGCCGCGCAGAGGCGGTGCGCCCGTGGCCAGCTCGATGAGGGTAATGCCTAGGCTCCAGATATCTGCCTTGTCGTCGTACGGGCGGCCCAGCACAATCTCGGGCGCCATCCAGCTAGGCTGTCACGTCAGCTAGTAAACTTGAGAGTTGCGACGCACTGTGCCTACAAAGCTCTGGCGCTTGCCGATCTCGCGCACGATCACAGGTGGCGCAGACTCGGGCGCAGTAGGGATGATTCGCAACCGCGGCCGATCAAAGCGCACCGTCTCTACGGCCGGCGGAGCCGTCTCTGATGGCGTAGGCGGCAGATTGACGTCTCCGCCGACCCCAAAGTCCGCGAGGAGGATGACACCGTCAGACTGGATCAGGAGGTTGCCTGCTTTGAGGTCGCGCTGGTGTCAGTTTGGCCAGAGAACACACACCGCTTACGTGGAGGAACCCGTTGTGGTGCAGGTACATGAGACCCTGGAGCACCTGTTTGGTCACGGCCTTGATCTCTTCTTCGTTGAGGGTGCCGGCCGGCCCGCCGCCTTTCCGGTTGACACCGTTGCGCGCGCGCCATTCGAGAATACCAGCGAGGCTACCGCCGTCGACGAGCGGGGTGACGATGGCGGCGCGCGCATGATCGGGGGGCAGTGTAAAGGTGGCAAGGACGCTGCGGGGGAAGGAGTCAGTGTGTGTGATGGCGCTAGTGCCGAGCCGCGGTTCCGCAAGACGTACCGGAGCACGTTGGGGTGCCTGCACAGCCCGAGCAGCCGCGCCTCCTTGACGAGCTGGCTGAGGTCGCCGCTGGTGCCGGAGACCTTGACGGCGCACTCGCGCCACTCGCCTGTGCGCGACCCGGGGACGTTGAATGCCGCAGCGTAGACGGTCGATGATGCGCCAAAGCCTAGAGAGTTAGTTGGTCGTCGGCGCCGGCACGGGCATAAACTCACCGACAGGACCGCCGAGGTCGTAGTCGTCGGCATTGGGAGTGAACTCTGACCACCACGGGTCGTCGAGCATGCCATGCCCGCCGTCCGTGGTCATGCTGGCGACGACGACGGGTAGGGGACGTGATATGGGCAACGGTGATGTGCGAAGATCCGAGGTTGCGTTCATCAGCCGTCCTCAAACACGCAAACCATGTCTCTCCCGGCTATGTCAACAGAGTGCAAGTGCATTCCACATTTCCCCTCAAGTCCATTTCACCCTACACTCGAGTGCTTCCACACGGCACATGGCACATATAGCCGCACGCACTTTGTATGCACGGATACGCACGTACCCGCACGTATGCGGTCGCTACCGGTGTGTACCTGCACAGTGCCAAGTGTCCACAGCGGACAGACTGGGTGGCATGTGACATGTGAGTTGGTGGCGCCCATGTTGTGACACAAACATCCCACCCCCTTCAGCCTCCACCCTTTTTTGCGGGGCCACTTTGTGTCAAAGCAGAACTAGGAATCTGTAATTCAGGGACAGCCACGCGACACTCACGCTAAAGACACGCATAGTCCACGTGGAATTCATTAAGCTTTTACACGAGGTAATGACGTCACA
Organism: Cutaneotrichosporon arboriforme; assembly: GCA_002335565.1. Lineage (NCBI taxonomy): Eukaryota > Fungi > Basidiomycota > Tremellomycetes > Trichosporonales > Trichosporonaceae > Cutaneotrichosporon > Cutaneotrichosporon arboriforme. Next base: position 900,640 of record BEDW01000007.1, on the reverse strand, counting down.
ATGCTAGTGGCTCACACGAGTTGTGGCTGAAAGCATTCGCCGATTGTTGGCAACGGGCCGAGAATGGGCCGTGCCCCGGGTGTGTCGGAAAAGATACGGCAGAACAATGACACGGCCGCGGACACACCGTCGTACCCGTCGGCTGTGCACAGCCCGCACTACGCCCCACGTCGTCACTTGGCTCGTGTACAACGACTCACAACTAGCTACTACCCCGCCCACGTCCACGGGGGTATCGGGATATCCCTTCCACATACCTCGCGTAGCGGCGTTAAGCACTGGCCGCTGACGTCGGTGGTGGCCAGGTGTCGTGGTCGGCGTGGCCGCCTTGACAGAGCATGCTGGGCAGAGCTTGTAGTGTTCTGGGCAGGGTGTGTGTGTCGGCACAATTTTGCCACCCACTATTGAGTGTGCTACGCGCGCGCCAAGTAGTTGTTGCTCGTCAAAACGTGTGATGGTAGTGTTTTTCCTTCTCGTTAAGCTCGCTCTGCACTTTCGCGTCCCTGGGACGGACAATAGACGCGCTCGCACATCGGCGCGGTGCCGAACACTGAGCAGGCCGAGTAGGCTGGCAGTGTTGGCCGAAAATTGGGAAGAGGCGTAGAGGCTCACACTTGCTTTTGCCATCGCCACGCGCCCCGGCGCCCCGTAGTTCGTAGCGCGTTGCTCCCCCACGCGGACAGCACAGTTAATTATCCATCGCCCGTCCGAGTAGGTGAATCGGGTACCTGGGATGATGCTCCACAATACAAGTGGTACGCGATGCTGAGGCGACGAACGAGGCAGTGCGAGTCAAGCCAAGGAGTGAAAAATTAATCAAACTGCCGCTGTCGTCCTGTCAGCCTGGCCTCGCTGGACTCTGTATAGCTTGACATGTTGGCTACGTGAGGCTGGCTGTGAGGAGACATGGCCTGTTACGAACAGGTGATTACTAGCGCCGCCGTTGACGAGGGTGACGGTTATTGCCTTCAGAAGAGATCGACCTTGACGTCGACCCCGGTCCCGCACTTCCTTGGCCTAAGCGGTTACTGCGTTATCGCTTGGCCTGGGCCTGTCATAGCGGCTGAAGCGGCTGAAGCATCTTTGTCACGAATTCGTGTGGATCACCCAGTCACAAGGCGCCGTGGCGAAAGTGTGGCGATGGTGTTTGGCCAAACAGTTGCCAGCGCCCACACCCCAATAGATCTCACCAGCATGCATACTCTGTATCGTTACGGACCCACACTCGGGCTTCGGGGTTCATCTGCGGCGAGACGGACCTGGGCACAAATCAGTGCCAAGAAACAAAAAACCAAGGGTGGGCCGAGGGATCTGTTCCGATACAGCCTTCCTCAGCTCCGACACCGTTACGACTCGGGTCGGTTCCAACTATGTCCGTTCAATAATGGCCCGCCGCCGCCGCCTCCGACCCTCTTTTGAGCTATTCATGCTGAATGCATTCGGCTTGTCCAATGTCGCAGAGGCGGGTTATCTGGTTGTTGGAAATAGATCTATGCGTAGGGCTACTGGATGATTGGCTTGAGAGGCTATGGACACACAGGCTGGGGAAAGACGACTAAAACTACGACTAAGGGATACAGGAGAGAGACAGGGATAGACGGAAACCATAACCATACAGTCGTTGAGTGGGTGGGGGCGTTCTGTGTGCAAAGCTAGGCAAAGAAACGTATCAGACGCCGGAACACACGCCCGGCATTAACGCAGCTCTTGCTTGCTACCGCCATCGCTGGCGCCGCTGCTGCTGGGAGGTGGGTGGGGCTTTTCGTCGGCAGACAGGAGCATGGACAAACCCATTTGGGCGCGAGGGTGCAAAGTCAATGTAGTCGGACGACTTGTGGTGTCCGGCCAACGTGGGACGCTTCGGCGACTCCTTCAGGGCCGCATCGTCGGGGTGCACCCCGTCGGCAGGTGTTTGTGGTCGAGATGCCGTGGCAAGTGCCGAGGACGCATGCTCGAGTTTGGCAATGTATGCAGCGAGGCTGTCAATGTTGACCGAGACGTCCTGGCGGTGCTGTTGGGCAACGTGGAGTCGCACGAGCTCGGCGTGGGCGGGGGGCAACGATTCCAGCAGTTTCACGATGGCCGCCCTGTGTTCCTCGGGTGACTCTGCGCCTCGGAGGGTGTCACGAAGGGCGGCAAACTGGGCCGCAACGCCGGCAGTGGGTGCGACTGATGTTGGCGCGTAGCCGTTGGCCACATGGTGGTTGTGGTAACCGTTGGTGGTGGGCGAGTGGCCGTTGGCGTGAGGCGGCGGCGGTGGTCCATGACCGTTCGGGAGGTGCCGGTGGTCATCACGGTCACGGGGCATCTTGCGACGCGGTGCAACCCCTGGTGCGCGGTGGGCTCTAGGGGATGCACGTGTAGACGAGGCGCGAGAGCCAGATGTAAAGCTACCTCCTGCTCCTCGCCCCTCGGGCGAGATGGGGACGATAATGTCCGACACGGTGGCTGCGGCGTCGGCGGAGGAGCAGGGAGAGAGCACGGCCTTTGTCGCAACGGGAGACTGGCTCGAGGTGGACCTGCAGTCCGAGTCGCGCGAGTACGGCGAGTACCGCGGGCTTGGGGTAGACACAGTAATGGTAGCTGGTGGGGTCGGGGGGTGAAGTGTGGCGCGAACCGAAGAAGAATGTGGGTACCACCAGCGATGCGGAGTCGACACTGAGATGGGGCCTGTTGTGGTGGAAATGATCGTCGCTGCCTAGAAAGGCAAGTGGTGAACAGTCCAAAAGGTTGACAAGTTGGAAGATGACGAAAAGGCGTTAAAGACTTGTTGAAGTAGAAGAGCAACGAGTGAAGAGAAGTGGTAATTAAAAGAAGAGGAGAGTGAGAGCGAGTATGTATGTATGTATGTATGTATGTATGTATGTATGCGTCGGGTGTGATGGTAGTGGTGGTGGTGTGGTGGTGCGCGGGCTGGTGGCGCCTTGTAGGTTATTAACTAGGCGGAAGGGTCACGTCTCGGATAGATAAAACCTGTGAATCTACACCACGTCCTCTGTCCCCGTGCCCAGTTGTCCCACTTATTACCTAGCTCCCAGACCCACACCTCGTACGGACCACGACTCGTCCCTTTCCCCCGACGCTCTTCGCCCCCTCCCCATGCCCCTCCCCCCAAATGGGGCTGATTATCTCAGGAACGGCCCGTGGATTGTTGGTGCGACACCTTGGAGCTTGAGGGGCCGGCGTCGGCAGTCAGCCCCAAAGCCCAGGTGCGGGTGTGTGTCTACATAGGTGTAAGAGCAGAGGCGTGTGATCTCCCTGGGCGACAACAACGGTTATCGGTTGCGCAGTCGGGCTATGGAAACCTAGGTGTACTTCGAGGTGGGGATAGTGAGGGCCGAAAATGATGATGTGCGGCTTTAATGCCTCAGGACCCGACGAGCCTCTGTGCGCGTGGGCCTGCCCCGCTTGTTCTGGCTTTTTGGGATGCAACGGGAATCAGGATATACCAAGGTCGGTACGCACGTAGAGCCACTCCGTCAGAGGCGCCCGTGTCGGACAGACAAAGTCGTGGTGTTAAGCTATGCATCGTCATGGTGTGGCATGTCGCAGTAACGCCGCCTCCGCCACACACCACACTCTGCACGCATCATGCGTCGTTTACATTCCAGTCTCAATCCTGGGCAGCCGCGGTCAGTTTTCGCCGACCCATGGTAAATACAATGAATGACACAACCCGTAAACCGGCACGAACACGCTCTCACGCGCACACTCGCACGCGCACGCGTACGCACACGCACGCACCACTTGACTTGACGCTAGAATACCAGAGACCACTCTGGTGGCGTCTGCTGTCATTTTCGCTCATTGTATGCTCATGCCCTGAAATGCTGGAGTGGCACAGGCAGGTGACCACCAGAGCATGTCATTGACGGCACGTCGGCACAAAGGAGGCGGGTTTCTGGCGTGAACACAGGTCGCGATGGAGCGCGTCAGGCGAGTAGTAACCATGCCCCTCGGAATACCGCAACTGCATCATCGTTGCACACACCCAGCCAGCCAGCTCACAACCACGTCACATACCGCATACCGCCCGGAAAAACGACAGGAGCCAACGAATAAACACTCCCAATTACCACACACACGTACATTTCTGGCTGCATCAAAGGAGAAGCAAATTTTTTATTCGTTTTTAGCATGCATACCATAATGTTGACAAGTGGGGGTGCTTTGGATTCCTTGTTTGCTCCACAGGCCGCAAAGCCCTTGTGTGGGGTGGGGAAAACAGAGTGGGGGAGAGTGTGGCCGTTGGGCGAATTATGTGCCGTTGGCGTTGACGTTGACGTGACGTTTGACACGATCGCACCCTCTCTCTGCACCCCGAGTTTGTCCGTGAACGTTGTCGTTTTCTTGTTCGGAGAGAAAGTGAGAGCCAGGACGTTATGACACGTCGTGTACGACGCCTTTTTTGCTTGCCCCAACTAATGGAGATAGGCTGTCACCAACTTGATTGAGTGCGAGGGCACACCACCTGCATGTCCAAGTTGCATACCTCGTCTGTGGCGATCAGGCACTCTTGGCCTATAGTCCACCCACCTTCTCTCACTCCACACGGTATGCACCACTTGTACTTGAACTCATGCATGTCACACCTTCCTCGCCCACACACACTCACCTTCCCCCCCAAACCAATGATGTCATTGGGTCAGGGTTAAATCTGGTATTTCCCTGGATCTGTGCGATGAACATACCGCAACGAACAAGAGACAGCCGTTGTTGCCGTGGGTGCCGAGGGGGCCAGGAACGATCTGATTAGGACACGTGTAGGGCCGGTTAATACCCCTTTTAATAAAAACTAGTGTAATCGCGCATACTACTACTGCTATAGCCAGGAATCCGCATACCACTAGTTTAACCGCTCCTCCCCTTTTGGAAATGCACAAACAACAACGCCCACCAAAGTGTGCTGGGTGAGTGGACGTCCACCCAACCGCCCTCTGGCTTTACCAGTACGCGTCAACCGACAGCGACACCGCGCCTCCACCACACGTATTTGCCACTGCACAACAATAACACCTCGCCGAAAAAAACACAACACCACCACAACACCACAACAACACCACCCACCCCTCTTTGCACTTTTCTTTGATCTCTCGGTGCACTCACCAAACATCACATAGACACGGTTGCCAACGGAACATACACAAGATTCCTCCGCTCCACATCATTCCACACCAACGCAACACCCACTCCCCGCCGGACCGATGTCTCTCCGGCGCGAAGAGGCGGAGCTTCGCCGCGTTCTCGATCTGTCGACCCAGCAGACAAAGGCGCTGGCTTTCCTCCCAGTCGTCGACCTTTCGAGCGCCCCCACCGACGACTCGAGAGACTTTGAACTGAGGCCCCACCACGGTATGTGTTCACACATAGTCGGCTTTCAGATCCGTATATCCACTTTCCCCTAGTGACAAGTGTGCTCCCCCACTCTGATGGACTCCTCTCGACCTTTGGTTGTCCACGCCGCCATCACCACCACCCCCTTCCCTCCCCCTCCCCGTTCAAGCGACATTGAAAGCTCATTCCACACCAGGCTCGACCGCAGGTACCTCGGGTGCTGGTGCATCCATGTCCACGCCCATGCGGCCTGAACTGGGCCGTGCGTACCGGCTCCTCTCGCCGGACGATGACGATGGTGACACCACCTGGTCTCCTGCTGCTCCGCATTCCTCGCTCAAGGATACCGCTTCACCCATGCGCTCCATCATCCGCGGCGAGTCTCCAGACCCCATTGACGCGTTCCAGGCCAACGATCTTAGCCGTGGCATCAAAGTTTTAGAAGGGAATGCAATGCCCACCACAACAACCGCCACAACCAGCAGTGGCAGGAGCAGCGCCTCCCAACGTGGTCAGGCGGCAGAAAAACCCCCACATTCCGATGCCACAAGCCACCACACCTCGCTTAGCCCCTCGACATCTAGCCCTCCAGAGGAAACCCTGCGGAGGGCGTCTGCGCGGGTGCAGAACATCCAGGAAAGGAAAGAGGCAGAAGTTGCCGAACGTAAACGCAAACGCGCAGAACGCAAGGCGCGTGAAGCCGCGGAGAGAGCAGCGGGAGGCGTAAGCGACACGTCCTGTGTCGATCCCATACCGCCCGTGTCAGACGACGGCAGGAGGAACAAGAAGAAAGCCAAAACATCGAGTGGGCGTCAGAGGAATGTGGAGTCGGCAACGACGTCACAGCAGTCGTCTGGCGACGACCAGGCCAATCTGGAACCAGCGCATGTGCAACCGCGGTTCAACCATCCACCTAAGCGAGCCACAGGTAAACCGGCGGCGGATTTACCAGGAGTCGAGCACCCGCCGACACCAACCGCCCTTGTCGATCGTGCAAGTCCCGAGCTGCAGGCCAGCCCGAAAGTCGTTTCACCGCGGCTCGCGCGTTCCCCGATCAAGGACCAGGCGGCCACGCTAGGCAACGGCGACTCCGCGCAGCATGCCGCCTCGACCCCACTCCCTACCCGTCGGCCCCTGGAGCCGGCTCACAGCACGCCCACGCCCACAAGCAGCACTAGCACGCCCAACGGTGGCCGCTGGCGCACTCGTAAGACCTCCTGAGAAGTGTGTTCACGTGTAAGCTGACGGGGCAGCGCGCAACGACCTTGCGGGGGTTCTTTCAAAGTTCCCTAGAGTCAAGACGACGGGTATGTCACGCCGCCTTAAAATTGCCCCGCTGCATGCCGCCATTGGCCCGGGGGTGAAAGCCCTGCCGCCACCACCTCCAAAGACAAAGAAGAAAGTGGAAGAAGACGAGGATGAGGACGACGAGGACGAAGATGGCAACCCGAAGGTCAAGGTGGGCAGCCGCGAGTGGCTCATGATGGAGGACTAGGCGACCAGGCATGTCTAATTAGCATTTGTATTGTAGTAGCTTATCAATTTGGTTCAACTAGCAATGTTATAGCATATTAGCATAAGTTTGAGGAATGACGTGTACGCCTCCACCTTGGGTCTGCCGATTTTGGGTTGCTCCGGAGAGCAGGTCTCATGAACATCACCAGACAGCATCGTTGCATTCTCCAACCAGCTCGATAGCTCAAGATGGTGGTAGGTTGTGCGTGCGTGAACGGATGCTGACAAGGCAGAAGATTAACATGATTTCGCGGTCGTTGGACGACCACTTGCCGTCGTCGTAAGTGATGGGTAGCTGAATCAATCTTACTCCAGATCGTCCGCGCCCCACCCGTTGCAACGCAACCTCGCGCCGCACCTGCACCCGTTCGCCAAGCCGCGCGAGTACCAGCGCGCGATGACTGCGGCCAAGATGGAGCGGATGTTTGCCAAGCCGTTTGTGGGATCGCTAGGCGGACACCAGGACGGCGTGTACTGCCTCGGCAAGGACCCGCGGCGTGTGTCGGTGGTTGCGGGCGGCGGCGGTGACGGCGAGGTGATTGTGCACTCGCTGTCGCAGCGGCGCTCGCTACTCAAGTTTGACGCGCACGACGGCATGGTTGGCGGGCTGTGCTGGACGGCCGAGGCGCGGGACGGCAAGCGTGGTATCATTACGTGCGGCAAGCTCGACGGCACCATCAAGATCTGGCGGTCGTCGGCGTTCGCGCCCGGTCTGCGTGTCGATGACGCCGAGGACGGCGACGAGGGCGTGCTCGACACGGCGGGTGCGGTCGGCGAAGACCAAGACGAAGAGGACCTCGCGATGGACGAGACGAAACGTAACACGGCCGGACTCAACCTTGAGCCTAGCATGGTGTACAACTCGAAGAACGGGTTCAACGGCATCGACCACCACCGACACGACGGTGTGTTCGCGACCGCATCGAGCGTTGTTCAAGTCTGGGACGAGAACCGCTCAAGCCCGCTGTCCAACCTACAGTTTGGCTCGTCGACCGAGACGGTTACGGCGGTGCAGTTCAACCAGAGCGAGACGAGCGTGCTTGCGTCGGTCGGAAGCGACCGGACCATGTGCCTGTACGACATCCGTACAGGCAAAGCCGAGCGGCGCATCATCATGAACATGCGCTCGAACGCGCTGTCGTGGTGTCCTACGCTCCCGACCGTCATGCTCCTCGCATCCGAGGACCACAACCTATACACCTTTGACATCCGCAACCTCGAGTCGCCGACGCAGATCTACAAGGGCCACGTCGGTGGAGTAATGGGCTGCGACTGGAGCCCGACGGGCGAGGAGTTTTGCTCGGGGTCGTGGGACCGTACCGTGCGCTTGTGGAAGCGCGACGCAGGAAAGTCTCGCGACGTCTACCACACCAAGCGTATGCAGCGTGTCTTCGACGTCACCTACACCCCCACGGCCGACTTTGTGCTCTCGGCGTCCGACGATGGCAATATCCGGATATGGAAGTCGAACGCCTCGCAGAAGCTTGGGCCCATTTCCACAAAGGAGCGGCAGGCAATGGAGTACCGCAAAAAGCTTGTCGAGCAGTGGTCGTCAGAGAAGCATGTGCGCTCGATCGCCGAGCGCCGCCACCTGCCTGCGAGCGTGTACAACACGGCCAAGCTCAAGCGGGAGATGCTCGAGTCGCGCAAAATCAAGGAGGACCGCCGGAGGAAACACTCGCGTGCAGGCAAGGAAAAGCCCAAGGCGGAGCGAAAGAGTAAGTCTAGATTGAGAAAAACCTGCACCCGCGCACAGGCCGCCATGGCTGACGTTTCGCAGAGGCTGTCCTCAAGGAGCAAAAGTAGTGCTTGTGCCCCACCGACTTCTCGACTCCGCCACATTTGTTGTACTTTGCATGTCATCTCATCATCACAAAATACAAAAGCAGGTTGCCAAACACCTTTGACCGAGACGAGCGTCGCCCCAGGCCCCAGGGACAACCGGCGCCACTGGACGTTACCTCGTCGCACGCGTTGGGCATGGAGTGAGGGCTTGAGGCCCGTGCGGCCGTCACAGCTCACCACGGAGCAGGACAAGGTGGGCTGGTGAGAGTGGTCCGAGCGCCGGCCCGCGGCCCGCCCACACACGCACACACGCAGATCTCATCCGCGGCCGCATGGCTGGTGTCGACGAGGCGAGCGTACGAGCCGTGGCCGCGCCATGGTCGCGAGCGCGCAAGCGCCCCCATTTCGCGCAGCGGTCCGAGCAGCGCGGGGCAGTCAACAAACAAACACACCACACGTCGCGCACACACGCGCACAAGTCGAAAGAAAAACCAACCGCGCCGGTAGCTTCTAACAACTGTTTTGACACCCACTGTTCCAAGCCATTGATACCCCTCTCTTCCCCATACTAACACCCCTCCTCGCCGCCTCCGACCTACCTCCGGCCCCCTCGCCGACCTCTAGTACGAGAACCACGGCGCCATGGGATCGACACCGCCGCTGTCACCGACGCCGCGGCGGTGGAGTCCAGCTGGGGGACTAAACTCACCTTCCCCTGTCGTCGAGACGCTCACTGCCCTCGCCGACGAGTCGGGCCCTTCCGCCCTCCTCTCCCCAACACGAACACGACCACCTAGCACCGTCCCCGACATCACCACCACGTCCCCCTCTCCCCAGCGGCACGAAAGAGACGCCCAGTCGCAGGGGATACACCCCCAGCACACCGGGAGCACGCAGCACACGCTCGACGCGCAGTACAACGACGTGTTTGCGCAGCTCGACGCGCTCGCTGCGCCGAGCTCGTTTAGCGGGTCGCCCACGAGCGCAGCACGTCAACTCGCGCCCTCGCCGTCGGGCACGCCAACCCCGCGCGACACGGCAGCGTCCTCGCCAGCGTACACGCCAAAAGGACCTTCGCCGAGTCAAACGCCTACGACGGCCATGTCGCCGCCGCCGGCGCCACCACGCGACGCGTCTCCAGCGCAGCAGGAACTGTACGGTCTTGGGATCCGCTTCCCCCGCAGCCCAGACATCCTCGAGACGCTGTCAGAACATACCGAGCCGCCGCCGAGTGAGACGGGCACGGGGGTCGGGGTCGGCGTGGGCGTCGGTGCGGCGCGGCAGCCCCAAGCGCCAAGCGTACCACAAAGGTACCCTCCCCTTCCCGCGTCGCCGACCAAGCCGACCAGTACCACAGCGACACCAGCTACCCCCGCGACGCCGAAACGCACCAGCGAGCTGATCCGGATGTTTGAGAGCAAGAAGGCCGACGCGACCCCCCCGCCTCCACAGCCAATCTTCACCAGAGCGTCTCCAGAGAAGAGAGGCGCGGGGCGGACGACAGGCGTCAAGTCCCCGCCGCTGACTCCCTTGGCCTTCCAGACTCCCGTCAAATCGCCGCCTGTGCCACCGCCCGCGGTACGTTCGCCGCCAGTCCTTCCCCTAGCCGCGTCTATACGCTCTCCGCCGGTACCCCCTCCCGCAGTCCGTTCTCCGCCGGTGCCACCGCCGCCGGTCCGCTCGCCGCCCGTGCCACCCCCGTCGGCAAAGCTCGCGTCCACATCGTCGATACCCGCGTCGTCGCCGCAGCCGAGCCCGGCAGCGCAGGCGACGTCGGTGCGTAACATGATCGCGACGTGGCGCGCGCGTACCGCCTCGGAAACCGAGACACCGCGGCTCGCGCGCGACCGCACGTGGAACGTGAGTATCCGCCGCCGCCGCCGGCACGAGGCCGAGGGCTCGCTGGCGGAACACGTCTCCGAGCCCGCGCACTCTGAAATACTGCCCCCCGAGTCGCCGTCGCCCGTCGTCTCGGGCGAGGCGTCGTCACTTGCCCCATCGATAAATTCGCGTTCCGGGCCAAAAGTGCTCACTGGCGAGGTAAGTGGTCGTTTTTAATGCTATATATTGATGAAAGACGCTCCGCGCCGGCACGATCTGGTTCTTCAACGTCTACGAGGCCGACGACGAGGCCGACTTTCACTGGGTCCAGACCGATGCGCGCTTGTACATCGACGGGCTGCAGTTAACGTGGCGGACGCGCGATGGTGGGCAGGCGCAGGCGACGCTGGACCTCGAGTTCTGCGAGGGTGAGCCGACTATGGCGATGGTTTGGGCTGACAGGCAGAGGTCACATCAATGTATGCCCCGACGAACCAGCAGGCGGACGACATTGGCGCCGTCGCTGCCCGCCGACAGGGCGAGGAGTTTGCGCGCAACCTGTACCCGCTCAAGGTAGTCTACGACGACGAGAGCACGGAACGGCTTGGGTTTGACTCTGCGCGCGAGCGCGTGGGCTGGTCCGAGGCGTTGTGGCGTGTGCTTGAGCAGCGGCGTGCGGCACAGCGGCGCGCGCCGTCGGTGGTATCTGCGCGCTCGAGCCGCGTCAGCGGCTCGGCACTCACATACTACTCTAGTGGGGGTGCGCCGCCCGCGCCACGCCAGACGACCGACGACGCGGTGATCCCTACGGCGGGGGGGTTCGCCGAGCCGCTCGTGTCGCGCGACTCGCGCCGCCTCGCACCCGGTGCGATCCAGCGAACGCGTTCCCTCCGCCGCGTCGCAAGCGACATGGATCTGCGCGACGCCGCGTCCGAGGCGGGTACAGACCTGTTATCTGTCGCCGACGCTGCGCGTGACAAGCGCGGCGGGTGGCGGACACCGGCGTCGCCTGCGCCGTCGTCTGTCGCGCCCACGTTCGCTACAGCGCAGGAAGGCTGGCGTACAGCGGCATCCGAAGTCGCGTCGTCTGTCGACGCAGCGTCGTTCCATACCCCCCGCCGCTCGCTCGCGCCCTCCATCCTATCCCCGCGCACGTCGCGTGCCCCCTCGCCCCACGGCCAGAGCACCGTCTCGGCTGCTAGCACCCACGCAGGACGGTACACGCGCCCCGCATCGCCCACGCCGCCGAGCGAGGCGTCCGTGTCGGCGTTGAGCGCACATACCGCCCCAGCTGGCGTCGCTGCAGCGCCGACGGAACCTCCGCCCACCCCGCGAAGCGAGTTTACGCTCCGCGGCGCACTCAACTCTGTCGCGCCCCCGGCCCCGTCGACGATGGCGCCGTCGCCGCGCCTGCCGTCATGGGACGAGGCGCCGTCAACATCGGTGCACTCTGCGCCGGTCGAGCGCGCTCCCCCGCCAGCTACCGCGCCAGCCACGCCGTGGACGCACTCATCTGCCACGCCTACGACAGTCGAACAGAGCCCCGTGAGCGGTATATCGCGCGAGACGTCGGGATCGTCTCTCTCGCCAGTCGACGACGCCCCTAGTAGTACCACCACCTCGGCGCACGACGACGGCCGCGTAAGGCGATACCAGCTCTATGATCGGCCAATGGACGAGGTACCTGCCCTCGAACGCCAGAGCACGTTTACCGTCGCAGTGCGGGATGCCCAGCCAGTTCCACAGGCGCACACCCAGCCCTCGGTAGTGGCGACGCGCGGCCTCCTCAGCCCCGTTACTACGCACCACCCCTACGCCACCCCCGCGACTAGCGTGTACGGCACAGCGCCCCCGGGGAGTACCTACGGCACAGCGCCCCCGGGGAGTACCTACGGCACCGCGCCTCCGGGGAGTACCTACGGCACGGTGCCCCCGCCGAGTGCCTACGGCACTGCCCCGCCTCCGAGCGCGTATGGGACAGCACCGCCGCCCAGCGCGTACGGCACGGCGCCCCCGCCAAGTATATACGGCAGCATACCTCCTGCCAGCGTGTATGGGACGGCTGGTGCGCCGAGCGAGTACAAGACGGCTGCGGCGCACGCCGAGGCGGTTGCAAAGAGCGCTGCGACAGAGCAGCAAGAACGCGCTGCACTTCAAGCCCTTCTTGGGGCCGCGCCGTCGACCGTCTCGCGCACCACTGCCGCTGCCCTCTCGACGCCGTCGAGCTACACCACCGCCGCGAGCGGCTCCGCTTACGCCTCTGCCGCTCCTCCTTCGTCCTTCGGCACACCCAGTACCGTCTCGAGCTACTCGACTGCCCCGCCCATTCCCGTGGAGAAGGATGCAGGCGCGTACAGCGCCGACGTGAGCGCAATGGGCTCAACGGCCGGCAGTGCGAGCTTTGCAACGACGTACCCCCGTTCGACGCAGAGCTGGCAGACTTCCCGCCAACCGTCAGAGTACTATCGCAGCGGGACGCCTGTCAGCGAGCCAGACACAGACAACGGGCTTATGGCGGCACTGGAACGTCTCTCGTCGGTCGGCAGCTCGTCTTCGCGCCGTGACGCGCCGGCCAGCGCGTACGTGACCGTCCCCGAGGCGCGGTCGCCGACAACGGCGTACACCACAGCGACCGAGGGCCGCACGCACGACGACTTTACCACGGCCAGCCCCATGCCCTCGTTCGTCACGGCCCGCACGCCCCAGTCGACGACCGTCTCAACCGTTCCCGAAAGTCTTGGCGCACCGCCGTCGTCGCGCCGTGTTCCCCCGCCGTCGACTACTCTGTCGGAAGCTCCGTCGACAGCCCAGTCGTCGCTGCGGTCTGGCCCGTCGACGGCCGAGTCACTTCCCGGCTCGACACAGCCGATGACTACACCCACGCGCCTCCCGCGTAAACCTGTCCCACAGCTGGACCCGCCGCCGAGCGATCCCAGCACCCCGTCATCGTCGTCCCAGCCAAGTTCATCCTGCTCCTCCTCCTCCTCGACCGCAACGCCGGTGCCGCCCGCGCCGCCGCAGATTCCGCCCGACTATGCAATGCTCCGCCTCGTCAACTACATCCACGGGCAGGAGCAGGTACGCCAGGGCCAGACGACGCGCCTCGGGACGCAGCTCGACCGCATCGAGCACCGGCTGCGAAAGCTCGACAAACTCGACAAGCTCGACAAACTCGACGGTATGGAAGCCAAGCTCGGCGCACTCGACAACCTCCCCCCGCCGCTTCCGTCAAAGGACGACGACGTGCCGGGCCTCGACTCGGATTCCGAGTCGGACACGTCGTCCGAGACGTCGACCGAGACGGCGCGGCCGCGTACCCCGCCCGCTGTCGTGCTCCCCGATGCGCTGGCACAGCGCCTCAACGACATGTCCCTCCTCATGGGCACGATCCTCGGTCGACAGGAGGACATCCTTGCGCGCCTCGACCAGCCACGCACTGTCGAGGTACAGCTCGACTCGAACAGACACATCACCATGCCGCGAATCGAGGAGCTCCTCCGCCTTATACTCCACAAGGTACGTGACGGAGACGAGCACCGCGGGCAGCCGTCCAAGGCGCCGAGTATTCCGTCGCACACGCCGAGCCTCCACGACCCTAGCACCGACGACCCCCACCCCGACGACGGGACGTACTACCCCGACAGCAGCAGTGTGGCGCCGCCTTCCGTCGCCGTGTCATACCCCGAGATCCCGCCGCCGCCAAACACAGAGGTTCCGAGCGTGTACGTGACGCCGTCGCTTCTGCACGAGTCTGTGGGCGACCCCGAGTTTGACGACGAGTTTGCGATCAACAACCTCCCGCCCGACTCGCCGCCAAAGGAGCCGCGTATCCCGCGCGCGCAGGTCCCCGAGGCGCTCCGTCGCCTGCCGCCACTGGGGGAGGCGCTGCCCCCGCAACCCGACTACGAGCCCGAGCCCGAGACGCTGTACGACTACCGGTCCGAGGTGGTCCCCGAGGATCCAGTACAGATGCGCGACAGCATGACGCAGACGACACCGCCGCCTGTCCTCGTCGCCGCGCCGACACCGCAGCACCCCCAGTCCGGCTCGACCATCCTCGACGACTTTACCGACGCGCCCGACCTGCGCCGCGTGCACGACCGCGCGCCGACGCCGCGCGCCGTCGACCTGCCCACGCCCATCAACGACAAGGCCCATCTCCCCCAACAGCAGCCGCCGCTCGTCACTGGTGTGCCCCCCGTCACTGGTGCGCCGCTCCAAGGCGGTGTTCCCGTCGCTGGCATGCAAGCTCCCCTGCCTGCTGCCGGCCCGATTGGCGGCCCCGGTCTTCCTGGTATCCCTCCGCGCATGTCCCGTGGCATGCCCCGTACTCCCGTTTCCCGCAGCTAGTGAGCTACTACCACCGCTTCAGAGTTAACGTTGCAGCGTCCGTCCCGGTTTCCAACCATACATGCAGCCTGGTCTCGGCGTGGTGAGCTTTCCGTATATATTGTGTCGCTGACGCCAGCCCGTGGTCGGCGCCCCTGGTATTGCTCCTCTTGCTCCTGGTCTTGCTCCCCTCGTTACTCCCATGGTACCTCCGTACGGCATCCCCGGCATGGCCGGTATGCCTGCGATGGCGCCAGGCATGGTCGCTCCCGGCATGGCACCTGGTATGCCGTTCTACCCACCGGGTTACGCTGGTCAGTATCATCCCGCCGACAGCGGCACTGGTACAACGACAAGCGGCACAAGCGACTCTGGCATCGGTTCTCGTCCTCCCTCAGTTTCGGAAAAGTCGGCCAAAACGGCCAAGAGCTCGACGAGCGCTTCGTCGTCGTCCGCATCAGGTACCGAAGAACGTGTGGTTACGCCCCCGCCCAACATCACCATCACGGTACAGCCGCCTTCTGTCTCGGGCTCGACAGTTTCGCCGTCTCCCGCCCCGCCTCCGTCCGTCATCTTGCCTCCCGTCGCCGTCCCCGCCGTGCCTGCACCTCCGACCGTGCCCGCGCCCGCAGCGCCAGCTGAAGATGTAAGTCGAGAGGATCCTGACTGCCTTGTTTCTTGTACTGACTTGACACAGCCCACCGACCCCCTGTGGCATCTTGAGCTGTTGCGCGAGGCGCAGGTGGACCAGCAGAACGATATGGCCCGCTACCTACACGACATGAGCGACCAGATCAGTGACATGAACGACGCGTTTTCAAAGGACCTCAAGGGCGTGCTCGAGAACATTAACAAGCTCCGCGACAAGCATCGCCCAGAACGGGTACACGCGCGCGTCCTCCCAGACGGTACTGTCCAGCTCAGCACTGGCGAGATTGTCGACGGCGTGCGGGGTGCGCCGACGGCGGCCGACGCCGTCGCCGCCGTTACACCTGAGGGTAAGCATGTACAGGGCACGGTTCTTCCCGACGGCACGGTGATGGCTGGGGACAAGATTGTCGATGGCGTACAAGGCGCGCCACGCGCGCCGACAGCGGAAGAGCTCGCGCAGGAAGCTCAGCGAGCCAAGGACCGCGAGCAGGACCGCCGCCTCGAAGAGCTCTCGGACAAGATCTCCGTCATCCTCGACATGTCACGTCGCAGCCAAGCCGGCAGCCACCACGGCGGCTCGCAGCACGGCGACCACCACCACGACAAGGACAAGGTTGAGCGCATCGAGAAGGAGCGCGTGGAGAAGGAGACGGTTATAAAGGAGGGACCGGGTGCGGCTGCAGCCGCGGCGGCAACCAAGGCGCCTGACACTGCCGCGCCCGCGGTGGCAGACGTCAAGAAGCAGCCAACGGGTACACTCGTCCGCGAGGAGACCGAGGAGGTGAGTCCTTGCAGATGGGGTAGGACTGACGGGCAGGTTATTTCCAAGCCTGCAGACGGCGGACCGGCAACGCACACGATAACCAAGAAACAGACGTTTGTCGACGCCAAGGCGCCCGACGCGCCGCCGCCGGCGGTTACAGCCGGAGACAGCGGCAAGCAAAGCGCACCTGCTGCCGATGCAGCCAAACCGCCAAAGGCCGTCTGGTCGACGAACGGCTCCGCCGACGCATCGCAACCCCCCGTCCCTGAGAAACCGATAACCACCGCCGCCAATGTCGGCAAGGAGCCGAAGAAGGGCCTGCACTGGGACCCACTCGTGCCCACGCGCCCGGTCGACGAAGGGCTCGACGTCACGCAGCGTATCGAGCCGCCACTCCGTGTCACAAACAACATAGGCAACGACGATGAGCCAAAGGCCGACGGCAAGGGTAAGGGCAAGGCGGGCGACAAGGGCGCAGCTGGAGCAGCGCCTCCTCCCGTCGTCCCCCCGCCCGCGGCCAAGCTCGACGCGGGCGACGGGAAGAACCCCAAGACCGTGTCGTTTGCCAACGAGCCTCTTGGACCTACGGGCGGCGCGAAGGATGCCGCGGGCGCGAGCAAGCCCGCGGACGGGGGCAAGAAGGACCCCGCCGGTGCGGCGAAGGACGCAGACAAGGGAGACGGCGCGAAGAAGCCGCCCGCGGTCGATGGGAAGAAGGACGCTGCGGCGCCGGGCGGCCCTGGTGGTCCTGCACCACCACCAGCCCCAGCAGCAGCCGTTGCGCCAGCCCCACCGCCCAACTCCCTGCCTATCCTCGAGGAAGTCACGCTGCCCGACGGAAGCAAGGCCATGCTCGTGCGCGGCTACGTGCCGCTCCCACCGCCGGCGGCGCCCAAGGACGCGGCAAAGGGCAAGGAGCCGGCAAAGGACGCAAAGGACGCCAAGGATGCGGGCAAGAAGGGCGACGGCAAGGACGCGCCGAAGGGCGACGCAAAGGACGTACCCAAGGTTGGCGACAAGCCCGACAAGGCAGGTGACAAACCCGTCGCCGCACCCGGCCCCAGCGGCCCACCGCCCGTCGCGCCCATCAGTGGCATGCCGACCGGTTCGCTCGACAAAACCAAGGCCGCCGACGGCAAGCCCGCCGACGCCGCCGCGACGGCGCCTAAGCGTAAACCCGTCCCGTCAGCTGACGCGCCCGCTGCCGAGGCCACGCTTGGCAACGTCGCGGGTGATGGCAAGGGCAAGGATGGTGACAAGGCTGCCGCGGCTGCACCAGGTAAGGCTGCCGACAAACCTGCTGTTGTCGCCGCTGGTGGCGCCCCAGCTGGCGCCCCTGGTGTACCTGCAGCAGCGGCGGCCGGTGCCCCTGGCAAGCTGGCCGAGAAGGACGCAGGCAAAGCTGGCGACAAGGCGGGCGACAAGGCTGGCGACAAGACTGGGGACAAGGCTGGCGACAAGGCGCCAGGCGGAGGCAAGCCGCCAGGCGGATCAGGCGACAAGCCTCCTGGGCCCCCCGGTGGACCTGGCGGCGACAAGGCTCCAGGCGGTGGCAAGCCGGGCGACAAGCCCCCAGGAGGCGATAAGCCTGGCGCGCCTGCTGGCGGCGCTGGCCCCGCGCCACAGCACTGCGAGCACTGCTGTCCCAACGAGCCACGCAAGGGTCTCGTCGCTGTACCCGTGCCTGTGCCCGTGCCCGCTGCCGTTCCACCACCAAAGGACGCGGCCAAGGACGCCAAGGATGCAGGCAAGAAGGCCGATGACAAGAAGGATACCAAGGATGCGGCTAAGGGCGATGGCAAGGACGCCGCGAAGGATTGCAGGGATGCGCTCAAGGACGCCGGTAAGCTCCCAGGTCCTGCTGGTCCTGCTGGTCCCCCGGGCAAGCCCGACGACAAGGCCAAGGACGCACCCAAGGACGGCAAGGACCCAGGAAAGGACGCAGCGAAGGACGCAGCGAAGAAAGACGCTGCCGCAAAGGACGCGGCCAAGGACGGGAAAGACAAGGGCAAGGACGGCGCGGACGCGGCGAAACCACCCCCAGACGTCCTTGCCGAGATCAAGAAGGCGCTCGTGAGTGACCCAAGCTTGGGTTGTGCTGATTGCAGGACGGTCTCATTGGCGACCAGAAGGCGTGGAAGAAGGAGTACGACGAGGCCGGCAAGGTCAAGACGAAACGGCGAGAGGACAAGGACAAGTTTGCCAAGAAGGTGCAGGAGATCCTGGACGCGCTGCTGGCGGACAAGGAGGAGCTCAAGAAGCTGCGCGAGGCCGAGTCGAAGAAACCGGGCACGCAGGCGGTGCTGGACGCGCTCAAGAAGAAGGGCACGGAGGAGGCCGAGTTCCACCGCAAGCTCGCAGGTGACATTGTCGGGCAGGCGTCCAACCAGCACAAAAATACCATTGACGAAGTCAAGAAGGCTGCGCGCGAGCAGGTCGCGTTCAACCTCGCCGGATAGTGGGTCCTCTTTTGCTGACGTATAGCTAACTTCCCTAGCCTTGACGACTTCTCCCGCTCGCTCTCGAACGAGGTGCGCGTGCTCCTCAAGGAAGTCGGGGACATGCGCGAGTCGCGCCGCGCGCTGTACTACGAGCTCGCGGACTTACTCCTCCTCAAGGGCCGCCAGTCGGGCGGCGACCTCATGGCACTTATGCCGTACCCTGCCAAACCGCCAGCCAAGCCAGCGGACAAGAAGGTGAGCTAACCCGGAGCGCATTTGTCCTAACGACTCAGGAGGACAAGAAGGACGACAAGAAGCCGGCTGCGCCGCCGGCCTGGAGCTCGTTCGTGTTCCCGGGCGCAGGCCCAGTTATAGGTATGCCGCCGCAGGTGCCCGTGCCCGGGCGACCCTTGCCCATCCCCGGTGCACCACCACAGCCCGTCATACCTCCGCCCATAGGCGGCATGGGCTTCAACCTGCACCCAACGCCAATGCCTGGTCCTGGCATAAGTGCGCCGCGGCCGTTACCTGTGCCCAACCCGCCAAAGTAGGCCCTAACTGTTTCCCCTATAGAGTTTCCATTGCCACGCTTTAATGACCTACGATGCATCCGTGCTAGTGTTACATGTGACAAGGGGAGCGACGCCATCGTTGGCAATGAGGACGACCTAGGGGCTACGCCGTGTCGTTGAGGATTACGCCAACCTCGTCGACACCGCGCGTCTTTGCGTCGCCAAAGACGTCCGCGCCGGCCGCGAGCGAGTCAATAAGGAGTTGCAGCCTGTGAGGACCGAGCGTGGGGTCGGCCTTTGGTGGTCAGCACGACGGTTGAGCAGTTGCGTGCACTCACAGTCCGCATCTGGTCCAGCTCGCCGCCGAACCCCTCGACCATCTTGTCCAGGTACACGCGCCTGAAGCGCTCTGCGCGGTCGTCCTCGGCGCCCGTTGGGGCTGGGAGGAAAGACGGGATCGCGGCCGGCGGCGGTGTGGGTGAGAGTGTGGGCGCGCGCGCGCGGGCAGGACGCTCTGGTGGTGGCGGTGAAGCCTTCTTGCGGCGCGGCGCGCGCTCCGAGTCCGAGTCTGAATCGGACGAGTCAGAGTCGGACGAGTCAGAGCTTGACGACGACGACGACGACGAGGATGAAGAGGAGGATGAGCTCGCGCTGGAGCTCGCGTCGCTTCCCGACGAAGACGCGGCCGCCTTTGCCCCGTCCACATCCATCTTGTCGTCGCCACTGTCGCTGTCGCTGTCGCTCGACTCGTCGGAACTCGTCGAGTACGATGCGGCCCTGCGCCGCCTCTTGCGTGGCCGCCGTGTCGGCGCGGCCTTTGTCTCTGCCGCCATGTTGGATGGGTTGGTGACGGTCAACGCTGAGGACAGACAACGCTGAGAGAATGGGATTTGTGTGGCCAACTTTTACGGCGGAGAGTGGTGTCTGTCCGTGTGCACAGGGCACCTCTATTGGTAAAAGCATTACCCTCCGATATGTCGAAGTCCTAATGCGTTAAGGATTCGTTACTAACCGCCTGAAATGCTCCCCGCCTGAAATGCTCCCGCAATCGACTCAACCGGCGGCTGACGACACGGCCCGGTGCCCCGAGCCCACCACACAGGGGCGGATTGTCGAGTCAAGAAAAGACAACGACTGGGGACTTGTTCGTTCTTGTTAGACAAACCTCCCTCCGTCGCATTTACCTGCACACTCTACTATCCCACTGGCCAGTCAGTTTCCGCACGCACAAGCACAGACATCATGGCCGAGGGGATCAAGCGCGTCTTCGCGGACAAGAAGGAGCAGGACCAGGCGTGAGTAGACAGTGGGGCGGGGGAGGGCTCCGGTTTAGTCTGTCCACCGCTACAACGCCGCGGCATGCTCAGGCGCCATGCTTGGTTGTGCATACTAACGCCAGGGCGTTTGTCACGTTCTTGACGGCCGGGTTCCCGACCGCGGACGCGACTGTCCCGCTTATGCTCGCCATGGAGCGAGGCGGCGCCGACATTATCGAGCTCGGCGTGCCGTTCTCCGACCCGATCGCGGACGGACCCGTTATCCAGGCCGCCAACACGGTGAGCTTACCTATAAGCGATATACAGCTTACACCAGGTTGCCATTCAGAACGGCGTCGACTACAAGCACTGCCTGCAGTATGTGCGCGAGGCGCGCGAGCAGGGTCTCAAAGCCCCTGTCATCTTCATGGGTAAGTGCGGCCATGACACTACGCGGAAGGGCCTGACTTTTAGGCTACTACAACACGTTCCTTGCGTATGGCGAGGAGAAGGCTGTCCAGGACGCAAAGGACGCTGGGGCCAATGGTTACATTGTCGTCGACCTGCCCCCCGAGGAGGCGCTGCAGTTCCGCAACATCTGCAAGCAGACAGGCATGTCGTACGTGCCCCTCGTTGCACCCGCGACCACTATCGACCGCGTCAAGTTCCTCTCGTCCATTGCCGACTCGTTCATCTACGTCGTCTCTAAAATGGGCACGACCGGCTCGTCGTCGGGCGTCGGCATGAACGTCGCACTGCCCGACCTCATCCACCGCATCAGGAACTTTACCCCCGTGCCCCTCGCCGTCGGCTTTGGCGTGGCCAACCGTACCCACTACGACTTTGTCACGTCGGCTGGCGCGGACGGCGTTGTCATTGGCTCGCGCGTCATCAAGGTTGTCGAGGACGCGGCGCCAAACGGCAACGCGCCACAGGCGCTCGAGGACTACTGCCGCAGCGTGTCGCTCAATGACCAGCCACCGCGCCCGCTCGGCCGCAAAGACGCTGTCCAGCCCGAGCCGACGCTACCAATCCCCCCGTCCAACAGCGCCACCAAGGACGAGTACACCGTGCGCGCCGGTGAGCGGTTGCCGTCCAAGTTTGGTACATTTGGCGGCGCGTACGTGCCCGAGTCGCTCGTGACGTGCTTGAACGAGCTCGAAGACGAGTACATCAAGGCGAGCCACGACCCCGAGTTCTGGAAGGAGTTTGAGTCGCTGTTCGAGTACATTGGACGCCCAAGCAGCCTGTACTTTGCCGACAGAATGACCGAGAAGATGGGTGGTGCCAAGATCTGGCTCAAGCGCGAGGACCTCAACCACACGGGATCGCACAAGATTAACAATGCCATTGGCCAGATCCTGCTCGCGAAGCGCCTGGGCAAGAACCGCATCATTGCCGAGACGGGTGCGGGCCAGCACGGTGTTGCCACGGCCACTGCGTGTGCCAAGTTTGGCATGGAGTGCGTCATCTACATGGGCGCCGAGGACGTGCGAAGGCAGGAGATGAACGTGTTCCGCATCAAGATGCTTGGCGCAACAGTCGTGCCGGTCACTTCGGGGTCGCAGACGCTCAAGGACGCCGTCAACGAGGCCATGCGCGAGTGGGTCACGCGTCTCGACTCGACCCACTACCTCATCGGCTCGGCGATTGGCCCGCACCCCTTCCCCACGATTGTGCGCGACTTCCAGCGTGTCATCGGCCGCGAGATCAAGTCGCAGTGTGCTGAGAAGTTTGGTGCGCTTCCCGATGCCGTCGTCGCGTGCGTCGGCGGCGGCTCGAACGCAATCGGCACGTTCTACGACTTTATCGAAGACAAGAGCGTGCGCCTGATTGGCGTCGAGGCCGGCGGCTACGGCCTCGACACAAACTCGCACTCGGCCACCCTGTCCAAGGGTGTCCCCGGTGTCGTGCACGGCGCCGCGTCGTACATTATCCAGGACGTCATGGGCCAGCTCACGCCCACGCACTCGATTTCCGCCGGCCTCGACTACAACTCGGTCGGGCCCGAGCACTCGTACCTCAAGTCGACCGGGCGCGCAGAGTACACGACCGCCGACGACCTGCAGTGCCTGACGGCGTTCCGCTGGCTCACGCAGAACGAGGGCATCATCCCTGCTCTCGAGTCGAGCCACGCCCTCTGGGGCGGCTTCCAGCTCGCAAAGACCCTGCCAAAGGACCAGAACGTCGTCATCTGCCTCTCGGGCAACGGCGCGAAGGACGTCGAGGAGGTCTTGCTTACCCTCAAGAAGAAGGAGTGGGCCGACAAGCTCGACTGGCACGTCGCGTCGTAGTAGTCGCCGCAGCGTGTTAAAACGCAGCATGTCGCTGCTATCTAGGATACCTATGCATGGGGTGTGAGGCGACCAGCGGGCACGCAATGGCTGGCCGAACATTGATCCGCTCACAGGCTGACCAGACTGATCCGCGCTGGCCCCTTTCGACCTTCCTCGTAACCGCGCTACCTTCCTTCCTCGGTGTGGCATAAAAGCACGCCTCGGGGTTCTCTTCTCATTCTCTTCGTCTCTTCTTTCATCTCTCATCTCTCACGAGTCCACTTACGATCCCTCTTTACGCAGACAATGCCTCCTGTGAGTTGAAGAAACCGGGATCCGACTAACTCTCATCAGCGACAGGCCGCGACGCGTACTCGCAGAAACCCCCTTCCCCAGCCGCGCGTGACCCGCTCGCGCAGTGGTGCGGGCAAGACCAGCGACGACACAAGCACGGTCCTTCCTTCCCCGTCGTCGTCCGCGTCGACAGGCTCGCGCTCGCACGCCGCCGATGTCAACTCTTCCTCCCTTCTTTCCTCAGACATCATCAAGACCGAAACCTTGCCGCCGCCGACCTCGCGGTCATCGCTCTCGCGCGCGTCTAGCGCTGTACCCCACGCCGTGATCCCCGCCATGCCCTCGGCCGAACCCAGGCTGTCCCTCGCCTCCTCCCGGCCGCACCGCCGTCGCCGTCCCGGCCTACCTTCCCTCCCGCCTAAACGTGGCCGTCGCACGCCCGCGCACGCCGCGGCGCTAGACGCCCTCGCGGCCGCCACGGACGCGCCGGGCAACCCCGTCCTCGCGGCGCGTGCGTGGGACGCCTTTGACGCGTGGATTGATGTGAGCTCGGAGTGGGGCCTGAGCTGACGACAGGATGAGAAGGTGCGTAACTCCGCCCCGAAGGTGGTCAAGCGCGAGCGCGAGGAAGAGGCGGGGGTAAGCTGTTCGAGATGTTCAGTCAAGCTGACGGCAGACCACGCCCGTCCCGGCCAAACGCGCCAAACGCACGTTCAGCGCGCCCCACGCGGCCACGCAGAAGGTCGCTCCAAAGGTCAAGGCCATGCGCGAGCGCGAGGAAGAGGCGGGGGTAAGCTCTCTGAACGGTTCTGAGCAGCTGACGGCAGACCGCGCCCATCCCGGCCAAACGCGCCAAACGCACGTCCAGCACGCGCAAAGCCACCACGCCCGTGTCGAATGCCTCCCCGGCCACGCCCGGGACTCCCGAAGGGACCACGCCTGACGCCGCGACGCCGGACACAGCCCTCGTCACACTCGTCCACCGCGTCGCCCGCCTCGAGGCGCAGGTTGCGGCGCTCGAAGCCAGGTATGGTCAGGAGTAGGGTCAAAGCATTCTGGGACATCACCGATATCCGCGAAGTATCGAGTCAGTATGGGTCGGAGTTGTAGAAGTGGTCAGTTCGCTGTGTAGTTGCTGTATATGAAACCGTTCCAACACGTCCGACCGAGACGTGAGTTACTCGCCAGACTGTGGGTCGAGAGGCACAGATAAACCACAGGTGTTGACCGTGATAGACTGAGTGTCAGAAGGCGAGCACGCTTGGCAACTCGCTCTTAAAGAAGATTGAATGGCAGAGGTCATGAGACACAAACGAGTCTTCAGACACAAACAATCCAACTAATCTGGTTCCAGGAGGTTGGAGTGCCCGGAGTGGGGCGCGTCATGCCGCATGAGGTGGTCGGAGGCATTTCGGCGTGCCTGGCAAGGACTGAAGGCTGAGAGAAGCACTGCTTCACGGGTTGGGTGGGCGCTGAGGCTTGATGAGGCGGGTCGATCGCGAGGACACACTCTGGGGGGCAGTGCGCAGTGCGCGCATCAAACCTCGAGGTCAGGAGTAAGCTTGTTTGGCAAATAGCCTCTTGGAATCATTGCTCGTGGCTTCCGCGGCACCGCTGCAGAGAACACCTCGCTCACGGCGCACAGCAAAGACAGACAGAGCCCTGTGGCCCTGCAGGTGCGATCGTCCATCGACCCGATGCACAAGGTTGAGAGATGGACTTGTTCATACCACTGGCATAATGGCTGGCACACGTCCTCACACTGTTAGGAAGAGGACACCTCACTGCCCACCATAATCGCCCGCCAAAGCCAGCATGCACACCGAATCTTGTGTACACCCCTCTGCCCAATACCGACTGTTGCTCGTGCTCGAAAGAGAGTGAATGTGGATAAGGAAAAGCTTGGCATGAGTTGAGGGCGGTGCTGAGCAGTGTTAGAGAGCGAGGTCGGGGAGGTCTATTGGTACTGGTATGCCAGGAACCAACTCTCAATGGAGGCACAGAAGGAGAGCCTCGTCCCCCAGGGGCCAGGGGAATCCGTCTCGTCACGTCTGTTGGGCAGACCACGAGTCCAATCCCAAGAACCCATCGATCATCGAGCGGTGCATTACTCCCCTCTGCTTCGTCCGTGACACCCGGACACTTTCACTGCAGATTGCTTCTCGCCCAGCCAACAGCAAGGGAGAGGAGAGGCAAAGGGAGAGCCCCAGGGGGGACTCTCCCCTCCCTTTGAACCTGATGTCAGCCCTCTGCAGTCAAACCGACGAAAATGTCTTCCAGCCCAGCCCATGGTCGTGACCCCGTGCAGATCATCTCACACACAGCTTCGCGCCTCGAGGAGCCTGGCATGTGTGCCGGGTGTGCCGGGTGTACCGCTGTGCGCACGGCTGGGACGGCTGGGGTGAGTCGCACAGAATCACAGGGGGACGCACACCCGGCAGTCACAGCAGCAGCAGCAGTGCCTTCAGTGTATGCAACTATCTCGCTTTCAACTTGACCACGTCTTTGTCGCTTGCCTTTGTGCTCTCGAGCGACAGGCCCCGTCAGGCTAAACGCATTTCTTCGTCAGCACATCCCCACGTCGAGGCCAAGGTTCAGACTGGACACGAATAGCGCCTGTAACCATCGCCTACGAGCTCGGCGCCAAGCACCACCTCAAACGCACACACCACCATGGCGCCGCACGCCGCCGCCATCGCCCGCGGGCTGAACGACGAGGGCCAGCGCAACCTGAAGATTGTCATTCCAGCGACCATTGGCGGCATTGTCGTGCTTATCATCGTACTCGCGCTCGTCATCTGGCTGTTGACGACCATCCGCTCGCGCCGGCGCGAAGCCAAGTTCTGGAAGAAGGCCGAGGCGCGCAACTCGATACGCCAGAGCCGTGCGATGGTCCTAGCTGAGCGTGAGAGCCTCGCGACACGCAACTCGGTCGCGACGCTAAGCTCGCTCGGGTCGGGCGTCTCGGGCCCCCAGGTGACTGCTGAGAACAGCGGCGGCCTCATACCCCACCTCCCCTCGCACGCCTCGGACCGCAGCCTCCGCGCCAGCATCATCAGCGCCCAGTACTCGACCCCGTACGACTCGAGCCCCCTCGCGCGTAACAGCAGTCTGCCCGAGGCTGACCCATGGGACGCCTCGTCCGACGTCGACCCAGAGGAGGCCCCTATGGTGAGCACAAAGGATGCTTGATGACACTGCCGCTAAACTCGCCAGCTTGATGAGAAGCGCCGCGCCCCCCGCCCCACGCTCAGTATCAACACGGGTGCAGATGAGCCCCCCGCCTACGGCAAGACGTACCTCTCCGCGCACGAGTACCCCGTGATCCCCAAGCGCCACAGCTCCAACACGATCCGCGCCGTCCCCGAGCCGTCGACGACGCAGGGTCAGTACGCCGCCGTGCCGGCCACGGGGCACGTCCGCGCAGGCTCCGCCGCGTCCACCCCGGCCAACAGGCACAAGAGCAACCAGGCCGAGGTCAGCGAGAAGAGGTAGCCGCCAGCTGGGCATGGACACTCCCTTTGTATACCTGGCTACACACACGGCCCATTACGCATTAGATTGTACATTGTATGGACAGTGCATGGCATTATTGAGTAGGCGTGGAATGTGCAGTGAGGCCGACGATGAGCATCTGTCGTTCGCCGTTCTCGCCCAGCTCCCAGGCGATGAGATCCCAGTGTGTTTGGCCAGTCGCCTTTAGGTCTAATCACCCTCGCAGTTTCATATAGGGATTAGACATGTATTCATGTAGTACATATATATGTATTGGAAATGTAGATCACGTGCTCGTCTGGCGTGTTTGGTTCCGGAAAAACGGAAAATGTGAAGGTCGTGATCAGCACTGGGGGGCTCGTGAACAGCACTGGGGGGCTCGCCCTAGAACAAAGGCTTCCAGCGCTGTTCACATCATGGCGCTGAACAGCGCTGCACACCCTCCATAGGTCGTCCACTCGGCTTCGAGCCATTCTCACCCTCGCGATACGGAATTGACCAACGTCACCGCAGCGTGGCCCATGAGCTCCAGTGACATTTGAAGAACGCTCCTCGGTGTCCTGCCAAACCCCGTACCACAGTACATCCTGTTCAACGGACGCGGTCGAACGTGCCACGCAACAGGACATGACGGCTAATTCTAAAAGGGTGAAAGGCACATGGGCGGTTAGGAAAGCACGCATGGATAGGAGAGGAACCCCAAAGGCATGGGAAACGGCAGGTGCAACGCGTCGTTCCATGCGCATCATACAAGGGAAGCGTACCACGCTCAAGGCCGGTAACTGGGCGTTAGCGCGTTCGTGACGGCCGCGGCGCGCCGCTTTGCCCATTGTTCGCCCTCTCTGCGTTTCGAATCGATAAGAGATGCTGCCGAGAATGTCGATCCTCTGCCGAAAAACACGGGCTGCCGCGTCGCTCAATTGAGTGGCTCCGTGATCAGCATTTAGGACAAGCGGTTCTTGGCACGCTACGGCAATCAATGGTTCATGCACCATGGTCCTGTTTCGCGTCGGCCGGCGATATGTCTCGGCGCTGGCTCGGCTCGTCACTTTGGAGCGTCTCCAAGTATGCCATCGTGGTGGTTATGCGACTGTACCCTATGGCTCCACGCTATGAGCCGTCAATTCCGTCAAACTATAACGTGCACTAGCCCTACGTTCGCCCTGTCACGCATCGCATGACGTCGCCCATGCCGACGCGTCCGGGTGTTTCACCGCGCTTGTCTGCCACACATTTCCACCAGGCGACGACGATCCTGACGAAAGTGATGCATGGTAGGCGATGGCCAACTGCCACGGCGCGTGGCAGTGGTGCAAGTGCAGGGGTGACACAGGAGGGATCCAGGAGAAATACAGTAGTTAACCGCATGTGCTCGATGACACTGTATCAATGGTAGAGAGAATGTGCTTATAAAAGAGGGAGAGTCTGTGCCTGAGTCCGGAAGAGCCGGAGTGCGCTTAACCGTTTCCAGACACTGGGGTCAACGCTTCCAGATGTTGGGCTGCCAGGATCTCTGCATGTCAAGGGTATCCCCGAGTCCGTGATATTCGGAGCCCACCTGATTGCCAGTGGGTACCATTGCCATGGACAACATGACACCGTTTGTAACTGATGGAGAAGGGCAACAACCACCAGTTGATAGAGAAGGGCAACAACCACCAGCTGATGGAGAAGGGCAGCAACCACCAGGTCACTGTTTCGTACCACTTCCTTGGGCCGTCAGATATCAATTCACAGCCGCACGTCCCTGGCTATCTCGCGAACAGCACCGCAAAGACCGGAGCGTAACGTCGCCTAGACCTCAAGTGTCGTCACTGCTTGATCAATGCTGTGAATGGTCTTCAGTGCTGGTTGACGCGTGCGGTTCGGTTTGTCCCCACAGGGGCATTCAGCCCTCACCTATCGCGGGCGACGTCGCCTTGTCAGAGGTGCGCGGCAACTGCAACAGCTCCTTGTTTGCTCGAGGCCTGGGTCGGCGGTGTGGCACTCGCGACGCCAGCGTGCGGTATATAAACCGTCAAAATTGCCGACATGATCATGTCCCCATAGCCAAGTTGTCAACTTGTCACTTCGCTTTCTCGCTACTCCACCTCGTCGCCAGTTTTGTAGCTTTATTTGTCAATTATGTTCGCTTCAGCGGGTCTCGCCTTTGCGGTCCTCTCCGCCCTCGCATCGGTCTCGGCTCTTCCCGGCTCCGCTGCCAACTCTACACTCCAGGCGCGTGCGGCACGCAACTGGAGGATCGAGGTAAGTTGTACTAACTGGTATCACAGGTTGCCATGATCTGACACGTCTCAGACCTATTACGGCCCACACAACCTCTTCGAAGAATGGGCCTTCTACCGGGAGGACGACCTCAACCACAGTTGGGTCAAGTAGGTCTCCGGTGTGGACACGGCGCTAATTGACCCAGCTACCTCGACGCAGGTGCCGCAGACCACGACGGCCTCGCGTTCTCTAAGCCCAACTCGTTCATCATTAGAGCCGACGATAAGAAGGTCGTCGACCCCAACCACCGTGGCCGCGACAGTGTCCGCATCGAGTCGCGTAAGAGGTATGACGGTAATGTAAGCCTCCCGGTCATGCGTTCAATAAAACTGACGCATCAGTTCATGGTTGTTATCGACGTCAAGCATATTCCCGTAGGCTGCGGTGTCTGGCCTGCCTTCTGGACGCACGGTAACGGGCCCTGGCCCAGTGGAGGTGAGATCGACATCATCGAGCAAAACAACGACAAGAAAAAGAACTGGTTCACGGTGCACACCGGCGGCGAGTGCCACATTCCACCCAGCGGTGACTACACTGGCACTCTTATCAAAGGCGAGGGTGACGGAACCAACTGCCAGAGGAATGGTTGCAAGATCGCCTCGCCTGAGGAGAGCTCGTTTGGCCACGGCCTGAATAAGGCCGGTGGCGGCATCTTCATTATGCGCCGGGACATCAACAACGGTATTGCCTTCTGGCACAAGCCCAGGGGGTCTCTCGAGGAGTGGCCCGAGTCTGTCCGTAACTCGGACGCTGGTCCCATTGACGAGAACCAACTCGGCCCCAAGGTTGCCGATTTCACCGCCGGCAAAGACGGTTGCAACCCTGCCGCGTTCATCAGCATGCAGAGGCTCGTCCTCAACATCGCGATCTGCGGCACATGGGCAGAGATGGGATACGACTGCGACAAGGGATGCAAGGACATGGCCTTCAACCACCCCGAGGGTTACCGGGACGCATACTGGGAGATTAACAACATCCGTATCTACTTCGAAGAGTAAGCGCAAGTGAATCAAACAGCCAGAATATCTTTTTATCCCCTGGGCACACCCAGAGGGTGCGTCACGCTGCCAAACAGTGCCAGGGCTTTTAAGCAAACACCATTATGAATTTGACCCCTTTTTGAAAGAGTTACAAACGTCACATGCAGCCGCGTGTACTCCTGCAGCTGTATTTTTCCTGATATTGGATCCCAAACTCCATTGCCTATGCGTTATCACGACTGCAAGGGGCTAGCCACCTGGCGGTGGAACTCCTCAATGTATTACTGTATGTCGTATTTGCAGCCATGCCACTGTTGTTGAGGCGCCACCGTGCCTGGGCTGATGCCACGTTGCCATTAGCCGTCCTTGTGCCTTGTGCATCCATTCCGTGCTTCCGCGGACAACGGAACGAGCGGAATACAAGCATGCAGTACACTAGTAGTCGTAAAGGTAGTAGTGACTTTGTAACCATAGCAATGGCCGTAATGCGCGTAATGGCCCTGGATTGATCACGTGAGCTACAAAACAAGCTCCCCCTGCCCCACACCGCCGCTTAGCTTGGCACACAGCTCACAGCCGCACACAGCCGGCCGGATCCTCATATTGGCGCGCCTAGGACGTCACCTGTCTTATGCGCCGTCATCGCCCACATCCACTTGTTCGTCAACACATTACATCTGCTTCACCACATTGTTTGTGTTGCGCAACAGCTCAGTCTACCGCCCACAATGTCTGCCTCTGGGTCCGAGCACGCCAGCGCGATGCCCGTGTCGATACCGTTCGAGCCCGCCGTGCCCGGGCAGCCGCGCGAGACCGAGGCCGACGAGGCCGAGCTCGTCTCGCGGTTCGAGAAGTATGATTTCGGCGGCGACAAGGAGTTTCGAGTGAGTCGGGCCTGTGGGGCGACCAAGTTGGGGCGGGGGACGTGTAGCGCCAGGGGCAGCACCGAGGACACAGCCAGCCACAACGCGGACGCGCAGACGCATTGCCCACCTCGGCATCGCGCTAGCACGAACCGAACCCTACTGACGCCAGGCTGGGCTACCTGCGGTAATCAAGGGCGCCAAGGGCCGGGGTTCGACCGCATGCGAGATTGACGATGTGATTGCGCGCGCGCAGTGGTTCTACTTTACGCGGTGGGTTACCAGTCCCTTCGGGACTGATGGAGTAGGAAAGAGAAGTCGAATGTGACGTTCGAAACGTACCTCCGTCTCCGCAGCGGCGACACGGAGAGCATACCGATGAGCAAGAGCGTGATGAGCCCCGAGACGAGCATGAAGCCTTTGCCTGACACGGGCGCGAGCCCATCGGGGACAAGCAGGAGTAATGCGCGGCAGCCACAGGCGCAGGCGCCAGCTCCTGCGCCGCCGCCGCCGCCAGCAGCGCTTGATGGCCTGCGCGCCGACCCGGGCGTGCCCGACACGCCGCCGCCGCCCTTCCGCTCCACCGCACCAACACCCACCCCGCCCGCGGCTGCTGCGGGCGCAGCAACCGCAGCCTCGGACCGGAAGGCTGGCGTTCCGCTGAACGCGGCGCGCGCGGCACTAGCGAACGAGTACGATGACGGCGAGGGTGGGATCACCGTGACGCGGGCGTGCGTGTCGCAACCTGCGTCGCGCGCGGCGTCACCAGCGCCCTCGCCTCCTTCGTCACGTACGTCTTCGCGCCAGCCGTCGCGGCAGCCGTCTCTCGGTGGCGGCGCCATGCCCGCACCCGCACCAGTCGGCGCAGCCACTGCCGCTGCCACCGGACTCGCATCTGGCCTCCCTGCGCCGAGTACCGGTGCGTCAGGGCTCAACACGCCTGGCCTGACGAACGACTCGTCGGCGGGATCGACGCCAGCGCCACCCGCCGTAGCGCCGGGGACAGGCGGGGTGGAGAACCGCGTCGCGGTCGCGGCCGAGATGGCTGCGCCGGCACCATCATACGACGCGCCATCCCACGCACCGCACCACCCCGCGGCCGCGGCGAATGGTCCACCAGCTGGCCCCGGCCCTATTGAGACGGTCGCGCCGGGACCTGCCGGCGTGCAGATGCCCTTTGACGAGGTCGTCCGTCTCATCTCGTCGGGCAAGGCAGACGAGGTGCCCCGCGAGACCATCCCCGATGGCCTGAATGAGGCGCCGGCGAGTACGTCCAACCTGGCGGCGAGGCCCAAGCCGTGGGAGCGCTCAGCCGAGTAGATGAAACCCTGGCAGCGTTCACCCTTGTAGGTTTGTTAGTTACTGTGTTCTAGAATACTTGTGGATGCAGATTGTAGCCGTGCAGTGTGAACGAGAGCGACACTGCCTCGAAGGACAGCGAGAGTCTGCCTTGCATGAGTCGTCGCCATGGACGGTAAGCAGGTTCTGCAACTCTGCGGGTGGTGTGCAAGCGCGATGTTTGGGCAATTCACTACTGGGAGACTGCTCAAGCCTGCTCCCTTATGGCCAACAGGCACGTGCTCAATGTCAGAACGGGATGGTTAGTTATGTCGTGCAGTAGATGGTAGCTGCTCTTTGTCGCCCACTCTCTCGCGCTGTGCGCTCGTTCGTTGGGCGCTCGCTTGCGTATCGGGAATGGGTACATGCAAATACGAAAGGACCAACCCCGTCGCCAGCCCTTCGCCCCTACTCTTCCACCACTGCAAACTACAAAGGGAGCTTGCACTTAGACCATCTGGTGGATGAGCTTGGAGATGTGCTGCTCGCGGTTGCCGGTGTCGCCGCCCTCGATGAAGTTCTTGAACTTCCGCTGGCGGAAGCCGCCGGTGGGGTTGGAGAGCTTGAAGGGCCAGAGGGCAGCCGAGGCCTGCTTGAAGTTGGGGCCGCAGGTGGCAATCTCGTGGACGAGGTCCTCCATGCAGACAATGCCGTACTTGCCGAGCTGCTGCTCGATGATGGCGTTGTCGGTGATGGGGATGCGCTGGCCGTTGACCTTGGCGTAGCCGCGCTTGTAGACGAGCTCGCGGATGGCCTTCATGTTGGGCTCACCGTAGGCGATGTAGGGCTCAACGAGGCGGAGCATCTGCTGGGTCGCCTTGGTGACGCGGACAAAGACACCGTTGTTGATCTGGAGCAGACGGAGGAGCTGCAGGATCTTCTTCGGCTTGGGTGCAATCTTCGAGATACCCTTGAGGCGGATGACGAAGTAGACCTTGGGCTGGGCCGAGACGTAGAAGTCACCAGTCTTGCGGGCCTCACGCTTAAGGCGGACCTCCTCCTTCTCCTTGGCAAGGTACTCCTTGGCGTACTCGTCGGCACGCTTGAAGATGACCTTGCGCTTGGCAAGACGAGCCTGCGACAGTCAGCTATATGCTTTGGCAAAGAGCGTCGCAGTGGGAGGTGTCTCAGCCCCGAAAGATGGTTAACAATTACGACATCATCGCAAAAGCTAGCCGTGGTCCGACAGTGTCGGTTTTGCATCATTGACGACGGCGCAGGCAGCAGAGGACGGAGTCTCTGTTGACTGCACCACTCCTCCCACTGCGACAGGGGTAAATCTCACCTTGCGGGCCTCAGCGGCAGCAGCGAGCTTGGCCTCGCGGGTGGCCTCGTTCGAGCGGCGCTTCTTGAGCAGCGTCTCGGGGACGGCAATCTGGACGTCAGTACGATGTCCTGCGGTGCGAAATGGCATGCCGAGCCGGGGTAGAGGTTGAGGCTAGTCTGGGTCGTCTGAGCCGGTGCTTCAGAGTCTTAACAGACAGCGTCAACGACGCGGAAGCGCCAAATCTTCGCGTCCAGCGAGCACAAAGGCGACGAGCAAGTCGCGGGAAGCCACACAGAACGTTCTGTCGACCCCTCACACCCGCTCGTCGCCGTCAACTCGGGCCGCTCAAATTTCTCTCGCCCGGGTCTCGCGCGCGCAGTCGTCGATACACACCTGCTCGGCCGTGGGAACACTGCAATGTCAGCGTGCGCTCGTCGTCGCTGCTGCTGTGTGCACTTACGTGGTGGAAGCAGCAGGCATCGTTGCTGTTTTTGTTGAGGGATGGAGAGAGAGACGACGACGAGCAACAACCAAGGCCAGACAGCCAGCGAGGGGGTAGCGCACTCGACTTGGGAGGGAGCCAGGTCTCTCTCTATCCGTCGCTGGGAGGGGAGCACCACCCTACCAATTGGCCCCGCTCCACGCTAGGGGTCGATTCTAGCGGGAGCAAAATCGGCGATAAATATTTCGCACATGTCCAAACGCCGAAAGCGGGAGCAAAAGTGAGCACCCACTGCACCTGGGCCCAGCAAGCACTCCACTGGGCCAGCGAGTGGACGCTGCGACGGTCTGGGTCTGGGTGGCAGCGTCTCGCCGACATGGACTTGGTCGTCGCGATCTGGTCTCGTTTCCACACCACATCCTCACAAACGTATTCCCGTCGCAAGACTTAAACTGGTTTACGTCTCCACAAACAAAAATGAGCGTTTCTGAGAAGGGTGCCACCTACGCTGCTCTCATCGTGAGTACCGACACCGTCGACAGCGACAGTTTTTGCTGACCTGACAGCTCGCCGACGAGGGTGTTGAGATCACCGTGAGTCGAGGACGGAAACGGGTCGCAAGACTCGCGCGGCGGGGCATGTTGCCAAGATGGTGTTTGCGAGGGGGATGTGCGCGTGAACAGGAGCTGCAGTCGCTGCCCGTCGTCGCGGCGCGACACAGCAAAAGTTCGCACTGCCAGCCTGCTTTCCCAGTCAAGATCTTGGAGCGTTCCCGCCGCCCACACCAAGGTCCACTGCTGACATCCAGGGCGACAAGATTGTCGAGCTCTGCACGGCCGCCAAGGTCGAGGTCGAGCCCGTCTGGGCCTCGCTCCTCGCCAAGGCTCTTGACGGCAAGGACATCAAGGAGCTCCTCACCAACGTCGGTGGTGGCGGTGCCGCCCCCGCCGCTGGCGGTGCTGCCGCTGCTGGTGGCGCTGCCGCCGGTGGCGACGAGCCCGCCGCTGAGGAGAAGAAGGAGGAGGAGAAGGAGGAGTCGGACGACGACATGGTGAGTTGTGCCACGCGGGAGAAATTTTGGATCATCAACGCTAACAATACCAGGGCTTCGGTCTCTTCGACTAAGCGCGTCCCCACCCGCTCGCCTTGCATCACCTCTCCAGGCATGTACATCTCGATATATGCATGACTTGGCATCCTTACTGCTGGCGGCTTGTGTGGCTACACTGTGGTTGATCTCTACCTTCCAAAGTCCTTATCTATGTACTGATGAGCTCTGTTGAGTCCGAGCTGATGTCCCCAAGCTGATGCCCCATCTGACAACACTGCTCTCGTCGGTATACATGCCCGCGACCGATCTGTCTTGGAACCAATCCGTCGAGGTTGTGTTCAAGTCCTGTGCTCGACGATGTCGGAAATGGCCGCGTTGGGCGGTGACAAGGAGCCTGACACCAGGCAATGCCGTGCATGCCGTGGGTGGTAGGAACCATGTGTGTTTTCCAGTATGAACTCGGCCCAGCGTCGCATTCCATGCCAGGTTTAATTTCTGGGCGATGCTTGCGTGGTACAGATCTGATTCACAGCGCACCGCAATGGCGCGTCGATACGAGGTGCACAAGTTCAGCTGGAATCACGCCCGCCCCATTCTGCACGCGCGCGAGCTGGAATGTGGTATCTGCAATGCATCTATGCTCTCTATGTTCTACTGCCGTGCTTCACGACTAGAAGGGACACCCGGCGCCCATGTAGATGCGCATGTTGGACGCGGGGACCTCTATGATCCTGGCACGGATAGACTCGAGGCCGAGGCGCTTCGTCGCCTCGTATCTGCCGTCAGCGACGAGTTCGCGCGTCGCAGTTGGCCTAGGCCTAGGCGTTGCGGGGCACAGTCGTCGGGCAAGCGCCGACGCGTCTCCTCCCCGATGGCAGGTTCACTGGCCCACGCGGCGAACATCAAATCGCGCCACAGCCCAAAGGCCACCGCCCGCCCACTCGCCAGCCATCTCACGACGACTCCCGACGCGCGCGCAGCCGCACTCACCGATGACAGCCCCCCATGGCAAAGTAGAAGTTGTGCACCGTCCCTGTTGGATCGGTCTTGAGCGGTGCGCGAACTTTGACCACCTCGATCGGCGTAAAGACATCGCCTGCCTGGAATGTCAGGGTCATTCCAACATGGAGTGCGTGGTGGCCTGTCGGCCGGCAACATGCCGAGCAACTACGGACGGACCCGACTTGACGCGTCGAGTCGACCCGTGGCTGCGGCGTCGAACGACGCGACTGCGCGGGCACCCGTCGGTTGTGTGTCTGGCGCGCGTGCAGCGCCTACGACCGATGAGTGGGAATGCCGCCGTTGTCGGTGACGTCAACGGCCCGACATACGACGACGACGCAACATACCTTCATCTCGTCCATGAACGTCTGCACCTTGTCCTCGTCGAGCTCGGAGGGGAGTGGGCGGTGGATGACGCGCATGGGCACGACGTGCACGGGTGCGTCGTCTGTGCGCGCAAAGATGGACGATGCGGGACGGTGGTCGTTGCTAGGCGCGTCCGTGGCGTTGTTGTCGCCAGTGCTGCTGCTAAGCTTATCGGATGCAGCGGTGACGGCAGGCTCGGATTCCCGCGGGTCCCCTGCGGCACGGAGTTGCTCAGGAATGCACGACGTGCCGTTGTCGTCGCTAGAAGACGTCGGCATGATGGCGAGAGGGCTCTGCAGGAACTGGCGATCAATGGGATGGTGGATGATGTGTCACCCAAAACAGTGGATGCAAGGGCCGGGGTTATTTTCTGGCTGGCATGGTGTTCGGCCGGGCAGATCTATTGGCACCGCCCCCGAACGCCGTTCACCGCCACCGTACAATCTACAGCACCGACACCTACACACAACAAACTCATAATGCTCCAAACTCTCGTCGCATTACGGAATGTGGAGCGGCTGGCAAGGTTATCCCAGCCATGCAGCGTGTGCAGTTTATCCCCGTGTCAGTTGGATTTTAGGCACGGATGCGCAGGCGAGAGGGGGGACGTTAGGGTATCAACTGCCCCTCTTCATGTGGCCGACTGCGGGCACGTCTCGGATATTACCCATGGGGCGCGCAGGGCGCGCAGGGCGCGCGTAAAGAGTCTAGGATGCAGCGCAGAGGCAACGGCGAAGAAGTAAAGTGTATTCTCGGTTTGGTAAGCGCAGAGGAGAACCACCGCCTCGGTTTCCACGACCCCCAGCCCGGCGGAAATGTCAGGCTAATAGGGTTTTCCTCCGACACCGCCCCCTCGACTCACCGCCGATGCTTAATGTCGTTAAGCACCTTCACAGCCCCTTGGCCACAACGTCAATAATGAGGCAAACATTGGCCTTTGGTGCCGACAGTCGGCAACCGCCCGCCTGGCAACAGGCGTAGGCGTAGGGCAAACGCAGCAAGCAAAGCAAGGAGGCGATCCTCTCGGAACCGCGTTTCAGCTCGAGCAATCTTGATGCGATCGGGCAGTGCCCAAGTGCTCTGCCCTCGCAGAACAAGGTTAACAAGTTAACAACGACTAAAAAATATTAACAACACATGCCGTCTGTCGGAGCTGTCGGTTTCCTGGAAATATAAGACAGTCCATGGCATTGTCACCACGCCACGACACATCTTGACCACGTCGTTGACGAAACTTGTCGTCTTTGGAAACACGTCGCCGTAGTCTACGGACACACGTTGCACCATATGCCACCCACGTCGCCGTCGCCAACGCGGCCCCAACCCCAGCAACACCCGGCCGAGCCCAGTACACCAATACACCAGCGCTCGTCGGCCGCTGGGGCAAGCAGGGCCCACCACTCCGCACACGACCACGGCAGACGTCCATACGACCGTCCTCGCTGCGCCTCCCCCGCTCGTAGGCGAAGCAGCCCAGGTCCCCAACCCTTGGCGAGCTTCCGCACCATCCATGACGATTCCCTCTCCCCCTTCACCGCCTACGATACCACCCCGCGCCGGGCACTCACCGACCCGACGTTCAGCAGCCACCTGCCGACACTCTCGCCGCCGGCGTCCGCCGCGCGCCGCCACACTACACACTCGCCATACACCCCGAATTTCGGGTACCCATCTCGTCCCCCGTCGCGCAACTCGCCTCTCCCGCCCTCGCGCACCTCACAGACACCGCCGATGCCGTACCCTGCCCAGCGGCCTTACTCTGCGCCTGTCCCCGCCCCGCCGCCGATTTGGACGCAAAACGTGTTCTACCAGGCGGGCGCGCTGTGCTGGTACGCCGGCAGCGTGTGGCGCTGCGAGTCACCGCACACGAGCGGCGCGTTGGCCAAAGAGGTCAGCTAGGAGAGAAAAGTCCGCAAGCTGACGGCAGCCAACAGAGAGCCTGCACCTGTGGACGCCGGTGGGGAGCAGCGTTGTCGGCGCGCCGGGCGGATACGCCGCCCCACCAGTATACGCTGATGCGTCGCCGTCGGGATCTGTCTCGTCTTTGCCTGGCGTAACGCCGGGAAGGGTACGTTCGGCGACGGCGCCGGCAGTGTCGGCCGTGAGCAGTGACCGGGCACGTGCGGTCGCGCAGCGTGAGGACGCGGGGATTGCGCGCAAGCCAGCAAGCCTGCACGACGAGCTCGACGGGCAGCTCGTGTGGCGCGTAGGTGGTATCGGCGTGTTCGCATACGCCGAGGACTTGCCCGTCGAGCGGATCCGCAAGGCCGCGTGGCGCGAGTGGGCCGACACACACGGCGACGGCGACTGGCTGCGGTCGGCGCGTGCGCGGTCAGCGGCATACGACCGTGCCGCCGACGACGGGGTCATGCGGCCCTTGCTCCGCTGGCACCTTGTCGAGGGGGGCGCACCTCTGCCACCCGACGCACTCCCCACCGGCCAAGAACGTAGTGGCCAGATCCTCTACACGGCACGTGCATGGCTCGACGGCAGCATCCAAGTGGGCAAGTACGTGCATGGCTACAGACCCTTGGCTAACGCTGGTAGATGTGCTGACCACCTTGTGGGCCGGTGTGCGTTCCCGTCTGGCGGGAAGGAGCGCTCTGCGCCGTTTTTCGAGGTGCTGTGCGGCGACAGCGATGTCG
Organism: Cutaneotrichosporon arboriforme; assembly: GCA_002335565.1. Lineage (NCBI taxonomy): Eukaryota > Fungi > Basidiomycota > Tremellomycetes > Trichosporonales > Trichosporonaceae > Cutaneotrichosporon > Cutaneotrichosporon arboriforme. Next base: position 861,946 of record BEDW01000007.1, on the reverse strand, counting down.
TCGAGTGGATATCGTTCCAGAGGGGCATGAGCGCAAATCTGCCCGGCTGGCAGCCAGTCGAAGGCGGCCGTGACCGGCACAGCCAGCGCGCAGTCCTGGTCGCGCGCGCAACCCACGGCGGGTGAGTCCCTCGAAACGGACACTTGAGATCTCGGAGTATACGCTGACTCACGGCAGCGGTATCCAGCCCGGAAGTGAGTAGAGTTTGGTCTGGCCGGGTGTGCCGAACGAAACGGGCACACTACTAGATCGCCTTTCCCACGACCACTGGGGTCTCCCGCTGACAGCAGAATGCTTCATTGACGACGACCATGCCTGCGTCCCTTTCAACGGCCAGGAGGAGTGGCGCACGCCCTTTGAGGTGCTAGCTTACGCGACTATGAGCCGCCGGTGACAATTCCTTACCGCCACTAGACATCCCCCGACATCGTGAACAATGTGTCCTCATCCCCTGTGCCGCCGACCTTGTGCCGCCGACCTTGTACAATCACTCCACTTTCCTGCATGGCGCCCACCCCTCGAGCCTAGGCGGCACCCTGTATGTATACGTATAGTTTTCAAACATGTCTGCGGCGCAGTGGCGTAGCTGGCGGAGCGCGACGCCCGCTGGGTCCATTCTTCCGGGATACGTTCCCCAACGCAAGCGTCCAGGGAACGCAGACCCGAGAAACTTGCGCCGGCAAGGAGGTATGCCAATGCCCGAGGTTTGGGAATGCCGTTGGAAGCAGACATTGGTCCCCAGGCTCAAAGTTTGACGGGCGCAGGCTGTACTGTACCATGCCTCACCAGCTGGAGCCGGAAGTTGGTATCGTCAGCCAAACCGGCCGCGTGCCTTCGGACCCGGTGTGTCGCTCTGTAAATAGAGTTGGCCGTGTGCAGCATGGTCGCGGTCATGTGGGCTGCCGCGTGACGTTGTGGAATCTCGGCACAGCGAGTGTGTTTGGAAGAATTGCGGCACGCACCTGCTGACCAACTGCTTTCGGCAAACCCGGGCTGGTGGAAGCTACGCGCCACTTCTGCAGGGTGCGTCGTGCGAGTGCCTCAAGTGGAGCCAGGCGGAGTGTCGTTGAGGCGACCACGGCCATGGGGTTTCCCCGATCTGCAGATCTGCAGGGCCGGCACGCCGTGACGATCCGTCAGCGGACACAAACCCGGTCAGCGGACCGGCGCTCCGACGAGGGTTGCCCCTAGCTCTGCACGATACCCCATGACGTTGGGTGCGTGGCGGTGTGGCTCCCGACATCAGGACGGTGAGCTTTGAGCACAGGAGTGGTGGTACTGCGGAGTGGGAGTACTGTGCTGTGTATAATTTCTAGCCCAAAGTCTCCGAGTGCGAGATGGTGCCAAGCTTGCCTCTCTGTGGCGCTCCCAGCGCCTCTCACCATGTATCTCTCTCCTTCTCCCATCCTTCCTGCGTGCTGCCTGGATGCCAACGCGCACGCAGAAGAGTGTTGGCACGTCCAGCGAAAGTGCCACCACTCCAATGAGCTCGACGTCACTGTGGTGGAGGTTAACGCCATTAAGCATGTCGGCGGAGCGTGACACCCCGACTGGCCCGGACCCCACACCTGGCAGTCACCCTGTCGTTGCACAACTCAGGTCGTCGCCGACAACGACTGCCACAGGTCGCGTTGAAGCTGGGAAACCGTGTGAGGGTACCCTGGCAAGCCTGGGTTAACCAATCGTGCGCTGCAAGTCGCGGCCCCTTGACGACGACGACGGCGCGCTAGGGATGTGTGATGTGGTACATGCGATGAGTGGCTATGCAACATGACGTATATGTGTGGTGCGCCTACGCCGAGATACTCGCGCGCACGCGCGTATTGTTCTCCTCGACTTCGAGGCGGCGCCATTCGGCAAGACTTGAGGGGTTGACGACCCAGACGCGCGCGCGGCGGCTCCCCGCCCCCAACTCTTCTTCATGCGGTATCCCGTCCGTCACGCCCGCCTCGCGCATGACCTTGAGCACCGCGCCGCGGTTATTCGTCAGCACCGTCGCCCGCCGGCGTACCCCCGCAAGCATGGTACGCAGCGTGTGTCCCGACGGCAAGCGGTTCGATGGCGGGAAGATGCGGCCAGGACGGAGGGGGTTACGGCTCTCGCGGCCCTTGGGCTTGCTGTCGTTCTTCTTCGGACTGGGTCCTTTTGGCCTAGGATCCCCGCCGCCGTGTGCTGGGGTTTTCTTTGGCGGTCGCACGGGCTTGCTCGGCCTCTCGGTCGATTCGCGCGCTGGCGCCGCGTCCTCGCCCGTGATCGCCACCATGGCGTCGCAGACGTGTGCGACGACGGCGTCAAATGGTGCTTCAAGGTCACGTATTGGCGGCGCATCCGCGTCGTCCTCAAGTACGCGCACGCGCATGTCCTCGAGACAACCGGTGAGCCCATCCCATCGGCTACCCTCCCAGAGCCTGCCTGCTGTGGGGTCGAACAGCGCCTTGGCGCGCGCGCGTTCGGCCGCGCCGCCTATAACCTCGACTAGGCCAGGAAGGCGGTCATACACCTCGCGCGTACACCAGAACTGCGGCGCGCACACACCGGCGGCATCGAAACGCTCGCGCAGCTCAAGGATCAGGGGGCGGACCATCTCGCACTGTAACTGGTCGCGCAGGTCGCGCGTCGCGCCAGACAGCGGAGCGAGTTCGAGCGTAGTTTCGTGGCTAGCACCCCCCTCCGTTACCCGCAATGTACGAAAACGCGTCTCGAGCTCGTCCTCGTTTCGGGGCAACGGGTAGTGCGTCGAGTCGCAGCAAAGCGCAATGAGCACACTGAGGTCGACGACGACGTCGGCGGCAGGTTGGGTCGGGGGAGGCAGGGAGAGTGCAGGGGCCGGCGCCGTAACTGTCGCAAACTCCAGCTCAATACCCAGTTTGCGCATTTCAGCAAACGTCTGCGCCACGCGGGGATCGGAGTGTCCGCCTGACGGCTCCTCCTCAAGCCTAGTGAGGACGTAGCGCACGCGCGGCGGTGGCAGTCCAGGCAAACGCGTGTGCCCGCGCGCCGTTTCCACAAGAGCCCGAGCCTGCGTCAGGAGCGAGTTGGTAAGAGCCGGCCGCTCGTGGCCCCCACCCCCGTCCGAATCCGTGTCGTAGTCCGAGTTGATATACGAGTCGTGTTCGCGAAATTCAACCATGAGGCGGGACTGTTTGATCCTAACATCAGCCCAACCCCAGCAGGGAAACTCACGTGTTCACCTTGACCCAGAGGTTACCGCCGTCCGCGACGACGTCGACCTTGGCTGTCGACGGGCCTGCGGCATTCTTGCGGTCGACAGCCTGCGAGATCCCCACGAGTGGGCGGGGCGCGCGCACAAACGCGTCCCACACGCCCTGCAGCGACACTAGGTTGGATGAGAAGTCTACCGGGGGATTAGGCGAGCGCACGAGCTTCTCATCAGCCTCCCTCCTTGCGTCAGAGCCGGCTCACCGCCTCGACTATCGCGCGCTCCTTCTGCACATGGTGCAGAAACTTGCTCAGACCCTGTACTGCCCCCTGGGAGTACTCGTCGGGGTGGTGAAAGTCGACAATCGGCGGCGCGTACCGGTCGCTTGGTGGCAGCTGGGCCAGATACCCGCTCACGTCGGCGTCGAGGGCGCGTAGCTGTGTGGCGATGCCGTTCAGCGACGTACCGTCAGCCATGGACATGGCGGGCGCTGTCCCTCCCTGGCAGGCCGTGACACTGTGCGGAATAAAGGTGTTACTCTGTTTGAAGAGCGCCACAGTCTTGCCACGTCGTCCTGCGCTGCTTCGACCACTGCACCAAGTTGTCAAGTTGCAAGATGGATGCGTGACGCTCACTCGACCCGTCGATGCACTGGCTCACCTCCACCTCTTAATATTCCATTATCACCACGTGGTTTCGTTGCTACGTCGACACGTCATTTTATTGGCACCTTGCCAGGACGCGCCTGACGTTTTCATGAACTGTGCCAGATTCCAGGGCACACTGACAGCTGACCGAAGGTATCTGACCACGTTGACCAGGTTGGCATCAGCAACAACCCTCCCGCCATGACGTTAACGTACGAGGACCAGCGCGCGCAGAACATTGCGTGAGCAGCGTCTGATACCTCCTAGTGCTGACGATAAGGGACAACGAGGCGCTGCTCAAGTCGCTAGGCCTGGATGTTCCGCACAAGATTGGCCCCCCCGCGCCGGCGAAGGCGTCGCCGCGCGCGACAAAGGTGAAGGGGAAGAAAGCGACGCGCGCCTCGACACGCGAGAAACGCCGCCCAGACGACGCGTACCACGCCAGCGGGTCGTTATCCTCCGAATCGGACTCGGATTACGCGCCGGCGCCGCGTCGCGTCGGACGCACGCGTCCCCAGATCCGTCGTCTCGCCCGCGACGACGACGACCGCGAGCCGGCGCGTAAGGCCGAGCGTCTCGGCGTCCGAACGGAGGACCCGTGAGTTTTTCCCTCTTACGCCAGCGCTGATGGGAGTAAAACGTTTGGCGCGATCCCCGGCGTTCCCGTCGGGACTTGGTGGGCCACACGCATGGCTTGCAGTACCGCCGCTATCCACGCGCCCACCGTCGCGGGCATCTCGGGCAACCCCGAGCTCGGCGCTTGGAGCGTCGCCCTTAGCGGCGGGTATCCCGACGAGTAAGCCCAGTGTCTTTTGGAAGCAAGCTAACGCCAGCGTCGACCTCGGCGAAGCGTTCACGTATACCGGCAGCGGCGGGCGCGACCTCAAGGGCACGAAGCAGAATCCGAAGAACCTACGCACGGCGCCGCAGACGTTTGACCAGTCGTTTGAAAACTCGTTCAACGCGAGCCTCAAGGCAAGTTTTGCGACTACGCAAGTGTTAATGCCAGACGTCGTCCGTTACGAAGAACCCCGTCCGCGTTATCCGCGGGTTCAAGCTCGACAGCGTGTACGCGCCCCGCGAGGGATACCGCTACGACGGGCTGTACGTCGTCGAGCGCGCGTGGATGGCCCCAGGCCTCACGGACGGTCTCAAGGTGTGCAAGTACGCCTTCAAGCGTCTCCCTGGCCAGCCGCCTCTTCCGCGCAATGACGCGCCCGAGGACGAGGAGGAAGACTCTGAGGATGACGACAAGGTCAGCGAGGCTGTCAAGCTTGACGAGGACGAGGGCGCCAATGGCCACAAGCTCGAGGCTGACCCGGGCGAGTCGAATGACGAGAAGGTCAAGATCGACAGCGAGGACGAGGCAGACCTCGACGAGCTCGACGCCGAGCCCGACACGAAACGCCGCAAGCTACGCCGCACCCGTGCGCAACCCGCTACGGCTACCCCGCTGGCGCGTACCCCTCCCAAGCGCCGCACCCGCCGCAGCCTTGCGTAACCTGTCTGCCTGCACCAGCACCCTGCTCTCTTTTGTCTTTGCCCACTGCTATACCCCTCTTGACACCCTTGTTTCTTTGTCTTGTAACGCATATGCATGTTGGTACATCAAACGCCAAAGTCCATCTACACTCTTGACAGGCACTCGCCATTATTAAACCCCTTGTCTAGGGCGACGTGATTATACGCTTACGACGGCGCTAGAACTGGCGGTTGACAAAGATGGCGCTTGTTTCGGCGTCCGACGAGCCAGGCTTCGTCGCGACTACCTCCATCTTGAACTCGAGACGAGCAGGGGAGAGCGGCACGGTCCAGCGCATGCCTGCTGGGCGTTCCGTGCTCTCCTTGCCATACAGGGGTTTTGCGTTTGGCGCCGTGCTCCCGTTAACCTTGAGGGCGAGGTCTGGCGTCTCTGGGCCAGCGGCGGCCGCGTCGACCCACGCAGTCAGCTCGAGCTCGGTCGTCGCGGCCGTGATGGCCACGGCGTGCGTCGCGACGCCGCGCATGTTACGTAGGCGGATGGCCGCGAGCGGCGGGCGCGACGTCAGGCCCTCCTTCGTCTTGTCCTCGGACGGCGTGCTTGCCGCCGACCCCGCCGTCGACGACGTCGAGTACGCAAAGTCAATGGTCCCGACGGTCGGTACAGTCGTGGCTGGCTCGGGCGGCGGCTGTGTCGCGGGCCGCTGGTCTACCGGTGTCGGCGGGGCGACGCCGCGTTTCCGCGCCTCGTTCGCAGCTGCCATCCGCCGGTAGATGTTGAGCGCGAACGGCGGCAGCGACGCGACCCACGCCTGCTGCTCGTATGGCGGATACCTGTCTAGGCTGGCAACGACCTCTTCCGTGACGACGCCGTGTGGCAGTTGGGGGAGGTACGACTGCGCCCCGGCGGATCCTGGCGTATGACCCTGGGCCGGTGACCCACGCTGTTGCTGCATTTGCTGCTGGGCGAAGCCGGGCATCTGGGGCGAGAAGTGGCCGCCGTGCGCGGCGTACGCGCCGCGCAGCTCTGGTGGGAGGTGCATGCCTGGCGGCATCGAGGGCATGCCAGTCGGCTGACCCGCGCCGAGAGGCGTGTGCGTGGCGGAGTGCGGGCCATGGCTCACGGGCGTGCCTGTTTTGCTGTGGCGGCCGGCACCACCTCCCTTTGCGGCCTGGGCTAAACGTTCCTTGACGGCGTCGCGGTGGTGCGCGACGATACCACGGATCTGCTGCGCGTCACGCCACACCTCGCTCTCGTCCTCGTTGTACTGCATAGCGTTGTCGCACATGCGCTCGACCTCCTCAAAAAAGTCGTCAGACGTGTGGTACCGCCGCGACACCATGCGGTGCTCAATGTCCTCGAGTGACACGGGGTTCTTGACTGTCCTGTAATAGTCTGGGAATGACCGGCGGTCGGGTAGCTGCAGAAAGATCGTGGCGATCTCGCGGTCGCTTCCGCTGAAAGTCAGCTTAACTTGTGCAACGCTAAGCTTACTCATTCGCTGTCGCACTCTTGATGTCTCGCATGCACGGCTTTATCAGCTTGTACACTGTCGGCCCGTCCTTCATGTAACTGCCGCGCTTCTTGCCGGTACCAGGGCCAGTTGCTTTAGGGAGGATGGCGTTGTCGCCAGCGGCCGGTGTGGACGGACCAGCGGGGGAAGGTGACGCAGCAGCAGACACCGACGTGGCCTGGCGCACTGCACGCGCGGGCGCAGGGGTCGCCGTGGAGGGAGCCGGCGCCTCGTCTTCGCTGTCGCTGTCCTGCTTGCCCGACGTGTGCGTGTTGTAGAATGTGCGCGTGAGTTTGTGCATCTGCTTGGCCCACTGGAACAGGGTCGACTCCTTCATGTTATCTGTTGTCAGCTACACCTCCTATGATGAAGCTCACATCGCTTGGCGTTGTTCCAGATTGTCTGCAAGTCGTTGGTCACTTCGCGCAGCGTCTCGTATTTCCCGCCATCCAGCTTCTGGTGGACCATGTCGAGCGACAATGGGTGCTTGATCGTCTCATAGTAATCCGGGAACTGGCGCTGGAACACGGTCAGTCGCGTCTACGAGGTGCGGCTTACCTTGTTGGGGAGCTTTACAAACGGTTCGGCCATCGACTCGCCACTGTGTCTGTCAGCTGGAATGATCGCGTCCGCGTCCGCGTCCTCATCACCTCTGCGTGCGCGTGAACATTTCGGGCCCGTCCTTTTTTAATAGACCGTGATTGTTTTCGTCGGCAACCCTGGCCGCTCACCCGAGAAAAACATTTCGACGAGGCACGCGTCGGGCAACACTGAAGAAACCTCACTCACCTCGAGTCGTGCATCGCCATGACTTTGTGGTAGATCTGCATGCCGAGCGCCTTGGCCCGCTCGGGGTTCTTGGGATCGAGGTCTGGCTTTGTGTCGGCTGGTGCTGGACTGGGTGTCCGGCGACGTTTGCTCCGGCCTTCACCGCTGAGAATGAGGGAAGGGTTGACGTCTAGTCGGCGCTTTCGTTGTGGCCTCTCGGGAGACGCCGACGTCGCTGAGGCCGCAGCCCCAGTGTCTGGGGTCTCAGTCTTGACTGCGTCCGCTGGTTCGTTGGACGACATTGTGGGGGGCAGTGGTGGATGCTGTAGAGAAAGAGATGATGCATGGCAACGAGCACTGGTGGGCCTGCGACGACCGTCGTGGACCTGTGCAGGCAAACCCACCACCGTGGCGTGGGTGGTGCCTGCCCTTCCTTGGTTCCTTCCCTCACCCTGTGGGCGCGGTTGGGTGGCGGGTGGGAATATTTGGTCCCGTTGAATACATTGTGTACGGTGAGTTTGTTTTGGTTTTGGGCTCGATTACTTTTTTCTGTGGTGGTGGTGGGTGGAGATTGACTGTGTGGGGTGGGGATAATCTCTCCGACGACAACAAACGCTTGTCAACAACAAACGTTTCTGTCTTGTTCCTGCATCGACCAACACAACGTCTTGCCATCGCATCCACACCCATCATCGGCCCCGCCTCTCTTCAAGTATCAATACGGAAGCGACGCACATCCCGACTACGACCAAGACCGACGAACCAGACCTGTAGTGCGCACGCACTCGTCCAGCAGAGGCCCGCCGTCTTCAGGGACCTCACGACTCACGGTCCGCGGTAACCAACCCCGCTTTGCACGCACGCGCGCAATGGCCGCGCCGTCCGTGGCGCCACCTCTGGCGCTCCACATCCAGCCTGCGTGCCTCGAACACAAGTACATCCGCCACAAAGATGCGAGCCACATCTTTGAGCGCCCCGAACGGCTCCGCGCTGTGCTTCTCGGCTTTGCCGCCGCCCTCGCACGCCTCGAAGCCGCGGATGCAGCCGACGCCAAGCGGAGAGCGCGCAGAAGTGACGGCGACGAGCTCAGCTCAATGCTCAACTCGCTCTCGCTCCACGCATCTGCGTCCTCCCTCTTGCCCTCCTCACTCGTCTCTCTCGTCCTCCCGCCACCACGCCCCATTGAACCAGGCCAGATCCTGCTCCACCACCCCGCGCTCCAGCTCGCCCACAGCCCGCCCATCGATGCGCCATTTCCTTATCTCCCAAACGGGGAGTCGGGTGTGGCCCTGCCAACTAGCTCTTATCTCAAAGACCTGTACAAGTGGGCGAGCGAGGCGGTCGAGACGATCCGCGCCACGGGATGCGAGATTCCTCCGGACAAGGGCTTGAACGCGGGCGACCTGTATCTCGGTCCAGGAAGCATCGTCGCCATTGAAGGTGCAGTGCAGACTGTGTGCCAAGCAGTCGACGGCGTGTGCAAGTCGCAGTCGCCCCACGGGTCGAAGCAGTCGCGGACGGCGACCTCGTCGCCCAAAACGGACGGCACTGCCACGCCCGAGGAACCCAGTCCAAGCAAAGCGTTCTGTGCAATTCGTCCGCCGGGGCATCACTGTGGCGAAGACGAGCCAAGCGGTTTCTGCTACGTCAACAACGTCGTCGTCGGCGCCATGCACGGTGAGCTTCACTTTTGTCATCGCACTGACGCCAGCGTATCTTCAGCATGACATTGACCGCGCGATCATCATCGACTTTGACCTGCACCACGGCAACGGAACCCAGGCGCTCGTCATGCCGCTCAACGCTGCGTCGTACGCCGAGGACCTTGCAGTCGAGGCTGGCAAGCCTCCCACAAACATGCGTGGGCACTACGAGCGCCGGCGGACGTGGAAGGCGTTCTACGGTTCCGTCCACGACATCTACTCGTACCCGTGCGAGGTGAGTCCCATTAGTGCTTGTCAGAATGCCAACCCCAGGACGGCGACCTCGACCTCGTCAAGGACGCGAGTGTGAGCCTGGCCGCGCACGGCCAATACATGTACGTCGTCCCGCGCCTTCGGCATTGACATCAGTGAGAACATTCACCTACAGCCATACGCCGACGAGGAGGACTTTTACCGTCGCATCTACCCGCTGTACCTTGCGTTGCTGGACAAGGCGCGAGTGTTCATGCGCGAGACGGGTGCGGATCCCGACCGTACCATGCTGTTCATCAGGTGAGCTGAGAAGGTCGTTGGAAACGAGCTCACGTCAGCGCCGGCTTTGACGCCTGCGAACACGAGCATCAAGGGATGCAGCGGCACGACCGACGAGTCCCCGTGTCCTTCTACAGCCGCTACACCAAGGACATTGCTGCGTTTGCTGACCAGCACACTGGTGGCAAGGTCGTATCTGTGCTGGAGGGCGGCTACGGCGACCGCGCGTTGACGTCGGCGGCGCTGGGCCACGCCATCGGGCTCATGGGTCGCCAGGGCAACTCGGAGTGGTGGTCAGTGGATGAGTTGGTACTGTTGGAACGTGCCGTCAAGAAGCGGCGAAAGGGCAAGCTGTGTACGCTCGCTGCCGACCTTGCGCAGAACCCGCACATTGCGCGGACTCACGCGCTGCTGGCCCACCTGGAAGGCACTGTCGCGCCCGTTACACCCGCACCGAGCAACGCGCCGAGTGCGGCCGCGACGCCGCAGACGAACCAGCGCATGACTTTGCGTGAGCGCCGTCCGAAGGCTGTCGAAGAGGACAGCCCGCGCCCCATTCCCCGCCGACGTAAGCCTGCGAGCGCCGCAGCAACACCCAAGACGACGACAAAGGACAAGAAGGAGTTGGAGGAGACGCCGTTGGACCGCGAGCGCCCGTCCTCGCCCACGCCCAGCGGGCCCTCAAACGGCGCCCCTGTCCTTGCGCAGCTGCCTGCGCCGCTTGTTTCCCAGTACCACGAGTCGCTTGGCGTCGATGCTGCCAATGTCTACCCCTCCCCCACTCCATCCGCGTCGTCGCCCGAAGAGACAAAGCCGACCGAACATTCTGACGGCATGTCACTGGCACATGCAGGTACCAGCGCCGATGACACGCATCGGATCATGCTCCGTATCCCTGCACGAACGCCGCCGCCCCCTTCACATCAGAGCCATGGCGCTGCTTCCGGAACTGAAAACGCGTCGGAAGCAAAGCCAACTTTGGACGACCTCGCAACGTTTGGGGCCTTGCACGCGACAGTCGAGACGACGGTCGAGACTCCGACCGAATCTCGACACGCTCAGGGGCCTTTGCCGCACACCAGTGCTAATGTCACCAACTCGACGGATGCAGGCAGCGAAATCCGCAGTGGTGGAGGGATGCAGGGTGACGAACCGCGCCTGTCATTCCGTCCAATCGCACCAGAGGCCGTAGTCCTGCCCCCCACTCCGGTGCGCGTTCCAGCGTCAAACCTTGCTGCTAAATCTCCGCAACTTGCGTTGTCGTCATCTTCTGGCGCGTCATCGTACCCTACACCCCTCGCGTTCCATCACAAAGATGCGCCTGTGCCTTCGATGGCGCGTGTCTATCCACAACAAGCACATGGGGTGCCACGCTCGTTTTCGCCAGTCCCAAACCCTCCAGCATCAACGACCTCGACAGAGGGCGTGTACCCTTCCATGCCGTACATCTCCCAGACCTCGCTTGGAGGACCTTTGCAACGTGGCAATTTCGGCGACGCCCCGCCACATGTACATGCGGCGCCTGTACCCGGCGGCCTGCCACACACGCCAGTGGACATGCCGACGGGGCTGGGTGCCGGCGTAGTCGTGGGGCAGGGCATGCCGCCGTTCCCGCACCACCAGCTTCAAACGTTCCATTATGGAGGTTTCGGAGTGAGCCAGCCGCAACATCTGCCACACGGGGCGTCCGAAACGTATGCGGCGTCGGAAACGTATGGCACACACGGGGTCCAGGGCCAATGGACGCATGTTCCGCCCACTCCGCCAGGGCCGTCGCCCTCTGCGCCTGCACGTGGCCACTCTTCTGGCCCTGCTTCACACCCTGCATCCAAACAGTCTCCACCGCAGTAAAATGCAGGATCCGTCAGAGCGGTCGACCTCCTGGAAGGAATCGGTGCCAGCCACACTGCCGCGCCATTTACCCCCTCTCCTCGCGGAAGTGGTCGAGTGACTACCCAAACCATACCACTCCTGGCAGTCGCACGGGTCTGGAACTGCCCGTGACCCAGCCTAACCAGCTAGCAGCTAGCAGCGCATGTACTCTGTATTTTAGTGTCGTTTTGTACTGCAGGAATCCGAAACACGGCAGTTTGCAGAGCATGGCCTCGTATGCCTGTTGCAGTTGTTTTGTGTCATGTACCAGTGTAAACCCAAACCCTATCTGTGGCTGGTGACCCGCGTCCCGTGTGGCTCGGTCGAGCATAGGCCGCATAGGGAATGGCGTACACTTGCAACCGCCCCAGACATTGCACGATGGACATGCCATGGACCAGACGCGTGCCCCTTGTGGCGTATTCCGGAGTGTGTACGGATGCATAACTATTTGTACAGATTGATGCTATCTATGCAAGGGAGAGAATATGAGTGGGTTGGTCGTGAGTGTGAGAGTCCGGTGGGCGCGATACACGCTCCAGAGTGTCCTGGGCTAAATGCTTTGCCAACAAACATGTGTAAGAGTAGTGTTGGCGTCGCTGGCGGAGAATGTATGCGCCGCTTGTTGATTGTCCAAACAGTAGTTGATACGAGTATCGTATTTTTCTTCCTCAGCTGGCGAAGAGTCCATTGCGCGCCGCACAGCGGCAACATGCACAGAGAGAAAACAAAAGTGGGGTCGTGACAAACTTAGAACACATCGAGGGCAGGCCAGGGCAGCGCAGTCATTGGTGTCTCTGGGCTGGTCTGCGGCTTCGCCTTGATGCTTGGGGGTTGCTTGCACACGATGAGCTCGGGCGACGGCGCGTCCTCGCGGTCCCACTCGTCGCGGTCGCTGAGCGAGTCGTCCGAGTGGGAAGGGATAAGCGCGGGGGCATCGTCCTCGTGCATTGGGGTCTGCGGCTCGGGAGACGCCGACACGCTCGACCTGTCATCGGTGAGCTCGGGCTCGGACGCGTCGACAAAGCTGTCAGAGTCCGAGTCGCTGCAGATCGCGTAGTCGTCGTCGGCGGCCTCCATAATGTGCGACAGGCCGAGGCCAATGGGTGCCTTGGCGGCGAGCTCGAGGTCCTCGGCGGTGACGCTGCAGCGAAGCGATGTGCGACGCTGGGGAGTCGCGTTCAGGTCTGGCGACGAAGGAAGGAGGCCGTTGCTGAATGCGCGGCGGACGGCCTTGCCGGCGTCACGCTGCAGGTCGAGCTGGTCGAGGAACCGGCGTTTGTCCTCCTCGCGCTCGTACCGGCCAGCTAGCTTGGTGATGCCGCTGACGCGCTCGGCAAGTTGCGACAGACGCCCAACGTGCTGGGTGTACGACGAGCGGTGGTACAGAGGCACGGTGTGGGCAGCGGGCATGCGCACGAGGAAGCCGGTGGGGGACGATGCGTCCTCGTCACTGGTGGACGACGACATGGAAGCAGAGTCGCTGTCCGAGCTGGACGCCACAGTCGAGTGCTCCGAGACCGTGGGCGAGCACGGCATGCCAGAGGACGACGTGTCGGCATCGAGGTTGATGCCGGCCTCAGAAAGGAGGTTGCAGACGTCGTCCTTGACGGCGGAGAACTCCTCCATCTTGGCACCTGCCTCGCTCTGAATAGCCCAGACGAGGTATGCGCTGGGAAGCCGCTGCTTGAGTGCGGGGAGCACATAACGGCGGTACGCGTCAACGAGGAGGGAACGTGCCTGGCGGCGGTGCGCGCGTGCGGGCTGGAGGTGCGCCGCGACGTGGGCAGGAGGCTGTGGCCGGGGCGAGCCGGGAAGGAGGGGGGAAATGAGGGAGAAGAGGAGGGATCCGGGGGTGCGCCTGGCGCCGGTGGGAGATGTCGGGGACGAGCCGCCCACAGACGAGCTGCGGTCAGAGCTCATGCTGGACCTGGGCGTGTCGGCGGGCGAGGCCGTGGGAGCGGGAGTCGTTGGGGCGGGAGCAGACGCAGCGGCAAAGCTGAGCTGAACCTCTTCAACGACGCGGTGCAGGACCGCGACACACTCGTCCGACAGCTCGACATCGACCGTGCTGCCGTCGACAAAGTGGACCATGATGGTGCTGTGAGGCAGCGAAAAGGTCACATTGTCAACGATCTGGAAAGTCAGTAGGGAGGGGGGTTGTGGTCGTGTGTACTCACGCCGGCAATCCAGGTGGCCTTGTCACCAAGGAGCACATTGCTGCACTCAATGTCCTCCTGGAGGCAGAGAGAGCGGTGGGCCAGAAGGTTGGGTGGCAGAGGCAGTGCTCGAGATCTGGGCGTGGGTGTCAGTGTGCCGTCATGCGTAAAAGTATGTGATAGGTTTCAGACATACGTGTAGGGAGAGTTTGGGAGGGGGAGAGTAAAGAGGATTGTGGGTGGTGATGGCTGGGCCGGGGACGGCGTTGGCAACAGGCGGAGTAGCATGGTGTCGTCGTCGTCGGTGTGGTCGTTGACGACTTTTAGGGAGGTTGTCGTGAAGCAGGAGACTCGAGGGGGTGACGGGGGGGAGAAGGGTTGTCGATCCAGTCGACCTTGTTGAACAAGTAGAATCTGCTGTTGCTAAGAGAGTAGGGAGGAGAGGGGTGGTGGTAGGTAGAATGATTCCAGTGACGGAGAGAGGGGGATGAGGATGAGGAGGAGGATGAGGAGGAGGTTTAAAGCAACGGCAGAGAGAGAAGGAGATGAACAACAAGGAAGAGTGGAAGAATTGGAAGAAGAAAGGAAGGAAGGAGACAAGCAAGGAAGGTCATGTAGATGGGACCAAGGGAGTGTCGAGTAGTGACGAGGAAGGAGGGAAGCAAGCAAGGAAGGTGTGTGTGTTTCTGTGTATCTCCTCCGCCGCAAGACAGAGTGAGGTATGATGGGCCATCCCGGTCCCGCCAACACCACACCCTCAGGGTCGGCGGGTGGTTTGAGGGTTGCGGGTCCGGAGGGCGCACATTCAGGGTGTGCGTGGACTACTGTGGCTTTTTGTGTTGTCACCGGCCTTGCCTGGCTCAAAGGGACCGAGGGAAGGTGAAAGGCGTTCACCTTGACAACGACGATCACCTTGGACCCTGGGCCCCACTCTCCTTTTCTCCTTGGCGACGTCTCCCACCCAGGCCACCAAGGCCACCCAGGGGAGATAATTTCAGGGAAGAACAGCACACAACACGCCAGACGCGGCGCGCGCTCTTTTTCTCACTACTCTTGCCGGGGAGATTTATTATATAACATCTGTCCCTTAGCCTGCAACGACCTCCCTTAATTCCACAATGCAAGTTCCCTGAATTGCCGCCGGGCCGTGCGGTAACCCTGCGGAGGCGGATGGCCAGCCTCCATTGCTCCCCCTCTCTGCCATTTCCACCCACCCTCCCGGAGCGGGGCGCGGGAACCACTCACTCCCACACACCCACTGCTCCATGCGTCGTCGTGCTCACGTGAAGCTTGACGTGAAAGCCTCTTGCAGAGTACCCCTCCTGGCACGCACGCACGCACGTACGCATGCACCGTTGCACCATATAGCGCGCGCTAGCCAACGTTTCGTCCGTACCGCCATTGGCATGCCGCCGAGAGCTTAGCATGCCGCGTGTGTTGTGTGTGTTCTGCATGTTGCAGATGCAGGTGTTGCCCACTATCTCATGTATCCTCGCATACGGCTCCACACCGAACGGCTCTCGGGAGCACTACACCTCACACCACTACTTGTGCTCATGTCTTGTGGACAGACCATGTCCCCCACTCTGCCCGAATTGATGATGCCCGGTGATTGTGTGCCCTGGCTCAAGCAAAATTGCCAGACCGAAACACATTTGGATCCATTACAGAAATGACAAAGACGCCTCCGACCGATCACCAACAATAATACGGTGTACGTGTACGGTGTAACGGTGGGCAAGTTGTTCGGGCTCGGTGTATCCAACAAAGTATTTCATTCGCTTAGACAACGGCCCCCGCCGGGTCCTAATGGTTACTCTGTAGATCTTCGACTCCTGAGGGGGGCGCGATCCACTCTGCAGCAAGGTGTGGATGCACACCTTACAGGGCCTGCACAAGCGAACAAGACACATGCACTGCATGCTATATGCTCTGTGCATGGACACCCTCATGCCTGCAGCGTGGCTTGGAGCTGCGCAAAACTGGGCAGCCTCCACAACCTGCGCCGAGTGCACCTGGACTGCTCACGAATGCTCCAACCCCTAAAGGAGAGGCATTAACGAAGCCTGGGTAACCTTTCGACATGCGTACCCTCGGTCAAAGCTGTCGGTCACCCCACGCAACCACGGGCACGTCCCTACTCAGGTGCCACTGTGCTGGGTGACGGTCGATGACTCCTAATGATGCGGGTAATCCCTCTTAAGACAAGGTAATTACTCGGTACGGCAAGAGCAAAGTTCATAGAGACGCCTCTTGCTGATCTTTAAGGTCTGGCTGGCAAGAGGTGGGTGTAGAGGGGAGGCCCTTTGCCGCACACGGGACCGCAGGCGTGATGCTTTACCGGGAATGGGCTCAGACGGGCAGCCCGGTGCCGTTAGATTTCGGCCGTTTGCCGCCTTTGCCGTCCAAAGTCCTGCCTGGGCGCACTGGGCGGCCATGCTCGGCGGCGTGGCGGCGTGGGTGGTCGGGCACCACCGGAATCGGTGCCGTGACAACGCTTTCACCCCACGGTGAGCACTTGCAAGGCGTGCACAAGTGCACTTGCCGCCGCCCACACGCATGGGCTGCACCGACTTACAACGCCTAGGCACACCTGACCACTTTCCCCAGAGGCTGGAACTTATCAACGCTCGGGTGCCTGCTTGCAGCCGCACCTTGCCGCCTACAAGTCCACCAAGCAAGCTGCCCCCACCCCCTGCTCACTTGCCAGAACTTGGCTCCGCCTGCTGCCGTACCTGCCGTACAGCCCGCTATCGCTACCGCGCACTAACGAACACCCTGCAGCCGGGCGGCTGTGTCTTGTCTCGCGGCACCACGGCGCACTATACCTCTATCGGCCCACACTTCGGACCCATGTCTCGGCGCAACGCCACACCGACCCCTGCATGCATCATGCGCACCAGACGAAAAAAAGTTGCCTCTTCGGCACCTCCTCACAGTGAAGAAATGTAATCCTGCCGCATTCCCAACTTGATTGAACTTTCACGAACGAACGAGCTCACCCACGACAGCTATGCATCCTGTTGCACACTTGCTAGCCTGCCAGCCATCATCTGCTCACTGACCACCAACGCCACGGCCGCCCACCCCCGCGAATGTCGGCGGCGGCTTGATGAAGATGTATCACCATGCTGGCTAGTCGTGTAGTCTAGCCCATCACAGTATGGCGGAGCAACGGCGGATACACGCTGGCTTGGCGGGGCGTCGACAACCTCTGTGCCGTTGTCAACGCCGGTCCGCCCCCCTCAACCTTGACGGGACACGGTGGGGTAGTGGTGATGGGAAACCTTGGGGGTATGCGCGTACGGCACGAAATATGTTACCGGGCAATGCGACGCGGCACATTCTCGTTCCAACGCAACCTTGACGGCATGTTCGTAACAGGGCCGCCAATGGAATGGCATCTCGACGCGGAGGCGTCGTACATGTCTACTCGTCTACGGTGGTGTGATGGTACAACAAGCTCCGCATTGGAGCAGCAACGACGCGTGGTTGTGTGCCAGGAACACGGAGCGTGAGATGGCGCCATACCGACGCACACAGGCATGCGTGCCACAAGGCAGACAACAGCACTGTGCACCAGCAGAATGAACCTGCAATCGGAGATCTCGAGTCTCGAGCGGTCTAGCGTCGGTAGCACGTACTGTCTGCCGAGATGGCATTCGTACAGAACCTGCGCCGCTCAGTCCCAGTTCCACTGTACCCGGGAACGCTATTCGTCACGGCTCGACACTAGGCGTGGCTACACCACACTAGTTGAGGTGTGATACGAGGGTCTCAAAGACAAGGAAAGTGACCATGTTTGTCTGATGTCAGCGTACCGGTGCAGAGTTGAATGTCGCTTGTGCAGTCGAAACGTGGCAAGGGGTAGAAAGGGGGTGTACCGTGCAAGAAGAAACCAGACTTACGGGAATAGCTCTGCGTAATGGAAATAAGGTTAGCGCAACGAACACCGCACACGGGCAGAGTCAAAGGCAAATGACGAAAACACAGTGGAAAAGTAGCGCAAGGTTGGCGAGCGGGATGCGCGTCGTCTGTCCAAAAGGAACACAAACCACCCATGCGCGTCGAGGTCCGCACGACAAGGCAATGGTTGCACCATCCCAAGGCACGTCCAACAGGGATCACGGTGCGGGTTGCGATAAAGAGTTGTTCTCCTTGGCAACCATCGCGAGAACCCCTGCGACGCCCGGATGTGGCAACGCAACGTTTACAAATGTCGACTTGACAGACGCCAAGCTCGACGCGTTATCCACATTAGAGCAAGCAACCCCCCACTCTTGTCAGATCCACTAGACCGAGCCATAGGTTCGGTCACCATAACCTTTTGCCCAACAAGTTTTGGACAGCTTCGAGCCAGAGCGAAGGACAGCCTCGCTTTAAACTCGAAAGAGGACTTTATGGCTTTGACTCGCGAGGGGACCATGTCTTTTGCCTTTGACTCTGACTGACGCGTTTGTTGACTTACCGGACGACCGTTGGCCACAAACCCCTGAACATGACTGGCCAGCCTTCTTGCCGGATGCTGTCCGCGGCGACGCGGAACAACCCAGGCAGCTTGCCGTCGACCTTGGGCTCGCCGTATGCCTGCATGCGAGTCTTGAAGACGTCGAACGGGAAGGTGACCTGTGCGTTAGTCTCTCCATGCGTGGGTGGGTGTTTGCGCCTAGACGCGGCACGTCATCCCACACGAAAGAGGATCAAACCGCCCAGCACAGCTCGGTCCGACCACATGGGTATAGCCCAGATGTTGGGATCGTCTACTCACCACCCATGCCACGACACCGCCGACTCCACCAGCGGCCATGAGCTCCCACGAGCTCAACCCCGAGTGCAGTTCTGCCTCGGCCTCGTCGATCAGGCCGTGCCCGTGCGGATGGTGCTCAAGGGCGTGTCCCGACTTGGCTCTCCGCCATTTGAAGAACCGGCACATAGCTTCGTAGCTGGCGTCAGCGACTCGGAAGCGAGGCTGCTGTTGTCGGCCATCGAAGACAGACGATAGTCCGGCGCGAGCATCGGAGAAACGGCAGAGCCGCCAATCTGTTCATCCAAGCGCGAGTCGGGCGACGCGTCCCGCCGCACTGACAGCTGGAACGCGTCCGTCACAGCGCTGCCACGACGGCTCGGAACCGTTACTTTGTCATGCAGACAGGAAAGGCGCCCATGGACCATCGTCAATGACGATCACCGCATTGGCGCTCTTCACTCCTCCAGATCATCCCTCCACACTCACGAGCAGAAGTACGGTCCGTACGCGAGCTCACGCAGAGCCGTGGCACTAAAGCCTCGGTACAGCCCCCTGATACCGCCTTTCCTCAAGATGTCTTTTGTGACGGTGAAAATGTTGGGGTTCTCATTCGGCGGGAGGGATTGTTGCCGGATCTGGGTGTCAGCATGCCACGAGCGCGCGGGCTTTGGGCTGCCTCCACGAGAGCGGTGCGGTGTGCGCGCGGCACATTCATCCCAGCTCCTCTATCTCACCTTGACCAGCTCGATTGGGCTCGTCAGCGTCCTGCCATCAGTCATGCGCACGGGGTATCGCGACTTACGCTGCGATCAGGCCACTGCCCGCGCCTGCGAGGCAGATCTGGGAGAGCGTCGGGTCTTGGCCGTCGGGGGGGACCTGGGCATTGATAAACGCCGAGTAGGACGTGAACACGATGCCGTTGACCTGCGGTTAGTCGCACGCCTTTGCAACTGAGGTTCGGTCACGCCCGAACACCGGGGCACGGACCGATTCCCGGTGACGCAGGGGACCGTGATAAGATACGCACTCCAGCGATACCAGCCTGTTGTCAGCTTCCTCTTCCCCTGCAAGCTGTTGCTCACCATTGGCGACATGACACCCTTGAAGAGGCCTTGGGGGCCTTCTGTGCGCAGAATCGAGCCTGCCGTCAGCCTATGCCACGTATTGGTGGAAGCGCTCGCCCGACATCATCGGTCCTCGTCAACAACGATGAGATCAGGTCGCGTGACGCCCGGACCGCGGACCTTGGCAAGTGGCAAACTCCCCAAGCGTGTAGGCCATCACACCGCGGTCCCCACAACACCTGCGGATCATCAACCAGGGGTGTTCCGGCCGCTGACGGCCCAGCGACAACCCTTCGTCTCACAGACGCCTCCCACTGTAGAACTCTTGTACTCACGGAATGCACCGAGAATGCTGTGGTACTGCCCCGAGAAGGACGGCGTCTGTATGCGCACCTTCACGACGTCGAAGGGCTGGCCGACAACAAGGCCCGCGGCGCCTGGCGTCAGTGGGGACATAGGCGTTGTTGTCGCTGCGCGACAGGAGGGCGGGGGGCGCAGCGTCGACATGCGCCCGGTGGCACGCAACGACGCCCGCGACGATATTGTTTGTACCACCACGGCGGTGGCAACCTGGATCCGCACCCCTCCCTCCCCTGTCACAGCGCAGCACTCACCGGCAATGACGCCGGCGACAAAGTCGACCGTCGGGCTCGGCTTGTTGTTGTTGTTGTTTTTGTCTGGCGTCAGGTCGGATAACTTGAGCACGTCACGTCAGTCAGACTCACTCTGCGCATCATCGCTGCTCATACTGGTATGAGAGGAGTAGTGCGAGAGATGATGTGTGGTTGAGAGTTTGAAACGCCAGCGGGTGTCACTCGGTGTGGGTGTGTAGCGCACAAGCAGTCGCGTACACGTGCGGGGTGTGGGGTAGTTTGGGTGACCGATGGACTTTTCGAGCCCTCGTAACGAGTATACAAGAAATCAACTCCGCGCCAGCCAGTAGGAGGAGCGAGTGTTGATGCTATGGCCTGCGTGTCCAGACAGACGATTTCCACGGAAAAAGCAACTCGTTCAGTCACACGAATAGCTCTTGGAGCGCGCAGTGCTACGCGCTGGCCCCCTTTTGACGCGCGCACCATACCTTGGGAGTGACCTGGCACGCCGTCGATCGCCCCTTACACCCACATGAGCCAGCAAGATCCGGTCCCGGACCTGCATCGGCCCTCTGCACATCCGACGTCATCCGCTCACACGCGCGCTCTGTCGGGTATATGATGCACTCCTGTCGGGCAGGCATGCATGTATGTATGCCAAGCAGTGCAGGCAATGTAGCCTGGCATGCTGGCCCACTCATGCTACTGGGTGGACTGTCGGTGCGGTCGGTGCGGTGAGGGTCTGCCCACGTGACCTTGATAAAGTAAATCGTATCCAATAATGCCTTGCAATAGGATATTACTTTGTGCCATTAGGATGTTGCGCTCACCGCCCACTGGCTCGCTGTCAGTGCGGGTTCCCCACAAACGTACACCTCCACTTGACGCAGCTTGAGAGCATCGCTTCGTTGACCACCGCATCCACTCCCACTTGACGCCGTTCTGCCCGTCTCTGACGCATCCCACTGCGTCAGCGCGACAAGAGGCACAATGAACCTGGACGAGGAAGTGCGGCTGTACACGACGAACGCGGAGCGCGAGCGCACGGAAAACCTCGCGACGCTCTACTCGATCGTCGTGTCACTCGACCTGCTGGAACGCGCGTACGTCCGCGACTCGGTAACGTCCAAGGACTATGCCCCGGCATGCACGCGCCTACTCGCGCAGTACAAGAGCCTCATGAAGCTCGTCGGTGGGGATATTGGCTCCCTCGAGGACTTTATGACTAGGTATAGGGTGAGTCCCCCGAGCTCGAAGAAGGAAGGACACGCGGCCTGACATCCCAGATGGACCACCCGGCCGCACTTCATCGCATCACCGTCGGCGTGCCCGCCACAGTCGAGCATTCCGCCGACGACAGTAGTGGCGACAATGCCAAGAACGTTGCCGAGGCGACGCAGGCGTTCATCACATTCATGGATGCCCTCAAACTCAACCTCCGCGCCAAGGACCAGCTGCATCCCCTCCTCACCGAGGTCATGGCCGGATACGCAAAGTTCAAGGCCAGCGCAGAGTGGGAGGGCCGCGCAAAGATCATTCACTGGTAAGTCTGTGAACGACAGATTTAGCTCACGCCCAGGCTCATCACGCTTAATGCGATGCAGGCCGCAGACGAAATCACAGAGGAGCAGTCCCGACAAGTACGTCCCTTCTCACCGTTCTCGCCACTTACACGTAGATGCTCTTCGACATTGAAAACGCGTACAACGAGTTCTTCCGGTCACTCTCCAAGGCATAGACACCCTGTTTCCGTTTTACTATACAATGGCATACGAGTAGTAGTAGTAGTAGTAGTAGTGTACAATCTAGACCTGGAGAGGGAGTTGGAGCTTGTGCGTCATCGCGTCCATGTATTCCTCTGTGTGGTTAGCGCACGCCCGTGCCGCTGCCTACTCACCCATCTGACGCTGCAGCAGCATGTATTCCTTGACGAGCTCGGTGAGATGCACCTCGCGCTCGCGCACAAACGCCGCCGTCTTCTGCTCGTACTCGTTGGACTCGCGGTTGAGGCGCTCGGCCTCCTCCTGTGCCGCCTGCGTCGCCGCTGTCTGCTCCGCGTACCTGACGTCGTAAGCTTGGCACTCCCTCGTCCAACTTACAGCTTGTGCAGGTCGTCCATCTTGAGCTTGTACGCCTCGCTCTCCTTGTCGCGGTCCTTGAGGAACTTGTCGTAGCGGTCCGACATGTGCTTTATCTGGCGGTCGAAGTTGGCCGACACGCGCTCAAGCTCGTGCAGGTCGTTCTGGAGCTTGCGGATCTCGTCGTTCTTCCGACTATTGCTGCGACGGATCTCCTGCTGCTGCTCGATGTAGTCGCGGATCTGCCGCTGGACCTTGTTAAGCTCGGCGACGCCGCTCTCAAGCTCCTGGTACACCTTTTCTCGTCCTTGCAAGTCGCGGATGTTGTCCTGCAGCTGCGACAGGCGCTCGCGTTCCTGGCCCAAGCGCCGGTTCATTTCCGCGAGGTTGCGCTTAAGCCGGTCTGGAGACGTCACGATACGTGCCTTGGCGCTAAGGATCTGGCGCTCGAGGCCGCTAAACTCCTCTTGCCGCGCCAGGCCTGCTTTCTGGATCGCAGCGCGCTCCTGCTTGAGCGTCTCGACTTCGGACGAGACGGTACGCTGCGTCGCAGAAAGGCCCAGGAGCTCCTGCTTGAGCGCCTCGTTGCGTGCCCGTGCGTCCTCCAACATTGGCGCGTCCTCTTCCTTCTTCGCCCTGTGTCGTCAGTACCCTTCTCCAAGGATCCACGCACTGGATGTCACTAATCTCCGCACTGATGTGGTCAGACTTGCGTCGCAGCTCGTCGAGACGCGCCTGCTGCTGGTGCAGCTTCTCACACAGTCCCTGGTGGAACGGCAGACGCTCCTCGCGGAACTTTGCAAAGTTCATCACACCACTCAGCACCTTGCGTAGCCGTGGTGGGTCGGGTCGCATCAAGTCGAGGATTGTAAAGTCCTTAAGACGGCACAGGTCGGCAAGGCGTTTGCTTCTCGTCAGCCTGTGTACACCTCCTCAAACTTACCAATGTTTGTAGAACATGACGACGCTAATTGAGCCACCATACAGTTCCTGCCGTCAGCTCGGCACGCAGCTGGGCGACCTACCGGATTGTCCATAAACGTCAACAGCTCCGCCCTTGTCGGCTCCATCATTTCTGGCGTCACGCCCATTAAGTTGTCTAGTATCGAGTACCAGATGGCCTGCGTGGACGCGGGCGTCGGCTTGGTAAGGTCCTCGATCACGACGTTGATGCCCAGGGCCCCGAGACAGTCGCGAATCTCCACGGCTGTCAGCATCGGGAACCCCGCTAACTCTTGGTGTCCCGTCTTTCGCGACATGGCCGCGGATGGTGACGCGAGTGGTGTGTTGGATGTGCGATGGCAAAGTGTTGGGATTGTGGGTGTTGTCTCCGGTAGTGAAAGACGCGCCTGTCCTTTGTTTACTTTGTCGCAAGGTGGCAAAGCCTGGTCACGTGATAAAATTGGGTATCGAAAAAAAGATTCCGCTAATAATGTTTCTAATGCCCATTAGTCCAAAGTCGCGAATGACTTCGAATCTGTTGTTGACGACGGCGTAAACAAACACGCTGCATCCATCAACACTCATCTCCGCAACAACACCAGTCGCTTGCTTCATCCACGCTCCAGACATCTCCAGCGTACCACCATGGCGCCAAGCAAGCCGTCAGAGACGTACCTGACGGACACGCTGCCGACGGTCGTGCCGCCGATCTTCGATCAGGCGCAGGGCAGTACCGCGAACCACCGCAAGAATGTCGTCAAGCTGTTCAAGATTCAGAAGACATGCGCCGAGGTCACCGAGGAGACACCCAAGGGCACGCGGCTCATTGGCGAGCGCGCTTTTAACGCCATGTTTATTAACATGATCAACCGCGTGCTGCCCGTGAAGAAGGGCGTGGCCGTCGCCGACCGCGTTGTCAAGTTCTCGGCTGGCTACGTCGCGTACACCACCGAACATGGTGAGTTGAAGCACTGTGGCACCGACTAACGACAGACACTGCCGAGGAGGAAGACGGCGATAGCATGTCGCAGCGCTTTGTGTCAAAGCTGCTCCGCCACTTGCTCGCGGGCACCGAGGCAAAGGACAAGAACGTCCGTTTCCGCGTCACGCTGATGCTCGCCTCGCTCATCAACGGTCTTGGCGAGATAGAGTGAGTTGATACTTTAAGAATACATCCCTGATACCAAGCGACGACATGTACGTCGCCCTTCGGCAGGCACTGCTTGACCGCGCGCGAGACAAGGAGCCTGGCGTGCGCGTACAGGCAGTGCTTGGTCTTGCGAAGCTGCAGGCTGGCGAGGACCCCGATGACTTGGAAGAGGGCGAGGAGTCGATTGCCGAGGTTATTCTGGATCTTCTCCGGTACGACGCCGCCGCGGAGGTGCGCCGCGCCGCCCTCTACAACCTACCGAGAACTGCCGCGACACTTCCTCTAATCTTGGCGCGTACCCGCGACGTCGACCCAGTCCTTCGGCGTACGGTGTACCAGGGCAGTCTGAGCATGGCGGCTTTACCCGACGCGCGCGTACTCACAATAACCCAGCGCGAGGAGGCGGTTAGAAACGGTCTCGGCGACCGCGAGCCCACGGTGCGCAAGGCGGCTGCTGTCATGATCGGCGGCTGGCTCGACCAGAGCGAAGGTGACCTCGTCCAGTTCCTCAACCGCTTCGACGTCGTGTCGAGCGAAGTGGCCGAGGAGGCTCTGCTGTCCATCTTCGTCACGCGCTCCGAGGTGCTTGACACGATGGACTTTCCCGACGAGTGGTGGGTCAGCCTCACTCCCGAGAAGGCGTTCCTCGCACGTGTCTTCGCCGACCACTGCATCTCGACCAAGGACGAGACCCGCCTCGAGGAGGCCATGCCTGTTGTAACTGCTCTTGCGTTCCGCATCCAGGACCAGTACAACGAGCTCGTTGCGCTGAGCAACAACAGCGACGACGGGAACGACAATGAGACCAAGGCCGAGGAGAAGGCGTTCATTATCGGCCAGCTGTTACGTCTCGCCCTGACGTTTGACTATGCGGACGAGACGGGCCGGCGCAAGATGTTTGCCATGTCGCGCGAGATGATCGCCATGGCCGACTTGCCACAGGAGCTCATCTCGCCGTGCCTCGACGTTCTGAAGAAGATCTCGTCCGAGCGTGACCTGATTCGCCTCATCGTTGACGTCGTCACCGAGCTGCGCTTGGGCGACGGCGACGTTGAGATGCCCGAGTCGTCGTCCACCAGCTCGCCCGAGCGGGCGGTGCGGGAGGAGAGCGAGGAACAGAACGCTCTCGTCGACCTGCGCTGCCTGACCATTTGCATTGGCCTGCTCGAGCGCGTCAACACACCTCTGCAGCAGAACTCGGTGTTCCACGGCCTTCTCCCCGACCTCATTGTGCCTGCGGTGCGAAACAAGCATGAGCCGGCTCTCCGCGACCAGGGCCTGGTGTGTCTCGGTCTGTGCTGCATGATCGACGAGAAGATGGCTGCGCAGTCGTTCGGGCTCTTCATCCAGCAGCTCACGGCCGCCGACGACGAGCTCAAGGTCAAGGTCGTCCAGATCATCTTTGACCTGTTCATGGTACACGACATTGGCACTCTCCTCACCGACATTCTCCCCATCGACCGCATAATAGAGCTTGTCCGCCACATGGTGCTCCAGGACGCGCCGGCGGTGCAGGCCGCGGCGTGCGAGGGTGTCGCCAAGCTCATGCTTGCGGGCATGATTGAGGACAAGGCGGTCTTGCAGACGCTCGTCGCCCTCTACTTCTCCCCCGACACGGCTGATAACCAACCCCTGCGCCAGTGCCTGACGTACTTCCTTCCTGTGTACTGCTACTCGGCCGTGGAGAACCAGCAACGCATGCTGGAGATCTTTTCCGAGACGTACAACCACCTCGCGACGTTTGCCGAGGACTACGGCGACACGCCAGATCTCCTCCCCCTCTCCCAGATGGGTCTCATGATGGTCGACTGGCTTGACCCCCAGAAAGCAGTGTGAGTTGTTTACGACACGCGAGCAATCTGACATCAGTGGAAACAACATCGACCACGGTATCCACCTTGACCTCGCGATCCAGCTGCTCAAGCTGTTGCTCGAGACGTCGTCGCGCGACTTCCGCAAGACGACGACCGGCTTCCTGTCCAAGCTGAACCTTCCAGAGGACGGGCAGGCAGAAGTGTGGAAGACCAAGGCGGCGTACCAGCTCATTGCGAGCGTTAAGGAGGTAAGAAACGACAGCGAGCACAGTGCTGACGGACAGAAGCGGCCATTGCCCGATGCCAGCTCGCGGAACGCGCTGCAGCGATTCGAGACGGCGCTGCTCAAGCGGTACCCCGAACTAGAGGGGTACGACGAGGACGCGTTCCGCACCGAGGGACACGAGCATGCCGAGACGCAGGAGCTATGGGACTACATTGACGACATGTGAGTAGTTTGAGTAATTTAGGAACGGGGTGTGGTGGACTAACGTGTGTTGCAGCGAGGACGCGCCCGAGAGCCCAGATAAGCGCAGGAGCCGGGCCACGTCACGACGAACATCAGCGACGCCTAGCGTGGCATCCGACTCTGACGCAACGCCCGTCAAGCCCCGACGGGTGCCTGCGACTGTGACCGAGGAGGATGAGGACGATGAGGAAGAGGACGAGGGCGACGACGACGTGGAGAGTATCCTGGACAGTGCCGACAGCGACTAGGAGATATACGTCCCAAATGCCATTTGTATCTAGTTCTGTCCGACCGGTTTGGGTCGTGGAAGGCCGTGCGCTGAAGACGAGGCGGACGGGTGGCTGAATGCGGAGAGGGGGGGCTCGAGAGCCGAGTGATGAGATCCAGACCACATGTTGTCTGATTAAGGTGGCGGTGACGTCGGCAGAAAGGAGGGCCCTCTATCCATTTGACTGCTTCTGTTGTGGCTTGATCCCTCCACCACCAACAAACGTCGTCTTCGCACCATCCACCAAGCCTCTTATCCCCCCCTTCTCGACCTAGTCCACTGCCGCCGCGCCGCCGCCGTCGTCGTCGCCAGCGCCGCGCCATGGCGGATATCTCCGAGCTGACGCCTCTGGTCCAGCCGGGTCCCTGCGTGCCACTCCAAATCCGCGCTGCCGAGCTCATCGCAGAGGGCGCGGGTATCTGCCTGAACCCGCCGAGCGTCGACGAGCTCGACCTGACACATGAGTTTGCGTCGTCGCTGTACGCGCTGCACATTGTCGAGAGACACGACCGGGCGCGTGGATCGGCGCGCGCGGCCGCGTTCCGCGCCAGCGAAAGCGCGCGCACCCGCGCAGCACTCCGCGACCACGCCCTCGCCACGCTCGACGCAGCTCTAGAGTACGTCACCCTCCCCGGCGAAGAGGGCAAGGACGACGACGACGACGACGTCCTCGTCCTCAGTAGGCCCCTCCCCGTCAAAGAACGCTACACTACAGGTAAGTTCGTCCTTTGCCGAGCTGGGCTGTGCTGTGCTTGTTTGTTGTGGTCCATTCCGCAACGAGTGACACACTCCCGCCCCCGGCCCCGGACCCGAACTCAGCCATCCCTTCGAGATGCATCGCACACCCCTGGTCGACAACGACGGACGGATGGATGGATGCTGACGGAACACACAGTCGCGGCGCTCCTGTCGCACCACACCACGCCCGGCGCCGTCCTCGCACACCCGCTCATCCGCGCCGCGCTCCCCCGTGCGTGGAGTCGTTCGCGCCGTTCCGCTCGCCGCCCCGGACGCGGCATCCGCGCCCTCCTCGACGGCGCCATCACTCCTGCGTGAGTACTCTGGTCCTAAAAACCTCCCTCGAGGTGGTGAGATTGCCAAGCGACGTGTAAGGCGTGCCTGCGTGACAGCGCCCTAGCGAGCGGCCATGGCGTCGAGTGTCCGCTTATCGTGCCCCGCCGCACTAGCGAGCGCGCTTGGCAATGCGGCAGTGGGCCCTGGCTGGTGCTGGGCTTGCGCGCGGTACGGCGTGCGGTACGCGATACGCGGTACTGGGCCTGCGCGGGGTGCTGGGCCTGCGCATGGTACTGGGCCGCGTGCGGTGCCGGGCCTCGCGCGGTGCTGAGCCTGTCACCTTCAGCACTGTATCCTTCCCCGGCAATGGGCTCTTGTGGCACTGGGCTTATCCCTCACGTATCCTTGAGCCCCCGCCGTCTCCCACGTCCCTTCACATACTCTACTTCCTGTGCTAACACCGCAGCCGCTCCCATGTGCTCGAGCTCGTCGCGCAGCTCGTCTTTATCGCCCTCACGTTCGTGACGGCCCTGATCCCGGACATCGATGTCAAGCCCGACAACTCTGAACCCACACAGATTGTGTGGATTGTGTGGTCATGGGCAACGCTCATGCACGTGAGTTGGCCAACACCGGGTATATAAACTGACGACAGACGCTCGTTGACGCGATCAACCGCCGGAGAGGCCCGAGCTCTACGGCGCACCTGTTCCTCATCCTCCCGGCGTGTCTGTCCGGAGTCATGATGCCTGGCGTTATCCCTGGCGTGGTCACGACGTTCGCGACGTTCCTTCGCGTCGTGAGCATTCCGTGCAGCGCGCTCGCGGTCGTGCTGCCTAGCGCCCCGTCGCTCCCCTTCTTGCTGCCTGCACGCCTGCTGCCGCTGAGTATCATGCTCGCGGGCATCCTCGCGCGTGGCGCCAAGGCCGCCGCACTTCTCATCCCGCTTGCCGCGCTGTTCTGGGCACTGCTAGCGTACGCACTCACGGGTGACGTGTGGCGGGCGGCGCCCAACGCCGCGAGCGCGTCGGGCCTGTGGACGTCGGCGTCCGAGACGGTATCGGCGTTTGCAAAGCGGGGCGGGGACGCAGTGGGCGCGCTAGGCGGGGGACCTATCGAAGTGGGCGTTGCGCCGTTCGAGACGCGCGTCGCGCTCTTCGTCACACTTGTCCTTGTCATTTTCCTCTCGGCCGCACTGTCAATCATGCGCGCCCTCGCGCCGAGTAACGAGCTGCACGACGGGACGTGGGAGGCAGAATACGGCCCTGCGATCGGACACGCGTCGCGCCGCGCCCTCGCCGCCGCTGTCGCGCGATACCTGCCCCCCTCGGCCGACTCGGTTCCGCCACCCCTTCCCCTGCCTATCCCCCTCAACATCCTCCTCCTCCCCTTCGACGTGCTCGCGGGCGCGTCGCTGATCGTGCGCTGGGGTAAACCGCCGCCGCACGCGCTCCGCGCCATCCGAGGCGGCATGAGCCTCCTCATCGTCGCCATCCCCTGTCTCGTCCTCGGACCCATCGCCATGTTCTTCCCCAACTGGTAGGCAACAGGCCCTTGGCAATTGTAGTAATCTCGCGCAAGGCGCACATGTACATGATGGACTAGGACGCCTGCCAGTGTGATGGGGCCATATGCCTACATTGGTGTAGATATCTACAAGGGCCGCGTCGCGGCCATACATCTAGTTAGGGAAACGCTCCGGGCATGGCATCCTCGCCTGGCGCATAACCAAAGTTGACGTCGCCGCCGTCGCGCAGGGTACCCACGACCTGTTCGTAGAGGCGGACGAGGTCGCGGAGCATTGCTGCGCGGTCCTCTGGATCCATCTCCTCCGGCTCGCGGCCTGCAAACTGGCGGAAACTCTCGCGCATCGGTTCGGCCCACTGGGCGGGGTCGCGCTGGTCGAGACGACGGACCTCGTCGAGAAACCGGTCGAGGACAGCAGCGTTAGGCACGCCGCCGCCTACCTCGTCGTGCGCGCCGCCCGCCGCGTGCCGGCGTGCCCGCGCGCCTAGCTGGCGTACCGACGCCATCTGGTCAAAGTACGCTGCGTCGTACGCCGTCTCCGCCGTGCTTGGCGGGAGCGGGTCGTAAGCGAGAAACGGGCGCTTTGCGATCACAGGCGGGAGGAAACCGAGCCACGACGTCGACTCGGAGCACAGCACGTGTCGGCATATGTTCAAGGGTACAGTCAGCTCGCCGTCAGCGCCGAGGTCGCGCGGTGTCTGGATAATCGCGTGTGCCTCTGCGCGTGCGGCGCGCGCAGCCCCGTCGTCAATGTCGGGAAGCGTCTTTGCCAGTGTCGACTCGAGCCACGCGAGGACCTTGGGTTCCTTCCACAACGCCTCGGAGCGCGCCACGTAGATGTGTGCGAGGAGGTGCAGCGCCGTCGTCGGTGAGGTCGTGTAGCCCGCCTCGACCTGGAGGAGAGGTTTGGTACGCGCTTCGGAAGGTATGTTGGCGCCGACCTTGTCGGCAAGCAGGACGACTACTTCAGGGAACGTCTTTATTGCCTGTACCAGCGCGGCCGTGCTCTTCTCGTGCGCCTTGTCCTTTCGCGCGTCCTCTTCTTGCCGCAGCGCAAGCGCCTTGGCCCACGCCATGCCCGGGTATCCGTACCACAACGCGACGGCGCGCGACGTCTCGCGCATCTCAAGCATCGACAGAAGCCACGAGCCCTGGTTCGCCTTGACAGCCAAAAAGTCGAGCCATAATGACGCGCCGTGCGGGTCGCCTTCGGGGTCGAGCGCCCACAGCAGCTTGCAAAAGTTGAATGCCGTGACCCAACATCCGCGCCGCCCGAGGTACGAGATGATGCGGTGCAGCGCAGTGAACATGGGCCGGTTCTCGACGTAGTCAAAGTCGAGGCGGCACGCACCGCTCTGCACGTTGAAGCCGGGGACAAGACACCGGTCAAAGGCGTACAGCGCCCGCTCCGCAAAGTCCGAGGCCGCGCCAATGTCGTTTTGCAGCCGGTACACCTCGCTCATCTGCAACAACGTGTCGACGTGCCAGGGGTATACTTGCAGCAGTGCCATGAGAGCGTTAGGGTCTGTCGGTCAGCTTAGCGACACGTTGTTATGACATACCGTGCGAGCTCGCCGCGCCTAGGAACTGCCTCTCAATTTCTCGCCACGCAGGCGAGTGCTCGAACGTGTACCACTTCTCTCCGGGGTCCGTCTGCTCCCAACCGCGCCGGTCGTACAGGTCCTGTACGGCCTCCTTGTCCATCTCGTGCATGTTAAGGCCGGCGAGAGAGATTGGAGGCGGGTACTGAGGCTTGGGCTTGGCGAGCGTGTAGCGCACCTTGGCGAGGGCAGCAGCATGTCGCCGGTTGCCACCTGTCGGCGTCGCAGCGGCAATCTGGTCTCAGCTGGTGTCGAGCGAGTCTACTCACAACTTTTGATCCAAAGAAGCGCCGCAGTTCGGCGTCGGCGTCAAGGTTCTTGGGGTCCACAGCCAGGAGGTTCCGGAACGCGAGGGCGGATTTTGGCGCGCTCCCCTCAGCGGCGTTCGCGCCGCCAGCCGGTGCGGGCTCGTCACCGTACTTGAGCTGCAACTCGGCAAGAGCGCGGTCCACCTCGTCCATTTCGTCGACATTTGGCGTCCCCGCGCCCTTTTTCCCCTTCTTGCCCTTGGCCGGCGTCGAAGTGCTGGACGGCGAGTCCGAGTCGTCTACCAGCGCAGCGGCCGGCTTCTTCTTCTTTGGTTTCTTCTTCTTGTTCTGGTGTCAGCTCACAAGAACAACCAACAAGCTCACCTTCTTCTTCACAGCTACCGGCGCGGCCTCTTCTTCCTCTGGCTCGTCTTCGGGTTCTGGCTCATCGCCACCTCGGAGCTGCCTGGTCAGCTTTGTGAAGAAGAAAAAAGCTCACTGCAGCGAACGGGTTTGCCGCCGACGGCGCGTCATCATCATCGTCACTCTCGTCGTCGTCTGGGGGTACTGGCGTGGCGCTCTTCTCTGTCGCTTTCAACGCCTCGAGCTCTTCGAGCTCGCGCAGCTGCCTCTTGTTCAGCCGCTTGGACATGCCGCGGCCGTTTTCGGTGCAAGTGAGTGTATGGAGTCGGAATGTTGGCTCGGTGCCGATGATGCATAACTCGACGTGATGAGGGTGGTGAACGATGATCCGGGATCGAGGGATCCAAAAGTGGAGGCCACGCGATTTGGGCGTGAAAGCCACGAGCTCCATCATAGGTCCTAAAGTGCCACAAAACTCTCAATATTCAAAACGCCGACGAAAGGGAAGCAAATTGGCAGTTTCGGTGGCAGACTGTCCCCCGCCCACAGAGTAACTGAAGCCTGGCACTCTGGCTCTGCCACGGCCGGTGCGTCCCTGCATACCAACCAACTTGTCGACTGTTCGTCTTCGTCCATCCATCAATCCAGTGAGCATCGCGGCGACGACGACCAGCGGCAGAAACAGCAATCACGCGTGCGGCGGATATCGGCAGGACATGGGAGACCTCTGCGCGTTGTCTACGCCCTCGGCGGAGTGGTCGAGCCAAAGTGGTTCAACCGTTGCGACCTTGTCCCGTCCGTCGACGTCGCGCGAGACACTGTTACGCTGCTGGTCGTCGTTGGCACCATCCCCTTGGCGTTGTGCTGACCATGCAGATAATCCTCAAAAGAGTCATCCACCATGGTGAGCATCGCGCGACGGGCGGTGCGGTTAGAGTTGGGCGCGGACAGGCATG
The DNA here is from genome assembly GCA_002335565.1 of Cutaneotrichosporon arboriforme. NCBI lineage: Eukaryota > Fungi > Basidiomycota > Tremellomycetes > Trichosporonales > Trichosporonaceae > Cutaneotrichosporon > Cutaneotrichosporon arboriforme. Next base: position 829,318 of record BEDW01000007.1, on the reverse strand, counting down.
GTGTGCAGACGACCATGCGCGCATGTGGTTGAAAGTGTTCCCTCCGCGCCCAGTCTCGCCAGCACTACAGCCTCGACCCCCACGACGAGGCCAACTTTCTAACGTACAGGCTGAGATCGAGCGCGCCTACCGCAAGCAGCACCTCTTCCAGAACGCCAAGGCGAAGGGTGCGTAGAGACTCCTTGTGTCGAATGACGAGTTGCTGACATGTCCCCGTTCTTGAATCTTTGTGTGCGCGTTCTACATTCTGTCTGCCTCGTCCTCTTCGCGTTATCGACTTGTTCCGCCCTCTTCGCGGTGATCAATCGTTGTGCTGTCGCGTGCCAACTTTTTCCGCCGCACCAAACAACCTATCCTCGACGTCCTTTCCAACTCTGGCTTTGTTCGTCGCTCTCCTCGCTCCATGATTGCGGACTCGACGTGCAGGCGGCAAGAAGGTTGCCACCAAGACCCGCCGCTGGTACAAGGACGTCGGTCTCGGCTTCAAGACCCCCACTGAGGCCATCAACGGCACCTACATTGACAAGAAGTGCCCCTTCACCGGCGACGTCTCGATCCGTGGCCGTATCCTCACCGGTGTCGTCCACTCGACCAAGATGACCAACACCATCATCCTGCGTCGCGAGTACCTCCACTTGTGAGTCGGCCTCTTCCCTCGGCCCCTGTGAGACTGGCGTACTAACTCGTAGCGTCCCCAAGTACCGCCGGTACGAGAAGCGCCACAAGAACCTTGCCGCGCACCTCTCGCCCGCTTTCCGTGTTGAGAACGGTGACCTCGTCACTGTCGGCCAGTGCCGCCCTCTCTCCAAGACCGTCCGTTTCAACGTTCTCCGTGTCACCAAGAACAAGGCGGCCAAGACCTTCACCAAGTTCTAAGCGTCATGCGCTGGGCCTTGTAGGGGATGTGTAGGATTGATGCATCGGCATTGGACTAGCGTGCGCGCGGGGGGAGTAGATGTGCACATGTGTGTAGGGGCTGGTATTCTGCAATTCTGTGCGAGCTGTGCGCGAGCTGCGGAGGATGTAGAGGCGTCGTGCTGCAGGAGTAGAAGATTTCTACAGTCGAGGTTGGGTGGATCGTTTCGTCTGATTTGCTTCCGCTGTGCCACGCGAGATGACACCGTGGGTTCGCGAGTTCGCGGTTGTGTTCGGCGCGAAGCCCTAAGCGACTATGAACACATTGCATGCCACTGCACGTACTGCACACTCCCTGTCGACCAACACAACCAGCACGATGTCGCGCCGTGCCGGAGGCCCGCAGACGCTCGAGTCGCAGCTCAAGCCGATCCTAAGTCTGATCGAGCAGGATCCGCCGAATGCGTACTCTGCGCACCAGAAGGCGCTGACGACGACGGCGCGCCTCGTGCGCAGCGGAAAGGGGGACATGGCGATAGATGTGCTGAGCACGGCGGCGCGCGAGCTGCTGAAGCGCGGCGAGGCGGCCAGCGGCTCAGAGCTCGGCGTGCGCATGGTCGAGGTCATGGCTGAGATTGGCGTCCCCGTCGACGACCAGGCGCGGGGTGAGGCAGAGTACACGACGGGCCAAACTTGCTGACTCGTAGCTAAAGTCACGCAGCTGCTCGCACTCACGACGCCTGCGGGCCCGTGGCGCAAGAAACTCGCAGACGCCGCCGTCAAGTGGTCCACCGCTGGCGGGTGCGCCACCGGCGACCCCACGCTGAACCAGTACCTCGGCGAGCTCAACTACAAGGGTGCGGTCGTAGGGAGGGGTTTTGGCTGACGACAGACGGACTGTACGAGGCTGCGGAACAGTACCTCCTCAACGCGGGCAAGCGCGACTCGGGCACGCTGTTGGCGGACATGATGTTTGAGTGGGGCGACAAGGGCGTGCAGGACCCGGGTCCGTATGCCGTGCGCGGCGTGCTCCCGTAAGTCTTTCGAGTTGGAGTTGGTAACAACGCTGAGTCTAGATACCTGGCAATGGCACCACCAAACGTCCTGGCCGCGACGGCGTTTTTGCAGCGCTACCTCTCTCTTCTCTCTGCGCCGTCGGCGTCCTCGGCGTCCATGTTCCTCGGCGCCGCCGATGACAATGTCCAGATCACGACGTCGCCGACCCTCAATTTCCTCCAGCTCGCGATTGCCACTGTGCAGCGCGCGCCCGCGCCCGGCGCCAGCGCCGTCCAGGCCCGCGGAACGGACGGAGGCGTCGCGCGTGATTGGCAGCAGCTCGTCGCCCGATACCGCCGTATTGCCGGGAGTAGTGGTGTCCTTGGCCAGAAGGAGGTCGACGAGGTGAGTCTGTTCAATGGCGCTCTGCGTCGTAGTGTGATCGGCAGTGGTCAGAGTACGCCCGTCTAGAGAGCGGAGAGGTCACTCCTAGTGATGCTCTGACGCCGTCACGTTTGTGAGACGAGTGCCAAGCTGGCTTGTGCTCAGGACCCGTCACACAACGCTCCAGGCCTACTTGCCCCTTCACATCCCGCGCATCGGTAACAACAGCTAACGCGCGCTAGGTCCTGCAGCACATCTCCACGGCCGTGTTCCTCATCCAGCCGCCGCGCGGGGGCAACGACATGCTGCAGAGTTTGATGGGGTCGCTGCTGGGCGGTGGCATGGGCCGCTAGGGCCTCTGTCTGATGGCATAGGTAGAGAGTCGACTACGAGAGCGTACCGTGTGAAGTCATGCACGTGGATAATGGGCAACCTGGGATCTCCGGCGCTGCCAGACACTCGGGCCCGCCAGGCCCGAAAGGTTGAATCGGCTCATTCAGACTTGGGTTGCGCGTGTGTGCTTGTGCACGGTGCGTCATACCGTCCAACCCCGGAACCCAACCCTGCGGCTCCCGCTTCCACAGCGCGGCAAATGCGTGGGTGTATCTGGGCACCAAGCTGCACCAAGCACAATGGCTTGGCCTCAATTCCGGTGCGGACAGCACGGCACAGGTGGAACTGGAATCTGCCGTCCGTAGCGATGGAGAGACATGGGTTGGTTTGGTTTGTTTGGCGTGTCGCGCGACCCACAGCTCACAGGCGCTGGTCGATCTCCTCCCCTACGTCCCGCTGCGTTATCAGCAGCGTACTTGTCCTAGCGCCGCTGCAACCGATGCACGCGAAGCGTTTCTAGCACCTGCATGTGCGTTGGGAAGTGCGAGTGGGGGGCATGCGTCATGGCTCGTGGTTTCTGGGCGTGGCGTCGTGCGTAAGGAGGTAGCACAAACAAGAACGACCGCACCCCCGGTCAGAACAAGAGCACATGACATGGTGTCCAAGGTTGGTGGGTCTAAGGTGGCGGGGTCGGTTGATACACCCGGCACAACAAGGTGCAGCGAGGCATGTTCACATGACCTCTTGACTCTGGCTAGCAACGCGCGCAGCGAAGGGGGGCAGAGGAGGGGGACGAGGGGCTAGGCTACGCGCCGAGTCAATACACACGCACACGCATTCACCCATGCACTGCTCGTGTAACCGGGGCTCGCCGGTCGTGGACAGTATAAAGCCACGCGCTGATTGCGCCATCATCCTCTTCTCTTCATCCTTCGTGTTCACTACAGGAAGCAGACGACTGCCACTTACCCCCCCACTACCCACTACCCACCGTATACCTCGTACGCTACCCACCACCACCCCCTAACCCTAACCACAATCATGGACGCCCTCGGTACCTCGCCCACTGAGTAAGTCGAGCCACCCCCCCCTCTCTCCCCGCCAGCCTCCGTACCAGCACCATCCACCGTCACCGACCCATCCCTTCACCCCTCCCCCCCTCTCCCGCACGCGACCCCGCTGACACCTAGCTCGACCTCGTCCAGTATGTCCCTGCGTGTCACACGAGCGCCCACCTAACCACCCCACAGTCGAGATCAACGACGCCCTCTTCTGCGAGCACGGCAAGGAGGTCTGCGAGCCCTGTGGCTACGATGGCCGTGAGGGTACGTCGTCGCACTGGTGATGCGCGCCCCCATTGACACCTCAGACAACGACGCCGTGATGGGCTTTGACTCGCTTCCCCGCGCCCCGCTGGAGATCCCAGCGTACTACAAGAACGCCAAGGACAACCAGATTGTGTGCAAGGCCCACGCCAACAACGAGTGCAAGCAGTGCTGTGAGTCCACACCTCCCTCTCTCTCTCCACTGTCATTCCATGACACCATCCCTGCCCCCCGGTGGCGAACGAGGGCAAGTCTGGGGACCCGGGATGACACGCCGTGGGCCCCATGGGATTGACCCAGGCCGTCTACCAATTGGGCCGTGTGCCCACCTTGGCTCTGCCCTAAACCATCACAATTCCCTTGGGCGCCATGCCTCATCCCTTCCCCCCACCCACTCTTCCCCTCTTCCCACACCCCTGAACCCCGCATTGAGCCCCACAATCACTGTTCCTGCACCCAGGCGCACGAAGTCCCAGCTCTGTGCCCAAAGCGTCGACTCGAGCCGCCCGCCGCCCAGAGGCAGAGGTGTAGATCGCAGTCGATCGCCCTGGATAATGGGGTTGGCCAGCGTCTCCTCACCCAAAGCGCTTCGCTTCGGCCAAGGCCGACGACGTTCCACGTCTCCGGTCCTTGCCTGGCCCTACGCAGCGCTGTTTGGTCTCCACCATCATCACCCCCCACTTAAATAAGCCCTATCTCTCCACTCACCACCTCGCGAGAGCACTGCTAACGCCAAGTCAACTGGCGCAAGCAGATCACCAAGCTGCACAAGGAGAACAAGAAGAACAGCAAGAAGAACAAGGGCGGCGACGGCTCCAACTTCTAACGACCTCGACCACGATAGCATTGGCATCACATCCGCATAGAGTCCTCGTTTCGGCAGGCTGAACGGTGTGTGCGCGCGTGTTTCCGAGGTCATGGGGAGTCCAGCCTGTCTGCGACGAGAAGAGAGAGTCCGGACTGTTGTGTAGTAGCTTAAGAAGTAAACCAAACTGTGAATGAACAAAGTTGTACGGTGATGATGTTGGTGGCAGGGTCGTGTGAACATGCTGCGGAAATATGCTGCGAGGGCATGGTGCGTGGTTGAGTCTGCGGCGACGCTGTGTCGAGGTCAGAGTAGGCCAGCTATCGTGTGTGCTGTGGTGGAGTGCCGCTCTGTCGTGAGGCAGGTTAAGCATCTGGTGACCCAAGCGACAGACATGTGCACGATCCCAGCATGCGTTTCCGCAGAGGCAAGTCGCCACACACAATGCAACCCGCCACAACACCTCCCGAACGACCACATACTCTCGCCATAGATACAGTACATAGAGAAGCACACTCCCCTCCCCTCTGGAGAAGCGCGAGGATGCCACAAAATAAGATAAGATACGGTTGAATGACGCGACGCCGATCACGCCGTCATGTGATGCTGGCGCGCCACAAAAACAGTCGCGGGGGACACATGACCGATTATTTCCACCATGCAGCTCCACTGCGAGCGTCTCGTGTTTCAGCTTGGGGCGCAGTGGTTGGCAGTCGAGTGAGGCGTTACTGTAGGCGTGGCGATGCTGCGCCGGTGGACTCTCGAGAAAGGACGGAAGTGTTCGTGCGGGCCGGGAGCGACTGTGCTGTACCTACTGTACCGTACAGTCTTCTCGTAGCCAGTCCTTCGTAGTGCTCTCCTGCCCCCCGTTTTCTCCAACAGGTTTTGGAGACGGGCGTTGCGCGAGTGTGGCGCCGCCGTGGAAGGACAGGCGAGCGCAAGCGTATTTTTGTACGGTAATGTACTGTACATGCTGTATTTACATGTGTACCCTGTGTTGCAGCTGGGGTCAACCGCACGCTTCTCGGTCTTGCTTCTATCCACGTACTGAGCCCTTGCGAGGGGCACGATTACTACAGTAGGTGTGATGTACAGCACGGCTGCCCGAGGCGGCGACAAACGGCCGCAAGGCATGGCTGTCGGTGGGTTGTTGAATGTCAGGTTTACAACGAGACGTGCATGCCGCAGGAAGGCGTGACTCGAGAACCGTCAGTGAGCGACGAGCACAAGGCGAGCACCAAGCTAGACCTAAATACAGTACATACACGCACAATAATACAAACAGGAAAGCAGGGCTACAACACGGGCGCCTTCCAGTCCTGGAGCGCGAACGCGAGCATTCCCCACAACTCGCGCGTCTCGGGCGTTTCGCCCGCTTCGCCAGCGAGTGCGCCGACACTGCGCCGCAGCGCGCGGACCTGGGTACGCAGCGTGTCCGCCACGGAATGCAGGCGCGCGACCTCGTCTGTTTCAGCGGCAGCGTTCCCTTTATCCTCTACATTAGTCACCCCCAACGACTCGTCGTCGGCATTCGCCTCGGCCTCGTCTTCGTCGTCGTCGTCCGAGTCAAGGTCCGCCTGTCTGCTCCGCCGCCGCCGGTCGTTCGGCGTCGGCAGACGCACGCCGACCGTCGTGCTCGCGACAGCGAAGAGGTCCTCCGCAACGCCGAGGATCGCGTCGACGTTACGTTCACTCGACTCGGTCTGGGATCAGTCCTGCCGTGGTCACTGGGAAAACTCACGCTCGCGTGCAGGAAACACAGGCGGCGCAGGCCGCGTGCGCTGTCGTCAGTAAAAACCAAAACAAAACACGGAATGACGTACTGTTCCAGCTCGAGGTTGACGAGCGCATGGAACGACACGTCCTCGCTGATGGCGGCACGGTGCCGTGCTGTGCGTATCTCCACCACGCTGTTAATCCATATCCACAGCGTACTGCGCGTCAGCGCGACCCGCGCCCGTACTCACTCTAGCATCCACGCCGCCGCGTGCCGGATACGTCGGAGCGGCACGAGCACGTCCATGCGTCCCCCTGCCTGCAGTTCCGCGACCCCCCTCGCGTGCAGCAGCAGCTTACGAGCGCGGAGTAAGCGCAAGAGGAACGTGAACACGTCCGAGCGCAGGTCCATCGATGTGCCTGTAAACACCTGTGACAGTGGGAAAGGAACCTGGCGTCAGCTCGTACTCCATTGACATTGGAGCTCACGAGATAGTCGACGCGAATGTCGGCGAGGTCGGCCCTTGTCCGCCTCTGGGTACGGGCACGCACGCGCGACGCGTTCATCCACGTCGCGTCGTGCGTCTCAATCGCGTCGGTGAGCGGGTGCGTGAGCAGGTGGAAGTCGGCCCACGGCTTGCCGCTGTGCATCTGGGCAAAGAGCCATTCCGCCCAGTCATCGAGCACGTCAAAGCCGCGCATGAGCGTGAGCCCGTCAATTGCGCGCAGGTGTTCCTGAAGCTCGCAGTCCCACTCCAGCACCTTGATGAGGCGCCGCTGGCTGTCCTTGCTGATTGGCTCGACGTAGTCGCACAGCGCGCGCTTCATGTCGTCCGTGTCGGGGGAAACGACACTCGCGAGGGGCAGCCATTCGACGACACTGTCGTCCTGCGTCGGCAGGCTGTGGAGTAGCCCCCGCGACTTCCCCCCCTCAAGCACATCAAACTGGACGTCTTCCAGCCATGTCGGCCACCCTTCGGCGCCGACGACAAAACCCGCTTCCCAAAAGTCCTCGTCGGCCCATGCAGAGTCGAGGTCACGGGTGATGAAGAACTCCGGTCTGAGCCGGCGCTCGTCGTCGTCGTCCTGCAGCGCCAAGTCGGCTTCCTGGCTCACGAGACTCTCGGGGACAGGCATGCCGCGCACAAGCCAGTCGCCAAGCATCTCCCACATTGGCGCCGCTGTCGTGAGGAAGACACGCTTGAGAACAGGCCGAATCAATTCGCTGACCGGCGAGCAAATGGCTGCGTAAAGGGCGTTCAGCAGCGCAACGGGCGAGGAGACAAGCGGGAGCAGCTCGTAGAGGTAGTCGAAGCTATCACCAAAGCGTTGCACAAACTGCCGCTCCAGCACAAGCGGAGTTGCCGGTGAAGGTGACGCGTTGTTACCCATAAACGCAGCTTCCTGCTCGGCAACCCAGGACACAAGCTCGCGCAGGACGGTTTGGCACGCTGCACTAAACGCTTCTGCTGTCTGTGATCGGGCCGGAGGTGGGTGGGACGTCGGCAGCGGGCGTGTCACCTCAGCAACCAGCGATCTCAAACGCCCGGCTTTTGTAGCGTGCCTCGCAAAGATGTCTAGGATTCCCTGCAATGCTAGAGGGGTGAAAGCCGCGACGTTGGGGTGGCCACGAACGACCTGTTGTCAGGCGAAGCCTCATGTGAGACCTACTGAACACCTCCCGTCGTCGGCAAATACGAACATGACGCCAGGACGCCCAGAAAGGGCAAACAGGAGTTCACGCTGTAGCTCGCCGGCACTGATCGCGCGGGGGTCCTTCCGGTCACGCAACGCCGGCGACGCAAGTGCAGGCACTGAGCGAGTAAGCGATCAAGTCAGCAATCAACCCACCAGACGACAGCGCTCGCCATCCATGCAAGTCGTTTCGCGCCGGTACGTCACTCCCACCCGTGTGCCAGTACGCGTCTGCTTCGAGGTCTCTTAGCCGCAGCTTGGCGAGCAGGAGCCGCTGTTCTTCTTCAGCGCGTCGAAGGACTTCTGCCTCGCGCGCGGCTCTAGCGGCGGTCTTGGCTGGCGGGGCCTTTGCCGCGGGCGTGACAATCTCCTCCTCGCTCGGCGACCAGCTCGCGTCCGACCCGCTGTCCGTCCACCCCTCGCGCACCTCCTCGTCGTACCCCGGCTCCGAGTCGTCGCTGTCGTCGCCCATTATCTCGCGAAACAGCTTCATGTCCGAGTGCGGCGACGCCGGCGGGCGTGCGAGGTACTCCTCCGCAAACGCCTGCGTCTTTTCACTCGGAGGCTGGGACAGCTCCAGCTAAACAATCAGCCAGGTAACCACTTTCAGAGGTAGCGTACGAGCAGGTGCACATGTTGAGGAAGGTTGGAGACCTGCAGCGGGAGGTTCTCATCCCACATTGTCCCCCCTTGCCGGCGGTGCTGCTCGAGCTTGCGCACGAGCTGGTCGTGCGCGTCGGCCACGTCGTCCTGCACACGGATACGTGCCGACCGCGACAGCCTGTCGTCAGCGGCTAGCCTGACAGAGGATCAATGTCACCCACCCCTGTAGTGTCCTGCGCACGTCGGTCCATTCGCGGCGCATACCGCCCGTCGCGTTTGACTTTATCTGCGACGCGACGCGACGTGCCATCGTCTCGTGCTGCTCTGGCGTGTCGGCCATGTCGGGCCGCACGGCCTCGACGAGCTGCCGCGCAAGACTCATCATTGTCCCGGCGTTGACGCTCATGGCGACGGAAGTGGAGGCATCAACAATCCGGAGGTTGGCAGCTGAACGCGTCTGGCAAAAGGGCAGGCACAGGACACTGACCCACGCGAGACGCTGGGTGGCGGGGATTTGCTCCCGCCGTTTCAGGGTCCATAGCAGGTGAGGTCAACCAGCCACCTGTGGCCCAACCTGCAATGCTCATGAACCCAACCGACGTAATCTCATCGAAGTGTTCTTGCTCTTTGTCGACATCACCTCTGACTATCTTGTCAGTGCTCATCTCCTCTCATCACCATTGCCATCGAGCAGAGAGCTGTCATCTCACCACGCATCTACCTACTCCGATCTTATCATCATGGCGCCAAAGCGCAACACGAAGCAGTCTTCGGGCTTGACGCAGGTGAGTGGTTGCACAGACGTCGGCGTTGGTATTGTCGACGCTAACATCCCAGCCGACGCTGTCGTTTCAGACGAGGTTGCGGACAGCCAGTGGTGCCAAGGCTGCCGCAAAGCAGAGCGGTGTGACCAAGGCTACGGCGGCGCCCGCCGTGCGTCAGAGCGGCTCGGCCTCGGCACGCTCGTCGCTAGACGCCACGCCCCCACCAACCAAGAACGAGGAAGTTGTCGCTGCGAAGAAGGAGGCTGTCGTCGAAGCGCCCAAGCCCAAGGTTCAGGAATTGCCGAAACTGGACCCCAACGGCAAGCAGTGGAACGGACTGTACAAGGAGGCCAAGGCCGAGATAGGCGGTATGCCACCTAGTAAGTCCTTTGCACGTGGCAGATCTGACCGTCCCCAGTCCACGGCGAGAAGGACAGCAAGGTCGACAGTGAGTCGTGCATCACCTGGCTGTCGCTGACATGTAGACATCCTGCGCGTCTTTGACATGACTTCGAAATACGGCCCGTGTGCGGGCATGACGCGCCTGCAGCGCTGGGAACGGGCCAAGAAGTGGGGCCTCAACCCACCAGAGGAGGTATGTGGCGCTGGGCAGCGTGGGAGAATGGCGCTGACACCATAGATCAAGGAGATCCTCCTCACGCAGCAGGGCGAGAAGGACCCCGTGTACCGCGAGAGTGTTCTGTACGGCTGGGTCTAGGTCCCGTCCTCGCGCCGGCCGCTGTATGATAGTGTAATAGTAGTAGCTAGATAGGTATATCTGTCGATAGGGCCGTAGGGCCATATTTATGTATGAAGGTAGCTGTGACAGCTCAACCTCTACTTTGTTATCACCATCATGCTATTTGCCGTGGTCAGCAGCGGCGAATCGGTAGCTGGCAGTCACCGCCGCAGACAGGCACGCCTAGCCTCAACGATAGAGGCCGTGGTGATCACTGCTGACTCAGGGAAGTAAGCACCCGGAAATGTATGTGCGGCAACCACTGTCCGCCGATGATGGACATTGTGGCCGATGACCGGTCTCGATGTCTCGGTTGCACGATACGAGAGGTTGCTTTGCTCAGTCAGAGTGTGGGTCGTATTCAGCATACCGTTCGCGTGCTCGGGCTGCGTGGTCACCAGACTGTGCCTCAATGTCTCCGGAAAATGGTCCGCCGGCGTCCGAAGCGTTCCAGAGCTGGGCGTGCACGGTGTCCAGGGATGTGTCCATGCGTTGCAAGTGTATGTGCACCGTGGCAAAGGCCGTAGAGAATGCGACTCGACAGCGGCAGCTGACAACTGCACATCGAGGACAACAACTAGACGTACAGACGTTGTTGCTGCCAAGAACTGGGTTGCGAAAATGTTTACAGGGTTCAGTCAACTTTTGGAACGGCGTCTCTGTGCAACCTCTCCAACACTGCAGACGGAGGCAGGGGCAAGTTGGACAGCTGCATGTCCAGGGGGGAGGACACAGATAGAGAGCAAGTGACTTGTCAGCAGAAACAGAAGAGTTATGGTTGAGCCGTTGCGCTCGAGCACTACTGAGGACTGGTGGGTGGTGGTGTTGGTGTGGTGGCGGGAGCAGAGCGGGGCGAGGCGTGGCCGGTTTGTACCCAAAGTAGTGGGCGCGGCTTCGGGCTTTATACAATCCCATCCTATCACAGTCACTGCGCAACACCATCTTGTTGTCCTCGACTCGGTCCTCGTCGTCAAATCCCCACTCTCCCTCTCGTTATCAAAGGACCGAGGCCTTTTTCTCCATCCAACACACACCACAAAACCCCTTTGTGGGTTCCAACCGCACACCCCCACAGCCACCGTCTCACCATGGACCCGGCTCTCCTCCAGCGAACGTCCCCCGGCGACGATGCCAAACCGGCCCTCTCGCCCACCAACTCGGTAGCCGGGGCCGGAGGCGCCGCCGCCGCCGCCAACATGTCTGCTCCGGCGGCAGCAGCGTCGACGCCAAACGACACAAACGGCGGCGAACACCCCGGCAGCGGCAAGAAGGCATCGTTTTCGGCGTCCCAGACGGGTGCGGATGCAGGTGCTGACGAAGACGCCGAAATGTCAGACGGTATGGGTGGTGAGGGCGTCAAACGACCACGTCTGCGACTTGCGCATGCATGCGACCGGTGTCGTAAGCGCAAGATTCGCTGCGACACACAACAGCCGTGTGGGCCGTGCTCGGCAACCAAGAACGAGTGCACGTTCAACACGCCCAGTCGACGCGTAGCCAAACCCAAGGGCTCTGCGTCGCGCTCGTCGTCGACTTCGGGTGTCAAGCGCCCACACTCGCCCTCGCGCGGCAGCAGCTCGAGCTACCAGGCGTCCCTTGAGGCGCGCCTCGCGACACTAGAATCGCTCCTGCGCGACGTGCCGCCAAACGTCCACAACGCGTACCTGTCCACATTGGATGCGCGCCTCGGCGCCGGCCAGGGCGTCGGGATAAACCAGGGCAAAGGCGACGGCGTCGGTGTCGCCGCTGAAGCCCTCCTTGGCGGCACCCCTACCGGCCGCGGCGCCTTTGGCGCGCCGTCGCCGTCGTTCAGCCCTGCCTTTGGTGGTCTAAAGGCCGATGCCACTTTGGGTCCCGCTTGGGCCACCGGTGGCGGACTATCGGCGGCATGGGCCGGTGGCAGGGGTCTGCGCAGGCGCGACGAACGTGCATCGCTCGACGAAATGACACGTCGAATGGAGCACCTCAGCTTCTTTTATGAGGACGAAATCGGCCAAGCCAAATGGCAGGGTAGGTCGCGTGACTGGCTATTCGGATTGTGCTGATAACAGGTGCGACCTCGGGCTTCCCATTGTTGGAGATGTTGACGGCTGCCAACGCGGGCTCTGACGAAGAGGAGGAAGACCAGCCGTCGCCCGCGTCGATTGTCGAAGTGAGGACCGGCCGTGCGGGACCCTCACCGCATCCCGGTGGCCGCCGCGCCAGCTCGGTCGGCGGTATCATGACTGGCCGCAGGTCACACTCCAAGGCGCGCTCGTCAAGCGCCCACAGTACCAGACGCGAGCGCTTCTTCCCCGACCGCACGCCGCGCCCACACCAGACGCTCAACCCAGAAGCCAGCTGGAAGGTCATCACGGGCGTCATTCCACCAGATCTTATGGACACGCTCGTCCGCTGCTACCTCTCGACTAGCCACCTGCTATGGCCATTCCTGCATGTCCCGTCGTTCCTGGCCGACTACGCCAACCCACAGCAGTGGGGTGAGCCAGGATTCGCGTGCTTCATCGTGGCGGTCTGCACCCTGTCGTCGCGGCATGTCGACGATCCGCGTGTCCGTGCCAACCCCTCGGACCCTTCGACGGCGGGCAAGCAGTACTTTGAGCTCTTCAAGAGGCTGCGCGATTTACCATCTGCGGACAGACCGACGCTGTATTCAATCCAGGCGGCGTTCCTCGCCGCAATCTACGCCTTTGGCCTGGGCAACTTGAGCAAGGCGTTTGCGCTCCAGGCGGAGAGCGTCACGCTATGTCTGGACGGTGGTCTTCACCGCAGTGTGGACGCTTACGACCACTTCAACGCGGTCGAGGCCGAGACACGCAAGCGCACGTTCTGGTCCATCTACTCGTGGGACAAGCAGTCGGCCGCGCTGTTTGGCCGCCCGCCGATTATCCACCTGCGCGACTGCGACGTCACCGAGCCGCTCATTGTTGACGACGAGAACCTCTCGGTGGACGGCGTCATTGAGCAGCAGAACCCCGAGTCGAGCCGGATGTGCGCCTTTGTCGCTGCCATCCGCTTGCATGTGGTGCTGGAGGGCGTGATCGACTCGTCCGTTCAGGCGCCTGCGTTCCCGCCGGGATCGTTCCTGGAGCAAGCCGCCGCGACCATCGCTAGACGCTCCCCACAGACCGAGTCCCTCCGCGACGAGGAAACACTGCTTGAGGAATGGACGAGAATTCTGCCAAAGTACTGGAAGTACGACTCGGACACGGCAAACTCGCGTGACCCCATCCGCATCACGCAGGCCGAACGTCTCCATTGCCTGGAGCATCTGGTCAAGATGATCATCTACCGTCACCGCTTCTCTGGCTTTGTGCTCATGCCCGCGGCGACTGTCGAGGACCGCGCGCGCCACCTTGAGTGGTGCCGGCGCGCCATGCAGTGCGCACTGACCATCATCGCCGACCACGTCCACATCAGCCAGCGCGGCATGATGACCTACTATGGCGTGCACGTTATCCACCAGCTTGCGCAGGCCGGCCGCACCCTCGTCGCGGTCGTGCTCAACTGCAAGAACCCAGAGTTCCGCCCCTTGATCTCGTCGTCCATCGAGGGCCTAAGATCATGTGTTGGTCTGCTGCGGCGCTTCAGTGGCCGCTACCTTTGCGGTCTGCGCTCTGCTGACATCATTGACGAGTTTTGCCGCGGTACGTTGCATCAAACACGTGTAGCGCTAGTTCCATGCTAATTTTGCACAGTGTGTAATATTCCGGTTGATTCACCTCGCGTCCCCGACTCGGCTGGTCGTCCGTCGCCAGCTTGGCTACGGCCGGTTAGGAAGCGCGCGTCCCTGTCGCCCGCTCCGTCCGCGCTTCGCCACTCCCGCGCCGCCGAAGATCTCCCAATGATCCAGCAGGACATCATGTCTGGGCCAGACATGACCCCCGGCGGCGCTTCCAACGCAGGCATGCCAACCGACCTGGACGCGCTCTTCAACACGTCAGAGTACTTTGACCTGTCTGCCGCGATGGATGCAAACTCGCCTGCCAACGCCACGAAACCAATGGGATCTAACCCGACGCTGGGAGCAAACTCGCTTCCAACGTTTGGGTCGTCTCTGGGCGAGCCGTCTGCGCCCTTTGACAGGCTCGAGACGCTGTCGCCAAACGAGAACCTTGGGGGTCTGGGTAACATTCTGCAGCAGCCACATCAACAGCCGCAGCAGCAGCAGCAGCAGCACCAACAGCAGGCGTTTGTCCACACGCCACCCACCAACGGCATGGAGGGCATCCAGTTGAATGGATCTGGAGGCGACGCGACGCTCGTCGCAAACGGGGGCGCGGGTGGAGGGTCTGGCGACGGCAGTTCGAACCAGGGCTTGTGAGTAGAACTGAAACTGGGCCGGGGCCGGTATGGCCCACTGCTGTGCATGAGATGGGCCCCGGCCTACCAAGTGGCAAAATGTGGCCCCGGCCTGGCGATGGCGCGCTGTATGCTAATGCGACACAGATCCGCGGCCACTATTCTGAGCCTCTTGGAGGAGGGCACGTTTGACTATGGATCCATCTTCACAGACCAGGCTCCACTGCACGATTTTGATTTCCGATCGGGCCTGGTCCGCGACTCTTCGGGCACGAGCATGAACATGGGGGGCGCGTGAGCACCGCGGGACCCACGACAATTTTCCGGGATCATCATAGACCAGCAGCGCAGCACATGTATTTCCTGTCTTAATTCCAGCCGGGCGCGCAGCCCAAACATGGTGGGGCGCAGGTTTTGACGTTTTCGGAATGGCGCGTCAGCTGGTCAGGGCGGGTGCGAAGTGGATCTGCGGACCTGCGGCCGTGACAGCTCCGGCTCCGGTTGCAAGCTGTGTCGCCTGACAACAAGGACTCGGGTGGAGCAGAGTTAGAAATTTGCGCACACGACAACAGTAGTAGTGTGAAGGAGTGGAGCGAGTCGTAGAATACCAGCTAACCAGGTGCTGTAATGGAAGCGGTGCCTGTGTTCGGTTACAGATGCGTAGACCATCCTTGTTCGGGTGGGTATGCGTCGTGCGTCGCCATGTTGGTTCATCCCATGGGCAGTTCATGACGTTGCTCGTGTGCTGGTGCGCTGGTGCGCTGGGTAGATCGGCCCGATGGGCGCGTGTGCCGTGGCCAGAGTGGCCGGTAAGATCGCCGGAAGGATCTTGCAGGATCTTGCAGCGTTTGGGTATCGAGACGACGCGTCCGTCGCTGGGGATAAATCCCTTAGAGTTAAGGGGCGGGGTTGACCCCGTGACGTCAAAGTGTGGAGCAAGCGATAACTCGGGCTGTCACCAGGACTTTTCCTGTCGCGATCAACTTGCCTGCCCTGCACGAGGCGGGGAACAGCGCCGCGCGAGCGCCCGCCCGCATGAGCCCGGGCAGGGACCGTTGCACGCTTGAAGCGGAAAAGCCCTACGCTATCGGCCGTGTACCTGTTGATTGTTCGATTACATCCTCACGCCCACATTCGTGACGATCACTTGGGGGGGTTGCATGTCGGAAAATACGCTCACCGCGTCATGGTTCCCGGGCTCGTCCTATGCAGCGCCACCTGTGTGCTTTGGGCGCTGCAGCACTGAGACTGGCAGGCCGTGCATATTGGGGGCAGGTGTGGTACGTTGTTAATCGGGTCTGACGCGCAGAGTGGTATCAAGGGTTTGTCTGCGTATGGATCGGGAGAGCCGTATCAGTGGGGCCACAGGGGCACGCGCTGCAACTGCCGCATCACACGCCAGCTCTACAAGCGCACTTGCTTCCACTGGGTAATGTTGAGGTTCGGCACCTCACTGCGCCCCTGCCGGACGCCGGACCCCAAACGCCGCGCATCCGAACAGCAACCTTTTTACGACCTCACGTCTCGCAAGCCCTTACCTGACCCACCACCCCTGCCTGATAGTGGCTGTCTGTACCTTTGGCTCCTCGTTATATACCGTACCGATAGCCAGAGTTGTTCATCACTGTACCCCCTCCCACTAACACGAGTTGCCATGTACTTTGAGACGACACCACCGCCTTTCGAGCGCTCACTAGAGGAGCGTATCCCGCCCAGCCCGTCCTTCCCCTACGCCCAGTGCTCGATGTCACTGAGCCTGCCTACCGCCACACGTAGCTCGTCGGCGCCGACCACAGCTCACCCCCCAGCCACGGCCCAGGCGACACATAGCCCAGCGTCGCCGCGGACACACCCCTGCGACCGCTCGCGCCAGTACTCACTCGCTATCCGCCGCTGGACCATGCTGCAGTGGGACATGAACCGCGCCGATATCGAGTAAGTGTTCTTCGTTGTCGTTGTCGTCGTCGTCGTACACCGCGTGCTGCACTGCATGACGTTGGTGCTCGTGCGCTCTTTCTGGACGCACATGACATGCCGCACGCTTCCGCCATTCCGGGCGCATTGTCAGAGACCACGTCGGCCTTTCGGCCGGCACGCTGCCTGTCTTGCACATGTTTATTATCCATTGTGTCGGAATTTTGACTGACATTCCACAGACGCCGGACCGCGACAGCCGCACTCAATGCACTCTTTGGCACCCCATTACTGTCCAGCTCAATCAAAGCGGCTCCCTCGAGCGTCTACGGATGAGACAAGCTCAAGAACCCCAACCCCAAGACAGACCTCGCGACCCAAGACGCCTTGCGTGCGTGCTGGTCTGTCGGCGCTCCACAACATCACCACACAGCTCCCACGCACCATGTTTGCATACTCCCTCCACACCACCTGCACCGAGTAGCACGCACGTCGGCGTATGCCATACGTGTGAAACCTGGAGCGACATTATCACGCGCGACGCCACAGCGCCACTACCCCTGTTCGGACCGTGTCATGTTCCTATTGCCCCAATTGCCCCTGACCCATATTCGCGTCCCCCACTCTGCGCTCAATCATGCGCCTATCTGTTGTCACCCTTTACATCATCGCCAAGTCTTCACTGTTCATTATCCCACGAATGTATCACACCAACAACAGCAACAGTTCTGCCTCAATAGCCCACCTCCTCTCAGTGTTCTGATTGTGACACCAGGACAGAGGCAGACTCACAGAAGAGACGATCGACTGCGTCGCCGCCGTCTTGGACACTTCATAGATCGAATAACTCTCAATTGCACATTAGAGCTCAAATGCATGTTGCTTGTAATGTTGAATTGCTACGCTATTAGTTTGTGTTTCGATTAGGCTAAGGGATAGGTCTCCCGCCAGGTCCCTGGTGGTAAACCGTGGGAAACTGCTATATAAGGGTAGTACGTAAAGTGATTGGGGAGTACGTAAAGTGATTGGTGAGTACCCTGAATCAAGCCTTGGCATCCAGCTTGACGACGTGGGGCAGAGTGAACTGAGGAAGGCGGAGAACACTTGTACTCCGCTTCCACGTTGACCACGTTTTGCGGCCGAAAGAGGCCAAGGCCAAAGGCGTTTGTCGCGCCGCACCCGAAACGGTCCACCGTCAAAGTCGCCACCCATGCCGACTCGGACTCGGCGCCTTGGACATCTTACACACCACACCTCATCTCCACGCCGCAACGCGCTCTCCACTCTTACCGCAGCGAAGCGACTTTTGACGCGTCTGTCAAACACCAGCACACACACCCAGCCTGCATGGCCCTGTCGCCGCCGCCACGTCGGTAGTCGCGGCCACCCACTCACCTCCACACCGCCTTCCCTCCACTCTCTCCACACCCGCGCTGCGGCCCGAAACAGACGCGCTCATCGTGACCCGAGCCAACCGACACAATGGCCGCCGCGTCCCAACCAGACTCCACCGAGCCTGTACGCGCCGCCGAGGGCGGCGAGCCTGCTCTCGCTGCGTCGGGGGCGGATGGCGCGGCCGCCAGCACGTCCGCGTCCGCTGCGCCAGATCTAACAACTTCCGCACCCCCAGAAATCGCGCGGCCAGCGTACTTGTGAGCCTACAACCCCCTCACTTAGCTGACACCAGCTTTCCTCTTAACAACAATCCCATAAAGTCGCAGGAGATCGAGCCGGAACCTATACCCGACGACGTCTTCCTGCATCCCGACGACGACCCCGGCGCGTCGCGGGGCATTCCCGTGTTCAAGCCGTCCTTCGACGATTTCAAGGTGAGCGTACGCGCCAGGCCTCGCTGACAACAGCAATTCGACGTGTACATGGAAAAGGTCGTGCCGTGGGGCATGCGTTCCGGTATCGTCAAGATTGTGCCGCCAAAGGAATGGGTCGACGCCGTGACGCTCATCGACAAGCGCGCCATGTCCGAGCTCCAGATTCGGAGTCCGATAGAACAGCGCATGATGGGCCAGAACGGCGTGTTTGTCCAGCGCAACGTTGAGCGTATGCGTAATCGCCCGCTGTCGATTCGCCAGTGGTACGACAAGTGCAACATCCCCGACTTCAAGACGCCGAACCCTAAAGAGATGGACCGGACCGTCGACCGCGATTCGAAAGACGCCAAGATGTGGCAACGCGAGCGCGCCGCGCAGGCCAAAGCTGAGAAGGATGCCAAGCGCGAGAAGCGCGAGGCCGCGCTCAAGCGAAGAAAAGAGCGCGAGCGTCGCGCTCAGGAAGCTGCTGCCAAGACCTCCGAAAAGCCAAAAGCGGCTCACGACTCGTCGTCGTTTGGCACCGATACGCCTGCACCTGGTGCGACGCCCGCTCCCGGTGCTACCCCAGACGACCTTCCTGCGCTTGAGGCTTGCTCTCACACGTCCCACTCGGACGGGGAGCCGCTGGCCACGACGCCCGAGGCGCCACCAATACCGGGGTCGTCGAGCTCACGCCGCACGCCAACCAAGCGGCGCAAAGAAGAGGCCGCGGATTCGGATGACGACGACTCCATTGACTCATTCTATGAGACCGCCGACTTTAAGAAGGACTGGCTGCCGACAGGCGCGACCGCCGAAGACTTCACCGTCACTGGGTGTTCCAATATTGAACGCAAGTTCTGGAAGACGATCGGTATGGGCCGCTCGAGCTGGTACGGTGCCGATCTTGCCGGCTCGCTCTTTGCCGATCCCGAGACCCCGTGGAACGTCGCCACGCTTCCCAACCTCCTGCAGAAGATGAAGAACAAGCTTCCCGGTGTCAACACACCGTATCTCTACTTCGGCATGTGGCGCGCCGCCTTTTCCTGGCACGTCGAGGATGTAGGTTGATGCTCGGCTCGCATTGCTAACCTTCCAGATGGACCTCTTCTCGATCAACTATATCCACTTTGGCGCGCCCAAGTTCTGGTATGCCGTGCCGCAGGTCGACGCGGAGCGCTTTGAAAACGTCACGCGCAGCTACTTCCCCAACGATGCCAACACGTGCGACCAGTTCATGCGCCACAAGTCGTGCACCCTGTCGCCGACCAAGCTCAACAAGGAGGGCATCCGCGTCAACAAGCTCGTCCACCATCAGAACGAGTTTGTCGTCACGTTCCCTCGTGGGTACCATGCCGGATTCAACATGGGCTTCAACTGCGCCGAGAGCGCAAACTTTGCCCTTCCCTGTTGGTTGGACATTGGCAAGCGTGCCAAGGCGTGTACCTGTGTCAACTTTAGGTGGGTGGTTCGGCTGTTGCCATGCTAACTCAGCAGTGTGCGCATCGATGTGGACCAGTTAATGAAGGATCCATCGGAAGAGGATGAGGAAGAGGGGGAGCAGAGTGACGACGATGACGAGGAGCCGAAAAAGTCCAAACGGACACCACGAAAACGCAGGAGCGACGAACAGGGGACGCCAAGTAGCGCGAGAAAGCGAAGGCGACGAGGCGCCGAAGAGTCCGCCGAACCGACTGTGAAGGTCGAAGAGTCTGCGGAAGAGCCGGCGCCACTGAAGATCAAGATCCCCGTGGTGCGGATGAAGAAGGCGCCAACAGAGGTTGTCCCTCTCACTCCTAAGGAGAAGACCCAATCATCTGTGTCGCGTTCCCTTCCGCAGGCGCCTTGTGTCCTCTGTCCATCTCTTGCCACGGAGGACCTCGTGCCGGTGTTTGAACCCTCTGACCACATCAAGGCTTTGTCCAAGACCACCGAGCCCATGGCGCACATCTCCTGCGCCATTGCCGTGCCCGAGGCATACACCGAGGAGGTCGATGGCCAAGACGGACAGAAGCTGATTTACGTCAAGGGTCTCGACAACATTGCCAAGGCAAGGTGGAAGCTGGTGAGTTTGAGCGACTGGATACAGCTGACATCAGAAATGCGCAAGCTGCGTTGACCAGCGCACAGCCAAGACGGGCACAAAGATTCAGTGCACCAAGGGCAAGTGCTTACGCGCATACCACGTGTCGTGCGCCAGAGACAACCCGCAGGTGGACTACTGGGCGGGCGACAGGCTCGTCGATGGCCAGCCGACGTTCTCTGTCGAACTCCTTTGCCCGACACACAATCCCGCCGTGCTCGAGATGAAGAAGCGCAAGGCCGAGGAGGATCTCAAGGCCAAGGTGCTTGCCCTGCCCACGGGCAGCGTCGTCAAGTTCAAGCGGAACGGCAGTTCCTACGAGGCGACGTTGTTGGAGACGCTCGAGGCGACGTCCAAAGTGCTGGTGCAGATGACGGACGGGTGAGTGCTTGTTGAGCGACAACACTGACACGTCAGGTCCAGAACAGAAGTGTCTTGGACAGCGCTCGACTTCAATGCCCACCAGCCACGTATGATGGAGAACGAGTACGCAGGGCCGCCGAAGCGCAGCCGCAAAGAGCAACCTGCCCCTCCGTCAGCAGCCAACGTCGTGACCCAGGCGTACACAAACCCCCCACCGCACGCCCCTCCGCAGCATGTGATGCCACGACAAGCAAGCTACATTCCCTCCGACCCGGGACGGTATTATCAACCGGCGCCAATGTATCCACCCTCGACGAGCGTAGTTCTTGTGGACTCGAAGATGGGCCACATGCCTCCTCCGCACGGACGCGCCCACATGCCACCACCGCACTACGCCGAAGGACCACCACCGCTGGGTGGTTACAGCCGCGGCCCGATGGTCATGGACCATGCGCGGGGCATGCCGCCGCCAATGTCCTACGGGCCAAGAGTGCCTCTACCTCCTCCTGGACGGCCTATCGTTCATGGTTACCACCACGCGCGGCCGCCATACCAGCACGCCCCGCCTCCCTCACACCGCATGATGGCGCCAATGGGACACCAGCCGCCGCCGCCGCCGCATGCAAACGGCTGGCACCCAGGTTACCCACAACACAGCCGGGCGCCTCCTCCTGGAGGACCCCCTCCAGTCGCGCCACCGCCGTCGGCACCTGGCGGCGTAGGCAAAATCGACCTCGGTTTGGACCGAATGCGGAGCCTGATGGGCGGACTGCCGCCGCTTGTCGTGCCCGCGATCCACCTGGCAGGGACGAACGGTAAGGGCTCGGTGTCGGTGCTCCTTGAGTCGTGCTTGCGTGAAGCGGGCTTCCGCACAGCACGGTACAACTCGCCACACCTGCTCGAGCCGCGCGACGCGATCCGCATCGATGGTCTGCCGCCGCCCGCTGGGCAGTATGCGCAAGCGCTTGGAGAGGTCCAGCGTGTGTCCGACGAGCGGGGCCTCAAGGCGACGACGTTTGAGATTGCAACGGCCGCGGCGTTCCTCATCGCCAACACGGCGCAGCCGCCGGTGGACGTCATGATCGTCGAGTGCGGTATGGGCGGCGCGCGCGACGCCACCAACATCATGCCGCCCGGGCTCATCCTCGCGTCGGGCCTGACGTCTGTCGGGCTAGATCACACGGACCAGCTGGGCAAGACGATTGGCGCTATTGCGCGCGAGAAGGCTGCGATTGCCGTGCGCGGCAGCGTGCTTGTCGCGGCGCCGCACCTGCATCCCGAGGCACTCCCCGCCGCGCAGCTGATGGCCGGCGAGCACCGCGCGCACTTTGTCCAGGCTCAGCCAAGCAGCGTCGTCGCGCCAGCGACGGGTGTATCACTCGTGCCATTCCGTGAGCCACGACCACCGCTCGTACGCACGCCACTTGCGGGCGTGCCCTCCAAACACCTCGACACACGCCTCGCCCTCGGTGGAGCACACCAACTCGACAACGTGAGCTTGGCGCTGACGCTCCTCGACGTGATTCGGCACGACAAGCGGTCTGTTGGGATCCAGCCGAAACTTGCCCACGTGAGCGAGGCGCACATGGCTGCGGGCGTCGCCGCCGCGCGGTGGGAGGGGCGGTGTTCGTGGTTGGAGTGGCACGACAGCGGAAACAAGCGCGCCGTCCCGTTCCTGGCAGACGGCGCGCACAACCTCGACTCGGCAGCCACGCTGCGGCACTACATTGACGGGCTGGGTCTCCCACAAGACAGGCCGAGGACGTACGTGCTCTCGTTGTCTGCCAACCCGGCCAAGACGCCCGACAGCGTGCTCTCCCCGCTGCTGCGCGCAGGCGACCGCGTCGCCCTCGTCGACTTTTCCACGCCCGTAGAGGGCATGCCGTGGATCCGCCCGGCCGACAAGGCCGCGGTCCGCGCCGCCGCAGACCGTTTGGTCGGCCCACACGGTACCGTGCATGATACGCCTGGCGCTGGCCCCGCCGCCGTCGCGGACGCGCTCCGCTGGGCGTCGGCAGACTGGGACGCGCGCGGGCCTGCCCTCGTCACGGTGTGTGGAAGCCTCTACCTCGTCGCGGACGCGTACCGCCTGCTCCAGCATCGGTAGTGGCAGCAGTCCCCCAGCGTAGATAGTGTCAGCTTTCCTAGCGTCGGGAGTGTCGGTACTGTATTCTGTATGCCTCTGGCCAGCGGCCATAGATGTATGTCTGCCATGCTCACGTCTCGTCAATGTCTGGATGTCGGTTTGGTGCCACTTGTGCTTCGGCGCTTATCCATCTGCGTCATTTATTCATCCTCATGCTACCAAACCTGGGGGGATACGGAGCTGCCGCCCTGTGGAGAGGGCGGTGGGGATCTAGGATTCTGCGGCCGGGGGACGTCATACCTATCAATCGATCAATCAAGTGTTAAGTGGATGTGTGTGGCTTTTGGACTGGGGACGCCTACTCGACGTCGCTCTCCTCAATGTCGCTCTCGTTGGCCTTCTTGGCCTGGCGGGGGTCGCGGGGCTTGTAGCCCGACTTGCCCGAGACGGAGACGCGGCGGGCCGGGTTGGCGGGGAAGAGCTCGGGCATGCCGCTGACGTCCTTCTTGCTCTTGTCAAAGCCGCCCTTTGCGCCGATCGCGCTCTGGGACCAGAAGAAGAGCGTCTGGAGGACGGTGGGGTTCTTGGCCTCGTAGTTGAGGATGGGCGAAACCCACGCGTGCGACTGGTCGTCGTTAAACTTGCCAAACACCCAGCGCTGCCAGTCGGTAAGGACAAACCAGCGCGTGTCGAGGCGCTTGCACGCGCCCCACGTGCGGCTCCAGTACCACGACGCCTTGGACTTGGTGTTGTAGTGGTAAGGGCCCGTCACGACGTACTCGTCCCAGTCGGCCTCGGTGAACGCCGCAGAGTTGATCGTGCGCACAACCATGTTGACGTTGTTGGTCTCGCCCTTGACGAGTAAGAGCTCGCCCGAGCCTGCAACGTCAGCGTTGGGGGGTCCGTGCGCCTATTGCCGGCGGCAGTGGCAGTGGACTCACCGAGGGGCGACTTGGAGAAGCGCCAGTTCCAGATCTTGCTGTCGTCACGCGGGGGGAGCTTGACGTCCTCCTCGCCGCCGTCCGACTCGTAGCCGGCGTTGTCGACGCGGCGACCGCCCTGGAAGCCCGAGGGCCCGTCCTCGAGCGCCGTGATTACCGACGAGACGCACGCGAGCGGCAGCATCGCGAGCGCTGCGGGGCGTCAGCAGAGTTCTAGTGTTGGCGGCCCGTGCATGATCGGGCCTGTGTGTGGGCCGTGGCGCCATCTGTGTCCCCTCTTTGATGGTCCCGGGGAAGCAGCCGGTCGCAGCCGGCCAAGGCGGACGGGTTGCTCCGCTCGCGCGGTCGCTCGCTCGCCGTGGATCACGGCGAATCATGCACGCCGATGGTCGGCGCTTCGGAGCGTGTGCTGTGATGACTGCGCAGTGCTTCCGCCGACGTCACCATCGCATCGAATGCACACAGACTCGTGCACACACCCCCACTCGCGCCAACGCCATCACCGGGGTCCCACACTGTCCCACCCTACGCTCTCAGCCCGGACTCCCGACTCACCCTTCTGGAGGTCGGCGCTGGTCTTGAACGCCTCGGGGAGCTCATTCTGGACCTGTACAAACTTGGGGTACTTCTGGTACGGGTTGGGGTAGATGGGTTCCTTGGGGAAGCTGGCAATGTCTGCGTGTTAGCGTGATTGCAGTGTGTTTGCCCGAGGCTAGATTGGATCCGCTGCTGCGTCGGAGCGTCGGAACGGGTAGTCGACGCTTAGCTCGGCAGTCGACGTCGACGTCGACGGCTCCGCTGCCGACGTCTGCCCCCTACTCACAGTCATTGACAATCTTGTCAAAGTCGTCGATGACCTCGATGCCCTTGAGGGTGCCCTCGGGCCAGTCCTTACGAGCACCGGTACCGCCGGTGCCGGGGGGGTACTTGTCGCCGATGCGCCAGAGCGGCTTGTCGAAGTACTTGTGGACGTCGAGTGGGGGCTGGGGCATTGTGCAGTGTGGTTGGGGGGGTAGGTAAACAGAGGAGAGTAGTAGGAGAGAGCGATGAAGAGGATGTAAGAGATGGAGAGTGGGTGTGTTGGGGACAGAGATGTAACCACGGCTGCTCACTGGCTGACACGCCTGTTACTACGTACGCTGCATATACTGTGGTGGTGCACCATTCATTCTTGCTAATTGCTTACTCTGACTCGCTCCAGTCGTAGTGCGCGTCGATCTCTCCACTCTCTCCACTCCTTGTGTCCCACTCCCACTCCCCCACCCCACGCCATATGCCACACAGCCGGCTAATTCCACCCGGGCCCCCGCGCGCGCAACCCCCCCTCACTCTCACTCTATGACGCGACTCGGCAGTCTACGCTCCCCTACGCTTCCCCCTCGACCGACCAATCCCGAGTCTTCACTCAATCTGCTCCCGTCCTCATACAAACTACACCCGGAGAGAACCGGACTTCTCGCTCAGCCCAGTTCCGTACCCACCCGCAGCAACACGCCTCCTGTGTGCGCACGGAACCACTCGCTCCGCCATGACCTCTGTGCACACCGCCCCATGCCACAATTCCAATCGAGTCTCATGTCCAAGCGTAGGAGTATGAGCTGAACCCCAGGCTGGCAACGATACCGCCGATCACATTGCCGCTGCGGACCTCCATTCACAAAAATGTGTCGGCCCTCATTCCCGCTCACTCACTGCCTCCCCCCACGGCCCAGATTCCCGGCTCGGCCACTGCGTGTTGCGTGGTGTCTGTCTGACTCTGTCGAACAGCTGGGGCATGGGGCAATGGGCATGCCGGAACAACCAAGTCTGTGGCGCCACGCTCACGCCGTCAACGTCAGTGGCAGATGGACAGTGCATGCGCCGACGCTTCTACACATCGTCTCATTACCCCCTATGCACATGCTTACATTCGTACTGTACAACGGTCGCGGTCTAGAAGCCCATGTCGTCGAGGTTACTCCCAACACCGCGGACAGGCAGGCCGGCGTCGTCGCCGGCGCCATCAAAGTCCATGCGCGACTTGAGCGGCTCGACACCGCGGCGCTGGCCCTTGTTCTCAATCGAGCGCACTTGCTGTCGTCAGCTAGGCTCCGGAACAAGGCAAGCTCACCTTGCCAAGCCACTTGCGGTTGAGCATCATCGCGCGGTTCGAGAACTGGAGATCGGTGGTGACGTCGTGGGCAAGCTGGTGCGCGGCGGCGAGCTCGCGCATCTTGGCGGGCGACGCGTAGTCGTCGTCGTCGTCCATGAACGTGACGATCGCAGGCGTGCCTTCAATCGACGCGCGAATCTCGCCGCCGTTCACCATCGCAAGGATGGCATTGCGCACGGCGTCGGGCGCCGCGTCGACCTTGGCACTCAAGTCGTTGAGCGCGAGGCGCGAGTACGTCCGGCGTAAATTCAGGATACGCCGTTTTGTAATGGAGCGCCTGATTTGCGCAACAAGGCCGTGATTGCAGTCCTGCACGTCAGCTCCCCCCACGTAAGTCACATACTCTCTCGTACGTCGCAACGTTGTCCGTGTTCGTGGCAATGTCGTGCACAGCCTGCCAGTTGCCAGCGGCGAACGCCTTGACCAGCTTGGAGTACGGCTCCATGCCCTTATCTATGAACCGGTTCATGCTCTGCGACATGTCCTTGGGGAACTGGAGGTGCTTGCCTGTGCTGAGTACCTCACAAAGTAGGGCGCGTTTGGCGCATGCGAGGCGGATGGCCGAAGGCGTCTCGCCCGGCACGGCGGCGCCGAACGTCAGTAGCTCGGACGCTCGAGCATAGTCGCCCGCCGCGGCTGCAGTCGCGCCCGCGTGGTGGTAGTAGGCCAGTACGTCGACGACGCTCGTGCCCTGCGACGTTAGCTTGAGAAGTCAGCCAAAACGTCACCTCCTGCACGTTGGCATACAGGACGTCGAGCGACTGGTAGCCCAGCGAGATGTTGCGCATGAGCAGGCACGCCTTAGAGTCAGACACCTTCCTCACTTTGAGCTCTTTACCTCGAGGAAGACGGCGTGCACGCCGTTGAAGTAGACGCCGTTGGCGGAGCGCGCCAAAAGCTCCTGGAGCGGACCGAGAGCGCGCGACAGCTGTCACGTTAGTCGACGCCCCGCTTTTCAACTTGCCTCTTTAGCGGCCTGTGCCGCGCGAAGGACAGTCCACGCAAGCTCAGCAACTGGTGTCAGCCATGCCAATACCACGACGCACGTTGCACCGGCGCAAGGCGGAACTGGTCTGGCGAGCCGTACACGAACAGACGAAGCGCGAGCTCAAGAGTATCGCGCGACTTGGGATCGGCCCTGCTACGTTCCCACCTGTTGTCAGTTCCATTGTCGAGTAAAAAAAGGAACGGACAGGATGTAGGTGAGGCCGAGGGTGATGTGGGGGATCTGTGCGTCGGGGACGGCTGAGAGGTCGACGTCGGGGAGGGCGAGCAGTGGGCGCGCGGGGTGCTCGCTACCCTTGACAGGCGTGGTGAGCAGCTTGAACGTCGCGGAGAGGTGCGCGAGGCCCTCGGGCGTGCCTGCGTCGATGATCTGTTTCCACAGCGACGCGGCGTTGTCTGGCACGCTCGCCTCGGGACGCGCCAGCGCCTGCGCCGAGGGGAAGGCAGGGTGCGCGGCCGCCGGCGTCACTGGGGTCAAGGGCATCGCTGGGTTGCCACTGCCGCGGTTGGGGTCAGACGGTCCCGCTTCACTCGACATTGCGGCGACCATTGGCAGAAAGTGTGGTTGAGGATGGACGCAGCACGCGCTGACGACAGAGCGAGGTGACGAAGTGGAGGCTCACTTGGGGGGAGGAATTAGGCGGGTATGGAATATCCATTAGTCTCCAAATGACTGGGGTAATAAGCCTATTAGCCGCGCCTAATACATCTTGCTACATTCCTCAAATAGCTTCAAAGCGGGGCCTCCACAATTTGCTGTTTAGTTGTCCACACTGTTCAACCGCGCAACATGCTACGATCACTCGCACGCGCGCCGCCGCTGCGGCGGCATGCGAGCACACTGGCGGAAGCGCGTCGGCGCTGGGTACGTCTTACGCCGGCTGCGCTGACGGCAGAACGGAAAGCTCGTAGTGACGCCGGAGCTTGAGCACGCTCTTGAGAGCGGTTCACCCGTCGTGGCCCTCGAATCGACGATCATAACGCATGGTAAGGGTACGAAGAGCGAGCTGAGTTGATAAAAGGCATGCCGTACCCGGCCAATCTAGAGACGGCTCAATCTGTCGAGGCGTTGGTGAGGGCAGCGGGCGCGGTGCCCGCGACAATCGCGCTGTTGGACGGGCACGTCCACATCGGCCTGTCTGGCGAGCAGCTAGCTGCCCTCGCTGACCCTGCGACACCACGCGCCGAGCCGCCCGTCAAGGTGTCTCGAAGGGACATTGCACCTGCGCTTGCGTTTCGCCGTGTCGGCGGCACGACGGTCGCTGGTACCATGGTCGTGGCGCGCAGTGTGGGGATCGACGCCTTCGTGACTGGCGGTATTGGCGGCGTGCACCGCGGCGCTCAGGACAGTGCGTTTGCGCCAGGTGGAAAGTGCTGACGGAAGGTATGGATATTTCTGCAGACCTGCTCGAGCTGGGACGTACGGTGAGTCAACTCGTTGAGTGTCCCCTAACCTCAGCCCATGATGGTGGTGTGCGCCGGCGCAAAAAGTATCCTTGATATCCCGCGCACTCTCGAGGTACTCGAGACGCAGGGCGTGTGCGTCGCGACGTACGGAGCCAACGCCGACTTTCCCGCCTTTTACACGCCAAGTTCGGGGTGTACTAGTCCCTGGCGTGTGGAGACAGTTCCCGACGCCGCGAACGTGGCGTACACGGGCCTCACGCTGCCGTCCCCGCAAAGCACGCTCCTCGCTGTTCCTATTCCGTCGGAACACGCGGCCGCGGGCGACACGGTGCAGGCGGCTGTTGAGCAAGCTGTCCGTGAGAGCGTCGAGCAGGGTATCGATAAACGCGGGAAGGAGGTCACGCCGTGGCTCCTTGCGCGTGTAGGCGAGCTCACGCGCGGCACCGCCCTGGGACTCAGTAAGCTATCGAGCTCCAACTCAGCTGACACCAGATATCAAGCTGATTGAGAATAACGCGCGCGTCGGTTCCGCCGTCGCCGTGGAGATTGCGCGCCTGAAGAAGGAACATGCATCCGGTGCAGCGTACGTGTCGGCCGCGCCAGCGATGCCTGCGATTCCTGCGGCACCGGCCGTGGCGCCGACACCAGGTCCTTCACACACCGTTCCAGTCACTACCACCACTAACCTGCCGCGCCCGTCAGTGCTCGTGTTTGGCTCGGCAGCGGTGGATATCACGTCGGCTGCGCCCGGCGCACTCGCGCCACGGACGACGACTCCCGGCGCAGTGACGATCAGTGCTGGCGGCGTGGGACGTAACATTGCGCATGCCGCGCAGAACCTCCTCCCTCGCGGGGAAGTCATGCTCGTGTCGGCGGTGGGTCAGGCGGCATTGGGCCACGCCGTCACCGGCCAGGGGGCAACGGGCTCGGCCTCAACGAGCAAGGGGGCAGTTGGCCACGGGGCGATGGGCTCGGTGGCAGTGGGCCGGGCGGCAACGGGCTCGGGGGTAGCGGGCCACGGGGCAATGGACCGAGGGGCATTGGGCCAGGGTCTCGACAACCAGAGTGCAAGTCTAGACGCCCTGGGAACACTCCTGACCGTGTCGATGGGCGCCGACGGACTACGAACCGACGGCCTCGTGGCGAGAGAGGGGAGCACGGCATCGTGCAGCCTGCTCCTAGCCGGCGGCGACCTCGTAGGCGGGGTAGCCGACATGGGCATTGCCGAGACGCTCGACGGCGAGACGGTGGGTGGGACACAGGATGAAGCTGACCACAGGCGATACAGCTGATCGAGACGCACGCGCCGCGCATCGTCGCGTTCGACTGTAACCTCTCCGCGGGCGCGATCTCGGCCATACTCTCCGCGTGCGCGGCGCGGGGCATACCGACGTTCTGTGACCCCACGTCGGTCCCAAAACTCTCGCGCCTCATTCCCGCGCTGCGCGCGTCGCCACGGACACTCGCACACCTGTCGCCCAACCTGCTCGAGCTAGATACGCTGTACGCCGCCCTGGCCGACGCGGACGACGACGGTGCCGCGTGGTCTTTTATCAACGCGCTCAACCTCGGCGCGGAGTGGCGCGCGGCCGTCGAGGCGTTTGCACGCGCCCGCGGCGAATGGATAGCAGATACCGGCGCCGCGACCAAGATGGTTGCGTGTCTGCCGTACGTGGGCGCGTTCTGGCTCAAGGCCGGCGAGAGGGGTATGCTCCGCGTTGCGCTCGACCGCGCGCGCCTACGCGATCCCCAGGGCGCAGCAGCGGCGACGGCGAGTATCGCCCATCCTGTCGCGGCTGGCGACCACGCCGGCTCAGTCCTCACACTCACGCACTTCCCCCCGCCCGTCATCGCGCCCGAAGAGGTGGTCAGCACCACGGGAGCGGGGGATACCCTCGTCGGCGGCCTCGTCGCGGGCCTTGCCGCCGGCGCGGACGTGCATGAGTTTGTGCCCGCTGCCGTCGAGCGGGTAGGGCGGACGCTCCGGTCGCCCCTTGCTGTGGCCTAGGCGACTTTGCGAGGTTGTGCGAGGCGTTTGTTCCAACATTGCATATGCATGGCATCGTACTGTATGCACCCGGCATCATGCAGGAGACGGCCCGAAACCTCTGGGCTCTGCAGTAGGCATCTGGGCTTTACAGCAGGCATTCGGGGCTACACAGTTTGCCTCACGCACCGCACAATATGTCTCCAGCATCTACAGCGCTGCTTCACACAGTACAGCATCTAGCCCTTTGGAGGACGCGGAGGGACCATTCGTTATTCAAGGCAAGCGCTGCGCGTTCGTTTACGTCCGCGGCACGTTACTGGTCTTACTGATCATACTGCCCCCTCCGCACAAATAACCCAATGCATGATATCGGTGCTGGTTAGGTAAGCATAGCCAGTGCCTTGAGGAGCTCAAGACGCGCCGTCTCGGGATCCTCAAACTCGAGCGCTGAAATGGCCCACCGGCAGTGTTTCTGGCACTGTTCCGTCTCTTTGCGCGAGAGTTCGCGCGCGGGCGTGTTGGGCGTGGGTGTGGGGGGCGCGCTGGCAGGCGGGGCAGGCGGGGCAGGCGCGGACGGTGGGGCCCGTGGCGCGCTGGGTGGAGAAGGCGCAGCGAAGGATGAGGGCGGGGGCGGGGCGGCGAAGGAGGGAGCGGCGCTCGGTGGGAAGACGGGCGGCGCCGATGGTGGCGCGGACGGCACGTTTGGTGGCGCGGAGGGCGCGCTCGGTGGCGCGGAGGGTATGTTAGGCGGCGGGGGAGAGGCATGGAATGTATTGCTGGGCGAGCGCGATGCTGGAAGCCCGGCGATACCGCTGTCCGGCGATGTAGGGCCGGCGGCGTCGGCATCGCCCGAGACGTGGTCGAGACTAGAAGCGGGGTCAACGCCAAAATGGACGTTGCGCGACGGCGGGGGCGAGTCGAGCGGCGGGGGAGCGGAGGGGACTGAAGGCGGAGATGGGGGAGGGCCAGGGAGGGTCGGTGGGGCCGAAGGCAGAGTGTGCACTGGGTCGCCGCCAAGCTCGCGCTGGACGGCCGCGACGTCTTCGTCCTCTTTCTCGTTCTCGCGGTCTCCTCCGCCAGACGCGACGAGGGTTGACCATTCGGCTGATTCAGAACGCGGCGGCGCGCCGGGGCCCGGTGCCTGCGTGTCCTCCCCGGTATCTGGCCGGCCTAGTGGCGAGGGTTGGCGCGGAGGAGCAGAAGGCGCCTGAAGGGACGAGGCCGAGCCGCGGCGCGAGTCGTCGGACGCCGGGCGTGGCGAGGTGACTGACCCCGACGCTGATTCCCACCGTTCATCAGGATCCCCACTCACGCCAACGAGGGAGGGGAACAGCGCCGCCTCGTCCGTCTCGCCACCCGCTGAAGGTCAGTGACAGTTCCCACCCAGAAGAGTGTAACTCACGAGGCCCGGATACTGGTGTGCGGCCCTCGCGCAGACACCGCGCAAGGTCCGCCGCCTTCCACTTTGCATATTTGTCCTTCTGCTTCATCTGCGGGGTCAGCCCGACTCCGAGAAAGCCTTACCTCTTCAGACATGCCGCCCTCGAAACACTCGAGGACCTCGATAAACTGGCGCGCGACGGCGAATTTGCGGATCGTCGCTCTGTCGTCAGACACGTCCTCTTACAAGTAAAGACAACGTACTTTCCAAAATCGCCCGCGCGGTCGGCGTTGTCCGCGCTCATGAAGACCTTGAGCGCGAACGCTTCAACGTATGCTGCGCCGACAGCCTCGTTCGTCACGGCCTCGTTGTCTGCGAGAGCGATTTTCATCTGCTGTCAGCTGATGGACCTCCACGCAGCTCACCGCCTCGAGGGCGTCTAACAGCGCCATGAGAAACTTTGTGCGCGTGTTCTTGCGTTCGGCGCGTTCCTCGACGCTCAAGTTGGGGTCGTCCTTGGCTTTAAGCGCCTTCTGAGCCGCCCAGAACGAGCCTGCCGTCAGACCTCGCCCAAAGCTAGGTATACCCACACCAGTACGCTATCACCGGCTCGACCTTCTTAAGCTCGACAGCGCGCTTAAGTGTTTGCTCGCATGCCGCCTTGAGGTCGGGCGGGACCGTGTCCGCGGGAATTGCAATGTTCTCCATCCTGCGCTGGAGGTGGTCGTACTGGCTGTCTTTCAGAACGTCCACTGGAGCTGCCGTCGCTACTGTCGTTATGGTCCGTTTAGCCGCTTGTCTCTAGTGGCTTGTCTTTGGGCCGTCGCCGCTCGCAGTGATGGGCGTTGCAACGTCGCAGTTGTTGTGCACTGCAGTGATCGTCATCGCTCGAACGCGAATGCGGGGGGGGTTTATTTACTCCTCCTGGATTAAACACACAGACTAAGTGTCCTAATTGCCTATTAGTGCACTTATTATTCAATAGCAAACTGTTATTCTCCGTCACGATGCGGCCAGATGGGCGCGATGGCGACGCGAAGACGGGGTGTGTCACAAACACGTCAAGAATGCGGCAAGAATAAATCAACAGAGACACTGCTGTCGTCAACAGCGTTGGAATGAGGTACCTGGAATGAACTATCCGTGACGAATGTAGTCTCGGCCGAAGAGGAAAAAAGTTCTGGACATGTCTCGCTGGTCTCGGAATGCAAAGCCAACTCGCCATCGTCTATCCGTGATATGCGCAACCAAGGTTGTGTGTGCCTAGGGACGCGGCCCGGCCATCGCCAGTGGCCGTGTACGCACAAGGTACACAAAGTCACACAAGGCCATCATGCATCTCTCCACGTCGCCAGTATCCGCGGCTAAACCATGCACCTACACGCGCCACTGATTTATTGTCAACGTTATCTATTGGGTGCGAGGGTGCCATGGGAATGTATTGTGGCTGGGGTGGGTTTACCGCGGAGGTTGAGCAGCCGGGCCGGTTTGGTAGACCGGAACGATGAATCGTCGCGCAGCGCGATGGAACACGGGCAATGACGAGAGGAAGCGGCGACCCTGGCACGAGCACCGCCAGCAGAACGTAGAGCGGGCGTTGCCGTTCGTTCCCACTCCCCTGCCTCCCTCCCGCGCGCGGCAAAATACCAGGAAACAGTCTTTGCCGACGCACGGTGCTCGATAGGCGATCTTGTAGATCTCGGGGGAACAAGGAGCCAATCATTTATAACAAAGAAGCTCGAAACGTGTCGGGGCTGCCGAGGGCACACGGTGGCGCCACAACAACCCCACACCATGCACCGGCGAGCGCGCCACAGCCCTGTGGCTAACCAGGTGCACAAGGCATGCACGGCGTGCGGGGATGCGGGGCGCCCATGTGGACATGCCGTGGGCATAGTGGGGCCCAACGCTGCCAAGTGTCGGGACCGCCGACGACCCCATCGACCCCACAACCAGCACTGCTCATCAGCCAGAGTGTGTCATTCAAGCAGGTGCATTATTGTACCAGGAGGTTATGAATCTTGGTATGGTGTGGCTACCATCGAGTGGCTGTTGTTGTTGGTGAGGTATGGGACGATGGCGTTCCACAAGCACAAAGGTGAGTCAGTCATGGCATTGCGGTGCGATGTGCAGTGTCGACGCCTTGCCGGTTGTGCCGAATACGCTCACGACATTGCAGAGGTGGAAACTTCTGCGCTGCACATGTGGGACTGCACTGACCGTCGTTGAAGACACGAGTGCTTAGAGGGGAGCTGTGACGCTGCCAAGAACACTCCATCGTCATCGATACCACATGCCACGCACGGCCATCGGCTGGAAACTGCAACAATCTGCGAGAGGCTGCGGGGTTCGAGCCGAGATGCCACTGCCGCTCCGGACGGGCACGTCAGCGGCCCGCGGCTCGAGTTTTGCCTCGGAATGGGCATGTGTATGTGGAGTTGTGAGCGGCCCCGGGGTCCCCATTGGTCGCTTGCTCAATGTTCAATGTCGCAATGCGGGGATAGAAGGTTGCTGCGGGGTGGGCTTGTGCACAAGTTGACACAATAATCAGGACGTGTCGCGGCGGTGTCGGATTAAGGATTCTTGTGCCACCCCCGCTCCCTGCCTCTCCGCCCCACATTTGGCAATCGCCCAGCCTCCCTCTCCCCCGTGGTTCCCCCCAAAGCATGTCCCCGTGGGCGTGGCCAGTGCCTTGCCTCGGTTCGTCAACCCCCTCTCTCCTCGTCCACACACGGTTGTCCACACAAATCAAGTTGCGTTCCACCAGCACATGCCAGGTTTAGCAATGGTGCATGTCTTAATCTGCGGCGCGAGGGGGTACATGTGGCGTCGGTCGATGGAGATAGTGAGGGCGAGCAAAGCCGCTTCATGCCGCTCAGTCCTTCAACTGGAGTGCCCCGCCAGGCCGTCAGACGTGTCGACACCTCAACAAGACATGACTTGGGGAGCTGTAAATAGACCAAGCAGAGGGGAACAATGGACGCAGGGGGGTCTGTGGTGTCACGGAAGAGTCACATCAAGACACGGCTCGAGACACGGCTCGAGCAATGTCAGCAGGAGGGAGCAATGAGAGAAATAATGAGACGGGGAGAGACCGCGGTTAGTATCGCAAAATCAATTGCAACCCGCGATATGGAAGCCGCGGCGAAGCCGACATTAGTAACTAGTAGTGGTTAGAGATGTACGACGCTGCAGTGTAATCCCCTGCCAAGATTCCCATGTGTCCAAAGGATGGCAAACGATGGCAAACGAAGGATTCCATTCGCGAGTGAAGGTGCAGTTGTGGGGTCGTGTGGAGGTGTTCAGGGGCTTGGCGTAATGCCAAGAGATCTGGCGAGGGTGGCGATCGCTGTTCGGCACTATGTTGTAGGCCTGGCCGCACCAGTACTACTGCTCGTCAAAATAAACTCGTCTGTTTCCTTCAAAGGAGGGGGTGTACCTTTGTTCCTGGCCCGATTGGGGGGGGCACAAGGCCAGAGCAGCAACCTTGTTCGGTGAGATTGGACCTGGATGTGGCGGCGCCCTCCGTCCATGTTGGCTCACTTTGTTACCCGGTCAACGCGGAGTTTAAGGCTCTTCTGTTGCTGCCATCTACGTGTAGAGTTTCAAATACCGTCCTGTGTCGATGCATAATGGCGCGGTCAACCAACCAAAGGGTGCGCAACGGGTAAAGCTGTAGACCGACGTGACGAGAGTGTGTGGGTTTGCCGGGGTTGTGTGGCGTCCGGGCAAAAGGCTACTGAGGGGAGTTTAGGAAAACGATTGGGAGAGCAAAGCCGTAGTCACGGTGGAACAACAACGCAGCATTGTTGTTTGATTCGCTCTTTGGCCGCAGATTGCAACCACTCCAGTCCAGGACTGTCCAGTCCAGTCCCTTCTTGGGATCTTGGGATCCCCGCGGAGGTCCCAGCTGCCCCGCTCAAACGTCCCCCAGATCCCCAGAGCTACTCATGATTGTATATATAAGACCCACAGCACCTGTCGTCAGAACTTCTCCTCATCCCGCTTCCCCCCTCTCTCTCTCTCCCTCCCCCTCGAGACACAAGCCAGCTCAACCCAGCCAGCAATGACCAACGGGGACATTCACGCCGCCGGCGCCCTCGGCTACGACGACAAGAAGGGTGACACGGTCGTCGACCACGCCATCAAGGACATTTCGGCCCCGACCTCGATCAACGAGAACGAGGAGATCGACTATGAGGCCCAGGGCGTCAACATTGACAAGCTCATCCGCAAGGTTGACTGGCACATTGTCCCTTGGCTCGCCTTGCTCTACCTCCTCTCGTTCCTCGACCGCGCCAACATTGGCAACGCCAACCTCTTCGGCTTGTCCACCGACCTCAAGCTCACGACTTCGCAGTACGCCATCTGTCTTTCCGCCTTCTTCGTCTTCTATGTCCTCTGCGAGGTTCCCTCCAACATGGTCATGAAGGCCTGGCGCCCGTCCATGTGGATCCCCATCATCATGGTCGCCTGGGGTGCCGTCATGACCGGCATGGGCTTTGTCCAAAACTTCCCCGGCCTCCTCGTCGCCCGTATCTTCCTCGGCGCCACCGAGGCTGGTCTCTTCCCCGGTGTCTCGTACTACCTCACCCAGTGGTACCGCAAGTACGAGATCTCGCGCCGCATCGCCCTCTTCTTCTCGGCCGCCACCATGGCCGGCGCCTTTGGCGGTCTTCTCGCTCGTCTCATCAACCTCATGGACGGTGCCGGCGGCTACGAGGGATGGGTGAGTCTATTACTTTTGCGCAACTCGAGCTAACAGACAGCGCTGGATCTTCATCCTCGAGGGTATTGCCACTGTCCTCGTCGCCTTTGCCGCCTTCTGGGTCATGTTCGACTACCCCGACACTGCCAAGTTCCTCACCCCCAACGAGCGTGTTGTGCTGCGTGAGCGTCTCCACCTTGACAACGACGGCTGCTCGCACGAGTACAAGACGCGCTTCATCCTCGACGCTTTCCTTGACTGGAAGGTCTGGGTCAACGCCCTGATGTTCCACGGTGCCCTCTGCCCCCTCTACACCTTCTCGCTGTTCTCGCCCACGCTCGTTGCCAACCTCGGCTACACTGCCGCCCGCGCCCAGCTCATGTCGGTTCCTCCCTACGTCGTTGCCTCGGTCGCCACCATCTTCTCTGGCTGGTTCTCGGACCGCATCCAGAAGCGTGCCCCCGTCGTCATTGGCTTTGCCCTCATCGCCGCTCTCGGCTACATCCTCCTCCTCGCCAACGTCAACAACCAGGTCAACTACTTTGCCCTCTTCCTTGCCGCCGTCGGTGTCTACCCCCAGATCCCCGTCATCATGGCCTGGGCCTCGAACAACGCCGGTGGCTCGCTCAAGAAGGGTGTCGCCACTGCCATCATTGTCTCGTTCGGTAACTGCGGTGGTATCGTCTCGTCGTTCATCTACCCCAAGGAGCACAAGCCGCTCTACCGCATGGGCCACGGTGTCTGCCTCGGCTACATTGGCATTGTCATTGTCACCGCGGCCATCATGTGGGTCTACTGCTCGTGGGCCAACAAGAAGAAGGACGAGCGCAACGCTGCCCGCACCCACCCCTGGACCGCCGAGGAGAAGAAGGCGCTCGAGGACAACGGCGACCACGTCGACTGGTTCCGCTACACCATCTAAGCGGCTTTGGGTTTTTTGCTTTTCTTTATCTCTTTCTTCGGTGACACTTCGGTTTCCTCTCTCTCCCACACTCACACACACTCAAAAAACGAACAATCACACGAAACCCCCACTGGTGTGGGGACACGCCTCGGACCATGGGTCAAGTTGTACATATGCGGCAAGTAGAGTTCAGGTAGAAGCTTGATAGAGGGCTAGGTGCCCGCGCGTAGCTATGGCATGCTTTCCTGTCTACAATTGTGCAAGCAGTTACTGACCACCTGCTCCTCACACTGATCGCACCAGTGAGGCAAAAAAAAAACCGCAACACTAGATTCTCAACGCCAAGTATCGCCAAGTGCCGATGTGGAGCGATGGAGCAGAGCAAGTTGGGGCCTGGGCGCTTGGGCTGATGCGTAGGCACTGGAAAGGCGTTGTGGTGGGGAGAGTGGGGCATGTCGATCGCCACTGTCGTCCCAAGTCGGTCGCGAGACCAAGTCGCACATTGGGTGTCATGTCGATATGTCGTACGCCACATGCGCCACGCGCCACGGTCGACTTGGCGATTTGCTTCCGTCGACTCGGAGTGTGGCACTTTGGAGGGAAGGTGGCAACTTTGCTACATTAAACATGAGGCAACGCACCTTGCTCACTGCTCTTGTCACTACTCATCTCATCATGGACCAGCGAAGGTTACACTACGGCCCTCCGCGGCCGCCATTGTCGTCGACGACGGTGCCGCGATGGAACTGGCGCCCGAACACAGCGTACGACGGCGTCCTTGCGCCGATCCCGCGGCCGTTCCCCCGCCCGTTCTCGAGCTTTCGCCTCACCACAAGCCTTCCTTCCCCGGCGGCAACGCCAGCGACACAAAGCCCACTCGCGCCCACGCCGGTCACATTCACAATTAACGCGCATTACCTCGGTCTCCTTACGCGCCTGCCCGTGGACCAGCCGCTCCCCAGCTTTCCACTCGTCATCAACCCCGACTCGCACAAGGCGGAGGCGCCGCTGGGTGACGCGACGCTCGAGCCGATCGATGACGACGACGACGATGGCCACAGGTCTTTTCCTCCTTCCACCGCCGTCGAGCTCTCGCCGCCGGAGCACAAGACGCAGGACGTCATGCTTGCGACAGCACCCGCCCCGCTGCTGATTTCACCACAATACGTCGAGAATATCGCCGAGGAAGGTCCCCCTGCGGTCGCGTACAACCCATGCCCGCCAACACTCGCCACGCCTTCCCAGCAAAGCAATGTTCCTCACCAAACTGATGCCCCCTCGTCCCCTGTTACCGCACCAGAAGGCGACGCGGCGCCGGCAAACGCGCCCGACGCCGACGACTTCTCGGATGTAGAGAGGTTTCTCGACCTGGGACCATGCGATGCGCCGGCGCTCCCTTGGTCCATCGCTGGTGGGGCGGTTACTCCGTCGAGTTCAGCTGTAGCTCCGCAGGTGGACGACTCGCCGCCAGCGTCGCCCGACCCACAGCCCGACTCTTCCCCCGCGCCGCTTCAGCACGCGCAACAAGTTTGTCTCAGCGACCTTCCCCCGGCCGACCTACCTAGTGTCTCGCCCATTCCTTCCTCCCCGCCGCGTGCGTCATCCCCTGAACCGAAACGCGTCGGTATGCGGGGCACGTTCCGCCCCCCACGCCCCGTCGCCGCGGTAGACGAGCAGTGGCGCGTGGGCAAACCGCCCGGATGGGTCGGGTTGACTGACGGCGCCAAGCGGCGCACCACACCGAGCGATGACGAAAGTGTGAGTTCCCCCCCCCCCTCCAGGGGCTAATCGCAGCACGACATTGCCGAGTCGGCGGCGCGCGTGCTCAAACGCCCCTTTCGCCCTCCGACGCGCGTCGTGCTTCCTCCAGCGAGACATTCGGGCAAGTCACCCACCGTGCGCCTGCCACCTGAGCCAGCGCCGCCGCCCTCGCCCCCGCGGCGGGTCAATCCGAAACGTCTCGGCACGACGCCCCGCGCTAAACCCTTCCGCGTCCCGCTGCGCACCCCGTCGTCGATCCTCACCACCCCCCTTGGAACCCCAACAACCCCCACCCCCCCCCCCCAGCGCGCGCACAGCTTGCGCAAACCCACCGACATGAACCACGCCCTCATCGCCTCTCTCGAGTCACGCGCACGCACCCTCCGCCAGGCGATAAAGTACACTGCGGGCGACGGGGACGAGGACGCGCGGCTGCTCGCGCTCGTGCATACCTGGCGTGAGGCCGGGCGCGAAGTGGCCGACAGGCTGTTTGCCCTCCTCCCCGCGCCGACCGACGAGGGGGCGGAAGCTGCGCCGCGCAACGGTGCTGGGCCGCGGTATCACCGCGATAACTGGGGATTCGACGATACCCCAGCGTCGACTTTGCCGGCCCTCACCGCGTCCCAGCTCAGATACCTCCGCAGCGCACCCACCGACGCGGCCGGCGAGCCCCTCGACCCCGACGGAAACCGCATTTTCCCCGACCTCGATGCCGACCTCGACGTCCTCCTCCGCGGCGACCTGCCCTCCGACTCGGGCAGCTACGTCGTCGCGCAGTACGAGTACGTCCCCTCCCCTCGTGCATAGTCTGACAGTCCCTAGCACCCCCCCGCCGCAGCCCACGCCCGCGGCGTGGGATAAAGGCGCCATGCTCCTGCGTCTCGGCGTCGATCCCGACCTCCTTCGCTGGGACGCCGAGGCGGAAGACTGGGCCGACGTCGACGACGAGTAGTCG
Organism: Cutaneotrichosporon arboriforme; assembly: GCA_002335565.1. Taxonomy (NCBI): domain Eukaryota; kingdom Fungi; phylum Basidiomycota; class Tremellomycetes; order Trichosporonales; family Trichosporonaceae; genus Cutaneotrichosporon; species Cutaneotrichosporon arboriforme. The sequence continues at coordinate 789,343 of BEDW01000007.1, read as the reverse complement.
TGTTGTGTATATTGATAGTGTGTGTTTTCCATCTGTGTGTATCTCCCCCAGGCGCGCAGCATGCATCATGTGTCAGTGAGGTGCAGAGGGTAGTACGACACGGGACGTTAGTTGGGCATGACCGGGGCGCTTGCAAGTGCACACAACAAGTCATGACGCATGGATTGCATGTGAATGGGCATGGCGCATGTGGCCAGTGGGGGCAGGAGGTGTAATGCAACAAGTACTGTTAGTGAGGCGGGCTCGTGACCGCTACACGGTCGCCGGCTAAGTGCGCTTCTTCTTCGGCTTAACAACCTTGAATCCGACGTCTGCGGCAGGCGGCTTTGGCTGAGTCTTGACCACGTCCGCGAGGGAACCAATCTTGGCCGCGGGGGCCTTGGTCGTGTCGCGTTTCGCGTCGGCCTTGCGGCGGGTCATAAACTCTGCCGCGAAGCGGCGACCGTCCAACGTCGACGACGACGCGTACACGGAATCGGCAATGATCTCCTGCTGCTCGGCGCGCGACGCCGCAGGCGGGTCCGCAGGGAACATGAGCAGCATCGAGATGAACTCGTCCACGGGCACAGTCAGGCCCGTCAGCGCCTGCTTTGTCCACCGGATAAACTCGATGCTCGGCTGGTCCTCTGCGACCGGGGGCGCGGGCGACTTGGCCGCGACGGGCTTGGGTGTCGCGGGCTTGGCGGCAGCGGCGGCGGCGGCAGCGACGGGCTTGGCGGGGATAGAAGCGGGAGGCTTGGCGGGGACGCCGGACGCCTTGCCGCCCGCACCGACAGTGGTCCAGCCGGCAGCCGCGGCGGCGGCGGCCTGCGCGGGTGTAGGCGAGGCCGAGTGCGCGGCGAGGTCGGCGTAGCCGCGCTTCGAGGCAGAGGCAGTGCCCGAGGCAGCCGACGCCGAGGCCAGAGCACGCGCCTGCTTCTCGCGACGGCGCTCCTCCTCCTCCTGAATCTGCTTGAGCGTCTTCTTGGGACCATCGGAGGCGCCGCCCCAAGCGGGCGCGGCGGTCGCCGATGTGGGCGTCGAGCCAGAACCCTTGCTTGTAGGAAGGCCCCACGACATGGACGAGGGCAGGTCGTCCGACGAGGGGACAATAGACGCAGGCGACGCGGCGGCGCGGGCCTCGGCGCGCGCGGCCTTTCGCGCAGCAGCCTGGCGCGCCTCGGCCTCCTGGATCTCACGCAGCGACGGGCCGTGCGACTTGTTGTCGCCCTTGGCCCACGGCGCGGGCTTGGGCGCAGCCTTCTCGACCGGCGTAGCGGACGCCGGCGGCGGCGTCGTCTCCTTGACGGGTTCGACGGGCGCAGACGTCGGCTTGGGCGGAAGCGACGCATGCGGCGGCGGCAGCAGTTTGGATGCCTGCGCGGGTGTCGGCTCGTTTGCGGCACCAGCAGACTTGGTCGATGCCTTGGGCGCCTTGTTCCATACAGAGGTGGGCGCCGGCGGCGTAGGCTTGGGCGCGGCAGGCGTCACCTCGGGCTCGGGCTCGGGGACTGCAGGCTCGGGCGTCGGCTCACGCTCAGGCTCATCGAGCCCGCCAAGCTGATCCTCCACGGCGTCCTCGTCCATCTCAGAGTCGGCATGCTCCGACTCGGGCGCGACCTCGGGCTGCGTCTCCTCGACAGGAGGGAAGTATGACGGCTCGGTCGGTTCGGCGGCGGGGATCTGCTGCTGCGGGGCAATGGGCGCGGCCTGGGCCATGTGCTGGGGCGTCGGCTGCTGATGCTGCTGCTGTTGCCAAGTGGGCGTGGACGCCTGGTTGACAGGCGCTGGTGCACCCCAGGGTGAGGGCTGGCCGATGGGGGCGCCGAACACCTCGGGGCGAGGGATAGGAGGCGTGCCAATGGGCGCGCCGTACGGGGGGTAGTTGGCCTGCTGGGTACCACCAATGGAGCCGTAGACGCCGTTGAGACGCGCGGGGCTCTGCGAGCCTGGAGCTGGGTGCCACTGCTGCGTGGCGCCGCTAAAACCGGCGACCATCTGCGGAGCCGCGTTGAACTGGGGCTGGCCAAACGGCGAGCCCTGGAAGGCACTGGGGTGATACTGAGGCTGAGGCGCCGGCATGCCGCCCATGTTGAGGCGCCCAAACGATTCGTTCAGGGCGCCAGGCGACGGAACGCCGGCCGGCGCTGCCTGGAGGCCCGGGATAGGGAGGTTAGGGGGGAGGCGAGGACGGGGTGCAGTGAGGAATGGCTGGACCGTGTTGCCAGTGTTGGTCTTGAGTTCCGATAGCGTGTGGAACGTCGTCTCGTTCTCGCGGCGAATCGGCAGAGCGTCGTGGAAGTACTTGTGCGAGTACCAATCGTGCATCTGTTGGCCAGTGAAGGGGCCTTGCTCCTGGCCGTTCGGGTCGCGGTAGTACCAGTTGATGGTGCCGAGGTCCTGCTGCGGCGTGTCACGCGTCTTGGGCGTGTGCGTGCCGCTGCTGGGAACAGGGGTGCTCTCACGCAGCTGGGCGTCGCGCTCCGTGACGGGGGTGGCCGAAGCCGTGGCAATCACAGACTGCGTCGAGGGCTCGTGCGTGGGGATGTGCAGCGGGCGCTCGTCCGTGGGTGCGGCACGCCACTGCTTCTCCGCAGCGCCCCAGCCACGGTCGCTGTCAAGACGGCCGTTGGTGGGTGCCTCAGGCTGTGTCGACGTCGGCGTGGTGGGAGCACCGCCGCCGCCAAAGCCGAGCACGCCCTCAAACGCGCCCGACGTCGACGGATTGCGCGTCGGGCGCCAGGTAGCCGCCGCGGACGGACGCGAAGATTCATCGTCGCGGCGGGGCGCGCGTTTCGGGACACCTCCAAACCCGCCGCCAATGGCGCCAGGCTGGCGTCCTTCGCCCCCGAGAGATCCAGAATACTTGGACCCGCCGAGAGCGCCGCCCTCGCCGCGACCGAATCCGCCGCCAAAGCCGCTGCCGGTACGTCCCGGGGCGGCTCCCATGCTAGTGGAAGTGTCCTTGGGGGGACGGTCAGACTGGGGCCCGCGGCGACCGCCAATCGCCGGGTCGGCCGTGTTCCCATGCGCAGCGTTTCCATGCATCTGCCGGCGCGCAGGCATCGGCGGGTGAACGGACGACGACAAGAGCTGCCGTCAGCATGAGTGTGCATTGGTTAACCCACCTTCTTCTCGTTTTCAGAGAGTTCGCGGAGGCCGACAGGGGTGACGACCGACTTGCTCACGAGCACGCCGCCAACGTCTGTGCCGGCGACCTGCATGAGCTCAATGGGTCGCTCTTTGAACTGCTTCTCGTCCCAGATGCCGAGAATCTGTTCGCGCGAGTAGCGGAAGGGGTAGGGGCTGGGGTTGCCTCCGCCGTTTGCGCCGTCGCCAGAGTTGGGAAAGTACCCGTCGGGGGACATGGAAGGGGACTGAGGGGCATGGGTGACGCGCGAGTACGACAGGGCTTTGCCGGGCGCGTTCGTCGTCGTAGGCGAGGGCGCGTGTCCCTGGCTTAACGCGGGGAACGGCGACGACGGCGCAGCAGCAGCAGACTTGGGAGGCTGTTGCTGCGTCTCTGACGCCGCGGGCGTCGCCGACGACAGCGCCGATGACCCTGAGGGCTTGATGGGCTTGGCCCACTGAGGAGCAAAGTGCATGGACATCTGCGGGGCGAGTCAGCAAAGAGAAAAACACGAGGACGCGAATTTGATGGAGGAAGCGAGGTCGTCCGGACGCAGGGCGTTTTTTCGCGTCCGAGCTGGACGTTTGGAGCGTCGGTCTGTGGCGAGACATGACGCGTCCAGGCTGCCATCGCAGGCGGCACAGAGCATGACACGCCTGGTTACGCGTCGGTGCGCGCACAAGTGACGCGACGGCACGGAAGAAATGTGTGTGTGTGTATGTGGAGGCATTCGTGGACGCGGACAGGGACACTCACTGCGAAGGCAAGAGAGGAGGTTGAGTGGTTGAGAATGCACGAGAGGCGGCGCTGCCTCTGTCAGTTGTTGTGGGAGTGGGGTTGTGTTGTGTTACGAGGACGCGTTGCTGCCTAAAGGTTGATGTCGAGGAGGACGACGATGTTGGAAGACAGGAAGGGGAGTTGGATGAGAGAGAGAGGTAAGAGGAGGTAGAGAAAGAAGCCACTCCCACTCAAAACGGCGTATGGTCGACTTTTGGCACAACGTCCATCCAGCGTGGCGAATTTGCTTCCGTCCGTGTCATCACCGCACACGACCACCATGGGACATTTTCGGAGTTTGGATCGCATTCCGCCCACGAGCGAGGCACTTGACGGACGACAACTATTACTTGATCGACTTGTGGGCGCGACTGCAGCTGCATCTCCCCATCTCACCCACACATGGCGCGCGCCCAGCAACCGATAGGATAATGCGGTTCCATGTGGTAGGTGGTATGCATGCGGGGTATGTGCTGATAGACAGCTTGGGATCGGATCGATAGGCACGCTTGTTGCGCACCACCTTCGCGTGGCTAACCCGGACGCGGCCGTGTCGCTCGTGTTCCGGAATGCGGCAGCGTACTCGCGAAAGAAGCTGCGGCGGGAGGGTGTCGAGCGGCCAGGTCTGCGTGTTGTGCAGAACGGGGGCGACACGGCAGTGAGCGAGGGCTTCGACGTCGACGTTGCGTCTGCGTCGCGTGTCGAGGGGCTCACGAACGCGGTTGAAGAGGACGGCGCTCAACTCGACTTTGTCAACGTCGGTGGCCCGATCGACTCGCTCATTGTGTGTACCAAAGCACAGGCGACAAGTACGGCGCTCGCTGGCCTCCAGTCGCGCCTCAGCCCGTCTAGCGTCATCGCCCTACTCCAGAACGGCATGGGCGTCTACGACGAGCTGTGCGCAAAGTACTGGCCTGAACCTGCCACGCGACCCCAGTTTATCCTCGGCACGACGACGCACGGCGTCACGCCCGCCGGCCAGCCAGGAAGCGTACTGCACATGTCGCGCCCGGGCCAAGGCGCCATCAAGTGGGGCGTCGTGCCGGACCCGCGCAAAGAGGTTGACTATGAGAAATGGCTATGGGGCGAATCTGTAGGCCACCTGCCGGCACTCACGCCGCCGCCGTCGCCTTCCTTGCCCCTTCCACCAGCACCACACGGTATTGGTATGGAGAACGTGCGCGGGACGCTCGAGGCGCTCCTGAACATGACGCCGCTGTCCCCTTCCCTCCTCCCTATGCCGCACCTCTATCACGAGCTCCTGCTCAAGCTCGCAGTCAACGCGGCGGTGAACCCTCTCACGGCTGTGCTCGGCGGAGGCTACCTCGCGAACGGAGCGCTGAACCGCTCTGGGCCAGGGAACAGGCTCATCCAGCAGGTCGTGCGCGAGACGGCCTCAATCCTCACCGCGTACCTGCACAACCTGGCTGGCGCGCACCCCGCACCAGCTGACACGGTGAGGCTGTTCTCGTACGACAGCCTGCTGTACCGGGTCAACGACGTGATTGCCGCGACGCGGGACAACATCTCGTCGATGGCCAGCGACGTCAAGGCCGGGCGCATGACCGAGATCGACTACATCAACGGCTACCTCGTCTCTTTAGGTAACCGGCTCGGCGTGGCCGTTCCGACGAACCGCATGCTCGTGCAGATGGTCAAATTCAAGGCCGAGGTCGGCGGGCTCGGACATAAACTCTACCCTGCGGTCGAGGGCGCTGTGAAACGTGGGGAGGAGGCTGCGATGGGGGCTCGTCGTCTCGCACTTGAAGAGCGCAAGGTCGCCTTAGAGGAACGCGCCATGCTCCTACGTGAGGGACGGCACGCCGAGGCGAAACGAACCCGCCGCGAGTTCAAGCGCACTGTGCGCCGCAACGCTGCGATCGCGCGTGAACTGCGCAAAGCAGAGGTCGAAGCCGCCATCAAGGCGGGTGCTGACCCGGCCACCTTGATAAGCTCGAGCTCGGGCAATAGCCCAAGCGACAGCCTGAGCGAGAGTAGTAGTGGTGACTCGTCGAGCCAAAATCTGGGCACGACTGCGAGCGACGACACTGCTGCGGCTGCGGCAGATGAGGCAGGTTTAAACAGGGCAAAGAGTAGGGAGACGCACGATGGCGGGGCTGCAGGTGCCCCTGGACAGCGTAACGCCAACGCCTAGAGAGGCAATGTACACCACACCATCACCACCACTCGTAGCAGCATTGAGCATTATTATAGACACACCACCGCATGCATTGTACTATCCCGGCCTTTTTCACCACAAAAGGGGTGTGCAAAGTGCCGGCGCGTAAGACCACGCAGCGCGTAGGGCGCGTAGCATGCGTAGCACACCGGGATATTCGGGTGTGATGCCGGGTGGGCGTTGGGGGTTGCGGCGTCGATCACATAGGCATTATTATTGTGCCGGTACATGGATTCATATGGGGGCGGGGAGGGAACGGGCACGACACGCCGAAATCAAGGCACGTGTGTCGTCGTTGTGCCGTGCCGCAGCCCAATGGGTCTGAGGGCAAGTGGAACAGAGGGCAAGTTTGCAAGGGGCCGACCATGTTTCCGTGGTATGCATGCAATGTGGCTGGCTGGACGAGGACATGTAATGCATGAGTGAGTGAGTATGGACGTAGAGGTGGGCTTAAGGTGGGCGCCAGTCTACAGTACAGTACAGCACGATTCCTGTATGTCCGCAGTCATTTTGCGAGCCATGCCAAGCCAAATATACTCTTTGGGTGGTGGTTGGTACCTTAATGCGCAGCAGCTGCCAACAAGCACATGCACCATGAGTACCTGCTCCAACTAACATCACCTTTTGCTTGTTCTTGTTCCCACTCTCACACTTGTCCCATCGCCGTCGTCGTCGTCGTTGACGCACGCACTTTAACTTGCACTTGAAAACACACCCACTCTCATTCAACAAGACCCACACCCCTGATCCCATCGCTCCTTGTCGACCTCAAAACCCCACTCCTCCGTTGTCCCCCGGATCGCAATATTCGCCACGGGCCCCACTCACTCTTGACAACGGCAACGGCACTTCTGGGGAGCGACCCCCGCTCACTCACTCACGCACGCTCAACATGGCCGCTGCAGCAACAATGATGACAACGGCGCCGGGAGGTGGGCCAGGACGCGCTTCGAGCCCACAACTCGTCACCACAACACCAAACCACCACCACCACAATCACCACCACCACTTCAACAGCACCGGCGCAATGGCCGCTGCATTTCGCCCCCACAGCCCGTCGCCATTGTCGCGGCCACCGTCGAGCACGGTCGTGTCGCACCGTCCACCAATGCAGCATCAGCCGACGGACGTGACGGTGCTCGTGTCCCAGGCGGCAGCAAACGCAGCGGCGGCTGCGTCGTCGTCGCCGCGGGCTTCAGGCCTGCACTCGCGCCCCGCCAGCTTTAGCCTGGCTAGATCGGTACCTCTGCACGACGCAGAGAAGGGCCGTGGCGAGGCAAGTCCACGCGCAAGCTATGACGTGTACAGTGCGAGGCAGAGCTGCGACTTTAGCGCGGCCGCGTCCGCACGGTCTAGTCACGACTTTGGCGCGTTCCCACCCTCATGGCACGGATACGGCGACTCGACGCCGCGCGGACGCACGCCCGTCGGCGACATGCTCCTCCGCGCAGCCCACGACCGCCTCAGCTGCGGAAACCGCTCGGGCGCTCTTGGGCGCGGCCTCATTATCGGCTGGGTCATCACCACCCTTGGCTTCCTGGCCGCAACAGCCTTCTGGAAGGGCGAGCTGTTTGCAGGTGCGTCCTAGTTTGCGGAAGCAAGTCTAGTTTGTGTTTACTAACATTTTTAGCGCTCGACCGACTAAGCAAGGACCTGTACAACATGGGATACCAGGGCCTCCTCGTCTTTGGTGTTCTCATCTTCATTACAACGATCCCGCCCCTGCCCCTGTACTCGACGCTGATCGTGCTGAGCGGCTACACGTTTGGCGTGTGGGACGGCTTTGTCGCGAGCTACATTGCCTCGCTCCTTGGCGCCGTCGTCGTCTTTGTCATCTCACGCACCATGCTGCGCGACGCCGTGACGCGGTCGTGAGTTCTTCCACGTCTTAAGCGAGGCGGGTTACTAACCTGTTCCAGTCTTGCATCCTCGCCGACCGCAACGTCGCTGCTCCAGATCATCCCGCAGCACCCGCACCTTCTCCTCCTCATCCGCGTAGCGCCGTATCCTTACAACCTGCTCAACGTGGTGCTGGCGTCGTCGCCCGCCCTCTCGCTGCAGACATACACGGCGTGTACCGCGTTGTCACTGTGCAAGCTGGTCCTGCACACGTGGATCGGCGCAGGCATCCACGACCTGTCTGCAGCGTACACTGGCGATGGGAGCGGCACGGGCAGCGCCGAGAGCGCCGAGACGTCCGGGTCGGACGCGCACCACGAGCGCGTAAAGGCCGGCGTCACATGGGGCGGCATAATTCTTTGCTGCGTCCTCTTTGTCTACCTCACCCACATCGCCAAGCGTGCCATTGCACGGGCGCAGGAGGAGCAGGCACACCAGCGTGTGCCGGAAGAAGAGGTCGCGTTTTTGTCGCGCGACGCCGACTCGGATTAAGCCCGAGGAAGCGGGCGGCGCGAGCGCAGCCCGTGTGTATCAACATTTGTTGCTTGGTTGTACTAGGACGATGCATGACTGACGTGCTATGGAGCGCCCTACCCGCAGCCGCGCTGCGCGCTGCGCAGGGGTGTGTGTCGCGGTGCGCAGGGTGAGATCGAGCAAACCGTGTGTGCAATCCTGGCAAACTGTCAAGCAGACCTTGTTACGTTCCTGCCTGCTGTGCTGGTGAGGGACGCACCTGGGCGCAAGGTATTAGTCGTCACACCTCACCCGACACGTCCACGCCGGGCTCCGTAGATGAATGCGAGCGGTTGCTAAAACCTCAGCTGGCGGGTATCGACGCCCTTCATCGGTCCCTCGATACCCTGCACGACGCCTGCGCCCGGTGCCGCGCCACTACTCCCGTCGCGCGCGGCGACGAGGCGCGGGCGCGCCCCGACACTCGTGCACAGGAGGCGGTATCGTGCGCGGATAGTGGAGAGGAGTGCGGCGAGGTCGATTTCGGCGCTGGCGCCGCCGCCGCTTGTGGGGGTGGCCGCGCCAGCAGCTGGGTCGCTAGAAGAGCCGCCGGCGCCGACAGACGCTGCGGCCTGGGCCAAACCGCTAGGGCTATCCATGTCGCCCGCGGCGACCGTGGTGGAAGCCTCGCCTGCGTCGCCGTCCTCCGGCCTTCGCTGCTCGGCATCACTCCCCGCCGGGGTCGGGTTGGTCGTGGGGAAGGTCGCGATGAGTCCGAGGAGTGTATGTGCGTGCGCGAGGGATCTGAATAAGCCTAGGCGCCGAGAGTGGTGCGACGTACTTTGCTTCTTTACGGCTTGTCGCCGAGCCGGCGCCAGCGCCTTGCAGCTTGCGCAGCCACACACCCGCGAACCCCTCGTAGAATCCTAGCTCGTCCCAGACCTCCCACGCCTTCTCCCTGCCTAGTGCGCGGCCCTCAAACGTCCCGTGTTGCCGGCCGTGCGCAAACCCCTCGGCGTACCCAGCAGAGTAAAAGCTGGTGTCAACTGGTGCTTGGCAGGTGAGGAGAGGAGATGACTGAACGGTCGCTGGCTCCATCTCCTCCGCCCAATCCGTCGCCGCCCCCCTTCCCGCTTGACTCACTTTGACTCAATGTTCAGCGCTTCGCCAAACAGCTCGTCCCCGTCGCCGTCAATGTCCATCGTGTGTGAGTGGTGGTGTGTCGGGTGGAAGAGTGTAGATCGGGCAGTTAGGTCATCAACTTTTGACGGCGGCGGTGCCTGAATTCTGGGGCGTGTTGGGTGGCAAATGGGTGAGAGTTGGGGTTGCAGCCTGCCAAAGCGCGGGAAATGACGCCTATCGACATACTCGTCCGGCAGCCCGTCTACACGACATAATGGTACATGCATAGTCTACGCTTCCCTCCGACCTGCTGACAACTCGGGGGCTAACGCGCCACCTCGGGCTCCTTGGCCGCCTCCTCCTCCACAGGGGCGGCATCGACAAAGTCGGGCAGCGCCGTGCTGTCCTGGAGGTACGAGGGTGTCTCGTTCTCACCGACGAGCTCGTCGTCGAGCCCCAGCGCGTCCAGTTCCGCCTGCAGGTCGGCCTCGTCCACCTCGTCCTCGACGTAGTAGTTGCGTCCCAGCGATTCTTGGATCTCGTTCGCCTGTTCGATCATGCCCTCCATTTCGTCGTGGATGCTCTGGACGTTAGCGCCGAGCGCGTAGCGCGAGGTGAGAGGCGGAAGCCTCTACGAGGCGTAAACCGCGGAGAACCCGCAGGAGTCATATCCCACTTGCCTGTCTCTCCTCTGCAGACACGGGAAGCATCGCGCCCATGCCCACGACGTCGCGCCGAGGGCTGGCGACGGGTTCTGGCGTCACTCACATCAATCTTGTCAATGTTGATCCCCTTGTACTGCCGCTTCATCTCCTTGTTGGCCACGCGCATCGCGTCGACCGTCGCCATTGTGTTCTTGAGGTTCTCGGTCGTCATCGCCGCCTGCTCCATGTTGAACGTCTGCTGCTGCAACTGCGCAATCTGCCCCTCGTACATCTTCTTCTGCTTGAGTGTGCGCAGCGCGCGCTGCTGCACTGCCGCCTGGGATTAGCTAATCCAAGGACGGAAGCGCTGGTTATGGCAGGATAGGCGCGGTCCATCGCCGACGACGCTGGCTCAAAGCCGGCTTCGCAGCTCCTCGCTGCCCGACACTCTCGCCACGCACACCGGTACGCCGCCCGGCGACCCGCTCAACCCACCTTCCCCGGCCCATCGCGCAGTTTCGCCATCTGAGCCTTATACGTTGCGAGCTCGTTATCGAGTTTCTTGATCTTGACCTCGATCGTGCCCATGCGCGTGTCCGTCGACGCGATCGCGTCGGTCAGCGACGGCTTTGGCTTGGCCTTGTTCGTGCCAAAGATCTAGCGTAAGCACTGCAAATAACGGCCCGGTGCAACTTACACGGTTCATTCTACGAGGTCGTGGCGTGGACGGAGGGCAATGCGGGATGCGACGAGCGATGCTCACGCATCAGAGCGTCAACACTGACGTGTGGAACTGGGTGGCCAACCCTACATGGGGGCGTGATTAAAGTCTGAGACTATGTTGGAGCCCCAGATTTTGTGTCAACGGAGTCGGTGGAGGTGAGTCAACCCACTCAGTCCTTGACGCTCGAGACGCGCCGTCTCCGTCTCTGCTCGTCACACCAACATGGAGCCGTCGCCGCACTTCCTCTTGTTGGCAGCGGCGCTCCTTGAAGAGATCTTACCGGACTCAGGTCAGTCCGATTCCGCGGTAGGCGAACTGACGCCAGTTCCCGATGCCACTCTTGCCCGCCTCCATGCCGTGTTTGGCTCGATGCTCACGAGCGCGTTGCAGCTCGTTGACCGGCGCGAGGGTGGGATCACTAGGTCATCTAAGAGCTGACGCCAGTCGTCCGCGTGGACATGAACGGGCGGCATCTTTTCCAGGTCAGCTTTTCTGCCTGGCTTAAGCTGATGGCAGATCTCGTCGTCTTCTGGAGTACCGTACTCGCTCTTCCTCGACCTGGCGGCGGACGAAGCGGACCTGTCTACGGACGTGGTCGCCACCCGTAGGGAGGACAAGGGCGTAGTGCGCGAGGGGGAGGTGACGGACGACTCCCTCACGTCGGCCAACGAAGCACGTGTCCGCGCGGCCGCTGCGCGCCTCGCACACATGTACTGCCCGTGCGCGGGGTACGCGTTCAACGCGCTCGACGGGCGACAGGTCGTGGTGCGTCTTCCCCTGTAGGCGCAGGCGCGCGGCTGACGGCAGTGCAAGCATATCCTCGCGGTGCTCGTCGCGCACCGCCTAGGCCGGGTAGTGGACACGCGCGTCGGCGTGTCTGCCGCACCGACACTACTCGGCCTTACTCCCGCCATCTCCGCGCACGCCTAGCGATGGAAATCAGTCGCGCGACCACAGAGGGATTAGCGCAGATCAGTCTACCTCAAAGCGCACCACATGCACCGCCCCTACTTCCCCCGCCATAGACCCGTTGTTGTGCACCACACTCATGTACCCATCACTGCATCATCAGCCGTGCTGTAACCTTAGCTGATGCATGCATACGTGCAATCACTACACTGCCTGGCCATAGCCTCAGCCTTGCATGGCATACCACAATGCCCTCCACCTGCATGGAGGAAGCTTCTCGGCGCCACGGGTACAAACCGCCGCGGATATTTCCGAAAGGGGCAAGTTTGATTTGATCCCGTTAGGCTCTCCCCAGGACACAAACACTGATCCCCATCAGCCAGGAAAGCTTTGTCCCATACATTTGTATGGCGATCCCATTGTCGTCGTCCATCTCTTACGGCTTTGACTCGCTCTGTCTCTGTCTCTTTGACCTCGTCGTCGTCGCTCTCCCTCCGACCGACACTGTCACTTGTGTACTCGCCTCTACTCCCCTCCCTCTCGCTCCCACTCTCCCTAAACATCCTCTCTTGCACGTCAACATCTCACTCGCCATCGCCCGCTAGCTTAAAATCCTCGACACCGCCACCCACCCTCGAGTGTTTACCATTGTTTGCCTCGAGCCTCCCTCGCTCATCTCCCCTTACAGCCGCACACTTCGCTGCCGCCGCCACCACCACAGTCCATTCCACCGCCCGTCCAAACCTTTGCGGGCCCGGCTGAACCGTCCCATGTCCACCATCGACGTTTAACGCAGCAACAACAAAACACCCTCACATGGACCCACCGGACACTGCGGCCCCCAAGCTGCACAACAACAACAACAACAAGCACGACCGCCCTGCCTCTCCTGCTCTAGCCACGCCGGTCAAGGCCGCCAACACGACCGACAGTACCAGCGGCGGGAGTGGCACCGGCACGCCCGGCGCGACCAAGCTGACGCTCGACATGAGCGTCGGTGCGGCCGTGTCGGCGCTGGTGCACCACCTCGTGCAGCCGCTCGCCGCACACTACACCCACACCCAGCTCATGGGCCTGCGTACCGAGCTCACGGCCGGCCTTATCAAGCGCTTTACGCCGTCGTGGAACGAGAGCAACCAGCACTCTGGTTCTGGCACGCGCTCCCTCATCGCCGACAAGGTGCTTGGTCTCCCGCCTGTGCTGCAGGACGCCGCGCGTGCCAAGGGCATCGACACGGCCGTGTGGACCCGCGCCATCGCCTCGACCCGCCGCAAGCGGCCCGACGCCGACGTCTCGGACGAGTGGGAGGTGTGGTGCGACCCGGGCATGGTCGTGTGGCGCTGGGGCGGCTGGGGCTGGGACGAGGTCGAGTTTGATCCTGTCAAGCGGCACCGAGGTGAGTCGAGCACAACAACTTTGAACAATGCTCATATGTTTAGAGTCGTACAGCGTTATTTGGCAGGCAGCGCCGACGGCGGTGCCCGCCGACGAGTCGACGAGTCCCCTGGCAAACACGACGCCAGCGCGCTCCAAGGCCATTCCAATCCGCGCGCCGACTCTGCTCAACCTTCCCGCCACGCCTTCGCCTGCGTCGTCGGCGCCAGCGTCTGCTGGTGTCGGCGCTACGCGCTCGCCCTCTCCGAGCCTTCTGCCCGCGGCCGAGATTAATGCGCTGCAGTACCGCGGCCATAGCCGTGGCGACTCTACAGCCACCGACGCGAACCCCACGCACTCGCGCAGCGCGACACACACCCGCGGCCACGGACACAAGGGCCAGGGATCGACGAGCTCGAACGCGTCCGACTCGAGCGACAACGGCTCAACGCAGCCGCTGACGCCCGCGTCGCGCCCCGGCTCCGCCGACATGTTCCCTGACGATGCCGTCGCCGCGCGCAAGGCGGCGGCCGCCACGCCCGAGGACAGCGGCGTCCAGCGCGGCCGCGACATGTCGCCTGCCTCGGCAACCCGCCCCGAGTCTACCGTCACGCCGTACGACGGCGGCAACGTCACCGTCCTGGGCGGTGGCACCAAGCTCGGCGGCTCGCGTCCCTCGTCTGTCCTGGCCAACCACCGCACGCGCTCGCCGTCCGTGTCGATTGCGAGTCGCGCGCTAGGCAATGCCGTCGGCCCCAACTCGAACGGTGCCACGCCGCCGGGCACGCCCCGCAAACCTCGCAGCCGCCGCCGTATCATCCCCACCCACATTGGCTACTTTGGCCAGCCAGGCGTCGGCGCGCCTATGATGGGCGCATTTGGTGCCGGCACAGCCAAGCCGGGCGCCGCCAACGGCGGCCCAGCGCCAAACCACTACTGGCCACACGGCCAGCCGGGCAGTGTCGGCGTCGGCCTCGCGCCCCCGCCGGTCGGTGCGGGCGTGCCCCAGATGGGCATGCACGCTATGGCCAAGCGCGTGGCCTAGACCGCCAAGGCGAGGCGACGCCGAGCCGAGCCGGCATGACACCGACACGGACACCAACGCCGGCGTCAAGGCCCACAGCCAGCCCCCCCTCACCTGTTTCGACCACCGCCAAGCATCAGTAACGCATAGATCAAATCAAGTCAGCACGCACAACCAAACCACCACAACAATTCTTCTTCACAGACTACCCCCTCGTGTCCTGCATCGTCGTCTACCCCTTTTTTCGTTTTCGCTCGTCTCATTTGTGACCCCACCCATCCCAAGCCTCCGTGTTCGCTCTTGTCATCACACCCCATCTTCCATCTCGATATCTGCGCCTGCGCCGGACAAGTGTGGGTGACCCCCGCGCGTTCGCATGGCGGCGCACGCAGTACCGCATATATGACACAAAATGCATATCGTCTGAAAGCGAGTCGTGTGAGGGATGGAGTGGTGTGGTGCGGGAATGGCCAGTCTAGTGTACGAGTGGGTATGTGCAGAGGCTATGGACGGGAACGGCTGAAACAGCGTGTGGTGTGTTGACCGATGGAAGGGGGGAGATAAGCGATAAGCTCGGTAACGTGGATGCCGAGAGGTCCGAGACGCGTACACGCGACGACGCTTTTTTTTCAGGCCCAGGTCGTCGCGTGGCGCGAAGGGGATCGGTCTTGGCCGCATTGGCTCGCTACCAGCACGACCGGGGCGCGAGGCCCGCGCCTTCCCAGTAGACGGGCCAGTGCTCTGGCCATGGGGAGAAGGGTTTAGGCGTGGCGATGGGGTTGCCTGTGGCGACGTCCCGAGTCCCGTCGCTGTCGGCTAGGGGGCCATGCTGCTGATGTTTTGTGCCGGTAGGGGTGGCGGTGGGGGGACGGGTGCTGCGGAGGAGGAGGCGGACGAATTCGTCTTCGAGCGCAGGCGTGAGGTAGTCGCATGCGGGGGACGTAGCGGGCGTGGCTGGCGCCGACGAGGGCGCGAGGGACGAGAGGGACGTGTGTGACGTGGACGTGGGTGCGTGACTCGACGCAGGACTTGACGCCGGACTCGACGCGGGAACGCGCAGGGCGCACGCACCCGTGTCGTCCGTGTCCGCTGGCGTGCCCGGCATACTCGCAAGCACTGGGGATGGCGGGGCGGCGAGGCGCGGCGTGTCGACCAGACGAGCGAGGGGGGCGGGTCTGTCTGCTGTCAGCGGGGTAGAGGCGTAGGGAGGGTTGCATGTGATGGACGGACGGCTCCACGCGAGTGCTCGCGGGTGCCCGGGCGTTTGATCGGCGCACGGGCGTCGTGGTGCGGCGTGTGCAGTGCACGGCGGGGCGTGAGGAACGGGGAAGGGATCAACGACGGGGACAGGGGGTGGGCCAGAGGGTGGGCCAGGGGAAGGATTGTTAAGTCGCCTTACGCCGGCGCTGGCGTCTCTGCCGCTATTCGCGCTGAGATCGACCTAGCTCACGGCATGCGATGCGGTCATGACTCACTCACCTTTACGGTCTGTGGGAGGACGCTGACGGCGGCCGCCGCGCACGGGAAGGACGACGGACGCCGCGAGCGTGACGAGGAGGGGCACGCCTGCGAGCGCGCCAAGCACGAGAACGAGGCTGTCGTCGTAGTCGTTATCTTTGCGCGCGAGGACGAGGGCGGCGAGCGTGCCCGCGAGAAGGGGCGCGGCGTTGGCGACGGCGAGTTTGGGCGTGCGCGGCGCCCACTTGCCGCCGCCTACGACGTCACTTGTACTGCTCGCGCCGCTGGTGCGCGTGAAGTGCGCAGAGGCGGCCAACACGCCAAAAGTGAAGAGCGAGGGGAGTACGACGAGTGTGAGCCACACCGGTGTCGAGAGCGCGCAGGACATGGTTGGAGGGGAGTGGGTGATAAGGAAGGAAGAAAGGAGAAAAGATGTCGATGAGGCAGGTTCTGTATGGCTTACTCAACTGCTGATAGTGGCGGACGGTGCCAGGGCGTGAGAAGACGACGACGACGAAGAGCAAGGCGAAGAGGGAGAAGTCGAAACTGTCAGAACGTAAGAAAGAAATGAGACGCAGTTAAATCAACTCGTAAGAAAAAATAAACGTCGACGCAAGTGTCCATGGCCAGAGCGGCCGTGCACCGTGTGTGTGTGTGTCGTGGGCGGAAGCGTACAAACATTCCATCGCACCTGCTCTACGCCTTCACCGGCGCTCGCGCTCGCGGCGCAGCATCGCCCGCGCCAATCCGATCCCCATCAAGGGGGGTATGGGTGACGCCTGCGGATCCGTCTCCTACCCAAGGCGGTGGCCACTCTGTGACGAGGGCGTGGGTAGCGCCACCACTCCAGTGCATGTTCGTTCGCCGGGGTGTGGCGGTACTTGCCGCTGCCTGCGCCGCCCAAGCGACGTCAATGGCCGTGCTCGGTGAGGCCGCCAAGCAAGCATGCAGGCGGCCAGGCGGCCGCCCGGCGCACGTGAACGCTGCTGCGCAGGACGGAAGGATCGGCACGCCCAGACACCCGCCGGGACCCACACACGCCTTTGCACCGGCGGCGTATGCGCTACGCCAACCTCGCGAGGCCCTTCCACGGCGCGACGGCGGGACGCTCGAGCGCGCGTGCGGGCGTCACGTCTCCGCCCAGGCCCAGTCCACCGCTCGCGGCGGCCTCGTCGAGGATCGCGTCACGGTCTGCCCACGCCTCGTCCAGTGCACGCACAAGCTTGGCCCGCAGGCCAAGCACGGCGGCCTGCAGCGACGCCGCGAGGTCCTTGTGGGGCGACAGCACCAGGTGACGTAGCAGGGGCACGGCCTCGGCTGGGCGTTAGCTTTGTGTGCTGTTGCAGTGGAGCACGCTCCACGCGCAACAAACGTACCGCTCTTGTCATCGACGCGTTTCACGAGCCGCCCGATGCTCGCGACGAGGTAGTCGTACTCGTCCACTGTGCCCTTCCTCCCGGCTTGCCGCTTCGACGCCTTGTGTTTCGACTTGGACGTCTGGCTGCGCGTGTTAGCACAACGTCATTAAATCTCATGGGGCGCCGGGTGGCACTCCACAGTGATCGAGCCGCCCTCGTGAGAACGGCGGTGGAGTGACTCACCCCGTCATCCGCGTCGACTGCGAAAAGACCGTCGTGGGAGCGACAGTGTATCGGGTGAAGGCCGTCGCGACGGTCGTGGCATTGGTCGCGACATCGACGTTTTCCAAGTCGGGCTCGTTGTCAACGAGATAGAAGGAATCTGCGACGTGAGCGGGGCGCGCAGCGGCGAGTTACTCACCAGGATCAGTGGCGCGGATCTTGCGCAGGACCGCGATCCGCTCCAGCTCCTTGTCCAGCTGCCCGTCCATCTCCTCGAGCGTCTCCTCGAGCGCCTCGTGCGCTTCCTCGAGAGCCGGGTGCACAACGTCAGATACGAGTTCCGGCCGGTTGTGACGTGCGACCAGCCGCAGCGCTTCGGAAAACTCTGCGCCGCGCGACAGCACGTCGACTGCGGCATCGACGTCGTTGGCGTACTCAATAAACACCTGGCCCGCCTCGGCGTGCCGTCCCCGCGAAGCAAGGTATTCCGTCACGCGCTCCACCAGGGCCGAAGTGGTTTCGGCTGGGACGTCCATCTCACGGGCAAGGGTGAACAACTCCTGCCATGCGTGCGCCTTTTCATACGCCTTGAGCGCCTTGTCGCGTTGTCCCCCGAGCGTGTACGCTGGGTGTGTCAGAATGACCGCACCGTAGACTTACAAATTGCCGCATCGTGGAACTCGCGCCGGTCGTACAAGTAGTCGCCGTACAGGTCATGAATCGTGGGCATGTGCTCCTTGTCATCCTTGTACAACCGGAACGCCTCGTCGAACAGCTCGTAGCGGGAGAGGTACGACGCTGCGTCGTCAAAACGTGACGGGCCTGCTGCTTGGAGGTTACGCAGCGCGCTGTCCCGCCGCCCGAGGTGGTCGTCGATGCGGAATCGCTGCTCGTAGTGCTCGAGCGCGCGCAGCTCACGCAGGAAAGGAAGGTACTCTTTGGGATCCTGGCTGTCAGCTACTGTTGTTGCAATCTTAGCCCACCTTCTGGGAGTACTGCGCAATCATGAGCACGAGCTGGAAGTCGTACATGCCCAGCGCAACGTCAAACAGTTGGTTCACGTTGGACAGGAAGATGATGTACTTGATCGCCTCCTCGACGACCTCGGGGTGTTCCATCTGCACATGTAGGAGCACCCGCAGGCCAGCTTCGTAGTCTGGTGGCTGCTTGCACACGTACGTGGTCAGCACCGTCTCAACGTACTTGACCAGGTCGGTCTCGAGGAGGGCGCGGAGGGCGTCGCAGATGTCGTTGACCTTTGTCGCGGGCACGGGCGCGCGATGTGCGTCGCGCCCAAGGTCTTTGAACAGCACGAGCGAGGCGTCGTTAGAGCTGCCGTCAGTAGACCGTGTGACGACCTCAACTTACTTGAGCTGCGACACGAAGAGGTTGAGGTAGTCGACCTCGGGGATCTGCTGGACGAACTGGGGCAGCGCGTCCATGAACTGGGCTGGAGCAAGGTCGTAAAGAATGTTGAGGTCGAGGCGGTGCTTGCGGCACGTGAGGAACGCCGCGCGGTAGTTGCCACTGTGATTAGGTACCCATCCGTGCTGGTCACATACGCAAGGATGTCGCGACGCACGACGGCGAGAACGAGGGGACGGGGATACACCGTTTCCAGGTTACCGCGAGGCATCTGGAGGACAAGACTCATCGAGCTGGGACACGCGACGACGGCGAGCGCGCCGCGCTCGACACGACGTTCGTCCCACTCGGTTTCGCGCACCGTCGCCGTCGGTTCACCAGCTATGATACGGTCCACGGCAGCGAGGGGCGCGTAGAACGACCGCTGTGCCGTCGTGGTGTAGATCGCAAAGTCGGGCGTGAGCGTGAACGAGTTGACAGCAGTGGCGAGCACCGACGCGTCGCGCGAGTCGAGGCCGCCGGCGTAGAGCTTGCCGCTATCGGAGAGGGCAAACACGACGCCCGTGGCCGCAACAGCCATCGCTTGCGGACGCGCGCAGAGGGCGAGGAACACGCCCTTGTCCTCGTCGACTAGGGAGTCAGCACTGCGCGATGTGTTCAACTCACAGGAACTAAGGGCGCCGAGGCGGTCGACAAGGAGCCACCCCGCGTTCTTCTCCCAGAGCACCCACTCGGTCGATGGCATCATCGCCGCCTGGGGCTGCACGTCGTTCGCGTCGGCGACGCGGAGGAACGCGCCGGCGTCCTGTCCGCCCCAGAACAGGCCGGCGACCGTGCCGTCGCCGCCGAGCGCGACCTGCTTCGCAATAAACGCGTCGTCTGGCGCCAGCGCCTGTTCCCATCGCAGCTTTGGCTCGGCCACCTTTCCGCCCGCTCGCAACCGCGACTCGCCGGCTTCGGGCAACTGCGTCCCGAGGTCCCATACCTGCACCTGGCCCGATGCGAACAGGACCGCGAGCGCGTCCTCAGCCGGAGACATGCTGACGTGCACTGGCGTCGCGGGCAGCGAGAGCTGGTACGACGACATGGGCGGGGGCGTGTTCTGTGTCCTGAACGGCGTCATGAGAAGGCGTTCTGGCGTGAGCTACGTACACGATTCCTTAGCTCACTTCCATCAACGACGGCAACAGAGGCCGTGTCGTGCGGCGTTGGCAGGTGCGCGGCGTACGTGTCCCACACAAACGAGCGAACCTGAACATTGTCTGTGGGGATTAGTGCAACACATGACAAGGAACCCACCCTCTCCGACGAGGTACAGGGTCATGGGCTGTTCGGGGTGCCACTTGATGCTGACGAAGCGGCGCGTCTCGGCACTGTGTGGCGTGATCTCCTGCTTGAGGTAGTAGTGGTAGTTCTTCATGGTCCAGAGTTGAACTGCGCGGGTAAGTGATCTTCTTGGCCCTGGCACCCACCGACATCCTCCTCGGCGCGTCGGATCCAGATGGCGAGGACGTCGCTCTCGGCGTTCCACGCCAGGGCATGGACGTAGCCGTCCTTCCAGGTCGTCTCGTCCTCGCGGAGTTCGAAGCCACCGTGCCGCAGGCCGTTACGCTCAAGCATCGCCACGTCCCAGCGGCCGCTACGGCCCTCGCCTCCGCCGGGATATCCGTACCTCACAAGACTCGCAATCACGTTTCCGACAGGCCGCCAGGCAATCGGGCCCTCGAGGCCAGGCAGCTCCTCGCTCGTGGCAGACAGACGCGGTGCAAAGCCCGCACTCGCGTCGCGCGAGTACACGCGTACCTGCCGGCGCGCCTTGTCATCATTGCCGGGGTAGGCATCCAGCGACGAGATGGCAAAGAACGCAGCGTCACCCTTGAACGTGATCCGCGGCAGGCCGTCGTCTGTCCCGTGCGCAAACGCCTTGGGCGCAGACGGCTTGCCCGCCTGTTCCTGTGCCGCCAAAAGCGCCTTCTTCCCCAACGACCCGTGGAACTGCGTGCCCTCTGACCCCCAGCCGACGTTGATGAACTTGTCTGCACGTCAGCGAGCGTCGTCGTGACAACCCACCCTCGCCAAAGTCGTCGCTGCGCAGCGGGCCCTCGTAGATCGTGTCAAAGGAACGTGTCATGCACACCAGGTTGTCCTCGCCTGTGAGGTTAGAGGCGCAGGGGAAACAACCTACCAGTCACGAGGACGAGCTGCTCGTCGTCGGGCGACCATGCCGCAGCCTTGATGCCGCTGTCGATGCTCCCAACCACCTCGATCTGGTGTGAGCTTAGTCTACAGCACGCAAAGCTTACAGGCACAATTCCCTGCTCGGGGTTGTCGAGCTGGAGGACGGCAATGTCGCCGCCGGCGAGGAGGACGATGATGCTCCGGTCGTCGGCAAAATAGTGCATGCTGAGCGTCTGGGGCGCGCCAGCGGGGAGGGGGAAAGGCGCAAGCACGGGCGAAGAGAACGACGCGATGCTCTAAAAGTCAGCTATATTGAGCCAGCGGCGCTGCTCACCTGTGGAAACGCCGAGCCCTCGTCCAAGCCCTCGAGGCGCATAATCTCAACATGGACGCCCGTGTCCTCCTCAACACGCTCGACGGCTGCGTACACGGTCCCGTTCTCGGGGTCAACGGCGAGCTGGGCGCCGCGACCAGACAGGACGGACGCGACCTGGACCGTTGTCGGCGTCAGGCTGCGCATCGTGGGTACTTTCGTGGAGTGTAGAGTCGGTGAGTGATGGCGAACAGACGCTTGAGCTGTCCAGAAATTCCTTTGGCCACAGCTGTAGGGCCATTAGGTGCCTGAAAGTCAATAAGCGTTTCGGCATAAGCAGTTTTGATCCCGCTATTCGATCCGAACAGGCACCAAAGGCCACCTCCACACATGCGCTCGACGTCAACGGCGTCGTCCGCGTCACCACCACCACACATCCATACACTTGCTCTCGGCGCCGGGCACCATGTGGACCGTCAAAGAGTGAGCTCAAAGAGCCCTATCAATGCTAACGCCACAGGCAGGACCTCTACCTCGACCCGTCCATTAGGGTGCGGGCTCAGCTTTGTAGCATGGATTGCAGCTGACGGCAGGACTGGGTGCTCATCCCCATCACGGCGATCATGGTGCTCGTCGGCATTCTACGGCACTACGTGACGATGCTCATGTCGGGTGCGCCGAAGAAGCAGCCCAAGGCGGCGGTTCGGGAACAGTGAGTCGGCGGAGAGAGTGTTGAGCAGCGTTGACGGGGGTAGACGCGCGCTGGGCCGATCCCAGCTGCTGCGCCAGAGCGCGCCGCTGTCGCCCCTCCATCCGGACCAGTATCGCGGCTTCTCATCGCACAACTCGCAGGCGCTCGCGAGCGGCGAGTACCTCAAGCCCGAGTCCGAGGAGGGCCCCAACCCGTCTAACCCCTTCGACCCCGGAAACATGGACCAGATGATGGACGGGATGAAGAAGCAGGCCGTCATGATGGTGCCCAACATGCTTATCATGCAGTACATCAACGTCTTCTTCTCTGGCTACATCCTGAGTAAGCTGCGATGTAATTGAGATAGCTGACATTGCAGTCAAGCTCCCGTTCCCGCTCACGCTCGGATTCAAGTCGCTGTTTGCGCGCGACATTGCCATGCCTGACCTGAACGTGCGCTGGGTCTCGGCACTGTCGTGGTACTTCCTCAACCTCTTTGGTCTGAATGGCGTGTTCAAGCTCATTCTTGGCCAGGACAATGCGGCCACCGACGCGCGCGACGCAAACGCCATGGCCATGCTCTCCGGCGCTGGCGGTCCGCCCACGGCTGGCCCCGGCGCACCAGACTTCCAAAAACTCTACAAGGCCGAAGTCGAGAACCTCGCCCTCAGTAACGGTCTCTACCGCTGGGTCGGCGACGGCGTTGAGGACCGCGTCCTCGCGCGTTGGGGAAAGAACTAGACACTACTGCCTTAAGCTTAGCTCTAGGATACTACATCTGCATAGTCGTGGCTACAGTGTGGCTCAAGATGCTCCTCGCAACAATGTACAACTGCGGTGACTAGACTAGGCCCGCAGTGCTCTCTACCTGCTAGCGTTGTGTTCGTTAACATCCACCGGTACAGTAGCCGCCGCCGCCGAGACCACAGCCGAAACAGCTGACGGCGCCGTATCCTTTACTCGCGAGCGTGAGGTTGAGAATACTCAGGACGCCTTCGCCGAGGACGAAGCCGGACGCGACGACAATGGCAAACAGGGGCGTCTCGCCGGTACGGCTGGCCTTTGCTGAGCGGTAGGCAATGTAGCCGCCGATGAGACGGGCGAGGGAGAAGGAGGGCGAGTTGAGGAAGCCGATGGCAAAGGCGATACCAGAGGGCAGGCCAGCGACGATCTCTGCGACGCGCGGATTGCGCGTGCGCGCAAACATGATCTTGGCAATGGCGATAAGGCCGAACGCGCCGCCAAAGATGACCATGAACGGAACGACGTGGCTTGGCAGGTGTCCGTTGTTCAACAGGCGCGCAAGGTTGATCCTGCCGTCAGCTATGCTCAGGTCGCACGGGAGCTCACCAAACCCCGGCCGAGGGAACGGCAAATTCTGGCCCAGGGATGGTATACACGGACGTGTAAAACTTGTAACCCGCGGTGGAGACGAAGACGCTCGCGAGCGAGCCAATGAGTTGGCCGTAGAACTGGGAGCGCGGGGACGCGCGGAGCAGGTCGCCAGTCTTGAGGTCCTGCATGAGGTCGCCGGCCTGCTGAGCGCCCGCTTCAGCCACCCCACCGGCGATGACGTTGGCGACGACGTTGCCTGGCTGGAGCACAGCAAAGATGAGCTGCGAGATCTTTCCAATACCCGACACCTGCCTGTCAGCTGCATTAGGAACGCCTTGACCTACAGGGTTTATGTCTGTCTCGCCGAGGGCGCGAACACCGATGAGGCTGAGGACCGATGCGAGGACGAGGCCGAGCGCGGTCGCCCAGGGATGGATGCCGTCTACGCCGAAGACGATCCAGACGCCTACGACGCCGAGGACGGCGCTGGCAAGCAGGCCCGAGCCGACCCACGCGGGCGGAACGAGGCGCTCAGGCGGCTCGTGTTCCGGCTCGGAGGTGTCGTCCGGCATGTCGGCGTACCCGTCGCGTTCGGCAGCTTCGTCGGGCGAGTCTGGCGTCGCGAAAACGTGCGCGCGCCGCTCGTACGCTTCCCTCCGGCTCCATAGGTTACGCGCGTACTGTGCGGTAATGGGCGCGAGGGAGATGAGACTCTCGGCAATCATGATCGCCAGAGCCACCCACAAAATCCACCCGCGCGACCCGTCCGTGTTGGACGATACTTTGCCCGGGGCCCAGCCGCGGTGCTTGGCGATCGGCGACAGAACCGCCCACCCGACGACCATGCCAATGTTCATCGACACAGTCACAGGGAAGCCCATAATGATGCCCTGACCAATGTACGAGAGTGATGGCGTGAACCTGGCGTGAGCCAAAGCGCTACCCACATGACACCCACCACCACATCCAGTTGGCAGCCAGGCTCGTGCCGAATGGCCAACTGAGGACGTCAAAGATTGGAAGGGCAAATGTGACGGGAAACATAAAGCTCATGAGCTGAGGTCAGCCTTGAAGCGGTAAGGCCAGACGCACAGTAATTGCACCGCTGGCGAGGAAGCTCCAGCCGAGAGCCCACCACCCACTCCCATCGATGGCATCGCGTTCGTCCTTGGCAGGGTCACCGTCCTCTTCGTTATTATCTGCGTCCATCGAGCTGCGGGGAATGCGGCGGTAAGGCCCCGAGCTGGTGTTGAGGCCCTGGAGGGGAGCTGGCGCCTTGTGTAGGAGCGCAATGAGCTGTGCCGTCGCCGTGCCCGAGGGAAACACGAGTTTCTCTTTGACAATTACCTGGCGGCGGAGCGGGACGGCGAGGAAGACGCCAAAAAACGCGACAGAGAGACACCAGAGGACGAGATGGGTGAAACTGAGCACTATGGGGTCGCGCCCGTCGATCTCCTGCGACATCATGCCGAGAGCGGGGATGATGCCCACGAGACCGGCAGCGAGCGGCATCGTCCCCGTCGCCACCGCCGTAGTCTGGAGCACGACATTTTCCTGTGTTGTGAGCGGCCGTGTCGACGGAAACAGCCGTGGTAGCAGTGCCGGCAGCTTGAAGACTGCAAAGCCTAGCAGTGCCGACTGCAGGCTCATCATCGACACCCAACCTGGATTCAGTACAAAACCCACAGCGCTCGTGTCGTACCCGTTTGAAGACCAAAGTAGATGTTGGTCATGCAGAGCACGACGCCGACGGCAAGGCCGACCGCGACGGCGCGGAACGTAAAGTCGCCCTGGAGCACGGGTTCATCACCGTACAGCTCGCCGTCGTCGTAGTGCGAGTAGTCGGACTCGGGCATGTCGTACAGCAGGCCTCGCTCAGAGGGCGACGACCTGGTGTGAGCTGTTGCGCGCGGCGACGACGTACACTGGGTTCATGGTGGAATGGGTGGTGCAACAGCAAGAGAGCCGTGACGCTACCAAAGACGATGGCGACTACTTGAGAAACCTGTGGGTGATGGACCGAGTCGACCTGTGGTGCGCCGACACTCCCGAGGAATATCACCGAGAGGGGCCCGAGTTGCATCATCTCGCCTCTCAGCTCTCGGTGCACACGGCGTCACGGCCATGTCCGAGGCGTCATATAGTCGTCCCTCAAATTACGCAAAAAAGCTAATGGTCGCGTGGGCAATTTGAATTTGACCCAGTCCCCTCCACTGGCGTAAACAAACCCGCTGCTCTTGTCGTCACCACTACTACCGCCATGGACGAAGACGACGAGGTGACACAGGGCGTGAGCGACGTCTACTCGATCGTGTCCGAGACGCGTCCCGAGCTGGGACGACAGGCACACTGGTCCGTCTCGAGCCACAAGTACGGCTTTGGCGTGGACAACCTGCAGGACGATAACGAGAACACGTTCTGGCAGTGGGTCCTCGTCTCTCCGAGCATTGGCTGACGGTAGGTCAGAGGGGCCACAGCCGCACGCCATCGACCTTTCCTTCTCAAAACGCGTCTTTATCTCGGTAAGGTCACCGGTCGACCGCGTAGTGTTGACGCCTAGGCGATCGCCCTGTTCACGAGCCACAGGCGCGACGACAGCTATACCCCGAGCCGCATCAGTATCCGCGCAGGCACGGGCGTGCACGACCTCCAAGAGGTGCGCGACGCGTGAACCATCCCCACCCCCCGCTGCCCGCTGACGATTAGGTCCGCGTGGTCGAGTTCTTCAAGCCCGACGGGTGGATACTCATGCCCCTGCGCCCGATGGACTCTGACAACGACGGCGGCGAAGTCGAGGGCCCGCCAATCCCCGCGCACCACCTCCGCATCGTCATTGTCGCAAACCACCTTAATGGAAAGGACACGCACGTCCGTGGTCTCAAGGTGTTTGGCCCTCCAGAGTGAGTCACTTCCTTTGCATGCCGACATCCCTAGAAGGCAGCTCACGCCAGGCCCGTGGGCAAAGCGACGGCCGACGGCCTCGGCGAGACAGAGGGCTTGCCCAGCGGCCGCGCCCTGCTCGAGCTCGGCCACGACGGTCTCAGCGGCTTCACCTCTGCCCGCTTCAAGATGCACCAGACCCTCCGCTAGCATGCTGCCATGTTCCGATTCATCCCTGTGTACCACTACCACATCACCATGCGCATGTCTGTCTGTCCCCTATGCTAGTCACTGTCCCCACTCTTTGCTTTAGACGCGCTCGTAAATGTACAGGTAGGCGCGCGAGCGCATGTCCTCGCCGCCGTGCTCAGCCGCCCGCGCCACCTTTTCGTCGTTGAAAAGGACCCACTCGTCCTCGCTCTCAGACACGCCATCGACACCAGCCTGCGGCTGCCGGATCGTCGCCACGTAGTGGCCCGAATGCACCGACGGGCCCTTGTGCGAGATGAAAGCTTTGAGGCGGTAGCTGGCAGGCAGCACGGACGAGCCGCCAATCTCGGGCTTGGACGAGTCGCCACCGGCGGCGGGCGGCGCGGCCTCCTCACCACTGTCGTCCGGGTGCTCGAACAGCCATCCCACGGCGGCCTCGGCGTTCCCGCCCTGAAGACTTAGTGCCAACAAATCCTCTAACTCACCGTCTCGCGCAGAGCTTTGCGCGCCTGGGCGTGCGTAAAGCCCATCTCGGAGATCATGCTGATCTGCTCGGCGGAGGGCTCAGACCCGGACGCCGCTCCACCGCCAGACGGCGGGATGGGGTCGTCGATGTCCGGATCCTCCATGTGCGCGAAGAGCCAGTTCATCGCCGCCTCGGGGTCGCTGTTGCCCGTGGCCAGCAGTGCCTTCTGGCACCGCACAGTCGGGAAGCCCATAGCCTCGAGCTGCGCCATTGCCGCCTCGTTGAACTCTGGCTGCGCTGGCGCGGCGTCCACGTCAAGCTCCTCCTCGCCCGGTTGCCGCCCCTTGCCCAGGAACTTGTCCATGCTGAGGCTATCAGGAACGTGCACGGGAATGTCTGTTGATTAGCTCTCCAGAAGTCTTAGGCAACTGACCCAGCTTGGTAGGCAGCCAGTTGACCAGCTGGAACTTCTTCATGTGGAAGACGAGCAGGTCGGGGAAGGTTTTAAACTTGGTAGTTCTGGTAGGTTAGTCCAGCATGTGCAGCACAACCTACTTCTCCGCGCGGACCTTCTTGCCGCAGTTGCTGCACGAGTAGTCTGTGAGTTCCTCCGGCGCGCACAGGTCCTCAATGCACTGCTCCAGCTCTACCGGTTTGAAGAGCTTGTTCCCGTCCTCGTCGACGCCCGTCTCAACAGCCTCGACAGGGAGACTCGCGAGGTCGGCCGGCTCGACTTTGTACCCGACGCGACGACAGTCCTCGCACTGGAGACGGTCCTCAAAAGCAAAGCTGAACACGTTGGTCGCCTCGAGCGCCTCGTTGCGGCCCTCGCGCTTGGCCTCGGTACGCAGGCGGTCGAGAAGGTGCAGGAGGAACTCCTCGGCGTCCTGCTGCCGCATGGTGGCAAACTCCTCGTGGCCTTTGCCAATCAACGCCTTGAACTGCGCGGGACGGATGCCCTCTTGGAACTTGGGCGTCTCGGCCACTTCAAACTCGCTGGTGGCGGGAGGCGGCGCCTTGGCGTGGATCGAGTAGCGTCCAGAGAGCAAGCCATCGCCCAGCTTGAGCATCTGGCACTCGAGACAGTCGGCGGGTAACGGCTTCTCGCACGTCTGGAAGTGGGTCTGCGCGTCCTCGGTAAAGTAGCGCTTGCGAAAGGCCGGGATGGAGAAGAGGCTCTGCATCACAGACGCCATGTAGCAGCTGTTGCCCAGATTCTTCAGGCCGGTGAGAGCCTTGCCGAACACGGGCTGCAGCTCCTTGCCGTCGTCACCAGTCATGGAAAAGTCAAATTTGAGGTTGTGTTCAAGTTGCTGAGACGTTAGCAACGTCCCCGAGTCTGCCGCCTACCAGCTCGGTCATCGACTTTTCCGTCTTGGACTGGCTCATGACGTTGACGCCAAACGTGCTGAGGTGCTTGGCGAGGTCGGGGTCGATTTTGGCGTCGTCACACGAGTAACAGTAAATGTCGCCGCCGCCCTCGGGAGTGATTGTGCCGAGCTTTACGCCGAGGGGATGGCCCGTGTCGCGGAAGTGATGCAGCGCGTGGCTGTTGCCACCCACGCCGCCAAACTGCTCGCGCCCACAGTTGACAAAGCCACATGTCAGGCAGAGCCAGAGGTTGGACGTGAGGTCGCACTCCGTGCACTGGTGCGAGACTACCGTCAGGGCCGTAGCACGTACTTTGGGAACTCACTTTCACCAGGGACGATCAACGGCGTCTGCTCAAGGGTCAGAGCGTGCTCGCAAGGAATGATCTCTTCCTCCCATGCCTTGACCTCTGACTGCTGCGCAGAAGACATGGCCGTCATGATACCGTTAACGGTAGCAGTGACCTGGTGTCAACTACGTCTCATACTGCGGAGGCTCACATTGGGGTGCTCCGACTGGACGACCTCGCCGACGGGCGAACACGCATAACACCGCAGCGACGTCTTGTAGTCGTACACGTCCTCGTCGTTTGGCGCGACGATTGCAAGTTTTTTCATCGGCGGCTCCGAGGCGTCCTGGAATAAGTGTCTGAGGCCGGGCTCTAGGCGTACGCGTTTCTTGGGCTCCTTGCGGATCCGTTTGATGACTACGCCCACGGGGTGCTCGCGTTTCTGCGAGTGAAGGAACGCATGGCGGCGCCCCTCGGCGACACACCCGCCGTTAAAGCACTGCAGGCAAACTAAGACGCCATCGGGGCCGTCCTCCGTGTAAGCTACTTCAGAAATACGGCTACCTTACCTGTCCGTCAAAGCAGAGCGTGCATTCTTCGCTGACTGTCAGCGAGATCTCAGCGGCGGAGCGTCAGAGCTCACCGATGCACCTGCTGAGCAGGCGTTGGGGGTTTCAGCGACCCCGCAAGCTGATCAATGTGTGTGCAGACCATGTCAGCTAGCCTGTATGAGTGAGTAAGAGAGTGTTGACAAGAGCAGCTCGACGCCGTGTCAGCGTTGATCTGCGTCGATGCTTCTGTCGCCCTCCACCAGCAAGCTGGCAAGCAAGGCTGGTCGCGTGGTGACGTAGATCGTGTGCCCCCCCGTTAAGCACGGGGCAGGCGCGCGGGGTGTGCCTGAGCATCACACACGGACGGACGGCCAAAGCCAATCTGGCGCAATCGTCGGCGCCGTCAACTGTCTATTCCCCTTACTCCGTCGCCACCAACTACGACCCCCTGCGCCGACAGCGAGACTCTGTCCAAGGCACTCGCGCAGCGCCTTGGACCCGCCATCCTGTCCCCCTCCATCGAGCTCGACCGCCTCGGCCCCATGCCGGCGGGACACCACCGCCCATTCCTGACCGAGGACGACGAGGTCGATGCCTTCATTGACGGTGGGCTTTTCATGCGTGCTTTAACTGACAACAGCAAACGACACGCCGCCAAGCACGGCGCACGCGCGACGCCGCCTTTTTGCTGCCTTCCTCGTCTTCGGCCTCCTCAACAATGGTACCTCGTGAATCTGTGTCTCTGAGCTAACCCCAGTCCTCTATGTCATCATCCTCTCGGCGGCGCTCGACCTCGTCCCCGCCACAACGCCGAAGGGTATCGTCGCGTTCTTCAACATCCTCCCCGCGCTCATCGTAAGGTTGACAGAAGATCCCTCTAACCGCTCAGGCGAAGGTAGTCTGGCCACTGATCTCGGTCGGACAGATTCGGTATCGCCGTCGCGTGGGCTTCTGCACGGCTCTGAGCTGGAGTGGCATTGTGGTGGGTCTCAGTAGGAATCTTGCGGCATATCTAACTTTAAGATAGTTGCGCTGTCGCCAAGCGTCAACGCGCGGCTGTTCGGCATCTCCCTCGCGTCGTTTTCCTCAGGCCTAGGCGAACTCACCTTTCTCCAGCTGACAACGACTCTGCCGACGCGCAAGGCGTCAAAAACGGCGCTCGGCGCGTGGTCGAGCGGCACCGGGTTTGCCGGTGTTGCTGGTGCAGCGATTTGGTGGCTCCTGCGTGGTCTAGGCGTAAAGCTCGGCCTGGGACTCTCCTCGGTTGGTTAATTGAGCCATTGTCCGCTAACCACACAGATCCTTCCGCTCTTCTTCCCCCTGACGTTCTACTACGTCCTCCCTGCGTGGAACCAGCTCCAGGACACGGCGGCGTACCGTCCCCTCCCTACGAGCGAGGACGACGACCCCGAGGATGGCGCGCCGTCCGACGTCGCGCCCCCTCCCGCGACAACGTCGTCATTCGTTAAAGACCTCCCGGCCGTCTACCTCACACCCAACGAGAAGCTCGCACTCCTCAAACCGCTCGTGGTACGATACATGGTCCCCTTGTGTCTCGTATACATGGAGGAGTATGTCATCAACTCTGTGAGTTGTGAACGGATGGAGACATCTAACTCATCAGGGCATTGCGCCGACGCTCGTCTTCCCGCTGCCATCCTCAGGCGTTTGGTCGTGGCTGTTCAAGACGCCGCGCGACTACTATCCCTTCTGGAGCCTGACTTGTAGGTGTTCCAGTCATCCAGACCTGACATCCAGACCAGACGTTCGTGTTCATTTCGCGCTCGTCGCTATCTCTCGGCCTGCCGCCAATACCCCTCCGCCTGCTGCCGCTACCGACGATCACGCAGTTCTTCGTTCTCGTGCTGCTCGCGATGCAGTCGCGGTCGTTTATCTTCTCCACGCCAGAATACACGCCGCCCGCGCCCGAACCCGCGACAGGCGTCGACCGCGCCATCACCGCCGTCTTCCTCCTCACATGCCTGGAGGGCCTGTGCGGCGGGTCAGCGTACGTCAACACGTTTTACCACGTTGGCCACGAGGGCGGCGACGACGACGACGACGGTGACGCGACCTCTGTTGAGGCGGTCAAGCGCAAGATGGAGCGTGAATTCCGTATCGGTGCCACTGGTGCAGCCGATTCCACAGGCAAGTTTACTGTAGCATGTTTATTCCTAACGCCCCAGGGATCCTCTTTGCGTCGCTCATTTCTATGCCTGTCGAGGTCGCACTCTGCAAGGCGCAAGTGGCGCAGGGGCGTTCGACCTGCCGGAACCTTTAACGAAGCATCTCTAGACCATGTAGCAACACACTGTATCAGCCACGAGGAATGCATATGCAAGACGCAGCGCAAACTAGTTGTCGTAGATGGGCTTGGACTTGAACATGTTGACCTTGGGCTCGGTCTTGACCTCCGAGTCGCCGCTGCGGGTCAGCTCTGCACGAACGCCTCGACGCACTAGATACGCTTCGACTCGAACATGGAGGTCGGGACGGGGATCTCAAAGCCGCTGGTGGCGTTGGAGAGGTTAACCTTCTGACCTGGCGCGGCGTCGGCGGTCTTGGCCTTGGGGCCCGGCTTGCCCCAGCTGCCGCCGCCCTTGGCGCCGCCGGCCGGCTTGGCCTTGGTCTCGGCCGGGGTGGCCTTGAGCTGGATGGTCTGGAGGCGGCCACTGAGAGGTCAGCTCTGTTGGGGCAAAGGGCTTACTCTGGGATAAAGCCGAACTCGAGACGACCCTCGGCGTCCTTTGTGCCCTGGCAGATGTAGAAGCCCTTGCGCTCAAACTGGATAATGTCCCAGGTCTTGAGGTTGGCGACCTCGGCGGACGCGAGTGCGTTGGTGCGGTACTCGGTCTTGGGGTTGACGACGGACGCGAGGTCGTCGTCCTCCTCGAGCTTCTTCTTGGTGATGAGGTAGTCGTACTCGATGAGAGAGACGGGGACGAGGGGGTGCTCCTTGGTGGGGGCGGCGAGCCAGGTCACCTTCTTGGACGTCTTCTTGAAGTCGCCGTCGAGGTGCGCCTTGAGCGTGACGCTCTCAACATCGCCGGCGGCGTTGACCTTCTTGTCCGTGACAAAGGCGTTTCCCCAGTCCATGCAGGTAATCTCCTCGTTGTCGCCAAAGAGCTTGGCGTCGTCCTGCTCCATGATCAGGTCGGATGAGAAGACCATGTCCTTCTCGCCAATGGCCGCGTCCTTCTTGTGGAGAGGCTTCTTCTCCACAACCACATCGTTCGTGTTGCGGCCCTCCATCTTGACGGGCACCATCTTGTCCTCGGCAATCGCCCAGTAGCGCGGCGCAATCGGGTCAATGACACGCTTGTTTACAGTCCAGATACCGTCCCACTCGAGCTGGAGCGTCTGCTGCGACGCGCCCTGGCCGACAATGTAGTCCTTGAGGCCCTTGACGCTCATGCCACGCGAGCGGATACCGCGGACGGTGGGGAAACGCGGGTCTCCCCAGCCGCTGACGACGCCCTGCTCGACCAGGTACTTGAGCTTGCGCTTGGACAGGACCGTGTAGACAAAGTCGATGCGGCTAAAGTCGAAAATCTCAATCTTGGGCATGCCGAGCTTCTCGAGGAACCACCAGTACTGCTCGTGGCGCGCGGCGTACTCGTTGGCACGGAGCGCGTGCGTCACGCCGTCAATGTGGTCGACGAGCGGGCACGCAAGGTCGTACAGGGGGTACGCCTTGTACTTGTCGCCAGTGATGTGGTGCGAGCCCTCGACGGCACGGTAGATGACCGGGTCGCGCATAACGCCATTCTTGTGCTGGTAGTCAATCTTGGCGCGCAGGCCCCAGTTGGGCGCCTTGCCGTCGCACATGTCCTGGAACTTTTGCAGGTTCTCCTCAATCGAGAGGTCGCGGTTACGCGAAGGAATCAGCGCACGGCGCTGCTCCTTGACCGTCTCGGCGTCCGTGTCGTCCATGAACGCGTCACCCTGCTTGATGAGCTGGATGGTGTACTCTCTAATCTTCTCAAAGTGGTCCGACGTGTGCACGACGCTGTCAAAGTCGACCTCGATCATAGCCAGGTCCTTCTTGATCGCCTCCTCAAACTCGCCCTCCTCCTTGAGCGGGTTCGTGTCGTCAAACCGCAGGATGTACTTGCCCTTGTACTTGTCGGCGAAGAAGCGGTTCAGGATAGCCGCCTTGAGGTGGCCAATGTGGAGGAACCCAGACGGCTCGGGCGCGAAACGCACAACAACCTTGCCCTCGACCGCGTTGGGGAGGACAGCCTCAATCGTCTCGGTGCGCTTGACCTTCTTGCCCTTGTCCATGTCCGAGCGCGCCTTGGCCAGCTGCTCGACGAGACCCTTGGCAAGGTCCTGCGACTCAATCTGCGTGTACCACCGCAGCAGGTGCGGCCGGCCGGGCGTCTTGATCGAGCCCGCAGACGACTTGTTGCTGCGGATAGAGCCCCACACGAACGCATCATTGTACCCGCTCTTAGCACCAGAAAAGTACGTCCTGGCGTCAGCTTGCATTCAGTGCCCGCACCAGCTCACCTGTAAGCGAGGTAGTCGTCGAGAGTGTCGAGGATCTTGGCGACGTCGGCAAAGGCAGTGGTGCCGTCGAGCTTGGCGGGGAGCGTCGGGAGCGCAGGGCCATCCTTGGGAGCCTTCTCCGCGAGCTTGGCCGCAACGGCGTCGACGCCAGTCGCGCCGTCAAACGTCGGCTCCGCGGCCGTGTCCGGGATCCACTCGACGGGGATGCCCAGGAACGTGGCCGGGGCGGCGAGGTTAAACAGCGGCTGCGGGGTGATGGGGAGCGCGAGAGACATGCTGGGAAGCGGCTCAAGAGCTGGTGGTGTGTGCAAGAGCAGGAGGCCGCCGTCGTCTATGATGCACCTCGTCTCGTGTGCCTTCTCCACAAAGTTCACCAACGCACCATACGACTCGGACATTTTGCTTCCGCCTCCCAACCTGAACACAACCCGCTCTCCCATAATGTACAGATGCATATGCTCAGCCCTACGCCCGCGACGTCCAGTAGTCCCCAGGTATCCTCTGGCCGTCTCCTCTCTGTGCTTCAGATGATCTCGACGAATCGGTGCTTGAGCGGGGTGACCCCCGGGTCTCGCGTTGTGGCTGGGCCGTCGGTGGTTGTGGTGGTGGTGGAGGTGCGCGGTTGGCCGTCTCCTGGATCATGGCCGCGAGCGCGTTGACGGCCATGTCGCGCGTCGTCCGTGGTGTGGTGGGGGGTGTAGTGAACGGCGAGCCACCCGCGGCGGTTCGTAGTGGCGACGGGCCCGGCAGCTTGAAGAGGAGGTTGAACATGTGGTACAGGGGAAGGTTGAACACGAGGGGCACGCCCGATCTCCGGCGCCGAATGATAGGCGCACCCGCAGCGAGATGTGACTGCGGTCTCGCTACAAGGTTAGCTTCAAACGTACCACACCAAAGCTCACATAACAGGCTGCTGTCCTCGCCCGCCTCGTCCTCCAGCCACAGTTCGGTATCGTCCGTCGCGACATTGTGGTACCGGGGCCCCTTGCCATGCCGGCGCTGGTGGAACTGGTCTCCGCTCTCAACGTCAATGTCTCCCTCGGGCATTGGCGACACTGGCGCTTCTGGAGGCAGTAGCAGGTCGTCATAGGGAAACAGGTCGGTCTTGGGGAGTGTCGGGCTGTAGTTGACAACATAGCCCACGATCAGCGTCAGAACAAGTAGGACGAAGATGACGAGGTCGAGTAGCATGATGCGCAGCAGGGATGCGGCGTTGGCTGGCAGGTCAGCAAGCTCAAAAGCAGGAACCAACCCTGCCCGACAAAGTCGAGAATCAAGCCCTTGCTCCCAATGTTGTAGTCGTAGAACATGAGGTGCAGAAACACGACACCCAGGTTGGTCGACGTGACGAGGAAGAAGAGGGAGAAGAGCGAGCGCGTCGGCTGGATGATAACTGGCGCGCGGATCTCTGGTACATCAGCGAGATCCCGGCGCCATGCAACTTACGGGCGAGACAGAATATGCGGAGCACCAGCACCGGGGTGCTTGGAAAGTAAAAGTGCTGGACGAGTGCGAGCGCCTGGACGGCCGTGGACATCTGCGCGCGTCAGCCCGCGGGTTCACGTGCGTCCCTCACCTGCGCCACGGCATGGCGCCGCTGTGGAGCATAGACCATGGTGTGGTGGTCGCAACAGCGCGGGTGGCGTGGCGGCGCGCCGGCGTCGGGCGGCGCACAACTGGAAGGCGGCGGCGCGCGAGGCGCTCAGTTGACGCAGGCCACGCGCAGCTAAAAGGTCAGAGGGAGGAGGGCGTTATGCAAGAGACAACCTCGACAGCATATTACCCGGCGCTGTGGGATGCTCTCGACGAGTAAGTGGTGCTGTGCGATGGATGTGTGTGGTGTCGAGTGACGCGCGGACAGTCTGGGTGCTCTGATGGCTTGGAATGAGCGTCGTCGTCGGTTCGGAATTGGTTCCGTCGCCGTCGCCGCCGCCACCAGAGCACCGGGTGAGTGGACCAGGGAAGGTGTGTGTGTGTGGATGGATGGATTGTTTTGATTTCTGCCAGTGTCCAGACGTGTCCTCATCGCTCAACCCAACACTGTCATCGACAAACATCTCTTCTACAACATCCGCCATGCTTACAAGCACTCTTTGAACCTGTCCATTGACCGACCTCAACATTGCCAAAACATGCATGGCGCGTCGGAGAGGGCACTCTCCATGCCGGCATGGGAGAGACGGGCACGCAACTCGACCGCGTCGACTTCGTCTTCCCCCGCGCCGTTCCCTCTCTCGAGCCTCATCGCCGGCCCATCAAGACAGACGTCTGCGCCGGTCGTGTCGCCCAAGTCCGGCCCGCGCTTCCGCACAATTATCCACCCCGAACACCGCGTCGACCGCGAACTACGGCGCAAGCTCAAGGCGTCCAAGGCGCGCTTGATCTCGCGCTTTGACGAAATCGCAGACAAGTACGGCTCGGTCGCGCCCGAGGATGACGACGAGCTCGACATTATCGAGGGCAAGGTCGTGCATGACCGCGGCGCGCTGCGCGCACTCGAGATGCGCGAGTTTGCGGAAGGTACAGACTACCTCGCCGAGGCGTTAGAGTTCGACGACGACGGTGTGCTTCGGCGACGGAGCGAGCCGCCAATAGTCGGCCCGGACAAAATACTATTTGGCGACGAGGAGGACGAGCTCGGCGACTGGGGCGAGAGGTCTGGCCTCGACGCCCAGTTTCCCCCAACGGAAATCGAACAAGACTGGACGCCAGAGGACGTCCTCGACCTCGAGAGCTTTCTCCGTGCCGAAGCCGCGCGTCGGGAGCGGTCAGGCGAGGACCAACTCGAGTCGTACGCGATTCCCCAAGTCCCCTCGAATAGTTCGCCCTCGCGGCGGCTCAGCTACCTCCAGCTCGATGACCAGGACTATGATGACGAGGACGGCGAGCTGGGAGAGTCACTGGAGGAAGCCGAGGTGGACGACAACGACGACGACGACGAGGACGACGAGGGCATTCTTTTGTCCACACTCGACTTGGACCGAGAATTACCCCCGGTGCCGCGACCAGTGAGTCGCCCACGCACCGACCGTGTGCTGATCGACCAGTCGCGAAATCTTCCCCCATCGTCGCCACCCATCCCGGCTCGGCACACACCATCATCGCCATTGTCCACGGGAACAAGACAGACTTTGTCTCTGTCGCGTTCGTTACCAAACTTGAACTCGTCTCTTAAACAGCCAACACCCCGCGACAGCTTCCCAGCAGATACTTCGCCTCACACCAGCTTGCATCGCAGCAGAAGTGTGCGATTCTCTGGGCAACTCTCATTTATTCCCGAAACAACACCTCGAGACCGACGCGAGGATCTTGACCGCTCCCCGGCTGTGGTTTTCCACACCGTTTCTCAACCACTTGCAGCTTCCACCGAAGCAGGACCATCTAGACCGATGCGCCGCGCATCATCCCACTTGGCGACTCCCGCCCCAGAGATGAGCCGGCGTCCCCAGCTTTCAAACACACCCAGGCGTGCTGGCATGCCGGTTCAGTCTCCGACGCGAAGGTGGTGGAACGCTGCTCCCGCGCCGCGAGAAACCGCAAGCGTCTCAATGTCCAGCCCTTCGATCCGCTCGGAGGCAAGAAACCCGCCGCGCACTGCATCGCAGCTACCATCGTCACCGCTGAAAGCAAAG
Source organism: Cutaneotrichosporon arboriforme (assembly GCA_002335565.1). Classification (NCBI taxonomy): domain Eukaryota; kingdom Fungi; phylum Basidiomycota; class Tremellomycetes; order Trichosporonales; family Trichosporonaceae; genus Cutaneotrichosporon; species Cutaneotrichosporon arboriforme. Next base: position 752,298 of record BEDW01000007.1, on the reverse strand, counting down.
GACAAGGGTAAGGGCCGAGCAGTCCCTCTGGACCCGGACGTCCGCCGGCAACCGCCAATTTTGCCACCGGGCACTCGCGACTTTCCAGAACCATCCGACAGTGTGCCTGTCCAAGGCGCCGAGGAGGAGCCTGAGGAGGAGCGCTGTGGTACATGTCTTGCGGCTGGCGGCAGCCGAGCAATGTACGCTCGCGTCTGCCGCGGGGCGGGTAACCCTCGTCTGTGTCCACATCTTGTTGCCACCGAGCCCGCCACTGGCGGCCGGAAAAATCTGCCCCCGCGCGCGCCGTCGGAGCGCCTGCGCTCGCAGAGCGTCACGAGGAGCACGCCCGCGCCCGGCCGCTCGACGCCCGTAACGCCCCGCGCGGGCGCGCGCCAGGTATCCGTCACGCCCTCAACGGCATCCAAGTACTCCGCCGCGGCGTTGCCCGGGTACACGCCCGAGATCCGGTGGGCGAACGGCGGAAAGACAAAGTGTAAGCGCTGCTGCGAGCTTGGCGGCGAGCGCGCGCGTTTTGCCATCTACTGCCGTGGGCGTAACAGGCCGCACCTGTGCGCCGAGCTTGCGAATATTCCCGTTCTCACTGCGCCACCCGACTCGCCCATCCTCGCGTCGGAGCGCGGTACGAGCATGATGCCGTCACCCGCGCCGGAGCGCGCAAGGTCCTCGCTCCAGTCGCCCGGAGAAGTACGCCCGCCACCCCCGCCATTCCCTGTCGTCGCGCCGCCGTCCCGGCCTTTCTCTGTCGCCGCCGCGCCGCCTCGACCATTGCCTGTCGCCGCCGCGCCACCTCGGCCATTGCCCGTCGCGGTCACGCCGTTGGCTTCCGTGGCGCCAGCCACTCTGCCGCCCAGACCCCCATCCGAGCCCACAGACGGGGACAGCGACGTCCAGTACCTCGGTTCGGCGCACGGGGACGCCGACTGGAACGTGTCGATGGCTAGTGAGGCCGACGCCGAGGCGAACAAACACGGGGAGAGTCACTACGCCACGAAGGTGTACGACCCGGGCGATGATGCAGGGGACGACGACCCTAGCGACGCCGGCTTTGAGAGTGGCCATGACGAGGACGACTACACTAGAGAGATCGGCGTCGAGCAAAGTTACTTGGACGACGCCGAGGACGATGGCGTGGACGGCCTCGACGAACAACATGACGAGTATGAATCGCAAGCAACGTCTATTGATGGCCGGCGCGACGATGCCGACCTCACCGTCGAGACCTATGCCGACGAGCAACTGGGCGATGACTTTTCTCCCAAAGTTCCAGACGACACCAGCGTCTCGGACAGCGCGTCATACCACCCCGACGACACGCCGCAAGATGACACCTCGGTGGAGGACGACGCGGACGAGTTTCATGATGCGCAGCAACCTGAAGACTACTCGGACGCCGGCTCGCTGGAACGGGAGGCAAGCCACCTTGACGCAGACGCCTCGACCGACAGCGACGCAGGTTCTGACCTCAGCGGGAGCGTCTACGCGCCTCCGATTGAGCCCGAGGCGCAACACTCCGACGAGGACACGGCGTCCGAGTCAGAGGACGATGCGTGGGAAGAAGCTGATGAGACGGCCGATGAGTCGGAGGCGGAAGAGACTGCAGACGAAACGGGCTCAGACGACTCTGACGTTGTCGAGGAGGATCGACCGTCGTGGGTTAGGATTGAGCTCCCGCACGGCAAACGAGACGACGAGCAGCTCCTCGTGGACGAGAACGATGGCATCGGTGCCAACTACGCGCTGCCGCTACTCGGTGACAGGCGATACGAGACCAACCTGCGGTTTACCGGCGCGTCGCCGCACATGGAGTACCTGCAGTGCGCCGAGTGCATTGCCGCTGGTGGCGAACGGCGCGAGCGTGCCATGTGGTGCCGCGGGCGTGGAGAGGTTGCTTGTCCATTTACTACCCCATTGCGAACTCCAGCCAGGGTCTCGTCCACAGTGCGAGCCACGCCCAACAAACGACCAGTCGCCGCAGACGACTTATTTTCGCCCAAGCACAACTCGGCCACACCGGACGAGTCGGACGACTTTTACACGCCGCCTCTAGGCCACACGGATTTGCCAGATGACGACGCGATGGATCTCGACTCGAGTGTCGCGGCCGACGAGCCGACGGGTATGCTATCGTCGCCTGCCCAGGCGCTGCCTTCAAGCTCGAGCACGAGAAGCAAGCCCGCGTCAGTTGCGTCGTCGGACTGGTCTCCCAAGTCGTCTTTGCACTCGAAGGGATCGAGAGTCCCACCGCTGCCGCGCGCTGCCACAGTGCTCCCGACACCTCCTCGGTCCGAATCCATCTCCGTCTCGGCCGAGCCAACACCGAAGCGCGCGCTAGTCAACAGGCCGCGTGCCGCCACCGTCGTCGCGACAGTGTCGCGGCCGACGCCGCCGCCCTCACATACGCCGGAGCCACAGCGTTCAGCCAAGGCGCATCCGCATCGCGCTCTGGGCGCGGTGCAGGAACAGCGCGAACCCACGATGGAACCGGCCGACACGGACACGTTAGCCTCCGACATGTCGCCGCGTGCGTCCAGGGTCGAACTGGCGGTACGCGCGCGCGACCTCGGTCTGAGCCTCAGTCCCTCGCCGTCTGGCCGTCTCAGCTCGACGTTTTTAAACTCGCTCAGTGGCGTGTACAAGCACGCCCCGGGATACTCGCTTTCGTCGTCAGTGTCGGGCACGGCTTATGCGCTGCCCAGCCCGCCTCCGTCGCTACGTAACGCGCAGGCACCTAGCGGGGGGGAGCAGCACGCGCGCCAGTCGACTGCGGGACTCATGCTCCCGCCACCGGTACCTCCATGGGCAACGCCACAAGCGCCGCCGCGCGGCACAGCGCCCTCAGCTTCGCCACAGACGACACCGCGGAAACGCGCGCGCCAGCCAAGCCAGGAGTATTATGACGACGTCGAGCATGAGCCCCGGGGGGCGGAACCGCCGTCGCCCGGCGCAGCGCGATACCGCGCGCACAGCATGCTCCCCTCCGGCGGCCGTGGCGGGCCCCGCGCACGCACACAGTCCATGTCTGCACGCCCGTCTACGCCGTCGTGGCGAGACCGCGACACGCCTGCGCCCGCGCCCGCGCCCGCGCCGTCCTCGACACCACGCAAGAAGTCCCGCCTCGAGCGCGAGATCGAGCGTGCTGCCAGCCTCGCGACCGACGACGACGGGCTCGAGTGGGGCCTCGACGAGGATGCCGGGTACGAGGTTGCGCGGCTGTGGCGTGAAGGCAGCGTGAGTATACCCGTCAGGCGGGGGCGCCAGGGTAGCGTTGTGGGCTAGCCACGCGGTGGCAAAGGTATTTCTTGGTGATGAGGGAGCTCGGCTTGTACGTATCATGCAGAGAAGGAATGTATCACTATGCTACAGAATGATGCTATCGAGGGTGAGGGTGGGTGCTCGGGAGAAGGGCAATGCGATTGGTCTGGGGTCTACGTCTGTAGGGACACCATGTCTATGCCCGCCGCCGTACCTTGGCCCCAGCAACGACGCCCTTCTTGGGCCGGCCGTTGGCGTCCGCGAGGTAGTCGAGCATGGTCGCGGGTCTGGCGACGAGGTGGGGCGGGGTACGTGGTGTGCGGGGTGCGCGGAGGAGTTCGGGTGACGAGTCGAGGATCTCGATCGTCTCGGGCGCGGCCGTGTGTCGCGCGCGTTTGGGAGATACGTGCCTGGTCGCACGCCCCGCAGCGGGGCTGGACGCGTCGACGAGAACGCCAGCCGGCGTAGAGGGCACGAGGATCGAGCGGTTCCGCGGTGCCGGTGTGCTTGGTACGGGCGGCGCGCGGGAAGAGGTGTGAAGAGCCGAAGACGAACTCGTGCGCGATACAGGCCGCGAGCTCGCCCCAACCCCAGCCGCCGTGGTGGTGCCAAAGTACTTGCTCTGGTTCTGGGCCTTTCCAGCGATCTGCGCGACGCTCAGTGACCCCGCAGAGGACGCGTGCGCGAGCTTGCGCTTCCCCGTCGAGGAATCAAACGTGAACGTGCGTGCAGTGTTCGAGCGGCGCTGCGGCGGCGCTGGCGCGGCGCTTAACCCGTCGACGCCGTCGTCGTCGTCGCCGAACGTGAAACTCCTTGCCGTCGTGCTCCTGCCTTTCCCCGCACCGCTGCGCGGCCAGTCCGCGTGCATGTCGACCAGGAGCGAGTCGGTTCCATCCGGGTCTCCGATGACGAGCGACTCTTCGCCAGCTTTCGCGCCGATACCTCCTCCCCAGTCGCGCGCGCGCGGCGAGAAGGCCGACGCGGGGATTTCCTCCACACTCGGGTCTAAACCGATGTCGCCGCTCACATCCGCGAGGTCGGCGTCGGCGTCGTCGGGCCCTGCCTCCCTCATTGTCTGGGTCGACGTCGCCCGCGCAGTGGCGTCCTCCCGCAGCGCCCTGTTCTCCGCCTCGAGCTCCTCGACGCGCCGCTTCAGGCCCGACCGTGACTCGGCCTTGGCCTGATACATCTTGAGCAGGCGCGTGCGTTCGTTGAGCATGGAGGAAAGTGTCTCGCGGTCGTGTTTTTCGCGCTCGGCGATTCTGCCGTCAGCACAGTACCAAGCGACCGTACGTACTTCTTCGCCTCAGCGAGCTCGTTGGCTGCCTGCGCGTCGTGTTCAGCAGCTGCACGTCGCGCGGCCCTCAGCGCGACCTGCTCCTTCTCCAGCTCGCGCTGCATCAGGTCGCGTTCCTTCTTCGCGCGCTTGACCTCGGCCGTCGCGCGGTCCTGCTCGCGCTGTACCACAGCGCGCATCTCGCGCGTGTACCGCGCCGTAAGCTCTGCCGCCTGGCGCACGTTGGCTGCTTGCGCATCGGCCAGGCGTCCTTCGAGAGTACGTAGTAGTGGGTGTTCCGAGACACGTTCGCGGAGTCTATTCATCGCGACGGTGAGGCCGCCGACATAAGTCTGGGCGTGAGCTATGGCGCGTGAAATGGCTTACCTTGAATCCCTGGGCCGCCTTTGTGCTCACTGCGTCCTCTCGCAACGCCGCGACGCGGCGGACAGCACCGAGCACGTCGTCCTCGTTGCTCTCGGCGCCATACGACTCCACCTCGTTGGTGAGTGCCCGCGCGCGGCGCGCAAGCGTGAGTACGTCCTTGTCTGCACTTCGCCAGCGGGCAGGACTCGAGCTCGGTGGCGCCTGGCTCTGCGTAATGGAAGTGTTACCGTCGCCGTCGGTAAAGTTGATGAACAGCCTGTGGATGGCCGGCTCGCCAGTCTCGGGGTCGGCATAGCACTCGGCGCGGCACTCGGGACACTCGGCGGGCGCTTCGGCCGTGGTCGCCGCAACACCCATGTCCTCCCGCTGCGCGACGTATGCGTCGGCCTGCGACCTAAACCAGTCCAGCAGGCATTTCTCGTGGAACACATGACCTAGAATCAGTGCTAGCCCGGGGGAAAGGGCTCACCGCAGTCAGGCGTCGCTATTGGAAGTACCTCGTCTAGGTCGTCGCGCAAGTTGAACAGGTTGTCCATGCATATCGCGCACGAGGCGTCGTCAAGCCGTGGCGCTCGCATCGTCGCGGCAAACTGCAATGGCGTGGCGGTCGTTGAGCTTGGAGGTGGGTGGGGTTGCTCTGTGAAGTGGGTGGTGTAAACGTCGCGCCAAAGCAAGCGCGTCGCTCGCACAACGCCAAACCAAACAAAGCCAATTGTTCAGGCACGAATCACGTGACCAAGGTGAGTGACCAACATGATCATCATCGTCGAGAACTCAGACACAGGTCCCGGGGCCGAAAGCCTATGCATGAGGGCAGAGCAATGCGGCGATCCAAAATTAGTTGCATGCACGTAGACAGATCGACAGACTCAGTTGTGCCACGACTCTCTTCGTTGGTGTTGTGTTGAAGCGAGGCGCGGACCGAGGGCAAGCGGGGACCCCGCGTCACTGGTGACGATGGCATGATCGGCTGCGCGGATGGCGGCATGACAAACCGGGGTGCAATCGCGGCAGGTCACCGCGCGGTACCCTCCATGAAGCACCTCGTTCTCCTTCACTCCGTCGCCGCATCACAGCGCAGAGAAACCAGCGGCGATGGGAAAGAGCTACCACGTCATCGTGAACCCGGTCTCTGGCGGCGGCAAGGCGCCAAAGTGTACGTCTACCCGCGCGCGGCCTTTGAGCTCATCCCAGTCGTGGAGGAACTTGTACAGCCAGTCCTCGATGCAGCGGGGATATCCTACGACGTGCACCATACGCGAGGTGTGGACGACGCGGGAAGGATCGGGCGCGAGCTGCTCGCAGAGCGCGATAGCCGTCGGGACAAACCTGCGACCAACGCCATCACCAACGGCGACGGCGACGGCGACGACACCATGGTCGCAATCGTCGGCGGCGGAGACGGCACGTCGCACGAACTAATGGAAGGAGTGCTCAGCCGCGTACGTGAGGGAGCACGCCTTGGCCGCTGGGAACTCGTCGTGCTGCCCCTCGGCACGGTAAGTCTCTATCTACATACACGTCGTAGGCTGACATCAGGCAAACGCGCTGCACTCGACGCTGTTCCCGGCCGCAGATGTGCCTCACTTACCCGAGAATGTTGCGTCAAAGGACGTGGGGGACGCGCGGGCGCTCGTGTCACTTGCGCTCGCGCTCCGAGGGGGCGAGCCCCGCAACCTACCGGTATCCGAGGTGACGATGCTAGACGCTACCGGCGAAGGGTCGTCGCCCGTGCCTGCGCACATCGTCCTCTCGACAGCGCTGCACGCCGCCATCCTCTCCGACTCGGAGGCGCTGCGCGACACACACCCCGGCCTGGACCGGTTCAAGATGGCTGCAGCGGCGAACATCTCCGAGTTCTTTCCAGCAAACGTACGGCTGTTGCCCTCGTCCCGCGGCGTGCGTCAGTACGACCCGCGGACGCGCGACTGGACTGCGCCTTATACCACCGACAACAGCAACGCAGAATATGCCACCCTCTCCGGCCCTTTCACCTATCTCCTCTCAGTGACGACGACGCCGCGCCTCGAACCCACATTCGTCATTGCGCCGACCCTCGAGACCCTTCCGCCCGACGCGGGCGAAGATACAATGGACATTGTCGTGTTGCGGCCGCTTCGCGACCCGCGCGTCGCGGAGGCAAGCGACGCTGCTGAAGCGGGAGAACGCTGGGCCGCCCGCGCCAAAGAGGTCCTGGGCGCGGCGTACGACAATGGCGCCCACGCCGCGCTCGTTTATGGCCCCGACGGCGCCGCCGTGCCGGCCCATGCTGGCTCCGACGCCCAGCCCATTGTTGAAATATTCCGCTGCGCTGGCTTCGACTGGGCGCCGACTGATCCCAAACACGCCAAGTCGCATACCGTTTGCGCGGACGGAAGTCTCTACACTGTTCCTGCCAACAGCGTGGCGCGGGCGCGTGTCAGGCCGAGTTCGGGATTCTACGTCTGGGGATGAAATCAAGTTAGGGGAGCGTAAACGTCCCTGGTCCGGCTCGCGGATCACCGCGACCCCATGTCCCCGCCCATCGCGAAGGAGTAGCTCGCTGCATCACTGTAAACTACGGCCTCGGTTATCATGCGCCGAGGAAACTGTATACAAGGAGAGAAACCAGAGGAAGACTAGATGACAGCACGGGATGCAATGGACACGCAGTGGGCGACGGCCACCCACGGTAAGCGGACACTGTATGGTTTGAGTTGTTGCGGCGTTGGGTTTGTTGCACGGATGCAGACATGACGGTGGTGCGTTGGATAAAATGATGGTGTTGAAATGGAGTGTAGGCGAACGAGTGAGCTTAGCTGCTGCCCTTGCGAGCGCTCTTGATCATGCCCGACAGGCTCGAGAGCTTTGCCGAGTACTTGAAGAACTCGTGCCGCAACAGCTGGTCCGCGGTCGGCCGCCGCTCGGCGTCCACCGTCAGGCAGGCCTGGAGGTAGTCGCGGAACACGCTCGACAGCTTGTCCCAGTCCTTGATCTTGGGCGTGCCGTTGGTCGCGATGAGGTAGAGCGCACGTAGAGGGTTCTCGTTCAGGTACGGGGGCTCGCCTTCGAGCATTTCGATCGCCATGATGCCCAGCGACCAAATGTCCACCTTGGGCCCGTACTCCTTGCGCGTGACAACCTCTGGGGCCATCCAGTACGGCGTGCCCACCATCGTGGTACGCTTGGTCTGCAGCGGGTCCGCAATGCGCGCACAGAAACCAAAGTCGGCTACGAGGGTTAGCATCAAAACTCGTTCGTCTCCCACACAAAACTTACTCAGCTTGACGTCGCCGTTGAGCGACAGAAGAATGTTGTCACTCTTGATGTCGCGGTGGATGACGCCCTTCGAGTGGAGGTGGCGCAGTCCCTCGCACGTCTCGCGGCTCACCGCGGCGATCTGCGCCTCGCTCATGCAGTGCGCCGTGACAACGTCTGTCAAACTGCCGCCCTCCATGTACTCCATGACAACCCATAGGTCGCCCTTCCAGAGGTACGAGTCCTTAAAGTTGACAATGTTGGGGTGTGCCGACTCGCGCATGACGAGAATCTCGTTGATGATGAGGTCCTGCTTGGGCTGCTTCTCAAGGTTCATTTGCTTGATGGCAACCGGGGTGCCGCCGCGGTCGTACGCAGTGTACACGCCGCCCGACGCACCCTGGCCAATCTTGACCAGTTGGCGGTAGATCAGGTTGGGGTCGCCCGGCGTGCAGATCTGCTGCAGCTGCTTGATGACCTCCTCGTTCTCCTTGGCCTTGTCTCTGCGGCGCGGCGCACCGGCCTGGTCTCTTGGCTTGGTCTGCGACCGCGAGACACCCTGAGATGGGGCAGCACCGGGGTGGGCAGGAGCTGCCTGTGCCGGCTGCTGCTGCGGCTCGCGTTCACGTCTCGAACGCCCAGACTGCGAGTGAGACTTGTGCAAAGGCGGCGACGGCTTGGTGCTGGTGGACGTTGGCGTCCGGGACGAGTACGAGCGGTCCAGTGGACGCGTCTTGGACGACGACTGCGATTGCGACTGCAATTGCGACTGCGACTGCGATTGCGATCCGCCCGTGGATGGTAACCGCTCGCGGTCCATACGCTGCTGCGACGGTGTCCTGTCCAGCTGGGGCGAAGCCATGGACTGGGAGGGTGTGCTGAGCTGCTTGGTGGAAGGCAGGCGCTGGGGCTTGGGGGCCTGTGGCGCCGTGCGCTCGGCCTGCATTTTGCCTGGGGGAGCTGGTGCCGCACGGGGCGTGTTGAACTGGTAGTTGCTACCGTCGTTGCTGTTCTCCCGAGACATGTCGGCAGATGGTGGCTGCGGCGACTCTGACGGTGACAGGTGCGCTGGGCCAGCGTTCCGCATCTTGTTCCAGATGTCGTCGTCGTTGCTCTCAGGAATGTCGCGGTCCTGGAAGAACTGAACAACAGCGAGGACCTTGTCGGGGTTCTCCTCCTGCTCAGCACGCGTAATTCCATTGTCGTCGAGGATTTTCTGCCACTCTGCAGGCATACCAGTGTCTAGGATGTCAGTAGAGGTTTTAGTAGGGTGAACTCACATTGCCCAGTGTTATAATCAAAGCCAACATGCGTGAGATGGATGGGATCATATGGGGTCGAGATGATGGGGGTCTTGGAGTTGGTCGTGAGGAGGTCTGTGGTTAGACATACGTATAAGAAAGATCTCCGGCTCACCACTCAAAACACCAAAAACGCTCTTCTTGTCCTTGGAGCTCTTGCCTGTGCCGCTTCGCGTCCGCGTCGTGGGCGGCGCACCGTCCCGGATGCCGTCGCCCTGGACAGGAATCGTGGGGCCAAGGCCGATCTTGTTGTCAAAGGTTTGCTCCAGTGGGCTGCCCATTCCGCCCGAGGACGGCGCAGGCGGGATGCTGAGGCCAAGTGGGGCGACACCGTTGCCAGAGGAGGCACCGACGGACCCATTTGACGCACTGCGTGTGTCGTGGTAATGATTTCCGTTTGCCAAGCCCGGGAGCTCGCCGGCAGGGGTTGTCCCCGAACGCACAGGCCGTGGTGGCTGAGGGTGGGCGGGGTGGGCGGGAGTCATAGTGTACGAGTGTCTGTTCATGTTGGGCGAACTCGTCGCTGAGTAGTGGGGCGCCGTAGGGGTGCGCGACGAGGACGACGGAAGTGCGGAAAGGCCGGCACCGCCAGAGTCACGTCTAGATGACGAGGACACGTACGGCGAAGATGAAGAGGCGCTAAAACTGGGCGCGCCGTCGTGCTGGGTACGGTACGAGGATGGAGGGCCTGCAAGCGCAGCATTGGGCCTGGAGCCGCCGCCCATGCCCATGGCCATGGACAAGTCAGGACCGTTGTGGGCATAAGTGGCAGAGTTGCGAGACTGCTTGGAGTAGGTCTGGCTAATGGGGAGGTCTGTAGTGGCCGACATGGGGGTGGCGCCAGTGTCTGAGCAAGGGTGTCAGTGCGAGGTGGTAACGATGAAAAGAACCATGGGATGGCCAAACGACACGTACACTCAGACTGGGGGTGCCGAATGGCCCCTATGCGCTTTGGGCTCGTATGGTTTCCGGACATTGTATGCACAGGTTGCTCAATGCGTGTGCTGTGCGGGTGGTGGATGCGGCGTGGACAGTTGGCGCAAAGGGACTGCGCGGCGGGCTGGCGAGTGTCACTCTAGAGAAGCGCGAGGGGCCAAAAGCGGACGCGGGCGCAGGTCTTAGAGTGATGTCCAGGAAGGATGCGGCCGCGACGACGCGAGGACCCAAGCCCACAACGTTGCGAAAGGGGCGGTGGGGAACCGTTGAACGGGAGGCTTGGCTATCTCTCGCGGGGGATGGGACGGGGGTTCGGGCTGCACAGACACGGGGATGTTGAACGCGTTGCCGTTGTGCACGTCTTGTGTGTGTGTATGTGTGTGTGGGAAGGGGGATGCACACCGAGGAAGAGTGGTTGTCGTGGTGGTGTTTGACTGTGGATGTTGGTTGCGAGGGGAGCGGGGGGACACGGGCAGTGACACAGGGTCTTTGGCGTTGAGACGCGTCCGTGTTAACCTGTCGAGTTTACGAGGCTGGTCGAGTTTCCGCTCGAATTTGGATGCACAGGCAAGTGGAAACGGGTGGATGCGAATGTCAAAAGAGACGATGAGAAGAGGATGATGGTTTGAAGTGAGTTGTTGTTGATAATAATGCTGATGATACCGACAACGAGGAGGTGGTGTGTGGTGGTGGTTAGTGGTTCAAGGGAGAGGGAGGGAGAGGGAAGAGTGCTTGGTTGGGGGTCCAGACACGGGCGGGGTGTCTGGTCTGTCGCAAAGGAGAGACCGTTAAGGGAGGGCGCACTGCAGGGCGAGAGAGAGATAGTCGGGGATGGGTTACACTATTGCCGCTTTGGTTGATTGATGATACCTTTGTTGGACAAGTGTGATATGAATGCGGCGATGGTGAGGGATGCACAGGTGACAGCGACGAGAGAGTTGGCGATGGTGATGGTGGTCCAAAGGGAGAGCAGAGAGAAGAGAGAGTAGTGGGTGGCAGAGGAGGGAGGGAGGGAAGGTTGCGAGGGGAAAGGATGTGTCTAGATGTGCTTTTGCGCGGGTCTCGCGGGAGTTAGAATGGTGCACTGGTGGTGGCCGTGGTGGCCAGCGTTGGTGGTGTGGTGGTGCGGTGGTGGTGGCAGGTGGTACGTCTCTTGCAGTTCTAATCATTTGTATTCAAGTTTAGCATAAGCGGAAGTAAATTGATTTGAGAAGAGTATTGTGAACCGGGACAAAAGGGGGTTTGGTATTGAGGGGAAAGGGGGTTATTCAGGGACACACAGTCGCATGTGCTCAGAGACAGGGGGCAGCGGGGGCCAGAGTCTGGATGATCCCCTTCAGGGTTGTCCCACTTTTCATTTTCCTCGCTCATACGTCCAGGTACACAGGTAACGCGCCCTCCTGCCTTCCTGCCTTCCTCCTCTCAGTCAAAATTGGGGTCCACACACACACCCACCACTGCACACGGTGAAGAAGCGCGACTACATACGCGACATCATACAAACTAGGGTGGAACGTGGAACCCGATTCGATACAAAATAATATACAATTGGTTCAATTAAAGACATTTCGGCTTTGGTAATGTGCATGGCACTGCAGCTCGCTCGTGCGCTTGTGGTCTCCTTCTTTCCCCTTGCCGCACAGTCCTCTCCTTAGCTCTCCTACATACAGACAGCCAGCCACCCAGTACCGGCTACCAGCACCAGCACCTGAGATGGATCGGAAGCCTGCCCGTGGTCGTGTCCTCACCAAACCGGCTGTCGCGGCCGTATCAAGTAAAAAAAGAAAGCCCAGCAGAGTTGAGTGAAACGAGTGACAGCCTTGCAAGCCCAACGCGCGACGCGGATGCACAAGGGGAGAGCGCGGATTAATGGACGTCGTAAGAGCCGCCAAAAAGGTACCGCCGCCGAAGAAGAGAGGCCCTAGCCCTCTCTCTAATGCTCTGCCGCAAGAGCCTAATGGCAAGGAGCCAACAATCAGTGTGCAAGCGAGATGGTTACCGGGGGAATGTTTATCAATGGTGTCTCGAACCTGACAGTGGGTACACATCATTGTCTTTCTTTCAACGCGTGGCCTCCACTTCAGTATCACGTGACTTTCTGGCCCACTCACCTTCTTCTCCTCCGCCGGTTGACCAGCCTACAAAATCGCTTGACAGGAACGCGCGGCGGCGGCGACGGTGACGACAGTACGACAGCTGCACAGCTGACAGGTTCGCAACGGGGCGCCACCAAAACCACTCGACATCTGCCGACCACCACCACCACACCACCACCGCACTTCTCCGTCGATCCGTCGTGTTGACCAGACAGGTCCTCTTCATTGCTCATCTCCGCCCTACCTGTCAAACCACACCACACCCATCGCACACACAAAAGGCTTGTCACTACCTACTACTCGTAACCCACCCCCCGAACCTCCACTTGCCAAAGTGCCTATGACGGTAGTTGCGGGCGTTCCGGCCAGCAGTCAGACGACGACGACGAATCTGACCCGTAAGTGTTGCGATACTCGGCGCCGTGTTGGGGCCCTGTGGGTGAGCATAAACCACAGTGTTGCATCTTGAACACCTCCCACAAGGGCCATGAGCTCAAAGTCAGCGATGGCGTACCGTGGCGCTTGAGCGAGATCGCCTGACTCTTGGAGCAAACGGCTCGGCCTCGGCTCTAACTGCTTTGCGTGCCGCTGACAAGACACAGCCTTGCTGCCTCGCTCGCAACGCCCAGTCACCCGACCGTTTTACGGTTACGACTCGATCGTCGAGTCTGGAGGCAACGTCGAAGACTACTACGACGACGACTACGGAGACGACGAGGAAGGCGAGTTTGAAGACCTCGTCCCCTCTGAAGACTACCACGACGACATTGACCAGGGTGAGTGCCCGAGTGTGCGCGCGCGTGAGCACCTCCGTCCCCCAACAGGTGATCACCATGCATGTTCAGTGGCTTGCGCCGCTGTGTGTTGTGTGCGTGTGTGTATGTGTTGTGTGCCCGTGTGCGTGTGTTACGTGTGCGTGTACGCAAGTACGCATGCGTCTCGCCCGTCGGTCATCAGCGTGCACAAGTTACGCGCAACACGAGGATCACCGGGGAGGGGGTCGAGGGGGACGAGGGTGGACGCGACCCCAGCGAATGGTTCTGTAACTGACAGTGCTTGCTCTCATTCCATGATCACCAATCGTTCGCCCTTGCCGCACACGCATCCTTCTGAACGCGCTACCTGCATCTCCCTTTTGCTCACTGCCCCTCGCTCCACCTTGACCTCTCCTTATTGTCCCTCGATTCGCACCGTCTCTGCTGTGTGCACTCACCGGCGTGTCCCCTGCTGTGGCGTGCGCCCCGCGCGAATCCGTTCATCATGCCGTCTGCGAAACGCCGTTTCCTCCATCCACACGGCCGACTGCCAACGTTCATCGTCGAGGATGGTTACCGTGTCCGCAATCGACGCAACCCTTCCAAACGACGCAAACCACCTCCAGACGAGTGCTACACCGAGGATCTGGGAATCATGTGGCCGTCGCCCATCGAGAACCGCCTAACGGTCAAGCGCAGCAAGGATGGCAAGGCTGCCAATGTCGACGTGAGTCATCTCCCCATCCGTCCCCTCTTCATTCTTCTGTTGCTGTGTGTGTGTCTGGGTGCGCGTGTATGTGTCTGCGTGTGTGTCTGCGCCGCCCTTTCGCGACCCTTTTCACAGTGCCTCGTATCGTGGCTTCTCACTGCTTCCTGCTCCCTCTTCACGCGGTTTGCATATAACTGACACGACTCTCCCCCTGCATTCATCCTCGACGTTACTCTCCCAACCCACCATGCCCCGCCGCAAAACGGGTGTCCCACGCCGACGCAAATTCAAACGACCCATGCCACTGCCATTTGGACCGCTCTCGTTCCCAACCTTGAAACGCCCTCGTCGACGCGTCCTCTACTGGCCATGCGCCGTTGCCACCGACCAGCCCAACGATGAGCGGCTCTCATGTCTTGGCCTGCCCCTCTCACTCCCCTACGAGGTGGAGTCCCTGGCCGACATGGACGCTCGCCTCGAGGTGATCGTCTGCCGACTCGCCGAATGTGTCAAGGCGCGCGAGTGGTCCATTGGCTTCCGCATGTGGACCTCGGCCCTCAACATGTAAGTGACGGGTGACGCGGCCTGCGGCACGGCAGCAACAGACACTGACATGTCCACCTCAGATGGATCAGCATGGGATACCCCATGAAGAAGGAGGCCAAGATTCGCCTCATTTTCCTCTTCTATGAGATCTTGTGTGAGCCCTAACGTCCAAGCACGCATGAGCCACGCACCGTGCTGACAAGCCTCCAGTCATCCCTGGCCTTAGCACATCGTTCGTCGAGGACCGTGCAAACGACCTCACCGCGTTCCTGAGCGACCGTTCGTTGACAATCAACGATCTCCGAATCCCCTGGCGGCCACTCTACGACGCGCTCTACAACGAGCTCTTCCCGCATCCCAACAAGCTTGCTCGCCACTCCGTTAACCTCGCCCCAGTGTACCTCAATGTCGCCGAGACGGCGCAGCGCTTCTTCCACCCTAGCGAGGTGGACGAGATGCTCGAAGTAATCGTCCCACAGTTTGATCCCAACATGGACTCGATCCTCGCCACACAGCTCTTCCTCGTTCACTTTGTCCCCATCAACCACTGCGAGAAGTGGCTTCCATTGAGTACGGTGTTTGGGCGCGAGCAGCATAGCTGACGATAGTGTTCCGCATGTGGTATGGCCTGAACAGTGGTCTCTGGGACGACCAGGCCTCGGATCTGCTGGGTCAGCTGGCCATTGCCCACGTCGACCCAGCTCGCTCCGATCCTTCCATCGCCAAGAAGATCCCTCTTGGCCGTACCAACACGCCAGAAGAGGAAGCGCGCAACCCCAGCATCCGGAAAACGCACCGCCAACACCTTGCACGGCTTCTCGATGTCGAAGGCAAGGTGGTTGAGGACGACGACGGGCTGAACTACTGGGTGGACACCGAGCAGCTCCCAAAAGAGGAGGAGCTGGGAGACCCCAACTGGCGCGGCATTCGAAAGGACGTAGGCATCTTCACCGACGAGCAGTTTGAGTTCATCATGTCCAAATGCCTGCGCTCGCTGAGTGAGTACTGCAACGTAGAGGCATCTACTAATTCCCAGATGTTCCCGTGGGTGGGAGCCTTGCTTCCCAGAACAGCATGTCGATCACTGCTGCCGATGCGCGGACGTCGAAGAAGATCTTGGACGCCAAGAAGCCGATTGACCGCACACAGAGTCTGGCCGAGGCTATCATCTACAGCATGGCCGAAGACTCGCCAGCCATGCCGTTTGGTACCAACAGTGTGCCAACACGGTCTGCGACGCCCGCTGAACCTCACCCATCGCACCTCAACCCAGACCCCTTGGCTCGTGTCAAGAACGGCTTCACCGCCATGTCGAGATCTGGGAGTACCGACTCGCTGGCTGCTGCTGGTGAGCGCATCGAGCGCAGCCGCAAGTACCTAGCGGGTTCCAAGGCTCTCGACCACCTGGCCAACCTTATCACCAGTTGCGAAACATTCTTCCACCCCAGCAACTCTGGGCCATGGCTGGCTTTCCTGACCGCCTTCCTGTCCCACCTCACCAACAACTTTGTGCAGCGATGGAAGCAGGAGGAAGAGCCAACGTGCAAGACGCCTCCAGAATGGCGCCTCACGCCAGAGATCAAGCGCTCATTTGTGCTCTGTCTCCGACCCGTGGCCCTCTCGGCAATGTTCAGCAAGGACATGGAGTCGGCGCAGCCAGCCATCTCCACGCTCCGTCGCCTCGCGCTTCTCGAGCCAGACCTCATCATGCCCGCCATCATGGAGCGTGCCGTCCCCTCGCTGCAGGGTCTCGAGGAGACCCAGCGCACGGCTTCAGTGACGTTTGCAGTCGCTGCTGTGGCAGCTCCCCTTGCCGGCCGTCAGCTATGGCGCTACGGTGGCATGTACGTTGCGGACATTTTCAACCTTCTCTTGCCCGGCATCGACCTCAACGACCCCACAAAGACAGGCCTGTCGTGTATGGCGATCTGCAACATGGTTGACCACATCCGCATCGCCGATGTCTCGGAGGTCGAGGAGACCACCATCACATCTGTCACTGCCGGTTCGCGTGCCGTGCGCAGAAAGCCACGAATCGACGTCGAGGATGACCCCAACGACCCCATTGGCACCGAGTTTGAGGTTCTCACGGAGGAGGAGGTCGATGCGCGCGTACGCATGTCAACGGCCGCATTCCGCGAATGGGTGCCCGAGTTTCTCGGCCGTGTCCTGCTTCTGTTTGGCAACCTGCCCGAAGAGGGTGGCAAGACTGGACGAGCCGGAGGCAAGACCGAGATGCTCACTCTCCAGAGTGTTCTGCACACTTGTGGAGCCATCTTCTCTGCCCTCGACGAGAAGCTCTTCGACAAGGCGCTGGAACAGGTGTTCGAGTACGCGACAACCACCACGCGTTCCAACGCGGTCGACGCTGTTGGTGAACTGGTCAAGAACCTCGCTGCCGCCAACGCTACCAAGGTGTTTGAAAAGTTCTTCCCCGTGTGTAGACAGCGTATCATCAGCGAGCTCAAGTCGGGTGCCTCGTCTACTCGCACAACGACGACGTCGATCCCGCGTCCGTCTGACGCCCCGCTTCATTGGTGGCAGTCGATCCTGTACGGTTTGCTTGTTCCCGGGCGCCTCAACCTACCCAAATACCGCACCGAGTATGTCGAGCTGCTAAAGTTCATGCTGCAGCACACGTACTCTGAGCGAGGATGGGCATGGGCGGGGAAGATTGTCGAGAAGACGCTCAGCTGCCTCACTGCGCTTTATCTTGAGGAGATGCACCTCCTCAACAAGGAGGACCGCGAGAGCGCCGACTTTGAGGTCAACCATACCCTGTGGTGGGGCAAGCTCTACCGCGTTGGACAAGCCATGCCTCAGTGGAAGCTCCCAACCGACGCCGACGTCGACATGGCGCTCGAGGTGGTTGGGCTAGCCGACGAGGCTGTCACGACGCTCGAGGGCCTCCTTGACACTCGCACCGGCGACCAGGTGTGGATCAACGACTTCTGCCGTGCAATGAATCTCGTTGACGAAGTCCTTCTTGGCACCTACTCTCTCATTGCAGAGAACGGGAACCTCAAGAAAGGTGGTGTGCCCGCTCCAACAAACCTGCCAAAGGAGCTTTGGCAGCTCCTACCTCCGTACAAAGCTGGCTTCCTCCTCACCGACCCAGAAGACCCACGCTACCAGCGAGTCATCAAGTTCCGCACCCGTACTGGAGAGATGCTGCACCGCGCCGCCGACATTATGCGTACTGCTGGCGACTCGGACAGTTCGGTCGACAGTGTCAAGCTACTTGTTGCGACGATTGGCTCCTGGCTCGTCTCGTACGGCATGCGCTCCAAGAAGTACCAGAGCGCGTCCAACGCCTACGAGAACCTACAGGCCAGCAAGCGCATGTACGACGGTCAGCGCAAGCAGCACCGCTCCGTGCTCCTCGGTGCTGCGCAGGTGCACCACAGTAACCGTCTCATGACGGCGAGTTACTACCGCGTTCGCTCTGCCCTGGACGACAAGCTTATCAAGAGCATGCTTGAGTTCTGCTTATCGCCTTTCGTGCGTGTTCGCCGCCGTGCGCAGTCGCAGCTCGACTCGATCACCAAGACGTATCGCGGCGCCTGGGTGCTCTGCTACCCTACGCTCTTCGACGCCCTCCAGCCTGGCACTGATCCCGACCGCATGAAGGGCGCGCTGTATGTCCTGCGCTACAACATTGTCGGCCTCTCGCGCATGGCACGCGACTGGCGAGGCTTGGTGGAGCTCGTTGATTGTCTCCTTAACGCGCATCACGAGACCAAGACATCAATCCAGAACCTCGTCTCTAAGGCTATTGACGAGCTCCTCGGCAAGATCCGCGAGCCAGTCATGTTCCGCCTTTGCCTTCGTGTCGACGACGCGGACAAGGCAGCCGACAAACTGGTCGAGGCTGTGGGTGGTGACATGAAACCCAGCGAGGATGTCATCAAGCGCACTGACGAGGGTGAGGTCGCCCGCCTCAAGTTCCAGGACGAGCAGTATGACCTCCTCGTCGATCATGTTCGCGCCGTGGCGGGCGACCCGTCGCTCAACTGGCGCTACCAGCAGGCGGCTGCGCGTTTCCTCTACGCTATGACGCGTCGTGACCGTCCTTCGGACCCACGTCTGCTCGAGTTCTTCCTCACGAACGTCGGCAACTCGCACCCGCGTATTCGTGACTACGGCTCGGCGGGTCTTACCCGCATGCTGTTCCAGGCCACAATGCGCACCTTCTCGCAGTCATCCCTCGAGCGCCTGTTCCTTCAGGAGCCGTTCGATCCCTTCGCCAGCGAACTCGATCTCACGAATGTGGGTCCCGACTTTACTGAGAAGTACCTCGCCGCGTTCCGCGAGCCGCCTAAGGACGACTCGGTCCTCCAGGACCGTATCGACACTGGATGGCTCGCGTGGGGCCGTAAGATGGAGGTCTCGCGCTTCTCCGGCTGGGACGAGCAGGTATTCCACCTCGAGCCGGCGTGCGCGCCGGCCGTCGATCTCGTTGTCAAGGCCATCAACGACCCGGCGTGGTGGAAGCGCCTTGCCGACTTTTGGTCGCAAGAGGAGACGCGCAACTACCCCTCGGCCAACCACATTGACCTAATACTGGCGTTGTGCCAGGTCATCGGCCGTCCCGTCCTAGACCAGATCATGCCCCTCGTGACCGGCATGTTGGCCGAAATGGAGTCGAAGAAGGTCTATGACCGCCACATCACCCGTGCGATGTGGGAGCTCCTTGCCGGTCTGCTTCGTGGTACGTGGGAGTGGCCTGGCAAAGACCGCAAGGACTTCTGGGACTGGTTCACCCCTCTCTTGCCCGAGCTGTTCCGCAACATTCGCCAGGACACGGTCAAGTGCTGGGACATTACTGTCGAGTATGTTCTCCACGAGCAGGACCCGCGTCGCTACAAACCTCTCGTCGACTTTATGCTCGACACGGCGCTCGCAGCCGACTTCCAGGGCGGCTCGGCCTTTGATCTCAGCCGCCGAGTGCAGCTGTGCCGCTCCGTCCTCCGCTGTCTCCGCTGGCGCTTCGCTGCGTGGTCGCCCGACTTCGCGGAGCTCTACTTCAAGGCCATGGACTGCCCATACGCTGAGGTCCGCGCGCTCATAGGCTCGGTCCTCAACGGGCTGGACCAGCTTCACGTGAGTAATGGGCCCTTGAAAGTAGCTGACATCAGTGGAACGCGTCGTACCCCTCTGCCATGTCGCTGGTCAACGCTATCCTCAATGACCCCGAGTGCAACCTCGACATCATGCGCATCCGCAACCCGCCGTACCAGACGCAGCTTACCGGCATTGTGGAGCAGTTAAAGGCGTTACGCAAGGACCGTCCTCACGGCCCCAAGGCTATATTATCGGCTCACGACACTACGGCTGTGACCAGTATGTCTGAAATGCTTTGCCGTTGCTGATGCCAGTGATGCACTGGTTGACTATCGAGTTATCTGACGTGCACGCCGTGGGCACGTTCCCCTATATCATCCCGATTCTGTAAGCTATGTTCTGGGCAATAGCTAACGGCAGCCCCGAGATCTTCGAGTTACGAGAGATGAACGACAACACCGAGATGCAGAGCATCGCTGGACGCCTGCTGGCCTGGATAACATCCATCACGCCAGCGTTCCAACTGCTTGAGCCGCTCGTGCGACAGCTGATCTCGATCCTCGAGAACTCTACGGTGAGCTACCTGTCGCAGGACGTTGAGCTGACGGCAGTCTTGGCGAACCAAGATGCACTGCATGCCGGTGCTGAGCTTGACATACTTCCGCAACCTGTCGCTGCTGTCCGAGCCGTGCAAGGCCAAGTGCCTAGACGCGATCTCAAGCTGCCTCAAGGACCCGAACCAGGAGGTGCGCGAGATGGCGTCGGTGACTCTCGGCGGGTTCCTGCGCTGCTCGCAGCGGTCGATGGTACTCGTGCTCAAGGACCGGTACACGCGCGAGATCAGCAAGATCAAGATGCCGCGGCACTTCCTCGAGCCTGGCGTCGTCAACCCGGCGTACCAGGCAAAGATTGTCGAGTTACACGCCGCCATCCTCGGCGCCGTCGCGATTGTCGAGGCATTCCCCTACACTGTCCCCAAGTTTATCCCGCCCCTACTCGCCGACACGCTCGCGCCGCGCGTGTCCGAGCCCATGCCCATCTCTGCGACTATCCGCAGTTGCATCGCTGTGAGTTCTCCCTCAAGGCTTCACTACTGACGCCAGTCATTCAAACGCACCCACGAAAAGTACCAAGAGCGCATGACCGAAGACCAGCTGTCCTCGATGAACTATGCGCAGGCCGGCAACTCTTACTGTAAGCGAGCTCGGTCGTTTCTGTGCTGACACGTAGATGTATGAGCTAGAAGGAAAAGAGCATGAGGATCCGGTGCATACAATATTGTGAACAAGACAAGCAAGGAAAAGCGCAAAAGCGCCACAGTGGTAGATAGAGCAATGCACGCATGTCTGGACATACCAGGAGGAGGCCATTCGAGCGAAGTGGACTGACGGCTTTGGCCGGAATCTTGGTCGATGTTTGCCACTCTTGGCGACGTACGTCGTCGTTGCTGGTGGAGGTCGTCACTTTGGCGTTTCCAACCACTTTCATACAACCAACCTCGCCATGAAGCTGCCAGAACCGCACGTCCGCGCGTGGTACTGGTACGCCTTTGCGGCCGAGGTGTTTGCCGCGTGCGCGTTGGTGAGCATGCGCTGACTTGGCGGCGTCGCCGAGCTGACTATGCAGGCCATCTTCCTCCCGATCGGCCTCGAGCGTGAGCTCGACGGGTCTCGGTGTTGCTGATAGGCAGAGATGGCACGGGAGATTGGGTACGAAGCGCCCGACTACAACAAACCGTGCTCGAGCGAGGCGCCCGTCCCGGGTAGCAGCCCGGCGCCGTGCCGCGCGCGGATCATGGGCCGATGGGTAGACACGGCTTCGTTCTCGTGCGTCCCCTCTTGATTGACGTGTTCACTGACGTTGCAGGATGTACGTCAAGTCGCTTGCGGTGTTTATGCAGGCACTAGGCATCATCTCGATTGGCACGCTCGCGGACAACGCTTACTGGCGTAAACGCACGCTGGTGACCTTTGCCGCCATCGGCGCAGGGACAGCGAGTATCTTCCTCGTGCTCCCGGGCACGCCGCGCGCGTCGCTCCCCCCCGGAGCGGCGCTCATCACCCTCGTAGGCAACATTTCGTACGCCGTCACGATTGTGTGCGCGAACGCGTTCCTCCCTGGCCTCGCGCGCGAAGACCCCGCCGTTGCCGCGGCGCGGCGCGCGCTCTCCCGCCCACCAGACGAGGACGAGGACGAGGACCTCAATGGCGGCGACGACGCGGGCGTGGTCCGTGCGGACGGGCCAGTACCTACCGAGTCCTCACCCGAGCCAGATGAGCGTGGCACGAGCACCGACGAGGTCCGTGCGCTCCTCGCAGCGCCGGTCTCCTCGCACGACGGCCGCAAGGCCGATTCGGAAGCGTATGCCGGACTGTTGTCGCGCACGATGGCGCACCTGAGTGCGCGCGGCACGGCGGTCGGTTTCTTCTCGGGAGTAGCGATGCTTGCACTCCTTTCCGTGCCCGTCGGTCTTGGCGGGGGGTCCACGCGCTCCCTCATGCTCGCGATCGGCCTCAGCGGCGCGTGGTGGGGCGTCTTCACTGTGCCCGCCGCGATCGGCTTGCCGGGCGGCAAGAGAGAGCCGGCGCCACACGCATGGCTTACCACCGCGTGGCGACGCGTCGCGGCCATGGTCACGCCGCGCGAGATCCGCCAGCTACCAAATCTGTTCACTTACCTCCTCGCATGGGTCTTCCTCTCCGACGGTAAGTCGGAGAAGGCAGCATGACAACGGTGCTTCTCCCACTGATCTCAGGCTTCCATACCACGACTTACACGGCGATTCTGTACGCGTCACGACATCTGCACATGGAGCCAGCCAAAATCATCGTCATTGGCTTGCTTGTGCAGCTCGCAGCTGTCGCGTCGTCGGTCTTGGCACCACGTCTCCAGCGCGCCTGGGGCAAGTCCAACCTCGCCTTCCTCCTCATTCTTGTTCTCGCCGCACAAGCACTCCCACTGTACGCCTGCCTTGGTCTCATACTCCCCTTTGGCGGCCTGCGGACCGAAGGCGAGATGTATGCCGCCGCGACGTGGTTCGGTTTGGTGAGCGCGAGCGCCAAGCTGTACATCGCCTCCACGACTGACGCCAGCTCTACGGCCCATTCAACTCGTACTCGCGCGCAGTGTACGCCGAGCTCATCCCACCGGGCCACGAGTCGACGTTCTTTTCACTCTTCTCGCTCACCGACAAGTCCGCGTCGTTTATCGGACCGGCAATCGTCGGGCTCATCACCGACGTCTCGGGCAACATCCGTTTTGGCTTTGTGTTCCTCGCGGCGATGCTCGCGTTGCCTGTACCTGTTCTCATGCGTGTGCGCCCTCGACGCGGCGCTGACGAGGCGTCTGCGTGGTCGGAGCGCCGAGCCGTCGCGGCGATGCAATAGGACCTCGGTGCTCACAAATAATAACCATGCACTCGCGCAAGACTACGCGGCACATCATGGACGCGCCAAAGACCTTTTCGGCACCATCGCTTAGCTTTCCTAGACATCTCGCTACCTAGACACCCTGTGCTCTTTCATGCCAAGCCATAGGTGGTGCGCTGCTGTGCGCTGCTGCAAGCGCGCAGCCGCCATGACCGCGTCTCCATGATGCTGTGTTGCGACGGGTCCGAGGTTGTATGAACGCTTACCTTGATGTCGTTATTGGGGCGCCGGATCGCCAGGAGGTTGTTCGGGGCTTTGAACTAAACATTACGATTCAGGGCTCGGGCATTGAAATGAAAGACAGTGACGCTCTCTTCACCGCCGCAGCAGCACCACCCCGTCCAGGACTTGTTTTCCTTTGCCGTATCGTAAGCTCTCTCCCGTCCGCACTCCTCTCAACTCTCGACAACCCAAGCACCATGCCATCTGGGTCGTCGTCGTCGACAGCGACGGGAGGTGGTAGAGCGGAGGGCTCACCGAGCGGGGGCCAGCGTCCCACACTCAGTGTGAACACCGGGGACGCCACCTCGGCACAAACATCGACACTGGGGCAGGGTACGGCTACCTCGGCCCGTTCGCCCCCACCTACGGCAACAACGACGGGGTCGCGGCGCACACATCCATCCGGACCACGGCCGCGCCCGAAGCGATGCTACTCGGTCGAAGCGGTGTGGGACACGCCGACGCGGACACGGGCGTCATATCGCGATCGCGGCGGCAGCGGCGATCGAGGGGGAGATGGCGCGGATCGCGCAGAGCGGGGAGAGGCTCCGCGTCTGCCCCCGATGGCCGAGGTCGACAGCAGTCCCGAAATGCCTATGCGCCCGTTACTCGGCGCGAATGACGACGGCGACGGCAGCCGCAGCCGCAGTCGCAGCGGCGGCAACGGCGACCTTGGGTCGTCGGGTGTTGGGCAGCCAGCGACGGCGCCCCCAGGTCCCCCGCCGGGCGTACCTTCTCCTCAAGCGCCGGTTGCGTCCCAACCCACGTCCCCTACCAACACGCGCGCTTTTCCACGGCACCGCTCACACACGGTCAGCGTCACGATGCCGCCGTGGGCGCAGCGCGCGGCCCAGCGCGCCCACGAGCGGAGATACCAGCGCATGGCGGAGAACGACGCCGAGCACGAGGGCGGGAGTACCGTCAGCGTGCGCCTCAGCGAGGACGACCACGGGGGCAGTAAACGCAGCCTGCCGTCGCCCGCTGGTGGTGGGAAGAAGCGCGGACGGTCCCGCTCCGTCGCTAACGAAACGGGCGAGCTGCACGACGACGCTGTCGGTCTCCTCGACTGCGTCGACGGCGAAGTGTCTACCCGTAAGTCCTGCCGGCGTTGTCCCTGCTGAGACCAGTGAACACGCTCCAGAACGTCACGAACGGCATCATGTTTCCGCACGCGCCTATGCTGTGGTCGCGACGTCCGACTATCGTCCTGCCCGTGACGCCGTCGGACCACAGCGACGACGGGCACGACAACGCGGGTGCCGCGGGTGATCCAGGCGAGCAGGGTCTGATCTCCCAGTCCGCGACGACCAAGCGACGCCCCCGCCGCTCGTCGTCCGTGTCCTCGCGTATCTTCAGGAGGGACGATACGCCACGGCGCATGTCGGGGACGTACTCGCCTGTTTCTGAAGAGGCGGACGAGGGCGGCAAGGGCGCGGCGCGGCACGAGGTCGTGCCTCTTGAAACCCTGGCGGGCAAGGAGCGCAAGGAGAAGCGCGTGGACGACACCGAGGATGAAGATGAGACAGACGACGAGTCGGACGACGGCAAGGTTGAGCACGAGCTCGATCACCACCTGCGTAAGGTACTGAAGCGCCAGCAGCGCAAGGAGAAGATCAAGCGCGGCCTGAAGGGTCTGTGGGTGTTTGTCAAGACGCCCATGGGCTTCATCACTGCCGTGTACGGCTTCCTCGTTGCTTTCTGGGGCGCAGCCATCGTGCTCTTTCTCCTCGGCTGGATCCCCACCAGCAGCAAGGACACGCAGGACAAGTGGGTCGAGATCTCGAGTCAGGTCGAGAACGGTCTGTTCACCATCACGGGTGTGGGCCTGATTCCGTGGCGTGTCATCGACACGTACCGTATGAGCGTAATCTGGACGCTGCGGAGACGCTTTGAACGGCGATGCATCAAGCGAGGCATCCCGCCACTCGCCGACCCAGACGACCTTCCTGACCCTGCCAAGGAGCCCGGATATGAGGACATCCTTACCGAGAAGGAACAGGCCAAGCTCGAGCACCAGCAACAGGCGTTTGCAAAGTCTCAGACATGGTATCGTCCCACCGCGACGGCGACGCACCGTGCCTTCCCGATGAAATACGCACTCTGGAACACCATACTCATGGACGGCAACTCGTTCTTCCAGTGCATCTTGTGTGGCTGCATGTGGGGCATGAGTGAGTACAACTGTGAGGTTACAGATGCTGACACGCGCTAGATCGACACCAGCGTCCGCCATGGACGACGGGCTCGCTCATCCCGCTCTCGTTTTTGTGCGGCATTGGCGCGGGTGTGCTTATCTGGCAGGGTGGCGCCAAGACCAAAAAGAAGGATGTTGAGAAGAAACTGCGCAAGGCGCTCAAGATGGACGAGGATGATGGACAGGAGGACAAGCCGCGCCGGCGTGCCACTGTCTCTGCGCCGCGCCCGGCTCGTCAACTATCTGTTCCCAAGCAGCCAGAGCGCGCCGCGACCATCGACGTTCTCCCCGAGATGCCCGAGGGCGACTTCAAGCTCGACCGCAAGGCCATACTCGGTCGCGTGGACGAGTCGACAGAGGCCGTCAACCACACGGCCGTCGCTGAGCCTGTGCACGACCACGAGCTGAGTTCAGCAGACGGAAAGGACACAAAGTACAGCCCGTACAGCGAGGACACGGACGTGCCTGTGCCCGAGCTGCGTAGGTGACGACGTCGTGCGATAACCTAGATGTGTGCTTGTCTTGAGGGGTTTCTTGGTCTCTTGTACTGTTTACGATCGCATTCAGGATGTATTTGTAGCTGCCACGACACGCATGCATACATGTCTTGCTGCGGGCACTGATCAACTGACGTGCTGACCGCGGGGTGCCACTTAATGAAGCCCAGTAAGTTGTGCGGCCGGTGCGCTCGGGCCTCGTTGCGAGGGCAACAAAGACAAACAGCACGACGAAAGGGGAAGGGGTTGGAGGGGGGAAAGACACTCGCGACGTACACACCTACACAGACCGCTGTGAGATTGCCCTCGCCGGTGAACGGCCGACGGGGCAGTGATGCTCCGGGTGATGCGGTGGCTGGCTTCTCACCTTTATGCTTCGCAATCACTGCACTCGCTGTTCTCATCACACACACACGCGCGCGCGCCCTAAACTTCCACCACATTCCACTGCTGCACGGGCGTCTGGGTGCCAACTTTCCTGGTGAGTAATGTCATGAAGAATGGATGGGGAAGGCGTGGCGCGCTCGGTGCATGGCGCGGTGCAGTGGCGTCGGGGGACAGCGACGAAACAATCAGGCATGGCGTGGTCGCCTTCTTAATGGATGGACGCGCTCGCCCTGGTCAACACGCACGCACACACGTACGCAGTCGCAGTCGCGTGATGGCGGCCAGTGCGCACATGGTGGCACGGGCGCGCACTTGCGCGGTGGCTGGGCAGTCCCACCCGTTCAGCAGCGTGCAAACATTGCGCTCCTCGTCTTGTTTACTCTCACATCGTTCGCCCCTCGCCCCTCC
This sequence comes from Cutaneotrichosporon arboriforme, assembly GCA_002335565.1. Lineage (NCBI taxonomy): Eukaryota > Fungi > Basidiomycota > Tremellomycetes > Trichosporonales > Trichosporonaceae > Cutaneotrichosporon > Cutaneotrichosporon arboriforme. Next base: position 725,600 of record BEDW01000007.1, on the reverse strand, counting down.
CCCTTCCCCCCCCTGTTCCCGCTGTCTCTTGCTGTTTTCTTTCTCACACATCCACACACATACCAGATCACACAGCCGATCCCTCTCTGCCTTGAGAGCGCACATTCTCTCTCCCCCCCTCCCTTCGCCTGTATACCCACACACGCCCCCGCCTTGCTTTACGTTTTACCCCTCGACTCGTTGTGCTTGAGTGCTTGACGACGTTGCTGCACGTCCTTTGGTGGTTGACAGACGAACATTACCTCAAACCCACACGTCCCATTGTTGGTGATTGTCACGGACACCCGGATTGCCGTCACTCGGCGCACGCAGGGAGCATCATGGCGACGTTTGTCAAGACGACCAAGAACCTGTTTCGTACACAGCGCAAGGACGAGCAGACCACGCCCACACGGGATAAGAGCGGTAAGAGCGCCAAGGGCACACCCAAGGAAACGCTACGTGTGGCAGCAGACACGGCGTTTGCGGCGGAGCAGGTAATACCGCCCCATTCCCAGATGAACAGTAGCGGTGAGTCGGCCGATACGGTAGTGGCGCCAGCGGGCGCAGAGGCGGGGCGCAGCCGGCTCATCGAGTGGCGCCGTTCCGCATGCCGCTGTCCGCGGTCCTCTTGATGTTCTTGCCACCACCACCAACTTAAGGTTCAACACCCACTGACATGTCTCTAGCTCGCACGTTCGCCCACTCGCCTGCACACCCTCACGTTCACTCGCTCGCCACGACGGCCCCACCGCCCGTTCCCCTCCCGGTGGCTACGACCGAACCTCGTTCGGTGCAGTACACGCCTCCAGACCGCGCGCAAGAGCTCGACGCCGTGTCAGCCAGGCTACATCACGACCACCCGGCTCAGACCCTCGTCGCGCCGCTCACGAGCCTCAACCTCATACCCCTCGGGACGCGGGACAAGGCGAACGAGAAGGGTGAGGACGGATTGGGGACAGCCGGCATTGCTGATAACAGTCGAGCCATGGGTGAGCCAGCTCCGCCACATAAGCTACGAGGTGCCCGAGGGCATGGTGGGCCCATATGAGTCGCGTAAGTTTTGTGATTGTGCTTTTTTACTCTATTGGCATGTGTGAGATGCTGATTCCGTGTTCCAGGCCCTACGAGCTGTGCCGTGTCACTTGCGCCGCTCTCGTCTGCTTCTGCTTCTGGCGCAGACGAGCAGCGGCACCCGTTTGCGTTTTCTCCCGGCCGTTCACTCCCTTTTGCTTCTCTGACGCAGGCGTTGCGAGAACAGCACCAGTCCCAGGCTCAGGCTCCCAAGCCGCAGCAACAAGCAACTCAGGCGGCAAAGTCTCCCATCAACCCCGCCCGCCCCAAGAGCGAAGTGATGACTCGTGGCCAGCCACCGGCCGCCCATCACTCGACGGTGGCGGCACAACCGCCACAGGCGGCGCAGGATTTCTCCGCGTCGCGCAACGTACACGAGGCGACCTTAAAGGTGCGTCAAGTTATGCCGAAACTTGATGATAACGTTCCAAGACGCGAACGGGAGATAAAAGCAAGGCCGATAAAGACGTTGCAGCAACAGAAATTCCTCAAGTACCCACTCAACCACCTCCGCCCAACCAAAACTCGCAGTGGCAAGCTACAATGTCTAAACATCGGACCCATAAATCCCAGCCAGTCGCCTCGCATTACACTGCTTCGCAGGAAGCGCGCGATCGCGACGCAGCGCACGCGGACGCACTCGCGCGTCTCGAATCGGGCCGCAAAGCCCGCGACAGCCTCGAGGCGCGCCCTAAACAGAGAACGAAACGCCACACGTATGACACCCATGCCACGTCCACCACGTACCCGTCGTTTGGGCACATTTACCACCAGGATGGCCACCCGATCGCACCACCGACACAGCCGCCGAAGCCATCTGGTGCGTCGCCCTTGCCCACGACGACCGTGCCACACGTCTCGGCAATACACGCGGCGGTCGGCGGGAGCACCGCGGTGTATAGCGCAGGCTTCGCATTTGGACTCGCCGACATTGCCGAGGTCACACACGAGAACCGCACCGCCTACGTCGAGACGGTCCCCGACGCAAGTTTTCGATACCGGCTGACGCTAACTGTGCAGGAAGACGGAGCGCCACGACGCACATCTCGAAGTTCGGCCGCGCCAATAGAGCATGCGGCCGCCGACGCCGAGTCGGACCTCCTTACCGAGTCAGTCCTGGTACGCAAACTGACCATGCTGCAGGCCGCCAAGGCTGAAGCGGCCAAGTCGCTGCGTGCCGCGTCGACGACGGGACGTCCTGTGTCAGAGACGGGGTCAGAGGGCTCGGGGCGCACGACAAAGGCGCCCCCGTCAATGGTACCCACGACCATGACGCAGGTTAACCATCTAGTGGACAACAGCTCGTTTCATGACGAGACGCTGTGTCAGCTTCTTGACGCTGCGCGTTTGAACCTCATTGGCGACGAGGCGAAAAAGGCTCTGATGCGCGCGGCGCGTACCCGCGTCAGCGAGCTGCGCGACCTGAAAGAGAAGTTTGAGGAGCTTGAGTCGGTGGGGCCCACGACCCCACTTGTCATTCGCAAGAAGGGAAAGAAGGGGAAGGCGCGCGCCAAGGGTGACTCTGCCCCGCCGGCGCTTCAGAAAGCGCGCGTCGTCTCAGGTGCCAGCGTGCACGACGCAAAGAAGACGTCTACGCCACCGTCGCTCGACCTCGGTATCGCCCGCGACGAGCCAAGAGACGCGGCGGAGGATGTCCCGGATGCGCCGAGCACACCCCGCTGGGCGACAGAGGTGGGTCTGAACTTTGGAGCCTAGCGGCTAACGTTGCAGCTGCTCAACCGCCTGGGACTGCTAGAGAACCGCTTGACAGAGGTGGAAAATCACCGCGGACAGGCCGGGATGCACGCGTCTGTACCCGGCGCGTCGCCGTCCATCCTCGACGAGATTATCATGGGCGCAGGCTTCCCTCTCGGCGGTATGGGGTCGTTTGCAGCGTACACACCCCAGTTTCGCAACCCGTTCGCGACAGAACTGTCGGTCGGCGGCGGCGCGTCGATCCACACCATACACTCGACGGCATTACCGGGCGCCACTGTCGTGCCAATTTCACCCAACGCCACGGGCTCAGTCTCGCCCAAGAACAAGACGCACATGCAGGCGCAGGCGCCGCCGTCTCCTGCACCGACTGTGCCCGCCGAGCCATCGCCCGCGCCAACTGTTCAGCCGCTCGCCGAGTATCCGGCTCCAGACCACAGCGGCGTGCCACCGGGCGCCATGGCACCGCCGGGAGTTAACTGGCCACCGCCCCAGGTGCCGCCGCCAATGCCAATGCAGGCGTTCCCACCGGGTCCGCAGGCTCCGCCGACGCAGTGGACCCCGTGGGATGCGGGTCAGTACCAGGCCCCTCCGCCGCCACCGAACCAGTACCAACCTCATCCCCCGCCGCCTGAGCAGTACCAGCCTCCTCCACCGCAACAGTTCCCGCCAATGCCGACGAACCCCATGCCGCAGCAGCAGCCGTGGGGCCAGTGGGACAGCTGCGCGTATGGTCAGCCACAGGTGCCTCCTCCTGCGCCGATGCAGCCAATGCCGCAGGCGGGCCCTATAGGGATACCGCAGCCGGCACCTGTACCGCCTAACGCCAACCAGTCGCCCAGCCGGGAGCTCCGGTCGCCGAGCCTGGCGCCCACCCAGGCGCCGAGCGTAGGCGCCACGCAGCCGTCAAGCGGCGCGTCGGGTTCGCGGCAGTACGACTCGACTACGACGCCGCAGGGACCGTTCACCAATATTATCCCGCCGACAGCGACGCCGACGGCACCCGCGTCGCGGCAGTCGCCGCAGAGCTTCAGCCCAGCCGCGCCCGCGTCGCCGGCACGCACCAATACCCCACCGGGCAACGCTCCGTCCACACAACCGGCGACGCGCGAGGCCACGCCCGTTCACACCACGACACAGACCATCATCCAGGCAATCTTTGAGCGCGAACTGCCCCCGCTGCCGAGTAACGTGTCGATACACCTTGAGCGTGCGCGGTCGGAACGCGGCGGGGCGTCCGAGCGTGGCTCTGCAGCTGCGGCTGCGGCAGCCGCCGTAGTGGCGCAGCAGGCGGCGGCACCTCGCCCTGCATCCCCCTCATCGCAGCGCACGGTACGCGATCAGTCGCACCCAGGCTCGCGTATTGTCCACACGCCGTGGTGTCCCCCCGACGTGCCGCCACGCGCACATGACGTCGTCACCGTCGTTGACCCGCTATGCCCTCCGGTGCTCACGCCGACGCCCTGGGAAGTCATCAGCCAGCGACTATACGACATGGCCATGATTTGGGAGGAGGAAAGCTTTGAGCGTGCGCTCGAGCAGATCAGCCTCGGGCGCGAGGTTGAGGCGTTTGCGCTGACAATCTTCGCCATGATGACTTTTAAGCGGTGCGTAAGCTCGGCTCGTGCTTTGCTGATGTTTAGAAACCTTGCTCACCGGCTCACGGCGTCGCCGCCCCTTGTGTGCGACAAGCTCCTTGTGCCCCCGCTCGCGGCGCAGGCCGTCAACAATGCGCTGCACGCCAAGCGGATCGGCGAGGCCGCACAGGTTCTCACCGCGCTCTGGACGCCCGTGAGCACCGCGTCACCGCGCGTCGTCATTACTCTCACAAAGCATGCGCAGCAGGTAATCTCACTCGCACGAACATGAAGCTGACGACACAGAGAGGCTGGCTCGCGAGCCGGTACGACCTCGCGACGGGACGGCTGACGACGTACCATGTCGCCCACAACAGTGCGGGCCTCGAGCCGCAGGACGGAAGTGCGTCAGAGCCCGGCACGCGGCGGCCGACGCCCGTGCTGGGCCAGCGGCGCGCGTCGCTCGCCCCGCCAACAGCAAGAACAAGCCCGCTGACGTCAGGAGGGTTTGAGTGGTGGCACGCGATCCGCATGGCATGGCCGGACCGCAAGATCCCCGATTTCCTCACGCAGGCCGTCAAGCCCGTCGTCACGGACAAGCACGAGGACGACTCGTTACGTGCCGCCGTCGTTGCACGGAATCTCCTCCTGTAAGCTGAGCGGGGCGTTTTTTCGTGCTTTGAGCTGACAACAGGGGAATTCGACCCGAACACGAGGCGAGCCTCAGCGCGCTGCGCGAGTATGTCTGGACCGAGACCAAGCGTCTCTTGGCCAAGAAACGCCAGGGCAAGCTCGTGCTCCGGCCCGAGGACGAGCCAGAGGGCACGCTCACGGGCGATATGTGGAGCTCGACCCAGGTGATCTCTGTCGGTATCTAGAGCAGGCAGGCGTGGGCGGCTCGGCGAGCCGCCCTGTCAGAAAGAATAATCAGTCATGAGAAGTTACACGCGTCTTGCCATAGAGTAATATGCCCGCATGCACCGAGTCCATTGATCTATCGTGACGAACGATGGATGGATCGTTCCAGCGTCCGAGTCGTTAAAAGTCGCTAAGGGGCGACTGGGCGCGGGACGTGCGCTGCGCGAGGTGTGCCGCCTCGGCGAGGTTGGCGCGGCTCGAGTTACGCGAGAGGACTTCGCCGTTTCCTCCAGGCGCGAGACCCAGGCCTAGCCCCGAGCGTTTCTTGCGCAGCTGTTTTTTGCGGTGAGGGGGGTTGGGCCACGCGTCGTCGTCGGCGCCCGAGCTCGTCGAGTCGTAGTTGACGATGGGGGCCGAGAGGGGTCCGCCGCCGCCAGGGGCAAAGAGTGCCATTGGGGGATCGTTCCATCCGCCGGCCGCGCTGGCGGGTACGTTTGTGGCTGACGCAATGGGCGCGGATGCGGGACCGTTGGTGTTCCCCTCGATGGTCGAGTAGCTCGTCTGGCGTGGACGCGGTGGCGGGCGGGGCGTGGACACTACACTCGAGCTTGCGCCACTGTGCGGCGACGTACGCGCGTCGTTGAATACCGCTACATTAGAGAAATCCATCATGGAAGCGGACCGGCCCGCGCCGCGGGGACTCGGCGGCGAGCTGCCGGCCACACCTGCCCAGCCCGTCGCGGTCGCTGCCGCGGGGGGGAACGCGCCCATTGGCATACTTACGGCGCGAGGGAATGGTCTACGCGCCGCCGGCTCGTGCCCGTGCGTCGCGGGGTGGCCGAGTCCCATACTCCGTCGCACCGAGGCGGCCATCCGCCGACCCCAGATACGCCACCGCCCCGCGCGCCGCTTGGTCGGGACGTACCCGGCCTCGCCGCTCAGCGCGCCCACACCCTCCTCGGCGTAGTACTCTGCGCTGTCGCCTCCGCCCACAAGCCAAGACGGCAACCACCCCGTGTTGGCGCCGGCACGGCGTCGTCGTGGCGAGGTGGTGTGCCCCTTTCTTCGGCCTAGTGCGTTGCACGTGTACCCGAGAATAAACGCCGCGACGACAACGTACCCGATGAGCATGATCGGCGGGACCGTGGCGATGTAGGTGCGCACAGCGGCGACAGGCGCCCATGGTCCGCCAACGTGCCCGACAGAGCGACTCGCTTCGATGACGACCTTGCCGAGCGTCCATGAAATGGCCGTGTTGCGCACAGTGTCCATCGACTGAAACAGGCCCTTTTGCTGTGCGCGAAACTCGGCTTCCGAGTTGGTACTCCCGCTGTTGCCTGTCAACGTGTCGTTGCCGCCCTTGTCCGTGAGACGCGGTACCCCGATGCCCTCGTGCAGGACGTTGGAGATCCACGCGCCCTTGAAACACTGCATCTGTAACCGTGACAGCTCAACCTAGCGATTAGCGCTGCGGCCACGCTCAGGGACACTCACGCCAGCGCCGCTCCAGCTCTCGTCCTGCTTGACCTTTGTCTCAATGGCAGCCCAGTCCTGGGCACAAAAGTCGCCCATGCCGCGCTCCCACTCGGCCCAGTCCCACACGCCGCCGAGGCCGAGCACCTGATGCGCAGTGTACCAGTACTCGGAGATACCAATGAAGCCGCGCTGGTCTTGCCGATGGAAGTCGATCTGGGGCGTCGCCATGCCACCAAAAAGGCAGTGCTGCTCGGCCTCGCACGGCTCGTCGTGCTTGAGCAGGGGCTTGAGCGCGTCGAGGCACTGCGAAAAGTTGCCCGTCCCGACAAAGTCCGGGTGCTTGCTCTTGTCCTGAGACGACAACGTCAAGCCGACGGGAAGACAGACGTCGTCAACGGCGGTGGACGTGGCTGCGCCACCGCCAGACTGCCACTCGGTAATTGTCTGGTCGACGTACCGCTCGCGCACACGGTTGGTGCCGAAACCAAGCCAGGACGCGGCGAACACGGGCCACTCGACAATCTCGCCGCTGAGGAGCCGCAACGATATTGTTGCAAGCTGGTCCGCGGGATAGTTGGAGCGACTGAGCTCCTCTGGCGTGGGCGCAAATGCAAGCTGCGTGCTTGCGCCGCCCATGTCGAGGAAGCCAAACGTCGGCGAGTGTTTGTGCACATCGACTGGGGTGACGGCGTGGTACGTGTTACTGCTGTCCTCTGGCGCAGCTGCCAATGGCGGAAGCGGCAAGAGGTGGTCGTGGCCGTCCTCGCCCTCCTCGTGTCGGAGCTCTGGCGCGTGCCCAAACCCGTCCATGAGGTAGTTGACCGCGACCCAGCCCCAGATTCCCTCCTCCTCGCCCGAAATGATGCGGACGTTCTCGCCACATGGACCGGCGTCAGACGCCTCGGGCAATTTGAAGGGGTAGTCTCTTCGCAGCGTGTCGCACGTCTGCTGGAGGAGTGCGTCCTGCGCTTCCTTGCTTAACAACCGCATGCCTGCTGTCGCGAGTACGTAGACAGGCGTGTTGCCCTGCTGCGAGGGCGGAACATGTCCCAGCGCGTGCGCCATCAATGGAGCGAGGTACGCTGGGATGTCGTCTGGCGTGAGGCTGGATATTCCTAAGGTTAGCAGACCCGGATACGCGTCCATTAGGACCATGGCCTCTCGGCATGCCTGACCCACCTGGCTCGACGCGTTTGACCCATTCGTCGCCCTTGGCGCCCTTGCCTACGCGCACAAGACGTCGGAGTGCGCGACGCTCCATCTCGGCCGCGGTCGCCTTGCCCTTGCCCTTGAGCGAGTCCCACCACCACCATCGACTTTTTGTCGTGCCCGTGCCGTCGCCGAGGCCGGCTTTACGCGCTGCGCGGACTTCGGCGAGGATCTCGTCGCGCTCGAGGCCTGGGTCACGCCACGAGTAGATCTGCAGGCGCGAGCCCGAGGACCCGGCGTCGACCACGAGCGCATAGTGCGTCGACGAGCTAGGGATCGACGGGGCCATCGGCTAGGTAGATGAGATGCGTGTCGTGTGGTTGGTTTTGGTTTGGTTCGGAGGAGGCCTTCGCGCCAGAGAGCTCAAGATTCGATCCTCACCCAGTCAGCGCCAGGGTGGAGGGCGACGCGGATTGCGCGAGTGGGGGAAACAGAGTAGTTGCGTCGATGTTGACGGTGCTGTTGTCCACCGCGCAGAGAGTCGATGCAAGTGCAGTGAACGTGTCGGATTGACGGGCGTGAGACGTACTAGGACATGGACAAGAAACGGATAGATGAGTGGTGTGGTGGAGAATTGGAGGAGAGGGAGGAACGAGGTGGGGCTCAACTTTGACCACGCTGCAGGTGTCTTGAACACGACGCCGGGACGCCGCCGACGTGCGCATAAGACATTCTCCCAGGTATGGTATTTGATCACCGGCGCTGCAGCGTCCTCGTCCCGAGCAGCAGGAGCCGGGTTCGCACACCGCCGCGAAAGCTATAGGCTGTTGTCTGGCAGCGTACGAGTGGCTGCCTGCTAGCTGACGCTCACGGCATCAAGGTTTGTGCGAGCCTGTACCTCGTAATAATGGCCTCACACCAGGGCAACGATCGGTGGTCCCACGACCGCTTCAACACCAGCCACCACCGAACATCGTCAAGGAACATCACCAATGTCGGTCCCCGCGGCACAAACCTTCCGCTTAAACGCTTCGTACTCCATCGCATGCACGGCCCTCTAGGCATGTGAGTAAAAGTTCCAAGAGTGGAAGAAGCTGGATGTCGTCGAGAGCTGGGAGGTTTGTTGTCTGGCTGGGAGAATTTGCTCCCGTTGCCACCTAGCTTGTGCAAAAGTTGCAGACAGTGGAGATTGCATGAATGGGGATGGATGGACGGAACGACGAGCTGCACTGCTGCTCCTTTACCATCCACCTAGCAATGACGACGCACCACCCACGGCGGCACCCCATCATCCTTGTCACGGGCACGCCCGGCACGGGCAAGACGCTGCACTCGACCGTGCTCGCGTCCGAGAGCGACTCGCCGCTGGTGCACCTCAACATTGGCGACATTGTCAAGCAGCACGGGCTGCACGAGGGCTGGGACGACGAGTGGCAGAGCTACACCGTCGACGAGGACAGGCTGCTCGACCACCTCGAGGACATTGTCAACCCGCCCAACGGGCCCGCCGAGACTGGTACATACCTACCTCCCGTTTAGTGCAAGCGAGTACTTACACCAGGGTTCATTATTGACCACCACGACCCGGGTCTCTTTCCGGAACGCTGGATCGACCTCGCCGTCGTACTTACCTGCGACAACAAGGTGTTGTATGAGCGTCTCGAGGAGCGGTGAGTCGACCATGGGCGACGACACTGACATTGGTAGCAACTATCCCCCAAACAAGATCAGCGAGAACGTCACGGCCGAGATCATGATGACGTGCCTCACTGAGACGCGCGAAAACTATGCCGAAGAGATTGTGGTCGAGCTCAAGAGCGACGGCAGCAGCGGCGACACCGAGGTTGAGGACAACGTGCGTCGTATCGCGCAGTGGGCGACGCAGTGGCGCGAGGACCGCGAGAGCGGGGTGCACGACGAGTAGGCGTGGTCTGGAACTGGACTCCTCACCCTTGCAACTCATATCCTCTTAGCCCCGCGTTGGGCACCTTGGCCACTCACGTCCGCACTGCACAGCTGCACCCCCGGCCCCGCTCATTAAGAGGATTGCATTACAGCACGATACACCATGCATTCATTACCCTCCACCTGACACTGTACACGCTGCGGGCTGTCGCGCTATGCTGATTAACCGTAAACACTGGGGTCAGAGTGGATCTTCCGACAAAAAGCGTAGGCCGAGCAACTTACAGACGGAAGATGTCGTTCTGGACATAATAGCTGTTACCCTCTGGGACGAGCTGCAGGTTAGCGCGAGCTGTGCTTATCGCACTCACGTGGAACATCTGGGAGAACTGGAGGACGTTGCCGTCCGTCTCGTCGACGATGAGCTGACCAGTCACGAGCACCATGATGGACGCGACCGTCGGGGATCCGGGCTGCGCGTCGCGCGTCACGACCTTGTGCGCGACCTTGGAGAAGGGCAGGGTCTGGCGTTAGTCCAAGCATGAGCAAAGGCCGGCGCGCTGAAGCTGTCCGCAAACTGGCTTGGAGCCAGCTAGGGCCCTAAACAATCCCCAGGCAAGCAGACCACACCCACCGTGAGCTTCTCCAAGATCGACTGGGTGCCCTGGAACTGCTGGTTCTCCCATGTGAGCATGGACGTGGGACGCTGGTGTGAGCGGTGTGTCAGGGCAACGGTCGGGACGTACGTAGAGGGGAGCAAGCTGTGCCCGGTCCGAGTCGAACGTCTGGTAGTAGTAGTCTGGAAAGTGTTAGCTGAGCGGCGACCGGCGGTGCGCAGCTCGCGCGCCGCGCGCGATCAAGGGAGCTTGCGGCGGGCTAAGATGGACACATCGACGTACCCGTGAACTATACCGTCAGCGAGACCATTCCCCGGCGCGGCAGGCGACGTACCTGCTGGGCAATTGCGTTCATGTCAGCCATGATGAATGAGATATGTGTGGGGAGCTCTGGAACCAAACAGATGTGCCGCGAGCGCGAGGCGAAGTGCGAGTCGTGGTCGAGGATGGGTTTGTGTACACCAAACGCGAAGGGGGTGATCCTCGGAGAGATACAGATGACATAGTCCGCCACACTGATCGGTGTTAGCGGTGTTGAATTCTCGCGTGGTACCACGTGGGAAAACATGTGGGGTCTCCAGTGCGATCTAGCTCTTAGGCACGGGCGTTTGGCTGTATGGACCCTGAAAGGATCCGAGGATGTGACGCGCGTGTTTAATTCAAACGAGGCACACTCCTATTTCCCGTTGGGTCATTCCCAGTGGCTGGTCACTCACTCTGTCCACCACACACAGCCCGCCATCACACACGACTTCTACAACTGGGCAAAGAATAATTAAGAGGCAGGCAAGAAAAAAAGTCTGGGCAGGGACGTAGAGTTCACTTCGAGCGGCGGTGACGGGAATGGCTAAGAAACGTGTGGGCGTGGGGAGCAGGAGTGTCGCCAACCAGTAATCGGGAAATGGCGGCGGCCGAGGGACAATAGGTGGCCTGGATGGCTCGCTTGGCCGGATAACCCATACGGGTTACCACAGGTCTCCAGGGCTCTCACATGGATCTTTAGGAGTCTCGAAAGCGGTTGTTCTTGACCTGTCCTGTCCATCGACGACTCTCTTTCATTCACATTTCCCTTCTGCGCTCACTTGTCGCCGCTGCGCAGTCAGTTGGTTCGTTCATCAACAACTTGTGCTCGATCCTGTCCGGAACAGTTTCTTGGAACCACTACACATCCACAACACACTCGCATCATGGCCGCTGTGTGGGCCCTCGCGGCTCTCCTCCCCGCTCTGGCTCGCGCCGTCCCGTGTGTACAGTTTGACTCGGACTTCAACCTGTACGCCTTTGGTGGCGAGGAGGACGTTTCCCTCGGCGCCAGCTCGTCATGGGCTTGTGAGTACAGCCGTGGGCCCCACCACGACATTACCTCCCTCGCACTGACCGCTAACCGCAGCCCCGCAGGCCAAGTCCTTGTCGAAAGAGGGCCGCCCACCATGGAACGGCGAGTTTACGCAGTGCCTCCTCTCACAGAACGCCAACGCGCTGTATGTCGTCGGCGCAGACGCCAGTGACGCGGGAGTCGTGTACATCTACGACTTTGCCAACGACAAGTGGAGCAAGCAGGCGACGACGGGCGCACCCAAGGCGCTGCAGAATTCCCGCTCGTCGGCCGTCCTCGACCACGACACCAACGTCATCTTCACGCTTCCCGGTGACGGCGGCGACATGTACGAGCTCGACATGGAGTCTATCACTACCACTGCGGGCGGTAACCTTGCCTGGGAGGACGTCCGCAAGCCTTCGTTCAGCACGGACAATTACAAGGTTACTGCGGCGCTGGCGTCGAACCACATCAGTGAGGGTTCCTAGCAGTGTGCGTAGCTAACGGCAGACTACTTTGGCGTCCCAAACACTCCCGCGGGCTCGGCCAACCTTTTCGTCATCCACTACTCGTACTTCCAGCCCACGGCGCAGGAGTATCCCGCGCAGGGCGGTAGCTCGTTCCCCGCGTCGTCGGGACAGGCCGTGAGCTTCCTGGCGGCCAACTCGACGCCGTACCAGAACCTTTTTGTGCCCGACGACTTTTCCAATTCGTACGTCGTGACCCATTGGACGGCGCAGTACAGCTACAACGTGACGACGGGTGCGCCCATGTCGGTCGGGCTCATCAACTCGACACAGACACTGCCTGCGCCGCAGGCGAAGGACAAGCAGGCGTCGTACGCGTGCTCGGTCAGCGACTGCGTCCAGATTGACTCGGAGGGAAACATCTACTACATGACCAACGCGGTCTCGTCGTTTGCCGTCAACGCCAACGCAAAGTGGGAAAAGATGAACTACCAGCTCAAGCCCCACAGCGAGCCCAAGGAGAACACCACCCAGTCGGGCTCGGCGTCGGGTTCGGGCGCGGCCGCGTCGAGCGGCGCAACCTCCCAGTCGGGCGCGAACGGCGCGTCGTCGTCCGGCGGCAGCTCGCAGGGCTCGGGCGCCGGCGTCTCGGCCCGCGCCGACCTCGTCGGCCTCGCTGTCGGCATCGCAGCCCTCGCGGCCGCTACCATTTTGTAACCCCCCTGTGTCCCCTCGTCTCCTCGTTTGTTTCTCTTGACCGGATCATTCATTAGCATTGTTTTTAATCCACTGGTATGCTTTCAGATGTATCTTGATGAGCATCCTCGAGTGCGCGGACGAGGGGCACGTCGTACGTCGGTATTGAACACACGAGTGTGTGTCTACAGTAATTTTCTCCTTACAATACGCTCGCCTCTACAGTATGTTTGCCTCTACAGGTGCCCAGCCTCTACAGTATGCCAGCGCCACACCTCTATCACTAGCGCTACACCCATGTTCAGCATGCTCACCTTTACAGAGTGCACAACTTTGTCCAGCTTTACAGTACACTCTGTGTATGCGCCCTTATGTACGTGGTACACTGTAGAATGAAATGTTGGCGACACAGTCGGTCAGCAGACTTCACGCCCACCCAGCGCATATCGTATCGCATTTGCATGGCATCGAACTGTATCCTAACAGTAGACGTCCTGTACCATACGGCAGGCATCTGGGCTTTGCAGCAGGTATCCTGGGCTACACAGTGAGTCTCACGCACCATACAGTATGCCTCCTGCATCGTTCAGCATGCCTTATGCTGCATACAGTATGCCTCTTTCATTGTACAGTATGCCTTATGCTGCATGCAGTATGCCCCTTTCATCGTACAGTATGCCTCTTGCCTTGCAGCAGGCATCCGGGGTTATACAGTGTGTCTCACGCATCACACAGTATGCCTCTTGCACCATACAGTATGGCTCTTTCATCGTACAGCATGGCTCCTTCATCGTACAGTACTGTATGCCTTTTGCTTTGCAGCAGGCATCCGTGGTTGTACAGTGTGCCTCACACATCACACGGTATGCCTCGTGCATCATACAGTATGCCTCCTTCATTGTACAGTACGCCTCTTTCATCGTACAGTATGCCTCTTGCATCATAAGTATGCCTACAGTATGCCTACAGTATGCCTCTTGCATCATACAGTGTGCCTTGTGCTGCATACACAACTGTACTGTAGGGTAATGGCTACCAAGGTGCACTTAATCCGCTCAATAATACTGTTGACCAGGACGCACGGCGTGTATCCGTGGCCGTCTCGATGTGGCGCACCGTAACCTCGCTTATCTTGCCATAGGCGCCCCCTGCATCATACAGTATGCTGCAGACTGGAACAAACAGCCACACTTGCACCTAGCAGAAACGGTACGAGCCTGCGCCGAATCGTCTGCTCTAGCCGGTCGGCCGAGGCTGCTTGGTAACGCGACATGGCCGCGCTGACCGCACTTCGCTACCGAGCTGCGACCTCTCGGTAGCGGTGCAGCATAGATCACCGCGAACACAGAGTCTCTCTTAATCCACACATGCACACTGCTCACAGGTCATGTGCTTTACTACTACTATGTTGTGTCGTGAGATCCAGAGAACAGCCGGATCTCGGCGTTGTGTGCCTCCCAGACATTCCAGTGGTCGCATGCAGCATTGTTGACGTAGCATGCTGAGAAGCCGGCCGCCGGCTACCGAAGCGGCCATGGCCGCGCGCGGCTTGGCCCAAGCCCTGGCGGACGAGGCCGAATTGTCACCCTGGGCGCACGGCTTCCGGCAAATAAACCACCCGGACCACCACCACTCTCTTTTATTAGTAGTGGCACCCCCCCGTCACGTCGACGTTGCATCCCCCCTCCCCATCTTAACCACTCTACTCGCCATGTCCGTCATCACGACCCCCCTCACCGAGCTCCGTGAGTGCCCAGCCCTTCCCCGCATCTGTCCTGAATTTGCTGGCGCTAACCCCACAGTCGGCATCAAGCACCCCGTGCTCCTCGCGTACGCACCCAACAAAACTCGTCCAACCTTCGCTAACTCTTCAGCGGCATGAACGTCGCCGCCGGCCCCAAGCTCGCTGCTGCTGTTTCCAATGCAGGAGGCCTTGGCGTTATTGGCGGAGTAGGCTACACGTGCGTCCACTGCGACGTGAAGCGTCCTTCTCGACGTCGTCGACGACGTTGTGGCCGTGGTTGTGGGCGCGGAACCTTTGGCGACGGTGTGGGCGCCACCCACACCATTTTAAAGCCGGTTCTAGCCCTCCACGGCCCTCTTAGTAACACTTACTGACTCCCAGGCCCAAGCACCTCCGCGGCGTAATTAAAGAGCTCAAGGCGGACCTCAAGAGCCCCGACCTCCCCTTCGGTGTCGATCTCCTCATCCCCCAGGTCGGCGGCAGCGCACGCAAGACCAACTACGACTACACCAAGGGTCAGCTTGACGAGCTGATTGACGTTGTCATTGAGGAGGGCGCCAAGCTGTTTGTGTGTGCCGTCGGCGTGCCTCCCAAGCACGTTGTCGAGAAGCTGCATAAGCACAACATCCTGGTGATGAACATGATTGGCGCGCCCAAGCACGTCGACAAGGCGCTTGCCCAGGGCGTGGACATTATTTGTGCGCAGGGCGGCGAGGGCGGCGGCCACACCGGTTCCGTCGCCACGTCGATCCTCATCCCCGCCGTCGTCGACAAGTGCAAGGGCCACAAGTCGCCCCTCACCGGCCAGCCGGTGTACGTCGTTGCCGCGGGCGGTATTTACGACGGCCGCGGACTCGCGGCTGCGCTCATGTGGGGCGCGCAGGCCGTGTGGGTCGGCACGCGTTTCGTCGCTTCGACCGAGGCCGGCGCTCCCAAGAAGCACAAGGAGCTCCTCACCTCGGCTGGCTTTGGTGACTCCGGCACCACCCTCATTTACACTGGGCGCCCGCTGCGTGTCCGCCGCACCGACTACGTCAAGTCGTGGGACGACCGCCAGGACGAGATCAAGAAGCTCACTTCGCAGGGCAAGCTGCCCCATGAGGTCGAGCTCGAGAAGCACCCGGAACTCTCCCTCCCCGGCCGCCCCTGGCTCATGGGAGACGTCTCGGCGGTCATCAACGACGTCAAGCCCGCCAAGGAGATCATCGATGAAATGGTCACCACCGCCAAGCAGCAGATCCAGCGCGGTCAGAGCATGCTTGTGGGCGGTGCCAAGCTGTAGCTGTAGTGTTGAGTTTATTCTGTAGGATGCAGATTGCAGTATGGCAAGAGCTGGCGGGCTGAGCTAGACTTATCATCCGAGGATCGGGTTTAGTCGCAGGCATATTTAACCACGGACACCACGGCGAACGTCGTTGCTCTAGAAACGTCGACGCGCGGGACACCGTAAAGGATGATGGGCTGCGGAGATGTGGTTGCTTGAAATGTGTGGTACTTACCAGGCGGGAAGATGGTATGTAATGCAGACGACATGTTGAAGGCATACTAATGTAGAAGCCTCGCATTCACATAGCATACAACGCAGTATCGCATGCAGGCAGTCCTGGGCGACGTACTGCAGTAAATCACACTTTAGATTCCGGTCGGGAGAGGCAGCAGGCGTCATAGCACCGTCACGCACCACAATACTGTACATCTCCGCACAGCACGACACGACACGGCACTGCAAAACTTGGCTACAGATACACCGATACACCCACCTCCCACGCTAGAGTCGTCAGCGCTCAGTATTAACTCATGCTGGGATCAACGCCGCGCCGCGACCCAGCTACGGGATGTGCGGCGCGCAGCGGCGCGCGCGTTGTTGCACGCACGCGTCGCCGCTACGCGCCAGTGTCGGCGCCAATCCTCGCGTGCCGACCATGACTCGGGCCGGACGCTGGTTCGGCGCGCCTGGATATATCTCGGGGTTCCCCGCGCGACCGTCGTTCTCTCCGCCGCGCGGCAGGCCTGAACCCGGAGGAACCGCACGCGCCAAAGTGTACAGTATAATGTAGGCTCTGGCACGACGCAGCCCGTCTCTGCCCAGGCCTTTGCCCCTGCGCCGTAACCCTCACGGCGCAGGGGTCTGTAGCTGGGCATCGTACCTGTACGTCCGCCTTTTACGCCCCTGCGACATCGACCTCTGTCGCAGCGGTGAAGTAATGACGCTCCCTGCGGGTCGCGGTGGGCCGCGGCTCACACCTTTTACATGCACATCACGGCGCGGGACTCACCAAAATAGTCTAGACGGAACCCTGTAGCACGGCCTCGAAATCGTCTGCCGACACAAATTCCACTCCACGCTGGCGTCAGGCTTTGCCCAAAATGCCTCAACGTACCGTCTTGGCCTCCTGCTTGATGTCTGGGCGGCTCACACCCCCAATGTAGAGAAAGCGGCGGTACGGCACAGTATGCGGTCTGCAGCGCATGCTGATGAGGTCGTTGAGACTTGCCTGCTCCACGTCACTGAGAGACAGCGACTTGACCGCGTTATTCCCAGGGACGCGGCACAGTTCGACGAGGTCGTCGTACTTTGTGCACTCGAACACGCGCGCAAGCCAGTCCATCCACTCGGCGACATTTTGGCGCCACGGCATCGGTGGCGGCGTGTACGACACGGCCATGCCCCCTTCGTCGCTGGCCAGGGAACCGGCCAACTTGAGCAGGTTGTCGTCCATGAACAGCGCCGACGTGAGCGCCGCGTACGCGCGCCACGGCTCGGGCATGCTCTTGTAGTTTGCGTCAAAGTAAAGCATCGTCGAGGGGATAATGTACGTCGCCCAGTTGGGTGTGGTGCGGATGACGTCTATAATGTCAGTCATCTGCTCGTGGTTGCGGAGGATGAACGTCGGTGAGAAGGTCACGAGGCCGCCCGTCTCCCACACGGGCCGCATGCTCCATTGCTGGATAGGCGACGACACGTCGTGTCCCAGCGACCAAAAGCGCGTGTTGTGGTCGAGGCATCTCCTAACCGTGCTGGATCGAGTGACGTCGGGGAATCTCCCGTTGAGGATAAAGACGCTCTCGGGCGGTTTGTCTGGTCCCGCCGGCTTGACATTGTTCTTCTTGCAGATCTCGACCATCTCGTCGTACACCTGGCATTTGTTGTACGCCGAGGGCATGATGTAGATCGTCGAGTTGCGCGCAATCGTCTGCTCGTTGAAACCGTAGGTTTCGATGGTGTTGCTTGCAGGGACCATTTCCGCCGCTTCCTTGTCACGGTCGTCGGTCTTGTTGAACGCCGGGCGGACAGGGTTGGGAATGCTAGCGAGTGGGGGCCCGTCAAACGGCACGTCGACGAGGAGGATGACCGAGCCGAGGCTTGACACGTCGCGGCCCGCGACCCCCACGGGATCGAAGAAGGCGTGTTCAGTGAATGTCAGAACAATGAGCCGGTGCGACGTCACTGGCCCTTGCGCGGGCCGCAGCTCGTCGACGCAAACGAAAACCTGAGCAGTCAGCGGCGACAGTAGCCTCGAACCTACTCTGTTCCTTTGCATCTGGTTTAGCATGCTGAGCCACACGGGTGACTTCTTGTCGGCCAGCACGCGCACCCACTCAGTCACTTTTGCGCCCTGTGAGCGTAACATGCCGAGGCAGATGGCATCCGCTGACTGGAACTGCAGCGTGGACCTGGGTGGCTTCTGGAGCAGAAACGAGCCGCCGGGGTTGCTCGTCACACCGCTATTCAGCACCAGGAGGCAGTAGGCTTCCGGCGAGGTGCACGCTTTAATTGTGCACAGGGTGCCCTCGTGTTGGGCCGCCTGGGGTCCAGGAGCGGGGGCGGCAGCAGGTGCCGCCGACGCTGTGCCGGGGCCACGACGACGGGGATCGCGCCGCGCCTCGTAGCTACCCGCGGGGATGGGGGGTGCCGATCGCGGCGGCTCGGGATAGCCTGCACCCTGGCCCGTCCACACCGGCGACATGGCGCCGTGCGGCGGGGCACGCGGAGACAGTGCGCCGGTTGGTGCGCGTGGCGACACGTTGCCGTTGTATGGCGAGACGTTGCCGTGGATGGGTGACCGCGTCCCCCAGTTGGGTGACATACCGCCGCGCGCAACGGGAGACCGTCCATCGGGAACTGGTCGGCCTCCGCGGCTCGGACCGGGACCAGGACGCCTGTCGCCGCCGTTCGCGTTAGGGCGGCTGTGGTTCGTGACCAGCGGAAATGGCGGGGGATGAGTTCGCGTAGTGGGTGAGGGCGCGGCGCGGGGTCCCCGATTCGCAGGCGCCCGTGCAGCCAGGGGGCCAGACGGAGCAGAGGGACTGTGAAAGTTGGCCCCCAGCCTCCCCGGCGGCAGCACACTTCGGGTGGGATCAATGGGCGTGTCAATCGTCACGAGACGCGTGGGCTGTTTGTACTTTCCCCGCTGACTAGGAGGCAGGGGTTTGGGCTTGTCGGCTTGCGTGTCTGCTGGCTTGGGGCGCGACGCCTCGGTGTCCTGCGCAGCCACAGACCGCATGACGTCTGCAGCTGCCGCAGCGGCCGACTCGGCAGACGCAATGGTCGCGTCCGAGGGTTTCCTTGGTAATTCCCCATTCGCAATTGGCGGGGGCGCTGACGGCGCGGCAGTCGTAGTCGGAGGGTGAGATGGAGACGACGCTGGACCTTGCTCGGCGTTGGCGTCCTTGACAGGGGTCGCCGAGGTGACCGTCAGTGCTGGCGGCGCGAGCGTGGCAGAAGGCGGGGGACTGCCTGGCTCTAATATCTCGCCGACCTCGTCCTCGCTGTGCGCCTCGGGACTGTCCGCAATGTCAATGACCTCGGGAGCGGTCGGGCGCGCTGGGGCAGGTGCAGACACCGGTTCAGGCTTGACCGGGGTTGGCTCCTTGCGCCCGTCAACAGACATGCTGTCATCGTTGTCGTCGTGCTGCCCGTCGCCAAAGTCGAATAACGGGGTGCGACGATTACGCTGCTCTGGAGCGTCCCCAAAGATGTCAGGGTCTAACTCGAACGACGAGCCTCCATTCACTGCTGATTGTGGTTCGCTCGTCTCTGGCCCGGCGTCGCGCTTGGCGATCCTGCCCATGCCGGAGAGGACCTTGCTTGTCGCGGCCTTCTTTTCCGACTTGTTCGGGGCGGCATCCTCTGGCGTCGGCGACTCGACCACACGCCGGCGCTTTGGCGTGCGTTCCTTCACTGACGCCTGTGACGCCTGCGAGCCACCTGGCGGCTCGTCAAAGAGCGAGTTGAAGCTCGGAGCAGGGGACGCCGCACGGGACGTCTGTGACGGCGTCGCGTCGCCCGACGTCTCCCTCGCCTTGTCTTTGCCCTTGCTCCTGTTTTTCAACGGCGTCGTGTCAGGCGGAGGTGGCATGCGTTCCTTGCCCTTGCGCGACGTGGGCACGGAATCAGCACTCGTTTCGCGCTTGCGTTTCGGCTCGCCGCTCTTGCTTCTGCTCCGTCGGCGTGACGGCGCAGCCTCGATAGGCTTACTCGTGCCCCGCGGTCGCGACGGGCCAGCTTCGGCGGATGCGCTACGCGCAGCCTTCTCGGCGGCTCGCTGCGCCTTGCGCTTTTTTCTGATGTAGTAGTCCGAGTCGGCCTTGGTGATGCGCTCGCCAGCCTCCACTTTCTCTTTGCGCCGCCAGAACGCCTGGTAGTCGCGCCGTGGCTTCGACAGCCTGATCTTCTCCTCTGGACGTCAGTGTGACTGCGACGCCTCAACTCACTGATGTACTCTCGCGACGGCCACACTTTCTCGCCTAGTTTGCCACCGGGTTCGTCCCTCCCCTTGCGGACTCTCTTGCCCTCACACGCTTTCCAGAATCAGACTGTCAGCGACGCCATGGACACTCGACTTACTCGAGAAGGGTCTTAGACTTCTCATTCGGGTCATCGGGGTCAGTAAGAAATGATGAGCGAGGCTCCTCCCTGCCGTCAGCCAAAGCAAATCACGCCGCCTTACGTGTCCGAGCCCGTCTTGAGGTAACCGGCCCACTGCGGTGTCAGATCACAGTTCCGCATCCTCGCAAGCGTCTCGTACCATAACGCCATAGTGCTGGTCCGTCAGCAAGACATCTTGAAAGCTCACATGCCCATCCTACATATCCGTCCTCGCGGTAGAATCGCGAGTCTGTGTAGACGGCATACTTGATGAAGTCTTGTGTGAGCTACTGCCCGGGTACCCATCGGCTTCTATGCCAGCCAACCGCGCCGCACTCACCGACCTCGAACTCGGCCGTGTCCTCATCGACTTCTGAAAGCTCGCTTTCCGACTCCGAGTCCGAGTGGGTATGCACGACTTCGGCCGCGACGGTGGCGTCGTCGGCATTGGCCTTCCCCTCGTCACCCTCGGCGTTGGCGTCGTCGCCGCCATCGGTGTCCTCCGGCTGGAGGCGGACCTTGTCCAGCTCGCGCAGCTGCTGCCTGCTCATTTGCGTGTGGCCAACAACCCAGCCATTACCTCGTCGAGAGGTTAAATGTGGAGCGCGGTGTGATGTCGGTTGATGGAATGTGTTGCGAGTTGGCCATGGCCAAGTAGTTGGGTGCGAGTTGCCGCTCATGGCCAAGTCGGGGTCACTGTTGTTGTGACGGGCGTGTTTGATCCCGCAATGCCAGGCACCTTAACAGCAAACTATAATCGTCATTAGCCCTGTTCCTGGAATTCCTAATACGTTTCACATGCTGGTTATGGCCACAACACACGCCGGCGGTGCAACGCTCGCAACGCTGTAGCAATGCGGATGCATGGATGGATTGGGGTTGTCTATTATGATATAGGGGCGAGGGGAAAGGCATTGAATCTGATGCCTCTTAGGCCAGACCGCCGTAGGCCATGCCTACGAGACCGTGCCAGTCCCAGTCCTGGGGTTTCTCACGGAAGTCAGACAGCGCCTGCTTACGTTTGAGTCTCTGCTCCTTCTGTGTTGCGTCCTCGTGGGGCGGGACAATGTCTGCGCAGTAGAACCGCTGCAGGGCAAGAATAAGGAGCTGCGCCTCCTGCTGGCTGAGGAGGTATCCCGGGTTATCGACTGCGCCGGGGGGCCCGCTGGCGCTCTGGGGCGAAATCTCGCCGCGCATGAGCACGAGGTCGTGCGAGTCGGCCAGGTCGGGGTAGTGCGTGAGGACGAGGTATGGCTGCGCCCACTCTCCCGCCTGCTTAAACTCCTCTAGCGGCGTGAAGATCACGTTCGTGATGGGTGGAAGGGTGCCTGTGCTCTTGGAGGCATCAGTCTCCGGGAGGGGCGGCGCCGGCGGAGGCGGGTGGAAGAGCCACTGCATGTAGAACATTTCAAAGGCGTCCTCCGCGCCGTCCTGACCCTTCCTCGGCATGGGGAGCACAAAGAAGGGGTTCGCGCGTGCGAGGCCGAGCATCGACTCGTACGTCGTCTTGGGCAGCGCTGCCGACAGGTACGACCCCGACATGGTCGGGTGCGTCGCGTGATATGTCGTCCAAATGTCCGACACGGCCTTCTGGTCGTGTGGCGTCATGAGGATCAGCGGGAGGTTAATGATCGACGCGAGAGGCTTAATGTCAGCATGGTCCGCTCTTGGAACTTACCTTGACGCCGGCGCGGTCGCCGTTAGCCTGGGCTTCACGCGCGGCCGCACGGCGTGCGGCAAGTTCCTCGGCCTTGAGCTCCCTCTCCTCCTGGAAAGCGCGTTCCTCTTCAAACCGCTCCTTCTCCTCCTTCTCCCGCTCCTCTTTGCGGTACTGCTCAGCTTTGCGCTTGGCGAGGACACTCGGCGCGACGACCTTTTCCTTGAGTGCGTCGAGGTTGGCCACACCCTCGCTTCCGTCAGCTCCAGCCCCTTCCGCGGACAATACCCACGACTCGACCTTTTTCTTCAGCTTGGCGGCATACTTCTCCTCCATCTCCTTACGCTTCCGCTCGACGGCCTCGCGCGGCGCAAGCTGTTCCTCGAGCTTGCGCACCATGTCCGACTGGTCGTCGTGGCGCACAGCTGCCGCGGAAAATGCCCGGGCGCGCGCAGAGGGCGCGAGCGACGGGCGCATACGCACCGCTATGCGGCCAGCGGGAAGACGGGCGAGGGCGGTCCTGATCATGGCGTGCTGGTGGAGTGTGCGACACTGAGCGCTCCAATCGTCGTTGCGGGGGTACTCACTCTGCTGCTCTCACACTCTTTCTCTGTCGTCATGCCGCCGTGCCTCGCCGGCCTCGCCGGCCTCGCTCGACACCCGACTTTTTACTTCCGTCAACGGCGGGCCTCCACTTAGACCACCACAACGGCAGACGACAATACGATCTGTGCTCGTCGACACCCCCACCACCACCACCGACGATGGCGTCCCAGGCGCAGCTCCTGCCGTCGCTGTACGCGCTCCTTCCGGCCGACCAGCTGGACCTGATGCTCTCGCGGCTGTCGCTGCAGGCCCTCCATGTCGAGGCGTACCACGTGCGCGACGCCGTGTATGCCAACTCGCACCCGGTCATTCCGGGCCAGCAACGCTCGCTCCGTTTGCGCGGACGCAAACGGCGGCGGAGGGCCAAGAGCGTCGCGCAGCGATGGGCAGGCGGAGGCGTGCACGAGACGGAACCCGTAGATACCTGGGAATACACGGTCGCGTGGGTGTCCCCGCCGCTCACGTCGCGCGAGTACGCCGACATGCGCGTGCAGGCGTACATCGCCCTCGACGTCGCGGGGCGCAGCTCGCGTGAAGACATCGAGGACTTTGTCGATGCCATGGGGTTCAAGTGCGTTTAGAGTCCAGGCAGGTGCTGATTCTAGACACACACATACCGTCTCGCGCCTGGGGCATCTCTTCCACCTCCCAATTCCCGGCTTCGCAGCCACGCTCCATGTCACAGTCACGCGCGTGCTCGGCGACGACGCGCCACCGACACGCACCTCCGAGCCGTACCTCGTCCAGATGCAGCCCGGGCGGCCCGTCAGCTCGGTCGCGCCTCGCGGCGAGCTCACGCTCCAGGACGCAATGCGCGTCATGCAGGACCGAGCAGCAAAAATCGACGGCCTTAAATGGGAGACGGGAATGAACCGCGATACCGTCACAGTCGCGCAGCGGAGGTAGCTAGCAAAACATGTATAATGGCCACGATGTAATCTGTATCATGTCTGGAGCCGGTAGTGTACAAATGGTGGCCTCTACTGGTCTAGGGCGGGCGCTCACTCAATCTCGATGGGGTGCTCGGCGGCACCGTGATCCACCTTGCGCACCTTGCTCGTGCCATTCTCCTCGTGCCCATCAGCCGGCGCTGAGCGCTTGCCCGTGCTGGGCGTTGCGGGCGTCTGGGGCTGTTCCTCGATGATATCGATCTCGTCAATGTCGCCGTCGCTCGCGTTCGACAGAGCCTTAAGCGGCGCAGGCCGCTGAGGAATTCGGGGCACCATCGATGGCAGCGAGTATGGTTTCGCAGCGTCGGCGTCCGGTTCGAGGACGCAGAAGTGGATGCGGCGGTACTTGAGGTCGTCGTCCTCGACCGTGATATACTGCCCGCGCGTGACGCCCAGCTCTGCTAGGGTCTTCGGATACAAGTCCTGCTCGTCCGGGTCCGCGAGCATGCGGGCACCTTCAAAGATGGCGTACTCAAACTCGTCGTCACCCACGAGCCCTGGCTTAAGCCATCCCTCCACCACGTCCTTGGCAAAGTCACCCAGCGTCATCTTGGACAGGTCCACTTTGAATGGGATGTAGACGTCGTTACACACGGCGCATAATGGGTTAGGCTTCTCCAGCGAGCCATCCTTGATGGGCCAGTTGGTCGACGCGCGCAGGAACGACTGGTTCAGGTTTGCACCGTCTTTCAGCACCGCCAGCGCCTTCATCACTACCAGCCCCGCGACGATTGCGTTCGTCGTCGCAATGGCCGGGATAATGTTGCCCGCCATTTCTAACGTCAGCTGGATCCGTGCCCTACCAGCTCACCCTTCACTTGGAACCGTGTGCGGGTGGGAATTCCATACGCGGTCGCACGGAGGTTGGCCACGGCCGTGACAAAGTCGAGCGTGTCGTCGTCGTCCTTGTCAAAAGACAGGATGACCTCGGGATGGGCAATGGCGCGGGCAGACAGCCGCTTGCAGCTGTCGACGAAGAGCTCAAGGTTCTCCTTCGTCGAAAGCTCCTTCTGGTCCTTGAGCGTCGACCCATTGGCTTTGGGCGTGCTCGATGATCCATTGGCGGCCGTGTCCTTTGCTGGCGCACGGACAGGGGGCTTGACGAACTTATCCTCCATAATTGCGTCGTAGTCCAGAGCGACGGGCTTGACGCGCCCAGCACGCTTCCACATGTCTTCCATTGACAACAAGCGGTTAATGTCGTCGTAGAACACCTGAAGTCAGCCCAACAGCTCCGATTAGGAAGCTCACCTTGCGGAACACACGCTGGGGACCGTCTTCCTCGCCGAGCATGCGGCGGACCTCGCGGAATGCCTCGGCCTCCTTTTTCAAGTTGTCGATCTCGTCGGCTGCACGTCAGCGGGTGTTTTAAGCTGCACGAACCATTCTCCCCGTCCGCCTTGGCTTTGTCGAGCTCTTCCTCGTCGAGTGCCTCGTCATCCTCTCCAAAGAGCTTGCTGCATGTCAGCCGGTATCGCTAAAATGGCTCACTTGAAGAGGTAGGTTTTGCCCCAGACGATGCAGTGGATTGGCTCGCTTGGCGTGGAACGAATGGTGCAGACAGGGAAGGACTTGGGCGCTGGGCGAGTCACACAGTCGTAACACACAGTTTCGCCCTGTTTGTCAGCTAACCTCGTCTCGTTAGCTCACCTTGATGATGGGGTTAGCCTGGCCGAGGTACCCCGCGGTCCCCGACTCGATGACGGGCACCTGAGCAGCAAGACAAAGCTTATTCACGTGTCGACGCGCATCTGGGGCGTGAGACAAAAGTTTGGCGCAGGAGTGCTCACCCATGTTGTCGAGGGCGCTCATGACGACGCCGAACTGCTTTACCCACGCGACGTCGTTATCTGGCTCCTTGACGTTTCCGTGGCGCGCGTGGATCTTGATTCCCGAAGAAGGGTTGAAGTGGCGCGCGGTTGCCGCCGCGACGATCGACTTGGGCTTGGAAATGTCGGGCTTGCGGAACAGGAACTGGCGGTTCAAGTTGGACAGGTCAATTGTGTCGAGGTCAATCTGATGTCAGCTAGGGCCTCGGTCGCCTTATAGCGCACAATCTCGATGTTCTTGAACCCAACCAGGACAAGGTTCTTCACTGTGGCGCGTAAGTATAGCTGCCTACAGCCTTTGTCTCCACTCACGCAGCTCGCACCCAATGCCGCCCGAGCCAACGACAAGGACTGGGGTCTCGCGAACCTTTGCGAAGAGCTCGGGGCCGAGGAGCGCCTCGGTGCTTGACAAGCGTCCCATGGTGGAGTTGGAGCAGGCGAGGAGTGAAAAGGTACGTGTGAAAGAGGCAGCAACACAGGCGTTGGCTGTGAACTGGAGAAGAGTGAAGTCACTCGACAAGATGGTGACGGCTGCAACATCTGATCGATTGTTGCTGGTGGAGGTGGAGGGAAGGAGAAATGCCGCAAGAGGGTATTACAAAGTTCTAATGGGGATAGATGTTGATAGGTAATGAGAACGTATACTCTCATTTGATCGCAGTGGGGATTGTTATTACCTGCGTTGTGATTGTGTTAGTTGGGTGGCAAGGGGCGCAAATGGAGATTTTCAAAGTTGACTGGATGTCAAACTGACCACGGGCGTTCGATCCCCAGCCGTGCCAGAATCTATTATCCCCTTCCTTGCCTTGCTTTCTCACCTCGCCCCCACATCCATCCATCCCATCCATAGCCAGTCAAGACAACAACAACAACAACAGCAGCAGACCTCACTACCACTATACTATTTGACGAAGCGCGCACGCGACCAGCTACAGGCGGGGACGCCGGACATCTTCTTGCCTCGCTGCCGTCCTTGATCTAGGCACAGCCTCTATCGCTCACCATGGCGCCGCCGGTAAGCTCTGCGACTTCAAAGGGCCGCATCTGACCACACAGCGCGTCTGCCCTGGCTGTAAGAGCGAGGACATTACCACTGACTATGCGCTCGGTACCGTTGTGTGCGTTACGATCTTCACGCTGCTTGGAAAGGTGTTGCTAACTTGTCAGGTGCCAGAGCTGTGGTCTCGAACTCGAACAGGGCATCCTCGTCTCCGAAGTCGGCTTCAGCGAGGGCGCCGGCGGCCGTATCCACGTACAAGGCACATTCGTCTCTCACCACTCAAGTAGGTACCTCTGGCATATCTGCAGCTAACCCGTGCAGCTGGCATCTCGTCGTTCCGCGGCCATGCGCCAACGTCCGAGAACATAAAGGAGGAGGGTGAGTGTGGCGCGCTGCGCTGTGTGAAGGAAGGAAACGCTGACGAGGTCTAGGTCGCAAGCGGATCCAGCTGATCTGCAACCAGATGGGTATCTTACCCTCTGTGCAGCGTGGAGCGCAGCGGTTCTACTCACTCGCTGTCGACAACAAGTTCAACCGTGGCCGCCGCACAGACTACGTCGTCGCGAGCTGCATATACCTGTACAGCCGTTTCGAGAAGGACGCACTCATGCTAATCGACTTTTCCGAGCGCATGCAGGTGAGTGCGGTTCTGCGACAATGTTGACCGTAGATAAACGTGTACGAACTCGGCTCGACGTATCTCAAGCTCCGCTCGGCGCTCAACCTCGACCAGGTCTTGCCCGAGATCGACCCTGCGGTGTACAACATACGTTTTGCGAACCGGCTCGACCTTGGCGCCAAGGCGACGGTGGTCGCGCGTGACGCGTCGCGCCTCGTCAAGCGCTTCAAGGCTGACTGGATGACGGCTGGCCGTCGCCCGGCAGGTATCTGCGGAGCGTGCTTGGTGATAGCTGCGCGCATGAGCGACTTTCTGCGCACGCCCGAGGAGGTGGCGCAGGTCGTCAAGGTGTCGCCCCTGACGATCAAGAAACGTCTGATGGAGTTTGCGCAGACGACCATGGCTGCGCGAACGGTCGAGCAGTGGCGCTCGCTCACAGACGCTGAGCTCGAGGCAGAGGACGCAAAGGAGCTGCCGCCTAGTATCAAGGAGCAGCGGGCGCGCGAGGCGCGGCACAGCGAGAAGCGCGCACGCGAAGGATCCGATGTCGAGTCACTCGCGGGAACGGGCACACCCGCGCCCTCGACGCCCTCGGGCGCTCCGGCCCGTCACATGCCGCAGCGGGCGAGCAAGCGCCAGCGCACGGACCGCCAGGATCTCGACGACGGCGGAAATGACGACGAAAGTGAGGGCGATCTGGCGGTTGACGGGGCGCTCGCTGCGGCTGCGCGTGACATAGGCCCTGCGCCCAGCGAGGCGGGCGAGGAGGGTGAAGACGAAGAGGGCATGGACGCCCTCGCCAAGGAGGACTACGTTGCCGATATCCAGGCGGCCG
This sequence comes from Cutaneotrichosporon arboriforme, assembly GCA_002335565.1. Classification (NCBI taxonomy): domain Eukaryota; kingdom Fungi; phylum Basidiomycota; class Tremellomycetes; order Trichosporonales; family Trichosporonaceae; genus Cutaneotrichosporon; species Cutaneotrichosporon arboriforme. Next base: position 697,659 of record BEDW01000007.1, on the reverse strand, counting down.
GAGACGACTCTGAAGAGGCGCGCATCGAGCGTAAGCGTGAGCGGCGACAGCTCCTGCGTAGCGTCAAGACGGCGGCGATAATGGACGGCGACGACGAGGACCCGGAGGAGCTCGACGAGTTGGCCGCCGACGAAAAGTTTGACGAGAAGGGGGAAACGCAAGAGGAGGAAGATGCCGACGCCGAGGAGATGTTGCTCGTCACTGGCGGGTTCCGCGACCTGCCGCCCGCGCCCGACTGGAAGGACAAGGAGGCGGTGTACGCATACATCGAGACCAACTTTTTCGGGGACGAGGGCGACCTGGTGTACGCGAGCAAGCAGGAGAAGCGGTCGCGGATCGACAAGTGGCTGCGGGGACGCGAGCCCGAGCTGGTGATTGGCGAGATGCGGCGAGTGCAGTGGGCACACCACGAGCGCGAGTACAAGGCCAAGTTGTCTGTGCAGGACTCGCTGAGCGACCTGGACGACGACGAGCTCGACAACTACTACACGATGGATGAGGGCGAGCAGCAGGCGCGCGCGCGCATGTGGCTCACGCACAACGCAAAGTGGCTCGAGGAGGACAAGGAGCGGCGCGCGCGCAAAGAGGCCTTGGCGGCAGCAAAGGCCGCCGACCCCAACCGCCCCGCTCCGAAGAAACGCCAGCCAAAGGCGAAACGTACCCAGCCGTTCGCGAGTGCCCGCGAGGCCATCGACAACTTTGCCGCGGCCAAAAAGTTCTCGTCGCGTATCAACATGGACGCTATCCGCAAACTCGGCGGCGACGGCTACGACGAGCTCCAGACCATGGCCGACGACGACGACGACGAGAACGGAAAGGAAGATTACAAGGGCGACGACGATTACAAGGGCGACGACGATGGAGAGTTCCGTGAGTTGATCCCCCCCCTCCCCCCCCCTACCTCAGGCGAACACCCGCGCTTACTGCAGAATACGACGTCGACCACGATAACCTCCCCGACATCAAGTACGACGACGACGACGAGGCCTACTAGACTACCCCATTACCACCTGTGTATACCGTACCCATTTTTCCAGCTGTCGTTGTATCATATTAGCATGCACCCGGTCAACATGACACCAGACTTGCGCACCAGTCCCGACTTGTGTGCAACAGTACACACACATGTGCTACGCTCCATATGCCTATCATCACGTTATGTGCATTTCGACCAGCTGGCTGGGCAAGTTCGTAGGTAATAGAGTAGGGGTCGTTAGGTGCGATTGGGTGGTCTCGCAGGAAGGCCCGGGGTATACGAGAGGCGACGGGGAGAGTGCCTGGCGACGATGGCACAGGCCAGAATAGTGGTGAGGATACGAGAGAAAAAACACAATAGTCGGAACGCATGGGAGGGTGCGGAGAGACGTTTACTTGCCGAGACCGAACCGCTTTTTCTGCAAGTCAGTACAATCCGTGCGGCAAAAGGGACACTCACCGAGCCCTTCTCGGGAGTGAGCGGGCGGCCGCTCTCGATACGCCGTTTCTTGTCCTCGAGCTCGAGGCGCTGCTTCTCGAGCGCCTCCTTCATCTCCCTGTGGCGCGCGTAGAGCTCCTCCTCCGACTGCTTGAGCTTCTGCTCCTTCTCCTGGACCTTCTGTTGGAAGACCATCTTCATCTCGTCCTCCATCTTCTTCAGCTTGGCCTCGTGCATCGAACGCTCCTCGGCCTGCTTGGCCGCGGGGCTGCTGGTTAGTGAAAATGCGCACGGGATTGACCCACTTGGTCTCCTTGAAGACGCTCTCGTCCTGCATGACGCCCATGCCGCGGAGCTTCTCCGTCCGGTAGTTCTCGTAGAGAATGTCGTTGGTGTGCTCGCGCAGCTCCTCCATGTGTGTGCGGACGAGCATCTGGCGGAGCTTGACAAAGTCGCAGTGCTGCTCGTTGTCGACCTCGATGACACCCCACGGGTACATGCGGCCACGCACAGGGCGTCCGTCGGGCGACTGGAGAATGTGGTCCGAGCCGACGACCGCGAAGGGGATCTTGGAGACGATCTCATGGTTCTCCTGGATGGTCTCGTCGTCGTCACGCTCGTACGACGGGGGAGTGAAAATGTTGATGCCGTGCTGCTCAATGTCGGCCAGGATTCGCCGCTTGAACAGGTCGACCTCCTCCTCGGTGAGCGTGTCCGCCTTGGCAATGACGGGAATGAGGTTGACCTTGTTGTGCAGCTGCTTCATAAACTCAATGTCAATAGGCTTGAGCGCGTGGCCCGTGGGCTGGATAAAGTAAATGCACGCATGCACACGGTTGTCGACCATCTTGAGACGGTTGACGCGGTTCTCCTGCTCGAGGTAGGCGTCGTAACGGGCCTCAATGTTCTCGAGGATCGGCTTCCAGCTAGCGTGTGAGCCCCGGTCTATTCGTGGGAGCACCACTAGGCTGAATTCCCTCGCCACTCACCACTCATCGTTGTTGACAAAGTCGCCGAAACCGGGCGTGTCGACGACAGTGAGCTTGAGGCGCACACCGTTCTCCTCGATTTCTGACGAGTAAGCGTGTGTTTGTTTGTTGGGGCGCCCGTCACCAAAAGGCGACGTGCCTTGTTCCCCCCCACGCGGTGCCACGTACCAGCGTTGATGCTCTCAATCTGCACAGTCTTGCCACGGTCGGCGCCGGGCTCGGGGATGACCTTGGGCTGGTAAAGCGTGTCCTCAAAGAGCGTGTTGATGAGGGTTGACTTGCCGAGACCCGACTCGCCTGCAAACGGTTGTCAGCACGGGCCCCACTTTCATCGCGCCCGGGCCACTACGGACGGCGGAGGTGCGTGAAGGGATAGGCGGGACACAAATATGCGTGCCCTCCCTCCAGCGCCTTGCACAAGCCGCGAGCAGTGCGTGTACGTACCGACAACCATGGCCACAAACTGGAAGCCGCGCCTGGGAAATGGTCAGCATTTGCTCCTGTTGGTAGAAGGGAGGTGTGTGGGTGAGGTATGTGTTGGGAGGGGGAGGACAAGGGAAGGTGGTGTGGACGCGTCGTCGACGCGCCCGACGCGTCGCAAAGGATGCAACGGGGTCTCGCTTTGATTCCTTTTCGTCGTCGCCACGCTGCAAGTGTATACGTGTAGAAGGGAGAGGCTTACCTGACGCTGCGGCGGTGGACCTGGTTGGGGAGGTTGGAGAAACCGACCCAGGACGCCAGAGTCTTGCGGACGACGCTAATGGGGTCGGCCGAGCCGTTGCCTACCGCAGGGCCTGGGGAGGCGGCCCCGGCAGCGACGGCGTCGCCGTTGGCGTCGTGGGGAGCCGGGGAGACATGGCCGTTGAGAGGAGGAGCGGCAGGGTTTATGTACTGCTGCTGCTGCTGCTGGTGGGGGTCCTGCTCTGGGACGTGTTCATAGGCAGCGTCGGCGGTGTGGTCTGCGACGCCGTTTGCTGGCTCGTAGGCGTACTGCTGTTGCTCTGCCATGGCCATGGAGTCGGAGGGGTATCAATGTGTTGTAAGGAAAAAAGCGGGGGTGGGAAGGAGTCGATGAGGGAGAAGGGGGGGAGGAGTGGGATGGAGAGTGTAAAGGACGACGACGAGGTGGTGGTGGACGACGAGACGAGGACGCGCGCACACCAGGGTGGGTGTGGGTGGGTACGGTGGGTGTGTGGGGTGTGCGTGCACACTGCCTGCACGCGGATGGGATGTGTGCCAGCGTGCCAGCGCGCCGCGGGAAGCGTCTCCAGGGTGGGAAGGCCCCGGCGGGGGGGGAAGGGGATGGAGGGATGAGGGAGGGAAGGAGAGGGACAGGGGTGAGCAAGGGGAGAGGGAAGGTGTGGGTTGGGTGGTGTGTGTCCAAAGGTAGGTAGGCAGGCAGGTCGACCAAGGAAGGAAGGTGAGGGAAGGAGGGGACAAGGGGAGTAGTGAGAGGCCCTCGCTTCTACTCTACTCCTACAGTACTCTCCCACCCATCGTCCCAGGTACGCTCACAAACTACCCACACCAACTAAAACGTCTCTTGTCGTCGTCGTCGTCGCAGCTCTCTCTCTCACTCCTCCTCTCACTCCCACTCTCGTATCAAAAGGCTTTAAAGCCCACTTTGCTCCAGACTTGTGCAAGCTGCACTGCATGTGACTTGTTTATTCGTACCTCTCCTCTTCACTTACCCCACCCTCCACTCTCCCCAACGTCAGCCGGTCCGCTCCAGAGCGCGAGGCGCGAAGAGAGCCAGGCCAGCCAGCTGCCAGGGAAGCAAAGTCCACGTTTCCATGCCACTTTTACCCCTGGCACCTGGCACTTGTTCTCCCTACGTCTCAGAGTTGGACACGTCACGTGCACCACCTTGAAGCTAGTCTTGTTTTGCCTCCGTCCAAAACACGACACGCAAACGCGTTTGATCCTCCCCTTTTACGTACACCTCCATATTTTGTCGCGTGGCAATTCGCCACACCTCCACTTGGTTTCGGCGATACCGCTCCCCCCGCCTAGCACGAGGCTGCCTTGTGTGGCTTTCGGCGGTGGCTCATGATTCATGAATGTTAGAAGTCTGGTGCTGGCTCGACAACAACAGCGTCAACAACATTACGGCGCAACCCGATCGCAACAGCTCAAGCAACACAGGCACAAAGAGGCGACAGAGACACAAGCAGATCTAGCTGCCCCGACCTGCCTGCCTGTGCATACATCCCCTCGGCAGCGCCCCACACGGCCGCTACACCACACTCAACATGAGGCTCACTCCCGAGGTACGTCTTCCAGTGTGGCGTGCCGCGCCCATCCGCCGCGATGTTGAGTAACAAGCTGACCTGTCCCAGTTTGTGTCTAGTACGCAATCGGTTCGTAGTTCTGACCGCCTACTCACGAGCGTAACATACTGACAGCGTTAGCATCTCAACCCGCTCAAGGAGCGTGAGCTCGAGCTGCGAGGTGAGTGGTGGCTGTCGGTTGCGCATTCAGAGTAGCCTTTGCGCAATCTGCCTGTTAGCCAAGGGACGACCTGACAACCAGGACTGGCGATCCCAGTGATTGAGAACCTCGCGTCGCACCAGGGCACATATGACACGCTCAACCTCACCGACAACTCGATCACGGTCCTGGGCAACATCCCACGGGCGCCACGGTTGCACACCATCCATGCCGCGCAGAACCAGATCTCCTCCATCAGCCCCTCCCTTCCCACTAACGTAAGCTAGTATCCACTGTGAAAAGCTGACGCCAGCTCCCCAACCTCACCACGCTTATTTTGACAGACAACGCGATTGCGTCGTTGTCAGCGCTGCTCCCCTTGGCCGACCTCTCGGCGCTGCGATACCTCTCCTTGCGAGGCAACCCGGTGACCGAGGCGCCGCACTACCGGGACTTTGTGATCTGGAAAGTGGCACGGGGCAAGCTGCACGTGCTGGACTTTGAGCGGGTCAAGGACTCTGAGCGGGAACGCGCGGCCAAGCTCCTCACCGACAGCAGCGGGGCGCCGAACGAGCTTGCGCGCAAGCTGTCGACGTCTACGGCCTCCGTGGCGGGCGCCACGCAGGCGAGCAACAAGGCGGCGCTGGCTGGCGGCGCCAAGGGCCGCCTCATGACGCCAGAGGAGAAAAAGCGTGTCGTCGAGGCCCTCACCAACGCAAAGACGGCAGAGGAGGTCCGGCGCCTCGAGCGCATGCTCGCAGACGGTCTGATACCCGAGGGCGGTGTCGACATCGCCGTCGGGGCGTAGGCTGGCAGGATAGAGAGCCGAGTAGATTAGAGAGCAGACACACAGGCTGCCACGATGGCGGCCCACGAGTGGCGCAGCACTGCGCAAACACACTACTGTAGACGACTGTCATGTTACAGGGATTATTCATTGTGCGATACGGCAGATAGCGTCGGTCACAGCTTGGCTGTGGCCGCCGCGCCCTATGCGGCCGTCTTGAAGCAGTCCTCGAGCCACGCGCCAAGGTCGTTGATCTCCTCCATGCACGAGCTGTGGCCCATGCCCGGGTAGCTCTTGAACACGAGACCGGGGCGCGCAAACGGCTTGCCCTCGACAAGGGGGAAGCCGAGCTTCTCGAGCATTTCGATTGACTCCTTGCCGTCTGATGTCAGCCGGCACAAGTACAGGGAGTGAGGGGCGTCGGCAGTCAGTGTGGTTTGCAAGAAAATGCTGCCGGGTGTCGCAGGTACTGTTGCGCTGCACGCTGTAGCCGCTTCAAACGCAGAGCATGGGTCGGTGACGTCTCCTTGACCACTACCGCAGCCACCGCAGCCAAAGCCTCATACTCGTAGCCTTCGCCTTGCATCTCCCCACAGCACAGACTCGGCGCGGCTGCGCCCCACTTACACTTGTACGGCACGACCTCATCCTGGGTCCCGTGTCCCCAGAAGAGGGGGAAGTCCTTGGCGTCTTTACGCGCCATGCCCTCGACCTTGTGGCCGAGCGGCACCCATGTCGAGAGGGAGACGTATCCCGCGAGCTTGCGCTTGCCAATGAGCTGGGAGAGGACGGCGACGGCGCCGCCCTGCGAGAATCCGCCGAGCACGATACGTTCCTCGGGGATTCCCGCGTCCACCTCGGCCTGGATCAGCGCGTCGACCGCCTCAACCGTCGCGAGCATCCCGGCCTCGTCCTCCTTGCGCGGAGGCGTGCGGTCCAGCGTTATCAGGTCGAACCACCCGGGCATGGACATGCCTTATGTTAGCGACGTCGGGAAACAGTGTTGTGGTGGTCATGGCGTGAGACATGGCCGGTTACGCTGTCTCAAGCGGGCTCGACTGAGCCCCGAAGGGAACATGGGCCACGAGTCCTCCAAAGCGCATAGACATGGCTCTCGATGGAGCCTACGCCGAGACCGCGTGCACAGATCACGCGTCTCTAGGTAAGCAAGGACTCACCGCCGTTGAGGGTAATGGGGATCGCGGGGGCGTGCGGCAGGATCCACTTTACGTTTGGCATACGCTGCCAGAGCATCTTGGCGACGGGCAGCCATCCGTGGCCGGTATCTCCGAGGCCCTAGGGTCAACAGACAAGCCACGGGGGCAGCGTTGGCGCCGGGTGCGCACCCGCGGGCTGCTCAGCGTGGCGACAACGTACGTGCAGGAAGATGACGGTCGCAGTGTGCGCGTCCTTGGGCGAGACCTTGAGGTATTTGAGTGCGGCGGGCATCGTGTTGGTTTCGGTGGGAGGCAGGGGCGATGCGGAGAGGCGCGGGTAAGAGAACGAGAGGGTGAAGGCGTAGTACAGCGCGGCCGCGAGTGATGCGGCGAGAACGAGCTTTGCGAGGACCCGGATCGTGGCTATGTCTAGCGGAGAGTACGGAGAGTGTGGTGTCAACCTCACGACGGTGCGCGCTCCGACATTTGTGCCTGTTTGACCACCTGGTGGAGGTACGACGATCCCGCCCACAACCGCCATTGGCCACATGTGCATTGTCGGTATATTGCAGGCACCACATTCATGACGGGTTCATTGGTCGTGATGCATCGACGTAAGACGCGTGAGTGGCAAAGGTGAACTCCACACTGGAGGCCAGAAGCTTTGCAAGGAGAACAGAACATCCAGTCTTTTGGATGTGGTTCTAGGTCGCACCAATCGTGCCCAACGCGCACTCCGCGCGCGTCAGAGCTCTGTTTCGTTATAGGATCCATCCTAAGCTTAAGGGTATCTAGCGAAAGGAAGTACGGAGCGAAAAGCATACCCTAAAGAGAAATAGTCACAGTCCATAAAGGCGAAAGGGTTGCGGAGGTACGAGATACACGACGGCGAGTGCGCCAGCGCTCACGCCCAGACAACTTAGAGGAAGAGGGCAACGGCAGCGGCACCGGCGAGAACACCGACGGCGGGGGTGCCAATGCGCGAGACGGCGCCCGAGGCGGTCTGGGCGCCGCCAGCCTCAGACATGATGGCGTCGGCGAACGACTGGCCACAGGTGCCCTTGATGCCGTTCCAGAGCTGAGACTGGCCACCGAGGATGGGCGAGTTACCAAGACCAGGGCCGTAGGGGACAGCGTTCTCAAACTTGATGTACGAAGCCATGATCTGACGGGTGCAGGGGGTGCAGAGCTGGTCCTTGGCCATGTTGGGCTGGAGGAAGAGGAAGGGCAGGTTGGTGTTCTTGTACGTGGTCGAGTTGGGGGTAACGATCGACGCGAGCGACTGGGTGTTGGGAGCAGCGCGAGCAAGAACACGCTTCTTCATCGAGCCGACAATGTTGTAGAGGTGGTCCTTGGCGGCCTGAGCCATGGCGACGGCCGGGTTGGGGCTCGACGCGGCGAGGTTGTTCGAACCGGCAGGACCCTTGCTGCCCTTGTTCTTGCGAACCTGGTTGACACAGTAGTCCTGGTTGGCCGAGTCGACCGAGCAGACGGCCGACTTGAGGGGCGTGAAGACGTAAAGGATGTCGTAGAGGTCGGAGACACCCTTGTTGCCGCCGTCAATCTCCGAACGGCACGCCTGGTAGAACGAGCTCAGCTTGCTGCCAGTGTCCTCCTGCTTGCACGACTTGTCCTGGCACATCTTGGCGAGCGCAAAGTTGACGTCGTCGGTGGTGGGCTGCTGGCCACCGACAGGCGAAAACTTGTTGGTGGCCTCGACGAGGGGGTTGACACACGACTGCAGGCCAGTGTCACTGTTGAGGCTGTTCAGGAAGTCCTTGCAGCCGGTCGAAATGCCGGATGGGATCATCTGCGACTGCAGCGTCAGCATTATGTTCGTTGTACATGCTTCTCGTCACGCAAAAGTTCGTGGCACCTGTCTGCTGAATCTGAACCGAGCCCGAGGCTCTGTGCGCAGGGACAGGTGAGGGAACTGGGGACTGAGGTGCTCGGAAGAGACAACCATTGTGCGCTCGACTGTGCACTCGTGTGGCAAGGTGCCATCACTTAGGCGTGGACACGAATGCAATGCGGCGGCGCGGCGGCGGTTGAGCGAGCGATCTCTACCGCTGCTACCGCCGCAAAGCTCGTGGTAACGCGCGCACGCAGCAGCGAGGATGACGCTATTCTCTCCCCGAGCACTCCCCCCACGCGACCATTTAAACATGGTCACATGCGTCTCCTCGAAACAGACACTATTTGGAGGCCTCTCGGGGCATCGGGTACACTCACGTCGGCGGCAAAGGCGACAGTGGCCAGGACGAGTGCTGCGGCGGAGTACTTCATGGTGATGATATGAGTTGTGACTGGGTGGGTCGGGGTTTAGGGGTTTGTTGTGTGTGTTGAAAGTGTCAAGTCGCGCTGGGCGAGTTTGGGTAGTGTGTAAACAAAGAACGGATAGTGTTGCAGTGAGTGTGTCGAGATTGTTAAAGTCGATGTCGTCGCGGACGATGTCGATGAGAGGGAGAGTGTGTTGTGTGTTGGGATGATTGATGGTGATGAGGAGGAGAAGGAGGGAGAAAGAGAATGATGTGGGGGGAGGGGCAAGGGGGGAAGGAAGGTGTCCGCGGTTGGTAGTGAGGTCCGAGTGTTTGATGACTTGTGGTTGAAAAGAGGGGTACAGTGGTCCAAAAGTGGAAGGAAGGCATCAACACAGCGCCACACACACACCCACCACACAGCGAGAGACACAGCGCGTGCTAGACAAACCGCGCGTGTATGGGGGCGTGGGTTCAGAGGCACGGGTACTGGAATGATGGTAAGTGAGGCACAAGAGGAGAGGACGGACAAGTCGGGGTCGGAGGTCCATGGGTTAGGAACCAGGGGCGCCAATGATGCCGAGTTTGAATAAAGGCATCAGAGCAGAGGCTTCAAAGAACCTTGGTGCCTTCATCACCCGGCAAGTCTGGCTTGGTTCCCTGAGCGGACGGAAAGACGCGGGCACACGCCGGGTGCGCCCCTCCGCCCTTCCCCCTTGACGCAGTTGTGACCCCTTTTCGTCCGGGGCGTTTTGACTAACAGTTACCCTGACATTTGACCCGTTCTATTGCCAGCCCAAAGAGTGGAGCGTCCAGCCACTTGACCCCAGACTCCTGCTCCACGCTCAGTCCCGGCGCGGAAGCACTTTGGGGCCTGGCCATTTTAGCTTTGACCAGCACCCTGGAAGATTTTCCGATTATACCTCTGTTAAGGGGGTTGTTAAATAAATACTTGGAGTAAATCGCGTATTTCTCGTGCATTTGCCACGCGAGTGTCCCTGAAAGCTTTCTCCTCCACTCCGGCGTTGTGGTGGCGCGAGTTGCCGCCGGGACGGACGGATGCAAGTCCGCCTCGGCCAATGGATTCTGACGCGCCAGTGAGATGCATTACCGATCGTCGTCACGGGATGGCACAGGGTGACTGCCACTGCCACCAACGGCCGGATATCTTTTGAACGCGATACGACAGCTAACATCGCACACTCACTCTCTCCCTCCCTTCTGCCCCTCACACACTCACACCTGCTCACAATGGCGGGGCAAAACGGCAAGAAGCGCATGCCCAGGGTGTACCTCATGCGCCATGGTGAATTATAAAGTCAAGTACAGAAGCTAACCCCCAGGCGAGACTGAGTGGTCTGTCAACGGTGCGTACAACCTTGAGGAGAGATATTGGGAGAGAAAAGTCGAGCCTAGCTAACCCCAGGTCGTCATGTAAGCTCTGACCACTTGCGAGCCCGCCCTGACGACAGACCGGGACTACCGACATTCCCTTGACGGAGAATGGGGTGCGCATGGTGAAGAACATGGCGCCGCGCGTCATCGGCAAGGACCGTGAGTCCTCACACCGCTTGTGCGTTCTAACGACAGAGCTCATTGACCCCGCACACGTGCGACACATCTTTGTGTCGCCGCGGCAACGGGCCCAGGTCACGGCCAAGCTCATGTTTGAGAACAACCCGACGCCGAACTGCGCGTGGGAGACGTGCCCCGACGTCCAGGAGTGGGACTATGGAAAGTACGAGGGCATGTTGACCAAGGACATCCGCAAGGAGCATCCCGGATGGGACATCTGGGTCGACGGGTGCCCGCCTGGTGAGACGCCTGGCGAGTCGCCCGAGCAAATGTCCGCGCGCGTCGACAAGGTCATTGCCCGTATCCGCGCTATCCACGCCGCTGCCGAGAACGCCGTCGACGACTCGGCACTTGCCGATTACTCGGACGTCCTCATCTTTTCGCACGGCCACTTTTCCCGGTCCTTCATTGCCCGCTGGTGCGAGCTGCCCATATCGGCCGGATACCACTTTGCCGCCGATGCGGGAGGGGTAGGTGTAGATGTTAGAAGGCGTGTGGCTGACCACTCAGCTCGCTGTCCTTGGATACCAGCATATGTCGCTCAAGGAGCCATGTGAGTGATGTTGTGAAAAACAAGTTACGCTGACAGCAGCGCTTATGGGCCTCAACTGGTACACCGAGGCGCATATGAAGTCCAAGTAGATTTGTTGACGAGATCCGGGCGGCGCACCGCCATGGGAGTTCTCAGCATCCCCGCTGCTGTGAGCAGTGCTAGATTCGCAGCGTCGTGTGCATGCACTTGGCATAGAGTTATTGTTGGAACAGAAGACGGAGGAGGGTGTTCAATGTCCGCATGTCTGTGATTGCATGCCCCGGATTATCGGCCGCGCCCTGCCCGAAGGTGCCGGTGACACATGAAATCGCCATGCCCCACTTTGTAATCTGATAAATGACTATTTACTTCCGGTAATTACTGGGTGGTCAAAGCGTTTTCTGAATCTCTGGGCATGAGGCTTTGCAGTCGGTGCACACTTGGCAGGGGGTTGGGGTGTGCAGCAGTTCGTTCTGTTCTTACGGAATGTGCATCCTTTGCCTGAGACGCTGGTGAGCTGGTGAGCATGATATGAGAGCGCGTTCGGCCAACTACTGTAGAGAGTTGAAGGAGGAGGAAGCGGAGATGATTGTCCACGGGGGCCCGGGCTCGGCCGAAGTGTTCACCCAAGGAGGACGAGAGGGGATACGAAACAGGGCTGGCGTCACCCCCCTCTCCGTAGCTCCGTTCAATGCGCACGCAACAAGGAGGAGAGGAGACGGACCATTTTGTCATCCTCTTAGCAGTTACTAGCCATGAGACATTTGCTTGTTTAAGCACTACTCGACGCCCAGTCTTGTTCAAACTCTTCTTTTCCCAACATCACATCACACACGCACTACTAGCTTGTTCCCAGCTTTGGATCGAGTTGCGCGTCTTGTCGCCACGTCGATACCAAGACAAGCAAGCAACGCCAAAAACAAACACCAAAGACACGGACTTCTGGAGAAGGCGGCAGCGAGCGGCAGAGGGCATCAGAGGCATCCCCGCCACCCACATCCGCCCTCTCCCTTCCGGCCCCACCCTCCTCCCACCTTCCCCTCCCGTCTCGGACCCGGCACGTCCTTTGCGCATCAACCGCGTCGCATAAACAGTACTCCAGTCTCGAGCATTTGGTCGTTGCTCCTCTCCCATCGTTTGCATACACACGCCACATACACGCCGGCAGCCATGTCGCCCCCATCGCCACGGGTGGCCTTGCCCCCGACATCACCACGACGAGCAGGAGGAACACAGCAGCCATCATCGCCACGGTCACCGCGCAAGCAGCACCTCCGACGCGGCTCATCATCACTCTCGCTCAGCGCGCCGTCGTTCCTCGTGTCCCCAATACAGGCCCTTCTGCATTTACCACCGAACGACCCCACAGAGACCGACAAGGATGAGATGGCGCCATTGAACCCCTTGGACGAGGAACGGCGGCGGCGCGTCGAGCTGCGAATCGGAGGCATGACGGTGAGTCACTTTAGCTCAAGGCGATGCCGGGGCTGTGCTCTCTCTCTCAGAAACTGACACGCCAGTGTGGAGCATGCGTTGCTGCCATTGAGGGCCAGATCGGAGGCATGGACGGTATCTGCAGCGTGCAGGTGTCATTGTTGGCCGAGCGCGCTGTGGTCGAGTACGATATGGACTATGTCGACGCAAAGGGCGAGCCATGGACAGACGCGCGCGTCGCCGAGGAGATCGAGGACGTGGGCTTTGACGCCGAGGTCGCTGAGAAGAGCGAGGTCCTCACAGTCTCACTACGCACGTACGGCCTCGACGACGAGGACAAGGTGCCTGCCGTCATCAAGGAGACGGCGTCGCGCCCAGGTGTCACTGGGGTCTCGCTCGACCCACCACACGACATCCTTTCGTTCACCTATACCCCAAACCTCGCCAACCTGCGTGAGATTGTCGACCACCTCACGGCTGTCTTCCCCCAGCTCTACTTCCTTCCCACAACCACAGAGAACGACTCGCAGCTGGCGTCGCTGCGCAAGCTGCGCGAGACGGCCCGCTGGCGACGGACGTTCATTGTCGCGGCCATGTTCGCCATCCCCAACTTCATCGTTGGAATGATGCACATGTACCTGCCCTTCATGGGCTGGACCATGACCAAGCTCTTCACGGGCATCTACCTCGGCGACGTCGTCTGTCTCCTCCTGACGATTCCCGTCCAGTGCTTCCTGGCGCGCGGATTCTACCGTGCCGCATGGAAAAGTTTGAAACACCGTTCGGCGACAATGGACGTCCTCGTCGTGTTCGGGACAACGGCCGCGTTCGGCTACTCGGTGCTCTCCATGTTCTTCGCCATGTTCTCGTCCGACCCAGACTACCACCCCAAGACGTTCTTCGATACCTCGACCATGCTTGTCACGTTCGTCTCGCTTGGACGCTACATCGAGAACCTCGCCAAGGGCAAGACGTCGGTTGCGCTTACCAACCTCATGGCCCTCGCACCCTCGTCGGCCACGATTTACGTCGACCCCGAGAAACACGATGACGGTGACGCGACACGCAAGATCCCCACCGAGCTGGTACAGGTCGGCGACGTCGTGCTGGTCGTCCCCGGCGAGAAGATTGCTGCCGACGGCATTGTCGTGTCTGGCTCGACAACGGTTGACGAGTCCATGGTCACTGGCGAGTCGATGGCGGTCACCAAGATGGTCAAGTCACAGGTCGTTGGCGGCACTGTCAACGGCCTCGGCACAATCACCTTCCGCGTCACCCGCGCTGGCTCGGACAGCACGCTCGCGCAGATTGTCAAGCTCGTCGACGACGCGCAGACGTCTAAGGCTCCTATCCAGGCCTTTGCCGACCGCGTCGCTGGCATCTTTGTCCCAGTGGTCATTGCCCTCAGCTTCATCACGTTCATGATCTGGCTAATCATCGCCAACTCGCGGAGCCACCTGCCCAAGATGTTCGACATGCCCGGCGAGTCCAAATTTGGCGTCTGCCTCAAGCTGTGTATTTCGGTCATTGTCGTCGCGTGCCCCTGCGCCCTTGGTCTCTCCACACCTACGGCTGTCATGGTCGGCACCGGCGTCGGGGCGCAGAACGGCATTCTCATCAAGGGCGGCAGAGCCCTCGAGGCGTGCAAGGACGTGCGCCGCGTCGTCCTCGACAAGACTGGTACCGTCACCACAGGCAAGATGTCAGTTGCGGATCTTTGCTGGGCACCGACCGCAGGCGTCGTTGCCAACGAGGCCGTGTTCGGTACCGCGCAGACGCTGAGCCTGACGACCGCCGCGGCGCCGCTGCAGCGACACGCCATCCTCTCCCTCGTTGCGCTGTCTGAATCCCGGTCAGAGCACTCGCTCGCAGTGGCGATGGCGACGTACGCTCGTGATCAGCTTGAAGAAGCAGGCTTGCCTCCTCCTAGCGGCAGCATCACCGCCTTTGACGCTGTTCCGGGTGAAGGTATCGAGGCCCTCGTCACTCTTCACGGCCGTCAGGAGCGGATCCGCCTCGGCAAGGCGTCGTATGTGCTCCGGGAAAAGTCGGGCGAGGGTTCCTCGACCATGCCGGCTGAGCTTGAACAGTTTGCGGACACGCAAACCACAAACTCCAACATTGTCGTGTTTGCGGCGATCGTGCGCGAGGGCAGCGCGGTGCCTGTCGTCGCACTCGCTCTCGCCGACATTCCCAAGCCTACGTCGGCGCAGGCCATCGCCGCGCTACGTGCCATGGGCGTCAAGATCACGATGCTTACGGGCGACAGCCGCGCGACCGCTGTGGCCATCGCACGTAGAGTGGGCATCGAGGAGGACGAGGTACATGCCGGAGTGAGCCCCAAGGGCAAGGCGATGCGCGTGAAGGAGTATGTCGCGCTCGATGGCGGTGGCGTGGCAATGGTCGGTGACGGCATCAACGACTCCCCCGCGCTCGCCGCTGCGAATCTCGGCGTGTCACTGGGTTCAGGCACAAGTGTCGCCGTCGACGCGGCCGACGTTGTGCTCATGCGCAACGACCTTCTCGATGTTGTCGCCGCGCTCGACCTCGGCCAGACGATTTTCCGCAAGATCAAGACAAACTTGATCTGGGCGTGCTGTTACAACGTCTTCATGATTCCACTGGCAATGGGCGTCCTCCTCCCGTGGGGCTTCCACCTGCATCCAATGATGGCTGCGGCGGCCATGGCCTTCTCCTCCGTGTCGGTCGTGTGTTCGTCCTTGACTCTAAAGGTAAGTTTCACAACATTGTTTATTACGCTTTGTCCCGTTCTCGGGATGATGCGCTCCTCTGGTCTCTACTCTGTGCTTGTGCTGACACGTCCACAGTGGTGGCGGCGTCCGGCCGCGTCGATCCCTCCTGGCGAGTATGTCGAGCCTGGGGGCTGGCGTCGGGGCATGGCGGAAATGGTGGCGACGACGCACGCGGCCGAGGCACGGGTGCGCGAGCTAGCGTACCGCGCCGCAGCATGGGCGCGTTCAGTTCCTGTTCTGGGTCGCCTGGTTGAGCGCACGCCTTTGGCGCGTCTGAACCCCCCAGCCATTGTCATCAGTCACGAGGGGTACGAGCAGATCCCGCTTGCTGCACCAGAAAGGGACTTTGACAGCCCCGTGTAACAGCCTCTTGATATAGTCCGCCTACGCCGAAACCCTCAGTGTTTGGCGTGTCCGACGGCACTGCGTACCATGCATGTACCGCGCTCAGCATTGCCACAACGTTGCTGCCGAGTGAAACAGACAGCAGTCGCGTTTGTACATAATACCACCTGATCTTGAATAGTTGATCGCGATAAAGAATGTATGCCATTTTGGGTTTTCTGGTCGGAGAGTGGGTGCTGTTCTCTGGCTCTGCTCTCTAGGTTTTCTGGACCAGTTCTCATCTGAAAGAGTGACGATTTTCTACTTGTCCTCAATGAAGCGGTTGCCTCTGCGTCCTTCATGACCACCATGCCGCAAGAATGAACAAGTCCTCTCCCCAGCTCCCCGCCCCACTCCTAACACACTTCATGTCAATTAACTAGCCCCCCATTTAACCCGCATTCATCCAAGACTGCGTCGTATGGATAGACGACGACGACGACTCTGTCCATGGACAATTGCCACCTACTCCATCACTCTTGTCGCCAACACAATAGCAGCACGCGTCGTTCGAATCACCAAACCACAGCCCTCCTGTAACGCCAGAGGAGGGATTGATTGTCTCGCCAAGAGTCTGTGCAAAGCCCACATCGCACAGTGCCAGCTGTCCCTCTGAGTCCTCAATCACGCGCCTCTCCTCCTTGTGTCACCTGCCCGCCCTCTGGACAACACTAAGAAGACATACGGCAAGGCAGTCAACACTGAGAAGACATAGAGAGGCTTTTGAGGGTAGCCTTGGGGTTGCAGAACAGGATATAAAGAGCGCGCTCCGTTTCTCTCATCAACTTCGATCCTGACTCTCCTCCGTCTCCATCCCTACGCACCATGCCTCCCAAGAAGGTCACTCCCATCCCAGACATTCCTGGCGTCCTCCTTGACGATCCGGATGTCCAGTTCCACCTCAGCAGGCATGTCGCCGAGCTCTGCGGCCTTAACAACAACCGGTACGTGGCCGCGAAGAGCGCGCGATACTGACATCGTTCAGCTTCCCTGGCTCGCAGCCTGTGTCATTTACCAACGCGTCCCTCGACGACCTCGAGAACATGGAGTGAGTCCAAAGCCCTCGGTGGAGGTGGATGTCATCTGACGGCACCAGCTTTTGGGTCTGCGAGAAGAGTGACGGCGTGCGCGTGCTGCTTTTCGTCGTCTTCAACACCAACACTGGCGCCCAGGAGGTGTGGCTTATCGACCGAAAAAATCGCTACTTTTACATTGACAACTTGCACTTTACACACTGGGAGCGTGTGGAGGACCCGCTCGAGGACACGCTGCTCGACGGCGAGCTGGTGATTGACGAGGACGCGCGAGGCGTGCAGACGCTGCGCTTCTACGCCTTTGACTGCCTCGTGCTTGGCGGCGAGAATATTATGAAGAAGCCGCTTGTCAAGCGCTTTGCCCGTCTCCGCGAGTGGGTCATCCAGCCCCGGAGAAAGGCGCTGCAGCGCTATCCAGAGTGGCGTGAGAACATGCCGTTCGAGATTGTTGCCAAGCAGCAGGAGCTGAGCTACTGCGTCGGCAAGGTTCTCAAAGAGCAGATCCCCAACCTCCAGCACGGCCACGACGGCCTCATTTTTACCTGCGCCGAGAGCGAGTACGTTCCCGGTACGGACACGCGTATCCTCAAGTGGAAGCCGCCCTCGGAGAACAGCATCGACTTTAAGATCGAGCTGTGTTTCCCGCCGGGTCCCGACGGCGAGCCCGACTTGTACGCGACGCCCATCTTCCTGCTCCACCAGTGGGCGGGCGGCGAGCGGTACGAGTACTTTGACGAGATGGGCGTGGACGATGACGAGTGGGAAGCGTGGAAAAAGTCAGGCGAGCAGTTTGACGGCCGCATCGTCGAGGTGACGTGGGACGAGCAGCGCCAGTCGTGGCGCAAGATGCGTTTCCGCGACGACAAGCCGCACGCCAACCACAAATCCATCGTGACAAAAATTCTGCGCTCGATCGAGGACGGCGTCGAGATTGACGCTGTCCTCTCACACTCGGACCGTATCCGTGCGTCCTGGAAACAGCGCGAGTCGCGCCGCTCCGGCGCGCCCAAGCGCCAGCCGCCCCCGCCTCCGCGTAACAACTTCCGTCGTTCTCCGCCCCGCAACCCCGCCGCGTCCACACCGCAGAAGGGTGTCGTCGTCGGTCTCAAGCGCTAGCCGCCTGCACCTGTTATCAAGAGTTTAGCATCTGCACATCACGGGAGATTGAGCGTAGAGCTCGCATTTGTCACATCTCTCCTGACATCGCATACCAATCGAACACATCAGCATGGCACGAAGGGCTCCTGCAAGAGGAGTGTTGTATAGAGTAAAATGCATTACCTTCTCTCTCGCGTACACTTTCTGTGTCGGTTATTTTGCGCGCGCAGCATTGTCCCGCTCGCCGCAATCGCCTCCCGCTGCTTGGGCGATGGGGGAATATACCATCCGGTGTCATACAATGTTACATCTCGGCTACAAGGCTGCGATGCCGCTCTTGGCCGAAGCAGCCGCAAAAGGCTGTTTGGGCCGTTATCTCGCTGTGACTGCGTCGCGGCAATGCTGAGATGCTGCGCTGTCTGCCGGCGGCCCGCAAGGTGGGATGCAGGTATCGCGCGGTCGTCGTTGCCCTGCCGGAGCTCACTCTGGTGTTGTAGGGCGGTTAGCTCTGGCCGATTGGCGTTTATCTACGCCCAGTCCAGATACGGCTTGGCAATTGCTCAAGCGCCGACCGAGCCCATGGACTCTACACGCCCCTTGCCCTTGGACTCTTCATTAACGAGGTCTGTGATGGCGCGGAAGGCGCCCGGGTTGATCTTGACGATTGTCTCCCACTCGGCGTCCATGTCGTCCTCCTCTACTTCGTCGACGAGCGCCACGACCTTGTCCTTTACGCGCTTGGCGTCTTTCGAGGGCATGGTGATACGTACGCGCATACGTACGCGTTCAACGGGGAGGACGGCGCCTGGCTG
The DNA here is from genome assembly GCA_002335565.1 of Cutaneotrichosporon arboriforme. Lineage (NCBI taxonomy): Eukaryota > Fungi > Basidiomycota > Tremellomycetes > Trichosporonales > Trichosporonaceae > Cutaneotrichosporon > Cutaneotrichosporon arboriforme. The sequence goes on along the minus strand of BEDW01000007.1, from coordinate 679,002 downwards.
CGACAGTTGCCGGATAAGATCTAGCGCCTGCGCCTTGGCCGTCTTGTCGCCGCGCGTAGAGTAGCCCATCTCAGCCATGGCCTTCTCGACCATGCCGACCGTGTGTTTCCGGCCGGTGGTGGGGTCGACGGTCATTTCCGTGACCATTGTCGCAATTTCGCGCTGCAGCGACGCGAGCTGCGCGCCCCGCTCAAGGTTGTTTACCTGCAGCTCGCCCTTGCGCAGAATCTCCTCAATGACCTTGTTCATGTCGTCCTCCTTGAACGCCTTGGTCCAGTCGTCCTTCTTGGCTACCTGTCCCTTGGACACGTTCGTGAACACCTGCTCAATCTGGAGTACCTCGGACAGGTCCGTCTCGCTGCCATCAACAACGTGTTCCGAGGACAAACTGCCCGCAACTCACACGCCCGACCTGAACTCGGTCACCTTGTTTTTGTAGCACGCAATCTCGAAGCGCTTCCCGCCCTTCTTGATCCGCACAATCGACACATTTGTCAGTCTGCCGTCAGCCTTGCTCATCCTAAAGCGCATACTTGATGTTCGTGCCCGGTTGACTGATAATCGCCATGGTGGTTACTCTGAGAGGGGTGGTAGTGGTGATCAGACTTGGCCACCACAACTGTACATATAGCGAAGACTTCTCGGAGCCGAACGTCATGACTCTCGGTGTAATGTGGTGGAGGCCGCTTATGTCAGCCGCCCTTTTAGCCACGTGCTGTGGTGGCCTTGTGGAGACCCCACGCTTCACCCTTGATTTGTGGCTGCTATTTTGCCTTGATATTTTTTCCCAGCAGACGTGGGCACAGTCGTCGTGAACGATAAATCAAGATAAGGGGCCGTGCTGATCGCAGTAAGCAGTAAGCACGTTGCATTGGGATGTACAAGTGTGGGAACAGTGACATTGGCGTGGGCAATGGACAATGTATGTACACAGCGAGAGGCACGCTGGGAGGAACGGAATGAAGTCATCCGCTCTGGCCGCGGAACTGTTGACCGGGCCGGAGTAAACGGATCGTGAGGCAATCGAGATTTCGGCTGTTCAAGCTCGTGCTCAACGTTTACTACTGCTGTTGGCATCTGGTGTTTTGTCCTCTGTCCTTTCTCTGCATTTGAACGCACAACCCGCCCGCTTCTCAGTGCCCACCATTCTTCGTGTCCTTCGGCCCGCGCTCGTCCCCGCCCGCTTCATACCCCGCGCACTCCCACAGCGCCCAAACACCCTCCGTACACACCACGACATGCCCCTCATCGCCCTCGCCCCGCTCGAGGCCGCCAAGCGGCTGGCGGCGTACGCTGCCGTCGACCAGCACATCGGCGTCGAGCACAAGGCACGTTGTCCTGATCCGCTGCACACCTAACCTCCCCAGCTCATCGGTATCGGCTCTGGCTCGACGGTGCCGTACGTCGTCGAGCGGATCAAGCAGCAAGGCCCCGAGGTCAACGCCGGCCGCCTCTTCTTCCCGACTGGTGTGTGGCCTCTTTCGCGGGCGCGCTGACACTCAGGCTTCCAGTCCAAAGAACTCATCCTCCGCGCGGGCCTCGCCCTCGGCGACGTTGACATGTTTACCCGCCTCGACGTGTGCATCGACGGTGCCGACGAGTGAGTTGGGGCGTTTTCACTGCGGCAAGGGCCGTGCTGCGCGAGCGCAGCATTCCAAGCCTTGCCCAGCTTGCCCACGAGACGCATTGTTGGAGCGAGGGCTGCCGACTAGACCGCGCGCCGTCGTTACCTCCCGAGAAACCGTCTCTGACCCCAGGGTCGACGCCCACCTGAACGCGATCAAGGGCGGCGGTGCGTGCCAACTGCGCGAGAAGGTGCTCGCCGAGATGGCCGACACGTGGATCATGGTCGCGGACTTCAGGAAGAACTCTGTGGTGCTCGGCACGACCGTGAGCTCCTCCCCTGCCCTCGTCTCTCCAGCTAACGCGCGTAGTGGAAGCAGGGCGTGCCGATCGAGGTCGTGCCGTTCGCGTACGTCCAGGTGCTTGCCGCGCTGCAGAAGATGGGCGGCACGCCCGTGCTGCGCATGGGCAAGGCCAAGGCTGGCCCCGTGGTCAGCGACAACGGCATGTTCATCGTCGACTGCGGGTTCCCCGAGCCCCAGATGAAGCAGCCCGTCGAGCTCCTCCGCGCCACCAAGCTCCTTACCGGCGTTGTCGAGGTCGGCCTTTTCTGCGGCATGGCCAAGGCTGCCTACTTTGGTAACGAGGACGGCAGCGTCACTGTGCGTGCCGCCGACGGCGTGACAAAGCACATCGAGAGTGTGCCCGAGCTCCCGCCTAACGTTGCCGCCGTCTAAGCTCGTTTCGAATCGCCATAGTATATCTGGTTAATATGCATCAGTGCAGGAGAGTGAGCTCAAGGATCAGTGCCTCGGAGAGGAACGGTAATCTGGCTGCCCAGAGGCCAGCAAAGCCGTAGAAACAGTACATCAACAAGTCCTATACAACCAAGTGTAAACAACAGCTTATGTCTCGGGGGTATCCGCGCCCGTCTGTCCATCGGCAAGCAGCATCTCGCGCGTGGCCATGTCGTCGAGGGGCGTATCGTGCGCGGCGGCAAGGTGGCGGCGGACGTCATAGACGCGGTGGAAGCGGTCGGCGCAAGGCGTACCGTCTTGGTCGCGGTGGGGACACGCCCAGCGGCGGTAGTGGCTGCCGCCGGGGAGGGTGGCTGTGCCGGTGAGAAGCGCGCCGAGGTCCGCCACGACAGCGGCGGCAGAGGAAGAAGGGTTGTTGCGAGGGGTGCCAGCGCCCGAGCCCTTCGCTGAGCCTGTCGCCGCCGCCTCCGCGGAAAGAGGCGCACCCGCTTCGGTACCGCACCACCCCGCGGCTTTGTGGCGCTTCAGACTGGCTGGGCGGCGGTACGCCCGCCCGCACGTATCGCACTTATGCCGGCCGGTCGAGTGTGCGGCCTGCGCGTGCTCGTCGCGGGCGAAACGTGACTTGAAGCGCGCGCCACAGCCAGGCGCACCGCACGCCCAATCTTTACCCGCCTCGCCGGCGAGCAGGCGCGGGAGCTTGCGCGGCGTCGACGCCCCAGTCCCCGGCGTGTTCGCCCCCGCCGCACCTGTGTCGCTCACGGCGTCGCTCTGGCGACGTTTTCGTTTCCGACGGCTGCTCGCCTCGGCGATCACGGGTGGCACGGCGTCGTCGTCCCCCCCGTCCTCCTTGCCCGCCGCAACGTCCGCGTCCCGTTCCAAGTGCACGCGGAGGTGTTCGCGCAGGCGTGCCGGCGACTTGAAGCTACGCCCGGCACATTCCTCGTGCGGGCACGTCGGGGGGTGCACGTCGCGAATGTGCGCCTGCAAAGCCGACCAGACGGGAAACATGGGCATGTCGGTGCCATGGCTAGGGTGGGAACAGGTATAACGTGTCGCTGGGGGGTTAGCTCGTCGCTCCATGCGTTTCGGGCTTACGATCATGGGTCCGTTCGTGCCCGCGGAGTTTCTGTTTAGTCGCAAACGAGGCGTCGCATTGGGAACATGCCCACGGCTTACTCCCCTGTGGCATGTGCGCGTCCGCGACGTGTTCGCGGAGGAGGTGGGTCTTCGCAAAAGTCGCGCCGCACGTCTCGCACTCGTGGACCTCGGCGCTCTCATGCGCGTCCTCGTGGCGCCGGAGGTGCGTCGCGGTCCAAAACCGCTTGTCACATCCGTCACGCGGACACACAAACGGCTTGTCGTCCTCGCTCTTGTGTGTGCGCTGGTGCGCAGCCAGGTGAGACGCGCGCAGGTACTTTTGCCCGCACTCCTCGCACGCGTGTGGCCGCTCGCCCGTATGTGTGCGCATGTGCTCGGCCAGCCGCGACGGCTTGAAGTACGCCTTGGAGCAGCCGTCAAACGTGCACTCAAAACGTCGCTCGGTACGTGACGGCGGTCGCGAGGGCGTGCGTGAGAGAGGCGTCGCCGCCTTGGTTGCCTGGCTGTTGTCGAGCGTGTTGTCGCGTGAGACTGTCGTCTTTGGTGGGTGCGGCTCGCCGGCAGCCGGCAGCACCACAGGGATAGGAACCGGCGCAACGACGTCTACCATGGTAGTCATGTGGTTTCGTAGTGAGTGTGTGTAGGTGTTGGATGGGTGTGAAGCATCCTCCTCGAGCTCGACGCTGGTCGAAGAAAAAGTTGACGAAAACAAATGCCAGAGCCGTTTGCCGCTGGATTTGAGCGTCACTTGCATCTCGGGCATTTAGATTAACCATTAGGAATGGAAGTAATAGAACCTTGACGCGCTTGTAATCGTTCCTGGCCATGTCGTGGTTATTGAGATGACTGCCGATGTCAAGTTGACGACTCATATTGATCCGCACAACAACACTTCGGATGCGGCTCAACGTTCCGGCAGTTCTGGCTGGCGCCGCTGTGGCATGTGCAGCGGCTTCGCAGCCGCCCGACACGTTTCACGAGTCGCTGACGCTACACCCGCTGCCAGACGGCAAGTTGTCGGTGCTGTTCGAGTTTACGACGCACTTCTCGCTGCATCACGGCGCCGGCGACGGGTCGCGTACGTCGAAATCATTTGCGGCGAGCAGGGCTGACGCGACCAGGACAATCGCACCACTCGCTCACGCCGCCTGGCCTTCTGCTCCCCTTGGAACGCAACAACGTGTCCGAACTCACGGTTTCGTTCACGTCGGGACAGTGGCATGCGCGGCGGCACGGCGAGGCGGGACCGCTAGCGTACGACGCGGGCGGCGGTGGTGGTGCCGTGCGCGGATGGCTGCGCAGCGGCGACGGCGCCGACACGGACGCCGCGTGGGAGGCCATCACCGCCGCGTTTAGCGGCATGTTCTGTTCTGGCGTGACGGGCGGCGCCGAGGACGCCGGCGACGCCGTGCGTACCTTTGGCAAACTCTACCCCCCAATCCGGGACGGCGAGAGTGAGTCAGCGCGTGTGGGGGACCCCAAATTACTGACGATAGACGCAACGCACTACCTCGTCTCGACGCCACACCTGCGCTTGTGCACGGAAAACCTCACACCGTTCCTGTCGCTCCTGCCGCCCAAGGGCGTGTCGGGGTTGAGTGCGCTGCTGGCGAAACCTGGCGTCGTGCTCGCTTGGGGCTTCAAGACTGAAGGTATTGACGTGGTTATGCCGACGGCCGACGACCCCGGCGTGTGGACTGGGTGGTGGGAGGGGGTTGTCGACCTTGTCCCTGCGGGAAAACCCGGTTCGCGCGAGTTCTCCATCTCGAGCCTGTTCAAGCAGCTCGTGCCCCGCCGCTTTCCCGCGGCGGCATCCTCTGTCCTTCGCGTTATCCGCCCCGACTCGCCGCTGCGCGAGGACCCCGCACCGCAGCGGACGTCCGAGCGCTGGATCGACGGCAGGAAGCGCCTCGTCGACGAGTGGGACCTGAACGCCGTCGACCTCGCGGGCAAGGATATCCGGTTCTGGTGGGACGGCGAGGACGCCTTTGAGCATCGTAAGTGGCCCCCTTCCGTCTGCGACTAACCGTAGCGCTTTCTTTTGAGCCGCCGCTTGTGACAGTCTCGCGCCGCGCGACCGACCGTGTTGCTTCAGACGCAAAGCTCGTCGTCGACATCACCAACCACGCCGAAATTGACCGGCCCGTCGTGTACTCGGAGGTATGGCCGTGGTGGGTCAAGGGATGGATGAACGAGATGGACATTGGTGTCGTGGGCGAGAAGGGTTCAAGGGGTAAGATTTACTAAACGAAGGAGACCACTGACGCTGTAGATGACCTCCTCAAGTCACTCGAGTACAACCCGTCCATGCCGTCGACGCCGTCGACCACCAGTCTGCACTTTGGCCTCACCCTCCCTGCCAACTCGACACTCCGCCTCTCGATCCCCTTCACCAAGCTCACGCTCAAGTACACGGACCACCGTCCGGACGCCGAGCGCGGCCGCGAGATCCCGCCGTCGGTGCTGACGCTGCTCGACGTCGAGGGCGAGGACGGTGACGATGGCACGGTCGGCGACGTCGACCCACGCAGGTCCGCCCGCAGGCGCGTGTACGGCGCCAAGCTTCTCCTCGACATTCCCGTCCCCGACTTTTCCATGCCCTACAACGTCATCATCATGAGCTCGACCGTCATGGCCGTCTTCTTTGGCTCGATCCAGGGCCGTCTCGTCCGCCGCTGGGGATGGGTCGATACCGGCGACAACGAGGTCGACGTCAAGCCCAACGACGACGACGATGACGATGAGAGCCGCAAGGACAAGTAGGCACTGTAGTATAGATCTAGATGCATACAACGGGATGTGTAATCTACTATGTCTGTTCACGCTAGAAAACAGGCGCCTCGCGTAGGAACAGGCGCGACTCCTCCGAGCTGACCCACTTTGCGACGCGGTTGGCTGTGGCGACAACGGCACTCATGGGCAGGTGGGGGGACACGGCAATGTACAGCTCGAACGGGCGCGTGAGCCACGCGAGGACGGCATCGTGCGTGCCGGCGAGGTAGATGAGGCGAAGAGGGACAGTCTGCGACGTGCCGGGGCGCGCAAACAGCGCGTCCTGCGCTTTCTGGTACAGCGTGACGAGGCGGTAGCGCGCCGGCGTGCCGGGGAGGTAGGGGTCTTCCCACTCTGGCGCAGTGATCTGGGTAAGGCCGCGCGACTTGTACACGAAATGTCGGAGACCGGGGGACCCAATTTCCGCGACGGTGTAAGGATGGGCGCGGACGCTCGCTGAGATGCGGTCGAGCGCGCCGTCCTTGGACAGCTGCTCGACGACCGACGCGCGCCACCCGCACAGTGGCTCGAATGCCTCCTTGTCCGCGCTGATAAACACGAGCCCCACGTCGTCACGCACAAACGAGACGTACGCGTGCACAAATCCTTGTGGGTTAAACTTTGGCAGGCAGATGGGAAGCCACGTGTCGACGTCGCGCAGCGCCGCCGACGTCGCGAGCGTGCTGAGCAAAAGGTGCATGTCTGCGGCGTCAGCGGGTGTTGGGACACGAACTACTTGCCTGAAGGGTGCACGGCGTGTCTCCGTGGTCGTAGGAGCGTCACGATGCGGCCGCCAGCAATGAGAAGGACGTAAAGTAAGTCCTGCGAAGTTAGAACAAGTCCAGTTTCAGCACGTACTTTGAACTTTGCTGGGGGCATTAGAGCCGCCGCAGCGGTCTCGCGCAACGCCGGCGGCATACGGAGCGGTTGAAGCGTCGTAGTCATAAAGCTCATGTCGTCCTGGCACCTTTCGACGAGGCTGTAGAGGAACTTTTCCGAGCCGACGAGTAAACGCGAGAGGTCAAAGTTTGAGCGGCGTTGGAAGGCGCGCGCGAGCTGCGCGGCAGACACTACCGAGAGGATCTGCAGGTTGATGTACTCGAGGTGCATGCGGAGCACATGCTCAGGCTCGCCCCAGTCGCTTACTGCGAACAGGTACATTTCCGGCTTTAGGAGGAACGCGATGCGTGTGCGGCCCTTGACCACGCTCCGTAGCTTGTCGTCATCTTCGGCAAAGATCGACACGAGCGCCTGTACAACTCCCATGAGGTTGGTGAGCGTGTCGTCGTCGGTGTGGTTGACTGAAAACACGGGCTTGCCGGCGTTGGTGAGGACGTAGTATCGTCGTGGTGGCAGCTCGCGCTCGTCGTCTGTCGCAGCGAGGACCGTGACGTCTGCGTGTCAGTCTCGGTGCCTCCAAAAGCCAACGCACCCCTAGAGCTTGCTGCGCGGCTGGCAGCACGCTCGCGCCTCCGCTCGTCTTTGGCGACGAGCTCGCGGAGGCCAAGCCGCGCATTACCGACGCGCGACACCTCGCCGACGGCATCTGCGTCCACCTCGATCTCGTGCGCGGCACGCTCTTTGCCCTTACGCGACGGCGGGCGCATCGGCAGAGGGCTCGAGGACGAGAACGAGAGGCGCCGCGATGACGGCGACCGCGGCGAGAGGGGTGTTCTCGGCGTACGTGGCGAGCCAGTCATCGGACCGGGGGACGGCGACGGCGACGACGACGAGGCGTGCGCTTGCGCATGCGCGAGCGCGTCGGCCGCAGGGGAGGCGGTGCGGCTTGGACCGTGGGACGCGCTAGCCGACGCGCTGACGGAGGGCAGGGCAGAGGACGCGGGCGTATCGACCACAAAGAGGGGGGCTGGGCTGGCGTGACCGCGATCGCGATCGTCGTTGGCACCCGACGCGGACGCAGAGGCGGAACGACTCGCAATGCTCCCCGTCGATCTCGAGGTGGGGAGGCGCGGGCGCGGCGGCGAGAGAAGCGTATCTGTCCCGGAATGGCGAGGGGATGCGCGTAGTGACGAGACGCGCGCGCGGGGCGAGGTGGCCGCGCTCGGCGAGTTGCGCGAGTCGAGCCGCGTCTCGACAGACACGCACGCGACCGCCGGCGCGGGCGCCGACGCGCTCAGCGCTGGAAAAGGCGAGCGCGGGCGTGAGGGCGTTCCGCCGCCCTCGAGCCCTAGCGCGCGCGCATGCGGACTGCGCGGGCTGCGCGGCGGATCCGCGCGCGGTGCCATGGAAAAATAACCACAGTAGTCGCTGGAGAGAATGGGTGATGACGAGACACGCACCCACCCGGCGCATTCGGTCCGTTTTCGTTCATTGCCGGTGGGTGGGTCAGGTCGCACACGTAACTCCAGGCCACCGTTCGTGTCGCCAACCGATTCCTGTCAAGAACACGCCTGTACTCGCTCGTTACATGAATATGCATAGCAGAAACGCCTACACTCGTCTAGAGTACCCCGCTACAGGTCAAAGTCGCTGTCGTCGCTATCGTCCTTGCCTGTTCCTAGCCCCGTGCCTCCCCGGCGGATACCGCCTCCTCGCGCATTGACGGTCCCTACGCCGTCGTCGATCCCGTCGTCGCTGTCATCGCCGTTGTTGCCCCCACTCCGCAGAGCCTTGGACGGAGCAGCAATGGCGGTATACCGGATAAGGAGCGCCTCGAGTTCTGTCGTCAGCTCGGGTGTAAACCCAGCTTTACCCACCCTTCACGGTCGTCTTCATGCCGTTCAGCCCAGCGCCCGCAACAACCTGTCCCGTCATGTCGCCGTTGCGATAGATCAACAGCGTGGGCACGTTCTTGTCCGGGTAGTTGGGGATACACATCTGCGCGGGGATGGCGAGGAACTTTGTTTCGGGGTGGGCCGCGGCAATCTGGTTCAACAGCGCGCGGAAGTGCTGCGAGAGGGGTACGCTGGAGTCAGTTATGCGTCAGACGGAGGGACGTACGAGTCGCCAAAGAGGAAGACAACGACGCCGGTACCCTTGAGCTTTCGGGGACGTGCGCCTGCGTCCTTGTCGTCGTCGTCGTCGTCTGCGTCGCCCTCGGCCTCGGGTTCTTCTCCCGGCGGCGTCTCCTTACTTCCCTCGGTAACCTCGCGGACAAAGTCCTCGCGCGTGAGCGGCTCGAGGCTGCCGAACCGCCCGCGCTTCTCCGACGCCTTCATCTCGGCCAGGCGTTTACGACGGTAGTCCTCAAACATGCGCTCGTCGTCCGAGTCGAGCCCATCGCCCTCGAGCAGGTCGCCTAGCTGGTCCGCGTCTGCCCCCGACGCAAGCATCCGCGTCGCCTCGTCCCGCGTAATGTGCGGAATGTCGGGCGACGGTTCGCGCGACGGCGGCTTGGGCGGCAGAATGCCGTGTGCCCGCAGCGCGTCGTTACTAAGGTCAGCACATCCTAGCTCGCGCACGCACAATTCCGTGTCCTCGTCCGGGTTGACCATGATGCTTGGTGTGCAGAACGTCTCGAGACGCAGGTCTCGCTGGCCGCTGGTCATGTCGCCGACCTCCACCCAACTCACCGAAACACGCTCTTTATTCTCACACCCCATATTAGCCCACTCACCACAGCCACGTCCGCGTCATAGACCTGGCCGTCGACGACGTTGTGCCTACCAACCACCACATCGGCGATGAGCAACGAGTACGCCTTCCGCAAGATCGACATCGACGCACTCGAGGAGGAGGTGCTCCTCCCATCGGACCTGTACGAGCCGGACCCGCGCGGGCCAGACGGCGCGTATGCCGATGCGCAGCGGCGTAGCCAGGAGTGCCGCAACCTCGTGTCCAAGTGAGCCGCGCGAAGCGGCGCGCAACCCTCGTAGACCTCGCGCTGACGAAATAGGGGAGACACGGCAGCCGCGCTCACTACGATCCTCACTGACCCACCGTACGGCGAGGGTGTCGATCAAGCCAAGGTATGGCGGAGCGTCAGCGATAACTAACCTCTAGGACCTCACAACACAGGCCGTGCTCCTCATCCTCAACTCGACGCGCTCGGCAGACATTCCCAATGCCCTCAAGGGTCTCGACCACGAGCAGCAGTCGTACCTCATGGCGTACCTGTACAAGGTGGGTGGGCGCAATCGACTGGGTATCTCGCGCTAGCGAGATGTCCGTCTTGCCTTAAGAGATTGCCGTTTGGCGCGTGGTCGTCTCGGCCAGCTACCTTATAACTGAGGACCAGCTGACATCTAGAACATGGCGTCTCTCGGGAAGAGCTCAGACATCCCCGGCTCGGTGCTGCTGACCTGGCATGAGAAGGTGAGTGGACAACGCGATGATATACGCAGGGGACATGGCATTGGGGACTGGCTTTACAGTCGCGCAGAGTGCATTGTTGTCGCCATCCCTGCCGCGTCGCACTTACGAAACGCCCTCGAGGCATTGCTGACACCAGCTTGTCGAGGTTGCCGGTGTGGGCTGCATCAACCGGGTCATGGCCGACCGCCGTACGCTGTAGACTGATGCATAGTTGTAGAATTGTCACCGAGGAGAAGCAGAGCCTTTGCCTCAAAGTTATTAACTGCACGCTGGGAGAAGCACTTGGGGCACAGGCGCCTCGCAGATGATGAAGCTCAGTGAACTACAACGCTTCACTCTCATTCTTGACCACAGTCGCACACCGTTGTCATTGGCTTGGGTGCACTGCTTAGTCGAGAGCACCAGCGAGCCCCGGCTTGTGTACCTATTGCCCGATCCCAAGCAGCGACCGTCACTTCTTCACATTTTGCATCTTCGCCTTGTCTAGAGCAACTACAAGATTACTGGGCGGCGGCAAGACGCTGCTCGGCCTCGGCAAAGTTGATGACCTTCCAGATGTTCTTGAGGTAGTCGGCCTTGACGTTGGCATAGTCGAGGTAGAAGGCGTGCTCCCAGATGTCAATGCCAATGATGGGGACGTGGGTGAGGAGGGGGTCCTGGTTGGCCGTGGTGACGACCTCGAGGACCTTGGAGTTGGGGTTCCAGCCAAGCCAGCCCCAGCCCGAGCCCTGGATGCCCGCCGTCTTGGTGTTCATCTCCTCGATGAGCTTGTCAAACGAGCCAAAGTCCTTCTTGACCTGGTCCGCGAGCTTGCCCGACGTGGGAACCTGGGTCTCCTGCGAGCCAGTGGGCGCAAGGTTCTTCCAGAAGAGCTGCGTGTGTTAGTTGGTACGTCATCCCGGCGTAATGCGGCTAGGTCGGGGCATGTCAAGTGCTGCCGCCCTGGACCTCGGCACTCTTGTGTCCAACTCACCGAGTGGTTACTGCGGGGGGTCAGCTATGTGCTGTTCAGAGAAAAGAGAGGACATCTGCTGCGCGCAGGTTCCCGTCACTTACATGTGGCCACCGCCGTTGAACTTGAGCGCAGGCTGGAGGCCGATCTGACCCTTGACGTCCTGGCTCTGCTGGAGGCCGGCGAGCTTCTCCTCGGCGGCGTTGAGGCCGTTAACGTACGCCTGGTGGTGCTTGTCGTGGTGCAGAGTCATGATCTGCTTCGAGATCGAGGGCTCGAGGGCCTGTAGTGTGTGACATGGATTTCACCGGGGTGGCAACGAGTTGGACGACGAGAGATGTCATGGGTAGCGAGCAAGGTGTACATACGCAACGGTGAGAAGCGGCGTCAGCGATATCCCTCATGTCTTACGAGTGTCGCCACCACCCATTGCGCAACCACACACTGGGCGGCTTGGCGAAATGAACGTTCACTCACATCGTAGGCGTAAGGCAGAGGAGGGAGGGTGTGCTTTCCGCGGGCGGCGGCCGCGGAGAGGTTACGGGTCGCGGACATGGCGGCGCGGGGGAGGGAGCGAAGAACAGTGACCATCTTTGCGGGACGAGTATAAGAGACTCTTTTTCTTGTAAATAGGAGAGCGTGAGTGGTGTTGGGGAATGGCGCAGTTGCGAGTTGTGAGACGACGCTGAATGGGAACTGCCGAGTTGGTCGGCACTGACCATCCAGTCCCCCCAATGATGACGTTTGAACCGTCGGCGCAGTGGCCGCCAACCTCCGAGCCAGCCAATCCGAGACTGTTGCGTCACTACCGAGCCTCGGGCACGTTATTCAGCATTGCGCGAACGCGCCATTTTGACGGACTAGAGCGAGCAACGCGCCCGTGCCCACGGGGGGCGGCTATGCATACAGTGGTGGTCAATGTCAAAATGGCGCGCTGACTTGCTCCATTTTTGTAGTTACATACCGCCTCGACCATAACGCTTAGGGCCGAGGGCCGGTCAGCATGCATGAACGGGTATACGGCAGGAAGTGGGGGGTTCGTCTGCACTACTTGCGGCCGCTCTGCGCTTCGTCCTCAGTGACCCACTCGAGGTCGTCGGTGGTCGCCGTGGTCCAGCGGGACGTGGCCTCGCGCCATGCGTCTGGTCCTGGACGCGTGACGCCCGGCGCGATGAACCCATAATCGACGCGTTTCCAGGCGCCAGTCGCGCCACCAGCACGTGCAGGTTTGTAGGCAACCCACGGCAACGAGTCCCATACGCGCCGATACGTGCGCCGGAGCAGTCGGGGCGTCAGTGGGCGAGGGTTCCCCCATGTCTTTGGGTTCTCGCGGGTGAGGCTAGCCCGGGGGCGTGGGTAGTACTCTGGACGCGCGTAATGCCGCCAGCCCCTGCGGGGGAAGACGGCCCGCAGACTTGGAGGCAGCGACGCGTACGTCGGGAGGGTAAGGGGCGACCTTGGTTGCGGCGGTGGCCCAGTACGCTGTCGACGAGGTAGTGGTGGGTGCACGGGCTCGCAGTCCTCCAGACCCGCCATCGTGCGAAACGTCTCCACGACGCCCTTGTCTTCCCAGCCGGTACGTGCGCCAAGCTCGTTAGGGGGTATGACTAGCGGAACGTCGAGGTCATTCCACGCCCAGCTCCATCGCTTGTACGCCTCCCGCCGGATCTGCGAGGGCGGCACGGCCGTACGCGCTCGCACGACCTTGGCCCCGCCTGGGGGGTACTTTTTTGACAATGGCTGCAGTGGGAAGGGTATTGGCTGATGCTCGGTAGGCGGATATCGTGTGCGCGGCGCGGCATCCCTGTCGCGGACCTGCGCAGGCCACTCGTCGACGGGGACAGGTGCGCTGAGCGTGACGTTCTTTGCGTGTCAGCAGAGCTCCCCAGCTAAACCTACCTTTATGAGGTCCCACTTCACGCGTCCCCTCTGCCCGTAACACTCCTCAATAAGACGAGCCAGCGCGTGGGGATGACATGCGGCTGCGGCGCGAATCTTGTTCAAGTCCTGGGCAGGTCAGGTCTGCGTAAAAGTTCCAACCCACATTCTTGACGCGCTTGGCGGCGCGCTGCTGGCGTAACCGCGCCATGGCCATTTTCGAGCTCTCAGCTTCGCTGTCGCTGCCCGTCGTGTCGGGTACTGGTGTATGCGCCGTCGCGAGGGTCGTGCGGAAGTGTGGCACGACAACGGCCCAGACGTGCGGATCGGGGATGTGCCGCAAGCTCTGCAGTAACACCCGGTACGTCGAACGCGCCGTCAGCGGAACAGCTCGAGAGCTTGGCGCTCGCGATGGCGCAGCCATGTCGAGCGCGCTCAGCACGCTGCGAGAGGGCATGTGCGCTGTTCTCGGTCAAAGAGTGTTGCACTACTGGCCAGCAGAGAGGTTGAAGAACCTCCACCGTTCAACATTTGCTCCTCGTCACAACAGGCACGCCTCAGTTTTGTGACGTGTCCTTTTGCGACCTGCCGGCTTATCACCGGTCCCTGTCCACAGCTTGTTTGCCATTCCAACTTCTAGGTCCATAGTCGCGCCAGCAGTAGTGTCAACGCAACAACCACACATATACCGACACGATGGCGCGCAACTCGGAAAAGGCCCAGTCGATGCTGTATCGCTTCCGCGAGCAGCAGGCGGTGGAGATGGGCCTGGCGACGCGGCGCGCGGGCGACCGGCGACCGCGCGTTGCGTCGAGCGTGTCGAGTCTGCGCGAGTGCGAGCGCTGGCGCGGCGACATCCTCAAGGAGATCAGCCGCAAGGTCTCCAAGATCCAGGACTGTGCGTTGCAAAGCGTAGTAATGCAGAGTAGGATTAGCTAACTTTGCAGCCACGCTGACCGACTACGAGGTGCGCGACCTCAACGACGACATCAACCGCCTCCTCTCGGAGAAGCGGCACTGGGAGACGCAGATCGTCTCGCTCGGCGGCGCAAACTACAAGCGCGCGCAGGTCGCCATGATCGACGACGCGGGCAAGGAAGTGCCTGGTACACGAGGATACAAGTACTTTGGCCGCGCGAAGGAGCTGCCCGGCGTCAAGGAGATGTTTGAGAAAGGGGGTGAGCTCAATCCTGCCGAAACTGAGCTGACGTTCAGCCAAAGCGGCGACGGAAGAGTCGGCGCGTAATGCCAGCTTCCAGATGTTCCGGAATCAGGGGCCCGATTATTACGGCGACACGGACGAGCAGGATCCAGCACTGGCAGGGGAGGAGGACACGGCGGCACGAGAGGGTGAGTGTTGTTGAGCTTGGCGGCGACTGTGCTGACGACGTAGACTGGGAGCAGGCGACACGCGACGCCGCCGAGTTGCTAGGTATTCCCGAGGCGGACCTGCCACCATATCCCGAGCCAGCGCCAGCAGCGGCCGTGGCCGGCAGCGGCGAGGGCGAGTCGGGGGGCAAGCGCAAGTCACCCGAACCCGAGGACGAGGCGGTAGAGGAGGACAAGGGCAAGGGCGGGAAGAAGAAGAAGGGCGGCGCGGCAGCGAGCAAGAAGGGCAAGAAGAACGCGCCACCCCCACCACCCCCAGGAGGGCCCGACCCAGCGGCCGCTGCGGCGCAGGCGGCGATCACGGCCAGCTTCATGAGCGTCTTTGACCCGGCCAGCTTGAAAGCCCCCACGCTCCCAGATACCGAGCAGATGGGGCAGATCCTCCTTGAGCGGAGGAAGGACGCCGTCCGTGAGCAGTACGGCGTCTAGTTGTAGGCACTTGCATTGTGGTCGACCTCGCACTGGCATCTATCATTGGGTTGGATGAATCGATTCAATGCTCTCGCAAGCTCACTACTAACCCTCTCGCCCTGAGTCTCCGATTCTGGCACCTTACGACCAACAAGGACGCCGAGATGATGTACAGGTCATGGGGTCGTGGGAGTCGGAGGACACATATGGTTGATATGCGGCGCCACTACACGGCCGTAGAGTCGTCGTACTATTTGTACCGTTGCGCACATAAAGATCTGCGGCCCAATGTCCGCTGGCCAACCTCAAACTCGTGTGTGGATTACAACGGCGCCCTGGTCCTTCACACCTCTTCGGCAAAGATTCTCTCCCAAGCTCCCCTTGTGCAGCACACTCCTCCGTTCAACACGCCGCTGTTAGTGCATCCTTGCATGCAGCAGCCACCAAATGTCAGGGACAGCCACGGACTGGCATAGCGCGTGCTGTCTAGCGACGAGTAACCACGTCTCCTCAGCTCTATACTATGAAAGAAGAAAGAAGCGTAAAGAGAAAAGTAGGCGGGGCGTAGCCAGAGCAGGCCCAGCGCCACGGTCTGGCGCGTCTAGAGACGGCGACCACGGCGACCACCCTTGCGACGGGTCGAGTCGGAGGGGACGGGGGTGACGTCCTCGATGCGACCGATGCGCATGCCGGCACGGGCGAGGGCACGGAGGGCGGCCTGGCCACCGGGGCCGGGCTGCTTGGTGCCGGTGCCGCCGGTGGCACGGAGCTTGACGTGGAGCGCAGTGATGCCGACCTCCTTGCACTTGGCGGCAACGTCCTGCGCGGCAAGCATGGCAGCGTACGGCGACGACTCGTCACGGTCGGCCTTGACCTTCATGCCGCCAGTGACACGCGAGATCGTCTCCTTGCCCGTAAGGTCGGTGACGTGAACGAACGTGTCGTTGAACCTGGCCGTCAGCGACTACGCGAATGGAAGGGCAAGGCGCGGGGGGCTCTACGGTACGGCGTTTGAGCAAGGGTGGAAGGTAGACGCGAGTGCAGAGGTAGTGGGACCGACACTTTCGGCCGGGTGTGTTGACGGTACAGCCGCACCCAGACTTAAGCCGTCGGCGCCAACACTTGCTCTGCGCTCGCCATTCCACCTCTCACGCCCTCCTTCACGCGCCGACCCAATTTTGCGCCCTCCCATTTCTGACACTCACGAGGCGAAGATGTGGGCAACGCCGAAGACGTTCTCGCCCTCGGCGACCTGGGGGCCGAGAGCGACAGCGGTCTCCTTGGGGGCAGCGGTCTTCTTGGGGGCCATTTTGGAGTGTTGTCGGATAGAGAAGCAAAAGTCGACCACGGACAAAACGTCTCTTGAATCGTCCCAGCGAGCACAGGACGCCAGGGTGAGGACGCCAGGCACAGTGTTGGTCGGCGTTTGGCCAAAATCGCCGTCAGCTCGCGTGGGTGTGGCACTTCCTTCCTTTTAACGGAATCAAACCCTCCATCCTCATGCCGCGGGGACCCCGGAATCGCCACCCATACCCGACGCGTGCCTGGTGCTTGTGTGGGATGCCATCACTGCGCTCGCCACCACTACCGCCTTGTTCGCCGTCTCCAGAGTCAACACCTTTGCTCGTCCTCGGCGCCACAGGATATCAGGATGGCCCCGCCAGACCGCTCCCAGTGCCCTGACGTGAGCTTTTTGACGCTCTGCGAAGCTGACACCAGCACCATGACCCATACACACTCACACTGAGCATCCTGCTCTGCACGGGGCTGGTCATCAGCTACCTTCCACAGGTACGCCCCCTCCTTGGCCACATTCGACTCTGACGATCAGCATCTGCGGATTATCCGGAAGGGGACGAGCGAGGGCCTGTCGCCTGTAAGCTATGTTATTCTGACCGTAGCTGACAGCAGTGGTTCCTGCTGCTTGGGGCGACATCGTCGGCGTCAGGCATGCTCAACCTGCTCATCCTTCAATGGCCGCTGTTCCAGTGCTGCCGCGTCGTGTCGGGCGGACAGTGTGCTGAGAGTTTGATGCGTTTTGTCCAGGTCGGCCTGCAGTGGCTTCTCTTCTCCATTGTGTGAGCGACACGGCCCTCCCAGCTTCCGCGTCGAGCGCTGGCCCATGAGTTCTCAGTACTAACTCGCAGCCTCGCGCTGTACATTGTCTACTTTCCAAAGACGCCGCACATGCGGCCGCCAGCGCTGCAGGGGCAGAACGAGCGGGAATATGGCGCGACGAGCCCGGTCCCAAGCGACGCCGAGACACCGGGGCCCGTCGCCGCAGAGGAGTATCACAAGCTCGAGGCAGAGTACGCCAAGGAGTGGCGAACGGCCAAGACGGTAGCGTGGGTCGTGGTCATCCACTTGTGAGCTGGTGCTTGTCGCAACGTAAGCTGACGCCAGGGCAACACTTACCACACTCTCGTTCATCCTGCTCACGTCGCTGCCGACGACGCGCCCGCCACAGACCCCACTCCGCCTGCTCGCGACGTTCTGCGGCCTCAGCGGCACTGCCCTCGCCGTGTGCCAGTACGCGCCCCAGATTGCCAAGACGTACAACGCCGGTGTTGTCGGCGCACTTTCTATTGGCACAATGATCATCCAGGTGCCGGGGAGTATCGTCTTCTGCGTCTCCATCATGGTCGGACAGGACACGGACTGGACGTCGTGGCTGCCATACGCCATCACGGGCCTCATGCAGGCAGCACTTCTGGTGGGTCATGATCTTTGATGTACACTAACTCTCCAGGCCATCTGTCTTCTCTGGAAGAAACGCCAGAAGTGGCTCGGCGTCGACGACTTCGGTAACCCCATGGAAGGTGCCGAGCGGCCAGGCGAACACCAGGCCCTTCTGAACGGGCGTCCCTAGACCGTTCCAGCCGGCCTTGCTCCAGAATTAGTTGTTCCCCCTTCTCCGCGTCAACAACCGCTTCGGTATTACACGTTGAATGGACATGCATGTACGTTACAGACTTTCCTTCACGGCGCCCAAAACTAGACATGATTAGGTATATGCCTTGCACCCGAGCACCGGCCAAGGGCCGAGGGTATGTAGCTGGCCCTCTTGACCGAGATGATATAACGAAATGGCGGAGGAGTGTAGACAGCCGGCGCAAAACAGGTCGGGCTAAGTGAAACAATAACAGAGGGCAGTATTAATCGAGGCGGTAGGAGTATGTGTACCGGCTGGGTGCCTCTATCCTGTACGGGCTGCCCATTCGCCGCTGGTCTGGATGAGCGACTGCACGTCCTGCGTCGCGTAATGGAGCTCGGTCGGCGTGCGTACCGTCCAGCTGCGCTGGGTACGGAGAATGACCGCCTGGGTTGGTGGTCAGTGTTTTGCTCGCTCTCCTCCGTAAAGATTCGACTCACCTGCTGAGCGGCGTAGTTGCGGTGATCCGCCTCGAACATCTCGCGGTTCTCTTCGATACCGTCAAGGAACGCGTCAATGTCCTGGGCAGTTGCTGTGAGGCCCTCAATCGCCAACATGGTGACAAGCTCGCGGCGGGAGCGTGTGCCACCGCCCGTCTGCAGTGCGGCGAGCTGCACCCGCTGCGTGTCCGCCTGACCCTCGAGGATACTCTTGGTCTGACGCATCATGGCGACCGCTCTGTCCCAGTTCTTGCGCGAGGCAACAACAACCGCACGCGTCATCATCTCGGACGCCATCACCTCCATCCTGCGACGCAGGATGCTCGGATCAGCGGGCGAGTTGATCCGCGTGCCGGGGAGAAGCACGGCGAGTGTCAGAAGCACGGGGTTGGTAAGACGTGCAACGGAGCGTCCGACAGCGGGGTCATGGAACGAACAGTCCACCTCGACGGCAGGCACTTCGTCCATCACGCCGTCATCGCCATCCATGCGGTAGTCGCCCACCTCGGACGGTGCCATCATGTCCACTGGCGACGTGTTCCTGGGGTATCGGACGCTTGGGCGGGAGCGTACACTTGCGCCGGACGTGAGCAAGCTCTCCTTCCGCGAGAGGGACATGTGGCTGCGCATGTCGTCGTCTATCGTGTTCTCGGACGTGTGGCGGGGCAGATCCGTCGCGGGAGACTCTGGGTCGTTGGGATCGACGAGCTCCAGCTCGATGAGGATCTCCCTGCGCTCGCCGTGGCGCAGCGCCTGCAGCTCAATGTCGGCGCCCTTGCCGCTGTTGGGTATGATGGCCTGGGTCGTGCCCGTGACCTTGAGCACACGGAAGTCGTTCTCGACACACGCCAGCCTCAACCGCATGTTGGTCAGGGCAACCGACATGAGCCCACCAACACATCCGGCAAGCGCATCGCGCAGGTGATACCTGCCAGGTCAGCTGCCTTCTCTTGATGCCGTCAAACTTACCATTCCTTGACAAACGTATATGTGCCACGCGTGTGGTTGGAGATTGCCCAGAGCGGCGATGGCTCGTGCGCTTTGCCATACCCGAATGAATGGACCTGCACTCTGCGGAATGTCAGCACAGACCTGGTAACGCGCACTCACTTAGCCGCGTCAAGGCGAGCAGTGACAAGCTCCATGTCGACGCGACGCGTAGTCTCCGAGAGGTCGCTGACCAGAACCACGCCAGTCAGCGGGTTTTTGGCCTTGCGACCAAGGACGACGTCTAGCGAAAGATTGACAGCCGTGACGACGTCGGGGCGCTCGTCTGGTCCAATGGCGACGCAAAACTCGTCGTCCTCGACAATACCCATACCAATGCCCTCAATAAAACTCTCCAAACGGAGACGCGAGTCGTGTTGCGTGGCGTTCAAAAGTGGCGTCTTGCGCACAACGTCGTGTGGCGTGCCACTGAGCTTGCGGCCTGCAACGTTTGCCTCCATCTCGGTCGAGATGAGACAGATCCGGTCGCGAGGGCCCATACACGCGAGGACAAACTGCAGGGCGCTTCGGATTAGACGCTGCTTGAGGGGCAAAGAACCGCCATTGCCTCCTGGCGACGTCTGAATTGAAATCGCAATCACAAGATCCAGGGGAGTGTGCTGCGGCGCAAGGGGAACCTGGTACGCAAGGTCTCCAGGACACTGTGTGGGACAATCATGAATACTTGTTTCCGGAAAGTCGAGGAAGGCCGGCGGCGTCGAGATGGGAGGGACCATTGGTGAATGAGACGACACGACCGCGGCGGGGCGGGGTCCACGGCTCGCAATCGGTAGACCAGTGAGCTTTGCAACTTTCGAAGACACCTCCTGTCCCGTGCTCTCCTCCAGAAGACGGCGGATCGTGCTCTTCCACATCTCGTGTGTTCCGCTGTCCCTGAAGTAGATGTGGAACGCGTGACGACCTTCGTCCTCTGTTTCGACGTCGAGCGAGATGACAAACTCTGGACCGGACGACGAGTCCATCACGTCGTGGACATGGTGCAGATGGACGCGGCCGCGCACCTTGAGGTACGATTTGCTTCGGCTCTTCTTGGTGTTGGGAGCTCCTCGGCCGCCAAAGAACGACCGTAGAGCGAGGGACCGCCTCTCCTCGCTAATGCAAACAAGACCCTCCTGGAAGAGATACAGCTGCAGCTCGCCCATGACGTCGCGTTTGCGGACTTTGAGAATGTCAAAGAGCTTGAGCGGGCCCATCATGTCAATCCCGGACGTCTCAAAATCCTCAACGCGGACGCGCAGCTCTCGCTCAAGCTTGGCGAACGGGGCGTTGTTGTTTGCCGAGATGAGAATGGAGTCTGGTACAGATTCTGAGGACTGTGGCGACGAAGGCAAGAGTGGCGAACTGTCGTCACTGCCGCTCGAGCCGTCGTGACGTATACGAGGAGGATAAAATGGCCGGTCGATGGCCGATGGCACGTCGACAGTAACCATTGCCACGACCGTCTGTTTGCCCTTGTCATTGCGCGGTACAGATGGGAACTCGGACTTGATAGAGATGGAGGGTACGATAACTCCGTTGGGGTTGCCTGTCGAGCGACGCTGTTCCGTAGGGGCCAGAGGGGCGGTTTCCAATGGGTCATCGCCATTGGCGTCCTCCATAAGACCGTTCGACCCAGGTACGCCGAGCGAGTTATCGTTGCCTCCCATGAGCGCAGCAAGTTCTGCTGTCAGCGATAACAGCTTCATCGACCACAGTACTCACTGCTGCGCCCTGGACCGCGGTCGGCGCTCGAGACGCGCATGTTCTGGCGGCACACGCCGCACAGGCCAATGTTGACTCTGGACCCTTCTGGAGGGACCCTACCATACACATGGGAGAAACACGCCTGATATTTGTCAGTTCATTGTCAGATGCAGGCTGGGCCCACCTCGTGCAGCGCATGCCCACACTCGGGCACAACATGCGGCTTCTCCCCGGGAAGACGGTAGGTAAACTTCAGACTCTCGTTGCAGATCGGACACTCGGGATCGTCCTGATCGTCCTCAGCCCTCACGAGCGTTACCTGGTGAGGAGGCATGTTGTTGTGCAGCTTGTACGTCTCGTAAAGGGACGGGAAGGAGCGCGAGGGCGAAAGGCCCAGCTGGGAGTGGACAGACGAGTGGTCCGGGCGATCGCTGCTCAACAACGGGGACCGCGCACGGACCGTCGCAAAGGGGTGCGACGTGCCGGGCTTTGCCTTTGGCGACCGAACGGGCGACGTCGGTGAGGAAATCGTGCTTGAACGCTGAGGTCTGGTCGCAGGCGGTTGAGGTCTGTGGGCCGAAGGGGCCGAGGAGGAGAGTGGCAAACTTTGAACACTGGCGTTGTCACGCTGCTCGTAATGGTACTCGGCAATGTACCCTTCGTTGTTGTTGTTGTTTTTGTACTCGGGATTGCCGAGGAGCTCCTCCTCAAGGACGGTGCTGACAGATGGACGGTGTTCAAACCCCCATTGCTGAGGGTACCTAGAGGTGGAGTGTGAGGTGAGAGATGACGCGTCGCTCGACGCCGACGAGATGGTGAAGTGGGATGCACGGTTTCCGCGGCGGGACTGTGGCTGGGGCACTTCCTTGCGTGGCGGCGACGGAGGGAGGTTGAATCGGGGCGACGAACCGCGAGGGCTGGAAGGCAAGGTGTACTGCGACTGCGAGTCGTCGCCACGGTCTGCAAAGGACGTGTCAGTACTTAGTGAATGGAAACCAAAGTAGTCAAGGGAACAATGGGGGGAGGAGGTGGCCAACAATGGACGCTTGGTGAGGACCCCTCCGCCACCAGCGGACCTAAACGCCAGAACAGGGACACTCACTGTGCTGGATCCGGTAGTGGGACTCCATGTACGCGTCTCCGTCAAACATATGCTGGCGCTGCTGCACCGGACTCTTGAAGGTTTGCACTTCGGCATGCATGGTGGAATACCCGCCTTTGGGCGACGAGGATCGTGAATGCTTCGGCGACAGGCGGTCGACGTGAGCTTTGACGTGTCCTTGAATCGACAGCATGGGGTCGTCCTGCAGTCGATACACTGTCGGCGCGGGACCCTGCCCGCCAATGCTACCCACACAAGGGGGGGAAACGGGATGGGGCAAAGGTGGGATGGAGGAAAGTGAAGCGAAAGGAGGGTGGTAACGTTCGTCGAGCGGGGTCGATATGACGGACCCCTGCGGTGAGGGCCCTCGGCTCGAGTCTGTCAAGTGGAAGGATGGAGAGTGCAGCGGCCCACAGTCACCGTGGGTGCCTGTGGGGCTGACTGGGGCGTAGACAAGCTTGGTGGGCGTGGTGTTACCGTCAGTGGCCGGAATGGGCGTGCCGTCGCGAGACCGAGACTGTTGCGACGTTGCAACCTGTTGTTGCTCCGTCGACGTCGCCAAAGGAGGGCTGACGGAAGTATGGGGCACTGATGTAGGAGCAAGCGTTGGTGAATGGTCTGCAACAGCGCACGGCGTGAGAGCGGCTGGAACCAAGAGGTGTTGTTCCAGAGTAATGTTGGCGTTTGTCGATGGGTCGTAGAGGGAGACGTTTGTGGCAACCGTCGGAATGGTCCCCAGGCCGAATGCTCCTGCACCCAGTTCATCCGACGAGGTCAAGCGAGTGTCATGTGAACTGCAGACTGAGCATTGGCTGCTTTCGTCTCGCACAGACCGGCCCGTGGCGCTGTCCGTGGTGGCCGTTGTGACACAGCTAAAAACGCTCGAGCGTTGGCCAGTCGCCTCTGGAGAAAGCGCTTGGCGCCGCGACCCGCTATCAACTGGAAAGGGCAGCAGCGATGGGTCCAACGACAACGCATTTAACCCGTGAGTCTCGACCCCACGCACTCGAAGGGTCGTCGACAGGGTCCCAGTTTCGCTGAGCGTTCTCTGTCGACGGGGAGGGACAGGGCCGCTCGGACTCCGGCCGACAGCTGTGGGAACGGCGGGAAATGTGGCCGTGTTGTCTGGAGACTGCGAGTTGCTGCGCTTGTGATGGTGGTTGTGTGTTCCGCGGTGTTCGTGGGCGGCGGGCTCACTCGGATAGTGGCCTCCTGGAGTCGAGGCGCTTCGTCCGTTTTGCCAATGCATAATGGACAACGGCCGTGGCACAAGCCGAGGCGAGAGGTCGGTGCTGCCGAAGGTGGGGGTGGGAATTGGGCTGACAGTCGACGAAGACGAGGGAGGACCCAACGAAAGAAATGAGGGCCCTGCGGAATGACAAAGGCTTGGTGGGCGCTGGCAGTGAATGTGGCCGGTGTGGTGGTGGTGGTCGTGCACAGACCGGGTGCCGCCGACCAATGTTGGCGAGGCAGTGCTGCGAGTCTCGCCACTCACCTGCGCCCTGGGGCTCAGGCCACCAGTGCCGTGTGACGCACTGACATACTTGACAGCGATCTGGGCGTCGTCGCCGTGCTGCCAACTTCCTGCACTCTTCAAGGACGAGGCGCTGTATCGGTGAGGATCGATCGTCCCGCCGAACGACAACGATCGCCGCCGCAGAGTCGAGAGCGACGACAGCGACAGTCGCCGACGATGCCTCTCCGAATCGCCAAACAGCTCGCCGTCGAACGAGTCACAGGGCCTGTGGTGGGGCGCCATCTGCGCAAAGCTGTTCGTGTGGCTTAACACTAGCGATACTTCCAGACGCTTCGTGCCCAAACCTTGGTTTGGCGAGTGGTGACAGCGATGACGCCTACTGTGTGGATTGCAGGAGGGGGGATAGAAATGACAGGACAAGGTGGGGGCGTTGGGGCGCTGGCCATGGTCAACGTCGCCACTATGAGTGAGCGGCCACGACGCAGTCCGCCTGTGAGCGTTGCTTGCGAACAAGAAGGGCGGCGATTCATTATCGCATTCAGTGGGCCTCTGTTGAACATTGTGGCGCTTGTTCTCTGCAGTACTGGGGGATTTATCACCCAGATTGCAGGGTAATCGACTGTGCACGGACCGCCTGGCGTCGGGTGGGTGGGGTGCGGAGGCATCTGCACGGGCCACTTGGCCATCGTCCGTCTGCGGACTGTGGCTCGCGGCGTCCAAGATGGGCAAGGGCGTTTGGGGTCTCGAGGGCGTGGGAGAACGCGGCCAGTTGCATACGCACGACGTCAATGGAGGCTCGTGACAATAAGTTTGGACACCACGGTGAGGCAACTCGTCCCCCGAACCTGAACAAAGGTGCAGCGCAGTGGTGCTTTGCGTGAACACTGCACAATTGCGACATTGGACTTACAACAAATCGGTCTGGTTTGAGGCCAACGGGTGGTCATGCGTCACATCCGATGCGGGTGATAAGGGACTGATCGGGCTGAGCGGCAAGTCGATACCGTCCTCATCGGACATGTCTTGCTGCCTGGGTAGCTGCACACATTCGGCCGAAAAGCTTGCTACGTCGTGCTGTGTGCTGCCAATGTCCTCGGGAACGTCGGGGAGCTGCTCATGCCAGCATTCGTGCCAAAAGACAGTCCCCTCTTCTCGGACGCGCAACGGCCGCACTCGTGGCATTAGAATCGGAAACTCGGCTGCCGCTTCCGCGGCGTCGGCGAGCATTCCGTTCTGAGACAGTCGGTGTACTCGGGGGATGTGATGCGCTTTGGATCAGGTCTGCTGGAGTGTAAGATTGTTCAGTAGTCTTGAGAGTATCAGGTGATGTCGGCGTTCGATGGGTTAGTGCAGCCGCGCTGGCGGGTCAGAAGGAAAAAAAAAAGCAACCGCCGGCGCCTCTGCCGAAGCTCGGACGCAAGCACAGGGCGGGCGCCACAGAACAGAGGGTGCTGTCCGCCGCGACAGAAAGGTGCGCACTTTGGGTGGCGAGGAGACTGTGGAATGGTGTGGAAAGCATGGGAGACGGGGCACACACCGACGCCCGCCTCGGCATGGCGTTGTGTCCATTACTTTTGGCGTGCACCCACGCACAGTCCTTTGGTATGTGGGACAGGCGTCTGCCTACACGCTTCCAGTGTGGCTCAGGCATGTCCGTGACCGTGCGTTGCGATCATGGTTGCAGCGGTCACGTCCTGGACAATAGAGATGGCGATGGTGCCGTGCGTCCAGCTCGCTGCATTTGCTGCACAACCCGCCGTGGTGGCGTCGAGTTCTGGCTGGGGCCGGGCCCGGATATGCTTCTGGATCTGCGCACCGACAGAAGCTTGTCCTATGAGTAGTCCTCGTGACTGGTGGGATTCCCATGGCCAGACGAACAGCAGCAGGTGTGGACGTATGTGGGCGTGGTGCGAGTTGCAGAAGCGAGAGTGCTTGACCGGCGGAATCGAGGATGTTTACCTTGGCGGATTGTGGTTACAGCTGTGAATATAATGCCATTAGGGTAGGGCTTGGGGTTTACTAATCCTCGGTGGCATATTCTCCGTATTATACCCCTTGACAGACATGGATGCTCGCGATGCATCGCAATGCACAAAGGTGACAAGAGCGCCCATTAAGCGAAAGGCAAGCAGACCGCATGTCTCTTTAAGTCAGGCGACTCGAGTGCAGGGCGGGTGAGCGAGTTGAGGGACGGGACGGTGCTGAGGCGACTTCTGCAGCCACATCGCACCGCCCGTGTGGACAAGGGCGTGACGCGAACGCCGGCGTGAGCTTATATGTACACACTCGTGTGGCGACATGGTGCCAGCGTCTCGCGCAGTGTATGCTAAAGTGCTAAGCGCCACCACACATGCGCCACTCTTAAAATGAACGAATGTAGTGAAATGTGGCACAACATCGTCAATGGTCCTCTTTGACCACTAATGCCCATGTCGACTGTCAGCCCGCAAGCGTCCTTGAAGTAGCAAGGGTAATTGAAAACCATGAGTTTTGTTTTGGACAGGAGTACTGTATGCATGCAGCCAGGCTGTAACGCCAACGCCGACCCCCATCTACGGTACAGATGGCCTCGGCGCCAATGATTCCGCACGGCACGACCCGCCCTGCAGCACTCGCGCGCACGCTGGGTACGTCCACAGATTTCTGCTCACGCCAAGCGGATTATGGTAGCCGTGTCCGGTAAACTGAGCTTTGGAGCTGTCGCACTCGAATGGGGGCCGCGGACGCCTGCTTTCCTTGCAGGTCTTGTCAGCAGCTGGCCTCTCGCCTGGGATGTGTCGGTGCGGTTCCGGGGGGCATTCCGCATTTACTGTAGACACGCGCCTCTACTGTAGACTCTCTTTCATGTCGCCACTTTCCTGTCTTCTCTAGCCTGCGCAAGTGATTCTGTTGCTCGCCACGAGTTCCCTCCCCCAGCCCTTTCCTTTACCATTTATTAAAGGGATGTGAGTTTCGGCGCCGACCTTGGAGAATTAGAGTCGACATTTCTGTACTTACTGTACGCTTTCACCGCACAGTCTCCTTGGCCCCGGGGGATCTGATTCAGAGGCTCGGCAGTGTAACGCAAGACGGGCGGGCAAGGTTGTTTGGAAGGAGTCAGTCGGTATTGGGGCTGAGCACGCTCAGCCGAACCCCCCTCATCACACATCCGTATCAAGCTCGGTCCACCTATTCCTTCGCCCAGCAATCAGGCAACTCCGTCCTGCTCGCGCATGTTCCGATGTGTCACGGCTGGAAGAAACGTCCTGCACGCTGGAACGGATCAATGTTGGAACAAAGCAGTGTCCATGCATTGTGGCCCAAGGGGCTGACGCCACAACGTGCGCGTGTGTGGTACACTGTGTACTGCTTGGCGGTGAGCATCGAGTGTCAATACGACGTGGTTGGACGATTCCTCCGCCACTCCCTTCGCGCCCATTGGCCTTGGCCACTGCCCAGACCCCTATCACACCCCCCACTAGACGACTGTTTCAATTGCATTGCATTTTCCTTTCCTGCAGAGAGTGCAGCTACTGACGTCTCGCTAAGCCGGCAGTGCACGTGTGCCTGTCGGAAGAGGATTACTTGGAGGAGTCCTCCATGAGCTTGGCGGCCTTGTCCTTGACGTCCTGGATGTTGCCGACCATGTAGAAGGCGTTCTCGGGGAGGTCGTCTGTATACGTCAGTGGATACTCTTCGTGTGGCACAGGGCCAAGACGTAGCAACTACTCACCGTGCTTGCCCTCGAGGATCTCCTCGAAAGCGTCAATGGTCTCCTTGAGGGGAACAAGACGGCCCTCGAAGCCAGTGAAGACCTGGGCGACGGCGAAGGGCTGGCTCATAAACCGCTGGACTGGTCATGTTAGCTTCTGGTGTAGCGTTGCTTGGGAGCTTGGGTGCCACAATGCACGGAAGTATTTTTGGGTGGAGGGAAGGGGAGACGGAAGTATAATTTCGGGGAAACTGGTTACTCACTCTTACGGGCACGCTCGACGGTGAGCTTGTCGGCCTCCGACAGCTCGTCCATACCAAGAATGGCAATGATGTCCTGGAGCGACTTGTAGGCCTGGAGGATCTGCTGGGTGCGGGTGGCGATGTTGTAGTGACGGTCACCGACGATACGGGGGTCGAGCATACGCGACTTGGAGTCGAGGGGGTCGACGGCGGGGTAGATACCGAGCTCGGCAATACCACGGGACAGCACAGTGGTGGCGTCAAGGTGGGCGAAGGTGGTAGCGGGGGCAGGGTCCGTAAGGTCATCGGCCGGGACGTAGACGGCCTGGACCGAGGTAATGGAACCCTTCTTGGTGGTGGTGATACGCTCCTGCATACCACCCATGTCGGTAGCGAGGGTGGGCTGGTAACCGACGGCCGAGGGGATACGACCGAGAAGGGCAGACACCTCGGAACCGGCCTGGGTGAAACGGAAAATGTTGTCGATGAAGAGAAGCACGTCCTGGCCCTCGTCGTCACGGAAGTACTCGGCGATGGTGAGGCCGGTAAGGGCGACACGGGCACGGGCTCCGGGGGGCTCGTTCATCTGACCGAAGACGAGAGCGACCTTGGAGTCACCGTCGAGGTTGATGACACCAGTCTCACGCATCTCGTGGTACAGGTCGTTACCCTCACGGGTACGCTCACCGACACCAGTGAAGACCGAGTAACCACCGTGGGCCTTGGCAATGTTGTTGATGAGCTCCTGGATAAGGACGGTCTTGCCGACACCGGCACCGCCGAAGAGACCAATCTTACCACCACGGGCGTAGGGGGCGAGGAGGTCGACGACCTTGATACCGGTCTCGAGAATCTCACCCTCAGTCGACTGCTCGACGAAACCGGGGGCGTCGGCGTGGATGGGGCGGGTGGTGACACCCTTGATCTCGCCACGCTGGTCAATGGGCTGGCCGATGACGTTCATGATACGGCTAAAAAAGGCATTAGCAAAGACACACACTAACTGCGGCAATCGGCGTATTGGAGAGAGTGTTGGCTGGATGGCCAGGCACGCACGCCCCTTACACGCATTTTAAAACTCACCCAAGGGTCTGGGGACCGACCGGGATGGTGATGGGGGCACCAGTGTCGACGACCTTCTGGCCACGAACGAGACCCTCGGTACCGTCCATGGCAATGCAACGGACAGTGTTCTCACCGAGGTGCTGGGCGACCTCGAGGACGAGGCGGCCGCCCTCGGGCTTGGTCTGGCCCTCAGCGAACTGGACATCCAGGGCGTTGAGAATGGCCGGGAGCTCCTCAGTGTCGAAGTGAACGTCGACGACGGCACCAATGACGGTCTTGATGGTACCAGTCTGGGCGGCAGCGGGGGTCGCGTAGGTGCGGGCGGCCTTGACTGTAGATGGGTTAGTGACACGTTTCTTTTCTCCATCTCCGGTGGGTGTGTCTCCACCTCCGAAAACCCCCGTTAAAAGCCCAACTTCGGCGCGCCTGTGTCGGTTTTTTTCAAACACGACAGTGTCCGCAACAGCAACAAGCAGAGGTTCCATGACACAATCTGGCGCGCGCGCAGAGGAAGGGGTAGAGGAAGGTGTCGATGGCCGGAGTGGATCCCGGGGTAGAAGCAAGTCAACTCACCCTCCTTGTTGAAGACCTGGGGACGGGCCTGGGCGTGGAAGGCCGGGACGGTGGTGGCCGCCTTGGCAGCGGTGTTGAAGAACGCCGCGTGAGCGCGGGCGTTCTTGAGCGTCTGGCCGCCACGACGCGAGAGGCGAGGAACGGTGCGCGAGAGCATCTTTTTGGAGGGGGGGAGAGAGGTGAAGGGTGGTGTAGAGGATGAAGGAGATGAAAGAGAGGAGCGATGTCGTTCTCCTTGGGGCGGAGGGGAGGGGGCAGGGGGGAGCGGAAGGTGGGTGCCGGGGCGTGGTTGGATGGGTGTGGGTGGGGGGTGAGTGTGTGGGCGGGCGCAGTAGGGGGAGAGGGAAGGTGCAGGCAGGCAGAAGGAGCCACGACCACCCAATCCACCCAGTCTAAGCCGAGATGCTCCGTGAGCCCGATGAGAGTACCCTTAGTCCCAACCACCTTCCCTCCCCTCTCCAGCCAGTGAGCTGCTTGCCTGCAGCCTGCCACCCCGATGGACCGGAGAATACTCCTCCAACGGCATTATTTCTCACTCGGCCGTGTGGCACTTTGTATAACACCACCGTGGGCCACTCTCACTCTCTCATTGGCTCGCACTTGCTCAGACTGTGCTACTCTGGCGCGTCCAACAGAGCTGCATAAGTCTCAGGAAAAGCCACGCGAGTGAGTTCAGGGACCAACCCACCAAAGTCCACTTCCACTTGAACATTTCGGTCCGCCTTGCGACCAAAAGTCAAGTGCGAGCTCGATCGTCTCGCTCGACGCCGTCCAACGTCACTACCAACACGCCGCCGACACCATGAACATTGCGAGGAGGCTCTTCTCGTCGTCTTCGCGCCTCGCGTCCACCGCGACGTCCTCGTCGTCGTCGTCTGTCCCCGCTGCCAACTTTATCCACGCAGAGTACCTGCCCCCAGTCATCTTCCGGCACATTGAGCGTGCGCTCGCGCAGCGCCCCGAGGCGCAGCTCGGCGGCGAGGTCAAGGTGCAAAACCCCTTCGTCGACTACTGGAAGCGGGTCTATGCCAAGTGAGTAGGCTAGCACTGGTGGTGGTGCAGCCAGCTGAAGCTGCGTCTGCGGCTTCGTCGCTACACCGTTCCCGAACATACTGTGACTTGCACTTACACTTAGTGACAAGAAGCAGTGGCGCTGGTACGGTGCCGGTATTTCGCGCCGCCGACAAAAGCAGTTGCTTGAGGCGTACCCCGGCGAGATGCTGCCGCCGTCGCAGGTGAACCCGGTCGAGGCGCCACGGCCGATCCAGTGGGTCGACGGGACAATGGTATCGTGGACGGGCAAGTGGAAGCCACGGCCCGAGCAGAGCCTGTATGCGTCGCGCCGCCTTCAGCCCAACGGCACGTACTTCAAGGGCCACAAGGCGGAGCGCGACGCCCCGGCGCGCCAGAAGGACCGCGAGGAACGCATGGCCGGCATGGAGAAGCGTGTTGCCGACTGGCGCAAGGTGAGCACACCGCAGTCTTGCTGCAGCTGACATTTTAGAATAAGAGGGAGACAAAGGTCCAGGGGCGCAGCTCGTTGCCGTTCTAGCATTGTACTCATGCATTGACATCATTCACACAAGCTATCGTATCTTAACTGACGAGTGTGGCTGGTGCGAATGCCGGGGGGCCTCGGGGAGGTTATGGGTGTTGACAGCCTCCTTCGGTCATCTTGCGCTGTGACGGCGGCTACCGCTTGCTGAGAGCTTGGAGGTGGACCTATTCGTGGCAGGTGGAGATCTGGAAGAATCTGTGTTCTCGACAACCGCACTTCTTTGCTCACACGCTCGGCGGCGCATACACTCGCAGCTGTCAGCGCCAGCTCGCGGCATTGAGGCTGTCGTCAACTGCCACACTTCCCTTTTGACGACCTGTCGCACCTCAACCGAGTATGCTATCCACTCTGGCCACAACCAGTGCTTACCGACATGCATTCCGTTCAATACACACTTCATAACTCTAGCTCTGCATGCATCATGCATTCACCATCTGCGACTGTAGCAATACTGGGGGCCCACCGCCAACCAGTGCCTCACCCATTTGGCCGAAACTCCGGGGTGGATGTTGGGTGGATAGTCACGTGACTCCACCGAGCTCGGCAGTACGGTTCTCCTGTCTGCTCCGAGGCAAAGGCTGCCCGCCAACCACAGGCGGGGGAATGACATCCACAGCCTGGCTGGGTACGCTCTGGGTACGCTGGGTGCGCCTCGGTGCCCGCCAACTCGTCGGCCTCGCTCGTCGTTCACAGTCTTTGCCTCCATATCCACACCACACCCAAATCACTACTCATCATGGTGCTCGTCGGTGGCCCTCTCGGCATCTCGTGAGTCTCCCCCGGCGCAGAGGTACATAGCGTGTGCATGCTGACACTTGTCTCTCCCCGTCGTCGTCGTCGTCGGTCCCATCGCGCCTACTCCAACTTTCTTCCGAACCCGATGCGCGATACCCCATGCCGCACCACCTCGCCTCGCCTCGACTCTTCTTGCGCGCGCGCTCTCTCCCTCCACGCCCTACGCCTACCCCCTCGTCGCACCTACCGCACCGCCGTGTCGTAACCCCTCCCTCTCCCGGTGACCCGCGCGCCCACTCCACCCCGGCTTCTCCTACACAGCCTTGCCTCGTGCATCAAGAACTACTCGGCGGGCCTGTACAACTCGCTCCGCCCCCTCGCCAACGTCTACGCGCGTGCCGCCGGACACCGCAAGGTCGGCCTCCGCTACGATGACCTGATTATCGAGGAGCGCGACGACGTCGCCAAGGTGCGTTGGCGAGTGTGGGGGATGAGACGGCAGCGGCGTCGAAACAGATGTTGTCGTGAGCGCGAGCGCGAGCGCGATGCCGCATGGCGAGGCTTTTGCGCGTGATTGTTCTTGCCAAGTGTGCAGCGCGAGCATTGACGCTGCCGTCCACGTCGCTATCGCCACGATGCTGCGCCGCCCCGTATCCCCCGTCCTCTTCATCTCTAGCCGCTCTCTCTTGACTAACCCCCAGGCCATTAGCCGCCTGCCCAAGGACGTGGGCTACGACCGCGTGTACCGCTTCCGCATCGCGTTCCAGCAGGACCTCATGCGCCGCCAACTGCCCAAGGAGGAGTGGATCAAGGAGGAGGACGACATCCGCTACCTCACCCCTTACATCCAGGAGGTCGTCAAGGAGGACAGCGAGCGCGCCGACTGGGACTCGGTCGAGGTCGTCCGCAAGGCCAACTAAGCTAAAACAGCCTACTAGAGACTACCATGCAACAAAAATGAACAGCCCGGGTGTGTCGTGAGGTGCCGTGGAGACGGAGATACGATCTCGACGTGTGCTCCACGATGTGGTTCATGTGCAGAGTAGCATCTAATACATGGGGTAGTATGTGTGCACGGTAGGTGACAACCAAGCCTACACCTCGTCGCCGCCGCGTTGTTGCTCCAGCGACACTTTGTTTGGCGGCTCGGCACCGTAGTATATCCGCTGGCAGAGGACTGCGACGTCCCAGCAGATGGTCATGATTCCCGTGACCTTGAACTGGAGCGGATTGTGGCGGAGGAAGTAGTATCCTGTCTTGAACGAGTCGCCGAACAGCCACCCCGCAAGGGTACTAGACCGGAAGCCATAGCAGCTCTTGCGACGGTAGTTTGAGATAAACTGGGGGATTGGCAGGGTTGATTCTGTCCTCAGCAAAGTTAGGTACGCGGAAAACTCACCGATTGTGAGAGCGATAAAGCCCAGCCTGTGGTCAGAACCGCGCCAGCACCGCAACTCACGCAGCAATGTACCTGCCGTCAGCTCCCTCCCGTCTCCGTTGCTAACCATTCAAACCGCCCGAGAGCAAACTGGAGTATTGTAAGAGCGACAATCAGGCCGGCGAGGAACTCGAGGTATGTCCCAAGCCTGTCCCACTGCCAGAACCTGAACGGCCGCTGGGCGCCGCTCGCCCGCGGTCCTTCTTCAAGCAAGGCGTCCTCGTCGCCCGCCTCGTCGTCCATGTCCCCGACGGCTGTCGCCGGCCCGCCACGCGGTTTGTAGTACAAGCATATCCAGAGCAGGACCAGCTGCGATATTATCAGAAGGAGAGACTGTACCAGCAGTGCTGTTGTCAGCGACGCCCTCCTCACAGCGTACGGGTCTCAAAGCGCTCCCCAAACCAGAAGTACACGCGGACAATGTTGGCGATTATCACCACGCCGCAGACATCTGCCGTCAGCCCGCGCCGGGAAGCAAACCATACCCTTGGAAAACCCGGACGAGTCCCTTCTGTCAGCACCGGTACGGCCTTACACCCACCGTTTACGGATAATACTGATGGCCTGCCGTCAGCCACGCCGTCATAGTGCTCCTACCTGGTCGACGTAGACGAGCGGCGGGCTAGAATAAGCGCAGCTCGACGGAGCACGGAAACATACCCTACGGCCATGCCTATAGACGACAGCGTGCCAATGATGCCCATGCTGCCTGCTTGTCTGTGGGAAGTTGTGATGAATCGCAGGAGCTATAGCGACGATGATTGTTGTCGATGACCAGTGCGGCCAACATTGGTGGCAAGGCCGGGACCCCACAGTGACTCACACGTGCGGCTATTTCCGCCATCCGCCCATCGCCGGCCTTCCGTCACTCCAAGAGATGACCACACGATCAACTTGCGACCTGGTACTACACTCTCCGCCGTTATCATGGCCTCTCGCGTGCCCCCCTCGACAAAGCCCACGCCCGACGCGTACAAGCCGCCGCCGCCGCCGCCAGAGCTCTACGAACCAGACGACTACCGCGATGCCTTTGCCCTCCACAAGGACCACCGCACAGTGTCCAAGGTGAGTGCGGTGGAGTACGGTTGCGCCGCTTGCAATGGCAGCGAGTCGCCCCACTTGGGCTTCCTTTCCCGTTCTCCGGTGCCGGGCTCATGCCAGTTTTCCGACCCGTGCGACAGGGCATCGAAAGCCACACTTAAGTGTCTCGAACTGACGCGGTACAACCGCGGCGAGTGCTACGAGTACTTCAAGGCGTACAGGGAATGTGAGTGCTTCCGACACTGTGTGTGGAGCTGACAACAGGCAAGAAGCGTTGGGTGCGTCACGAGACGAAGGGGAGTGTGGTGCTAACGACAGTTGGAGAAGAAGAAGACGGACACGCGGCCGGGATAGCTGCGCGAGCACGGGCTGGGCGGCGCCATGCCGCTGAACCCGGCTGTCTAGGTGCGCGGTATTGGCAGACTACACGGAGGAGTGAGGCGTCGCGAGTCTGCAGAACACAACTCACAGCATGAAACATATCATCTTGCGGCGCGGTGCTACGAACATTGGGAGGTCGTGCCTCGTTGCAGTTGGTTTGGGCTGCGCACAATTAGACGTGGACCGCAGAGCTGGGGCACAGTGTTCAGTCCAGATGTCGCGGGGCAGGACTATGAACGAGAGATGCTAGCTGAACGCTGCTACTGCATCTCACAGAGCAAGTACGTGTTACAGAGGTTGGGCAATGTGGCATGCCGACACAACGTTTCGTAGCACCTGGGCTACGCCTGGTGCAATCCGTGCGCACCTGGGGCCACGCCCTGCGGTACACCACCAAATCACTCGTACAACAGTCCATGGCGTCAGGTCTACAGGTCAAATAAAGGCAGTGGGCTAATCGAGCTTCTCGAGATAGTCGAGGCGGTCAAGGACAACCTGTTTGCTTGTCTCCTCAATCTCGCCCGCGAGGAACACCTCGTCTAGAATAGCATAGACCTAAACGTCAGCTGTGTCGGCGCTGTAACTCACCTTGTAGAAGGAGAAGACGAGGTCAAGCTCGCATACGTTCTGGAAGAATGCATCTGGCGTTAGTACTATCGCAGAAGGGATTGCATATGAGCACCCAACGGGCTGACGGTTGCACAAACAAAAACAATGTGCAGTTCCGCTTGCCACACATCACTCACCGAGCACCTCGACGAACAGGTGGATCGCCTCGAGGTACGCCAGCTCGTTGTCGTTCGAGTCGACGCAGACGCAGAAGAAGAGACCCGCGTAGCGGCGGTACACAATCTTGTCGTTGCGGAACTGCCATCAGCCATGTCCTCCACGGCCCGACCCACCTCGACAAAGTTGGACTGGTACTTCTGGTCGCGCGGCGCGATTAAACGGTGCACCTCGCCGCGTAGCCGGACCTGTGTGTCAACGCAGCCCACGGCGGCATACCACACACCTTCTCGTCGTCCTCATATGGCGCGTACCATTTTGACAGCCGCGTTTTGCCCTGGCGGTTCTGTCGTCAGCTACCTGGAATTCGCTTCAGCTTACCTGGACAAGAATAAACTTGATCATCGTCGCGTTGGGAAGAACGGGATGGGTGTGATGGAAAGGATGAGGAGGTCGCGCGCGGACTCTGCTCCAAGGCTTGTAACTTTCCTATACCCTCTACCGACGTCCGTCAGTTGACGTGTAGGGCGGCAGATGGAAACGTGCGGATGAGACGGGATAAGTGTATAAGTGCGTTGCGAAGAGCCATGAACGACGTTTCAGGACGCATTGGTGACGACGGCGGAGACCGTCGGATATACATATCCCGCACGCAACCGCGTGGTGTGCCTGGTTTCGTTCGTCGACAAGGCGTCCGCCACTGGAACGAAAGCTTAATGTCTCTTGCCGCCGCTCGCGTTGTCACACTACCCATCTCACCATGTCTGGCCAGTACGACGCATTAGACACGGAGGAGATCCGGATGTCGCAGACGGGCTCGCGGAGCCTGTCGCGGCGTACGAGTGGCGGGAACGACACGGGCGCGATCGCGCTCCGGTCCCCGCCACCGCGCGTCGACGCGGACCTGTCTGCGCGCGCGAGCCTTGATTCCGCAGGCACAGAGAGCGACATTGTCTACCACGACCAGCTGGACCAGGACCCCTTTCAGGAAAAGGACAGCGAGGCGCAGCGCTTTCACCAGCGATACGACGACGACGACGAGCAGGGATATGTCGTCGAGCCATCACGCGTGAATGATGGATCGAGGTGCAACGCTGACGCCAGCTCCGGCCGCGCAGAAAGTCGAGGAAAATCCTGGCGTTCCTGGTGCTAGTTGTCACGGCTGCCGGCGCCGTCGGTGTCCTCGCGGCCTGGTGGTACTCGGCGCCATCGTACGCCCTTAAAGGCGGTCATCGGCATATCACTTTGGACCATGTGTTTAACGGCACATTCAGTCCACGCTGGTCGCATCACGACTGGGTAAAGGAGGGTGAGTGCCGGGGGAAGCATGCATGGCTGACTCTTAGCCGAGGACGGGACTTTCTCCATGGTCGACGACCAGGCTAACATTCTTCTGGCAACCGCCAGCGATCCTAACAACACGCGCGTCCTCGTCAAGGCGAGCGACGTCAAAGACCCAAGGACCGGGAACGAGCTTTGGTGGCGGTCGTGGAAGCTGTCGGCGGACATGAAGTACGTCCTGTTCGGCACGGACAGCAAGAAGCAGTGGCGGCACTCGTCGCACAGCAATTTCTTCGTGCACCGCCTGTCGGACCACCAGACGTTTGCGTTGCACGAGCCGTCGTATCCGCCCAGCGTGGCGTACGCCGAGTGGTCACCAGTGTCACACGCGATTGCATACGTCGCCAACAACGACCTGTACGTCATCTCGGCGGACGGGCTGGACGCGGCCAAGCCCGAGCCCGTGCGCGTGACCAACGACGGGAGCGCGGTCGTGTTCAACGGCGTCCCAGACTGGGTGTATGAGGAAGAAGTGTTCTCGACCGACTTTGCCCTGTGGTGGGCGCCCGACGCCCACGCCATTGCGTATCTCCGCAGCAACGAGACCGACGTTCAGGTGTACTCGTACCCCGTGTACAACCCGGGGGAAAATGCCAAGGAACCGCATCCGTACACCAAAGATGTCGACATGAGGTACCCCAAGCCGGGCACACCACTGCCCCTTGTTTCGGTACACACCTTCTCGCTCGACAAGTACTTTGCCCCAGTGCAGGTTGGCAAGGTGACGGTCGAGGACGCCAAGGAAACGCTGCACTGGCCCGGCCAGTTGCCCGAGGGCGAGGGCATCATTGTGGAAGTCGCGTGGGTCGCCGACGACGCCCTCCTCGTCAAGGAGATTGACCGCCCCGCACGTAACGGGAAAGTAATCGCTTTCCAGAAGGGCAACCCGGAGGGCAAAGCTGTGCGCAAACTCGGCAAGGACGGTGAAGAGGGCGACGACGGATGGATTGACCACGGCCAGAACGTCCTGCCCATTAAGGAGACGGACGGCACCGTGTCTGGCTACCTCGACATTGTGCCCAAGGACGGGTACGACCATGTCGCGTTCTTCACATCCGTCGACGCGAGCGAGCCCATCTGGCTCACTGAGGGCGAGTGGGAGGTGACAGCTATTGCTGGTCTCAACCAGGCTGAAGGTATCGTCTACTTTACCGCTGCAAAGCCGTCCATCGACCGCCACGTCTACTCGGTCAAGCTGCCGAACCGCGAGACCCTGAACGGGTTCGAGCCCGAGATGCACGCTCTGACGGACACGTCGCAACCAGGTTACTACAGCACGTCGTTCTCGCCGCAGGGCGGGTTTTACTCGCTCAAGTATGAGGGTCCGCTTGTCCCGTGGCAGCGCCTGATTGAAGTTGGCGAAGGCGGGCTGGACGTCGTGCTGCAGGACAACCACCAGCTGAACGAGACACTGGCCAAGTTTTACCGTCCGATCGAGACACGCTCAACGCTGCAGTCGGGCGACTACGAGCTCAACATGCTTGAGATTCTCCCGCCGAACATTGACACGTCTGGCCGCAAGAAGTACCCACTCCTCATCCACGTCTACGGCGGGCCGTACAGCCAACAGGTGTCGAACCAGTTCAAGCGCGACTGGCACGCATACCTCGCGTGCGAGGAGAAATACGTCGTGGTCAAGGTTGACGGGCGCGGAACGGGCTTTAAAGGACGCCAGCTGCGTAACCCCATCGTCGACGACATTGGGCACTGGGAGGTGGAAGACCAGATAGCGCTCGCCCGCGAGGTCGTGAAACGCAAGTACATTGACCGCAACCGTGTGGGGATCTGGGGGTGGAGTTATGGCGGGTACATGACGCTCAAGACGCTCGAAGCCAACCCGGGCCTGTTCACGCTCGGCATGGCCGTCGCGCCTGTAAGCGACTGGCTGTACTACGACGCCATCTACACCGAGCGGTACATGGACACGCCGCAGGCAAACCCCGAGGGGTACAAGCACGCGGCGGTGAACAATGTCACGAATTTCCAGGGCGTC
The DNA here is from genome assembly GCA_002335565.1 of Cutaneotrichosporon arboriforme. Lineage (NCBI taxonomy): Eukaryota > Fungi > Basidiomycota > Tremellomycetes > Trichosporonales > Trichosporonaceae > Cutaneotrichosporon > Cutaneotrichosporon arboriforme. The sequence continues at coordinate 640,477 of BEDW01000007.1, read as the reverse complement.
GACCTCGCCATCGCCCACGGCTCGGGCGACGACAATGTCCATTTCGCAAACACGGCCCACCTCGTCGACGAGCTTACGCAGGCCGAAGTCCGTGGCTGGCAAATGCGCATGTTCACCGACTCGTAAGAAATGTCATTGAACATCATCACGCTGACGCCAGTGACCACTCGATATATACCCGCGGCGCTAACCGTGAGCTCTACGAGTGGCTCCTCGCCTTCCTCCGCGACAAGTGGGGCAAGGGCGGCAAGGCGCGGCACTAGGCGTAGATAAGAGTGTTAGATTCTTTATAGGTTAGAGGGCTGCATATTTTTCTTTCCTCTCCGGGTGGTCAAGCTGTCCTAGGCGTGCACTGGCCCAGACAGATTGCTTGCGCTGCGTCTTGCCACTCCGCTGGAACGAGAAGCTATCCCAATTGCATTGGACAATGGACGCGTTGCGCAGGCACCAAGGGCAGTATCGCTTTGTGTGGCGCGGGTATGCCAAAAGTCACAGCGGTTCTGCAGCCGCGAGAAGGTCAACGCAGCGCCGCCCCCAAGTGCGCTGTGAAGTGGTGCTGGAGCGAGGTGTCTGGCGCAGAAACCGAACATGAGCCGGGGGCCACGCCGCTTGGCTCTCTAGCCATCATATTCCTCGATCCGACTGCCGTCTACCCCACAGTATACTGTACTGTACTTGTACGTAAATCCATCGCGGTGATCCGAGGCTGCACACCCTCGGCAAACTGAAATTGACCGGCACTCGGTGACGTGCTCGGTGACGTGCCGGCACTGAGCGAGCGAGTGAGCGAGCGAGGGTCACAATTTTGCGCAGGTAGGCGCTGCGCGCGCGGAATACATCTACATTGGTATGGGCAGATACAGTATGCTACAAGCGACGTGGCGCGGTCGTGATGGGGTCGTGAAGGCGTTATGCGCGTGGTCTAGAAGGGGACGCCGAAGCGGGGGCGCGCGGACGCGGTGCGCGGGCGCGTGGGACGCGACGACGGAGCGTACTCGGCTGGTTCGCGCGTATGGTAGTGATACGAAGTGGGCGCTGTCGCGACGGGAGAGGAGGGCGTGGCTGCGGCGGCGGCGGCGAGGGCCGGCGCGCTGGGACTCTTGACCATCGCAAAGGGATGGCGCATGAGTTGCAGACCCGGGTGCTCGAACGGGTTATCGTAGTCGTCTGGCGTGCGTGGGCCGAGCTCGCTCGCAAACGAGCTGGCGCTGTGTCCGCCCTCGAGCGAGTGGTCCGACTCGGATCCGCGGCGGTACACTGGCGCCGGGGCCGGGGGTGGAATGTGGCTGTCGCGCGAGAGCGAGCGGGGCGGGCGGGGCGGGCGCGGCCCACGGGGGTGCGCGCCCGGCATTTTCGACATGCGCGGGCCCTGCGCGATCGGCATGGGAAACGCGATGGGCGCGGGCATCGGTAGTGGTGGGAGAGGCTCGTGGAGCGCGCGGTCTGCCACGGCGGGCGAGACAAGGGTGTTGTTTAGCTCCTCGACGTTTTCCTCCATCGTGGCGGGCGCCGAGGACGCCGAGGGACGGCGCGACTCCGGCACGGGCGCACGTAGGACGTATGGCGGCACAGGCCACTCCCACGTCTCGGCTTCCTTGATTGCCGCGATCGTCTCTGCGAGCGTCTCGAGAACAGCAGCGGGCGGCGTGACGTCGGGCTCAAAGATGGTCGGGCGTGACGCGGAAATCGACTTTGCGCGCGAACGTGCGCGGAAGCGTGCGTAGGCGCTGTCCGGTCCCAGCGCTGGCGAGCGCATCGGCGAGAGGGGCGACCAGGGTGTCAGGGGCGAAATGACGGGCGAAATGGGCGTCGATGCCGCAGGCGGAATCGTCAGTGGAGCCAGACCGGCTGGAGCGCCACTCGACGGAGTCACTTCCTGGGCGACCTGTGGGAATGCTGGAGCGTTGGAGCCGGGAGCAGCTGGAAGGGCTCGTGTCGGTGCAGGTCCGGGGAGTCTGGGAGTCGACGTCGGTGGCGGTCGCGGCGAAGCGAGCGCAGACCGACGAGGAGGCGGGGGCGAGCGAAGGCGCTTGGGAGGCACAGCAATCGGGGGCGGGGGAGGGGCGCGACGAGAGATGACAAAAGCGATGGGCGTCTTGCTCGCGGGTGACAACCCATGCGGTGGCTGAGATGTGGACAGTGGCGAGGGGGCGGAGCGACCGAACCCGAGCATGCGCTCGCCACCGTGAGACGCCGCGCGGCGGTGGTTGTTGTCGAGCCTGGCGCCAAATGAGCTGACAGTCGCCGACTTTGGACTGGAGCGGACACGTCTTCGCACAGCGACCGAGGCGGCGCCAGTCATGGACGCCAGCTCGCCCTCCGAGTGCGTCACGTCCGAGCTGCTGCGCGTGTGCGCGCGCCGAGGTGGAGTCGGGGGCCGGGGCGTTAAAGGTGGCCTGTGAGCAAAACTCGCACCATGTGGTGGGATCCTGGGAAGCGCTGGAACACGTGGCTTGGCCGAGTTCTCGGCGACCTTTGCGCGATGGGTCGTACCGGTCGACTTGGACCGACGAAACGAGTTTGGACGAACGGGGACCGGGGCAGGGATTGGGGAAGTTGTCTCGTTCTTCGGCTCAATGTCGAGTGAAAGAAGGAGGCTGTTGCGGCGCAGCTCGGGATGAATGTCCATTGTGAAGTTTCCAAACAGAGGGGGCGGCGAAAGGGGCGTCGACGAGCGAGATATGCCATCGTCGTCCTCCCCTTCCGAGATGGCCACGGGCTCGCACGTGAGGCGCGAGAGATTTCGCAACTGGTGCGACTGTTTGCTTGACAGGTCGTACATGGGCGCCGACAGCCCGTGTTTGGGCATGATGAAGCCTGGGAACGTCGCCTGGTCGTTGGGAGTGGCGGGGAGCATGTCGATGGAGTTGTTGCAAGAGTGCTGCTGCTGCTGCTGCTGCAAGGGGTCGTCAGCAAAAGAGTTGATGTGAGAGCAGTGTTGCAGCAGACAGAGAGATCCGCATGGTCGTGCACCATGCGATCTCACGCTACTTACCTCAAGGCTCACACCGTCTTTCCTCGTTGCCAACGGTCCAGCGTTCTGGGAGGAGCCCCAGTCGATGCTGCTTCCCGGCTGGAAGCGTGGCGTCTGGATACAGAACGAGCCCGACGACGTACTTGTCGATAATTGGGACAACGAAGAGTGCGAGCCGTGCGATGCCTGGGACGTCGGACAGGCGTCGGCGGCATGCGACCAAGTTATTGCTGTTGACGCTGCTGCTGCGAGTGGGTGGGCGTTGCCTTTAGGTGGGTGCCTTTGGAGACGGTGAGCTTGAGCTCGTCGTTGTTGTCCACATTGACCCAGGACCTTTTCTGCCTCCTGTGAAGGGAACGTCTCGAGCACGTCCCCACTGCTTTGTGCATACCGCGTGTGCGCCCCACGGTGCGCGTCTGCGCGTGCGTGCGCCGACAAATCTGGTAATGGCCAAAGGGCCCGCTCAGGCCGCTTGGCCTCGAGCGTCGGCATGGCCCAAGCGGTCGGGACAGTTTCTCTTCTTCACCTCAACAGGCCACGAGAAGAAAGTGCGCGTGTACCGTCTTGTTACGACGCAGTCTGCGCACTCGCGATTGACAGCAGATTGTTGTCAGTTGTCGTCCAAACAGTGTGTGCAACGCAACGCAACGCATCAAAGGCGAGTGTTTGTGTGTAACTGCGCTGGTTGATGAATAGGAGGGCTAGCCGGAGCCGGAGTGGAGACCTGTGGGGTCGCGCGTTGACAATTCAATAGCACACACCACCACCGCGAGAGACACAGAGGAACGCCTTACGCGCTAGTGTCGGACTAGAATGGCGTCAAAAGGGATTCAAACAAAGGCAAAGTAGAACCAGATCAACCAGACACACCACACGCCACACACGTCGCGCCACAACTGCCTGCCTGCCCTTGATTCGACCTGGAGCGCTGGAGACGCTTGCAATCTTGGGACGTGTGCTCGAGGTTTGTGCACAGTAATGACACACTCTGTCTGTGTTGTCAAAAAAAGTAGGTCGAATGGCGTTGTAGACGCGTTGCAACAATGTGCCCAGTGGCGCACAGTCGTTGCCGGTGGCGTCGGCTGGTATGTAACCGTTGAGTGGGACGCGGGTCGTGGGGCGTTGAGGCGCGCGCCTGTCGTCACCAGAGCCAGACGAAGTGGTCGTCGACGACAGTAGGGCGGTCTTGTCGTGATCGTGATCGTGCGTGTGTGTGTGTGTCGTAGAAGTTGTCGTGAAAGGGAGAGCGAGAGGCAGATATCGATGAAACCGAGATGGACCGAGGAATGGGGTGGTGTATCTAGCACGAGCGACGAGCTGGCGACGCTGCGAGCAACAAAGAGATCTCTGGCGCGTTCGTGAGTAGGAAAGAGGTGTAAGTGGTAGAAACAAGTCGTGCTGACCAGCAGACAACGTCGGCGCATAGGCAAGCAGAGTGGTGCATTGTGCAGCGAAAGACATGGAGAGCTGTCTCTCTCTCTCTCTCTGTCTCGGTTGTTACGGGATAAACGGGGAGCTGGAACTCTAAGGGCTCTTACATGCCATAATTCCATGTCACTCTACGTCGTATCTCCCCTTTCTTGGTCCTACTACCCTGTTGTCTGTGTTGGGGTTTACGTAGCCCCCAGGTCTGTCATGAGCTTTGTCGTCTCCCTGCTGCACCCAAAGTATTACGCGTGCCTCGTATAGAAGACAGGACCTGACCCAGACCCAAAGACTAACGCACCTTGTCTCACTTTGAACGGTATATACATACAGTTACTCTTTCAGTGTCTCACCCATACCTCCCCGGCGTCACTCTCTACTACGTGGCTACGTGCTACGTGGCCCTTTTGGTCCTCGGGCATGCGGCTCTGTTGCATGCTCTGTTGCGTGCATGCTCTGTCGCCTGCGTTCCAGAACGAGCACCATATCATCATGCATTCCAACTTGCACATGTGCATAGAGACTACTAGAGTACGAAGACATCGACTTCATGGTCCCTGTACCTGTGCGTCGTACTCCATCGAGCAAAATCCTATTACTACTCACACGGATTCACCACTCCAATGCCGTACAGCATCGGTGTCTGTGGAGAGCAGCAGTACCGCCGCGCCCGCAGATACTGTGCGGAAGATCATCACACACCACGCCTCACCACGCCCTTATGGCGTTATTATCCTTGACGCCTTGTTGTCCTTGACGCACAGGTGGTCTCAATTCGGATACGTACTAACGGCGTCGACGCCGACTGTCGCAAGAAAAGGTTCCAGTGAGGCGTTAGGGCGTCGTGCCGACCTTCGGCGCTTGACATCTGCATGCATGTATGCTCTGCTGATCAGGGCGGTGGCGCCTATACGCCTCCCAAGGCCAGGCTTGTAGGTACACAACACGCCGCGGGTGTGCAGCACAGAGGGGGGCTACGGCGCTAGCGTCCGCTCAGGCCTTGAGCAGCAACGGCTCTACACCGCAGCTTTTGTTCTGCGGCTTCCCTGGTGTGGTGTAGGTACGCACGGCGGAGGGAGAGGAGTGCGACGGCGTGACACGCCGGAGGCGGTAGTGTGCATGTGCAGGGTTGGCAGGGCTGGCAGGGCCGTCGGCGGCGTCACGCCCCACTCTGACGGGCGTTACATGTCTCTCACTCGCTCTCGGCACCAAGTTTCCTCCGAAACTCGTGCCGAGGACACAGACCGGCCGCCTCGGTTCCAGGCACACGAGTGCAATAATGCTGCAAGAGATGGGCGCGACGTGGGCGCGAGTTACGAGAGCTCTGTTGGCAGCGAGGAAGGTCGCAACATGACGATATGACGAGCAATGGTCCGTGACGTGGCGAGTTCCAGTGTGCAACGAGGCACACACTTGGAACAGGGCAGCGGTTTTCTGCATCTCAACTGGCGTCCAGCGGCACAGCCCCCTACAGGCAGAAAGTCACCCGCGACAGCGCTCAGCAACGGAAGTGGGCTGGAGCACCAACCACCAACCGCTACCGTCCGCGCCGTGGTCGTGCTCAAGTGGCTGCACGTACTGTGGCGACAAGATCCATAACAAAAGGTCCGTCGCGCTCGGCGCGGGCTGGCGTCAGTGCCACCGGAAATAAGTTGGCAGCGCAATTCATTAAAGTAGGTACACTTTGGCTCATACTCTTGCTGTGGCGCTGGATAAGGGGGGGGGGGGCTGGCAGTCCTCTCCGACAATAAAGAGGTTGAACACCCGTCAATCGCCACACGGCAGACCCGACAGACACGGACAGGTGCAGTCCTGCGTAGGGAGGAACGACGCTTGTCCTGCGGATCAACGGGCGGTGCCTGCCTATTGTCAAGCTGCAATATCAGAGGGCTGTGACGTTGGCCACGTCAGTGTGTGGCGCGCATGTCCCGGATCTTTCGGCGTGAGCAGGGTGCTTGACAGTACTGACGTGCGAACGCGCAAGGATACTCTCTATTGTCACTCCTGCAGCGACACAGCCACATCTGTACCTTTCCGCTGAACACGCCTTCACGTCCGGCTCTGAGGGGTACACATGAATACGTGAATCGCCGGCGTATAATACGCCGCGTCGCTTCTTAGCAAGAAGTGTTTCCTTAACGGCCCCACGTCAATACCCACGTCAGTATACCGCCAAGCGCTCAGCGCTCGGCTCCAGACGCTTCGGCGCGAGCCATACGCCCTACGGCCGCACGGCTCTACACTGATGCCATGCAATACATTCCGTGCAAGTGCTGACCCCCACTCCCAAACACACACACACTAGTACTTGTCCTTGGGCACACCTGCGAGCTCGTCGTAGCCGAGAGCAAGGTTGAGGTTCTGGATACACTGCGTGGCTGCGCCCTTGAGGAGGTTGTCGAGGGCACCCTATGCGTCAGCACAACAAAGAATATCGACGGCCAAAGTGCACGCCCACTCACGACGACGACGACGCGGTTGCCGCTAGAGTGGACCTGGACACCACCAACGCGCCAGCCGTGCTTGCCCGCGACCTCGCGCACGTCCGGCGCGTCCTTCTGGACCTTGAACAGCGGCTCGTTGGCATACTGCTCCTCGTAGAGGGACACGATGTCGCCCGCGCGCATGCTCTTGGCAAGCGGCGCGTTGAGCACCGAGACAATACCGCTGAACCACGGCGCAACCGTCGGGATGAAGCCCAACGAAAAGTCGGTGCCGGCCAGGTCCGACAGGTGCCGCCCAGCCTCACGCTCGTGGATGTGGTCGGTAAGGGCGTAAGGGCGCACACCGCCAGTCAGGTCCGCCTCACTCTGTCATGTCAGCCTTGGCGGGCAGGGCTGCTCACAATCTTTGGCACGGTCTGCGGCCGGCCCTCGGCGTCCTTCTGCCCCGACTTTGTGCCCGCACCAGAGTAGCCCGACACGCCAAACACAGTCGGAGGACGCGTCTTGTCGAGGTACGGCAAGAGCGGCGCGAGGAGGAGCTGCGTGTTGGTGGCGTAGCAGCCCGGGTTCGAGATGCGCTTCGACTGCTTGGTCGCGTCGCGCCCGTAAAGCTCTAGTGGGTCATTTAGCCTTCATCCCTTGTCATCATTACTCTAGCACGGAGAAAAAGGTTACGGAACACTTTCAAAAGTTGCGCCGCCACCAACTCCCGGCTAGTCCTCAGATCTTCTCACCAGGCAGTCCGTAGGTCCAGTCGTCCTCGAAGCGGTAGTCGGCGGACAGGTCGACGATCACGCCCTGCGAACCCTTGGCGCGCGCGGCGTCGATGGCGTCGACAAAGGGCTTGCACACGCCGTTCGGCAGCGCCATGACCCACGCGTCGACCTCGCCGTTCTCCTCCATCTTCTTAACGTCCTCGGGCGAAAGGTTCGAGTACGTCACGTCGCCCTTGGTGTAGTCCTTGAGCGGGAGGCCGGCGAGCTCACGCGACGACACGTGAGTCAGCTCGAGACCAGGGTGGTTGTCGATCAGCGACACGAGGTTCTGGCCAGTGTACCCGCGCGCACCGATCAGGGCGACGCGCTTGCGGGGGACGTCGGTGGCAGTGGCGTAGCCGCGGCGGGACGACGACGCGCCCGCCGCAGAGAGCGACGGGCGAGCAGAGGTCGAAAAGGCGCGGGCGATGCCGGGAGCCGAGCCGGCAAGGCGGTGGGGAGGCGTGCTGGGTCCCACGGGCAGGAAGACGCGGTCGATGCGGCCAGAGTTCTCAAACCCCTCAATTATCTTCTCCACCTGCTTGACGTCGGGGATGCCGTACCAGAACAGCGAGCGACCGGCACGCGTAAACGAGCCGTCGGCGCGCTCAAAGTGCCACGCGCGGTTCTCGTCGTCGGCCCGCGCGGTCCAGAACAGACGCTTGTGGTCCTTCTTGATCGAGTCAAAGACGTTGTCGACCGTCTTGTTCAGCACGCCGTTGCGCGACGGCAGGAACTTGGTCATGACGGGCGTCTGGCCTTCGGGGTGCGAGACGACAGCGACAACGTCAAACGGCTCGTCGCCGTACACGGTGTGTGGCGTTGCCTTCATCTCGCCAAAGAGCTCGGCAACAGACTTGCGGCCAGACGCGACCTCTGGGTCACGCTCCTGGAACACCTCGCGCAGCTTGGTCGACGCAATCGCCTCCTCGGCCGGCTGCTTGTACAGCTTGTAGCCGCGGCGGATGAGCGTGCCGGCGCCAGCGTCCGTGAAGAGCTCCTTCTGCAGCATGTCGGTCGAAATGATGGCCACCGACGACGTGCGGGGGAGCGTGTCGAGCAGCTCCTTGATCTCGCGGATCTTGAGCTTGGTACCAAACTTGACCCACTCCTCCTTCATGAGGCCGTCGTACTCCTCGTCGAGGTTGATCGCCGAGATCTTCTTGCCCGTGACGCCGTGGAAAAGGCCACCCTTCTCGTTCAGGTAGACAATCTTCATGGGCTCGAGCACCTTGGCGAGCTCGCCGGCCGCGACGTCGGCGTTGACGTTGAGCATCTGGCCGTCGGCCGTCTCAGCGAGCGACGTGAGGATAGGCAGGCAGCCGGCGCGGATCGCGGCTTCAATCGGCGCCTTGTCGACGTGGTTGATCTTGCCCACAAGGCCGTACTTCTCCTTGTCGAGGTAGGTCGCGTGGAACACGCCGGTGGGGATCGGACGGGCGCGTGTGCCGAGGCGCTCGAGCGCCGATGTCAGCTTGAGGTTCTCCTGGAGGAAAACGCGGCGCGCGACCTGAAGCGTCTTTGCGTCTGCCATTAGCAACCGTGTTCAGCGCATAGAACCCACCGGTGATACGGATACCATCCTCGTAGTCTGGGGTGACACCCTCGGCCTCGAGAATCTCGTTCCTGGTAGTGAGCACCGGCTCTCAGCGGGTCTGCCTACAGCTGGGGACCGGCGCCGTGGAGGACGACGGGGTAGAGACCAAGACGGTTGAGGAAGGAGAGCGAGAGGGCGAGGTCGTCGAGCTCGTTGGTAAGGATGGCGCCACCGACCCTACGTCATGAGCACTCGAACAAAAACGGAGGGCGCGGGCGCTGCCTCTAACTCACTTGAGCACGGCAAACTTGGCCTCGGGGAGGACGCCGCCAGCACCGGCCTTGGACGACTGGGTGAAAATGCGGAGGTAGCGCTCGACCTCGTGGCGCGAGCCGAGCGAGTACAGGAGGCGGATGATTGTGTCCTGCGTCGTTAGCCACAACAAAAAATGCCACCCATCATGTCGTGTGCGCGATGATTGACACATACCCGGTCCATGCCGCCGTCGCGGCCGTTGCTGACGGCGCTGGTGAGGCCGCGCTTACGGATCTCGGCGCCGACCTTGTGTGCGTCGAGCTCGAGTACGGTCTGCTTGGCCAGCGGGAGCGCGGACGCCGGCTTGACATAGCCGCGCGCCGTGGCGGCTGGACGGGCCAGCGCCGCGGCGGGGCGGTTGAGGGCGGTGATGCGGCGGAGCATGTATGCGGAGAGGTTGCTGGCCCTCGTGGTTGACGGGGGAGAGAGCGCAAGCAATAGACAAGAGACGTCGGGTGTGGAGACGAACGAGACGAGACGAGGCAAGACTTGTTGCGTGCTCGATTGCTTCGGGTTTGCTCTTCGACGCTCCTGTCCGACTCGACGAGCCACAAACGCCCAATCGCCCAATCCAACCGGGCCAACCCTGCAACCAGGTCCATACACATTATCTATTAGCCCTGAACAAATCACACAATACCACGTCATTATTGATTTTCCCACGTGGACCACGTGCTTTTACCTTCTTTCCTTTTTGGGCGAAATCAATACCCCAGCCCAGCTCGCCCAACGCGCGGATGCTTTTCTAATGACCACGGCTCGATGTCAACAACCAGAAACATAACAACAAGACGGCACATCTGTCACCACCGCTCCTCATCTCGACACCTCAATCCGCGCCGCTACAATGTCCGAGGGGCAGGAGAACGTAGTTGGCGCCGGCCTTGAGCCCGCGCTGACAGCCCAGGCTCCGCCCGCACCAACAGCCAGCCGCTTACCCCGTCTTGGGACTGGCACGCCGACAAAGGCGACGACGGGTATCCCGCTACCTAGCGCGACTGCGCGTCCCGTCCAGCAACCGTCGACCGCCCTCGCCGCTAAACGAAAGTTACCATCCTCACCCGCTTTACCGCCCGCCGCGAAACGTAGCGTCTCGGGCAGCGGCATTCCAGCTAGAGGGCTCAAGGCTCCGCAGCGGGGCGGGCGTCCCGCGGCAGCGGCTGCCCCCAGAGGCGGCAGTACCGTCCGGTCCGAGAATCGCCCATTAACGCGTTCGACGTCCCGTCCTCCAGCAGCGGCGACGCGCAGTGCTGCCGCAACCCGATCCCAGCCCCCGCGCCCAGCGACCGCCGCGTCGCGACCTACCCCCGCCACACGCAAGGCGGCAAGTACCGGCCCATCGACGGCCGCGAGCCGCACGCGCCCAGGTATGGCGGCGTCGATGGCGGGTCCTCGACGTCCTGCCACCGCTGGGCCAAGTCGCATGGCCACCCGCTCGTCTACTGGCAGCGGCTCGAGCGAGAGTTCCGCCGAGGACGGCACAAAGCTACGCGAATACATGGGCGACTTTGGCAAGACCATAACCGACAACATACAGAAGCTCATGGAGCAAGAGTGAGTTGAAAGCATTTGGCGGTTAGCTGACGGCAGGCGCGAGAAGAGTGAGAATAGCTGAGTGGCCATTAGCTAACGTCCAGTGTCCGCGCTGCAGTCCAACCGCAACGACATGCAGGCGACGCTGCTGAGCATGCAATCGCAGGAACGCGAGGCGCGGCGCGCGCTCGCTAATGCCTCTGAGGAGAAGGAGGCGATGGCAACACGACATGCGCGCGAGATTGACGACCTGGAACGCCAACTGGAGCGCAAGGAGCGCGAGCGGCACAACCTCGAGATGGAGCTGGGGCGTAACCTCGAAGAGCTTACACAGGAACGCCAAGTGGCTCGTGACCTGAGGGTGAGTTTTGCATCGATGTGTAGGGCTTACTTTTTAGCAAGAGCTTGCCGAGCAGGCCAAGCAGCACATGGGCCTCAACGCGCAGTTCACTGCCGCGCAGACACAGGCGACCCTCCTCCAAGCCGAGGTGGAGCGCGCCGAGATTGCCGTCTCGGCGTCCAAGGCTGAAGCCGAGGCGTACCGCAAACTGTCGGATGAGGCAGAGCAAAAGGCCGAGGAGCGGATTCGTGCCGCACAGGCGGAATGCGACGCGCGCATCGCGGAGATCGAGGAGGAGTTACGAGCAGCCGAGACGATCCGGCGCAAACTACACAACCAGGTGCAAGAGCTCAAAGGTGAGTGTCTGCACAGTGCAAGTCTGACGCACAGGTAACATTCGTGTGTTTGCGCGTGTACGCCCCGCTCTCGGTAAGTTTCTCTCGGGACGCCAGACCTAACCACAGACCATGAGAAATCGTACCCCGAGGGCCTTGCCGACATTGCCTATGGTGACGAGCGGCTAGCGGCCGAGACGGGCCAGTCGCATCTGACGGTCAAGAGCCGCTCCGAGTCGGCCATGGGTAAGGAGCGGGAGCAGGTCGCAACGTTCCAGTTTGACAAGGTGTTTCAGCCGAAACACGGGCAGAAGGAGGTCTTTGAGGAGATTTCAATGCTCGCCCAGAGTGTACTTGATGGCTACAACGTGGGCTTTCCTGTAACGTCTGAAGCTGACGACAGGTCTGTATCTTTGCGTATGGCCAGACGGGCTCTGGCAAGTCGTGGACCATGGAGGGCGCCGAGGGCGTCAACGCCGGCATGATCCCGCGCGCCATCGACATGATCTTTGCCGAGAGCAACAAACTCAAGGACCGCGGGTGGAAGTATCAGATGGAGGGGACATTCCTTGAGGTGTACAACGAGGTGGTCAGTTGACTTGGCCTGATGGGCGCTGACGACAGATCAACGACCTGCTAGGCAGTGGGCAGTTTGATACCAAGAAGCACGAGATCAAGATTGACAAGGACAAGATGACGGTGACGGATACGGTCAGCTGTGAGTTGAGAGGTGGGGCGCGAGTTGACGGCAGTGCCCCTATCCAACCCGAAGCAAGTGTCGATTCTGCTAGACCGCGCGCGGTCGCGGCGTGCCGTGGCAGCGACGCTGATGAACGAACGGTCGTCTCGCTCGCACTCGGTCTTCAGCCTAAAGGTGCGGGGTATCAACAACGACACTGGCGAGGCAAGCGAGGGGATTCTCAACCTCGTCGACTTGGCGGGTTCCGAGCGGCTCGCGTCGTCGGGCGCAGACAAGGACAAGGATAGGCTTAAGGAAACGATTAACATCAACAAGAGCTTGAGCGCGCTCGCCGACGTCATCTCGGCGCTCGGACAGGGGCAGCAGGGCGGGCACGTGCCGTACCGCAACTCGACCCTCACGCGGCTGTTGCAAACCAGTCTCTCTGGTGAGTTGTTCCTAGACATACACTGCTGACGGCAGGATCGAGCAAGACGCTCATGCTGTGTAACATCTCGCCGCTTGCGGCTCACCTCGGCGAGACGGTGTGCTCGCTCCGGTTTGCGACAAAGGTCAACACCACCCCTGCGGGCACGGCCCGCCGCAGTCTCACCACAAAGTAAGGCTCGTAAGACTCTCTTGTATGCTCTGTGCGTAGATGTATGCTTAGTGCGTGTCAGTGCGAGGAGGGAAAGCGGTATCTATGCCATGAGTAATGTCTACGTCTACCAGCTCCTGTCCACAACAAGGCGGCGAGCAGCGGCGCCTACTGGGGTGGCACACCGTCGCCAAGGACGATGTCGCCGACACGCAGGCGCGTCCAACCCTGCTTGTTCTGGATAGTCTTCTTGTAACCCTTCCTGCGCTTCTTGAGGAGGGTACGAGTGAGGGGAGACTTTGTGTGTTCGAGGACGGTGAGTTCGCACGACGCGACCCAGGGGGGGATAGTGTCGAGCTCGGCGCCGGCACCGTGGGGCATCGACTTGCGGAGCTCTTTCCCGTCTGCAGCGGGCGAGCGGATAGCGTACTCGCGCCCGCCGACTTCGAGAATACGCGTGAGCGCGAGCGTCGTCCCTGGCTCCTGCATGGGTTTGAGCGTCGGCACCGTGAGAATGTCGCGCGGGTGCAGGAGGTAGTTGCGCGAATGCAGGCGCGCGACACAGTAGATGCCTGAACTTGGCGTCGTCGTCTCGCGCAGCAGGCGTACCGCCTCACCTGTACCTGTCGGCAGCGGGGGCGCGTTCGTCGGCGGTAACAGTTGCGGGAGGGAGCCGAAAGGCGACGACGACAAGGCGGCCGCGGGGGGAGCGAGAGCGCTCGAGCTCGATCCCGATGCCGAAGTGGACGCGGACGACGTCTCGGTGCCCGACGCCGTCTGCAGCGCCCGCAGAGGCTGCCTTAGCGCTGACACTGACGTTAGCCCCTCTTCGCACGCTGTCGCTCACGTCTTGGGATTGCTGGGCGGGGCGGCATACTGTCGTCGTGTGCAGCAAGTGGGATATTATTGCGACTTTGGCCAAGTTGTCTGCCTACCTGATGTTCATCTCGACATGGCAACCAACTTCTTGACCGGAAACCAAAGTGAGACTTGTTCAATCCCCCCTGTTAGTGGTTGAGGTGCCACACTTTCGGAGTTAGTGGATTAAACCGAGTGCGGTAGGGTGAGGGAGTGAGTGGGCCAGTCGGGCGGGCAAATAGGTGAGGGAAGGTCAGGACGTGACGCTGCTGTATGGTTGGCTGCGAGGTGTCAGGTACGGACCACCACCTTCCCTCCTTACCTTCCCCCCCGTTCAGCTCCGAACCACACCCAGCCCAGCCAGCGAGCCAGCCAGACTGCCACACACCCACCCACCCACCCTGCTGCTACCTTCCCTCCCCACCACAGCAGTGTCCGTCGCCCCCATCTCCATCTCGTCCATCCCTCCTCCCTCCTCCTCTTTCTTCTCCCTCCCTTGTAAAACTACCCAAAACTCCTCCCAAAGTCACCACTCTCCGACATGCACGTCCTCCGCAACTCCCTCGCGGCCGCCGGCGTGAGTACGACACTCCCCCCTCCCCATCCCCTTTGGCTGTCCTCGTCCTCGTCCCTCCTCTCCTCGCCGGTTGCCCGAAAAAAACCCGGTCAAAAGAATGTCAAACCCACATCGGCGGGGGAGAGGACGACGAGGACACACGCACAGCGAGGCAGGCATTGCAGCGACGAGAACGGGGGGGGCCTGCACGCGCACCTCGCAGATTTGATTCCCCTGCGTTCTTGTCACTGGCTGGAACGCGCTCGCCAAATTGCGACGACCGGAGTGCCGGTCGGCTTCCAAACATCCCCCATTCCCTCCCTCCCTCACGTCCATTGCTAACTCTTGCAGCGTCGCATCTCTGTGCGCTCGTACGCGACCGCCAAGCCCGGTACGTTTACTTTTGACGCGCGCGATGGGTTTGAACACGCTAGCTGACACTACGCCTTTTGGCCGTAACCATTTGCCGCGACTACCCACTCCAATAACCCACCCTATCCACGTCTGGTGTTCCTCCGAACTCCGACTTTCCCCACCCCACACAATCACCACCACCACCCAACCCATCCATCCACCCTGACACGTTCGTCATTTCTACACCACCATTATTTCTTCCGCGCACACTCACTCGTCTGGCACACCCACCATGCAGCCGCTTCGGAGGTCTCGTCGATCCTTGAGAACCGCATTGCCGGCACCTCGGTTGGCGGTGACATCCAGGAGACTGGCCGTGTCCTCAGTGAGTACCGCCAAGGTTGACAGCCCACTTACCCCTTCCCAGCCATTGGTGACGGTATCGCCCGTGTCTACGGCCTCCGCAACGTCCAGGCCGAGGAGATGGTTGAGTTCTCGTCGGGTATCCGTGGCATGGCCCTCAACCTCGAGGCCGACAACGTCGGTGTTACCATTTTCGGTAACGACCGTCTCATCAAGGAGGGTGACACTGTCAAGCGTACCGGCGAGATTGTCGACGTTCCCGTCGGCCCCGAGCTCCTCGGCCGTGTCGTCGACGCTCTCGGCAACCCCATTGACGGCAAGGGCCCTATCAACGCCAAGGAGCGTACCAAGGCCCAGGTCAAGGCCCCCGGCATTCTGCCCCGTCGCTCGGTCAACGAGCCCATGCAGACTGGTCTCAAGTCGGTCGACTCGCTCGTCCCCATTGGCCGTGGCCAGCGTGAGCTGATCATTGGTGACCGTCAGACCGGCAAGTCGGCCGTCGCCATTGACACCATCCTCAACCAGAAGAAGTGGAACGACGGCACCGACGACAAGAAGAAGCTCTACTGTGTCTACGTTGCCGTTGGCCAGAAGCGTTCGACCGTCGCCCAGCTCGTCAAGACCCTCGAGGAGAACGACGCGCTCAAGTACTCGATCATTGTCGCCGCTACCGCCTCGGACGCCGCGCCCCTCCAGTACCTTGCCCCCTTCTCGGCCTGCGCCATGGGCGAGTGGTTCCGTGACAACGGCAAGCACGCCCTCATCATCTACGACGACCTTTCCAAGCAGGCCGTCGCCTACCGTCAGATGTCGCTTCTTCTGCGTCGTCCCCCCGGTCGTGAGGCGTACCCCGGTGACGTCTTCTACCTCCACTCGCGTCTCCTTGAGCGTGCCGCCAAGATGAACGAGAAGTACGGTGGTGGTTCGCTCACTGCCCTCCCCATCATTGAGACCCAGGGTGGTGACGTCTCGGCCTACATTCCCACCAACGTCATTTCCATTACCGACGGCCAGATCTTCCTCGAGGCTGAGCTCTTCTTCAAGGGTATCCGCCCCGCCATCAACGTCGGTCTCTCGGTCTCGCGTGTCGGTTCCGCTGCCCAGACCAAGCTCATGAAGGCCGTCGCCGGTTCGCTCAAGCTCTACCTCGCCCAGTACCGTGAGGTTGCCGCCTTCGCCCAGTTCGGCTCGGACCTTGACGCCTCGACCCGCTACCTCCTCAACCGTGGTGCCCGTCTCACCGAGCTCCTCAAGCAGCCCCAGTTCTCGCCCATGCCCACCGAGATCATGGCTCCTCTCATCTACGCCGGTGTCAACGGTCTCCTCGACAAGGTCGACACCGACAAGATCACCGCCTGGGAGGCCTCGTTCACCGAGCAGCTCAAGTCGCAGCACCAGGATCTCCTCGAGAAGCTCTCGGGTGGCGTCCTCACCCCCGAGATCGAGGAGGAGATGAAGAAGATCATCGAGAACCACGTCGCCGACTTTGTCGCCGCCTAAGCAGCTTCACCAGAGCTAAACCTTTCCTTCCCCCCTCCGAGGGAATAGTAGCCTAGACTTTGAGTAACGCTACAGATAGTGTCTTGAAAACTAGGGAGCTCTTGGAAAAAAATGCATCGAGATTGAAAGATTCAGTGTGGGTTGCGTTATTGGCGGTGGTTTAGCGGTGACTACCGCGGGTGTGCGATTTTGATTGCTCGTTGTGAGTGCACTCGGCTCACCCGGATCAACTGCTCGTCATAAGCGTCGTGCAAACTTGCGCCCCGCATCGGCGTCCATTAACGATAATGCAATGCCATGATAAGCTACAGAGGGAAAACATGATACGTCGGATGATTCAACTTCTATTTGGCGGCGGCACGCCGGCCGCGGCGGGCACTGAGGCGGGCGTTGCGGCGGTCATGCGCCTGCTGAAGGCGCAGCGCCTGGTTTCGCTCGCGCTCGTCGCGGCTCTCGGCCGCTGCAGAGGGCGCTTCGCGGGCAGTTTCGTCGGGCAGGCCGCGCTTGCGGCGCGCGGCACGGCGCGCCTGCGTGACTTCAGTCTTGCGCCGCCCCCACTCCGTCGCGGGGGTATACGCCGTCAACTCGTCGAGCTTGAGGCGCGCAAGGGCGTATGTGCGCCCTGGGCCGGAGGGGGGTATGTTGTCGATCTGTAGGCGATCGCCGCGGGGGCGCGACACCGCCGTCTTGGGCGTAGACTGCTCGACGTCGGCGTCGGCGTCGGCCAGCGCGCTCGGCGGATCGACCCACACGTCACGCCGCTCGAGGTCGAACGAGCGCGTACAGATGGCAATGAGCGTTTCGGGAAGTAGCACGTCCTGGGCGTATGCGCGGCGCGCGCTCTCGTCGAGCGCCTCGACGCGGTCCGATCCGCGAGCGCGCGTCCCATCCGCCGGGTCAAGCTCAAACCACCCGTTCACGGCCGGGAGGACTCTGCCGTCCACGTCGCGCTCGGAAAAGTCGCCATAGTCAATAAGGATTGCGAGCTCGGCGCGCTGAGCCCCCGTTCCGAAGAATGCGTCTGTACGCCACTGCGCGGGCGCGTACGCTTCCCGCACGAGGTCGCCTAGGTGGTCGTGCAACCGCCTGACCTGCTCTTCGTGCGGCAGCGCGCGGAACGCGCCGTACGCGTCTGTTGGCTCGTCGCTCGTCCTCCGACGCCGCGCCCTCACCACTGCACAGACACCAATCTCACTTGTCAGCGCATGCTGAAAAGTGCCGCTTACCTTTGTCTCGGACAACCGCTCCTCCTCATGCAGAAACATGACGCGGTTGACGCCGCACGTCGTCACCTCGTCGTCCTCGGTCATGAGGACGTACACGTCACGCCCGCCTGGCGCGTCCGCGGGGTGGAAATCGAGCAGTTTGGCGGGGAACCACTCCGCCTTGACTTTAAGAAGGGCTGTGTCTCCCACCTCGACGCTGAGGTCAGCCATTACACTTGAGCCCAAAGCTCACCCGGGGGGTAGCTGTGTTGGCTTGAACACAGACTGAGGCTCCTCCGCCTCTGAGAGGTTCGAGTCGACGCGCGAGAGTGCCTCCTCGTGTTCGGCTTGCTGCTGTTGCGCGGCTTGGCGCCTCGCCAACGCCGTGGCGAGGTCATCGTCGTCGTCGTCGTCATCATCACTGATTTCCATTGGGGCCTGGTAGGGAGGAAGCACGGCGGACGTGTCGAAGACCGTACTGAGGGGGCTAGAAGAAGGTGGTGTGAGTGCGGACGTGGGGCAGAGTGGTGAGGAGACGGGCGACACGCGACGGGTTTTGCCTCGTGGTGACGACCTCTTGCCCTCGTCCGCGTCCTCGTCATCGTCGTCGACGAGGTCGTCCGTCTTGCGCTTGCGCGAACGTTTCGCGCGTCTTGGCGCGTCGGCTGTCTTCGTAATGCCCGCCGCCGCCATGGAGCTCGTCGCAGGTGTGTCCTTCACGTCTCGCGGCGGGGGTCTGCGATCGAGCGCGGCCATGTTACGCCCTCGGCGTGCGGTATCCGCCTGCGTCTCGGCGCGGTTACTCTGCATGACAGAGAGGAGGTTGTCGAGCGGGGAAGGGTCGAGTGTTTCGTCCTTTCTCTTGGCATTCTTCCCGTTTGGCGCCGTCTTGGCTTTGGAAAGCTTGCTTGGTGGTGCGCGCGCAGGTGCGCGCGCGCGTTTCGCGGGGACACGGACGCGGGGCGACGTCGCGGGCGACGAGAGCGGGGACGACGACGGTTGCGGCGTGGCCCTACTCACGGCGGCGGCGCGGCGAGGTCGCGTAGCCGCGGGCATGGCGCTTGTGTGGGGTCACGGGTGATGATCAAAAGTTGAGAGCGAGAGATGGCGAGCGTGAGGTTATATCCCCTCGACACACACCGTTGTAGCGCATCGCGCAGAGCGCATCTGTTGTTCCACCTCCACTTGCCGCACAAAGGCGGACGCGACGCGGTATAGCGGGAGTAATTCCACGTGATATGCGCGTGCACCACGTGGGTGCTGCCACCATGCGCGACCTGGCGCGCTACGCGCGTGCCCCTCCTCCGCCAATGTTTGTGGATCTCGCACACTGCATATTCCACACCACGCCGCTCCCAACGCCAGCGCAACTGCTCCAAGAATGGCCAAGCCCGCGGCGGGTGACAAGGTCGACGTGCCGACCGTGTCGTTCCGTATCGTCACGGACGACAAGTCGCTGCTCGGCCCGGCTGGCGTGCACTCTGTACGTCCCAATCGAATCGCGGTGGAGGACGACCACTGACTCGTGCAGGAACAGGCGCGCTCCTATGGCTGTGAGCCATGGCGCGAGGCAACACTGACCAGCAGACAACGACTTTTCCTACTTTGAGCGGCCGGAGCACTACATCCGCTACATCGGTACGCGTGGGTGCGCCGTTGCGCTGCTTACTTTCTACAGAACCAATCGAGTCTGAGCTCGCAGTGCAGGTCGAGTATGACATGGACGAGCAGGGTGGGGTTTTCTGGGTATTCGCCGGGCTGATGTCAGACCAGGAGTGGCTCGACGCGGTGAATGCCGAGCGGAAGAAGGACCAGCTCGGGCCCGTGTCGTACGAGGTCTTTGAGATAATCATGGACAAGCTCGAGAAGGAATGGTTCAACCTGGCGAGTTTGGGCAAGCGATTCGTGTGCTGACGCCAGATCAAGAAGGTCCCACTGCCGCAGAGCCACATGCCCGTAGAAGACTCAAAGTGCGCGATCTGCGACGACGGCGAGGGCGAAAACTCGAACGCAATTGTGTTTTGCGACGGGTGTAACCTCGCCGTCCACCAGGACTGCTATGGCGTCCCGTACATCCCCGAGGGCCAGTGGCTGTGCCGCAAGTGCACCGTGTCGCCCGAGAACCCTGTCGTGCGTCGCTTCCACTTGTGTCTTTTCTAATACCTAGTCGTGCCTGTTCTGCCCAAACGAGGGCGGCGCGTTCAAGCAGACGACGACAGGCCACTGGTCGCACTTACTCTGCGCGATATGGATCCCCGAGCTCGGCGTCGGCAACGCGATATACATGGAACCCGTCGAAGGCGTGGAGAACGTACCCAAGAACCGCTGGAAGCTCGTGTGCGCGCTGTGCAAGGACCGCGTCGGTGCGTGTATTCAGTGCGAGAAACCCAGCTGCTTCACGGCGTTCCACGTGACGTGCGCACGGCAGGCGGGCCTCCTCATGAGCATGAAGCTCATGGGGGCGGACGGACAACTCAAGGCGTACTGCGACAAGCACTTACCTGTGAGCTGCACTTTTGCGATGTGGCGCTGACGATAGGCGGACTGGCGCGTCCCTGTCGAGGAGGAGGACGAGGACGACGAGTCGTACCACGACACGGAGGATTCGGACGAGGACACGCCGCCGCGGAAGCGGAAACGAAAAGACTCGACGACGGCGCGTGCGACTACCACGACCATCACGACAAAGACCGCGCGCGCACATACAAAAGCGTACAGACCCGGGCCGCCCATCGTCCCGCGCCTCATTGTGAACCGGCTGCAGGACTACGTGTCCAAGGTGTCGATCCACAAGCGGCACCCGTTTATCGAGCGGCTGTGCCGGTATTGGAGCCTGAAACGGGAGGCACGTCGCGGCGCGCCGCTGCTAAAACGCCTACACCTCGAGCCGTGGACGGCGACGACCGAGTCGCGCGAACAGACGGACGCGGAAAAGGCGAAAAAGCTCGAGTTTCTCGTCATGCTCCGCAATGACTTGGAAAAGGTCCGCCTGCTCGCCGAGCTCGTGCGCAAGCGCGAAAAGGAGAAACTTCGGCAGGCGCAGGTCATCAAGGAGATTGTCGACTCGTTCATTTTCCCGCACTACACGCTCATGCGCAATGTGTACGACCGCATCGTCGCCATGGACCGTGAAGAGCTTTTCCTCCACCCCGTCGACACGGACGAGGTACCAGACTACCTCGACGTTGTCAAGGAGCCCGTCAGCTTCTCCGAGATCGACGCAAAGCTTCACCGCGTGGCTTATCGCAACGTTGGCGAGTTCAAGGTGGGTCATGATGCATGAAGAAGGCTGATTGCAGCACGACATGAACCTCGTTTTTCACAACGCTATGCTCTACAACAAATCCGACACGCCATTCTACCGCCGCGCAGGGCGCATCAAGCAGAAAGCTCAGCCGATCCTTGCCGAGCTCGACGGGATACCTGCCGAGTCGGCGCTTCTGCCGCCGGGTGAGGAGTGGGAGGACCCGCCAGACGGCGCAGTGGGCGACCTCGAGACGTCGCTAGTTAGACTGCAGGCGTTGCTGGCGCCAGATCCGACAGAACCAGAGCGCGACTACCTTGCGTCCATCTTCGTCTCTGAGGTGGAGAAGCCCAAGCCACCATCGCCGTCACCCGAGCCAGCCCCAGCCCCGAAGAAGCCGCGAAAGAGCAAGACGGTGGCTGAACGCAACAAGGAGTTTGCCGACCAGGAGGAACGCTACCGCGAGCGCCTCGCGGCTGGAGGCAGCCGGACGACGCGGCGCGCAGCAGAGGTGGCAGGCACGCCGACGCCGTCGGGCAGCGGCACACCTGCGCTGACGCCTGCGCCTAGGCCCGAGCGCGACGGCACTGTTGGCTCGGAAGCCGACGCAGGGCCGTCCGTCACGCCGTCGCGCCGGCGAACGCGTAGAGCCGTTATCGAGGCGGAAATGGGGGCAGAGGACGAGGCGGTATCCGCCGCGTCGTCGCCCGGGTCAATAAAACCAATGCGTAACCCTGAACGCGGCGTACTGGGCCTTCAGTCAATTCCAGTCCTGACCGACCGGCAGCGGCGAGAGCAGGAACGTAGATTGGACCTGGTAGCGACGTCGCTGGACGCGCGGGACGAGTACAAGCGTTTCAACGTTGGCTGGATCCTTCCCGAGGGCTCGAAACGACGCCGCGGCGGCGCTGGCGGCGGGCCGAGCGTGTCGCCAAATGTAGAGACCAAGGTGGACCTTGTGCCTGAGCGCGGTAGCGCGTCGTCGCGCGCGAGCTCGAAGCGTAAGGCCTCGGCATCGCCGGAGCGTGCCCCCGCTGCGACGGCGAAGAAACGTAGAACGCGCGCGCAGGCCATCGCGCAGGATCAAGACGACGACGACGACGACCTCACCCCAGTTCCCTCGCCCGTGTCGTCGCCTGCGCCCGCGGGTGGGCGCAGCAGCCTCTCGCCGTTATCGGAGGACGCCGAAGCGGGGAACGAAAGAGCCGCTGGGGAGGAGCAGGAGGAGGAAGAGAAAGGAGGCGACGCAGACGTAGGCGACGCAGGATCGACGCCAAAGGAACGCTTGCGCACACCGCGCCCGACGCCAAAGACCAAACCTAAGACCGGACGGGCGAAACGCAAATCGGCCACCGCGTCAGACGACCCCTTCCCGCCCGGTACGCAGGGTAAGTCGTTCTTTTCGTTAGCTGCGCTCGCTGACGCTCGCCAGTCTGGGCAAAGCTTACGTCGTACCCGCACTTCCCCGCCATTGTCGTTGACCACGTCGGCGCGTGGGAGACTGTGCCGCAGAGCGTGCTCGATCTCGAGGAGGCCGCGACGCGCGACGCGCCCGCGTGGCTCGTGCGCTTCTACGACAAATCTAGGAGCTATGGCTGGATACATGCGGATAAGCTGCATCTCCTCGACACGGACGACGACGGCCTCTTCCTCAGCGTAGGGCGTGGTCGATGGTGCTTGCCGCTGACGCCTAGGGCAAAGAACCGGGCCGGTCAAAATCGGCGTTCAAGTCGTCGCATACAAAGCAGCTCTGCAAGAAGGCTTACGAGTGGGTATAGCGACGGACCATGTACTAACCCGCGCAGACTTGCATTGGAGAGTCGAGAATAGCGTAGCCGTCCGCGCGGTGAGTGTTCTGTATAGTAATCATTATAGCTGTAGTATTCAGTACGAGGTGTGAGTAGCACAGACGGGGGTGTGTCCGAGGCGTTATGGTCAGGCCCCTAATGCCTCATGAACCTCGGTTCTCGTCTGATGATCTGGTGAGCTGCTGCAGCTGCTGCCTCGACAATCTCGCTGCACCTCACGAGCTGCGCATGTGCCCATGTAGGACGTATTCCCAGAAAATCATGTGCGGATACACATGTTCATGCGGTATAAGCCAACGGGCTTGGAACCGGCCCCATGATTGCACAACCCCATCGCTCGCAGAGCAACACTCGCCACACCGCCAACGAGGTGCCTCCAACATATGAGAACGCCATCCCCCGGAGGCCCCTGTGTACCGTGCAGTCTCAAGCACCACCCGTCTCCAGCTCCACAGTGCCTGTCGCAAGTACCTCCCACCATTCTCCTGGCGCATCAGAGCGCCGTCAGTCAAACCACACCACCTCGGCGGCCTAGCACATCTTCTGACACGGCTGCATGCGCACGACCTCCCGGCACTGACGAAACGTCGCATTATCCCGGCCCAATCTGTGGTCAGCGCAGCCCCGCGCGCGCAACCTACACGCGGCATGTCGTAGTGCTCGCTCATGGTATCGAGGCGGTTGTTGAGCTCGGCCAGTCGGTCCTGGTGCGTCTTGTGTGCGTTCTTGCGCGCCCTTTCTTCCCGCTACGCGAGGCGTCAGCCACTCTTGCCCATGTCCACAACCTCTGCAATAGAGCGACACGTACCCGCTTCTTCTGCACTTCGTCGTATCGCCGCTGGGCGGCGGTACGCCTGTCCGTCTCGGGCGCGGGCGACTCGGTGATGGGTGATGGCGAGAACGAGGCGGGGGAACGCGAACGCGAGTCACGGGCGCCAGCGTGTCGGCTGTCATCGCCACCCCCCCGTCCCTCTCCGTCTCCCCGCTCTTTACTCGGACTGCTCCGCGCGCGCACGTCGGACCTACTCGACGCAGCAACGACGTCGTCCTCCCTCTTCTTCCGCTCGTCGCCGCCGGCCGCACTCGACTTTTTCTTCTTCTTCCGCTTCCTGCCGTCAGCCGCCCACTCCACGTACTCAAACGCACTTGTCGTCGTCGCCCTTGAACTTGAGACTGCCGCCCGGGCGGGGCACAGCGTAGTCGCTCATAGCGCAGTGTGGGTGAAGCCAAACGAACATCACCGAGCAGATGGCGAACAAGGCACATCTCCGACGTCATTAACGGTGGCTCGGATAAATAACTTTTCCGCCGAGCGCTCAGTGAGTGAGTGAAGTCTTCGGCGGCGGCGGCTCAGACGACAGACGTCGACAACCTCGACTCTTCACACAACAACTCTCTTACAACAGCAGACATGGCCGAGCAGTCCCTCCAGTTTGACGCCGCTACCCAGGTACGCCGTCGCGCATGGACCGTCGTTGCTGACCGCAGGCCGAGCTCCAGGAGTTCATCGACCAGGAGTAAGCTGGCTATGGTCCCGGCTGAAGCTGACGACAGACGCTCCAAGGCCAAGATGCAGGCGAGCATCCACGAGCTCACCGACCGGTGTAAGTTGCTCCGGGCGCTTCCCAGCTGACATCAGGTTGGAACACGTACGCTTCCCGGCACGAGTGTCGCTGACCTTCAGGTGCATTACTGGCGGCATCAGCGCCAAGTTTTCCAAGTACGCCGAACGCATCGAAGAGAGCAAGTGCTGACACGACACAGGTCCGAAGCTTCCTGCCTCGAGAACTGCGCGGACCGCTTCCTCGACGCGTCGCTGTACATTGTCAGCCAGCTTGAGCAGCAGCGCGGCCACTAAACTTGCATTGCAGTCTATGTATCGCCATCACCACTGCCAGTGTGACTAACTAACGTCTACCGACGACTTCTCTGTCGTCGTCCGGTGCAGCTAATACACAGGTGCATATACCCTAGTCTATGTCTACAGATGTCTACTCGACGACAATGGTGCGGCCGACAGGGACGGTGCAGAAAGCGTCCTCTCTGACACCGAGCTTTTCGCGCGCCTTGGCCAGGTCAATCGGCGGGAGGTTGTCTATCGTCAGCTCTGGCCTGCGCCCACCGGCACGTACACTTCTCGTCCGACATGATCCACGTGCCCCAGTGCACGCCGATGCTCTTCTTGGCGCCGAGCTGGAGCGCCATACGCACCGCGCCCTCGGGGTCTGTGTGCTGCAGGTGCATGTGCCAGCGCGGCTCGTACGACCCGATCGGAATTGCCGCGAGGTCGACGGGGCCAAGCACGCGCCCAACCGCCTCGTACAGCGTGGGCGAGTAGCCCGTGTCACCGAGGTGGATGAAGGACCGCGGTTTGGGCCCGTCAGACTTTACGTGGAACGCAGACCACAGCGTCGCGTTCGTGTCCGCCGGTGACCGCGCGGACCAGTGCTGCTGTCAGGGCGTGCGTCGATCAGTATACGTACCATGACCGGAACGGCAGTGATGGTGAATGTCCGCTCGTCGCCATGCAGCTTGAGTTTGTGCTTGGACTCTTGCCACCAGCTGCGGTTAGTCACCGGGCGCGTTCTGCAAGACGCACTCAAGCTCGGTGACGCGCGTCACACCAAATTCGCGGATAAAGTCGCCAGCGCCCATGGGCACGACCCACTCGCACGAGTCGCCGAGCTCCTTGATGGCTTCTGGGTCGAGGTGGTCGTAGTGGCTTGCGTCAGTAGTGCTACTTTCCCCCACGTCGGACGTACTTGTGTGAAACGAGGACGAGGTCGACGCGCTTGAGGTCGTCGTAGGTGCACGGCGCGGGACGCAGGCGCTGTGGCGCGAGCGTCGACGGGATTGTGCGGTCCTGCAGTGCCGGGTCGGTGAGGATCGCCAGTTTGTCGAGCGTCACGTAGGACGTAGACTGGCCCATCTGCCGTCGTCAGCGCGCCGAAACACGTGCCCAACCCACCCAGGTGATCGTAAACTTGTCTGTAATGTCGACGTCGGCGCCGCCGCGCTCGCTGCGGTGCCGTTCCGTGTGCGTGTTGACCGTTGGCATGCCGTTGGGTTGTCCGTCGTTCGGCGTCAGGGGCTTGATCGTCTCGACAACGGTCTCGGTCACCATCGGCACGGGCTTGTGTGCGCCGGCCTTGCCGAAGAGCAGGTCAAAGTTTGGTGTTTCCACGGGCAGGTCGCGTATCGGGCGTTCATTAGGCAGGTCACTGGCGTCAGCACAACCCTTTTGGCCCTGCCGCCACGCACCCGTCAAAGTAGAAGAGCTTGCCGTTGATCGTTGAGAGGATAATCTTCCATAACGCCCATTCCTGCGGGGTCAGTCCCGTCGCTGCCAGGGGCGCCGACGCACCCATGCACCCTGCTCGCGCCACTCGACGTAGGGGTTCCAGTATCGTCCTGCAAACTTGAGGCTGGCAAAGCTGCAGGCGTTAGCTCTTGCTCCGAGTTTGGGCACGGTCCGAAATGGCCGCAGGGACAAGGGGCGACTCACCGGCGCTTGATCGCCGCCTTCTCCTCGTCCGTCGCGGGGAGTCTGAGGTCGCCCGCGCCGGGGATCTTGGACAGCGAGTCTTCGAGCTCGCGGTTCCTGTCGCGGATATGCGAGCGGCGCAGCGAGTCGGTGTACGCTGGTCGAGTCAGCTTATTCTGTGCGAGGCGAGGCGCGTACGCCTGCAGGTGGAGGCTTGCAAACGCCACAAACAAGCCACAACGACTCACCATAGTAGCCGAGCCAGCAGCCCGTCCACGCCAGCGGGAGGACGATGGCCGCACGTCTCAGCATGCCCAGCATGGTCGTTCGTCACCACTTGTGGTCGAGCTATAGACCAGACGGGGATGGGGCAGAGGTAATAGTCGACAACAATGATGGGTCGCTGGCGGCGCGGAGATTGGACTGAGGCACGTGTCTTTCGTGGAGCCAAAAATGTTTGTTCGGGCAGGTGTGGTGATGAAGATGATCGGCCGCGGTGTGCCGATGACGACGACGACGCCGTTCGTGTCAATTAATACTCTCCGCGGGCCAAGAAATGTCGACGCGTCGTTCTTGATTAAACAATCCACCACTGCGCTGCGCCGCGCGCAAAGATTTCGGCGTCCACACACACACAGACACGGCGTAACCGCGCCGCTGGAGGTACGCGACCCCTCTGGTGCTGTCGCTCGCACCGATCTGTCCTCGCTACGTGAGGCATTTCCTCGGCTGGCCAGGCGACACACACGTACACCTCGCTTGCGCACGAACGCCAACGCCGGCTGGCGTAGCTATTTTGACATCTCCCGGCGTCTCTTCGCACACTCCCTCGACCAGCCCAACTTGGCACAAATGTCACCCTCCCTCCTCGACGAGCTGTTTCCCATCCCGCAGCCAGCGGCAGGCCACTCGATGGACGCGCTGCTCGCGTCGATACGCCGCGCCGCCGCCGTCCTTGTCCTCATCGTCTTTCTCCTCGTCGTCGTGTTTTACATCTCTACCGCCGACCAGACGGTCGAGCACGTCAGGGCCGTGCGCGAGCTCCGGCGCGCGTTCTGGTCGCATGAAGACCGTGTCATCGTCCTCGACTCGGGCAAGTAGACGCCAAAGGACTCGAGTTTCGCGCTGAGAGGGCATGTCTGGACCTGTCGACGGCCACACGTCGATTCTCACGTGTGCATGATCCCAGTCGTCCCTATCCATGTGAACATCCCTCAGTCGCCCAAACGAAAGGAACGTCACTGTCGCCCAAACGCTATGAACGTCGCTGGATCGCACAACCAAGACTAGCCCGCAGGTGTCCACAACGAACCCGACATGTCGACTGTAGATGTGTATAGCCACCACAGACGGCGTCTTTGTGCTCACTCCGACACCGACAGCACATCGCTACGCGCAGGTCATTTCCATGCACTGGGCAGTGCTCGGTTCTTTGCTCGTCGAGTCCAAGCACGTGCGACAGCCCACGGCGGCTCTGGTGGAGTCTGGCAGCTAGGACGCTCTGCACCTCGGACGCCCTGCCCCTCCACACACATTAGTGCCAGTAGTGAGATATGCATATGTGCCTACACCGCGTGCTCTAGAGGTCCTCTGTCTCATTGCCCACGCCAAACATGCCCTTGACGCTGTCCCAGAGCTCGTCGTCGCCCTGTTTCCGGAGGCGCGCCTCGACCTCGTCGCGCGTGAGCCACGCCCACTGCGAGTATCCCGACTCCTTGCTAGGCTTGGGCTCGCCCGCGAGGATGTGAGAGCGCAGGAAAAAGTTCTGCCATCAGTTCCTTGTGTCACAAGTACAAACTCACCCTCTCCTCGCCGTTACGGACGAGACCGACGGGCTTGCGTGTGACGAGCCAGGTATCCATGGTGCGTCCGCCGAGCTGGCCCTCGACGCCCGTGATGCGTGCCGTTACGGCCTCGTCGAGCGCCTCGCCCGTCTTGACTCCCGTGGACGGAAACGTCCACTTTCCCTTTTGCTGGACGAGGCAGAAGAGCTCGTGTTCGGGGAAACGCTCGAGCGACTTGTCGCCGCGCTTGGCGTCCTCCTTCTCCCAGTGGTCCCGCGCAACCGGTACGTGCTCAGGCTCGGGCTGTACCTCTCCCAAATCGGGAGCCGGCCCCGCCACCTTGTCGCCGTAAAACTTGGTCTCCATCTCGTGCTGCGCCTCCTGGAAACGCCGCATCGCAAGCGACCCCGGCTTGAAGTAAAAGCTCGTCGGGACCGGGTTGGAAAGCGCGTGCTGCAGCTTGAACGAGTAGTCGTAGTACGCCTTGGCCAACGGGTCGGGTGTGGGCGTCAACAGCGGGTTGCGCGAGAGCAGCAACGACGCCGTCAGAGGCGGCGCGGGCGACGTCGAGGCCGTCGCGGCCGTCGCGAGGCCGCGGCGAAGGGCTATAGCGTCAGCCGTGAATCGCGGTAGTATTGAGGTTGTCTACTCACCTTGCCTGGACGGCCCAGAGCTGGACACGGCAAACGACATGGTAGGGGCTGGCGAACCGTGTCGGCGTCGGCGTTGGTGAGTTGCAAACGGCTCTCGTTCTCGACTTTTGGATTTCCGACAGACAGAAACGAGCAGTAGTGAGCTCGAGATTGCCGCGGGAGTATTTTGGCGTGTTCAATTCAGGCACGTTTTCACGTGGCATTCTGTATTGGGTTACGGAGTTACGGTATTAGACAAGTGTAATCACTTAAAGGCGGGATTAGGATTGACTGACTCTAGCATTAGAAGTGCCGAATTGCCACCACACACAGGGCTCAACCTCACAGGCCAGGAGGAATTTTGCAGGTGGAGGTTAGCCCAGAGCAAGTGGAGTCCGTCACAACATCGAGGTCAGCGACGACCTAAACACTGCCGCAGCCGCTCCGTCGAACGCTGCTCATATTCCATCGCTTATCTGATACCAATCTTGCGAGAAGAGGTGTTGCCATCTTCTAGCTGAACGACATTCATCTTATACCACGGCGCAACGAACCCAGCAGTTCTTGTATACACCCATCTAAACACTTGTGTGCCGTGCTCTAGCGCAGTTTCTCGACACAACGTTACTTGTACTTCGGCGACGCCCGAGTTAGATCAACAACGACCATTGCTTCTTGTCTGCGTGCACCGCTAGGTCGCCTCTCCTGGCAGACACGCTCAAAAGCGACTGGCACAGCTTGCGCATTGCACAAACACACTGTCAACCTCTGTGACGCGCAGGTGGCAACCAGGAACGACAACACTCCTTTGCGTACTTCCAAACCTGTTACACCTGGTCGTATTGCTCCTAGGCGGTCAAACCTCCCCGGCACTTCTACCCGCGACGCCCCAAACGCCAGACAAGCTCTTGTCTTGCGTCTAGCAGTGCCCGTGTCCAGGTCACCGTCTGCAAGAGTGGCCATTGTCTTGGGGCACGAGCGACAACACAGCGACACACAGCGTCGCGTTACCACGACTCCTTCTATCGCTTCGCAACACACCTCTTGTGTGATCGCCATGCCAGGTAGCCAAGACAAGCCTGGGCCGTCGGGCTCTGCGGGCGCCGCAGCGCCCAATCCAGACACCGACTTTGCGGCCTTTGTCGACAACATGAAGGCGGCGCTGGAAGATGTGACGGCGACGGCCGCCGAGTTTCCGGACAAGAGTGACCTCATGTTTCACCGTACCTTGGACCGCAAGTTTGCCAAGGGCGTCGACGCGTCGAGCGAGCGCGTGCTCGGCTTTGCCGACCGCATCCTACAGCTGTCGTACGAGGCGCAGCCGCAGACCTCGAATGCACCGCGCCCGCGCGCCCGCAGGAAGCTCGGCGATGAGGACGACGTGATTGACAGGTTTCAGGGTACCGTTGTCGAGACGGTCGACGGGTTGCTAGAAGACGCGGTGCGTATGGTCGATGCGATAGCGGCTAACGTGACAGGACCTGAAGCTTGACGAGGTCAACGGAGAGCGGAAAAAGGCAGCGATTGACCTCAATCCCAGCGCTGCAGCGTTGCATAAGGTGAGCTAGGGGTTGGATTCCCGTTGCTGATGTCCAGCTGCCCGGTCCACCTAAACAGACCTATGACCCCCTTCCCGTCAACCTGAAGAACGACAAGACTATCGTGAAACCCCAGCTCAAGTTTGACCCGCCCGTCGACAACTCCCTCGACGCACCGCTGTGGAAACCTACTCTCAAGGAGAAGGCTCATGCGATGGTTCCGCTGGACTTTGTTATCGCGTCGGACGAGGACGTTCCGATGGACGACCCGGAAGACAACGACCCCAAAGCGGTCGCCAGACGCGAGCGGGCCTTGAAGGCGAGGCAGCACCCATATTACTACGAGACACGCAACATCTCCTACCCCACTGCCCTCTTCGCAAGCAACGAGCCTACATTCCCGAAATCCTACGAGGACACACCCTTCGAGTTTGTGGACACCCCGGAGCAACTCGAGGCTCTCACCGAGGCCTTGCTGCAGGCGAGCGAGATTGCGTTTGATCTGGAGCACCACAACCTGCGCTCTTACCAGGGCTTTACATGTCTGATGCAGATCAGCACACGCGACGCGGACTGGGTCGTGGACACACTTGCGCTCCGCTCCGAGCTCCGAGAAGGCAAACTGGGTGGCGTGCTGGCCGACCCCAGCATTGTCAAGGTATTCCATGGTGCCGACTCGGATATCATCTGGCTGCAGCAGGACTTTGACATTTACGTTGTCAACCTCTTTGACACGTACCATGCCACCAAGGTGCTGGGTGAGTGATCTGCCGAGGGGATTGTTATTCTAACCTGCGCAGAGTTTCCCCAAGGCTCGCTCAAGAGTCTGCTCGAGATGTACTGCGACTTCCAGACAGAGAAGAAGTACCAGATGGCCGATTGGCGCATCCGGCCGCTGCCAAAGGGAATGCTGCACTACGCCCGCGCGGACACACATTACCTCCTGTACATCTTTGACAGGCTCCGCAACGAGCTCATCAACCGCTCTTCACGGCAACCCTCTCCCGTGACCGATGACTCATCCGCGTCGACACCGAAACCCAACCCGCAGAGAGCGATGCGGAGAGTGCTGGAACTGTCGGCCGAAACTGCTCTCAAGATGTACGACAGCACGCCGTACGATCGCGAGACAGGTGTGGGGCAACTGGGTTGGTCAAACCTGGCAAAGAAGTCTTTCAAGGGCAGGAAGAACTTCTTCAAGACACAGGAAGGGCTTGTCTTTAAGCGGCTGCATAACTGGCGCGACGATCTGGCCCGCAGGCTCGACGAGAGTCCTCAGTGAGTGTTGCTTGGCCAGCCAGCGCTGACAACTTAAGTTACCTTGTGGCCAACCAAAACCTCGTCAGCCTCACGACAGCGAGCCCTACCACGATTCAGTTTGCCTCCCGCATCACGAAGAACAGGTCGGCCAGCTATGTCTATGAGATTGTAGACGTCATTAAGCAGGCAAAGGCCGATTTTGCAGCGGGCAACACGACATCAGCTCCCCAGGCAATTCCGGCGCGCCAGTCCGCCGCCCCTTCTAAAGCGCCCCAGTCCCGCTTGCCAGCATCTGCGCCTGCTTCCAAACGCGCCCGGGTAGAACGGCCCCCAACTGCCGACGTCTGGGCCGACTTGATCGCGGGAAAGCCACAAACAGGAAAGCCACAGGCAACGTCGGCATTGTTTGGACGAACGATGGCCGCCTCAAATGTACCTGCGCCCAGCACTGCCGCAGGTTCAAGCCTGTTTGGGAACACGTTGGCCGCGCCACAGGCGCCGATCCAGCCACGCCGCGCGCGTAAACAGTCGCCGGGTTTCCAGGCGGTCCAGAACTCCATCCACACAGCGCTGCAACCACCCACGGCCGACTCGGCAGACCCGGCACACCCCGCAAACGACAAAGTGGAGTCCCCCACAGCGCCTCTGAACCCAGAGTCGGTTGCGTTTGTTCCGGCGGGTAAACGGAATATTCAGCAGTCCGATCGCACCTCCACCACGGCGTCCACCACCAACAAGCCGGCTGCCTCTGACAACACCAACGAGCCGACCCCAACCGACAAGGCCAGTGCGCCTGTCGTCGACGCAGACGGTGTGGTCTCGGTGAAGCGCAAGAAGAACAAGGCGGACAAGGTCAAGGCTACCAGCGCGCAGACGTCCCAATCGGCGTCTCCGGCACCTGTCACGCAGGAGAAGAAGAGCAAGGCGGGCAAGGCCAAGGTCAAGGTCAACCCAGGGGACATTCCAGAGTTTGACTACTCTGCCGAGCCAAACCTTCTGGACCAGCCCACAGGCTCGACCAAGCCTGTCAAGAAGAAGAAGGCCAAGGGCAAGAATGACGCGAAGAAGTGTGAGTCCCTCCTGTGTCACGTCATGCGAGCGAGTCTGTTGACGCATAATGTAGCAAACGACCCTTCGGCTTTTCGTCGGCCACCCTCGGACCCCAGCGCGCCAAAGAGCGGCAACAAGTCTGGGACGTTTGTTGGCTGAGCAGAGCAGTCCCACGGCTCGGGTTGGCCGTGAGCGCAATTCAAACGGGCGGCGTGTGAGCCTTGTGGCGGCACATCTGCGATCGTCACTGCCCTATCAGGTTCCGTCGGGGCATCATATGCACATCATAGCCATTAAGGTGCTGAAAGTCGGAAGGGGGTGGCTGTGGTCAGTCACAAGGCGGTGGTGGTCGTGTCTCGGGTCGGGAAAGTGGCTCTGGCGTCGTCGGGGTTGCGGGGGAAATCTGGTCCCGCGGCAATGGATGTCCGATCAATCGCCGGCTGTTTGTGACCCGCGGGGCTGGCCTGAACGCCCACAACGGAATGCATCTTGCTACATCCTCGCTCGACAATCCACCACCCATTCCATCTCGGTCGACGACTACTACTACTTACTACTCCCCACTCCCTGCTTGAGCCTTGCTCCATTCCGTCACCGCGCCGCCACCATAGCCTCGTCCTTAACGACACACGCCGCCGTCTCCGACCATGGGAGCCCAAGACGACGCGGCCGTCGAAAGCGCGCTCCGGCAACTCGGCAACGTAGCCGAGCAACTCGACAGTTCCGAGGCCGCCGTCGTGCCTGTCACTGCTGGTATCGGAGCTGCACCAGTGACCTCGTCACCAACAAACTTCATGCAGCCACACGACAACACGTCCCCCGCGGCACTCTCGTCCTCGATATCTGCCATGTCGCCCGTGCCGAAGAAACGGTCCAAGAGCGATGCCGCCGACGCCGACGACAAGAAGCCAAAGAAAACAAGGCAGACGCGTGAGTAGACTTGTCCTCCCTCCCCAGCCCGCCTTAGACGCTATCTCTGCGCCTAGATCGTACTTGGGGGCGCCAATATTAGTCACTGCCGCCCTCGGTCCCTCGGCCAACCCACTCTGATCGTCGCTAATGCACAGAATCTTGTGATGGTACGTGTTATCACCCACGGTGCATGGCCTTGCGATTGTACTGACGCTGCGTGCCAGCTCGCCGGGCAAGAAAGTACGTGTGGCAATCTCAACCGCAGACTGCACCTAAACTAACGCGACAGAGTCAAGTGTGACCGGCCGCCCCCAGGCTCCACTGCGGCCACCGACACGCCGACCAAAGATGTCTGCACCCATTGCCGACAGCTAGGCATGGCCTGTGCGTACCGCGATCTCAGTGGCATACAAACTGACCAAGAGGCACATTCGACTATAAACCAAAGAAGCGTGGACCGCCAAACATGTACGCGTCTGTGGACTAACGGGACTAACTCGTCAGGTACCTCAAGCGCATGCAGGCGCTGAACCAGACACACGCACCGCGCGCGCAGAGCGACCACGAGGTCCAGTCGAGTTACTCGCCCTCTGTTGTAATGTCGTATCGGAGAATAGCAAAGGGAAAGGACGTATACGAGCTTGACGGCATGGGCGGACCAGGTCCGTCGACGCTGGCGATGTACGACGAGTCGGGTGGTCCCCGGCCACTAGGCATGGACACTGTCGACGACTGGGCGCCGTCCTTCCCGCATCCCATCGCTCGCCACCAACCGCGGAACGACTCGATTGGCGGAGCAGGCAACGGATACTCGCTGTCGCCCAGCTTCCTCCCCTCATACGAGCACAACGCCAGTGGCGGGGAGAGCCATTCTCCAACGTCTCCCGTCAGCTCGTCACACCAACGCAGCCCTTATCAGCCAATGGTGCCAGCGAACCCCTTCGATGCCGTTCTGTCGCGCCAGAGACTCTACCACATCATCGACATATACTTTGACTATGTCTACTGCCTTGCACCGGTGCTTCACAAGCCGACATTCATGTACGACCTTGAGACGCGGCGAGAGGAGCGACCAGGACAGGAACAGTGGATTGCGCTCGTCTTTGCCGCGATCGAAGGCACGCTGGTGCACATGCCCAAAGTCATTATCGGCATGCCCAAACACGAGATCCGCGAGTTGTTCCGCCGAGCAACGGGCATTGTCAAGCGATACCTCGACCACCCCATCCAATCCCTTAACATCACCCAGTGTGCGATACTGTACCTCCACTCAATGGCCCTCAACCATCTCCCAAACGAACTGAACATTGACAGGTACATTGCCTCGAATTACATGTACTCCATGCGGCTAGGTCTCCACCAGGAAAAGAAATACCACGGCTGTGATCCGATCGAGCGCGAACTGCGCAAGCGCGTGTTCTGGCTGCAGTACGGCAGCGACAAGTCGTACGAGGCGCTGGACCTGCGATCGGCAATCTGGCACGAGGTCGACTGCGGCGACGTCACGCTGCCGTCTCCGCTCGACGACGAGTATGTCACCGAGCAGAGGTATCTGGACCAACCCGACGGCCACACGCCTATCCTCGCCGGCTTTTACTACATCAGCAAGCTCTTTCGACTCCTGGGCCAGATACTCGACAAGCGCAAACACGACAGGGTCAAGGCGCCCACTGGCCTGATGCTGCAGATGCGTATGAACGAGGTGGACCAGATCCTCCACCAGGTCACCACCCTCATGGACAACTGCCCCGAACCGCTCCGCCTCGACATGCAGGGCAGTCCGAGCGCGAGGATGCAGCAGTGAGTTGATCGTTGCATGCACGGGGAGCTGACGGTAGCATCGAGGAGAGGTGGTTGCAGCATGTGTCGACCGACATTCGGCAACTGCTTACGAACGCGACGCAGGCACGCCGCGCGATTAAGGACACGTTCCTTGTCCAGCAGGCCAACATTTACGTCACGCAGCAGATGGTCCGGTACATTGGCCTGCAGTATCGCGAGGAGCTCGGTGTGTTGTTAGACAAGGAGCTGTCGCAGCGTTCCCGCGTCGAGGACGGTGAACCGCCGGGTGTCAACTCCCTGCGCCGGGCTTCACAGGGCTCGCACCGTGCAACCTTCACGGAAGAGGAAAAAGACATGGTCGTAAGCGACCTGCTCCTCATCCTCTCCAAGATTCCTCTCGAGGTGATCGCCGTCAACACTGTCGCGCTTGTCGCCAAGGTGCGCTACGTCGCGTCGACACTCCTCGACGCGCTGCAGAGCCCCCCACCCGACCCCCAGGACATACCCCAGATGATGCGTTCCAACGAACGCGTCTCGCGCGCACAGGGCTATCTCTGTAAGAGGCTTTCTCTCCCGCTCGAGCTGACGGCAGGGGACTTTTTGCGTATTCTCACCGAGATTGAGACCATGTATCAGCTGGAGGACTAGGCGTCCAAGGCCGAGCCGTCATGTATCGCTACTGTGTAGAGCGACGGTGTGAATACAATAATATGTGTACAGGGTGTCTATTCTATGGGAGCAGGATGAGTTTATCGCCGGAACATGCGTTTGCGCGGGCGGAGGCCGGTCGAGCTGCGAGTCGTGCCGGTGGCACCGGATGGGGCAGCGAGCAGGCCCCGTTGCTCCAGGCGTGCGCGAGCCATCTGCAGATGAAACGGCTGCAGTGGCCCGTCGGGGTGCTGTGTATGTGGCTGGATGTCGCGCGCCGCCTCGACCGCGTCCGCAACAAAGATCTTGACCATACCCGCAACGACGGCTGTGAGGTTGTTAGGGATGTGTTGGTCATAGAGGTCGCGGTTGAGCTGGCGTCAGTAGTGCCGGCTATATCACAACTCACCTTCTTAACAACAGCCTTGGGGATAACGACGCTACGAAACGCATCAAAGCGCTTACCCTGCTCGTCGTCGAGCTGGCCGCGGAGGAGTCTGGCGTCAGGTGAGTCCGCTATACACACCTACAGGGTCTCGTCGCGACGGCGCTTGGCCTTGTGCTTGACGTCTACAGCGACCTGTCCCGCAGTCGGCGGTGCCTCCTCCTCATCCTCGTCGTCCCCCTCGCCGTCCGCGTCGCCTTGGGCGCGCGCGCCCCCACCGTCGGCAGCGACCAAGTCCTCCGCCGACACCTCGAGCTCGGCGTCCGAGTCGAGATCCTTGTCCTTCTCCTTGGCCTGCTTCCTTTTCCGCTTCTTCTCGCCCTTGCGCGGCGAGTTGGACGCGGATGCCGCTGGGAGAGCGAGGCCGGCCATCGTGGTCCGCGGTCGTGGCTTGGTGGATGGTGAGGAAGTGGGTTGACCCGATCGTCGATGGAGGTTGTACGTGCTAGGTGGCGACGGAACCAAACCTTTCAGCGTGGGGCAGACTCCTATTTTTGAGAGTTGACGCGACTTGTTTTCATGAATCCGGGGAGACGCGTCCAACCTGACGTGTGTAGTCGTCGATCACTTCCTTCCCTTCCTACATCACCCACACCTCTACACCGCCAACGAAGACGTGATATTCTTTAACGATGGGATCAGAGGTCACGAGTGACCTCCTCGACGACATTTTCGCCTCCGTTGACGCGGCCGAGGCGGATTTTGACGGCGCCGCAAACTCGTGTGAGGAGGAAGACGACGAGTCGGACCTCGACGTGCCCAAGGCGCTGCCACCGACACAGCAGCCGCGCACCACCACCTCTCTTCAGTCACAGGCGCCGTCATCGTACGCCCGAAGTGGTTCCAGGCAGCCCGTCTACCCCGCCACTTCTAGCGCCGGGCCTAGCTCGGCCCGCCGCGGCCCACTCACACCCGCCCCGTCCAACCGCGTCTCCGCCGAGCTCGGGCGCGGAGGAAGGATGGTGTACCAGGTTTCCAAACCGTCGACGGAGGCGTACTACTTTATGGTTCAATGGTGTGTTGCCTGTGTGTGTGGCGCTGACGGCAGGCGCAAGCCCCAGCAGAAGAAGGTGTGTCAGCTGAAACTAACCTCTTGATCAAATCAGCTGACGCTGTCCGCTAACGCTACAGCATAGTAAGTCCAGCTTTACAGACCTGTTGTAGCTGACATCAGAAACGTGGGACGGTGACGCCTTCCTCAAAGTCGAAGGGAGTAGGGTTACCATGGTGTCGGAGGAAGGCAAGCAGTAAGCTGTGGTGTTTGCTAACCAAAGCTGACTCCAGCATGGCGACGACTGCGCTCGTTGGTGGCCTTCCTGGTTCCGGCACCGAGCTGCGTATTGGCCAGTTTGACTGCGAGGTCGACCGCGCGGTCGACTTTGACGAGTGAGTTGCACCCGGACGCAGCTGACGCTAGGTTTCGCCGTGCCACGAGTTGTCTGAACAACGCCACGAACGTACCGCTGCAGTCGCAGGCGAGCCCCGCCGCGCGTATTTCCAGTGGACAGCCTAAGCCGTTTCGCCCGCCCGTCAGCCGGCTGCCCGCTACGCCCGTCAACCGCGCATTCTCTCCAGTGATGCCCTCGGCTGGCACGTCCAGAACGACGGCCGACGCCGGCCCTTCAACCTCTACCCCGTCCGCATCGAGGTCCGTCGCTGCGTCCTCATTCTATTCCAAGCCCTCGTCCAAGCCAGCACGCAAGATTGTTATTGGCGAAAAGAACAGTAAAGAGCGCGAGGCGTGGGGCGGCGCCATCCACGACCCAGAGAGGACGGGCGCCCTCGTCATGCCCCGACCGCCTGAATCCGAGGCCAAGCGAAAGTACGTTGCCCAACGTGCTGTGCTGACACGATCAGAGGCACCGCCATCAACGACGTTGTCATCGACCCTATTCTTGGCGACAAGATGCGCGAACACCAGAGGGAAGGCGTAAAGGTGAGCCTTCTGCCACTGTGTAGCTCACCGCAGTTCATGTACCGCTGTGTAATGGGCATGACCGGAGCCAACGGCAACGGGTGTATCCTGGCCGACGAGATGGGTCTCGGCAAGACTCTGCAGACAATCTCGCTGATCTACACCCTCTTAAGTGGGTTCAAAAAAGGGAGCATGCTGACCCGCCCAGAACAGTCGCCGTGGCAGAAC
Organism: Cutaneotrichosporon arboriforme; assembly: GCA_002335565.1. Classification (NCBI taxonomy): domain Eukaryota; kingdom Fungi; phylum Basidiomycota; class Tremellomycetes; order Trichosporonales; family Trichosporonaceae; genus Cutaneotrichosporon; species Cutaneotrichosporon arboriforme. Next base: position 601,976 of record BEDW01000007.1, on the reverse strand, counting down.
GAGTCCTCTGTGTGAGTGTTTCCCGGCTATCCGAAGCTGACCTCATAGCATCTCTCGTGCCCTTGTCGTTTGTCCCGTGTCCCTGGTCAACAACTGGCGTCAGGAGTTCCGGAAATGGTGGGTAAGGAATCAAGCCCTATTGACACCCAGGCTCCCGCGCGACTTTGGCATTGCGGCTATCGAGGACAAAGAGGACGCCAAGATCAGCGCTTTCGTTAGCTCCTCTACCGCTCCACGCGAGATTATAGCTGAGACTCACAGACACACCACCGTGGGCTGCAAGTAATGATTATTGGATACGAAAAGGTGAGCTTAATGATGCTGCTAATAAGCTGACAACCAGCTCCGCAAGATCATGTAAGCTGACTCTACATGCCCTTGTTGACACTCAGCACACGGTTGAAGAGCTGCCAGCCGCCAATCGGTCTCATTGTCTGCGACGAGGCGCACCGCCTCAAGTCCAAGGACAACAAGACGACCAAGATGTTTGACGAGCTCAACTGCACGCGGCGTATCAGTAGGGCCGTGATCTAATTCAGCTGACAGGCAGTGTTGACCGGTACCCCCGTGCAGAACGATCTCGGAGAGTACTGGGCAATGGTAAGCTCAGGATTTCCGAGAGAGCTAACAGCAGGCCGACTTTGCGTGCCCAGGTGTGTTTGGGCCGTACTCGTCGTTTGCGCGGCAGTACGAGCGCCCGATCCTTAAATCACGCACAAACTGCAGCAAGAGAGACGCCGAAGCTGGCCAGATGAAGCTCGAGGAGGTATGTGTCGCTCGATGAGTGCGGCTAACTTGCAGCTCAAGGAGCTTGGGCAGGAGTTTGTGCTGCGCCGCACATCAGAGGTTTTGAAAGACTTTTTGCCTCCTAAGAGTATGTCTCCATTTTCTCCTGCGCTGACATGTAGCCGAGTATGTCGTCTTTGTTGCGCCGTCCAAGCTCCAGCTCGACGTGTTTGCTCAGCTACTCGGCGGCGGCAAGAACCTCAACGCCCTCATCGAGGGCATGGCGTTCCCGCAGCGTCTCGCAATGAGTACGTCGCCGAATACAGGTCGTGCTAACGTGAAGTCGACTTGCTGCGTAAGGTTGCCAATTCTCCAACGGTATGTTCAGCTTTCCTCTCACCCTTCCGCAGCTGACTCCAGCTCCTGCGCAAGAGAGAGGCAGGAAGCTACGACGGCGACGCGTCGTTAGACGCGGTGAAGAGCGCCCTTGAGCTCATTCCTCAAGCGACGCGGACCATTGACGTCTCGATAAGCGGTGAATGTCGCCGTTTGCGACGAGCTAACTCACCAGGCAAGCTGAGAGTCCTGGAGCGCATTCTTGCTGCGGTTCGCCTCGCACCAGACGAGAAGATTGTCGTCGTTTCCAACTGGACGACGACGCTCAACATCATCCAGGACCTCTGCATCAAGAACCGCTACGACTTCCTCCGCCTCGACGGCAGCACGCCGCAAAAGCAGCGCCAGGACCTCGTGGATAAATTCAACCGAGGTTCCCGCACGGACAGCATGGTTTTCCTACTGAGTGCCAAGGCGGGCGGTGTAGGATTGAACCTCATCGGGTAGGTTTGGAGCAAGTGAAATGAGCTGACGTTTCAGCGCATCGCGGCTCGTCCTCTTTGACAGCGATTGGAATCCGTCAACGGACCTCCAGGCCATGGCACGCATTCACCGGTAAGCTCGGAAGACACGACCAAAGCTGACGCCAGTGACGGTCAGAAGAAGCCCGTCCACATTTATCGTCTCCTCACAGCCAACACCATTGACGAGAAGATCTATCAGGTGAGGTAGAGCTCTCGGATGAAGGCTTATCTCCCCAGCGCCAGATCACCAAGATGGGTCTGTCCGACCAGATGCTCGGCGACGGCGGTAACGGCAAGACGTCAAAAGATTGTAGGTCTTAAGACGTGCTTTCTGACCTACCCAGCCTTTTCTAACGCCGAACTGCGCGACCTCTTCACAATCAGCCATTACACCAATGGCTGTGGTACTCGTGCGTGTCACATTTCCGACGTTGCTGACGACAGACGACTTGCTGGGCTGCCCGTGTGAGGGCAAGGGCGTTTCGCCGGAGGAAGGCGACAGCGCCGAAAACGCTGTGGATTTACTCTCTAGCGAGACTGGGGACGACGAAGAGCTCAATGGGGGTTTCATTTCGGCATCCCAGTATGACCCGGAGCCGGTGAGTTGGGAAGGATCAGCCGTTACTAACTCGTCAGACCCCGGCGATGGTTCGGAAGGTTCGTGATGCCAATGGAGCCTCTGCTAACGCCCAGGAGGCACGCGAGCAGCAGCAAAAACTCGCATCGCTCAAGGAGTGGCTGCACATCGACCCGTTCGACGTGGGCGCCGTCGGCGGCGTGAAGGACGATCTGCTCTATGCTCTGCTCAAGGAGGCGTACGAGAGTGGCGACGTTGTGCCCGCTGGGAAAAAGCGTAAGAGCAGTGAGGGGACGAGCGGCGCGTCTACCCCCATCGAGGTGCTCGATAGCGACAGCGACGACGACGAGCCTGTGCGCGTGCCCCATCGTCGGAAGCGCGGAGCAGTCAGGAGCGTCCTCGCGAATCTCGACCAAGAAAAGAAGCACAATCTGCGCGACATTGCCGCGCGCGACCAGGCGGGACGTATCATGTTCGTGTTTGAGAAGGAGTCCAAGCCGCGTCTGTAGTGTACGTGTAGATTAGCATAGGTCAGGGACACAGCATAGTCGCATGGTCGATGTGAGATGTATCAGTGCATAGCTACGGGGCGATGCGAAGTGGGGTAACAATGCCATGCTCTAGTGCTCCTCCTATGCAACCTACAACGCGGACCGCTCCATCATCTTGCGGTCCTCGATCGCCTTGCGCACGGCTTCGTCCTGCAACCGCGCGGCCTTTGCCCGCTGCGCCTCCTTGAGGACCGCGCCGTTCTTGTTCGCCAGGCCCTCGAATACGGTCGCCTCGGGCAGGCCGGGGTACTCTGGGCGGTGCTCGAGCGTGTGCAGCGCAAAGTGCTTGCGCTTGGAGAACGGTTTGCCGTGCTTGATCGTGACAATGTCGCCAATTTTAGAGGCTGGTGTAAGCGGTGTTGCAAAATGCGGGCTGCGAGCTGAAGCCGGCGCGGAGCGACGCGGCGCTGCGCTATGCCGCCAACTCACTCTCTCCCTCGTCATGCACGAGCATGTTTTTCGACCGGTGGATCTGCTTGAGGAGCTTGCGCGACTCGAACACGCGCGGTACCGTCACGGCGACGGTCTTGGGCGTGTTGAACGCGCGCGTCACCACGCCGTAGTAGATGTTGGGCATCGCGGGGACGTCGGCGGGGGTGAGGGGTGGTTGCGACGATGATGTCGAGCGAGCGAGCCAGCGTCGTTGCGTTGAGATCGAAGAGGATCAACGCCGGACAAAAGTCCAACAAAGGAGTGTTACGTAAAAACACTTTATTACGGAGACCACGCTCTCTCCGCGCTCCCGCCCTTTGTCGATGTCGAGGTCACGCGATGCCCACAGTACTGGAATTTTGATCCCGCTCTCGCTGTACGCGCTCGGCCGCGGTGAAGCCACCCCCTGGCCGGATGCAGGGAAGGAAGATGCAGGGAAGGCTGTGAGCCAGTGAGCCAGGCGGCATTTGCACCCCAGTGTGCAGTGTGCAGTGTGCTCGGCAACGTCGACGACGAACGACACGGTGGCTCCAACGACGACAACGCACGACACGGCAGACAGACACGCACACACAATCTACAGCCATCTGGTACAAAGACAAAAGCGGGTCTGCGGCAGCGCTGGATCCATCCTCGCTTCCATCGTTGTATGTCGTGTCAGCTGTCCAGTCGTCTCGTCTCGCCAAGCAAGCGCCACTAGCCACTGTGTGTCTCTCACCTCGCTCAGTTGCTCAACAAGACGCGTCTCTCCCCCAACACCTCTCTCTTCATCACCATTTGTTGTTTGTTGACAGAGTAGTGCAGCGGCGACCACCCAAGACTCCGTCGTTGCTGGCTCTGTTCTCGCCCGCGTCCCATCTCGCTCCCGGCTTCCCCGCGTCGCCGCTTGCCCGCCCGTCCCCGGCGCGAATCCGCCACGCCGCCGCAACCGGCGTCATCGCTACCCGATTCCCTGGGCCCACACGGCAGTGTGCCCACAGTCATTCTCTCGCTTGGACTCAACCTCCACCACGACCACCACCCACCGGCCAGAAGCATCCATCCCACAAACGCCACGGCACATCGACGTCGTCCTCTGCTTCTTTGCATCCCGGACCTACTTTCCCCACGAACAACAACACGAGCGTGCGTGCACAACACAACGCACGCACCCCGTCAACGAACACACCCCGCAGCGACTTGTACACCCCCCATCGTCGCTGACTGTGGGTTTCCCCGGCCGCCAACACGCTCTACCCACATCCTCCACGGCAACATCCCCAACGTCAGCTCGCCACCGCCGCTAGCGGACGTTCCCATTTCTCCCACACCATGACGATTATCCCACCAGGCGCAAAGCTAGGTACGTGTCATGTCGTGACGGCGGCTGGCCAGTGCGCTACTCCACAACCCTCGGGGAGTGCACACGGCTAGGCCCCTCATTGTGCATGGGCGCTGGCCCTGCATCGCCCAATGTGCCCAGCAGTACTGCTGTGTCTATATTTCGCCGTAACGGCCAGCTGTGCTGTTGGCATTGTCGTGCAACGTTGCCGTGATGACCCAGATACCAGCTCACACCACAGCGCCCGTCGACCTCCCGCCGCCGTCAATGGCGTCTGATCCGCGCGAGCCCGAGTCGTCGGGTGCGCGCCGGGTCTCGCGGACACCTCAGCGGGCCAAGTCGCCGCTCAGCTCGCGCGCCTCGTCGCCGACGCGACAGCCCCCGCCCCGCGCAGACTCCAACTCGCCCCCGCCTTTACTCGCGCCCAAGCCACGCGCTGCCTCTGGCGCGTCCGTCGGCATGGCAACAACGCGGAGTAACCAGGGCGGCGGTGCCGGCGCAGGTGTCACCATTAACACGGCGTGCGCGGGCGCCGGCGGCGGCCAGCACGCGGTTCAACCGCTGCACCTGTCGCGGCCGTCGAGCCCGTCGAGCATCCACTCGCACGGCAGTGCCATCTTTGAACGCGACATCGAGATGCCCGCCGCGCAGAGCCTGAGCACGCTCAGCCACAAGGGCTCGCGCGTGTTCCACCACCCGCACGGCTCGACCCTGGAACACACCGTACCGGCTGTACTTGATGACGCCGTCGAGGCGCTGACGGCGACGGATCCGGTGCACGGCGCGTCGGGCCTCGAGATCGAGGCGCCGTCCTCGACGACGGGCATGGCGCGCTCAAGCTCGGCGACACTCTCGCCGGCGCTCCGCAGCCGTGTCGTCTCGATGCCCCGCGCAATGAGCAGCGGCGCGTCGCGCAGCCCTAGTCCCGAGTCAACTTCGGCACAGTCGCCGCTCGCGCCCCCGCCGCTCAGCCTCGCAGCACTGAGTACGCAGCACGGCGCGGCCGCCGCAGCCAAGCTCGGCTCGCCCACCCCCATGTCGCCCATGTCCTCGAACTCGGGCATGTCGCCCACTGGTACCGGTGCGGCGTCGCCCATCATCGCGAGCGCCAAGCCGTCGTCGCCCCTTGCCGACGTGTCTGAGGACGCTGTGGTCGACGCGCCAGCAGGGGTATCTACGTCCCTAAACCATGCGCAGGCGCAGGCACACGCACAGTCGCAGCTGTCGCGGCAGCGTCCCGCACAGCTGCAGCAGCAGAACTCGTCGCCACATATCCCCGGCGGATGGGAGTTTGGCAACGACAACGACGGTGTCGACGATACTGGCGGCGCTAATGCCGCAAGCGCCGGTTCGGCGCTCAAGAGCGAGAGCACAAGCGGCGCGCAGACGCCCGTGCCCTCGGCACTGCCGAGCCACCTCACGCCGACAAAGGAGAAGCGCCGCGTCTCGTTCATCTCGTACAACGACCTCCTCCTCAGCGTGCCCACGAGCGTCACCTCCCTCGACGACATCACGGCAGGTAACCTCTCGCCTGAGCATCTGCCGGGCACGGTGTCGCCGAGCGTCGCGTCGCGCTCGCCCGTCATGGCTGCGTCGCCGTCGTCCCTCGCAACCGGCCTCGCGGGCGGCGTAGGCGGAGGCGGGGGCGGCGTGCCCGACGCGCTCCGCCCTATCGGCAGCATCGAGGGCGAGTGGCAGCGCGAAGGTCTCGGCCGCGGCCTCGAGCAGCGTCTCGAAGACCTCGTCCTCCTCGATAACCCGGCCAAGGCAGCTACCGCGACAACGGCCACGACCACCAACGCATGATTGCCCGCGCCCAATTACTCTACTTTGGTATAACTTTTTTTTTCTCTCGCTCCTCTTTTTTACGATGTTCTCTCACTCTCGCCGTTCAACTTGCATGCGCGTCGCCCAGCTCCCGACCTCGCCAGCGGACGGCAGCGCAGCCACTCGTGTCTCAGGTATAATCTTTCAATCGCCTCCGGCTGGCTCGTGTGCGTCGATGGGTTCGTGCAGCAGCAGCAGATACAGATACAGAAGACAAAGGTTTGGTGTAGCCCGTTAGCTTGGGCAGTGTGGTTGGTTATGAATGACAATACGATGGTACAGATGTGGGGTTCGAGTGATGCTAATGCTGGCGAGATGTGAGTGGTGCAATGCATAGTGGGTGTGGACGAGGTCGTCTTGACTACACCTGTGACCCGCTTGGGCGCGGCATGAGGTGTTCGAGCTCGTCTGGTGTCGCTGTGCCGTCGGTGCGCAGGCTGCGCCTACTCGACATGTGCGAGAGGTGGGAGATTCGGCTGGCGCGGCGGCGTACAGCGCGCAGGTCGTCGTCGTCGATACCGCCCGTGCTGGCTGCGGTCTGTGTATTCGTGAGGCGCACGTCGCGTGTCATGAGAAGACAGACGATTGGCGGGAGCACGGCCACGACAATGGACCAGGTCTGTCGTCAGCCTCTGTTACTCGCAAAAAAAGGTAGCAACTCACCACGAGGCGGTGCATGACGGCGCGGTACGCCTCGATCGCGCCGACGCGGATGGGGTCGTCGATGGGATACTCGACGATATCCGTGATGCTCCCGAAGAGGTCGTCGAGGAGCGTCTGGTTGTTCGTGGGGACGTGCTCGGCGAGGTCGAGGGGCATGTACGTGTTCCAGATACCTGTGGCTGCCGCCGAGCCGACGCTGTTGCCGACTTCGGAGAGGAGGAGCGTCATGGCCGTGACTGTCGCGACATCGGCGTGCGCGACCGCCGCCTGCGCGCCGACCTGCGTCGCCACGGACGCAAACCCCCCGCCAAGGCCCTGCAGGGCCTGGCACAGGACCAGCTCAAACGTCGTGCCCTCGGCTGACCGCGCGTGCAGCATGATCACCACGCCAAGCAGGCGCACGACAAGTCCACAGAACAGCATCCACTGTCGTCAGCTCACGGCTCGACCACTCTGAGCTCACCTTAAATCGTCGCGTTGCGTACATGATCACGCCGGCGACAATACCAAACACGGTGATAGCGAGCGCGTGCGTGTAGATAAAGTACGTGACGTTCTTGATCTGCCAGTCCTGCGTCACGAGGACAAATCTGCTTGTCAGCTGAACACGCTGATATGAGCAGCTTACGGGTAGAGATAGGTGTATTGGAGGTAAAACGAGGTAAAGTCGAGGAAACCAATGAGGCACGCGCTGAGGATGGGGGTGCGGCGCAGCCAGCGCATTGGGAAGACGGGGAAGGCTGGTACACGCCATTCGTAGAAGAGGAAGACACCAAAGAGGGTGATGCCGACAGCAGCCATGCCGATCTGGGGTCAGTCTTGTTCGAGCTGAGCAGGACACTTACCAAGCTAGTGTGGGTGCCGTGTTTGGCGTCGTGGCTGGACGCTGGCGCAATGCTGAGCGGGAGAAGAATAAGCGCAAGGCTGGTGGCGACAAGCACGAGGCCGACAAAATCCATATCCGACGCGGCGGCGGCAATGACGGCCTTGAGGGGCCGGCGGTCGCGGAGGTGCATGCGCCGCGACGACTTCCACTGCGCCCACAGGAGCGCGCAGATGAGCGGCGCAAGCATCACAGGTACGAGAATGGCAAACTGGCCGTCAGCTCAAACAAAACAACGCAAGCTTACCATGAGGTAGCCCTTGCGCCAGTCGGGCAGGACGCGGCTGGCAATCTCTGCCGAGACAAAGATGTTGACGACGAACGGGGCAGACACGAGGCCGCCGACGAGACCGCGCCACCGCAGTGTCGTCATGTCGGCAATCACAATCTGCTGCAGCATCTGCAGGCCCGTGTATCCGAACGCATAGAAGATCTCGCCAACAGCGATTTGTGTGATACTGTACGACGACGCAATAATGATCTAAACGTTAGCAAAACTCGACAAGGTTGGCAACGCACGTAGCCCAGGACGTAGAGGACGGCGACGACGAGGAACGCCTCTCCGCGGCCAACGACGTCGGCTAGCTTGGCCATAAATGGCTTCCCAACGGCGATGACAATAGCCTGTGCCGTTGCAATCGTTCCCGAGGACGAGTGGTGGAGCACGGACGATGTGCTGTGGGTCAGCTACTACAGACGAGGCAGGATGGGTCGGGGCTCACGCAAAGGAAAGGTACTGGTACGTCGTCATGCCTGGCTGTCAGCTGGTGCGGCGGCGGCGGCGGAGCACGTACCGTCAAGAGAGTAGATGTACGCGGCGAGGGCGATACCGATGAAGAGGATCCAGCGCGTGTGCGGACCCCAGACGGACGAGGCGGCCTCGACCTTGGTCACGCCAGCGAGGGACATGTTGTCGTCGTCGTCGTCGTCGCTGTCGCGCGGCGATGGCGGCGCAGAGCCGTAGCCTGGATGTGCGGCCATGATGTTGTGTGGGACAGGAAGATGGCGTTGGTGGCAACGACGACATCGATGCGCCGGTGTTTGACGCCGCCTTTGGGTAACGCATGGGCAGACGCCAACCCTCCCAACCCTTTCGCCCGCTTTTCCGGCCCGCAACGCCGTCCCTGACTTTGTTCTTTTATCAGATAACTAGGCTCACCCCGGGTCTGTCCGCGGAAAACTCGCGTCTGTGCGTGTATCCACACAACGCGCGCCCCTCTGCCAGGTCGGAGTATGTGCGGCAGACTAGGGGCAGCGCAGTATGCATGCCCGCGGCTGAATCAATGCATACAACAGTGGCGAGAGGTGCAGACGTGTGGCCGAAGTATCCGATGGTCGTGTGCGTTGTGGCCGTTCCCAGTCACGTGATAAAGACTTTCGGCCGACTGTCCGAAAAGCCACATGGTGCGGACGATGCCGCCATCTCCGCTTGCAATGTTGTGACCTTTGTGCAATGCCAAACCTCCAACCTCGTAGCTCTCGTCCACCGCGTCTCTCGCAATGGTGCGTTTCAAGAACAGGCACCTGCTCGTCGAGTTTATCGACCCCGCGGGCATTGCCGCGTTCCCTTCCATTCCCCCGTCGGCGGCACCAGAAACCCTCGGCGCCGCCGCCACCGCCGACCACGACGACGACGACGACGACGACGATGGAGGCGAGTTTAATGTCGGAGAGGACGAGCTCGCGCGCATCCCCGCGCTGCCCTTCGCGCTGCCCCTCGACCCCGCCCGGCGGCTGCTAGGCGAGGAGGGCGCGAGTGCCGTGTTCAAGGCCGTAAGGGCCATGTGCCAGAGCGTGTTTGGTGACGAGGGCTGGGGAAGGATTGCAAGCAGCTTCAAAGGTGAGTCTGCGTCCAAGTCTGTGACTCCTCTGATGCCTAGTGGTGTACCACTCGCCCCTTACCACACTCACGATCATGCGCGTTGCGCGACAGCATTACCGCCTCCTATGGGCGTGCGTCACCCTCCTCTCGTCGGTCGGCGGCGCGCGCGTCATCCCCCGTGTCGTCGCCGTTAGCGGGACGATCAAAAAGCTCCAGAACGCCGCCATTGTGCATCACCGGCGCGTGACCGCCGCGGCAGTGGCGGCTTTGTTGAAAGAGGGTAAACCCCTCGCATGGCCTCAGAGCTGACGACAAGGAGCCAAGGGCGAGGCGGAGAAGGAGACGCTGCAGGTCAAGTGGGACGCCGAGCGCGAGGCGTTGGGTCGCCTCGAGGACTAGACTGGTTATCGTTGTATGTATAGTTATTACACAGGGTACGGTACAACACAGATACAGGTGGCTCACTTGAGCCTCACACCGCGCATACACATTTCAATATGCCGCAGGCGGTCGACGCGCGCGTCCTGCGTACCCAAGAGCTTGTCCCCGATGATCAGGTCTACGCCACGCTCGTGCCGGATGAGCTTGAGGGCATCGCACGTCTCCTTGAGGATGCCGGCTGCCGTTAGCGAAAGCGTGGGCAAAGCAGCCTACCGTACGGCTCGCCCAGACGTGCCATCTTTGCAATGTCAAGCTCGAGTTCCCGCGCGACCTTGCGCAACAGCAGCGACCTAGCCTGTTAACACAACACTTACCTACCTGAACCTTACCTCCTCTCGCCATCCTCTATTCGGCCCCAGTGCCGCACTACTTGATCTGCAAGCTTACCAGAGAGCAACGACGCCCGCAACGCGTCTTGCAGCTTTTGCAGCCCTGACGCCCTGTCGGGCTCGTCGCGTCCTTGCGCTGGGCCGCTCAGCACTGACCCTGATAGCACTGGCGCTTCAACCGGCGGTTCAGGCAGAAACGGCGCCTTGAACGACGATCCACGCTTTGTGCGCTTCTGCGGAGCCGAACCTGACGTCAGCGTCACACAGTTTACTAGCCCAACCGTTGTAGAACGAGTACGGGCCGCCGGGCGTCGCTGGCGTCGAGACGCCCTTGAACGCTTGCTCGCGCGCCTTGCGCTTCTTCTCGGCATGGTCCGGACTTCGTGCCTCGCCAAGGAACACGACACCTCCCATGAGACCGTCCTCGGCGAGCTGTTCCATTGTCTGTGGTCGCCCGAGCGTCATTCCGCCGAGCGGGCTGAACATTGGCGGAGGCATAGCACGCGCAGCAGCTGTCTCGCCGCGCGGAAGTGTCGGTGTGTCCGACGACGCGACCTGCGACCGGCGTGTGCTGCGCAGCTGAGGCGTTCGGAAGGGTGTCGGCGGCTCAGGCTCGGGCAGATCAAAGTCTGGTATTTCCACGAGCTCTTCAAGCGGCGTGGTGTTGACGGGTCTCGCTGTGGGCTGCAAACCGCTCGGCCGATGCAGCTCATCAAGAGTGTTCTTCCCGACACTGCTCAGGTTGAAGTACTCAGGAGATGGCTCGAGTGGCTTTGGCAGGATCATCGGCGACGCAACCTCGACCTCCTCGGTCAAGCTCGACGAGCGGTAGAAAACGCCTTGCCTGTTGGAGCATACCTGTGTAGTTTAGCTCGTGTAACTCTTCGTACCGACGTCGCACATCCCGTCGCAGTACTTCTCTTTGATCTGCGGGGTAACATTCGCAAGGTCCTCACCAAAGTACCGGCAGATGTTGATGTGCCGACACAGCGACGTGGACTCGGCGTACTGCTGGAGCTGAAGGTTAACGGGGGCCACAAGGTACAAACTTGCAGCTTTGAAACTGTTGACCATGCGTAGCTTGCCCCGGTCAATGGTAGCTTGGTCGTTGCCATCCTTCTTAGCCCGGTCTGCTTCCTTCGCAATGAGACCGCGCAAGCGGAGTGCGTCCTCCCTCGCTGCAACGTTAGTGTGACCACACATGCATGTCTTACAGTAGTAAAGAACACACCGGGACATCTGTTGTCAGCTTTGCTGCGTCCGACAGCTCACGTGTCCATCGCGACCAGCACGACCTGTCTCCTGGTAGTACCCTTGACGTCAGCCACTTCCCAACGCCACTCACCTTCAAAGGACTTTGGCATGTCGTAGTGGATGACGTAGCGGACGTGCGCCTGGTCGACGCCCATACCGAAAGCGATCGTGGCCACGATACACTCGACTTTGCCCGACTTCCAATCATCTAGCGTGTCGTTGCGCTGGCTGAGCGGCAGCTTGGCGTAGAACGGCCGCGCGGAAATGCCGCTCGAGTTTAGGACCGACGCAATGGTGTCGCACTGAGGTCAGTTCCGTCAAATGAAGCTTAAACTGACATCTGCCGTGAGACGGCAGTACACCAGTCCAGAGACACAAGGCATCGTCACGCCGTTGCGTTTGTTGATTGCCTCTGCCTCTGGTGTAAACTTGCGAATGAGGCGGGTGAGGGCCTGCAGCGTTTCGCTCTGTCGATCGTACCCGCCCATGTACCGCAGTTCGTAGAAGAGGTTCTTGCGGTTAAACGGCTCGACCCACTGCGCGAGGCCCTGCTCCGACGTCTTGGGCATGTTCAAGATCGTGAGCATGTCGTCACGCACGGCGCTGGTCGCCGACGCAGTCAGGGCGGTTATGGGTACTGTTGGGTATCGTGATCGAAACTCGCCAAGTCGTCGATATGTCTGCACAGTGTTAGCAACTGTGACACATGGAGACATACCGGTCGAAACGTCGAGCCCCACTCCTGTTTGGGTTAGTGCTGATCCCGACGCGAACCCACATCAATGACGTGCGCCTGCAGGTCAGTAAAAAACAGGCCATAAACTCACCTCGTCGACTACCAATCGCACGAGCTGCTTCTGCCGATACGCAATGTCGAAATCCATCTGGTACTTTGCGCTGAACAGCGTCTCGGGCGTCACGTAGAGCAGGCGCAGCTGAGGGTGTCCAAGGCGCAGCTGCCGCTTGATCTAAAATGTCAGTAACATAAACACGCCGGACTTGCCTCTTTAACCTCTTTGAAGTCAGTCTTCTCGCTCAGCTGGTAGGCTTCTATGCCCTTCGCGCGGAGGCCGGACACCTGGTCTCGCATGAGTGCTAGGAAATTAGCCGTTTGATGCGCAAGGCAACCTACCAAGGAGGGGCGACACGACCACGGTAATGCCATATTCAATAGTGACTGCGGGGACCTGGAAGCATACACTGGTGTGAGTTCGGCACTCGAGGTGGGACATACGACTTGCCTAAGCCCGTAGGCGCGACGACGAGGACGTCGCAGCCGCGCAGGGCGTGCACACAGATATCTAGCTGTGGGCCGCGAAAGTCGCTGTGGCCCCAGTACTTCTGCAGTGCGCGCCGCAGAGCCGCCTGGTTCTCGGTGGACGAAGGGATACGCGCGAATCGCCGTGGTCGAAAGTTGTTCTTGGCATGCTGGAGGAGGTTAGCTTTGAGGAGTGTGTGGGGAGGGGACGTACCTGTGAGCCGAGCTGGCAAGGATATGTGCTCGCGACGGGCGTCGCTGGCGGTAGCGGAAAGGCGGTCAAGTTTGACGGCTCGTCGCCTGCATCTACCACCATTGTTTCCTCTCAAGAAGGTCAAGTCAAGAGTGTCAAGAGTCAACGTCTTCAGCACTCTGGTTGACGCGATCTGTCAACAATGCAAAGTCAGTCACGTGTGAGAGGATAGCGGAACCAAACATGAGTATTAGAATTGAAAAGTAATGTTGTGCTAATTGTCGTTCTTAATGCTTATCCCCACGGGGCTGAGGCACAAGGGGCGGGGCCGAGTCGCCACCAACCTCGCCAACTCGCCTCGCCCATGACGCCTTGTCGTCGCCGCCCTCTCTCACTCGCCTACGTGAACCGATCTCCGTCTCATTCAACAACCCCTCCCCCTACACCCCTCGTCCACAGCTTGCACAGCTTGGCAAGCTACTCGCACCTGTGTCACAGCGCGGTCGACGACCAGTCGGCGCCCTTGCTGTCATCGGTTTTGTATCGACCCTGACCAACGCGCGTTGGCGCCCATCACTGGACGCCACGCAGTCCGACACCAGTTGCGGTGCACTCCGTCTTCCATTACGAGGTACGGCTTTTCTATTTACCGACGCCAATGTTCTGACATCACTTCACAGAAGTCGACAATGTCCGAGCCACTCCAGACCGGCGTGATGGGTGTAGACGGTGGCGAGTCGGCTCCACCAAACACCGAGTCAGAGACGGCGACCAGCAGTACCTCCGAATGCGTCGAGGAAACGAGACGAGGGCAGGAACCGAGTATTACCATGTCTTCGGAACGCACCTCTGAGCGCATAACTCGCAGCGTCACCCCTCTCGCAAGCGAGGCTGTCGTCGAGTCACCTGTCGAGGAACTCTCGGCTGCCGACGGGCTCGCGGCGTCAAGTCCGCCCATGACGAGCTCTTTCGCGGGGCGCCATTATAGCATACAGGTGCCAGAACGGCAGGGCACCGCGAGGCCTGTCGACTATCGCCGGCGCCGGCGTACGCAAGGAGACGACCCCGTTGCTGACGACATTCTTGCCGCCATGGGTTCGGTGAGTGTTTCTTCGTTCCACACTGTCTTTGATATAACTCTTCGCACTCTTGAGATCGCCCGCTGACATGTCTACGACGCCCCGTTGCCGCTCTTCCTCTTGCTCCTGCCAAAAGATACGACAAGGAACCTCTGCCCTCGTGTCTGCCCTCACTGCTCTGCCGTGGGAAGGAGACAACACTTCCTCCGACGAAACAGACGATGGCGCCATGCCTCACGGGCGCATGGCGACAACGACCGTCATGCCGGCGCAGCGTCCAAAGGGTGAGTTCTGGATCTGTCAGAGGTACAGCAGGCTGACGTGTAGGCCCGCAACGATTACACTCTTCTTTACATACTATTCGCGCGATGGAGCCCACAGGACTGCAGCATGCCGAGGAGACAACCTCGGACAGTGACGGCGAGCAAACCGGGTCTGAAAGCCCATCGAGCCAGCGATCGATGAGCCCATCTGGTCCCCGCTCTAAGAGTCCTCGCAAGCGCCACTTCCGCAAGAGAGGGCTCAGCTTCCCCTACAAAGAGAACGTCATCAACCGGCGTGCCCGTGTTCCAGGTCCCAACGAACTGGCGTACCAGTTTGCTCCGACCAGTGACGATGAGAAGCCGCCACCACGTGTTGAGTCCAGTGCGACTCTCACGCCGGGTGTTTTGCAGGAGCCAGAGCCCACCGTGTCCAACGTCGTGGACATTCCTGAGACGCCGATCGGGCAGCCTGCTCTCGGCGGTGCCGTCATCCGCGGCAGCCGCGACGACATGGACCGGTCCGCGCTCCTGCAGGAAGTCTTCGACCTCGATGAGCCCGAGGAGGTTATCGAGGAGATGCATTGCTGGCTGCTACGCAGCACGAGTGAGTAGCTGAGCTGTGGCGCATGGCTGACGTACAGTGCTCCAGGGGTACATGTTCCTGACGCGCAAGTTCATTTGCTTCTTTGCGCACGTCCCAGACGCTTCCAGCAGGACTATCAAGAGTGGTCCCCTGCTGAAGAAGGCCAACAGGAGCTTGACCAAGTTTAATACGCGCTACTGGTTCATCCTGCGCGACGACGTGCTGTCGTGGTACGAGAACGCAGCTGTGAGTGGCCTTCGCAACACGGAAGCTGACAACCCAGGACCCATACTTCCCTAAAGGTAGTGTGCGACTGCAGTACGCCTCGAGCTGCGACAAGATTGGCTCGACACGGTTCAAGCTGCGCACGCCGGAGCGCAGCTACACGTTCCAGTCCGACACGGCGACCAATGCCGACGAGTGGGTCCGTGTCATCCAGAAGGTCATGGCCAAGACACAGCACGAGGGCGAGAGCGTCAAGCTCATCATTCCGTGGGAGGCAGTTATCGATGTGGAGAGAAGCCCTACGCTGGAGTTTGCCGAGACCATCGAGGTCAGTGAGGCGGAATGGCATGGTGCTGACTGTCAGATCAAGGTGGTAGACTCTGAAGACTCCATGTCCGTTGATAGCTACTTCTTCGCCTCCTTCCCGGACAACGACTACGCTTATGACCTCCTGCAAACACTCTTCAAGGAGCGTCCAGTGTCCGAGTTACCGGCAGTGGCGCCGCCGAGCCCCAAACCTGGGTCCGAGATGTCTACGCAGCCCGAATCTGTCAAGAGATTCAGCCTGACTGGACTCGGATCGGCTCTGCCAAAGCTCGGAGGCGAGAAGCCAGATCCCGACGCACGTGTGCCAATTGCCCCACCTGCCGTGGTGTCTTTGCCCGACCACAGCCATGACTCTGTGCACAGCGATGCGGATTCAGAGGGCTCGGACGAGGACGAGGCGACACGCCGTAGAAAGGGTTACCCTCCCCGCGCCAGAGGCCCGCCGCCGCCAGGGATGGTGCCGTCGCAGTCTGGCTGGACGCCAGAGTGGGTCCGCCGCTCGTCCCAGCAGCTGTTTGGCAACACGCCGCCGCCGAGGTCTTCGAGCCGCCAGCCCCGCACCAGGTCGTCAGTGACCGAGGTGCTCGAACCAGCCATATCGACCGAGGAGGACGAGGCGAGCGACGCCGACCTCGTCCGCTCACGCAGCACCGCGTCGCGGTTCTCCAAGTCGACGTCCGACTACTCCCTCACCTCCAAGATGGACATGGCCGACATGGTCGACCACGAGGTGTCGCGCAAGTTCCACGAGACATTCTCGCTCTCGGACAAGGAAGTGCTCATTGACCGTATGTGCATACACTGATGTACGCTGACCTGCAGACATGTCGGGCATGCTGTACCGCGTACTCCCCGTATCTGGGCGATTCTACATTTCGACCAACTATTTCTGCTTTAGGTCGTCTGGGTTGCTCAACAAGACAAGGGTGAGAGGGTGGGGGAACTGGGTGGCTGACGCCTAGATGATGGTGCCTATTCGGCAGCTGTATGGCATGAAGGCACAAAAGTCATTCCGCTTTGGTTACCATGGTCTTGTTGTGATTGTCAAGGGCTACGAGGAGCTCTTCCTCGAGTTCCACTCGTCGCGGCGACGCGACGAGTGCATGACGCTGCTGGAAGAGCGCATGGACGACATGCGGGACGAGCACCAGGCAGCGCGTGCGCTCGAGGAGATCCTCCCCGACGGCCAGACACGCACCATCACCGACGACATGGGCGGCGACACGTCGCCGAACCATGCGTCCATGTTCAACTCGACGACGAGCTCGTTCCTCCAGTTCAAGCCGGAGCCAATGAACATTGTCTGTCTGACCATTGGGAGTCGCGGCGACGTGCAGCCTTACATTGCCTTGTGCAAGGGGCTGCAGGCTGAGGGACACACTTGCCGCATTGCCACGCACTCGGAGTACAAGGATTGGATTGAGGGGGTAGGTTAATGGCTTGTAGATGTCGCTGATCCACACAGCATGGCATTGGATTTGGTGCGGTCGGCGGCGACCCGGCCAAACTCATGGAGCTGTGCGTCGACAACGGCATGTTCACGATTTCGTTCCTGAAGGAGGGCATATCAATGGTATGGAGAGGGGAAGAGTCGTACTGATCATCAGTTCCGCGGGTGGCTCGACGAGCTGCTTAACGAAGCGTGGCAAGCGTGCCAGGGCGCTGACCTGCTCATTGAATCCCCCAGCGCGATGGCCGGCGCGCACATTGCCGAAGCGCTGAGCATCCCGTACTACCGCGCCTTTACCATGCTGTGGACGCGCACGCGCGCGTACCCGCAGGCATTCGCCGTGCCCGAGCACAAGCGCGGTGGCAGCTACAACTACATGACGTATGTCATGTTTGACCAGGTGTTCTGGCACGCGATCTCGGGGCAGGTGAACCGCTGGCGCAAGAACGTGCTGGGCCTGCGCTCGACCAACCCCGAGAAGCTCCAGATCGACAAGGTGCCGTTCCTGTACAACTTCTCGCCGCACATTGTGCCCCCGCCGCTTGACTGGACCGAGTGGATCCACGTCAGCGGGTACTGGTTCCTCGACAATGCCGACGGCAAAAAGGACTGGCAGCCGCCGGCGGGTATTGTCGAGTTTATCGACAACGCGCACGCCAAAGGAAAGAAGGTGGTGTACATGTGAGTGGTCGTGTTGATCATTAACTGATAACAGCGGCTTTGGCTCGATTGTCGTGTCTGACCCGCACGAGATGACGCGCTGCGTCGTGCAGGGTATTGTGGACTCTGGCGTGTGCGCCATCCTGTCAAAGGGCTGGTCGGACCGCGGCAGCCGCGGCAAGTCGGACCATCCCGAGGCGAAAGATACGACCAAGTACGGCGCCGACGGCGTCGAGTATCCTCCGGAGATCTTGTAAGTGTCACTGGCGTAGAGCTGCGGCTGACCCCAGTGCCGTCGATGCCATTGACCATTCGTGGCTATTCCCGCGCATTGACGCGGCGTGCCACCACGGTGGCGCTGGTACGACGGGCGCGAGTCTGCGCGCCGGTCTACCGACTATCATCAAGCCGTTCTTCGGCGACCAGTTCTTCTGGGCAGAGAGGGTCGAGAGCCTCGGCGTGGGGAGTGCGCTGCGGCGCCTGACGTACGAGGGTCTGGCGGAGGCGCTGCGTGAGGCGACGACCAACGAGCGGCAGATTGCCAAGGCGCGCGTGATCGGCCAGTCTATCCGGGGCGAGGACGGCGTCGCGCGCGCCATCGAGTCGCTGTACCGCGACCTCGAGTACGCCAAGAGCCTGATAAAGCCCGTACCGCCCACCGCGCCGGGACACGCGCGGTACTTGTCCAACACGTCGACGCACTCGGCCCAATCAGCCACACACTCGCGCACAAGCTCGTTTGGTGCGTCACACAGCCAGACGCTCTCGCGGCATTCGCGCGGCGTCAGCGGCGAGCACGACGGTACAGGTGGCCCGCAGTCGGACGGCAGCTGGTCCGTCGTCTCCGACTCGGGCCAACCCAGCCCGCATCCCAGCGGCAGCGGCGTCCTCGGCGACGAGGACAAGCCCAAGTCGGAGCACGAGCACCACCACCATCATCGTCTGCCGGTGATTGGAAACCTCGTGAGCCATCTACTCCACCACCACCACCACCACGACGGCGGCGACACGCCGCCGCATGGGAGTCCCGGGCGAAGCTAGACAAGAGTAGACATATGTGTGTGTTGTAGATGGTGGGTATCGGTATGCATTTTGCTTGCTTTGTCTACGAGCCAGCGTCTACTCGGCGTTCTCGGCCGCCTCCTTCTTCAGCCGCGACAGTTCCTTCATGCGGCGCACGTAGCTGGCGTCAGTGCAGGACAGGTAAGCATGACGCACTCGTCGTACTGGCACTTCTCGTAGCCGTGGCGCTCGTCTTCGCACTTCCATGGCAGGTAGTTCTCCTTGTGCCGGCAGATGTTGAGCGGGATGAGGAGGCTGGGGTTAGTACGTGCACGCAACGCGGAGCGAAGCGGAGCGCGCGAGTCTGCAAGCCGGCGAGGGGAGAGGACGTAGGTGGGACGATCTCGCCAGGGTGCGATGGGACCTGTTGTGCGCTGCTGCCCACGCCGCGCGGCAGACAGTCCGCGAGGCGCGCATCGCGTGACGGCGCTGCGAATCGCTAGCAACGCACCGGCGCGCCGGGCGCCTCTCCGACAGGAGGACGTGAGGTTGGCGAGTGTCCGTCTCCGACGGAGCACACATGCCGCCGGACGAGGTCTAGCCTCCGACGCCGGCGCACATGGCCGCGGGCGAGCGCACCGCCCACACATGTGCGCGTCTCATGCGCGCGTCTCGCAGCCGTACCGTCCGTCGCCTATCGTGGGCGCCGCATCTCACACCACGCCACACTTGGCGCTTCATCGCGCTTTGGGACTCGCGCGCCGCGGCGCCGGGGTCGCTCGCTCGGATACGCACGAAGAGCACTGGTCGCGCCAGCCGAGGGGCAGGCGGTTCGCGGCCATCTCGGACTCGGAGGCGGTAGTCGACGCGGCCATGGTGTAGGGGCTAGGTTGGTGGTGATGGTAGTCCGGACGTACGTCGGAGATGGCGCCGTGCGTGCAGTGTAACGGCGTCAAGGTGGTAGGCTGGCCGCAGGCTTGGAGGGTAAGGGTTCGGGGTTTGAAATGCCACGTGGTGTGGCACCTTCTTTGGCGCTGATGTGGTGGAGGTCGTCCACCACCCACTGCAGCGTTGTTCGACACAGTGTTCCTCTGCCCTTCGTTATGGCGAGGGGAGTGTTTCTCTACGGGTGCCAAATGCGTAAGGCGGCGAGTACGTCCTGTGGCCCCGCGGCGGCATGCGGCTCGAGGAGCGTGGTAGTCTAGTCGACCACAAGGCCGGTGTGCCCTGCCCGACGTGTGGGTTCATCAAACCGCCGACTAGGGTGGATTGCTTGGGTGCAGGGCGGTTGTGTGGCGCTATCTCTTGGGCCAGAGTACGCGGCGTTGGCTTTCTACTATATCTCCCCTGCCTCGGGGCGGCACGCTGGGGACAGCAGCATGCCTGCGGGAAGCGCCAGTTTAAAGGGCCACTATGAGCATGGACCTCCACGACGTCGGTGGTTCTTTGACAACTTGACAGCCACTATTGTGTCTCAAGGACAGCTCGCCCGGCCGCATTGCGTCCTCCAGACCCCAAAGCAGGTATCGCGACCCAGCTTTACTCGTGCGCTGCCTACCACCTCGCATGGCGCCATTGGCGACCGAAAGCTGGTCGCTTGACGGACGATGGAAGGCCATCATGCCGCCGAGCCTCAGTGCGGCGTCACCAACAAGAGGCAGTGGACTCCGAACGACGGCTACTGTATATTTCACGACGACAATCTATTGGCCGAATGCCAATCCCGCTGTGCACGGGCAACGGGCTTCGGCCAAGCGGTCCGCCGACTCTCACAATAAGATCAACGCGCCAAACGCCCTGCAGGACGAGGTGCGACGTGCAAGAGTACATACGCCGAGCACCGACCCTGCCTGCACTCTTCGAGAACCGCGGCTGTGCCGTTCCAGCACTGCGTCGTAGGTACGTTCACACGTCGATGACGCTTCGCCGGTGTTCCCGCAACAGCGACGCACTTCATTCTACATTCTACATCCTAGCATCCTATTGTCCTGCACCACGTGGCCGCTGTAGAGTACGTATACGCCGCGACGCCGACGCGCTCGTATGCACATACACCGTCGCCGAGAGCCGCGGCTACCGTTCCAGTCGTGCTCACCGAGGTCGTCAATTCCCTACTGAACGCCCCACGCCGTGGCCTACGCCGTGGCGCGAGCTATATCCTAAATTTGCCCATGCTCAACCCTCCCTCCTCGCTGTTCACCCTCGGCTCTACCGTCCATCGGCGCTCGGTGCATCACACAACCAGCGGCATTCGGCCCTGGTCTAATGGGGCCACCCGCGGCGTGTACCCACGCTCTGGAATCCGCTCTGCACCGGGGAGGGTGGAGTTCTCGCGCTGACCCTTCAGCCAGGTGCCGCTCTGCGCGGCTACGAGCCATGCGATGGCACACAGGCGGACGACTGCTAGACGGGCGAGGGTGTCGCTGCGTTTATCGTGTCGCCTGCAGGGCGCGGTCCCCTATCCAGTACGCATTGACACTGGGGGGTCTGCCACGGACCCCCCCTGTCTTCCCGACCGCGGTGCGTTCAGCTGCTTGAACTTGGCGTCAAAAATTCACCACGCCGAACGGAATGCCGCCCGTCGGCGTATCCATCACTTATGAACCCACGCCGCGCCCACCGCCGCCGTCGTTGTCCGAGGCACAGGTCGAGAACGCCGAGTCTGGCCAGCCTGGCCGGCGCTAGGTGTGAGGAACGGTTCGGCACGAGGCACGGGATTTGCCTCGTCGCTGTTGTTCCAGCCTGCCCCTAAAATCCCACTCGGCCCTGCTCGGGTCGCCTCTCCTTGTTCCTCCTCCCTCCCGTCACACCAGACATTACGGCACAGCGCGGGCGGCGTACTATTGACTCAATGCAACTGGGTTTGCGCCCCGCCGCCCCGACGTGCCAACATACACTCGTGACGTCGACGCCCGCAACTGGAACACGGCGGTGCACCACCCCACCCCCAGATGCCTGACGACTTTGGGGTCCACCGATATCATCGGCAACTGCCGTTCCTCTGTCCCAGCCGCTGCCCCGCCCCGTCCACAGGCACAGAGCTAAAACCTTGTCATAATGCCTCAACTACACAGCGGCGAGTTTGACGGCGAGTTGAACCAGGCGAGAGCCCTGGTCAGACCCAGTCGGAGCCAGTCAGAGCCGTCAAGTGTTGTCTGTGCCTCGGTTGGCTTAGAATGCTGCCAGTGCCTCCTGCCGCGTCTTAGCTTCAGTGTTTGAGGTGTATCTCCTGCTTGTCGCTTCGGCCCTGGGGCTCGCGTTGCTCGCCGCGGGCGGCGCTGTAACACTACTGGTACATGTCCAATACTATAGGCTATGACATGATAATGGAAAAAATAACAGAGCCACCCGGAAGACTCTGTATGTATACGTCGTGTGTTTTAGGCTACAATCGGGTGAGGCTGGCTGGGGGCGTTGAGCGCCTTGGCCATGTAAGGCGCGGCGTCGTTGTCGATGAGCGACGTGTACGACTCGCGCGCAGTCTGGTAGGCGTCCAGCTGCTTCTGGTGGTGGTTGTCGTGCTGCGCAACGCCATTGGAAGAAATAAAGCTCGTGGGCGTGGCGATTGGGGTGAGCGACGTGCCCGCCGCAGACGCCGTCTTGCACGTCGACCACGACGGCTGCTTGCGCAGGTGCGACGACGCGGCCGAGCCGCCGGATCCCGTCGACCCGTCGCTCGTCTCGCCAGCGTCCACTAGCGTCGCGAGGTCTTGCTGGTGCGGGTACTGCCGCACCCCGTCGCCGGGCGTCCGCAGCTGCTCGACCTGGTCGGGGTCAGGGGAAGACGTGTTGCCGGGGCTGGAGGGGGGCAGCGGAAAGTTGACCATGTTGACGGCGGGGAGCGTGAGTGAGTCGGCCGACGAGTTGGTCAAGTTGTCAATGTTGACCGGCACCGAGTGGCGGCGGCCGCGGGGTGGGCTCGAGAGACGCACAGGCGGCGAGTCGGGAACGCGCTGCGCGCCACCTTGTTGCCGGCTCGTCAAAGTCGCTATCGTCGCCGACAGCGCGCGCTCGCGCTGCTTGGCGAGGGTCTCGGGGTCGGTGGCGACATGCGAAGGCGTCGGCGCCTCCTGGATGTCGTCCAGGCCCATGTGGTTGTCGGCTGATGAAATGTCAAGCGCAAGGCTAAGCGTTGAGCCGCCAAACTTGTGGAGCATCGGCGTCGAGTACGAGGTAGGGAACGCCCAGTGCAGCGAAGGCGGCTGGTCAACCGTGTCTGGGGGACGCGGGAACACTGTGCCGAGCGCCGGGCGCTGCTTGGACTGGGCAGAGAAGCGGCGGAGGGTGATAACGCTGCGGCGCCTCTCCTCCTTCTCCGAGCCCTCGTCCGACTCGTCGTTGTTGCCCGAGCGAAACACGGACGGAATCGGGGTGAACGACGACAGGCGCCGGCGACGACGCGAGCCCGACGACATGGCCGAAGCGGTGCTGTTGCGGCGGCTCGCGGGGTCAGTCTCGTGGTTCGCGGCCGGCGACAGGTTGATAAGACTCTCGGCGACGTGTTGCGACACGCGGTAGCTTCCCTTGTTGTCGCCCTCGGCGCGAGCGCGGTCGGGCGTCTCGGGCATCTGAGGCGGGGGCTGCTCCTTGGACAGGTCGCGACGGCTCCAAAGACGCGACCGGCGGCGGAGACCGTGACCGACAGAGCGCGGAGGAGGCAGCAGCGACGCGCGTGTCGGCGTCGTTGGCTGCGGCTGCTCCGACTGCGTACTGCGTGGCGACTCGGGCACCCCGTGCGACGACCTGAGCGACGGCGAGCCGTTGCCGTTACCAGATCCCGAGGATCGCCCCTTGCCGCGTGTGAGGACATTCTTGATCTTGCCAAGAAGCGAAACTGGCTGGTGTGGCGTGTGCTCGGTGGTCGAGGCGCTCGACAGGGCGCGAAGTGGTTCGTGCGGGGATCCAGCAACGGTCGGAAGACCGGGTGCCTGAGAAACACGCTCGCGCGCGGGGGGGTTAGTCGTCGTCACAGGGGGCGTCGACGCCGGGGCGGTCGCCGCTGGTGTGGACGCCGCGGGATGCTGCTGCTGCTCGTCGTCGCCAAATGTCGCGGTGCGCTTCAGTGCAGGTCGCTCGGGCGAGTCCTGAGACCAGTCCTGGTCCTCCTCGTCCTCCTCCTCGACCTCGAGTAAAGGAGTCGGGGACATTCCCTGCGGGCGCCACATGGGCATGGCCGACATGGCTGGGGGACGCGGCATGGGACCGTTGTCAACGACGGGGCGAGGAGGGATGCCTGGCGAGCCGGCACCAGCAAGGTGGCTCTCGGAGCGCGCGTATGACATGCGCAGCAACGGGTGCTCCTGGCTGGGTGATGGGAAAAAGGTGGGCTGGGAGGACGAGGCAGCGACGAGCAGGGGCTGCGACCGGGAGGCTGCGGCGTTACCCTTTGACCCGTGGGAGAGATCGAGTGGGTGTGGGGGCGCCTTTCGCAGAAAGCCGCCAACGCTGTGCCTCGTCTTTGGTGGTGTGCGGACGACGGGGGTGGTGGCCGACGTTGGAGTGAAAGCCGAGATGGCCGAGATGGGTGCTGTTGGTGTTGTTGCATTGGCTGACGCTGGCGCCGAGCGCTTGTCCTGGAGTCTGCTCAGGTCGACCATGGAGCCAAAGTTGAGTCTACTCCGGTTGACCCATGCACGGCCCTTCCCAACAGGGCGTGAAGACGCCTTGTTCTCACCCGCGGCGGCAGGGGACGACGACGCCGACAACCCTGTCGATGAGGCCAATGCACGTTGCGACGTGAAAAGGCTTTTCCGAGAACGCCACCATTTGGCGTTAGGGTCGTCCTTTTGCGTCACTGGTGACTCATGAGTCGCGCCACCCCCAGACGGCGATGGCGACGACCACAGTGCCAGCGGGTCGTCTTCCACCACAGACTCCGTGTCCTCCTTCTTGCCGCGCCGAAACCATCGCTTCTTTTGCTTGGTCTGAGATCCGCTCGCCCATCCGTCACCCAGGGCGACGATCCCCGGAATGGATCTCAACGTCGCGTCGACGGGCGCACGGTGGGACGCCTGGTACGTGTCCATCTCGTGCTGATCAATGTCGTCTTCGTCGGATTCTCCGGCATCCGCGCCAAGATCTCGGACAACGGGCCAATCTGGACGCCCCGTCCCGCCAAGGTATGAGGGGAGGCCGAGCCCCACTGGTGCACCTCCGAGGATCAACGCTGCCTGGCCGACACCGGGAAAAGGTGGTGGGGCTGGGGGCTGGTCTGCCATGTCTGGGAGGGAGGCGGAAGAGGATGTTGGGGAGATGGTGTGGTGGGAGTGGTGGTCCTCGTGATCGCTGGTGCTGTCGTCCTCTGCGGGAAGAGCATCCATGGAGACGCGACTGCGGGAAGCGACACCGCCCATGGCGATGGAGCGGATGGATGCAGAGCGCGAGTTGGATGCAAGGTCAAAAGTGGGGGCGACGAGGTGTGGATGCGAGTGGCTGAGGTGAGAGGATGAAGAGGAACGCCAATGTGGGCGGGCTGTGGATGAAGAGGCCGCCTCGTTGTTGGACGATGAAGATCCGCTCCACGGGATGGGTGTGTTGTCGCTGACCCCTGTGAACGTGTGTAAGCAACAGCAAGCAGTAGAAGTGGAGTGTGCCGAGAGAGAGAGAGAGAGCGAGAGAGCGAGAGAGCGAGAGAGCAGCGAGAGAGCGAGAGCAGCAAGCAAAGGGGACGAACCCGCGCACCTGCAGATGCTCCTGAGTGGGGAGTTTTATCCTCCTGGGCAAATGTGTCCTGCAGGACACCACCACCACAAATGTAGGGAACGTCGGCCAACAAAACCCAAGCTAGCCAGCATGGATAATTAAACTGGGGAACAACTGCAAGGGGCAAGCAGTCTCTTGAGCGTACACATGTCGTATCGCGACATGGATGTGTACGTCCCCGGTATTCCACGCGCAGAAAGCAAGTGGTGTCTCGGGTGGTGGTCTGCGTGCGAGCGTGCGAGCATGCGGCGCATGCCGCAGTCGGTGTAAGGGGGAGTGGGAGAGCGAGAGGGTATAGGGGTGTTTGTTGCCGTACTAGCAACTACTACTACTCACAGGAACCACCTCGGGAATGGCCCGACATTTCTGATCCGCTGGGGCGAAAGTGTGCGTGAAGACTAGTTCTGCTGGCGTCGCCGGGGCCAGACATGACGGTGAGCGACATGATTGAAAAGGATTGTGATGGTGGTGACAACAAGTCACAACTTGTTCAACGACGTGCCGGAACACCGACCACCTCACAAGAGCGAGGGAATAAGGTCCTGGGTGGGTGGGTGTAGAGGGAGTGGGTATTTCTACAGGGGTGGAGAGAGTGGCCTTGAGTATGCGTGTTCCAAGTGCGTGCGTACTCCCTTGCAATGTGCGTGTGCGGCGAGTATGTACGCGAGTATGTACGTGCGTACGTGCGTGCGTTGGCGGTGGGAAAGAGTGCTCGAGAGGGAGGGCCGAGAGGGTCGAGAGGGCCGAGAAGACTGACAGGTCCGACAGGAACGCCCAGAGTGCCCTACCCCGAACCAAAGTCTACTGTCTACTACACCCACACCCACACCACTACACAGCAAGAGTCGAGGTGTCCCGTCCGTTGGGGTCTCCTCCTACACGCTGTATGCGTATGCAGCCGTGTACTAGTCGTGCTAGTGTCGGCTCTCGGGTGTATGTGTGTGATCTACGTGCTTTGCGTACGCCTTTTGACGTCGACCAACAAAGACACTAGCACACACCCAGACAGAAACAGACACGGGCAGGCAGGCAGACAGGCAGGCGGGTAGGCAGTCGACTGTCGTCCAAGAAAGAGATAATGAGAAACGGGCGAGTTGAGGAGGCCGTAAAAAGGAGTGAGAACGGGCACACCTGCTGGCCGCTTGTTTTAATCGAACCGAGTCTGGGCGCCCCCGGGAGGTGCTCAAAGTTCGAGAGGGCGAGACGAGGCGACGGCCGCGGCGATGTAGACGAAAAGAGTATGAGTACAAGTTGAAAGACGTGTTCTGGAAGAGAGACCGGTGTTGCAAGAGGAGAGCGCGTGATGGGTGGTGGTGGTGGTGGTGGTGGTGACTGGTGAGAGATATTGATTGTGGCGCAGGCAAAGGACGGTAGAACACTCAGGGGTGACTTTCCAGGGACAGGAGTGGGTTTGGAGTCGCGGCGAGAGAGTCTGTAAGAATGGGAGTGGGAGTGGGAGTGGGAGTTTGAGTTGGAGTGTGGGCTTTGTGAGAGCGAGAGTGAGAGTAGTGTGCATGTAGAGTGTGACGCACAGGAGAGATGTCGAGATGCGGAGATGTCTAGATGTCGAGATGTCGAGATGTCGTGGTGGCCGTGGTACGGTGGTGGCCGGTGGCCGGTGGGTGTTGTTGGTGACTACTCCTGCTGCCTTAAGGGACGGAGGGTTTAGCCAGGGACAAAGAAGGGTCCACTTCCCTTGCAGGGTCTAATCCCCTCGGTCGTGGCAGACGGTCAGAGCTAAAGGGATTTCAGGGTAAACACCCGAGAGACAAGAGGACCCAGAAGGCAGCAGACCCGAGGGCAAAGGGGGGCCAAAGGGAGGGGGGGCGCAAGAAGGAATAAAAAAAAAGGGACCGTGGCTTGAGCTCGGGTACGAGATGTCTTAGAAATTGTCTGATGATCGGCATGGCTTGGGTCCGGGCCAGTGCGCCCCACCCTCTCCTTCCCTCCCCTCCAGGGCGATCGCAAATGGCCATTAGGAGACATTGTATTGAATGTTGTCACACGTTTGGTATTACCGATTACAACTACTACTAACTCGCCTAATACATTACTTTGAAGGGTTTTCTTTTATTGCAGCCACAATCTCCCCGGGCCGACGGGTTTTACGCCTCACCATTACATACACACTGATTCAAAGGACCTAGGACAAATTGATCCACACGCCGGCCATTTACCCAGGGAGAGTGAGAGATGTGACGACAGAGAGCGGGTGTGGGCCTGCCAGCCTGCCTGTGCAAGCCAGCTGCCCGAGACAAATGGGAAAGCCCGAGTTTCCTTTGCCATCCACAGCACCGAGGGGGTGAGACGTGGCGGGCATGTTTCGGCTGCCGGCCCGTACAACGGACGATCAAAGGAATATTTTTGAATGTGATGTGTCCCACAGGTCAATCACACGGCGCGAGATGAGCTATGCGGGGAGGATACCGTAGACGCCGCCGCCGTGGGTTTACATGAGGGGTTGTGGGAGCAGGACGCGTCGTCATACGGTCATGTGTACGGTGGGAGCTTGTGCAGCTCCGAGCAATACTTAGGCTCTGAGAGCAAGGTTGCGACCACGCCCGGATCAAGTCTTGTGGTGTACGCAGCCTAGCTAAAATTCTGGGAGCTCGCGCTCTTGCCTGCTCGCCAAGCGAATGCGAAAGAGGGAATCTGTGGACAGGAGTACTTAACTCTGAGTGTACGAGATGGCGTCCTGACCACATGGAGCACCAACCGAGGTGGCTGCCTTACCTGGAATACAGAAGCAAGCTTCACGCGCGTGTGCATGCAGTCAAACTGGGCAACCCAAGATTAAAACTTGGCCTGAACGAAAGTGGGTGCACACCCCGGGCTTTGCAATGTGCGAGTCTTGGCGTCCGTCGAGGAGGCGTGACTTTGGATGCATACCGGATCAAGGTATTCCGTGTCCGCTCCCCTCTCTCGATGACATGCCTGATTCAAGACGAGTGCACGCGTCGTACACAGGTAACAAGCAGGTGTGATGCCGTAACGCGCCCAACTGGACGGGGTGACAGGCATGCTCCTTGCGTCCAATATTATGCCATGCACCTGGGTGTAATGAACTCGAGCCCCTGTCCGTGCATGCCGTGCACAGATTAACCCGCAATATATTGGTTGTCTGGACGTGCGCACCCCGGCAACGACCACCCAATGCGGCATGGCAGCACGGCCGCTGCAACCGGCACAGACTGGGTGTCATCATGATCGCCGATCCATGAGCGGATTGCGCACCCCCACACCGACCATTACATACACATCCGCACATGCCGCGTCCTGGTGGTCATAACCGCCAGGAGCCGCCGCGCGCCCGGTGGCTGCCTTTCGGCACGGTGGGCGCGGGAGCAGGGGACCGTGTGTGTTGTAAGGTGTGACGCGTGATACAGAGGTGCTCACACGATGCACACAGAGTCATGAGTCAACGTGAGATGCTACGCCATGCAGCCGAGTCTCACCAGGACGTGAAGCTCCACCGTGCCCATGTGTGCGCAGGCGTGCGTACTGAACGGAAGACAATAGAGCGGTGCATGTCACCTTTGACGCCACCACACCGCTGCCGTTTGGCACCCGCGCAGTGTGAACGCCCCCAAACCAACACATGCACACCAATTACTCCCACACCCACACCCACGTACTTGCGTCTACTGCTGTCCCAGAGATGCATATTGGGCACGCGGGCACCCAATTTCCCGGGCCCAGTCGGAGAGAACTCCTGGAAGGTTGGTGTTCAACTACTGAATACCAACCCAGCCGAGGGGAGAGCGGTATTGCGACGCCATATGTTTGTCTGTTGCAGGGTTGGTGGTTCGAACAACAGCCTGAGGCAGGCACTGGGCACCAACACGGGTCAGACTCACCAACACAACACGCCCCCACCACTGCGCCAGGAAGGCACAGAGCAGGGTATTGGGCGTGTGTCAGATGGAGTTGCAGGCACTACTCGTGCTGCTAAATGCATTCGCTATCTAGGCACAACAGGTTCAATCCCCCTCAGCGACCAGAGCGTCGCGCGTAGCAACGGGCGATACCACGTTTGTGCCGTGCCGTCATACCCGCAGACTCGCTCAATCGCTCACTCGCGGCATGCTCGGAACGGCGGCATCCGACTCGACGCACCCACACCTTTGGGGGGTCCAGGCAAAGGGTTTCCAACAACTTTGCAGGGAAAGCCTCAGCAACAGCCGCGCCGCCCCACCACCGGCGTCGCACACCAAAAAATACTCTTCCACCCGCTGGGCCCTCACGGCCTCGGCGCAACCTCACTACCGCCTCGGCCACTTGCGTGCGGGTGTTTCCTCGTGTTTCCTCATGTTTCCTGCCTTCCCATGGCACCCATGACCACCGACCAAACGGCCCGCCAGCAACGTACAGCTCTCGTCTAAGCCCTGGTTTGTTGCTCTGCCCACTGGGATAGTCTCAAGGGACCCAAAGACAATGCGGACCCTCGGACACCCAGGGAACAGCTGCACCGATTCCCATGCCAGCGGATCCATTCCGCTGTGAGTGGCCACAGCAGTGGCGGATGAGCATGCAGAGATGAGACCGATGGCGGGGGGGTTATGGTGCGGCAGAACATTGAGCCTGGCAGGGTATCTTCTGGATCCCACAAACTGACCGAGGGAGCGACAGCCACAACGGCTGCGCTCGCGCCAATCATGCCACTCCAAACTGCAGAAGCGCGCGAGCCCGCACGCCGACATTCCATCCCCCGCCCAAACTCGGTGTAAAGCCTGGCGTACTTCTCCATCGTCGTCGTCGTGGCGTCGTGCTCTGGCTACGACTGTGATGTAGAAAACAACATACCCGATACCGGCTACGAGGCACGCGGCACGCTCGGCACGACCGGCGTGCGTGTGTGCGTAAGTGCGTGCACGCATGCGTGCAAAGCGCACATGCCCATCTGCGGGACGCTCCGCGCTCATTGCATTATTGTAGTCGATTAGAGAACGCAACAGGTCGCCGGTAAAACGACACTGAACAGCCGTCGATGCACACATGCACATACACGCGGAGAATGGCGTTTCAGAAACTCGCTCACCTCCCTCTGCTCTTCTGCACACCACCTCGACGCTTCGCACCGCCGCCGCGCCGCGCCTTTCGGAGCAAACAACCCACCGACGCACCCGTCTCCGCCAGCTTAAAGCTTGACTTGTGCCTGTGGGAGGGGGTGGTGTATTTTAGAGCTAGCTCCCTCTCCCTCTCCACCTCGCGCCAAGCTGCCACCAACCCCTCTCTTTGCGCACACACACACACACATATCGGTAACAAGGTTTGCTACTGCTACGCTAGTGTAGAGGCCAGGCCTAGAGGTTTTCCTCTGGCTTAGACCGGGTTGGAGCTGCATCTCACACATACAGGTATGTACTGTACATGCTTGCGCCGGCGCCAGTGCTGGTGGAATGCGCGGGTGCCACCTCTGCACGTCACGACGCGGCAGTTACCCCAGCTTGACCACTCAACGCGATGCACTAGTGTGGTAATTTGTGGACGTACGAGGCAGACTCACCAACACTCTGGAACACAAGCTAGGGCACACGTACTCCTCAGGTTAACCCGCATAGAGTCCGTGCCGAGGCACAACGCAGGGGTTGGGTGTGTGTGGGTGGGCAAAGGAGCCAAATTCAGCATGCATACAGAAGTGGGCGTATGTACACGACGTGCACTACACTAGGCATTTATCGTGGCTCCCGTCAATACCGGCCACGCGCTCACACTCGCGTGGCACGCACAATGTGGCGTCGAGACGTCGACCCGCGTCGTCCATGCCACGAGACAGGGGGTGCACGACGCCGCCACGCACGTCCTATGCCTCCGCCGCTCACGGCCATGCGCGACGCCACGACGCCACACCCAGTTTCATCTCCCCCGATTGACATCTTTCGCATACGGATCCCCCCGCAAACATCGGCGGGCATGGCCCACCCCGTGGACGCAGCGGTAATGTCGTGGGCCGGTGCGTGACCCGTTTGGGCGTGTGGATATTACCAGAGCGTGACCGTCACACCACGCGTCACTGCCCACTGCCCTAACCCAGAGCCGCACGCGCATGATGTCGCCGCGTCGGGTTCATGCAGATGCAGATGCCCATCGGTCACTCTCTATGTATCTACTGCAGACGACACCTCGTGGTCGCTCAGAACCGCGGCCCAGACGCTGGGCCTGTACGTGCCAGCGCGAGACGACCAGAGTTAGACCCCGGAGCCGCGGCCGCTCCAGTCGCGGCGAGGCGCGACGTGCCCGATGTGCCCGTCGTACTCGGCGCGGACCCGACGCGCTTGACTGTAGGGTTCGACTTTGGATCGGCGCGGTACGTGTACGCATCCAAATTTGTTGCCCCGAATCCAGATCTGCCACTCGCCGCAGATCGGCTGGACCCGGGCCCCACTCTGTGGGCAGCTTTTCGGGTCTTGGCAGTGGTCCTAACGATCAGCAAGGCCCCGTCGTCGTACATCTGTCTCAGATGCGGCCCCTAATCCCCGACGACGCTCAGGTCCGCGTCCATAGACAGAACACTGCGACTCACAAAACTGCTGCTGGGGGAGCATGTGGCGCCTCCTCGGTCCGGTGCGACGACACATACTTTGTCGTGATGCCTAGAATCTTTGTTCCATATGCCTGATGCGTCAGCTCCTGAGCACCCCAAGTCTCAACACAGCCCGCCCCAGTTTACTCCGCGTCGCCAGATCTCACCACACCCGACGCCGGTGTATGGGCAACACAAATGGCCCGTCACAGAAGGCTGTTTCGCCTCGTGCGGCACATTTCTCATCACGCCCCACCTCAAGAGTCGGAGCACGACGACACCTGACATACCTTGATGTGTGCCGGAGTAATGCCCTCGACCTTGTCAAGGGCGTTTGTGTCTGCGGGTCAGGGTCGCCATTCCTGACGCACACCGTGTAAACCTACTTGGTGGCATGAGCGCCGCAATGAGCTCCAATGTCTCGTCGTGAAGCGGAATAGTAGCCTTGCCGTGCTGCGACATGTGTGAGCGACGCGGGTGTGCACCGCCTAAATTGCGAACATACCTTGTCGCGCAGTTTGATCAGCTCCCGGAGGCATTGCTCGACGGGCGTGCCAGTCTCACTGCGTCTCGGAGCAGCAATAGGAAGCGATAACCTAGGGCGCTTCACATTGGAACTGGAACCAGCACGCTGACCTTGATCCTCGTCGGAATCATCGTCAATGGGCTCATAGTCCTCGTCGTCGTCCGAGCCACCAAACTCTTGCTCTTCCTCCAGCACGGCCTGGCGAGACCGCTTCTGTCCGAGCGGCCTTGCCTTTGTCGCCTTTGTCGGGGCGGCGGCTTCGGCCTGTCTTTGCGCCAGAGGCACAAGCCTCGCCTGCCCACGCTTCTTGGGGGAGGCCAGGCGAAAGTCCATCTTGAGTGACCTTTTGCCATTCAGGAAGGAATATGCTTCAGGGCCAAGCAGCGTCGTCAGCCATGTGACACTTGGTGAGACAACGTACTTTCAGGTAGGAGTTGGTCCATCCCGCCCCATTCGCCGAGTAGTATTCGTCCAGTGCCCGTTCGATGAGCAGGTTCTGTACAAGCCGTTCGGCTTCGCCGCGGTCCCATTCCTTGCCGCACCCAAATTGCGGGTTCTGACCGAGACCCTTGGCAGAGTTGCCGTTGGTGCCGCGGAAGCAGTCGACGGCGTTTAGAATCGTGATACGGTCGTCGTGATTGAATGAACGCATCATGGAGAGCACTTGCTTGGCATCGGCCGTGACGTCTTTGATGGAGATGACGTTTTGGTCCCGTCCAAGACACACATCGCAGCCTTGCCTGCAGTTGGCCGGGTCGAACGTCTCGTTGAAGAACGCAAGCACCTGGCTGCGACGACAGTCGGTCTTGTTGCCGCAGAACCGCAACACCTCTCGCAGGTTGTCCTTCTGTCGCTCTTTCTGTTTGCGGTCGAGGTTGGTGTCGCGCTCAATCAGCTGCATTGTCGACTTGGAGTCGCCGTAGCTGTAGACTGACAGTTAGCTTACAACACGTGCTGGGTGGTTAACTGAACACTCACACAGAATACACGTCGAGTCCTTGCCGTCTCGGCCAGCACGGCCGGTCTCCTGGTAGTAGCCCTCGAGGGATCGCGGCAGCGAGTGGTGAATGACATCTGTGCGTGAGCGTGGCCTCGTTGTTAATCTTACATCGAACATCTGGCTTGTCGATACCCATCCCAAAGGCAATCTACAGAGTTAGACGCAGGGACCTTCTGTCAACTCACGGTCGCCACGATGACAGAAAACTTGTGGTCCTGCCATCCCTCCTGGACTTTGCGGCGATCGCCCTTGGTCATGCCAGCATGGTAATGCCACGCCTGGACGTTGTGCTTGTCGCGCAGCTCCTTTGCAAGTGTCTCGCACTTTTCCCGTGACGAGCAGTAGATGATGCCGCTTGCGCCCGGCCGCTGCGTCCCAATAAACGCCGCAATGTCTGCCAGGACCTTTTTCAGCTTGGGCCGCACCTCGTAGTGCAAGTTTGGCCGGTTGAACGACTGCTTCAGCACCGTGCACCCTTCGATGCCCAGCACACGGATGATGTCCTCCTGCACCTTGTTCGGCGCCGTTGCCGTTAGCGCCATAATAGGCACACCGCTGTAGTCGCGGCGCAAGTGGTCTAGCTTGAGGTCTGAAATTAGCCATGTCCAGTCCAGGCGTAGCTCACAATCGCTCCGGAACTGTTGTCAGCTTTACACAGCGCGAATAACTCACGTCGTGGCCCCAGCCGCTCACGCAGTGGGCCTCGTCAATGACAAAGCGCGCCAGTCGGTTACGCCTGATGAGATCGCGGATGATGCCCTTGATACGACCTCCCATGTTGAGCATCTCTGGCGTGACGTACACGACCTTTGTGTACGGCTCAGGCCGCGACAACTCCTCGTGGGCCATGTTCTTGTCCGCAGCTGTCAGATCGCCTGTGTATGCGATGGCAGGGACGTTGCGCTTGATCAGGTGGCGTGTCTGGTCGTTGATGAGGGAGATGAGGGGCGACACGACAAACGTCACGCCTTTAGTTTTGCCAGTCGAGCATACCGCCGGCAACTGGTCTGCGGTGTCAGCCTGAGCGTCCAGCTTGCAGCTCACATGTCAAACTCTTGCCGCCACCTGTGGGCATAAGAACAAAGACTGGTAGTCAGCACCGCACCGCTTGCTGGGACGCACCGTCATTGCCCGCCATTGTCTCGTTGACGGCTTCCCTCTGGTGTGTCCGGAACGAGTCGAGCTTGAACACCTGGCGGAGCTTCTGCTCGACCTCTTTGCTCCAGGGGTACGTCTTGTCAACCTTGACGACCTTTGCCTCTCGCGGCCGTGGTGCCGACTGGGACGGCATAGGACCCATGCGCTGTGGCGACGACAGGTCCCACCCTTCAGGCGCTGCGCGAGCATGCGACGCTTCTGTCCGTGGTGGTGGCCTCGTTGCCGATGGCGGGGGTGACGAGTCGAGCATCAGCACGTCGATGTCCTCAAACTCGGCCATGGCCGCGGCGCGGTCCACGACGGCGCCGGAGCTTGTCCGTCCAAGTCGTCGAGGCGCTTCGGGTGCGCGGCTCTTGGGAGGGGTCTGTGGTGGAATCTCCTGGATGGAGTCGTCGAGGTCTTCGAGGTCGTCGTCCTGCTCCGCCATCGCGACCATTGCGTCCAGGTCTGGCGGGGGACTGCTGTCGGGCACGAGGGTGCGTGGCCGGGGTCGTGGCCTAGACGGGCCAGCCTCGGGTTGGCTGTCGTTAAACCGAGACGACGAGGATGAAGGGACAGGTGGGGCTGGGTGTTGTGCGTGCGAGACGGAAGTGGGCGTGGGATAAGAATGTGGCGGCTGGGACGGCGTGCCCCCGCGCGATCGACCGCTCGACGACGCTGGGCCACGCGCAGAAATAGCCGCTTTGAGCTCGGCAATGCGACGCGTAAGTAGCTTACTACGTGGTCAGCGCTTGACCGTAATCACAACCCACATCTTCTCCTGCACCATCTCGGGGTCGTCGCCAAGGATATCATCGTCGTCGACGCCCTTCTCGAGCAGCTGAATCTTCTCGTCCTGATTCGACAGCAGCATGGCACTGAGTCGGTCAAGTGGGAGCTGCCGTCAGCTAAACGCCGTCCCCGCAGCTAACCTGATCTAGCTTTGGATTATACGTCGCGGGCGACGCGGCGCCGCGCGGCGTGTTACCGCCGTCCGTGAATGGCATAGCGGCGTGTCGGGGGACAGGCGCAGGCAGTGACGCAGTGGGCGTCCTCACTGCCGTTGGTGCAGGCGCCGACGCCGGCGCTTTGAGCGCTGGTGGTCTCGGCACATCACCGGGGACGACGCGAACCCCATCTCTGGCATCACGCGCCCCAGACGAATCGACGCGCGATGGCGCAGACGGGCGCGCAAGCTGGAACCCGGGCTGCATGTTAGCATTCGGTCAATCCCAAAACGCCACCTTTGCTGCCTGGACATCGAGCGCGACGGGACCGGCGTTGAGGCGGCTGCGCATCTCCTCGAGGTTGTTTCTGGGCGCCAGCGGGGCGTGGCCCAGCTGGCGTCCTGGGAAGGACATGATAGGTGATGGGCGAGAGGGGAGATTCCAGGATAGTAGAATAAAAAGTTGATGAAAGACAAGAGGAGAGATGAATGATACAAGATACCAAGAAGAGTAGAGGCCGAGGGAAGGTTGAAGGTTGCACCAAAGTCAATCGCGTCCAGGTGCAGTTGTTCACCAAAACACACGCGTTGGGTGGCAACTTGGCCATACAAGCCGCCGGAACCAAACATCCACTCAGCCGACTTCACCCAGGGTGGAGAGACTCGGCGGCGTTTCGGTGTGTGGCGCCGGAGACCGTGGTGGAGGTCGATTGCCTTTCCGTCGACTAGTCCAACGCTTTGCTGACATCGTCGACCTTTTGCAACCACACCGTCCGTCCACGCGCACTGCCCATGACCGCCCTCTCGCGCCGGGCCCTGCGCGTCGCCGAGTCGAGTACGCCGCTGCTCCTCCGGCCCCTCGCCGTTGCGCACTCGAGCCTGCGCCCCAGCGCAAACCCCGCACCAGCCACATCACACTCTGGTAGCCGACATGTCCGCTACTTGGCCACGTCGTCCGGTAAGCCCGACAAGGGCAAGGAGGCCGCCAGCAAGCCGGTGTACAACTACAACACGTCCATGGACTTTGCCGAGGAGCCTGATCCAGAGGTGAGCTCAAGTTAACCTTGAGGCCGAGCTCACAGCAGGTTGCCAATTACCGCAAAGTCACTGCCGCCGAGCTCGTCAACTACCGCACGCCGCCAACGCGCGTCAAGATGCTCGTGCGCGACTTTATTGACGACAGCTTGTATAATGTGAGCTGTGCAGAGGATTAGGTCAGCTGACAGCAGCCACACTATGGGTACTTTTCCAAGAACGTGACGATCTTCACGCCGCCACAGCAGGGCGGGTACGACTTTCGGTCGTTCCGTGACGAGAACGAGTTTCAGGAGACGGTGGCGGAGCGGTACGCTGCCGAGTATGGGAGCGAGGGGGAGGGTCTTGGGCGGCAGGTATGGCACACGCCGACCGAGCTGTTCAAGCCGCACTACGCGCGGTCGCTCACGTCGGCCATCTTGACGCAGTACAAGATGAACCATTTCCCGCACCAGGACTTGATCATCTACGAGGTCGGTGCGGGCAACGGGTCGTTCATGGTCGACTCGTTGACGTTTTTGCGCGACGAGCACCCCGAGATCTTTGCGCGGACAAAGTACCGCATTGTTGAAATCTCGACGGCCCTGTCCAAGATTCAGAAACAGCGCGCGCGCGACGCAGGGTTCAAGAACGTAGAGGTCATCAACCAGGACATCTTCAAGTGGCAGGGCGGCACGTCGGACCCGTGCTTTGTCGTCGCGTGCGAGGTGTTTGACAACTTTTCCCACGACATGATCCGCTACGACATGGGCAACCTCCAGCCGATGCAGGCGTCGGTCGCGATCAGCGCAGACGGCGAGTTTACGCTGCTGTACGAGCCGCTGCACGACCCATTGTTGCGGCGCGTGCTCGCGTACCAGCGTCTCCTGCCGCCGTCGCCGGCCACCCAGCCACCCCTCTCCAAGCCGCTGCTGGCGTCGTCGGCCCTCAGGTCAGTGTACACGCAGATGCCGTTCGCGCCCAACCTCTCCCCACCCGACTTTATCCCGACCAAGGCCGTGTCGTTCCTCGAGCGGCTGCGCGACCAGCTCCCGAACCACCGCCTGCTCGTCGCCGACTTTTCAGAGCTCCCCGACGCCGTCGAGGGACGTAACGGCCCCGTCGTCCAGACACGCTATGGTAACAGCATGGTGCCGTGCGAGACGTTCCTCGTCAAGCAGGGCTTCTTTGACATCTTCTTCCCAACCGACTTTCAGCTGCTCCGCGACACATACTCGCTCATCATGAACTCGCCGTCGCGCCGCGCCGCGCCACCCGACGACGACCCTAACGCCCAGTCGCAGCCGTCGTCGTCGTCGACGACGACATCAAAGGGCCGTCGGCGCCTCGGTAACGACTTTTTCACTGGCGTCCGTGGCTTCCGCCGCCGCTCGATCAACGTCTACTCGCAGGCCGAGTTTGTCATGCAGTTTGGCGGCAAGAAGGCCATCGAGGCGACCACGCCGCGCAGTGGCGTCAGCGCCATGCTCAGCATGTACAACAACGCCAAGATCATGTTCTAGACGCAACGAACCATTCCATCACATCTTGCACACCGCAATAGACCAGCATGCATAGGGGTTTATCATGTCGCTAATATATAAGGCGGACACAGACAACGGGGGAATCGTCCTTGCGGGGGGTCGTGAATGAATGTGTGTGGGCAGGCGGAGCCAACACTCTACTACAACAGGTATCGTCGGCGCGGCGTGCCGGTGTGATTTCGTTTTTTTCGTCGTAACAAACCCCAAGTCCTGTTACACGCGCACACTGCGGCGGCGCACGCCGAGGACGACGCCGTCGCGCGCAGTGGTGTGTGCCTGCTCGTAAGGCAGGAACTCGTCCTCGATCTCGATGAGGTCGACGATGGGGACGTAGCGGCGCTCGTAGCTGCCCGACGTGGGGCGTGACCGTGATGGTTCAAAGCTGGCCGAGGTGGGGCGCGAGCGGACGGGCTCAAAGGTGCCCGACGTGGGGCGCGGGCGCACGGCATTTGGCTCAAAGATGCCCGAGTTGGGGCGCGAGCGCACGAGGCTAGGGCGGATCGGCGCGGGCGCGTGCGCGTGCGCGTGTGGGCGCGAGTACTCTGTTTCGTCTGTGAACTCTGCAGGCAGGGAGAATCGCTTGGGCCGGGACGCAGGCGCCTCGGTGGTGACGGGCGACGCTGCAGTGACGGGATCTGCGGTCGAGTGGCTCGATGCGCGCTTAGACCGTGACGACTTGCGTGACTTGCGGCGACGGGGCGCTGACGAGCGTGGCCGCAGCACAATGTTGACGAGCACGCGGCCAAACCAGCCAAACGCGACGCCGAGAAAGGCGCCTGCGCCCACCACGCCGCCGACGAATACGTACACGGGGTACAGCGACTGCAGGAAGCCGGCGACAACACTGAGCGGGGCAATGACAAATGTGCGCGCGAGTAGGCGCATGGTAGATGTAATTGGGTAAAGGATCGTGTTGAGTACCGAGGCGACGAGGCGGAACGCGTTCAGGAGGAAAGGTAAGGGAATGGCGATGAGGGTGATGGCAATATAGACGGGGTAGAGGAGCGACGAGAAGGCTATGCGCCACGCCGACGCCGACTCGGCGTTGGTCGCGGCCGCGGCCGGCGTTGGCGACTGCGGTTGGAGCGTGTAAGGGAACTGGTATGGCTGGTGTTGTTGTGGCGGGGCCATGTTGTGGTCGTGTGAGGGCGGGCTAGGGCCTCTAGTGAGCGGCAGCTGCCCAAAGATCTCGCCGTCGTCTGTTCGTGTGAGGATCTGCCACACGAGGTAGAAGAAGCCGACGTAGACTGGTGTAAGCAAGTGGGCAAGAGCAGGGGCTTTTGCTTACGAAGAACAACCACGGGACTCATGGGCTCCTCCTTTGCCTTTGCTTTTGGTGGAAGCTGGGCAGCAGCAGCGCGCAACGACTCGTCTTCGTCGTCGTCCCAGTCCTCGCTCTCAAAGTATCCCGAGTCGGCGCTCATAAAGCTCGTGCGGTCGCGCGGTATTGACGGTCGGGAGGGCATGTTGAAGCTCGAGCTAGAGCCGCCGGTTGCTCTCCGGCGCAACCGCACATGGTCGGGTCGTACTGGATGAAAGTGGGCCGTTCGTGGCGTCTGCGGGGCATACGATGCCACTGGGAGTTAGCTCACGAGCTCGCAGTGGCGACT
Organism: Cutaneotrichosporon arboriforme; assembly: GCA_002335565.1. Classification (NCBI taxonomy): domain Eukaryota; kingdom Fungi; phylum Basidiomycota; class Tremellomycetes; order Trichosporonales; family Trichosporonaceae; genus Cutaneotrichosporon; species Cutaneotrichosporon arboriforme. The sequence goes on along the minus strand of BEDW01000007.1, from coordinate 562,248 downwards.
CGCGACTCACTGCTGGGCAATGGGAATGTGTACACAGTCGAAAGGGGAGAGAGAATGAGCGTTGTGGAGTTGGGGTTAAGAGGGGAAGCGAAGGTTGGTTTGGTGGTTGCACGCGTCACACAGCGTCACTAGTGGGTAGTGGCGAGGTAGGGAGGTGGGCTGGGTAGCTGGGTCGTAGTGTCTATGGTGGGGCTAAACAACGCGCTAGCGGCGTTTTGGATGTCAATTGGGGGTCGGTATGTGGAAAGTGTGCTCAAACAACAACAACAGCCACAGCAGCAAAGTCAAGAGCTTGAAAGAGATGCAGAGGAGCAGCAGTTACAGGCCCCGCGATTCTGAATGCATGCGATTCTGTTCCCAGCAAAAAGAAAACAGCAAACAGCGAACAGCAGCAAACAGCAAAAGTAAAGTCTCAAGCCCCAGGGCTCACGAGACCTGTCCATTGGGGAGCCCCAGGCTGGCTGCACCTCGACTCAGGCACATTCCGTCGGCTGGCCAGGGAATGTTTGGCTCGACAATGCCCAATGGGTGAGATGTTGCTGTAGGAACTGGGAAACCACAAACATCCCCAACCAACCGTTCGTCGTCGTCGCCGACGACCCCAGCGTTAGCGTGCGAGATAAGGATTATCGCCCTGACGCACGAGCATATGGCGATCACCAGTGTGGAGAGGGCCCTGTGCGCTGTGGGGTGAGTTGCGGATGCTCGAGTGTCGGCAGGTGCTGTAAGCTTGGGTGCGTCGAGCTACTGGTTCTACGTCTGAGCAGTGGCTTCGGCGGACGCTGGAATCGGCGATTAGCAGCACCTCTACGCGTCTGGACACGTTATGGCGCTGACGTTGAGACAGGCGGCTCTTGGGCATGCTGTCTGCGCTGTCCGTTTGTGCAATTGGGCGTTATGCGCTGACAAGTTCATTGCGAGGAACTGCTGTGGCTCGTATTGCATAGTGTAATCATGAAAGTGGCACTGGGGATGACTCACCCCCAGGCCAATAAAATACTCGTCTTAACGCCTTCTTGCTGTCTTCCTCGCTTTCACAGACCATGGACGCTGACGACGGCACGGATACTGACCTTCCTCGACCCGTCTAGCTGCAAGTCTCGTTCCCCTTCCTCCTCTTTCTTTCTTTCTCTCCATTCTCTTCTCACTGGCCGCACTGACCAACACCACTCACCAGCCGTGAAGCAACACTGACCGCATGCCGGTGAGCTGACGCTTACGTCCGCCAGCTGATACCAGCCCCGCAAGTCGAGCCGGGGCTCGACCTCGAGCGCCTCGTCAAAGGGGAAAGGGGGTGGGACGGCGCCGAACAAGGGAAAGAAGGCCGCGGGGACGCGTAAAGCCCGCGCGGGGGCGAACAAGGCCACCGAGCCCGTAGACGTGCCCCAGCGCCTCGACTCCCCCGAGGAGGGATACTGGGATGGTAGGGCGTGGGTGGACGCACGCAAGCCCGGTGACGGCGACGCCGAGACGGATGAGGAAGAAGAGTGGGAGAAAGACGGGGAGGACACGCAAAAAGTGGCACCTTCCAAGCCCGCCAGTCGTGAGCTGTTTTATAGTTCAACAGCTGACCCCAGCAATCAGGAAACGCGCGCCGGTGCAGTCATACTCGGCGCCGCCCTCGACCCCGCACACGCCCGAACCGGCGCCGGCGCCCGCACCATATCCTTCCCCCGTCACTGCCGACCGCGGGACCCAGTCGCACCACCTCTCACCGCGCTCGCGCGCATTGTTCAATGGAGTGCCGTACCCCGAACCCCTCTTCCAGGACCACTCACGCTCGCCGACGCCGTCGGGAGAGGCACTGATCCGGCATGAGCTACTGACGCCTCACTCGGGGGGTCGGGGGTCGTCTAGACTTCCCCGCGCCGACACCGACGACCATGCTGCCGACGTACCACTCCCATACTCACACTCGACCATCGCCGCACCCCGTCCACCGTCATACATCCCCACACCGGGCTCATCCCGCCGTGTGACACCCTCCGGCCGCCGCGTAGTTCTCGGCGAGATACGCCTCCCAACCCCTAGCCACCGCGACTCTCCTTCCCCGCGGCCACAGGCCCAGTTAACCAAACACAAGACGTACTCGCGCCGCGTTCCCTACGCTTACCGCCTCCCGTCGCCGCCGGAGCAGCCGTACTCCCAGCCCGAGGAGGATACGCCAACACACCACGCCACTTCACGCGCGAGTACCCAACAGCAAAAGCCTTCCTTCGATAACTACGCGTACCAAGACCCCTTCAGTCGAGATTGTACACCACCGCCGGCACAGCCGCGCAAGCGCCGCCGCATCGTCTCCACCTCGTCGCCCGAGACCGGGAGAAGTGGCGAGGAAGAACGCTACGACCGCCGTGGCGCGGACTACAGTTATGACCGACACTACGAAGCCGAGGGCGAGCCTGACCTGAACGACGACGTGGGTACAGTATCACGCTCCCTTTTACACCCACTGACAGCACAGTTATTCGCGGCCGACTCGCCCCTGCCGTCCGACTTCCGTGACCCGTCCCAGCTTATCCCATTCACGACGGCGCTCGGCGAGCGGCGGTTCTTTTTACCCCCCGGCGCGCGCACCCCTCCCGCCAAGTACAAGGAATACCACCCGAACCCGCTACCTGTTATATTAGAGGAAGACGTGCCCGCGCGGCTACGTTTCGGGCGCGTGCGCAGGATATACTACGAGGGAGAGCAAGTTACAAGTTCGGCAGTGCGCTAACTTGCCAGAGCGCAGAACCACCGACGCCGCTACATCATCCCGCGCCGACGCCGCCGCGGGCCCATCGTACCCCAGCACCAACCGCTACCTCTTCCGCGGGCTCTTCCGCGTATCCCCGTGCGCGACTTTCTCGCGGCGTACGCGACCCGCGCCAAGCCGTTCCCCTTCAGCACCCAGCTGCTCGAGAGCGGCCACCGCGCCGTAAAGGAAAAGCAGTGGCGGCGGGGACGTGCCGGCGCAGGCGGACGCGTCAACCCGGCCATACCCCGGATAGTGCACGCGAGCGACGTGCCCGACTCGACCATTGACGCGCCGCCAACCGGGACCGCGAGCGCGCGATCGCAGCCGCGCCCGCCGCCCGTGCCGTCCACACCGGCAGAAAGGTTCCACCACGCCGCGCCTGGTCGTATTGCGCTGACCTCGCGCATGGGCCGAGCGCGCGGCCGCGCCACGGGTCACCAGCACCCGGGTAACCTCAGCTTGCCCGCCCTCCAGTTCGCGACGCACACGCCCGACATGGGTGGATGGTACGCGGCCCCCGCCTCGCGCCAAACGCTCACTCGTGCCAACGCCCCTGCGCCGAGTAGTAGCGTGGTCACTACGCCTGCGACACGGCCGCAGCGTGTCCGCCCACCGCCCTCGGGCACGCCCGGGTTACGTTTCCCCGACCCGACGCAGGGTCCGCTTACCGACGTCGAGTTCTGGGACTCGGAGGCGGACACCGAGGGCGAGACGGACTTTGAGCCCGAGAGCGGCGACTCTGGCGGTGAAGCCGACCTCGCAAGTGTAGAGGATACCGTCGTTGTGGTCATGGACAATGGCGAGGAAGTGGCGCTGACGCGTGCCGAGGTCGACGATTTTGCGGTGATTGAGGCGTTGGCCGAGTTTGCCGAACCACTCCCGTCGAGCGAGCTTGTTCCCGACGACATTGAAGGCTTTGACGGTGACGACGGCTCGGCGGCGGCGGGGACGCAGCACCGCCGTGTCCTTGGCGAAATCACACCGCCAAACCCGGCCCAGCTCTCAGGCATACACATGACGGATTACCTCCTACGCTTGGCGGACCGCGCCGAGCCGCCGCGGGAGAAGAGTGCGCGCGCGGCTCGTCTCGACGAACGCAGGGCACGGACGCGCCTCACCGCTGAGCGTGTGCTCGCCTCGTCAGCGCCGCTAGTGGCGCACGGGTCGTCGCAGAGCTCGCTGCGCTCACGCTCAAACCCCCCGTCGTCACACCCACACACGCAGTCACAGCGCCTCCCGCCCAACCCGTTCGCGCACGCCCCGGCCGGGGCGTACGTCAACCAAGTCCCCCCGACGCCGCAGTGGAGCGGCGGCGGCGGCACGCAGGTCGTCTCCGCAGGCCAGGGCCACACCGTCGCGCCGCCACCGCCGTCCCAGCGCCCGCTTACACAGCGTACGATGTTGCACAGCACGTTAACCCAACGCTCGGCGTCGCAGCGCCCGTCAAAGTCAGCGACGACAACCACAGCCCGCCTCACGGCCGCATTCAAACCACCCTCCCGCCTCGATGCGCCGCCGCCGCCAGAACCCACCCTCGCAGACCTCCTCCAGGACCAGCTGGCGCGCTCGTTCCCGGCCTTTGCGGCGGCCAAACCTCGCGAGCCTGTCCCCCCGCCTGTACCGCTTGGTGCGCGTATCCGCTCGCGCAATAAGAGTTCTCGTGGCTAGCTAGGGCGTGGCGTCCACCTGTGTCTGAGTCTGCGTACTAGCCACCCTCTCTAGTCCCAACCATTCGCACTCGTTCCCGTCGCCTGGCGCCGCTCCAATGCCATGCATTCAACACTATCGTACACGAGTATGTATAAGCCTGCGCCATACCTGGCGCACTCTAGATGCGGGTGTTGTCGGGGGAGAGGGGAGGTTACAGTCCGACCGAGTAGTGCTTGCCTCCGGGGTTATGCAGCTCTGTCTGACCGATTTTGACGCGGCCGAGTTCTTGCTGGGGGTCAAGGTGTGGCGGGAAGGGGGAGAACGGGGCGTCCATCGTCGTCGGCGACGTGGGCTGGTGCGGGTTACGCACACCCGGCGTGCCCGGCTGCGTGCCCGGCGCCGAGCCGTACTGCGGTACCGTCGGGAGGTACGCCTCGGCGCTCCACTCGTACCAGACCTTACGGCCCTTCTGGTCCGTGAGGCGCCAGACGTTGACCTCGAGCTCGGCGCCCGAGGGGAGGTACAGTGGAGATTTGAGCGGGAAGAAGATGGGGAACCACGAAAACATGTCTGGCGACACGCGGTTGATCGTGTCTGGGTGAATCGACAACCCCACGTTCCCGTACAGGTGCGCCTCAAAGTATCCCGCAAACCCGTGGCACGGGGATGCGTGCGGGATGTTGAAGGTGCACGTCGCGCTGCGCGTGTTGTGGCTGTTTGTCAAGGGCAGTCCGGCCTCGTCGACCGTCAGGTCCCACCGCGGGTGCTCCCACTGCCAGCACTGCTGGATCCGCTCGCCGCAGCGCCCCGACATCCCCGGCGTCTCGCCAGACAGGATGTTGGCCTGCTGCATCATGACGACATACGGCGTCTCGCGCGCCGCCTCGGACCGCGAGGTCACATCGTGGTGCAGCTTGGACGATGCGATCGGGGCGAGGTGCGCAGTGTACGACGTCGGGATCGACACGCCCCCAGCTGCCATCAGCTTTGTTCTGCTCTGGGCCGACTCACGTTTCAGGAACCGCGTCGCACCGTCGATGCACTCGGGGCTCAGCTCGTTGTCGCCGAAACTGCCAAGCAGTTCGGACACGAGAATGTCGGCGAGCTCGGGGATGGGCAGCGTGCGCATGTCGCCGAAGAGGATCTCCACGGCCGAGCCCCACTCGATCGCCTTACGCTCCTGGAGCGTCGTGAAGGCGCTAGCGTTCTTCTCAACCGCGTAGATCCGTGCCTCACGTTGGGACCGAACAAGGGCACGCAGCGCGCACGCGACCAGCGGCCCACGTCCCGCGCCAGCGATAACGATAACGATCGGCTCGCCGTTGGTAGGATGTCTATCCTGGTCCACAAGGCATTGAAAGATGGCCTCCTCGTATTGGTGGTACTTGACCGGGTCGCTCTCGAACACGTCGTACGTCGCGCTGCCGAGGTCGTCGGCCAGAGGCTGCAGTGGCGCCTGAAGGTAGTCGCCGTAGCCAGTCGCAACCTCGGCTGGGCCCTGCGGCGAGATGTATGATGGCGGCGCGGGCTGGCTCGTAATGTGCCGGATGTACTGAAGGTACGCGTTGGCACCGCCGCTTGGGTGCTTCGACTCGGACGTGTCCGAGAGGATGAACGTCGGTTGGTGCTTGTTCAGTCCGCGGATGAACGCCTGCGTCGCCTTGCTCAGCACCGGGTAGCCCTTGGCGTTGGGAATGAAGCTGCTTGCAGGCAGCCAGATGTGTTTGACCGGTTCTGCCGCCCACCGCGAGATGGCGCCAAGGCTTGGCGGTAAAGGTGCACTCATGTCAAGCGCTGCTGTCAGCATGGCGGCGTGCATGCCTTGGGACTACTCACTGACGCTGAGGCGTGGGTGGTACCCGCACATTGAACGAATGCAGTCCCACATCTCCCATGTCGAGCTGGGGTCACCCTGGATAGCGCTGTGAGTGACGTTGCGCTGCGGCTGCTGGGTCGCCGAACTCGACGCGCCAGAGACAACGCGGCTGCCGCCCGACGTGGAACCGCTGTGATTTGGCGCGCCATTGGGGCCGTTGCCTGCTGCGCCCAGGCCCGCAGCCGTAAGGGCGCTGAGCTGGCCGAGACTCAGCTGCTGCTGATGTATGCTGGAGGGGCGCGACGACAGCGACAGGGAGCGGCGGTGCGGGCCGTCACTGCTGCGCCGTGTGGGCGCGGGCGGGCCCTGCTGGTCCTGCTGACCTCCACTGGGCACAGGGGTCGCCGTCTCCAACGGATCAGACACAGGGATGCGAATCGAGATGTGCGTGTACGCGTTGTCGCCGCCCATCTGCAAGAGGTTCGAGATGACGCGCGCGTACGCCGGAAGAAAGGCGCGGTTCGCGAGGTTCGGAGCGGGGACGACGAGTGTCGGAAGTGACAGGTACAGCGCATGCTGCATCTCGGCTCGGAGGCCCTGTGATCGTCAGTACACGTCGATCCGGCGTTGTCGGAACATGTGTACACCAATAGACGGCTGCGCCTTATCTGCCTACACGACCACTCACCAGCTCCGAGTCAAACCGAATACCCTCGTCGGGCGAGTCGAGCTCTAGCCAGTCGGACGCAAGAGCAATAACGCCTTGCGACTCCTCGAGGCGCGTGACGTTGCACTCGTCGCGCATGAGACATGGATCGCGGCGGAAAATGTCCGCCTCGCGGTCGATGGCTGCCGCGTCTTCGGGGTCGCTGCTGGGCCCAGCGCCGTCGTCGTCATAGTTGTCCTCGTCCTCGTCACCGACAGGTCTCAGACACAGACGCTCCCAGCGTTCCTGCCACCGGCCGTTGGTGAGCGGCAAGCACACGGCGTCATAGTCTGTCTTTGCGACGGTCTGGCCGATGAGCTGCTGTAGGGGCGAGGGCGCCGGGTGAGGTTGTGTAGGGAGGCCGGGGAGCTCTGGCGGATACAGAGCAATGGGAGTCCGCGCGGCCATTGTTCAATGTGGGCCGTTTTGGCGAGTAGAGGCAAAAGGAGCAACAGAGGATGCTGTCCAGGTCGGACTTTGTTGAAGAAAGCAGACGCGTTACAGTAGCGTGATCAAAAGAGGCAGATGGCTGCAACTTGGCTGTCGACGCGTCCGAAAAGGGGAACCAGGGACAAAGAACCCGGAAGCAATTCGCAGATCAATTGCTGACGTAAACTGATCTTACTGTCACGTGAATGTCGCGCGAAGGCTGCGTGGGTGTAGCGTGGCGTTGTAGTTACGTAACTTACCACATTACGCATTGAGCCGTGCACTGCGCCGCTTGCGCCGCAGCGTCCTCGTGCCGGCCCCTCTTGTCGGCGCCGGCCGCGCGCGATGATGTGATTGCAGCACCCAAGCAATAATGGCTAAGTTTACATACTACAAGCGTCGTGGGCTCGCTGCTCAACTCCGGCGCTCCGCCTCGTCTCAGCCTGATGGACTCAAGCTAGCTGCTGCTGCTTCCCGTGCACCTCCCCTGCAGGTAGTGAGCGCCCGCAGCATGCATTCCGTACTAGCGCTCTGCCACGATGCAATTCATGCAAGAAGGGTGCATGCATGCTGTGCTTGCGATCCTCCTCGGCCGACTGCATGCCGGGACGTGACGAGCAGGTTTTAAGACATTTGGCTTAGTCGGACGCTCGGAGGACATTTCCATCGCACATACCGTACGCCGGCAGTCACCCCAACGACACGGATTGATTCGACGGCAACGCAACACCACTACCGCACATTACACCTTGACGTTTGCTTCTGTTGGCCCTTGCGCGCTCGCGAAGTTGGGGACAAGGTCAATTGTCAAACAAGAACAGCTCTGTGCGTGTGTGCGTGTGTGCCGTGCGCCGTCTGTCGCCACCCAATTCCACGCGGGTCCCACTTTGGTAGCAAACAGTGCCACTGCCGTCATCCCCCTTGGCGTTGGACTTTTCATCACCGCGATCCACTTGTTCAATCCACTCTTTCACCTCGACTCTCTCAACCATACGGCACGTCGTCGCGTAGATAGCTTGCCAACATGGGCCTCTCTCGACAGGCGAGGATCATCACCCTCCTCGTCATTGACACTGCCTTCTTCTTCCTCGTGAGTAGTTGGCGCCAAACCCAACGACAGCGTCATCGACCAACAGCGAAACGTGTTACTGACGCACCACGCAGGAGCTCATTGTTGGTTATGCCGTCGGCTCGCTGGCGCTTGTCGCCGACTCGTTCCACATGCTCAAGTACGCACACCCCGCCGTGGCCAGCATGCTGACTCTGCAGCGACGTCTTGTCCCTCGTTGTAGCCCTGTACACTATCAAGCTCGCCACTTCGCCGAGCTCGTCGGCCAACTCCTACGGCTGGCAGCGCGCCGAGATTCTGGGCGCCCTCATCAACGGTGTCTTCCTGATTGCCCTGTGTGCCAGTATCGGCCTCGAAGCTGTTGGCCGCATCATTGCGCCCCCTGGTGCGCCCCCCGTGACACAAACAAAGCCATGCTGACGTCGCAGAGATCACCAACCCCAAGCTTATCGTTGTTGTCGGCAGCTTTGGCCTGCTGAGTAACATTGTCGGCCTGTTCCTCTTCCATGGTGAAGCCCCTCTTGCCAGCCGGCTTTGCTGACTGCAGACCACGGCCATGCCCACGGTCACGACCACGGACACGACCACAGCCCGGGCCCCATTGCGCTCGAGCAGGACGACGATGAGCCGCTGCACCCCGAGGCCGAGCCGATCCCTCGCAAGCGCGCCGACTCGATGGGCTCGCTGCAGTACCCGTACCAGCACCCAGCCGAGACGCGTGCGCAGATTATCGAGGCCGCGCGCTACGGTACCTCGTTTGAGGGCGAGGGCTACGTCGGTTCCCCGTCCCAGCACCACCACCGTATGTCCTCGACTTCTAGTAGACGCAAGTCGTCCCGTCCCCGTCCGGCCATCAAGGCGCCGCAGCCAGGCACCAACGAGACGCGCGCACCGACGCGCGAGTCGGGGTCCCACTCTCGCGAGCCGTCTCAGAGAGACAGCACCAACACGCCTTCCACCGACAACACCGCCGTCGAAGAGCCCGTCTCGCCCAAGACTGTCCCTACTATTCCTGCCCGTACCGAGGCCGACGCTAGCGCCGCCGAGCGCGGTGAGGCTTCTGCTGACAACCACGATGGCCACGACCACGACGACGACTCGAAGCAGGTCGGCCATGGCCATGGCCACGGTCACGGCTCGCACGGCTCGATGAACATGCGCGGTGTGTTCCTCCACGTCGTCGGTGATGCGTAAGTCGCAAATTGTCACACTGAGCTGACAGTCCAGCCTTGGCAACGTCGGTGTCATTTCCGCGGGTCTTGTCATTTGGTTGTGAGTACATGTTGGAACCCGTTGTGTCGCTGACAACAGTGGTTCTGGCCGCTGGACGCTCTACTTTGACCCGGCCGTCTCGCTCCTCATCACGTGCATCATCTTCTCGTCTGCCATGCCGCTTGTCAAGTCGGCTTCGCGCATCCTCATGCAGGGTGTGCCGAACCACGTGTCGCTCGAGGCTGTGCGCGACGCGATCAAGGCCGTCGACGGCGTTGTGAGCGTGCACGAGCTGCACGTGTGGCAGCTGAGTGAGACGACGACGGTCGCCTCTGTCCACGTCCTCATCCTGCCTGGATCCGACTACATGGACGTTGCGAGCAACATTAGACAGGTGCTGCACGCGCAGGGCATCCACAGCGTGACGATCCAGCCCGAGTTCTTTGCGGGTTCGGCTGCCGACTCGGACGAGGAGGACGAGCTCGCAGAGCGCACCTGCCTCATCCGCTGCCCGCCAGACCAGTGCGTCGCCGACAAGTGCTGCCCGCCGCCCGAGCAGAGCACCCAGAGACTCGACCACGTCTCGGAGGGCGACGAACACTCGCACCAGGGCTCGAGCCACTCGCGCTAGAACCCACCCATCCTTTCCACATCCTTGCCCTATGCTCTACCTCGAACCTAATTCCTTCATCCCCGCGGCCATCTCCGACCGCCTCTTTCTCTCCCGCGACAACAAACCCGTCCCGATGGGCAAGCAGATTGTACAAATCCACAAGAACGCATGCATAGAGCCACAGTGACAGTGCTGCCTCCGGTGTGACGTCGAGCTCATTGACGGGCACGAGTCACACGAGGACCCGAACGGTGTTTCAGCGCACACTAAATTTTGTCGATCCCGGATATGTCCGCCGCGCTCAACAACAGCTCTAAGGGGTATGTCTGCATGGGGTGTGCGGAATGTCACTATACTTGGGGGACCCAGAAGATGTGTGTGGTGTCTATGAAAGGCTGGGGAGGAGTGGTGGAGACAAAGACGTCTCGTCTTAAGCACCACCACCGGAACGCTCGACCGAGATGGGCAGCTTGAGCTGGTTGGGACGCTCTTCCTCGCCGAGCTTGGCGAGGTGGGTAAAGGCCGAGTCGAGCTGGAGCTCCTTGAGGCCGGCGGCAATGTCGAGGAAGTCCTGGAACTCGATGGCGCCCTTGCGGTTAAAGTCGACCTCGGAGAGGATGCTGGCGGCGACGTCGGGGTTGGCGTCGTAGCCCATGTGTTGCATGGCGCGCATGAGGTCGTCGCGGGTGATACGCTCGTCGTGGTCCTGGTCGAGGTTCTGGAACTGGTCCTTGAGGCGGGCGAGCTCCTTTGGCGAGAAGGCGGAACGGGCGTAGAGCGCAGCCTCCTCCTTGTGCGCGAGACCGAGCACACCAATCTTGCCGTTGCGCGCACGCACGTCCTGCAGGGTGAGCTTGGTGGACGCGGGCAGGCCCATCGACTTGAGGAACTGGACGGCGTCGTCAAACTCCTGGCCCTTGCGCGTCTTGTCCCACCCAAGCTCCTCGCCCATAATGTCAATGACGCGCGGCAGCGACTCGAGCGCGACCTGCACGTTGAGGAACGACAGACGCGTCCGGCGCGCAATAAAGTCGACCGCCTTGAGCGCAAACTCGTTGCGCACAGCGTACCGCGCCTCGGCCTCGATGTAAGGGTACAGGGGGCTCAGGCGCGTGCCGTGGATAGGCCACGACAGACCGGTGGGCGACGCCATGGACGCGACAGTCCACGCGCGGTCGCCGTACGACTCGGCAAGGTGCTTGGCGACCGCCGTCTCGAGACCAAACTGCTGGATGAGCTTGATGTACATGGTGGGAGACCAGGCGTGGGCACCCATGAGCTTGATGTGGTGCGTCGGGCACGGGCCGTTGGGCTTGAGGTGGAACACCTTGATCGCCTCGTCGACCGTCTCCTCGGCCATCTCACGGTATGTCGTCCACTTGCCGCCGGCAATAGTCAGGAGACCGCTGGGCGACACGTTGATCATGTGGTTGCGCACGAGCGACTCGGTGTTGGTAGCTTCGGGGTCACGCACGAGCGGGCGGATACCCGACCACGCAGACAGCACGTCACCACGACGCACAGTGATGTCGGGCGAGAGGTAGCGACGGACCTCGTCGAGGATCCACTGGATCTCCTGCTCCGAGGGGATGGGGTTCTGCGACACGGTCGTGGGCGTGTCGGTCGTACCGGCAATGACGTTACCCTGCCATGGGAGGAAGAAAATGACACGGCCGTCAGAGGTGGCAGGGTCGAGGAGACCCATCTGAGACGGGCCGTAGTAGTTGGGCAGCGTAATGTGCACACCCGACGACGGCGCAACAATCTCCATCGTCTTGGGGTTGTCGAGCTTGCGGACGCCGTCCGAGAAGGGTCCGGTGGCGTTGATGACGCCCCGGCACTTTACGTCAAACTCTTCGCCGGTCATGCGGTCCTTGAGCGTCGCGCCGTGGATGCGGGGCTCGCCGTTGTACAGCGGGTCGGGCGTCTTGTGGAGGGCGACAACCTCGCACTGGTTGGCGACAACCGCGCCGTGCTGGACCGCCGTCGCGACAAGCGAAATGTTCATGCGCGTGTCGTTGTGCTGACCGTCGTAGTAGACGACGGCACCGACAAGGCCGTCCTTCTTGAGCATGGGGAAGGCGTCGAGCGCCTTGCCCTTGGTCATCCAGTACGAGCTCTCCATGTTCTCCTTGCCGGCGAGGATGTCGTACATCTTGCAGCCGGCGTAGTAGTACGGCAGCTGCCACCAGGTGTAGATTGGCAGGAGAATGGGGAGCATGTGCGAGAGGTGCGGGGCCGTCTCGAGGAAGATGCGACGCTCACGCAGGGCCTCCTTGACGAGCTTGTACTGCTCATAGTCGAGCTCCATGACGGCCTTTTGCAGGTACCGCACACCGCCGTGGACGAGCTTGGTCGACTTGGACGACGTGCCCGAGCCAAAGTCGTCGCGCTCGACCATGGCGACCTTGAGGCCGCGCGACGCCGCGTCGACGGCGGTACCTGCGCCAGTCGCGCCACCGCCAATGATAAGCAGGTCAAAGACGTCGTCGTCGTCCTTGGCCTTGGCGTCCTTGGGGACAAATCCGGGCTCGGCGCCGCCGTGCGCCGTGCGGGTGATGTAGGCTCCCGACGAGCGGAGGTGCGCCAGCATTTGGTCGCGGCTCATGGGCGCCCACAAGGGGCTTGGACGGCGCTTGGTCACGGGGGCATTGGACGTGTCGAGCGCCGTCTCGCGCTGGCTGAGAGCGAGGTAGGACGCACCAACAGCGACGGTGGCTGCCGTCGCAAACGCGATGCGCCGGGGCTTGATGGCCGCACGGAACATCAAGGGCAGCTGGGTTTGCTAAAGGGGGGTTTTGGTGTTGCGCCGAGTGGCTGAGAGCGAGTTAGCGAGTGTACTCGGGGTCGTGTTGTGGGTGATAGAGAGAGAACAAGAAAAAGTTGGGTAGCCTCAGAGATACGTCGGCGTGTGTGCTGCCGGCTGTCGGCGCAGTCGCAGTCCTAGTCGCAGACGTGTCGTGGCAAGCCCGCAAGCCCGCAAGCAAGCCCGCGTCTGCGCGCTACACAACCAGGGATGTGATGAAAAAGGCACGGGGTAAAAAAAAATAAGAGAGCCCACTGTGCCCATGACGTACCTTTATTTCCACTCAGTGAGCGCGCGTATCAACTGCAGCAAACCAGATGGGTGCTGCGCAATCAAAACCGAGGGTGTATCCCCGAAATGCGACAAGTGGTGGGTAGTTTGGTCGGAAGAGAGACCGGGTTGTCACAACCGTTGGCCTCTGATTATATGTACATTGTGGAACGTGGAAGTGTGGTGGTGTCGACGCGTTTGCAACGACTCGATTGATCACACACACTGTGCACGGCCGCACGGTAACAAGCAAGCCACCGGCGGCATCGCTCCGGCGCTCAAGGGACGGGGCGGCATCCGGCCCGGCGGCTGTGGCCGTGCGCCACTACTGCATGTTGCATGTCTGATTGTACAAGTTGGGAATATGGCGTGCGGCGTGCCTTGCTGTTGCAAGCGGAGGGGTGTGCATGCGCAGCCGCAGTCCGCCGCCGGCAGCGACACAGCAACAAGTAATATGCAGCGAGCGCCGCGGACAACAATACACATTGTGCGTGGGCGATTGGGGATGGCGGGGATGAGGGGTCCAAGTTGGGAATCCAGGGCGGGTTGGTTTGACAATCACCGATATCACCACATTCACCCCCCTCGGCCCGCTCGGCCAATGTCAAACGTGTGTACTCAGGCACACTACTTCCCAACCACGACGATATGAAAACACACCTCGCTCTCGCTGCCTCTAGTCTTTGTGCAGATCCTGACAGGCGTGGTACTACTAGGCTACCGCAGCGTGGCGCATTGTGCATACCGCTGGGCCCGACGCGGCACTGGCTCACCCGTTCGGTCGAGCAGGCGGCCACGGCCGCCAGTGACGATACGCGTGTGCTCGCGCCCGCCGCGAGGCACCAAAGCTTCGACCGCCGGGTGATGGACTGTCGATCACGCGCCATGCCAAAGACTGTTCGGGCCCGAGCGCACGTCGCCCAGCCTCGCCCCGCGAAGACGAGGAATCTTTCACCAAGGATGCCGGCACGGCGGTAAGCATCTGCCTAGGCGACGTGCGTTGAGAGGCGTCCCCTGTCATATCCCCAGTGCAACAAGTTGTGCCACCCGCTCTGCGGGAGAGTTTGCATACCGACGAGCTTTGGGGACCCCAGCGTTGAGTGTTCCCATAAAGTAGTCCAAGCTTGGGGGTTGCGGAGCCTGGGCTGGGGCTGTGAGCATGCGTCCTTGACGATCACAGATTCTTGTGTCGGGAGCATCAGCGGCCGAGCATCAGCGGCTGAATGATCACTACCCTCGACTGTTCGCTGTCGCGTTTTCCCAGTCCGAGTTCGCGTATTTGCAACTTGTGGTCGCGTGAGGTATGAGTGTGTGCGAAACGGCCTTGTCTTGCCATGAGAGACGGGCTGGTCGTCGCGAGACATAAGACTGATATGTCGGTGGGCTCGAGGTCTCCGTTTGTATGTGTGGTCCTCGGCCACATCAATATAGGGTAAACTCTAGGCGCATCTGACGTGCTCTACTCGGCCGGAGTCGCAACGAAAGCGGCTGCACCACGTAACATGTCTTGTAGAGTCCAGAGGACGTCTGTAGCTGCCACATTCGGGCGGGGCTGAACTGCGCCATGCCCTCGCATGCAACAGCGCTGGCACATGCCGCAGAGACAAAACTCGCGCAAGTTCTCTGCGCAGTGTCGTCGTCCCGGCCGCGTCCGCCCGCGAGCTGATGTATTGACAAGTCCTCCGTGATCCTGGCCCCTATGACCATCTCCCCTCAATCGGCCACCCCATTCCAGGTGGTTGAAGCAGTGGGACCAGCTCCAATCCCAACAAGCTGAGCGGTCTGTACCGCGCCAGCGCCATCAGTGTTGCCAACAGGGCGACACAACCACTGGCCAGACGCGACGGTGCTCGCGGATTGAGGAAAACAACCGCCCAGTCATAGTTCGTCAATCTGATCTAGTTCAACCCGGCTCCCAAAAGGACTGAAGCTTCACACAGACATACACCACAGCCACACTTCTAGATACCGCTCCAGATACGTGTGCAGGACATACATCTGTGCGGCAGAACAACGTGCTGGCTCGTCTCAACCCGCATAGTGCCACAACCTCACCCCAAGGTGTCTTTATTCAGCCCCTCCACTTATCATTCCAAAAGTCGAGCAAATAAGCCAGATCAACTTATTAGAATTCCTTAACCATGTTTTAGGGTAAATTACGTCACTCTTTCAAGTGCGGTGAGGCGACTTTAATTGCCAAGTATTTGGCAGGGTATCGAACCTTGGACCCCTCGGGGCAGCAGGTGAGTAGAGAAAGCGTGAGCCTTTTCAACTATGCTACCGCGGAAACCCTTTCGGTGACTACATCCATCCACTCCAACTCATATTCTCCGCGGGGCCCCGCGTTTAAATGCACGTCCCATGCACCGTACGGTGAGGACACCGTCCTCATCGCGCCAGCAAGCATCATGCATGGTTCCACGTCTGCTTCTGTTGCATGCGAGCACCCTGCGCACATCCATACTGCTTGAAAGGATGCCGCATACACCTGGCGCATGTATTGCCTGGACCACCACGTAGGTTCGGCGGTCCTGGCTGAACATTGCTGCAGACGTAGAAAACCGTGACCCACGACACGACTCCCACCATGGTGGGTGACGAGCCGCCACACAGCCAGACCCCCGGGCGAGGGGTTTGAACAGCGCTGCAGAAATCAGGAAAATGCGATCCACACTGTGACACACACTGTCGCGGGTGAAGGGTCCACCGGCAACAGTTGGGTGTTTATACCGAGACGACGAACAGCGCTGACACCAGAAGAAATATGGCCCGAAACACGACAAATCAACCGTAGGTTGTCGAATATGGGCCAACAGGGCAGTGGTTTGTAGAAGGAGCGTGAACAGTGCAGCGCTGGGAAAGAAATATGAGCCGAAGCATGACTCGACACCGTGCGTGGTTGGATTTAAGCCAAATTGGTCGATGTTTCGTCAGTGGTGAGTGAACTAGGAAGAAAAATGGCCCAGAAAACGACACTCACCGCACGCGGTGAGAACCCTGCCAAATAGGCGGACGTTTCACGGAAGGAGTGTGAACAACGCTGCCCAGGGGGAAGACTGACGACCCAAAACGTGATACCTCACCATACGACACCTAGTCCCCGCGTACGGATCCGCTGTTTGGACCTCAGAGTTGAACAGCGCTGTGTCAGGTGAAGAAGGACGACCCGAACCACGACAACACACCGTACGACTCGAAAAGCCCGCGTACCGACCGGCTTGTTCATAGACGTAGATCAACACCGCTGCGAAATCTGAAAAACGGCGACCCACGACACGACACCACCGTACACAGTGAGATACCCGCTGGGCGAGGGCGTGTTCAGTGTCGAAGCTTGGGCAGCGCTGCAAGGGGAAGTAGACAAACCCGAAACCCACCGGGCGCTGTGGAGTCGGAGCAGGATCAGGGCGCGGTGCTGTCCGGATGGTGAGCTGTGCCGCGGATCAATGGATGTACGCGGTGGGTGCCACTGCACAGCCTGGTGGTCTCCCAGCCGCTGTCAGGGTGCGAGGTCAGTTAGATGACAGTTCTGCTGGGTCAGATAACACTGCGCCAGTGTATTTACACGGCCGTGCACCTTGGTATCAGCTCGGCCGACATGTCAGTCCCAAGACTTGTGCGCCCACGCCGGCCAAGATCCCACCATGAAACATCCCGTTCCGGAATTTGCCTCTGGGCGTTGGACATGACTCTTCTCACTTGTACGGAGAGTGCACTGTGCCCAAGGATGTTGCGAGCTATGCACTGCGTCGGAGTCTCCCTACCCCGTGAGATTGCCTGCTATACCCCGAACCGAGGTGAGACTTGGCAAACGCGGCATGCGCCAGCGACTGCCACGCCTACAAGCCATGTCCCACAGTCTCGCCTGGCGGTATGTCGCTCTCCTCTGCGCCCAGCGCGATGCAACATGCGTGTGCCCGCCCTCTTCGGCCCCGATAGGGCCAAGCGTCGGGTTATTTCCTGTGCAGGATGTGAGGATGGATTCGCGGCTACTGGAGTCTTTTGCTGCGGGTATCTCACGAAACAGATCTGGACATCAGACATCGGCGGTCACCGCGTCGTCGGAGACCTCTTCAGCGTGTCCCGAACACAACGGCTTCGGTACCTCGAGGAGCACTGTCCGGCTCGGCCGGACAAGTTCGTCGTCAAGACGTCGATGTCAGCGGCATGGTCATTGCGCGAAAAAAAAGTGTCTGGAGTGCAGAAAACGTGACCGTTGCTGCGTTCTGGACGGACGACGATACCCCAACCGCCGCACTGGCAGTGCAACGGCTGCGGTTGGAGGCTAGTGTCCCTGTGGAAACGGAGGACAACCGTTTGACGCGCCCGCTATCCCCGGAGCTGGGTGCCACACTGCCACCGCGCGGTGCGTGTCGCGCACCGCTCCTCCGTGCTGCTGGTCGTGGCTGGCGCTCAGCGGCGAGGGAGTAGTACTGTATGCCGAGTGACACCTGCGAGAGGAGCAGATCGCGTGCGCGCGCTGGATATCAGCATGCCTCTTCGGGACAAACGGCCGACCCCGCATCGCAGCGCACATGTGGACTACCCTATCGTTAGCGTCTGCCACCGCGCACACTGCAGTGAAGCGCCACCATCGGGTGATCCGACGACGGCCGCTGCCAGACCAGAGCTGCGCGACGTCACGACCCGGGTATGAGCGCGAGTGTATCTAGCGACGGAGGCGCTTGGGTGACATCCCAGAGGTGACATTAAATTGGTGTCGATCAGCAAGCCCCTACCTTGGCATGTTGCAGCTCCACTGCTCTGAATGCATGTTTGAGCCTGCAGCGCGCCAGATCTAATCGATTAGGGCGCCAAACGCTGTAGCGCGAGATGTTATTGGACCAATTGAACAAGTTGCCCCGGCATGACGTCGGCGGTGCATAGTGACGCACAAGGGCGGCCCAGACGGGCAGCGTGGACCCGCACGGACACACACCGCCGTTCGCCGTGACGAGTGACGTTGGGGACTGCCTGCCTCCAGCGTCGTGGCGGCCAGCGCCGACAGCCAGTAGCGATGCGCGACGCAATGGGTGCAGTGCGGACTTCGCCGTGGTCCAGACCGGTACGATGCGAGTTTACGTGCTTGCTTGCGGAGCGCATTTGTACGTATGGTTTGCAGCTGGAGCCAAGCCCTTCCGAGGGCGCAGGCCGAGCGCGGGAAGGCTCCACGCCGAGGGCGTCGAGATGCAGGCCGTCCAGTTGTGGGGCACGAGGGCGTAAGACACCGACACGGCACCCAGCACCTCGGTAACCTATTCTGGTATCCGCAAAGGCGTGCGTGCGTGCGCGGGGTGCGCGGCCGCTGGAGCGCCGGAGCCTCCGTCGTCCTCGTAGTCGTCAGTGCGCGTCGCGGGCGTGTGGGGAGTACCGTACGTCTCTGTACGACACTGCTCGCCGTCACTACGAGATCCCGCTCCGGTGCAGAGAGACAGCCGGGCGGACGTCAGCTGACCTGCTGTAGTGCGTCTTGTCGCATGCCGTGGTTGGCTGATGGGCTCGTCGGACAGTTATAGTTGCCGGCGGCGTTGCATGTGACCCCCTCGTTTATGCTGCGTTGGGACAACCACAAAGGCACATGCACACTCCCAGCTGCAGAGATGTACGGCATTGGCGGGGAGGGTGGTGACTGCGACAATTGAGGCCTACGTGCGTCACGACTGTAGGTAATGTCTGCCGGGGTGTTGCGTGATCCCGTGCTCATGCTTTACTCAAGCGCCCGACAATTGTAGGGGCGGTGATCTGCAGAAAAGAAGTTGAGGCACGCGCGCACGAGCTTCCAGCACGCCACTGAACGCCGCAACGACGTCAGTGGCAGTAACGCCAACGCAGGCACACGCACGTTGGCGTGCTCTCCCTGCGTTGTGCGCCTTGGCACGCCGTGTGCCCGGCACACGTTTGCTCGCGTAAACCACCGCCCATCTTACCCCCCGTTAGACAAAGGAAGCGTCTTAATGGAAGACCCGGTCGGCATGCAACTCTAACGACGATGTGAGATGATTTGCTCAGCAGCGACGTCAACTGGACTGCGAGATGCTGCAACGATGAGAGAACCAGGATCAAGCCACGCACGCCGAACTCGACCTCGAACGTGTCAACCAACCCAGATATACACATGTCACTAGTGTTTTTGGCGTGGCTGTACTGGTTGCGAGGGCTCTAAACGGTATTACATACCAGGCCAGCCCTGGGACACTCTTTGTTTCTTCCAAGGCATGCCGTCGGCCTCTGGGGATAAGGCACAAGAGCAACAGCGTGCTTGCTTTGTGAGGCGCGATCGGAGGCAACTAACGGCGAGCTTGTTTGTTGTGCAGCATGTAGAGGGCCGGCCCCGCTTTTCCATGCCTGGGGTCTGATGCCTTGACGGCCGCCGGAAACCAAGTGTCAGGGCACCGGCCGGCCAAGCATGACACAACAAGATGCCAGGATCATGGTTGAGGAATTCCAACCACCCTGCCTGCGTGCGTCAGTCTGCAGCTTGTCCAACCCCCAATCCTGCGTCGCCTCCTCGGGGCCGATGCGTAGTATACACAGGTTTGATGCGCCGCCGCCGAGACGACCCCCGCTCGCTCTGCCCCCGTTTCCTGTCGTCGGGTACCAAGGGCAGGCACACCACGCCCAGGATAATGCCCAGATTTGGGAAGCTCGGCAGTTGAACGCCAGCGGCGTATTGTGTAGCAAGGGGGACTAGACGGTCGCTGCTTGGCCCTACGGCAAGCAGCTTGTGCTGACGCCAGCCAGTTGCTACCGCTGCAGCAGCCGAGGCCGAACCTCGCGGCCGGCCGTAAAGTGCAGCGTTTCGTTTAGCTAAGAAAGGCATGCAGAGGCCTTACGGCGTACGGCCCCGGGCGGGCGCGAGGGTGGAGCCGCAGACGGTCGCGCAGGTAGTACGGTGGCATGGCATCTCTTGACTAGAGGAAATTAAAGGGCGTCGACGACGAGTCGCCCGTCTCCCTCTCACCATCGAGAGCAGGTTCGCACGACAGGCATCGCCATACCTTCTACCCCTCTCCCCTCGACTCGAGACTAGTTGCATCTCTTCTACACATATCATAACATTGCTTTCTTGCCTACTTGACCTGCTTCTTTCACTCTGGTACCCTCCGCTCCCGGTGTGAATATTAAGAAGACACCAGGACCCCATCCGCTCGTCACTCTGCGCTCGCCTGTCCCGTCCATTGTGCAAAACCTGGAACGGAAAGAGCGCGCACCCAAACCACCACCACCACTGTGAGCCAGGACCAAGTTTGGCTTTCCTGCCCCGCCTGTTTCAATTCAACCCAACAATCCTCAACACAAGCAGGCAGGTTGTTGTCAAACGTTGGAGCAGCAGTAGTTAGGAGTGCGGCTGTCACCTTTGGGAGCACTCTAGCTGTCTCGTAGTGTGCCCACCCCTGGCAACGACTCGACGGAAGAGCACATTTCGGTATCCTTTAAGGGAACACATCCGCCACACAAACCAAACAACTCACTTCCCAACAAGGGGCGTGTCTGCCCGTACTTAACACCCCGGTGCATTCACAATCCGCACCGCCTCTCCCCCCTCCTCATCGCTACCGTCTTGAACGACTGCCAAGTTTTTTTGTGTCAACGCCGTCGCCTCTTTGTGCAC
Source organism: Cutaneotrichosporon arboriforme (assembly GCA_002335565.1). Taxonomy (NCBI): domain Eukaryota; kingdom Fungi; phylum Basidiomycota; class Tremellomycetes; order Trichosporonales; family Trichosporonaceae; genus Cutaneotrichosporon; species Cutaneotrichosporon arboriforme. The sequence continues at coordinate 541,325 of BEDW01000007.1, read as the reverse complement.
ACACGCATCACTCTTCAACTCGACTAGCCCCGCCAGCCAGGCGCGACAATGGGCTGGTTCGACGTCTTCGCATGCTGTGTAGGCCGGCGACGACACAAAGATGTAAGCTTAGGCAGGGTTGAGTAGTGGCTGACACCATTAGGACACCTCCGAGACCGACGTGCTGGTCGCGCCGAAACGCGCCCGCGGCGCGTCATTCAAGTCGCAGGAGGGTTATGGCACGACAGGCATGACCGCGACCCTGTCGGAAAGCGTGCGGCGTGCGTCGGGGCGGTCGCTGCGTCCGTCGGGCTCGAGTCCGCCAGGCAAGGGCCTGACCGACGCGCAGCGCGAGCGCATGCACGAAATCAGCCGCACAGCGGGCAGCCACATGCGCCCGATCGGCAACTACATTGCTGGCCGGAGCGTCTCGCCTCTACCGCGCTCGGGGCCGCCGCCGACGGGTGGTCTGCGGCTCACGTCCCTGCCTAGCGCCGAGAGCTCTCGACACAGCTCACGCACGTCGTCGCCGTCGCCGCCCCGCCCAGATTCTAGCCCACCCGGCGGCATCATCTCGCCCGCGCACTCGCAGCACTCGCAGCGCTCGCGCCGGTCCTCGCGCGCCGCGTCGAGTCGCGCCAGCAGCGCCAACTCGCAGATCGCAGAGTCGGTCGGAAAACGTATCGTCTCGGCCCCCGTCACCACGACCGACGAGGACAACGCTGAGGTCGTGCACAAGAGCATCTTCGACGGCATGGCACTCGCGCCCTCCACACAGCCGCAAAGCTCGTCGCGACGCTCCAGCGCTTCGTCCCGGAAAAAGAAGCGACGGGTGTCCTCTGCCAGGCAGTAACATCTATCCTCTATAGACGGCCTTGCAGCAGTGCTGGACACTGCTCGTTGCCAACCCCTTATCCACGCATAAACACGCCTCTAGGGCCATTTTCATTGTTACTATTACTGTCCATCTTCGCCACGCCCCATTCACGACCCCGTCCATGTCCCAAACAACCTTGTACACAGTTGTCATAGCATATGCAACCAACTCGCACCACAGTGTGTCCCGTTGCCCTCAACGTGAGCAAAAGCGAAGTGTGGGTTCATCGGGTCCACCCGTTGGGTGATGTAACGCGTGTCGTAAGCCTTTGGTTGTGCCGGTTGTGTGACGGAGGGTGACGGCGCGCTCAGCACCGGCTGCCCGTTAGTCGGGAAGGCACTGACCGACATGGCGCGTCTGGCGGTTATCGTGGAGTGCTTCAACAAGTCCGCAGCTCGCTCTCGCAGTTCACTTCCAGCCTCGTTCTCAGCACTATCGTGGCAAGACTCCTCCTCGCTGCCTTGTGGCACACGTTCATTGAATGTTTGTCCACCACTTGCAGGACTGCATTACTCCTTGACAGCCGCTCTCTTGTCCCCAAAGTCGCTGAGCACATCCTCGCACACAAGGCCACGCGTCTCGCACCCGCGCTCGTGACGGGTCAGCAGATCAGCGGGTTGTCGCGCCCGATCACGCGCTATCTCTGGTGTGCACGACTCGTGACCCACTCTACGCGCCGGGGTTAGGATTTACCCGGTTGAGCCGGCGACGGCGGCCGGACAACCTCCACTCGGCTTCGATCGGCTAGACAAAAGTCTGGCGACAAAGACAAACCAAACCTCGCTCTCTCCGTCCTTATTGCCTCAGACTCGGACTGTTGTCGCCACCGCCGCCATGCCTGACGAGATCACGCTCCCCTCTCCTGCCGAGTAAGCTCTCGGCGTCGTTACGCGAGCTCACCCTAAGCTTCCACGTCCATGTGCGCCAGGGCGCCATGTGCGAGCTCGTGACGCCGCACGTCGCGCAGGGCGGTATCCGCACGGCCTATGTGATGGTATGCACCTAATTTGGAGTGACGCTCACACCTAGCCCAACCTCGTTCCGCCTCTTACCAAGACGGACGCCGTCGTGGCGTACCGCTCCGAGCTCGAGCGCCTCGCGCCAGACGTAGAGTGGCTCATGACGCTCTACCTCCATCCCGAGGTGACCCCCAACGAGATTCGCAAGGCCTCCAAGGCTGGTATCAGCGGTGAGTGAGCCACACCGACTGTCACGCTACTTATGCAAGGCGTCAAGTCGTACCCGCGCGGCGTGACGACCAACTCGTCCTCCGGCATCGAGGATTACGGTGTCTACTACCCCGTCTTCAAGGCGATGGAGGAGGAGGGAATGGTGCTCAACCTCCACGGCGAGGTGCCAAGCGACGACGAGAAGGTGGGCTTGAAGGCGATTTGTGAGCTGACGGCAGAACATCTCCATCCTCAACGCCGAGAAGCACTTCCTCGAGCACCTGCGCAAGATCGCCGCCGACTTCCCCAAGCTCCGTATCGTGCTTGAGCACGCCACGACCGCCGAGGCTGTCGAATGTGTAAGTTGTTGCAGGCAGCCCCTATTTTGCTCTACTTTCTCTTTTTTCCCTCCCTAACGGTGCAGGTCAAATCGTTGCCCGACAACGTCGCTTGCAGCATCACGGCGCACCACCTGTGGCTGACCATTGACACGGTGGCGCCGCAGCCTCACCACTTCTGCAAGCCGCTGGCCAAGGAGCCGCGGGACCGGAAGGCTCTGCAGGACGCAGTCAAGTCGGGCAACCCCAAGTTCTTCCTTGGATCCGACTCTGCGCCGCACCCGAGCGCGTCCAAGGCGCCGAGCGTGAGCGAGAACGGCGACCTGCACGCCTGCGCTGCGGGCTGCTACACCTCGCCCTTCCTCGTCCCGCTCGTGGCCACCCTGCTTGAGTCCTTTGGCGCTCTCGACCGCCTGCCGGCTTTCGTCAGCGAACACGGCCGCAAGTTCTACGGCGTGCCCGCCAAGGCCGGCGCCGAGCTCAAGCTTCGCCGTCCCGCCACGCCCTCAAAGGTCCCCGCCCGCCTCGAGGGCGCTGGCGCAGAAGTGGTGCCCTTCTGGGCTGGCCGCGAGCTTGCCTGGGAGATTGTCTAATCGTCCGTCTGTTCCGTACACCAATTGTCAAACTACATGCATGTCTGGGAGCCTTGTGCTGCTATATCACATCTACTGCTCTACGCCGCGCTCTCGAGGAGCGCCTGCGCGACGGCCGTGTGCGCCGTCTTGGCGCCAGCGAGCGAGAGCTCGACCATCTGGTGTCAGCTGTGTGTGCACAACGTAGCCCCTCGCCGAGCCCTGAGTGAAGACTCACCTCGCACACCTCGTCCAGGTCCGCCTCGCCGGTCATGTACAAGCTCGTGACCTTGTCAAGAGCGGGGAGTGCGCCGACCGTGAGCGTCGCGTCGGCGGCCGCACACTCGGGTCCTGATGGGTCGAGGCGAGGCTTTCCGTCGTCCAAAACCTGCAAGTCAGCTACGTGGATCAGCTGTGCGACTCCACTCACGACTGTGCTCCCGACAGCGAGGCCACTGAGGGGAATACCTGCGTCCGCGAGCGCCGCCGAGGCTGCACTCAGCCCCGCAGCCAGCACAGACGCATCCGAGTCGCCCTCGAGGACGTATATGTGTACGTCGACACTGAGCTTGGGCAGGAGGTGGAGCCGCACGGCGGGCAGAAGGAGGTTGGTGAGGACGGTCGCGTGGCTGACGGGTTCGGTGTCCTAGCAAGTCAGCGCTGGCGCTTACGCCCTGTGAGTAGGACCATGTACGTACACGAAGGGGCGCGCGCCGCTGGCGCGACGCAAACGGCGCAAACTTGACCTCGACGTTGAGCGTGCCCGTGCTCGTGAACGGGGGCGGCTTGGGACGTGGCCCAAAGCTGAGTTGATCAGCACAACCCGCGTGTGTGGGGGGTAGAGGGGGGAGCTTACGCCGAACAAGCAATCTTCACTCCCTCAGCCTCGATGTACGCGCTCCCGTTCGCCTGCGTCACTAGCCCCGTCTTGATGACTGGCGTTAGTGTGGAAGGGGGGAGTCACCCACAGAGTGGTCGGAGAGCGTCGTTGGCGCGCGTGCGCGACGGCCCTGCATCGCCCGCGCCTGCGCCGTCCGCATACACGAGCGGCCGCGAGTCCTCTGGCGCAGCGATACGCCGCCGGTCAAACGTCGCCATGGGTGTGGGAGGATATGAAGTGTGTGGTGGAGGAGTGCAATTAGATTCTTCCGCGTCAACAAGCAGGCGTCACAAGCGTACCGAAAAATCCTGGCACACAAACTCATCTCAACATGAGCTATGAGCAGGCCAGCAGGCATACCGACAGTCCACACGCAAGCCTATAGACCACCTCAATGCTCGCGACCGGCGTAACAAGGAGCAGATAGACAACTAATGGCTCAGCACTCTGGCACGTGCATATGCTACGATTTTGGCTCTCTTGATGCCGTCTCACATCAACCTATACACAGACCACCATTGACGAGGACAAACGGTGCCGACACAGTACCTCTTGGCTCCCCTCCTCGTCCAAGCCCTGCCAAATCCTCTCGCAAGCCCGTCCATCGACGTTTGGACTACAAGAAGACTACATTAAACAACCCACTTGTGGGAAATGTCGGCAAGACCCAGGCCGGAGAGAGCACGGCAGCTTGCTTCGCAAGACTACACGCTCTTACCGGCAAAAAATCCTGCCTGTCGTTCTGGGTCCTAGTTGTAGGGCTTGGGAGGGTAAGAGGCCCTCCAAAGCTACAATAATACGAGACCTTTACAATTTAACTCAGAGAAGAAGAGAAGAGAAAGCGTTGCGCAAAGAGAATTTGTACTCGCGACCGGCGGTGGTGGTGGTGGTGATCACGTGATATCAACACTCTGGGCGACCTGCGCGTCGGATCTCACCGTTTGCCCTGCATGCTGGCATGTCATGACGCGTACCTGTCTTCGCAACTCTCCTTGTCACTTGCCACTTTACTCGACCAACCATGACCGTGAGTACTCACCAGTGCCTCGCACGAGCTTACATTGAGAAACCGCGTTCACCCAGCTTGGACCACTTTAGCAAACGCCCGTTTGCGTCTGGGTGCGGCGACGACGACAGCGCAGCTGGCGCGGGCACGGACCCTCGTTTACTTGTCGACACGTCGCTCGCGCTGGTTGACGAGGGACTCGACGTGCTTGCCCTGCTCGAGGACGACGGGCAGCTCCGCCAGCCGTCTGCGCTCATTCCAGGGGGCAGTGTAGGGAAACACTTCCGCCACGTCCTCGAAACCTTCGATGCGTTCCTCCTCGCCTTTGACCGCGAGTACCAGGACCGCGAGCGCCGCGACCGAGGCGACGGGCAGAGCGATGCTGGTGGTGGCGACAGCGACACCCCCGGCGCGACTGGAGCTCCGCCCCTCCTTATTGATTACGACGCGCTGCTGCCCGCGACACGCGCCGACGTCGCGCGTAGCGTGGATTCGTGCCGCACGAGCATGCACCGTGTCCGCGACGGCCTTGCAGCGCTGGCCGCGCGCCCCGACGCCGAACTCAACGCTCAACTCGCCGGAGACGTCGACGTCGTGGCAGTCACGCCGACGAGGCAGACCATGCGCAGCTCGCTTGCTCGAGAGGTGAGTAGTAGTACTCGGTGCCGCTCGGCCCGCGCCCCTTCGCCGGTGGCGGGGTGCGGACGCGGGCATGACGGGATGCCACCATCGGCGAACACCACTGCTTCGGTGTGCTTCCGCATCTCACGAGAGAGCCGTTGTGTGATGAGATGGGACAGGACGTGCGTGCCCAGGCACACACCACGGCGCTCCGTCCCCGGCGCCATCCGCATTCTCCCGCCCCGAGAGAGCAGGCCATACTCACACGCAGCTCTGGTTTTGCGCGCTTCACACGATCCACCACTACACGATGATCCGGACCATTTGCGTGCACGAGCTCGGGCTCCACCTACCTGTCGAGTTTGGCACGGCACCGGCGACGCTCGTGTTCCGCCCGCCAGACTGGAAACCGCCACACGTCGTGTGGAAAGCCAAACTGTAGCGGTGCGCGTGGAGCTTACCACGCGGTGCGGACACCCGGCTGATCCCCTCAGCTCACAGTAGTTGTAAGACACGCCCACCTGTTGACACGTTGTACTATGCTTGCATCATATAATCCACCAAACCCACATGCAAAACACTACTAGCTACGACAGACAAACATCTTTTACGCAGGGGTTAAAAGAACGCGCTCATGGACGACAGCTGGCGGTAGACGTCTGGGCCGAGGCGGAGACGCAGTGTCGACGCAAACTGGATGAGGCACTGGGCCTGGTGCTTGAGCGCGTTGAGGCTCTCCATGCGGCCGTGGTCGCCGTACGGCGAGTCCTTGAGCGCCTGGCTCAGCTGGTGCAGACACTTCATGGTGGTGACAATGACGTCGTCGAGGTTGGACACGACGGGCTGGTCGAGCATGTGCGAGAAGTTTGCCGCGTACCGTGCAATGCTCGACGTGTCGTTGTCAAGCGGCAGGAGGTCGGTCGACCGCAGCGTGTCGAGCGCAAGGTCCGGACGGCCACCGATAAACTGGCCCAGTGCGTGCTTGAGCTTGAGCAGGACCTCGAGCGTGTCCCAGTTCTTATTGCCGATCCGCGACCGCTTGGCAAAGTCGTTGGCGTACACGTCGTGTACGCGCGACGCGAGACCCTCGACGTCGGATACACCGCCAAACGCGCCGCTTAGCCCGACAGACGCTGGCTGCTGCGCAGGGTCGATCGGCGCGCCGTGCGGCTGGCCCAGCGAGTGACCTAGCGCCCGGTTCACAGCGTACACCACCTTGTCGTAGTCGCCTGCAAGGTGGTACAGCTCGACCGAGTCGGCAAGCGACCCATCGTTGGCCGCCTGGTCCGCCGCAGCGAGCACAACCTCGCGGATGTAGTCCTTCTCGTTGGACAGCCGCAGCAGGTCAAGGTCGCGCTCGATAATCCCCGGCTCCATCGTGCCGTCCGCACGCACGCTGCCGAGAAGCTTGGACCAGCTCCGCGACCCAATGACAATCTCGCGCACGAGGTCGAGGGCAAGTTGCCGCTGCAGTGGACCAGTTGGTGGCGGCACGTCGGACGCGAGCGACACAAGGTACGCGTACTGCAGGGCCGTCTGTGGCTCGACCTTGTGGAAAGGACCGATGTACAGTTGTATGAGGCGCGCAAAGTTGAGGTACGCAATGTCGTCGTCGTCAATGGTCACTGGGGTCAGCTGTGAGAGCGTGGGGGGCAGCTCACGAAGGTCCGAGTCTGTCGTCTTGTCGGGAACACGCAGCAAGCCGTAGTACTGCAGCGCAATGGCAAAGTGCACAGCATCAACCTTGAGCTGCGGCTTGGAGTAGAGGTAACCGATGGCGCGCTCAAACTGCCCCGTGAGGAGAAGCATGTTGAACCACATAAAGGGCTTGGCGCCGTTGGCGTCAAACTTGTCGCTGCCGTACTTGAGTACAAGCTTGGCGAGGTCGCCGACGTCGTACTGCTCCTGCGGCGCGTCGCCCTCCTTGTTCTCGCGCGTCAGGCTCAGCTGGTACCACACCCAGTCCTCGGTCGTGACCGCGACCTTTGTCGTCTTGCGCGACAGCTCGAAGCGACCGACCAGCTTGTACAGCGCGTACCGGAACTGGTCGACCTTGGGGTTGGTGCGGATGTGCCCGTTGAAGTCCGAGTACAGCGAGTCGCGCAGGTTCTTGGGCAGTCGACGCTCAGGCGAGCTGAGGTACGCCTTGAACGCGCCCGGGAACGACCAGTCCTCCTTGAAGCTGTGCTGGTGCTCCTCGACAAAGCTCGCCGCCTCGGACGGGTAACCGGCGCGCAACAGGTAGTAGATCGTCGCCCAGAGCTTGATACCGCCAACCGTTTGTACGTTGAACGCCTCTTGCTGCTCCTTGGTACGGAGTGTGACGTCAATGAACGCGCGCACCTTGTTGGCGATGCCAGGAACGCCGCCGAGCGCCGCCTCCTTGGGGTGCTTGGCGATCGTGTTGTCGATAAACTCCTCAAAGCTGGCGAGTTAGTCAGAGTAGGAGCGCCAAAACTCACTCGCTCTGGAGGTATGCCCTTGCGCCCGACACGAGGCGACCGTTGAGCGAGATCTTGGCATTTGAGCCGCGCTCAGAGAGGTATGCCTGGGCATACTGGCGTTCAAGGACTGGCTCGGCCGAGTTGGGCCCTGCTGGCGTCTGCGACGCCTCGCGCAGCGATGCCTCCTGCGTCATGTACGCCAGGATGTGGAACGCCTTGGGCAGCATTGGGTATTTCTGCCATCAGCTAAGTAATGAAAAGAATGCGTACAGTGTCATTCTTCACCGTCGCCTCGAACGCCTGGCAGAGCTCGAACGGTTCGCGGTTCAGTCGGCGCTTGTTGAGCGTGCTGACGACCTTCTCGTACCGCATCGCCTTGTTATGCATGACCATGCCGCCCTCTCGCGACTCGATCGAGCTCTTGCCAATCGTCGACTGCGCGAGGGGGAAGCGGCGCGTGCTCGCACTCAGGCGGCTGCGGCCGAGGGTGGACGACGACGCCGCGAGGTTGGACGACGACGCCGCGCCGCCTCCGCTCGTGAGCCGCGCCAGCTCGTCATCCGTTACGCCCAGCTCGTCCTGCAGCACGCGGCTCTTCTCCGTGTCCCAGCTCTGCTGCATGCGCTGCTGGAACTGGTCCTGGAACGACTTGACCGTCTGTTGTCAGCTAGAACCCCCACGTATCTGAGCTCACCTTCTGGCGCTGCACCTCAATGCCGCTCAGGATGACCATCTCGTGCCAGTTCCGCGCCCATGCGCCAACGTCGGCGTCACCGATGGCGTACGAAGGTCCGAGGTCGCCAAGTGGCGCAAGACGCCCTGCTTGGTGGTGGTGCTTCCTCCGGCGCGCGGGGCGTGCCGATGGCTCCGCGGCAGTCGGCAACTGCGCGATCTCGTGCGACAGCCGCGCCGAGTTGATGCCAAGGTTAGACAGCAGCGTGTGACTAGAGTCAGCTCGGCATATCCTCGTCACAGCTCACCCCTCATTGGCCAAAGTCTTGGAGCGCTTGCCCTTTGCCGCGGCGGCCTCGCTCATGCGCTCAATCTCGTCAAAGCCAAAGCGGATCTGGGGCAGCTCCGGGTCGTAGTCGACATTGTTGAGCGAGTTTGCGCGAGCGAGAAGGGACGTGAGCGTTGCCGTGGGTGGCGGACGCGCGGGTCCGTTGCCGTAGGTGCTCCCCTGCATGGTTGCTGACGAGGCAGTGGGAGTTGAGGCAGGAGCAAAGGGAGTTGTGGTGTCGACGACAGCTGTAGGTTGTTGATCCACACCAACACCGACGAGCTGATCGAAATCGTCACTTGGAGTTGTCCCAAGTGCCACACCGCGTGGTTTGTGGTATTTCCGAGCACGTGGCTTTATGCGTGCCTGATTAGGAGTGTGGCTCGCGTGGCATGACCCTGAGCTTCCCCTGGTGGCCCTTGCCTCCTCCCCGTACTGGGTGGCCACTGTGTACGGTGGTGATGATGAGCACGCAGACACACGCACAACACGCCGCCACCACCCGTCGTTACTCTTTACGACGTCGTCGTCCTCGTTTACACAATCACCTCGACGGCAAACTACTTACTGACTCTCCTCCTCCTTCAACTCCTCGGCCTCCGTCTCAACCTCCCTCTTCGTCGTCGGCACTGGCAACAGCATCGTACGGCTAGATCGTTCGTCTTCCCCTTCCGCGCCAGCCCCTCCACATCATCCGGCCCCGCCCCCTGTCCTGCTCCCACTCGGCCCACCCTTAGCCTTCGTCCGCGACACGACACGTAACAGCTTCGCGCGCGCCGTCACAACACTTTCCTCTACTCGCAGCAACACCGCGTCCACACCCTCAACAGGTCCACTGACTATCTACCATGGCCGGACCTCACTACGACTTGTGCGTTCGCCGCGGGTACTCGTGTGATGCGCGAGCAGTACTGCGCTGTCGTGCAGTGCAAAGCGCGCAGCTGCTGCTCACAGGCTCACCTGCCCTGCGCGCCCTCACCTCCTCGCCATCTCCGCGTAGTAGCTGACCAATCTCTACAGCCTCATCAAGCTTCTGCTCATCGGCGACTCGGGTGGGTATCGCGCGCCTCAATCGTGACCTCAGACGTCGTACTTACACTTAGGCGTTGGCAAGTCCTGTCTGCTGCTCCGCTTCTGCGATGACTCGTGGACTCCCTCGTTTATCACTACCATTGGTATCGACTTGTGCGTCCTCTCGCCCCAATGTGGCCCGCGCGCGTGCGAAAGTGCGCACTGAGGAGCCGTGCTCCCGTTTGTACCTCCTGCTCGCACGCGCAGGTGGCCACACAACACAACCGCGGAGGTTAAGCTGACACGCCACAGCAAGATCCGAACCATAGAGCTCGATGGCAAGCGTATCAAGCTCCAGATTGTGTGTACCACTTTACCACTTCCTTTTGTGCCCTGTACTGACTCTCCAGTGGGACACTGCCGGCAAGTCTCACGAGACGAACTCCCTCCCCACGTGCTGACACAACTCAGGCCAGGAGCGTTTCCGCACCATTACCACGGCGTACTACCGCGGCGCGATGGGTATTTTGATTGTTTACGACGTCACGGACGAAAAGAGCTTTGCCAGTAGGGCGATGGGACGGAAACGAGCATGCTGACCACCCACAGACGTCCGCACCTGGCTTGCGCAGATTGAGCAGCACGCGTCTGCCGATGTCAACAAGATCCTCATTGGCAACAAGTGCGACTGGGACGAGAAGCGCGCCGTTTCGCTCGAGCAGGGCCGCGCCCTGGCCGACGAGTTTGGGCTGCGTTTCGTCGAGACAAGTGCCAAGGCCAACGAGGGTGTGGAGGAGGCCTTCTTCACTCTTGCTCGGTGGGTCAAAGCCTTCCCACTCAGTATGCTGACACCCAGGGACATCAAGACGCGCCTGATCGACTCGCAGCCTCAAACAGAGGCGGCCCCCGCCTCTGCCGAGAACAAGGGCGTCAACATCTCGTCCAACCAGAACAACCAGTCGAGCGGCGGCTGCTGCTAAGCGCTACTGCCCGGCGCCTTGCCTGCTCTGTCTGGGGTTGTGTCGCCACATCCCGCACCATAGAACATCGTACGCCCGCTCACCTGTGCAGAGGCAGGTGTGTCCATTGCACAGCCACGGACACGGTCACGCCTGCCTCGATAATTCCCCTTCCCATCACGCTCCTACTCGGCGATGTATTGTACTGCTTCGACGGCGTGGATATGAACACATAGACGCAGCGGGGTGGGGCTGAGGCAGAGAAGGTCGCTGCAGGTGTGTTAGGGGAAATGGGGTACGTCTGGCCGGGCTCATCAATGCTGTATGCGGAGATGTTCAAGTGCAACAGCCAACGCTACAGCGCGACCCCGAACAAGAAGAGATGCACCGCGCGCGGAAAAATAGCCCGTTGGACTCTACACCTAATGGGCGGCTAAAGGAACCGTCCCAATGGCGTGAACATTCACGACAGCAGGTCAGTGAAGCCATCAAGGCAGTTAGTAACAGTACCAATGGTAAAGCTGAGAGGGCGACAATGCATGGGTACAATGCTGATGCGGGGGTATGTCTGTCTATCAGCTTGGCCCTGGTCTTCAGGCTTACAGTTATGGTGATGTGTTATGTGCTGGGTCTAAGGCTGAGGGCTGGCCTTTGCCGTCGCCCGCAACGATCCGGTGGGCTGGACACCGGCGCCCTCGGGCCTGCGGCGGGTGAGAGCGGCGAGGCCCTCCTCCTCGGTGACGTTCTGGACCGTGACGAGCTCCTTGACCTTGAGGATCTTGCCGGCGGCGGGCGCGGAGAAAGGCTGCAGCACACTCTGGTGCAGCCTGTGCAGGCCGAGCGCCTCGAGCGTCGCTTTCGACTGCGGCGGCAAGCCGCGGGCAGAGCGCTTGAGCGTGATCAGGAAGTGGGTTGGCTCGAGCAGGCGCAGGGAGGGACGCATTGTGAAAAGCGGGCGAGCGGTTCGATGAGGTAAAGGAGGGTAAAAGGAGCGCGGTGTCGAGTCGAGCGCGGTCGTCGACGAGTCGAGTGGTTCTTGCAATGCAATCGCTCAAACCGACCAGAAGCAAAGTCGCAACATCCACCAAGATGAAGTGGTTATCACGGACATTTGTAATGACGTGTGCCATTTCGCCGACTCGACTGCTCCGGACATTTCAAGAGGCCGTACAGTTCAAAAGTCATCGCTGGGCGTAACAGCCGCTCTCTCACCATTCAACAAACCACCATGCTCTCGACTCTTGCCCGCGCACCGGCGTCGGCGCGCCTTGCGCGTGCCGGCGTTTCCTCCGTTACTGCCGCCTCGGCGCGTGCGTACAACGCCTACCCCTCCAGCAGCAACGGCGAGCAGCCGCGGCCGCGCCGCAACTTTGCCAGCTCTGGCCGGCAGGCGCAGGGCGCGCGGCGGTCGGGCCCCGTGCCGCGGGAAGAGCGCGTGACGGGCGTGTCGCCAGCGTACATTGCTGGCCGCAAGGCCGAGACTGCGCCGGTGCTGCTGACGCTGGCGGACCTGTCTGTCGAGGAGATTTCGTCTTTGGTCAAGGACGCGCTGGTGCTCAAGCTCGCGGCCAAGACGTTTGGCCCCCAGGTCATTGCGCAGAGCCTGCGTAACCGCAGCGTTGCCATGATCTTTAGCAAGCGCTCCACGCGTACTCGTGTCGCTACCGAGACGTCTGTCGCTGGCCTCGGCGGCACACCCATGTTCCTCGGGTCGCAGGACATCCAGCTCGGCGTCAACGAGAGCCTGTACGACTCGGCCAAGGTCATTGGCTCAATGGTCGATGGCATCATGGCGCGTGTGGGCGCCCACGACGAGGTCGAGCAGCTTGCCAAGCACTCGGGCGTCCCCGTCATCAACGCCCTCTCTGACCTGTACCACCCTACCCAGATCCTCGCCGACCTCCTGACCATGGTCGAGATGTACGCCGGCCCCTTCAAGGTGCCTACCGACCTTCCCACGCCGCGCGGCACTGCTCCCGCCATTGCTCAGTGGGTCGACGCCAACGTCAACCTCACCGACATTCTCCAGGGCAAGAAGATTGCGTGGGTCGGCGACACCAACAACATGACCAACGAGTTCCTCGTCTCGTTCCCCCGTTTCGGCATGAAGCTCGCCGTCGCCGCGCCCGAGGGCTACAACAAGGTCGACCCGCGCGTCATGGCCCGCCTCGAGGAGAACGGAACCGCCGACAAGATCCAGTACACCACCAAGCCTGCCGAGGCCATCAAGGATGCCGACATCATCGTCACGGACACGTGGATCTCCATGGGCCAGGAGGAGGAGACGGCTGCGCGCCTCAAGTCGTTTGCGGGATACCAGATCACCAACGAGATGGTCGAGAGCGCAGGTGCCAAGCCTACCTGGACCTTCATGCACTGCCTCCCCCGCCACAAGGACGAGGTCGACGACGAGGTCTTTTACGGCGACCGCTCCGTCGTCTTCCCAGAGGCCGAGAACCGCAAGTGGACCATCATGGCGTGCCTCAAGTGAGTAGACCCTCCCGTGTGTATGAGCTAACAATGCAGCGCCATGGTCGGCCGTTGGGCCTCCGCGTCGATCAACATCCCGCGTGCGTCCAAGTAAGCAGATGCGACGAAGCTCTCCCAGCTGGCTATGCCTCGTAGGGATGTTAAGTAGTTGAGACCGATATTGGGTTTGTGATGCATCACGAGTAGCATTTGCGTTGCCTTGGTGCAAAACTGAGCGTTTCTGAGCATGCCCGCGGACGACAAACAATGGCTCGTCCTTCCTGCATGGTTCCTCCTAGGACAAGTATCACAAAACGACGCATGGGGGTCGCACCTCGCATGTAGTTTGGATGCGCTCAAGTACGCGCCTGTCACACGAGCAACAACAAGAACGATTGCCTCGTTATTTCAGTCGGTAGAATAAGTGACTCTTAACGCGCATTAGAGCCGGTTGATCACTCGGTCGTGGGTTCGAGCCCCACACGAGGCTGTTCTTTTTTGGAAAGCTCCTACGCTCCCTGTACTGCTGCTTCGAGCATGCGCATCTGCCTGGCTCTCGGCCGTTTGCAAGGCCGATCTGGCGATCTGTCGGGCCGGAGTGGAGTCGTGCCCGGTATGTGGTAAACTTTTTTCTAGGCCATCCGCCACTCGGACCTGCTCCCTGGTGGAGGCCGGAAGCAAACCGTGCCTAAACTCACTGTGGGCGAACTTATTGCCGCCGCCCATATTGCCACGCCGAGCTGTGCGTCACTGCAAGTCCATGTTCGTGGCCAAAGATCACGACGCGGCACAGCTGTTGACACATCCCCCCACAACCACACCCACACCCACACCTCACCGGCATGACATCGTGGGACAATGCGCAGCGGCACGCGCGCGCGCTCGAGGCCGCGCTCGACACCAAACTCGCGTCGTACTCGCGCATCGCGGCCGACATTGCCGGCGGAGGCAAGTACGCCGGCGGCGCGGGGCCAAGCAGGGATACGCTCGCGATGGAGGAGGAGGGAATCGGCGGGTACAAGCTCGTCGAGGAGGAGGTGGAGGAGTTGTTGGGCAAGGTGGGTTGGGCGAGCGCGCAACGCGTGGCGCCACGGACGTAAGGCGGAGGACTGGTGTGCTTCTCTCATGACGGCTGAGAGCGAGCAGCTGGGAAATGTAGCCAGCTACGGCGGTGCAGTCGGGGCAATGGCGGCGGTGTTGCCGGGCGTTCCAATCTCTCTGCTTCCTAGCCTTGACTCGGCTGACAGCAGCTGGAACAAGCGATCGACGACCTCGCGGCGCAGATGAACTCGCCGTCGCAGCCGCCGTCCGCGACGATGCAGCATGCCGCGCGGCGGCACCGCGACAACCTCGAAGATTATCGGCGCGATTTTGTGCGCGTGCGGCAGGGTATCGAGGGCGCCATGGCGCGGAGTAACCTCCTCGGCAGCGTGCGCAAGGATATCGAGTGAGTGTGAGCGGTGAGCCGTGGGCCGGCCCACGCACGCGACGCGCCCCTTGCGCAATCGACACATCCGCAGCCGCAAGTCTCCGCTGCTAACCCCCAGCGACTACAAGTCCAACGCCGCGTCGCAGACGGACGCGCTTCTTGCTGACCGGGGACGTATCGACTCGAGCCACCGTATGATGGACGAGACGCTAGAGTGAGTCGGCGTCGAGCCAAAGCGTGGTGGGAGGAAGCTGTGCAAGCCGTCATGCGTCAGGTGTGACGTCTCATGTCCACCGACCGACAGCGGGACGCAAAACATGGCCCGCGCGCACTTCTGCCCCTTCCTTCTGCGCCAGTTGTTGTGCTAACTCTCTAGACAAGCGTACGCCACACGCGCCGACTTCTCCGCCCAGCGCAGCGTCCTCTCGTCGATCGAGAGCCGCATGGGCCGCGTTGTACAGCAGATGCCCGGGATCAACAGCCTCATTGCCATGATCTCGAGCCGCCGCCGCCGCGACACGTTCATCATGGGCGGCGTCGTCGCGTTCTGCGTCCTCCTCCTGCTTGGATACATGTTTGGACTCTGAGCGACGCATCGGGAGTGGAAGTGGCAGATAGGCATAGAATGTACAACAGTTGTTACACGGAAACGAGTAGAGTGGCTAGCTCCCAGTGCATGGACCACGCGCTCGGCGGAAGAAAATCAGACACTGCATAGATGCTACAACTCGACTAGTAGTCGTCACCGCGGGACACGACCTCCTTGCACGTTGGCCGGAGGAGAATGGTGTGCTCAAACTGGGCCGTCTGGGCCCCTGGCTCGGGGTCAACGAGTGGGGGATAGTCGGACAGAATACCCTCGCGCACAAGTGTGTTGAGCTGGCGTCAGTTCATGCCCCAGTTCCGTCAACTCACTCCTAGAAGGTAGTTCTTTTCGCCAACGTGCTCAAGGTAGCGGCGGCAGAAGGGGAGCGTGCCAAAGTTCTTCTGGATGCTCTTGAGGAGCGACTTCGCCGACTGGTGGCGCAGATTGTAGTGTTCTGGCTGGACGGGCGCGAGGGCGTAGTGCGAACAGACGCCGTCCTCAATGACGCGGCCGCGGCCGGTCGAGCCGAACGTCTCGATGGCAAAGTACTCGCCCTCCTCCATGCGCGTCTCGTCGAGACCGGCGCCGTATTGCTTGACAATCGGCACCGACTTGCCCGGCTTGCCGTCCGCGCCGCCGTGGATGACGTAGGGTACGATCGAGTGGCCATTCAGGTTGGCGATCGACTTGACCTGCTTGGTCTTGCCGTTGACTTCGACTTCATAGCTCTCCATGACCTCCTGAATCGCCTCGCCAATGTCGCACATGCGCACGTCAATGCCCGCCGCGGCAATACCGGCGTTCGTGGCCTCCTTGACCGCCTCGAGCAGCTTGTCGTACGTCGGCTCCCAGTTGAGCGTGAACGCCGAGTCGCAGATCCGTCCGTTGACGTGCACGCCAAAGTCGACCTTGAGCACGTCGTGCGACTGCAGCACCTGCTTGTCTCCGGGGTTGGGCGAAAAGTGCGCCGCAATCTCGTTGACGTTGACGCCGGTGGGGAAGCCGATACCGGCCTCAAACCCGTTCTCCTCGACGAGCGCGCGTGTGCTGTCCTCGATCATCTCAGCAATGTCAATAAGCTTCATGCCGGGCTTGATGTGCTCGCGCGCATACTGCCGCACTTGTCGGTGCACCTCGGCCGCCTTGCGGATGTTGTTGTAGTTGGTCGAAGGGTCGCCCTGTGCCAACCGCTCCTTCTCGCGCATCTCTGCCGACGTGATACGCGACGTCGTGCTGGCGGGTCAGCAGATTCTCATCCAGTCAACCTACTCGTCCTTGTACTCGACCTCCTGGCCAACAGGGTAGTTGCCGTTGCGGAAGATCTTGCTCAGGCCGACGCGGGGCGGGTCAGACTGCACCATTGCTGGCTTTTTCTTTTTAGCTACCTGTAAGCACAATCAGTTTGCCGCTGGCGTACGCTTTTTCTTCTTCTTCTTCTTCTTTTGGGCCTCGCCAGCGGTACCGGCTGCGCCCTCCTCCTCGTCATCGTCATCGCCGTCGTCCGCCTCGACGTCGTCGGGCTTGGGCTCCTCCTTGTCCTCGATCTTGAGGTCCTCAACCTTGGGGACCGCGACCGGCGTCATGGTGGCTCTGGAGTTGTCAGCGGCGTGTTACGCACGGGCAAGTGGCGTGTGGGTCTCTCAGGGTCAAGGTGTGTTGTCTGCTACGGAGGGTCTTACGCTCCTCGAGAAGTCTAACATATCGTAATGACGAGCATCATTGAGACGGTCGGTGGTGTGGGCGACATTGAGACTCACGTTTTATGCACTGGTGGGCCGTTGGGCCGTCTAGGCCAGTGAAGGGGGAATGTGAGCTATGCAGCGGGCCTCTAGGCGGTGGCCTGCTCGACTTTGTTTGAAAGATGGAGAGATATGGAGAGAAACGAGGAGAGAGACGTGGGTCAGGTGGTGGTAGATGTCTGGTGCCGTTCCGTGGAGGCCAAAAATCTCCAGCCACTGAAATCCTCAAAGGCCCACGCAACAAACGACGCCGTCATATTGGCGACATTCCGTCATTTCACCGTTGTCCATTAATCATGGCTGGGCCCAAGATTGTTTCGTTCAGCTATGACTTGCAGCCCCCAGACGCGGTCGATGCGTCGGGCGTAAGCGCGCCGCTCAAGGGGGAACACACGTTCGCCGTCGAGCCCGCGCCGCCGACGCGCTCCGCCACGGCCAGCTACTATGCTGCTGCCTCTACGGCTCTGCGCGAAGCACAGGCACATGCGAACGCCGTGCTTACGGAATGGAAGGACGCCATCGGCGACAAGGAGAAGCCTAAAGAGGACCTAGGCAAGATTGGGCGCGGGCAGGGCAAAGCCGCGCGCATGATGGCTGCGAACAAGGCCGCCGAGGCGGCGCTGGACGCGGCCGACGACGACGACGACGAAGAGGACGAGGGCGAGGACGAAGATGGCGTCGACCTCCAGGAGGCCGGAGCTGTGAGCATACCTGCGTACGGAGAGGGAACTAATGTCCAGAGCGCATTGTGATCGACCAGCACGACGCAGGCTTTGGCGAGCGATGCGCGCGAGATCAGCGGCAGTGACGCCAACAGCTTTCGCATGTGGCCGACACTTTTTCTTTTTATCATCACGCATTTCGGCATTCCAATGCCGCATGTACCATAGATCTGTACAGCACGGGGCATGTAGATATGAACGTGGACATGTGCTCGACATCCGAGCCGTGAGCCACAGTGAGCCGTGTTGGGGCCTGCTCGGTGGTGCCGTTTGTGTGGTTGATCTGCCAGACGCCAGACGCGTTCCTGCCTTTCTGCCCTACAAGGGATTGGCGGCGAAAGCCGACAGATCTAGGCTTGGAGCAGCCGGTCAGCAGCGGCGTGCTTTTCTGTCCTTTGCAAGCAACTAATCGCTCACTACTGTGGAGTGCCTGCGCGTGGCGGATATGTCGGCCGTGGAAACGCAGGTCGGCGTTCCGCCAGAACACTCAGAGTCGTTTACGTCGCCAATTTCGCCAGACCCCAGAAATCAATCTACCCCCACACACCTGCCCACCTTTTTTTCTATCGCGCCTGGACCAAGCCAGAGTGGCAAAAGGGAGGCGTCATGCCATGCATCATTTTGCTGTCGAGGCCGAGCAGCGCACCGGGCGCATAGCAAAGGGTGTTGTGTGGAGATTGGCCGGAGAAACTGGGGAAAGAGCAAGCGACCGAGTGGTGCCCCCGCTTTGGTGCGGCTGAGCGCTTAACCCGCCAATCCCGGTCGGCACCAGCGTCCACACCGACAACCCCAACCCACATCATCTGCCCAGGTCATATATATAACATCGCGACGTGGTATCTTTTCTCCTCCATCGCTCTCCTCACACACCCCTTACCCCCTTTTCTCCTCATTCACTCACCTCTCTCCTTCGCCATGTCCCGCTTCTCTGCCGCCCTCCGCCCCGTCGTCAACGGCTCGGTCACCCGCGCCGTCAGCGCTCGCACCATGGCTTCCGGTTCGAGTGAGTAACCCAGCGGCTCGGCGCTCCCCGCAGCACGGTCCTGCGCTTCTCCACACCACCCCACGCAAAGAAACACAGCTGACGCCGTCTGCAGAGTTCGTCTCGTATGACTGGGAGGACCCGCTCCGCATGCAGCAGCTCCTGACCGAGGAGGAGATTGCTATCGGGTGAGTGTGTACGCGGTTGCCAGCCACAGCAGGCGACCGTGTGGTGCACTGCGGCTTTGGGACCCTTACTGACGCTACAGCGAGACCACGCGCCAGTTCGCCCAGGACGAG
Source organism: Cutaneotrichosporon arboriforme (assembly GCA_002335565.1). Lineage (NCBI taxonomy): Eukaryota > Fungi > Basidiomycota > Tremellomycetes > Trichosporonales > Trichosporonaceae > Cutaneotrichosporon > Cutaneotrichosporon arboriforme. The sequence goes on along the minus strand of BEDW01000007.1, from coordinate 522,243 downwards.
CTCCTTCCCCGCGTCACCGAGGCTTACCGCAATGTGAGTCGGCATTCGGGCATTGCAACTGTCCGAGACAATTCCGGTGGTTTCTGAGGAATGCGACTAACCTTTCCACAGGAGGAGTTTGACAAGTCGGTCATGACTGGCATGGGCAAGCTCGGTCTGCTCGGTCCCACGATCCAGGGCTACGGCTGCGCTGGCGTCTCGTCTGTCGCGTACGGTATGATTGCGCGCGAGGTTGAGCGTGTCGACTCTGGCTACCGCTCGATGATGTCGGTCCAGTCGTCGCTCGTCATGCACCCCATCAACGAGTTTGGCTCCGAGGCCCAGAAGGAGAAGTACCTCCCCGCGCTCGCCACCGGCGAGTCGATTGGCGCTTTCGGTCTCACCGAGCCCAACCACGGCTCTGACCCGAACGGCATGGAGACCACTGCCACCAAGACCAAGGAGGGCTGGGTTCTCAACGGCGCCAAGACCTGGATCTCGAACGCCCCCGCCGCCGACGTCTTCATCATCTGGGCCCGTACCATTGAGAACGGTCAGAAGGGCAAGATCCGCGGCTTCATCCTTGAGAAGGGCATGGAGGGTCTCTCTGCCCCCAAGATCTCCAACAAGCTCGCGCTTCGTGCCTCCGTCACCGGTTCGGTCTTCATGGACGGCGTCACCGTCTCGGACGACGCTCTCCTCCCCAAGTCGGGCGGTCTCGGCTCGCCCTTCTCGTGCCTCAACTCGGCCCGCTACGGTATCTCGTGGGGTGTCATGGGCGCCCTCGAGGACTCGATCGACCGTGCGCGCGAGTACGCCCTCGAGCGCAAGCAGTTTGACCGCCCGCTCGCGTCGTTCCAGCTCGTCCAGAAGAAGCTTGTCGACGCCTCGACTGTCGCTACTCTCGGCCTCCTCGGCTCGCTCCAGCTCGGCCGCCTCAAGGACTCCGGCGAGTGGTGCCCCGACATGGTCTCGATGATGAAGCGTAACAACTGCGGCAACGCCCTCCAGCAGGTCCGCACCCTCCTCGACATCTTCGGCGGCAACGCCTGCTCGGACGAGTACCACGTCGGCCGCCACGAGGCCAACCTCCAGGTCACGAACACGTACGAGGGCACCTACGACATCCACACCCTCATCCTCGGCAAGGCCATCACCGGCATCCCCGCCTTTGCCAACTAGACATAAAATTCCACCCAACCTCCCCCTCCACCAACCAACCACCCACTTACTTCCACCACCACATATCTTCTCAGGTAGTTTAGGGCCTCATGTCATGTACCATTGCTATTGATCTTGACGCGAGTGTAGATCCCGAGATAAGTCGTCGTGCGTCGTGTTGGGCGCGTGACCAACTCGAAACAATCACGAGTTTTCAAGTTGCGCTAACCAGATCGTCGCTTGCGGCTGCGTAGCCTACGCGAGACTGGCGACGCTGGCGAGATTGTGTTTCCGGCAGCGTGCGGTTGAAGGCACTGAAATCAGGCATGTTATCGTGGGTTTAGCCAGAGGGGGGCGTTCACTCGTGCAAAGGTAGGGCGCGGGGCAGAGCGACGACGCACTGCGGGACCCCGAGAAACTGGCGATGCAGATGGAGTGCATTGTGCTACAAGAGTTGATGTCATGCAGTCTAGATAATCTCTAGGAGCGGAAATACGTTGCGACGAGGCTTACGAGGCCAACGACAGTCGCGCCCGCCACGGCGCCGACGACACTCGCGACAGCAAGATCACGTTCGGGACTCGGCGGGGCGACGTGTGCGTCGAGCTGTTCTGACAGCCAGTGCAGCGAACGCGCCGACCGCGACTGGGCGTCACTAGACATCGCCACCGGGTCCAGGGACGCAGCCTCCGCCGCGTTGACGTCCACGTCCGATAATACGTCAGAGAGTATACCCCCCATCAGGTCGAGCATCTCGCCGGGCACCTGTGCTGGAGCCTGTGGCGATGTCTCGGCCTGAACCGCGTCAGCGTCGGTGGGGGCGGCCGCTTCGACGGCGACAACCTCGGCCGCCGATGCCTGGTCGAATGACGCGGGCTCGGCGTCCGCAACAATGGCTGCGGCCGCCGGGGTCGCCGTCGCTGCCGCCACGCCGAGCTTCGCGTCGAGCACCTGCACGCGTTCGGACAGGTGCGCAATCTCACCCTCGACGCGTCCCATCATCCCCGTCATGCGCTCCTCGAGGCCCTGTACGAGACGGCGGCGTTTCCACGGCTCAATGAACGCGATGGCGCCGACGAACACGATCAAGTTGGCAACGAGGGCGGCGACCTGCGCCCACGTCGACACGGAGCGGATCTTGTCGCTCCACACCTGTTCCTCGTGGTACCGCTCGAGAATGCTCTGCATGAGTGCGGTGAACGCCTTGTCGACGGCGAGCTCGGACGTCTTGAGCGCCTCGCTCGTGCTCGAAACGGCCGAGCGCGACGCGTGGTCGCTGCGCACTAGCTTGGTGAACTGCGCGACGTCGGCGTCCGTCCAGCTGTGTTTGCGCTCAAGCAGCGCGTTCACGCTCTGCTGCGTGCTAGACAACGTCGTCACGGCGTCCTCGTACGCCGTTTTGGCGTCGCGCACGTCACGTCGCCGCTGCCCAATCTCCCTTTCTACGCGTCAGCGACGTACGCGACCACACACCCACCCCGCTCTTTGACGGCGCGCTTCAGTGCCTCGACCTCGCGATACCCCGTCACTTCGTTGACCTTTGCGCCGACGACAGCGAGCGTCTCGCCGGTATGCGCAGCCAGCGTCTTGACCCGCTTATCGAGCGCTTCGCGCCACTGCGCCATGAGACGGTTGTATGCCTCCTTCGACTCGGTCCATTTCCGCTCCCACTCCTCTTGCACCTGTTCCTGCGCTTTCGGCCGCTCGGTCGATGACGGTGTGTCGGACTGCTTGGGCGGGGAAGGGGCCTCAAATTTGGGCGGTTCGGGAGGGGGAACGTCTGCCGACAGGAGCAACGGGGGTTCCGTCGCCTTGGCCCCGGTGGTGCTCGACCCAGCCGACTGCAGTTTCGGCTCGTCCTCTTGCGCGGGTTTAGGAGCCTCAGGCTGAGGGGGAGGCTTCGGGGCACTCTTAAGCTCGCCACGGAGCGCCTGCTCGTAGAGTGACGACGCCTCGGACAATCTGCCGCCGTTGCTGGGGCCGGCAGAGTCATGCGATGACCCCGGCGACGGCGCCCCCAGCGAAATTGTCGGTCCGTCAGCAGCCTCGGCGTGTTCAGACTCGTCCCTGCTTCCGCTCGGTTCGCCCGCGCGCGGAGGGCCCGTGCGGATAGCTCGCCGCCAGGCCATGTGGGGCGTAATTCCCAACAGCCTGGGACGGAGCAGCGCCATAGTTGTACGTTCTGTGTGTGCAGGTGCGATGGTCGAGAGTTGTTTCTGGCGACCATTATTGAAGCGAGGCGCGTGTTGCCGTTCGACGCCGGTGAATAGTGCGACCGTGGGAAAGCGTAAATGGGGAATGACGAAGTTGGAATCCAAAGTCAACACGGACACCAGCCACCCACGGCCACCCGCGATTGCTATCTTGATTTCTGCCCATCATCATACCTCGTCTTGACATCCACCGAGCACCGTCGCCGTCGCCCCTTACCCTCCGCTTCTTTTCGCGTCGAGGGACTGCAGCTAGACTGTCAGTCTAGCGAGCTGCAAGGTGCAGTGGCCATGGCTAGTTACGACGAGCGGCTCGCCCGTATACTGGGTGAGCTCGTCGTCGTAACACCAAGAGACATGCTCGCGCGCGCGCGACGTAAACGAAAATGCCCCGGCAACGAACCATCCTTCGACGTGCTCGACACGCTGGTGAATTTTCTACAAAGTGCCGCAAACAATGGTCAGATGACCTTTAACCAGCTTTACGATTTGGTGGACAAGACAATCACGTTTAAGCCCCCAACCGAGGGGAAGCAGAAACTGTCGTTCCTCCGCGCTTCCCACCATCGGGACTTGATTACCGAGTTCCAGGTGCCGGACGATGGGTAAGTTGTCTTCGCCGTGTTGGGTGTTTCAGCTCTGCCACTGCCACTTACACGCTTAGCACCATATGGGAGCTCAAGTTCTTTGGCCGGCCAGCGCTCGTTGGACGCAGGCTATTTGCTTCGCCGTGGGGTAACGAGGGCAAGCTGATGCGAGTGTGGCCCGGTGAGTGGGCCCCAGGCGCGCTCCAAGAAGTTCAAGAGCTCGTAGAGGTATGTTTGGTATGTTTAGGTGGCATAGCTGACGGCCAGGACCGCGGCGGCAAGATAGAGTACCTTGCCCAGGAGCAGGACATGGGGTGCACCATGGGACAAGACATGTGGTGGGGGTGCAACCTTCGTCCAGTCGGCGATGACCGTTTGGCCTCCGCAGACGCTGCTGAAGTCTTTACGGATTACGGGTGTGACATGCCTACGTCCTGGGTCCGTAAATGCGTTGAGGAGCAGTGCGAGGCCATGCTCCGCGAATCAATGTGGACAGATTACGGCTTTGATCTGGCCCACGACGATGGGAGCGACTATGAGTCCGAAGGCAGCGAGTATGAGGACGTGGAGCGAGGCGACATGGACGTCGACGTCGTCAGCGAGCGTCCACCCACGCCTCAACCCAGTACACCGCCGCGAGGCGACATGGACGTCGACGTCGTCAGCGAGCGTCCACCCACGCCTCAGCGCAGTACACCGCCGCCCGCCGCTCCTGAGACTGCTGTCGCCCAGCCTCCAACGCCACGACCACCATCAAAGGACGGACGTAACCTTTGCTTCGCCAACGTAGCCCTCAGTTTGACGAATTTCCTAGTCAGGCTTCATAAAGACCCGACTAGCATCGAGTACCAGCCACTGCCTCCACGGTGGAGTCACAAGGACCTGTTGCAGTACGGCCGGGAACTGATGCCGCCATCAACTGTGCTGGTGCCCCTAATGAACCCAATAGTGAACGACAAGTCAGCCCACTTGGCTTGGGACGCGGTCGCTGTCAACTTCGCTTTCGTCGCACGCGCTGTTGAGTTGATGCACGATCGCAAGCAAAGGGCCGTTCTTCTCGACGACTTGTCCAATATCGCATTTGAGCTCTGGAGGGCCAGGGCCAAAACGAAGGGTAACTCTCCGTCGCCAGATGAGCGAGCAGCACTGCCTACCGCCAAGCAGACCCAGCAAGCCCCTTCGCCAGACACTCGTCCCGGTACGCCCAACCCGTCTCGCCGGTCGCAAAATGTGGCCCCGGCGAGCAGTTCATCGAGCCGAGCGTCCTCTCAAGCTGGCGGTGGTGCGTCCCAGCAGAGTCATCCCGCACAACCTCCTTCGCCCGCATTGTCGAGTGCTACTGCCACAACCGGCGAATCTCAGCCAGCTACCTCTTGCGTTTTGTCGAGCCGCCACCCTCATGGTCAGGAGCTGCTGGCAATAGCCAACCTGACTGTAGGTGCGTGGGAACTGAGCCGTAAAGAAGCCATTTGCTCGACACCCCGTGGAGCGACTACTGCCGAGCAGACTCCGAACGGTCGCTCGAACACATCTGGTGCTGCCGAGGGTAGCCGTGGTCCCCGAGCGGCCCCAATACCACAACAGGAGAATGCGGCCCAAAGCCCGTTACCACGAACCAAGTCAGGGCGGTTCATCCGGCGCCATTCCGAGGCGTCAAGTCCCGATCGTCCGGCCACTGCCAGTGGAAGTGGAACGACACCCTCAGGGACGAGGAGTCGGAAACGTCCACGATCACCGTCGCCGTCTGAAGACGGGGACGACGACAGCGACGACGAGGATGAGGACGAGAACAGAAAAGCCAAACGGAGCCGGGCGCAGACGCCGGTTGCGGCGCGCACGCGCCTACGCATGCGCGGACCGTCCCCTGGCCCGGCGTCACGTACGCGAAAACACTCCCGCCTTAGCCTCCTTGCCGCGTCCTCGACCGCGCAGCAGAGTACCTGGCGCCGCCCTGCGCCCACGGGGCGGCGCAAAGGCGCGCCGCCCAAGACCGCCACCGCTTCCGCCAGCGCTAGTCCCGCAAAGGTCGCCTCCGCCAAGAGCCCCGCGACGGGCACGCCACGAGTCAGCGCGAGTGCCGCGACGGCGTCGCCTGTAAAGCGTACGGGTGCAGCGACCACCAACACGACGGCGATGGCGTCGTCGCCCGGGAAGAAGAAGACTACGACTGCTGCTAGCCCCACGGCGGAAAAGTCCAAAAAGGCAGCGGCGCCACGTAAAAGCGCCCCGGCTACGACGGCGACAGCGTCGGCGAGTACCTCGACGTCCAAGTCGCACGGGGGGAAAGATGACGTCCCCGCTGCGGGGAAGAGTTCCAAATCCGCCGGGTCAAAGAGCTCGCCCAAGGCGCCGCGGAAGAGCGCGCCGGCAGCGACTACGGGGCCCACCTCCCCCGTTAGAGCGACGAAACGAGTGAGCGTCCCGGGCCAAGGTACGTCGCCGAAGAAGGGCGCCGCCCCGAACAAGACGCCTGCGGCGACGACGAGTAAGACGTCTACGCCCAAGAAGGCGTCGGCGTCGGGGTCTCAGACCAAGACCTCATCGGCAGTCGACACGGCCACTGCGCCAGCTACCCCGACAAAGGCCAAGAATGCCGCCGCGAGCACTTCAGCGGCCAAGAGTAAGAGCTCCTCCGCGACCAGCGCCAAGCACGGCAAAGCACCCGCACCAGCGAAGCAGCGTTCAAAGCACTAGCATGGACGACCAATCTACTCCTAGACATGTCCCCAAACCCGACGACGGCGACGACGGCGACACGCCTGACGTGCACGAAGCCGCAGACCGATCAGCCAGGGCTCGCCCGTGAGCTCCAAGTTAGTGCGGGCGCGCGGGCGTGAGCGACGCTGAGTCTACCCTTGTAACCTATGGTATAATGCCTTCCATGTCATTGTAATTTGTCTATACGTGCAGCGGCTACTGTAGTGGTGGTGGGGCGATTGCGTCGGCGTCACGGTCCTTGCCAAAGTTTACGCAGAAGTCGTAGATACCGAGGAAGACTGCGCCGCCGGCGCCAATCGCAATGGTACGCGGGACCCAGCCCGAGAAGAGGGCGGATACGCCCTGCGTCGTGGCGATTTGGACCATGCGGCTAGGGAAGGACAAGACCGAGGGGGACGGCGCGGCCTTACCGTCTGCGCCGGGTTTGCGGGCTTCGAGCATGACGCGCGTCTTGACGACGTCGAGGGGGGTAGTGAGTGCGGCTGCGGTACCGCCCGCAATGGACCCGCAGACGGCCGCTTCGGCCGAGTTGGGCCGCCTGCCTCCGAGGTAGTTCTTGGAGAGGGAGCGCTTGAGCCACTCGTACAGCGGGAACTGGATGCTCGTAAAGGGAATCTCGCGCGCGATCGTGATTCCGAAACCGCGGTAGAACCCGCGCACGCCGTCGTACCGCAGCGTATTCAGCGCCGTGGTCAGCGACGACGTGCCCGCGCCGTACGCGCCCGTCTGTGTTCGCGCCTTGACTACCTCGGTAGGCACGCGGATAAGGCATGACACCTAGAGTCAGAAGCGGGGTAAAGTAGGGAGACGTACAAACTCGCCGCCGCTCGCGCTCAACATGTGGTTCAAGCCGGGCGTGCCGTCGGGCAAGAACCGGGGGACCCATTTCTTCAGTTCCTCGTAAGTGACGAAGAATGCCGCGGCTGGGGGGTAGGGTCAGCGACGGACGTCGTGGCCAAAGCCGCGACCTAGCGCAGCCACCGCGCTACTCACCTCCCGGCGCACTCCCGAGCCCAACACTACCAACACCGCTGTACACGCCCCTAAACCCCCCGGACGCCCAGAATCCCGCCGCGCTCTGGATACGCGTCTTGACCGTGTCGAGGGGGAAGAACATGAGGTCGACCGCGAGGCCGGATGCTGCCCCGGACTGGTGTCAGCGAGCATGCCTGGCGCGGGCGCCCACGCCCCCGCGCCTGCATGCGCCCGCAAAGAGCACCACGTACCACCAAGGCCCGCTGAAACGTCGGGCTGTGTGCCTCTGGCATGGCGCGTGTGTAGACGTTGCTCAGCAGCGGTGTGGACAGAGCGACAGTAGTGGACCAAAACAGCGTTCAGCATCACGTCAAAAGTCAGGCGAGTCGCCCGAAACTATCCCAGGCACCGTCGGAGATCGGAGATCCGCACATCGCCACCAACACCGGCAGCGAGGTCACACCGAGCGAATGCGTATGGGTGTAACGAACATGCATGATACTAGTAGTACAGACAAACACACTGGCAGACCTAGAACTGGACGCGACGCTTCCGCGCCGTGTACTTGGAGTCTCGTGGGACACTGACGTTAGCTCAAGCGTCCTCGCTGCAGCAGCTTGGACCCACTCCTTCTTGCCGCGGGTGCGGTACAGCTCCTTCTTCTTGAGGATCCAGTCCTTGCCCGTGAGACCCTTTGTCGGCTTGGTCGACGACTTTTTGCGGGCATTGTCGCGCTTGCGACGGCGCTCGTTACGGATCTGAGCGCGGCGCGCCCCCTCGTCCTCGACCTCGACGTCGCCGTCCCCGTCAATCCCCTTGGGCACCTCCTGCTGGCCGACCATGAGGCACAGGTACATCTTGCGCGCCTTCTTCGAGTTGGGGTAGTCGACAACGAGGCCACCGCCAAAACCTGCGCGCTGCGCGCACTGCGTGATAAGCTGTACCTGGTCGTCGCTAGAAGGATAGAACTGGAAGACGGCACGGGACGGGTTCTTGAGAGCCGAGTGGAGAGTGGTGAAAAAACGCGTCAGGCGTTGCGGCGGCGAGTGCGCCTTCGAGTCGGCGTTCAACAGCCACTGCAGCACGGAAATGGAGATGGCGCCGTCGAATGTGCCCGGCCGGAAACCAAAGCCCTGTCCAATGTCCTGCAGAAAGAGGTCGCCCTCGACCTCACGTTCCAACGCGACCTCTACACGCCGTCAGCCACGTCGGCAGTCGGAGGAACCCACCCAACATGCTTGGGGCAATGTCCACGCCCACCCAGATATGTCCGTCCTCGTCGAGAATCTCGCCGCTCAGACCGCTCCCGCACCCAATGTCGAGGATGTAGCACGACTCGCCGGGTGGGAGGTGCAACAGCTCGAGCGCGCGGTCCGTCATCTGCGCTTGAATATTCTGCACGCGGGTGCTGTCGTTAGTGGCTCTACGCAACGTGCAGGCCATTCCGTGACTCACTTGCCCGTGTACTTCTGCGCCTCGGTGTCGCCGTAGAACTGCGGTCAGCCGAGGTTGGGATAGAGGACGCACCAGCTCGGGCGGAGCAATCTCCTCTGGTCGCGACATGGTGGCGGCGCGGTTGTCTAAATGGGAAGCTTAGTCGTCCTCCTCGCTGTAGTCGTCTTGCTCGTTGCGTCGAGCGATGCTGGGTTGTGTTGAAGTGCTGCTCGCCATCGTTGCTCCGGTGGATCATATCCTGGGTGAGAGTTCAGAAATTCTGGAGCGTCATAGAAAACGTGCCTTCCGCGTGCCACACCTTATTCCACCCACCCCGTTACCCCAGACGCGCAACCGTCAACGCTGACGACAACGACGAGCTGCTCGTCCACACCTTGGTGTTGCGCGCTTTCACCTCGACATCATCTCCATTGCTTCAACCTTGCCGCCATGGAGTGCTCGTTTGGCATCACTGGTGAGTAGACCGGTGCGCGACCTGTTTCAGGGCTGACACTCGTTTTCCGTTTCGCTGCCGCTTGTCGGACGCCGTCATTCTCGCCGTTATCCGCGCGTCCTTCATCACGCTCTCCGTCTGCACTGTTGTTCTTCTACGCTCACCACTACCCTTCGTGCCAATCTTGTCCTGCCGAATGCTCGGTCTTTGTGGTTTGTTATGACTTTTAGGCAAGGACTTTGTCCTGCTGGCCTCGGACATGACTGCGGGGCGGTCGATCCTGCAGTTCAAGTCTGACGAGAACAAGATCAAGGTCCTGGGCCCCAACCTGGCGATGGCGTACGGCGGCGAGCCAGGCGACACGAACAACTTTGCCGATTTCATTGAGCGCAACGTGCGCCTGTACCACATCCGGCACAACAACGCGCTGCTCCCGCACGCTGCGAGCGCGTGGATCCGGCGCTCTCTCGCGGACGCGATCCGCTCGCGCAGGCCCTACGCCGTCAACCTCCTCCTTGGCGGCCTCGACACGACCACCGACGAGCCCCATCTCTACTGGATCGACTACCTCGGCACGAAAGCTGTGGTGCCATACGCTGCGCACGGCTTTGGCCAGCTCGTCGCCCTCTCCACCATGGACAAGTGGTGGATCGAGGGTTGTGACCGCCGCCATGGCCTCGAAGTTCTCAAGAAGTGCATCAACGAGGTCGACAAGCGTAGGTTCATGTTGAAGGGTGATGGCTGACACCACAGGTTTGACGGTCAAGTTTGACTTCAACTGCATTATTATCGACAAGCGCGGCGTGCACTCGATCGACCTCAAGGCCGAGGACCCCATCGCTATCCTCGAGGCGGAGGAGGCAGAGGAGGTCAAGAAGGCCAAGGAGAAGGCTGAGGCTGAGGAGGCCGCCAAGGCCGCCGCGGTGCAGGCTGCCTCCAGTGATGCCCCCGCCCCCTCCGTGTCCGCCGCCGCGTAGACGTGTGTAGAGTCCAGCAGCATGTACCAATTTATCATGGCAGAGGCGTGCAGGAGTCCCCAGGCGTCTGGGCTGTCTGTCGCTAGAGTGGCGACATTCACTTCCGGAGCAGTGACAAAGGTTACATGTGGCTACTGAGCGTGATGTGTAAAATTGGCTAGGTCGTGTCGTTGGGTCGCCACTGGGCGCAGCGCCGTGCTGGGGAGCGTTGTGTGGCATTGCCGCAATCAAAAGTCCTGCCCGTCAGTGGTGTGTCCAAAGGTGGTGCGGAGGTGGTGCGAAGCGCCAGCTGGGTTGTTATGGCGGCATCGGCGCTGTCGATTCGCCACTCGGCGAGCGTTGCCGCACGTCTCAACGCCGAGAATCGTTGACGAGCACGGCGCCGCCTCTCTTCAACCCAAGCACTTTCCTCTCCCTCCACGCTCGCTCGCACGCTCCTCTGTGCGCTGACTCACGGTAACGCGGCCAGAGTACGCCCAGTCGTCTTTACTAGCCTGGAACGGGTCGCGTTTCGGCCCGCCAACCTCGCCCGTGACGGGGTTAGTGTCGCCTTCAAACTCGGGGCGGGGTGTGCGGCGGAGGTCGCGGTGCTCGAGCTCCTCGACGGCCGCGAGCACTTCCTCGGGCGACGCAAACTCCATGTCGGCCGGCGGCGCGACCTCGGCTTCCTTCTGCAGCCGCTCAAACTCGGCCTGCTCGGCTGCGGGGAGCGGGGGAGGACCGGGGCGGTTAAAGTCGGACGAGCGCGCCGGCGTGCTCGTGGAAAGCGCGCGCAGAGGCGTCAGCGCCAGTGGGCGCGCGCGCAGGACGGTGCGTAGAGAGGCCAGCATCATGGTGATGTGGGTGCGAAATGGTGGAGTGGATGGTTGTCAAGTCGGTCGCCCGAAATTCGCCGATCCAAGTCATGACACCCCAAGCTGCGTTGTGTCTCATGCCGGGGTAGCCATTCTCTTGTTCTGACAAACCGCAGGCTGACACTGCGGCCGTGCTGCGTGGATGACGGGGCTCTAACGCTCTCGTCCTCTCCGCTTCCATACCAATCTGACGCCTGCTGTGGGAATGACCTCAACATTGACTCCTCAGATCATGCCTGCAAACTCCGGCCATTGTACAACTGCCCCTCGGCCACAACTCCATTATCTAGCCACGAGCATCACGCGCAGGGGCCAGTCCCACACCACGCCAACGACAGCACCGGGCCTGCGCCGCCGGTGTGTCGTTGCTGCCCAGACATGCCTGCATTGTATCTAGTGGAGCGACTTGACGAATGCCTGCTCGAGCTTTGCGACCTGCGCGCGGAAGTTGTCGACCTCGCGCCAGCAGTCGAGCGGGCGCTCGGGGTTGTTCCTGCTGTCAGCAACGAGCACAACGAGAGCGAGGGAGAAACTGCGCAGGCAGAGAGGTGCCGTGTTGGCGTCGTTAGAAGTGGGCGCTGTGTCGAGCGCTGCGGGTAGGGGCTCGACCTCCGCCATTGGAAGGAGCGCGCGAGGTCGCTCCGTCTATGCCGTCCATTCTCTCAGCGCGCACAGAGAGCAGACCACGGACAGCGCCGTCGAAACTTTAGGCTTCCTCTTCTCTAGACGTCCGTCGCTCCGGCCTGCTTCGCGGGCGTCGCGCGCACTCACTTGTAACAAAGCACGACACCCTCACGAGCCTGGCGCATCTCCGGCGTCTCCCTGTTCTTCTTGTCGTCGACCATGCGCTGAATCTTCTCGCGAACAGCCTCAATGTCGTTCCCGAGCACTTCCGAGCTCATGCCCGGCTTCTCCTTGTCGAGGTTCTCCTTCTCGAGCGCGGCCGAGATCGAGCCGAGGATCTCGGCCTCCTTCTGCCGCAGCGCAGCGCTCTCCTGCGCCAGCCGCTGGCGTACCAGGTCGTCCGTGCTCTGCGGGCCTGCTGAGCGGGGGTTCATCAGGCGCTGCAGCAGCGATGGCGAGAACTGCGGCGTCAGCAAGACAGTCGGATATCGCGGCCAGCGCAGCTGGCAAGCCGTCGCTCTGTCGACCGCAACTGCGCGCCGCCGCTTCAGCGGCGGCGCTCCCCACTCACGTCAACGGACGTGCCCTGCTCCTCGGGAGCGTGCACGACGTGGTCGGCCTTGGAGTCCTGCGCGGCCATTTTCTTCAGCAAGACGACGGATGAGTGGTGGTGGAGGAGAACCAAACGCTGCCGCCGGGTTACACCATTGCGGCCGGGGCAAGCCAGCCAGTCCGAGGCCGCCCGCTGACCGGAAATTGCTTCCGCACTCCGCCCCGCTCTACATCCTTGGTGTTGGTCTGAGGGATGGATGCTCCATGCAGTGTGATGCGACTATACAGTGTATAACAATGTTTTGATGCTACTCCCAGTCTGCCCAGCGCTCGAGGCCGGTTGTGCCCGCGCTCTCCGAAAGACCGGCCGCCACGAGCTCGCCCGAGAGGACACAGTCGTTGACTGACACGCCGGCGTATCCCGCCCCGGCGACGCTCAGCCGGCCTGCCCAGTTACCGGCCCCGAGCGCCTCGTGCATCTCGCGGAGGCGTGCGCCGTGTCCTGGCGCATACGTCGGGATACACTCGCGGTTGAGGTGTGACACAGCGAGGAGGGGCGTGTGTTCTTTAAGATGCGGGAACGCGCGGTTGAGGTGCGCGAGCGCTGGTGCCACGAGGTCGTCCGCTGTCGCTGGCGTCGGGAGCGGTTCCCCGGTCGCGGAAGCGTACGACGACCAATGCGGACCGCCAAGCATCACGGTCAGTTTCGTGACGTGCCCTTCTAGCGGTGACGCGTCAACGCCAGGCAGCGCTGTCGAGTCAAAGACTACCCCGAGCGCCCCCTCGGGGTTCGTGCCCGGCGCGCTGCGAGGGATGAGGTATCCGAATCCGTTCGGGTGCACCTCGCTCGGTGGCAGGCCATACACGACATTGACCACGCCGACAGTGGTAGTCGGGTTAGCGTCTAGGTGCGGAATCGCATCTCCTGGCCGCAGGGCGGCAGCGAGCGTGCGCGGCGGCAGCGCAGCGACGACGTGGTCGGCGTGAATGTCCTCCCAAAACTGGGTAGTGATACGCACACCGGGCCCGAAAGGCTCGATCCGCATCGCTTCAGCACCGCGGCGGACATTGACACCTGCCGCGCGCGCGCGTGCCTCGAGCGCGGCAGTGAGACCGCCCATGCCCCCTCGAAGCGCGTACATGCTCCATTTTCGCCGTTCGCGCCCCAGCCGCCCGATACGGTTCCACGCCGCGTTTTCCGCCGCCACGACGTCACGCGGCCGTGGGCCTCGCAGCATCCCGAGGACGACGGACCCGCCGCGCGCCTCGGCAGAATGGAGTACCCCGAACGCGGACCGCAGCGACAGCGCCGCAGGGTCCGCGGCGTAGATCCCATGTACGAACGCAGAAGCCGTGTTCGCCACGCTTGGCCCAAACCTGCGCGCGAAAAACTCGGCGACGCTCTCGTCGCCCACTGGCGGCGGGGCGCGCACGAACGGCTCGCGCGCAAATGCCTTGATCAGCTCGCGTACTGCTGGCGGCGTCGAGCGGCGCAGGAGCGCCAAAGGCGACGCCTCGACGAGTCCTAGCGTGCCCTGCTCCGCGTCGTAGAGGTACCGGTTCCGCGCGGCCGGGTGGGATGTCGGAATCGACACAATGTCGTCTTCCAGCCCAAGGTCAGAGATCTCCCATTAGCCACGCATAGGGTAGCGACGCACCAGTTGGAGCATTGCAGGCGCACCGGGTCCCCCGCGCGGACGTATACTCCGCGGCCCAAACTCAAGCACGACGTTGCCCGAGTGTATCTTGCCCCCGCGCGTAAACTTGAGCGGGTACGCTCGCGATTCGGCCCACCCGCCCGTGCGTTTTGCGGCGTCCAGCAGCGTCACCTGCGCGCCTGTGCTCGCGAGGCGATACGCTGCTGTCAATCCCGTCAGGCCAGCCCCGACGACGGCCACCGAGCGCGGTGGCGGGGGCATGCTAGTTGAATAAATGGAATGAAGAGGTGGGTTGTTGATGGCGACGATTGTCGGCGTGGGTGTAACTTTCGGGTCGGCGTAGACCGGTGACGAAATCACTCAAAAGGCTCCTGGCGGCCCGGCGTGGGTTCCGGTAGTGGGCCGGCCATCACTGCTGACATTCCCATGTGCCGCTCGGGCCACATCCCCATGCATACAATGTTAAGAAGGTTGCTCAAATTGGCTGCGCGTGCTACAAGTTCTGTTTGTCCATGCTTGCGACGAGCTCACGCACGCCCTCGACGGCGGATTTCGATACCTCGTCGGGGGTAGCGGAGATGTCGACAACGACGACGCCAGCCTCGTCGCTCGGGTCCTCGAGCGTCGCAAGTTGCGACGCCAGCATTGCCGGCTTCATGAAGTGGTTCTGCCGCGCGGCGATGCGTGCCGCCAGCAGCTCGGGCGAACCCTTGCAGTACACGAATATCGTCTCCATCTTGGGCTGGGGTTAGTGCAACCGTGCTGGATAGCCAGGTGATACCTGCCGGCGCGGAAGATGAGGGCGTGGCGGGAAGCCAGCACGCAGAGGCTGCAGCGTTGCAAAGCCTGCAGCGTTGCACAAGTGCACGACGTGCAGTTTCTCAGACGATGCACATGGCTCGGGGAGTAACGAGGCCGCTTCGTCCCACCTCAACCCCTCGCCTGCTACACCTCACAACCGCTCCAGCCAGCAACACCCACCTTTTCCTCATCCAGGACCTCAGCGTCGCCCCGGAGGATATCGCGGTACGACTTCTTGAGTGCCGACGACGCGATGATACACGCTGGGCGGCCGAGCCCGCCATCTTCTGGCTTACGCCCGTCGCCGCGCTCCCAGGCCGCGCGGCACTCGTTGATTCCCGTCGCGCGGATAAGTTGCAGCCACGGCAGGCGGTCCGCGTCCGTCAGAGGCGTACCCGCGCTCATCTTGGCGACGTTCGCCGGCGGGTGCAGCGCGTCCCCGTCGATAAACTCGATACCGAGGTCCCGCGCGAGGTTGATGCCGACAGTCGACTTGCCGCTTCCTGTCAGCAAGCGTGCATCGCGAGCGTAGCGAGCGAGATGGGACTGGCGTAGTGTGTCTAGCACCGTCACTACTGGACACTGCCCCGGCGCTCGTCCCTCTCTCCTCTGGTGGATGTGCCCACGAGCCACTTACCACGACGCAGGCCCCTGCCGTCAGCTCCTCCCCCATGATCACCCACCATGACGACGATGAGCAGCGGCTTGGTTGTCGAGTAGTCGGCCATGGCTGTGAGTGTACTGAGAGTGTTTGGTCAATGGAAAAAGTGCTCGCCGCGGTCGTGTGCATGATATGGGTGGGGACGAGCGGCTGACGGGTGGTGTGTTGCCTGTAGTTGCCGCGGCGGACCGGACCGGAGTTCCGGTGATCGGCAAAGGCACATCATTCCACTGGCGCCGAGCCTTCCGTAGTCCGAGTGCTCCACTCCCTAAACCGCGACCGGAGGTGGCATGACAGCATGCAGCTGCAAGCTCCTTCGGCAGAGGCTCCCTAACATCCAATGCATCCCTACAACAACGCACGACGCCCCTAGGTATGGATAGAAATCATGAGCTGGCGTCAGCATTGTCCCGACTCGGCAGCTTACATCGTCGCGGTAGACGTGCGCGATACGGTCAAGTTCACGGCGGCTCAGCCCCGTACGGAAGACGATCTCCTCAAAGGTGGTCACGCCGTCAAAGTACTGCACGCAGAGGTCGAAGCGGGATCGAAGGACCTGGTCGGGCGTCCGCTCACGCACAATACGTAGCCAGCGCGCCTCGTGCTTTTGCGCGCGAGCAGGGTGGAAGATGAACGACGCAGTGAACTTTGGGATCTGGCGCGGCTCGTCCTCGTCGACAGAGTACGCGCCGGCCTCAATTCCGGGACCGCCGGGCGGACGTAGCGCGCGCATCCGCACGTTGCCGTACCCCTCGTCAGCATCGCCGTCGCCGTCCATGTCCACGCCGAGGTCGTCTGCGTCGGAGTCGATCTCAAAGTCCGACTCGTCGTCGTCAACCGTCTCACCCACGCTCAGCGTCCGCGTAATTGCCAGTGGCGTGCGGGGCACTCGGGCAGCCAGCTGCGGCCATCCCGGTGGACCACTGGTAGTGCCTGCGCTGCCTACACCGGCGCTCGCACCTCCGTCACGGTCGGATGACGGCGACGCAGCCTTGATCGCCGCAGCCGTAGCAGTGGGCGACGCGCCGGGCGCCGAACTCTCGCCAAAGCTCGGGCGCGAACTCGTCGACTTTGCCCCCGCGCTCGTCACGCTCGTCTTGCGCTCGCGAAGCCAGCGCCGCCGCCGGCGGTGCCACAACTTGCGCCATGCCGCTTCTTTCACGGCGGGGCTGGCAACAACGCGCGCGTGCACGTGCGCCTGCTCGACGAGGTCGTTGCGCAGCAGCCACGCCACTGCGCGGATGTACGGCTCGCGTCTCGCCGGGTCCGCCTGCGCCTCCATCGGCAGCAGGTCGCGGAACGGCACGGGCGCAGCCGAGATCATGCCAATTAGCACGATGAGGGGCGGGAGTTTCGGGAACATGACAGAGAAGCGCACGGCGTGTTGTGTGATGGACCGGCTGGAGTCAGCCGTCACGCAGTAAACATCGCACTCACACATGGTCAATGATCGTCGCTGGGATAAGGATGGTACGGAGACGGACATTGATAGGGTCGATGAACACGGCGCGCTTGTTCTGGACGAGCTCGCGCGCAAGCGGAATGACGACACCCTCGAGGTCACAGCGAAGATTGTGCGCTATCTCAGCGAGCGTGCGGGTGACGTCGCACGCCTGGATGAGCTGGTCGACCAGCTCCTCCTCCTCCACCTGCGTGCTCTCTCTACGGCCCATGCGGCGCGGCGCGTTTCGCTGTCGTACGCGTGCGCGATCCTCGTCGTCCTCGAGAATGAGCAGGGTCTTCCACGGCTCAACGCGGAACCCAGGCTGCTTGACGAGCAGCGCGCCGTCCGGTGCGGCGCACTCCCACTCGTCGTCCGAGTCCGAGTCGGACGACTCGGCGTCTAGCCCCACAGGCAGCGGCTTGCGCGTCCGCGGCGGGCTCACGAGCGTGATGGGGATTGCCCCGACGTTGACCTTGTACGTCGTGGAGATGTGCGAAAAGTGGCCATTGAGTGGCCGGCTCTTGATCTGGTGCAGCGTGGCGTACAGCTCATGCAAAGACTGCGCGAGCTCGCTCCGTTCAATGCACACCCGAAGACACTCGGTCACGGAGACACCTGCCGTCAGCACCTTCTTCTTTCTCGTCTCACGCACCATCTGCGATAGCCTTCTCCCTAATGCGCGTAATCTCCTTGACCTGCGTCGCAACCCAGTTGTCGCGCACCTGGAGGGCAAAAGCCGCGGCCGTCCATTTAAATGCAATCTCGCGGTACACGCCGTCGAGGAGGTCGGACGTGTCAGTGTCGTCGAGCGTGGGGTCGGGCTTGTCTATGACGAGCACGAGGTGGAACATTGTCAGCTCGGGCTCGTCCTTGGCCTTGATAATGGACGCAGAGAGCGCCGCGGCGGTAGGTGCCGCAACAGACGACATGGTACTGTTGCCCGTAACAGTGTTGGACCTAGAGCGCGTCGCAGGGGTAATAGCGCCACTAGACACCTCTGTGCTCGAGACAGTCGTCGATGCTGTAGTAGAGGTGTTGGGGCTGCCTGTCGCAGGACTTTCTGTCGCGATGCTGTTGTGGTGGGGCAGCCCCTCTGGATGCTCAGCGACAGCGCGGAGGGCCACATCCCGGGCACGTGCTTCCATTCTGCGGCCGCGCGACGCATGTCGGCGTCCTTCGCCAACACCGCGGCCATCCACGTCATCGCTATCACTGTCGTCGGCGGGGTACGCCCATTTTCCTTCCGACCCAGCGCACACCGGATGCCCGAGAAAGACGTGCTCGTTGACGCTGATCTCAAACTTGCGGTTACACGCGCGCCGCGGGGGCAGCAGCAGGTCGCCGAGAAAGTCGATCGAGTAGCCCATCGAGTAGTTGTACTGGTGGTCAAGAGACGCCGAGGTGTGATGCTTGCGCTGGCGGGCCGTGCCCTTTGTCGTGCCCTCGCTCTCAGTAAGCGACCCCCGCCGCCCGTCCGCAGCTGTACTTGAGATCACCTCAGTCAACGGCTTGGGCAGCGAGCTGTGAAGGTTACTTGGCGTGCCAGCAATGCTGCGGTTGCCAGCGTCGGCCGTCTCGTTCGACCATTGCCGTGGTGCGTGGCTCCAGCCGTGCGTCACGCTGTCCCACAGCCCGTCAATGTCAGAGTCGTCCGAGCTCGAACTCGTCGAGTCGCCCGCAGAACCGTACTCGGTGAGATGCGAGTGGACAGATCCAGTACCGCTGCGCCCAAACGAGATCGAGTCGCCCTCACTGCCTATCGCGGGACCGGCCGTACCGCCATTAACGCCACCTCTGGACCCCGACGCCGTCGTGCCGTCTCGCCGCCAGCGCGCCCGCGACTCACTCGCACTCCCGCCAGTACCCCCGCTCACGGCACCAGTGCTGAAACCGCTTTGCCCTGCGCGCGTTCCCGAACCACGCGAGCCCCCGCTCCGCCGCGACATTAACCGCACATGGTGCCCGTTGCGGTCCACCGTGTTGTCGTGCGCAGTGTACGTCGACTTGCTGTACACGGGCATCGACAGGCGCCGGTCCGTCATCGACGTCGGGTCCGGCGGATACCGGAACACATGTCTGTCGCGCGACGTCTGCGCCACAAACAGCAGCCCGATAATGTGCTCCGCCATGGGTGTGGTGTGTGTTACAGCTGAGATCGAGTCGAAGGCAAGCGCCTGATGTCATGAGGGCCAAAGCGGAACAACCTTACAAGGATTAGAAGGTTAGGTAGAATCCTAATCAGCGCAGGCTAATGCCCTATTCAGCCCACCCCTAAGATCGATAACGCAAAGCGTCAACAACACTCGCGACAACAACACAACATCACACAACCACGCACCATGCACGCGCGCCAGACGTTTCCGCAACTACCCTCCGCCCGCCCAGATTCGCGGTATACGCTGCTAGGCCAGGGCGTGTCTGCGCGGGAGACGGTGCACGCGACGCTGTGGGCTGGGGCGGGGTACGCGGCTTCGACGTCGATGGTCGACTTTGCCGCAGGACCGTCGTATGCGCGCGGACACCTGTACGTTGCTGGAGCGTGTGGTCCGCCTGATACGGACGCGTCGGCCCGCGCTCTCGCGTCTAGGCGCCAGGCGCGCACGCGTGCAAAACACCGCGCGCTCCGTGGCCTGCGCCCGGCAGGCGGCGCCGTCGGCCACGATATCGCCGACCTCAGCGACGACGAGGCCGCCCTCGAAGCCGAAAAGGAGGAGCTCAACAATTTCGGTCACCGGTTTCTCATTCCCATCGGTAGACGCAATACGCAAATGGAGGCGGAAGCGGCGCCGGTAGGTTGTACTCTTGAAGCCAGTGTTGACGATGCAGTCCCCTTCGCCGAGTGACCACGACCAGCGGCAGGAAGACCGACAGGGTGTGTCACCGTCACCTATACCAGAAGACACTGGCGTCGTCGATCTAGACGCCTCGCTCGAGGACCGCGACGGCCCCGAAGAATCCTATGACCTCGACGCACCTAACCCCGATACTACCCACGACGGCAGTACAGAGTACGACTCGGACGACCTTGCCCTCATGCGCGAGATGGACCGCAGTATTGGCAGCGAGAGCGTACAGTCGAGCGACATGGACGACGAGTAGGACCACGCAAGAAGCATGTTTTGTAACGTCCCTGTAAGCATACAACCAGATGCACCTGTGATTATATAAACTATGGACACCAAAACATTCAAAAAAGTCAAGACTAGCTGGCGAACCAAAAGTCGGTGCTGCGGGGCGCAGCCCCCACATTCACCTTCTGGGGGATCTCAATACCGTCACCGGTAATGTCGAGCAGGCGGATCTTGAGCGCCAGTTCGGTAAGGACGTGCACGTAGTTTGCCGACTCTTGCGTGGTCAGACCGCCATTCTCAGCCTGTTCGAGCGCCGCCTCGTGCTCTCCATTCTCGGTCCCTGCACGCGCAGCGGCTGCCGCGGCACTTCTCGCCTGCGCCGCTTTGAGGACGCCAAGACCATCCGTCCACTCGGCAAACTGCTGGGCGTGTATCGCGTCCAGGTCGAGGAGCGACGCCTCCTTGCCCGACATGAGGGAAAAGCTCAGCTTGGAGATCATGTCGGGCGAGCGCGAACCGATCGCGCAGCCCGTCTGTAGCTTGACCGACGTGACGTTGGCGAGCTCGATGCGCTCCCGCAGGCTCTCAAAGGTCGGGGTCTCTGTGGGCCGTGCCGAGAACTCGCCCCACGCGAGTGTACGTCTGTCGGGGGACAGGCACACAAACCGCAGGGGACGGTTGGGGCTCGAGCGCACCATCTGCTCAACGCCAGGCATGAGGACGTGCGCCGAGTTGAACCAGCTGCCACGCATCATGCACATGACACGCTGGTCGGCCATGACGTCGATCGCCTCGCGGCCGACCTTCTCCCTCAGGGCGAGCACGGCGCCGCGCTGCAGCACGCCGTCCTCCTTATCGATCATCTCCATCTGGCCCTCACGAATGTCGCGGTAGTTGGTGCCAAGGAAGTCGTGCTCCAGGTTGAGCCACGTCTTGGCATGCTCGTCCGCGAGGGTACGCCGCACCTGGCTGCTGACGAGGTAGCTCAGGCGCTCAAAATCGTCCTGGCGCGATTCGGAGTCATGCCACATGCGCAGGAAGAACTTGAGCACGAGCGTGTGGAGCCTCGGGAAGTTGAGCACGAACGGCGTGAACTGCGTGGGTCCCCGTTGCGACGACTGGCCAATCTTGTAGTGGTCGTACAGAATCTTGACGCACTCGTGGCTCGCCCGGCCAATGGGACATCGCCGGTCGGCCGAACGAGCCTGCTGCTCCAGCACGTTGCTGTGGAAGTTGTCCTCGTGCGTTGCGTAGTAGTGCAGGCAGACGAGGCCGAGCTCGCCAACAGAGCGGAACAGCTCGGTCTCGACGAGAGTGTCGCTGTGGTCCACAAAGTCGACAGACAGGCCCATTCGGCGCCAACCCTCCCAAGTCCGCGGTACATTGGACACGTTGGCGGAGTATCCCTGCATACTTGGACGGGGCGAGGTGAGGTCGTCCGTGTCTTCCTCGTCCAGACGGCCAGCGTGCCAGATGTCGCCGAGGTACCGTTCGTGGATGGGGTTCGTGGGAGGGCGCACCGGTCGCAACGAATGGTACCGGAGGACATTGGCGTAGCGCGTCTGGAAGTCGAGGATGCGCGGCTCGACAATGTTGTTGGAGCTTGTGGACATGAGGCGCTGGGCGTTAGCAGTTGACGGATTCATGTAACGCACTGCGACATATTTCTTCGTATTCAATGCTTCAATGACAACAATGAGCTCGGAGTAGCGCTTGCTGCCCTCCTGCTGCGCGGACCGCAGCGACGCGTTGATAAGGGCGAGACTGGGGTCAGCAAATAGTGTGGGGACTATCTCTCACCTCTGCGCAGACAGCTCCAGGTCCCGTGTGCCCTCGAGACGCTTGACGATGGGACGGAAGATGCGCTCCGCGGGGCTACTTCCATGCTCGTCAGGTGCGAGATGGCCGACGGCAAGGATACGCGAGAAGATGCGGTCAAAACCATAGTTGTTGACCGCGTCGATCGTGTTTGCGCGCTGCTTGCCCTTGCCCTTGTGGGTGTTTGGCGACGCAACGATAAGCTTGCGCACAATGACCGTTGCCGGGCGGACAATGTTCGGCGCGCTGCTGGATGCAAGGGTTATCAGGACACGGTCGATGAAGTCGTCGCTAAAGTCGCCCCAGCCGTTGTCGTAGTCCATCACACCCCGGATACCTTGAAGAGCGTACTGTTGTCAGCTCAACATAGTGGCATTTCAGCTCACCGCCAGGGAGTTGCCCGTCAGTGCCTGCTCATCGTCCCCCTCGACGAGCTCGACAAGGAGCTTGACGCCACCTTTGAGCATAAACTCGACCGCAAAGTCATCCTCTTTGATGTACTTTTGCAAGTTGAAGAGTGCGAGTTTGAGCGACAGTGTCTCCTTGTTGTTGGGTAGCATTATCGCCTCGTCCGCGCCAAGAGCTTTACCCTTTGCGGCGTGCAACGATGCAACGACGGAGAGGGCTTCCGTAACTGGCGCTGCAACGAGCCTGACACGGTTAGTACGTAGATTTGTCTCTGATGACGCCGAGTCGACCCACTTGAGTGTCTCCTTCTGCTGAACCATGGCGGCAATGTTCTGCTGCGTGACGAGCACATCATTTTCGTCACGGAGGGCTAGTGTGATGTGGTGCTCGCTGGCGTTGAAGCTCTTTGCCATAATCTCCACGACGCGGAGGATGCTCTGTGACGTTTAGCAAGAGGTCATGGAGTGGTGTGACCACCCAGAAACCCCATCGACCATGTGATGACGCAGGGCGGTTTCGTTCAACGGCCTTCAACTTACTGCATCTGGGTCAATTCGAGCGGGAATACGGCGGCCTGCGGGGAGGTTTTAGCATACAGTAGTAGGGAGCGGCGGCTGATCGTGCGCTGCGTGTCGCGCCGCGGGTATTGGGAGGCAAGGAGGGCGTGGGCGTGACACGGTGTGTGTCGCGCGGGGGAGACACAGCGAGGAGAAAGTCCGAGAAGGCACGTAGTCGAGCGTAGTGGAGTGAGTGGTAAGACTTACCCTTGTAGGTGATGAGGTTTGTAGGCACGGCATTCTCGTTCTTGCCAGACTGGAAAGGTGAGGGCTGGTCTCTGCGGCGTTGGGAGGAGGAGGAGGCGCCACCTGATCGTGACGACCGAGGTGTGCGTGAAGAGGACTGTGGTGGGGATGTATGTACCATTGTGTGTATGTGTTATATGGCAACAAAGCAAAACGACCGTGTTGTCGTTGCTGTTGCGTTATGTGTTGAGTGTGGTCGTCGCCAAGTCGTTGTGCAGACTACTCGGGCCTGCGTGCGTCTGTGTGCAGCTGCGCTGTGATCTGTGAGCGTGTGCGTCGTCTACAGTCGGTTGGGTAGATTCGGGGGATCGTTTAGGGAACTTGTCGACAGCGGCGCAGCAAGGGGGAGTAAACTTACGTAGAGAGACGCGTGTAGTGTGGTTGCAAGGGGACGTTGTCACGGTCAGAGCTGGTCGTCGGTCGTCGTCGTCGTCGTCGTCGTTGTCCTGTTACTCTCTCGTCCACTCCGAATGGTATGCCAGGGAACTGTATGGTATAAAGTTGAGCACGAGACGAGGGCCGAAGAGGAGGAGGAGATGTCCGAGGAGAGCGGCGTGCTGTTGAGTAGGAGTAGTGTTGGAGGGAGTGAGCAACAAAGTAGAAGTGACGAGAGAAATAAGCAGGCACACACCTTCCCTCTCCTCACTCCTACTCAACACCCTAAACAACTCGTTGGGCCGCGGCGCGTCTTCCTTCCCTTCCCTACTCACCTTCCCTCGTCCTCGTCCCTTCCCTTCCCATCCCAGGCACGGGACTCTTGAAACACCCTTTGTATGGGTCCGCACCTCCCCGGACAACACTCCCGGCCCCTGTCTAATCACATCCCCTAATGCCCTAATGCCCTGTAATAATCACTTCAAAACGTTAGCGGAGGCAAAAGCAAATGGACAAGTACTCAATGTCCATTCCTCCCGACTCCCTCATTGTGCTTGCCGCCACCCAACCGCCGTGCTCGTCATCCATCATCCACCTCATGTCGCCGACGTAGCCATTGTTCATTATCTGTCCATCATCACAACTCCATCTCCATATCTCTCCTTGACCCGTACTCTAGACAGCGATACCCGGCGTTGTAAGTATTGATTCCCCCTCGCAACACTCTTGATCGGCCAAACCTCCCGCACCGCTTTGGTTTCCCTCGCACATGCCCACTCCCCGTTCATCTCCTGAGCTGACATGTTCAGAAACTGAACCATGCAGCAGCCACCAGCGATGACTCCGTCGGGTAAGCTGTGTCACGTCTTCATTATCTAACCTCCAGCCGATGCGACGCACTCGCCATTCGCGCGCGCCGAGTCCTCAGAACGCCTCACCTTCTCTGACATGGCACGCCTCGCTGGCCGTCCACAGACAGTGGGTGTGTATAGGCGTCAGCTCTAACCCATCCAGTTCGAGGAGATGTACGCCGTCCCAGAATCCTTCCTCGAGATCGAGGTTCGCAACCCCCTTACACACGGTGCGTTCAGCTACACCCACTTTCACCTCGATTATAGCTGACAAACAGGCGTAGGACGGAGAATGTTCACCGACTACGAGATCGTGTGCATGGTACGCCCTTCCCTGTGCGCCTCGAGACTGACGCCAGACAAACATCCCCGCATTCAAAGTGCAACACTCGGTCGTGCGCAGGCGGTATTCCGACTTTGAGGCTTTCCGCGACATTCTCGAGCGCGAGAGCACCCGCGTGAACATTCCTCCTCTGCCAGGCAAGGTGAGCTGAACATCGCGCGACCTGCAGCTGACCCCAGGTATTCACAAACCGGTTCACGGACGACGTGATTGAGCAGCGCCGCGAAGGCCTGCAGCGCTTCCTCGAGATTGTCGCTGGCCACCCCTTGCTGCAAACAGGCAGCAAGGTACTGTGTGCCTTCCTCCAGGGTTAGCTTCGCTGATGAGCATGCAGCTGACGACAGACCCCCAGTGGGACAAGGCGCAGTGGATCTAGGTGTGTGCATAGCATGGTCATTCCGTTTTGTATGTCATTTGGTTCATCTTTGCATGGAACTGAGCGCAAGTCTACTGAATAGTTCTAATCTGTCTAGCCCCCAAAACGGTGGCGCACGCGACCCTTCCAGTTTGGCCCCAGGGCGTCACCCAGAGGCGTACCTGGGCCGCAGTCGATGGCAAACACGTTACCCGACTCTGGATACTGCGCGCGGACGTCGCCCTGGCCGGCGAGGTTGGCGTCGGCCGTCGCCGCGTACATTGTCGTGAGGTCCTTGCCGCCGAAACATGGGATGGTGGGAGAGAGTGCCCCCGGTGTGCGGATGGAAGCGAGCAGAGTCCCGTCTGGGGCGTAGACGACCACGCGGGCGTCACCCCATCGAGCGACCCAGACGTTGCCCACGCCGTCGACGACAAGGCCGTCGAACAGGCCCTTTGCCTCGCCGCCATCGAGCGCAGGCGGGGGCGTGGCGAACACGCGGCGGTTTCTTGGCGTGCCAGTCTCGACGTCGTAATCAAACACCGTGACGCGGTTCTCGTTCGAGTCGATGTAATCTGTGGTCAGCTATGCCCGGCGCTCAGAGGCAACTCACACATGAGCCCGTTGTCCGGGCTCCAGTCGATACCATTGCTTGTACCGATGTTGTCAAGCAGGCGAGTTTGTGCCCCGTCGGGGTCGATGCGCCACAACTCCCCCCGGTCGCGGCCATCACGCATCTCGGGGCGCGTCATGGAGCCAATAAGAAATCGGCCGCGGGCATCGCACGCGCCGTCGTTGAAGCGGACGAGGTGGTCCGTGACGTGCGCGGGGTCGAGAGGGGTAGCAACAGTCTTGACCGACTTGGCCTCGACCACGGCGCTGCCTTGCGCAGGTTCTGGCGCGTCAATGAGCACCACAGCGGCTTCGGTAGCAGCGACAAGCTGCCGTCAGCACCATTCGTGAAGTTGACATACACCTGGACCTGATGCCCGCGGCGCAAGCGCAGACATAAACCCGCTTTCGCCGTAGTGCGCAGCACCGTGCGTCCCCGTCTCCGGATCAAACCTGCTATCAGCACTGCTACCCCGTCGAAACGTACGTGTGCACCTCGGCCTTGTCAATGTCGACCCAGTATAGCCGTTGTGCGCGGTCGTCCCAGAGGATGCCTGCCGTCAGCGGTGTCTGTCCGCCGTGCCTCCCACCCTCGCCGAGTGTGTTGCCGCTGGCAACCGCAACGTGCGCATCGAAAACAGGAGCGGACATGGCGAGCGGCAGTGCAAGCCAGCTAGCAAGGAAGCAAGTGGGCAGAGCGACAATGGTTAGAACGGTGGTGATGGTTGTCGTGCCGACCAGTACGGTGCAGGTTGTTGCCGTTCTCGGCGTATTCACGGCCCGACTCCGGACCGGTGCCGAGTCACCGGCAAGATCGCCGTTCAACCACTCGTAGTAGACACTTCCAAGGCGCCTGACGTTTGTATTTCCCGATTACCCATCCACCACGTCTTGACCACGCACGAAACGATGGGAGACACCGCTGCGCCCCGCGACATCGCGGCGGGAGATGTGCCGACGTTGCTGGCGCTGAACAACCGTTTTGCGGTGGAGATGTCGTACAAGACGCCCGAGGAGTTTGACGCGCTGCTGGACATGGCGTGGTACGCGCGTACTCTCGGCGACGCCGAGGCGATACTCATTGCGTTCGACGACAAGGCGCCGTACGAAAACCAGAACATCCGCTGGCTCAAGGCGCGCTACCCCTCGTTCATGTACATTGACCGCATCGCGTGCGCGGCCAACGGCAAGGGCCACGCGCGCGCCCTCTACGACGACCTGCGGACGCGCGTAAAGGCCGCGGGATACGAGCGTCTCGTTTGCGAGGTCAACGAAGACCCACCCAACCTCGCCTCGGTCGCATTCCATACCCGCATGGGCTTCACGCCCGTTGGCAGCCAAAAGCTCGACTCGGGCAAGACGGTGACCTACTTTGAGTCGGCATTGTAGCTGGCGCTTAAGGCATGTATGCAGGTCACTAGCAGGAGCAGGGACCTTGCACTTACCAGGCAATAGGCCTGAAGCGGACGATGCAAGCAGGCTAAGCGCCAGTGTCGTAACGTGCGCTTCCGCCGCTTCTCTGAGACCTCACACCAACCCGTCCAAAAGCGAGCGCAGCAGTGCATGCTCAGTCGACTGCACTACAACTATCCACTGACCAAGAGAATCAGCATGACCATACGGTCTGATTGAGCGTTTTTACTAAACTTCTCAACAAGTGCCCACCTGCATCCCTCTGACTCGACTGAGGCTGAGTGTCCCATCTGACTCGGGTCAAGGGTCACAGAGCGCTGCCCTGCACTGCTTGTATGCTCGAAACAATGCAGAGCAACGCTCTACTATCGCACCTTGATGTGCCTAACACATTACTACTGTACATCGTCGTGCTCGGACAGGAGAGCCGAGCACTGACCGTGAGTCATGCATCTCGATCCAACAATGCAAGTCGACAATGCGATTAGACGTCCGCTTCATTAGGATAGAAACATTAGGACGATTAGCCCGTTCCACTATTATCCACCCCTAATGCTGGGATAAAACTTGAAACAAATAGTGTTGGAAATTGAGTGATCTCGCGTGGTACGTTTCCGCCCCACTCCTTGTTTACCCCTGTGGTGTGGCGTCATGGCACCACGACACCCAAAGCAAGCCAACTCGACAAGAGCCGACTCTCACATTCTCTTGCTGCTCGCCATCCATCCAAACACCACACCGACGCCGCGTGTGGGCCGCCCCCCGCCACCATGATTATACCCCCAGAGCCGCAAGGCCCTGTGAGCTACCGCTTTCGCCGCGGGTCCAAGCTCGCCGTAAGTGTCGCCGGGCCCCTTCGGTGGGCACGGCCGTGTCGTGTGCGCACGCCAGTGCGGCTCACCCGCTACGAGCGGGGTGTCTAAGCGTCGCATAATCTAGAGCGGCCGTTCTCCATGTCACCCTTTTGCGCTGACAGCCAGGACTTTCCCCCAGTACCGACGCAGATGCCAGTGCCGCCCCTTACGTCGTTCGACGGACCATTCCAGCTCGCAGAGTACCTCTCCCTCAAGGTCCGGCACGACCCGCACGACATCAAGGGGCTCGTCGACGTACCCTGTGACAATGCCAAGGCGGCCGACAAGCATGTGGTGGGTTCTTTGGCCATGGAGCGACGCTAACGTCCTAGTGGATCTATGAACACCTTCGGTACGCAACGATTGCCGGCTAGACTAACAAGCGCAGACGGATACCCATCGATGCGACGCCGCTCATCACTCAGCTGCTTCAGCTGTGTGACCACGAGTCGTGCCCCGAGATGAAGGCCGACGAGTGGCAGTACCTGTGTGTCGCGCACGGCGGCGAAGGAACCGACCGCTGCTGCGCCATCGACTACATTCTCCATGCGTACGTGCGGCGTGGGTTGGTGATCTGACGGCAGGGTCGATTCGACGACAGCGCTGCTCAACTCGTCCAACTACTTTCCGTCCCGGTTGCAGATCCCACACGCGTCCCTGGCCCACTTCCCGTCCCTGTTCCGCCGCCTGTCGCGCATCTTCTCACACGCCTACTTCCACCACCGAGAAGCGTTCATGACCGCCGAGGCCGAGACGTCGCTGTATGCGCGCTTCGTTGCTCTGTGCGAGAAGTACGAGCTCGTCGGGTCAAACCTCCTTATCATCCCTCAGAGCGGATACGAGGTGCTGTCGCGCGAAGACGACGAGCACGATGAGGAGAGTGGGGCCAAGGACGAAGAGGGCGATGAGAGTGAGCTTGTGGAGGGAGAGGGAGTTGAGACGAAGGAGGAGTCGGCGGCGGCGGCACCAGAAGCGGCCGATTCGGCTGTGGACGGACCCGTCGACGAGCACGCCGAGGGTGTCCCAGGTGACGCGCAACACGAGGGGTCACCGCCACACGGCGACTTGCTGCTGCGGGGACAGGGCCTCGCGCGGAATGCCGCAGCGTACCAGTCGCCAGGTAAATGGACGACGACGTCGCCCGTGCAGCCCGCGACGAAGGGCAAGCCTGCGCCAGCGCAGGCGTCTGAAAGCCTCAGTCCACCGAGCACGCGCGCAAACCTTGACACGGGGTACGACGAGGCGGCGACGCCGGTGATTCCACCTGGGACGAAGGGGAAGCGTGGCACGCTGAGTCGGGGCAAGGCGCCGCGCGGCGCCAACCTGTGGACAGCGACAGGCGCGGGCGGCGACGCTAGCGGGGAGACGGGCTCCACCGCTTCAGAAGGTGAGGCTGCACCCGCTGCCAGTACAGACAAGGACGAGGCCGAGTCGCCGACGATTGGGATGGCGCGGCGCGAGAGCGTCGACAGCGTCGTGTACGTGGGCAAGAGCGAGGACACCGCCGACGACGATGGGAGCGACGAAGCGGCGCTACCTCAACTACCCGGCGAACCCACGGCCACCCAGCCGCCAAAGTCACCTGCGACCGCGCCCGCGCCGATCCCCGACGCCGTCGACGGACCGACGAGCACACTCGCCCCAGCGCCGGGAGGCACGTCTGGCGTGTCGCCTAAATCCGTATCGCCCAAGGGCGCGTCGCCGAAGGGTGCGTCCCCGCGGCGCGTAACCTCGCCGGGGAAGCAGGCCGCGTCGCCATCTCCGTCGAGAACCGCGCCCGCGGCTGGTAGCCCAGTCGCCCCCGCTGGCGCCGCTGGTGCCGCAGGCACCACGGGCGCCACGCCCGCATCGCCCCTCCCTACCCCCGCTGCGGCCGGACCGGCCTCGCCCAGCGCTGCAGGATCGCCAGGCTCAACCGCGGCCGCCGCGCTGGGCACGTCGCCCCGCTCCGAGCTGCAGGCGCGGCCTGGCGGGGCCGAGCTCGCCGTCTCCCCCCGCGCCGGCGGGGTCAAGCGCGGCGGCAGCACGGACGGAGCAGGTAACGGTACAGCTGCGGCGACTGGAGCTACGGGCACCGGTACAGCTGCGGCGTCTCAAGGCGGCGGCGGTGGCGGTGGCAAAGGGCGCAAGAAAGGCGGCGGCGGGCCTCCCCGCTCGCCATCGAAGAACGCGACCAAGACCAATACCAACGCCAAGAAAGAAGACGACAAGCGCACGGGAACTGCGGCGGCTGCCCCCGCCGTTCCCTCCGCGACCGCAGACACAGCCAGCGCCAACTAGCGCACGGCGCATCTCACGAGCAGTAGACGGGCGTGTAGTACCTAGGACGCGGTGACGACATGCATGACTGAACGACCGGGGGTACATGACGATGATAATACATGAGCTCGGAGCTACATAATACAGACAGATAGATGGGGCGCGCAAGAAAGGCTACGGTTCGGTCTTGGCCACGGTGAGCCACGTATACGCCGCGCGGTCAATGTCCGCTTGCGGGAGCTCGACAAACGCGCGCTGTGCGGGCAGCGGCGTCGTGTGCCGCACAGTCGGTACAGGAGCGCGCCGCGTGCCCCGCCGCGGTGTGTCGGCCGGCTCGGTCTTGACGCGGACGGCACGGCGCGTTGGCCGAGCGGCGGCGACAGCTGCCGCGGTCCGCGCACTCCGCCGCGGCGGCGTGCCGTGCCCCACACCTTCGCCGTCGTCGTCGTCAGACGAGTCCCCGTCGGCCTCGGCGCCGTTAAAGTCGCCGTCGCTGTCGTCGTCGGGCACGGGCAGTGGTTCCGCGACGTTGGCCGCTGTGCGACGCGCCATCTGCCTGCGTGGCGGCGGAACGACGGACGCGCGCTTGCGTTTCATGCCGCGTGCAGGCGGTGAGGGCGTAGGCAGCACCGGCGGCCCAAGGTCGCCGTCAAGCATGCCCTCGACCATGTCCGCGACGTTTTCTGACTCGGCAGACGTGACAGCAGCACTGCTCCTCCCGCTGGCACCTACGCCGACGCCGACGCCAGCGCTCGGCTCGCGCGTGACCACTCCCGTGCTCGCGCTCGGCTCGAGCGGCTCGAGCATATGTGGCGGATGGACAACATGTACCTCTGGTTCGGGCGGGGCAATGCACATCTTGTGTACCTTTGCCCGCGCCCAGTCGCGGTACCGCTGGAGCTTGTACGTCGCGGGGAGCGCGCGCTGCGTCGTGAGTTCGTCGGCGGGCACACGGTCGGGGACGGGCTCGAGCGCGAGCGGCGAGGGCGGGCGGAACGCAACGTCGACGCGTGGCCGCGGCGCCTCGGTCGCGTCGTGCGTTCGTAGCACGTGCCGATGCAAATGCGCTATCGTCGGGGACCGCAGGTCGCACTCGCCATAAGGGCACACGAGGCGGTTGGAGATGTGTTTCGCCGTAATGTGTTGGACAAGGCTGGGCGCGTCGCCGAACACTGGTCCCTCACATCCCCGCCACAAGCAGCGGTAGTAAGTAAACTGCCCAAGGTACTGGCGTCAGCGAGGATACTCGCGGGATGTGCCAACTCACGCCACCCTGGAAGGCGCCATGCTGGGTGTGCCCGCGCATGCGCACGTGCCGCAACAACAGCCCCTCCGTCGCCAGCTCTGCGTCGCACCCCTTCCACTCGCACGGATAGTGCCCGACGCGGTTGAGCAGGCTGTCTTTGGTGAGGACGCTGCCCCAAGGTTCAATGATGGCAGGGCCGGGACGGTGCGCGAAGCGGTCCTGCACCTCCTCGGGCTCACGCAGGCGCAGGCGTTGCCCGCGCGCCACCATCACTTCTCTATCGCTCCGCGCGTCCTCTAGCCATTTGTCAAAGGTGCGTACTACCCGCCGCGGCTGCTCAATTCCGACCGCGTCATCACGCAGTGGTTCTTGCCGTCAGCACACACCAGGAGAAAACAACATACCATACCACCCATTGGCGATGAGCTCGTCGCGGCGCTTTCGCGTAATCGGTATGACGACAACAGCGCGGTCGATCGGGAGCCGGCGCAGGGGTTTGTCGTCGGACAGCTCGCTGACGCGGGGCAGGGCTGCGTGCGGTGCGCGGATGGGCGAGGGCTGCGTGAGGTCGACGACGACGCGGTCGGTTCCTGGCGTAGAAGGCGCACCCCCGCCGCCGCGCATGTCGTCGTCGATAGACATGCCGTCGTCGCCGTCGACGTAATCGGCGTCCTCTGGGTCGTCGACGTCAAACACAGGGTCGATTCCGACGTCAAAGCCGTCGAGGTCGTCTATGCCGTCATCTAGTGGCTCGTCGTCGAGAAGGCTGTAGTCTAGCGCTGCGTCGGGGACGAGAGGTGGTCCATTCATGCGCGCGTACGCGCCCAGCGTCGCGCCGTGCAGGTGTGGCTCGGCGACAGCCACGGGAGATGGAGCGGTGATGGGCGCAGTGGCGGGTGCCCGCTGTGCTGGCGCATCTGGGGCAAAGATGGTCGCAGCGGAACTCGGCCCCGGGACGCCAGCGCTTGCGTCCTGTCCCGCTGCCGCCGTACTCCCTACCATGCCGGAAGCGTGCGCGACAGGGTTCGGCGCCGGCGCAGGCTGGGCTCTAGTCGCGTCCCGGCGCTCACTCGCAGCAACGGCCATCGCGCCAGGGACACTGAAGCCGCCGCTTGAGCCCGGCTCGGTAGGTAGTGACAATGCTGGGGAAACAGCCGCGAGAGTGGTAGAAGGACCAGCAGCACCGGCGGCCGGGAGGGTCGGCGGCGCAACAGTGGCAATAGCCGCGGCGGTCGTCTCGATTGATGGCGCATGCCCGTTCGGCATCGCTTCCGCGGGCTCGGCAACCTCGGCGTCCGACCCGCTGTCGTCGAGCGAGCCTTCGGCGCCCGAAACAACCCATAGCGCACTCGCGGCGAGTTTTTGCGCGGCGGTAGCGAGCGGCGGGACGACCGAGGCGACGCCCGTCGGCGACGATGCGACCAGGTACGGCGCGATCGTGCGCGGGAAGGGTGGCACGGCGCCAGCGGAAACAGCGACACCGCCGCCGCCGGCCCCCGAGTTTGGGGACTCGCCCATCCATCCAGCGGCAAACTCTAGCACTTTGATAGTCTGCCGGAATGTCTTGCCTAGATCCTGGAGGAGGAAAAGCTCGCGACCCTCGTCGCTCATCACCTCGAGCGCGCCTCGTGTTGCCGAGATGCCCCGTGACGCGCGCGATCTCCAGCTTTCCACTCCCGCGTCGAGGATTTTGCGGGGTCGTCCTGCGCCCCGCTTTACGGGCGGGAGCAGGGCAGGTACAGCCGCAGGTCCAGGACCTGGCGCGTGGCCTTGTTCGGCGGTCACGGCGCGTGCCGTTGCGTCTGGCTGCGCGAGCGGTACGGACGGCGAAGATGGCGCGGGAGTCGCCCGCGCTGCGAGCGGCTCAAGCGCCGACTCAAAGTCCGCGGGGAGCTCACGCCCGGGGCCGGCAGAGAACGAGGCGGGACGGACCGCCGCGTCGATATGCGCCACGGCCGCAATGGCGCGGTTGGCGAGCTCGACAATGGACATTCCGTTCATAACGGCGTTGGGTGTGGGGTCTCGGTTCTTGGAACCGAGCGGGCGCCCCCGTTTCTTACCGGACGGCACCGGCGTGCCCACCTCGACCTTTGTCTCGGCGATGATGTAGACGTCCTTCTCGAGGTCGGAGGGTCTGACGCGCCCCTCGCTACGGCCGCTCGCGAGGCTCACTATCGTGCGGCTCGGCGACGGCTGTGATGCTGACAGGGGCACGATACGCCGCCTCGGCGTCGTCTGTGCGGATTTCGGCGGGCGGGGACGTTTTGGCGTGCTCGGTGCGGATTTCGGCTCGGGCAGGCCGGGGTGGTTGTTCGTTGGTGGGAGGGCCGCGCGCGGCGGCGCATTCAGGGCTGCCCTCGCTGCGGCCTCTTCCGCGGCGGCAGCGGAGCTCTGTGTCTGCGGCTGCTGCTGAACGGCGTTGGCGGGGGGCAGAGGCGCAGCGACGCCCGCGGCTGGTCCCCCGACGCCCGCCTGTTGGACTGGTCGCTTCAGAGAGAGCATGGCAGGCGAAACCGTCAGCGGCTGCGTCTCGGCCGCAGGGAGGGGCGGCATAGGCGAGATGGGCGGTTGTGGCGGCACGGCGTGCGCCGGCCGGAGTGCGAGTTCGGGCTGGACGAGTGTCGGCGCGGTATGCGGCGGAAGATGGGGTCGGACAAGTGGCGGGCCCGATGGCGGGGCGGTCGCGCGCATATGGGCGATGTGCTGCGGCGTCGGCGCGAGGGGTTGTGGCGGCGACGCCGACCGTGGGGGAAGAGCTTGCGCCGGCGCGGCTGGTGCCGACACTAACGCTGCCCGAGCCGCCGCCTCGTCCCGCGCGCCGAACTGCGCCGCAAGCGCGCGCAGGGCAGCGAATGACTGGCGCGGGTCGTGACTCGGCTGCGCGGTTGGCTGGGGCTGGGGCTGGGATTGAGGCTGGCTCGGCGTCTGGTGTTGCGGCTGGTGTTGAGGCTGGTGTTGCGGCTGGTGTTGCGGGTGAGAGGGAGGTTGCTGGTGCTGCGGCTGGGACGGAGGTTGCGCCTGCAGCTGAGGTTGCGGCTGCGGCTGTAATGGCGTCAGACGCGTCTCGGACGTCGGCGAGCGGAGGATGGGGCGTACGACCGAAGAGGGCGTGAGTGTGGGTACGACAGATTCTGTCTCGGCGGGGTGCAGCGTCGCGGGCTGTTGGGACGACGTGCCGTATGTCTGCGACGTGTAGGAAACGCCGCTGGTCTGGTGGTACGAGTGTAGAGCCCGGCCCTGGTCGGCGCGCCGCGCGTCCTGCGCAAGCGCCTGGGGCGAGTACGTCTGTGTCTGCGCCTGCGGACTCTGCTGTCCCTGCTGCACACCGTAGCCCTGCGCGCTTTGCTGGTAACCTTGTTGTGTACTTGGCACCTGCCGTCGCTGAGGGTACGCCTGGTGTCGCTGGGCGTACTGCTGCACATGTCCCTCTTCGGTGTGCATAGCGTACTGCTGCGTGTCGCTGGGACGAGCCGCATACTGTTGCGTATGCGCCGTCTCGGCGTGAGTCGCGTAGCTCTGCGCGTGCGTCTCGGCGTGCGCAGTGTACCGTTGCTCGTGCGTCTCGGCGTGTGCAGAGTACTGCTGGGCATTGGCTCGGGTGTTCTCCGCCGACAGCGCCGTCGAAGGCGGGACCGACACGGTGCCAAGCGCCACGGGCGAGCCGTACGTCGTAGTCGGGGTCTGGGTCTGTGCGCGGACGGGCGCGGTCTGCGGCGAGGTGTACGGCTGTTGGTGGGATTGCTGGGGTGAGTGATACGTCTGTGGTTGCTGCTGTTGTCGTTGGTGGTGCTGTTGCTGCTCATGTTGTTGTTGTTGTTGCTGCTGCTGAGTCGGTTGGGTGTACCCTCCCTGCGACTGGTATTGGTTGTGCGACACAGACTGGGGTGTAGGCGCGGCGACTTGCGATGGTTCCTGCATGTCCGCGCGAGCGTAGCCCGCACTCCCAGTGTAGATCTGCGACGATCCCGCCTGGAACTGGGGTTGTCGAGATTGGGACGCAGAGGGGTTAGAAGCGTACTGCCCCGAGGCGTAGTTCTGCTGCTGTGGCGCCGAGTATCGCTGCGTCGCCGTCGATGTTGACCCATACTGTGCTTGGTGGAACGACGCCTGCGAGCCCGGTTGCCGCGACACATTGTGCTGCGTTTGCTGCGTGGCGTACTGCTGCTGCTGGGGCTGCTGTTGTTGGCTACCGGCGCGCTGATAAGACGACACCTGGTAGCTCGCCTGCTGCCCAGATCCAGAGGCGTACCCTTGCGCGCTGCTAGAGCCCATCGCGCCGCTGCCTAGCATCGACGACGTACCCGACCCGTCGCTCGACAAAAGCCGCGACCACGTCGTGCCGAGGTATCCCGTCGACATGGGCTGGCCCCCGTAGCTCTGTACATGGCTGTATCCGCCGCCTACGGGCGTGCCCGTGCCGCTCGAGTGCGGGTTGCTGCTCCGTCAGCGATACCGCCTGCAATCGACTTACGGCGACCTGCCCTGCTCGTCTGGCGGGGGCATCGGCCATACACCGCCGAAGGCTTTACGCTTCCTTCAATTGACGCTGGCGGGCGCGTCGATACAGCTTATCTCGGGCCGTGGGCTGTTGCTGCGTGGGCGTGTGCTTGTGCTCTCGCGTTTGTGATGGTTGCTCGTTGTGTCCTCTAGCCGCCGCAACAGTAACTCGCAAGCTCTCAACAATCGTCATTCGGCACAACAAGCGTGTGAGAATACTCCCGCCATCGATAACCTTATCCCCATTACCAGAGTTTGTATTGATTAGGCTTGCTCCTAATCTGACACTTATCAATTTTCCAATTGCTTGCTTTTCCAAAAGCCGTCGTGACGGCCATCCGAGAGCCGGCCGGAGAGCAGAACCACACATCTCGACTGTCCAACCCACTCGTCTCCATCTCATTACCCATACCACAACAGAAAAAGCACGATGCGCCTCTCAGTCGCTGTCGAGAGTGTCCGTGCGGCGTCGGCGCGTCGCCTCGTCTCGCAAGCTGTACGTTTGTGGGCCCTGCCAGGTGTCAGATGGAGCACGGCTAACCTTAGATCCCCGCGAGCTCGTCCCGCTGCCTCGCGACGACCGCGAGCCCACCTGAGACGCAGCCGAAGCGGCGATTCGCCAAGCTCGACGACGGCCTGACCTTTGGCGATTTCGTATCTGGCGAGCCGCTGCCAGACCCGAATGAGCGTGTCGTGCTGGGCAACACGTCGCAGTGAGTGGCGTTTAATGTTGGGGAAGTGGAGTGGAGGTGCCCCAAGATTATGAGGTCGGCTGACACACTTTTGCAGACCACGCCTGCCGTCGTTCCTCAAGCACCCCATTCCCCGCGGCAAGTCGTACACCGACATCAAGAAGGATCTCCGCGGCCTCGGCCTGCATACCGTGTGCGAGGAGGCAAAGTGCCCCAACATTGGCGAGTGCTGGGGTGGTGGCAAGGGCACAGCAACGGCGACGATCATGGTGAGCTCATGGTCGTTTTTGACGAGCTGACAGCAGCTTATGGGCGACACATGTACGCGTGGTTGCCGCTTCTGCTCGATCAAGACGTCGCGTGCGCCGCCGCCGCTCGACGTCCACGAGCCCGAGAACACCGCCGAGGCCATCTCGCGATGGGGCCTGGGATACATCGTCCTGACGTCTGTGGACCGTGACGACCTGGTGGACGGTGGGGCCGCACACATTGCGTCAACGATCAGCAAGATCAAGCAAAAGGCGCCCAAGATCCTCGTCGAGGCGCTGACGCCCGACTTTGCCGGTAAGGGCGAGGAGGCCGTGCGCGCGGTCGCGACCTCGGGGCTGGACGTGTTTGCGCACAACGTCGAGACGGTTGAGCGGTGCACGCCGTTTGTGCGTGACCGCCGCGCAAACTTCCAGCAGTCGCTCGACGTGCTCATGTCCGCCAAGCGCCACGCCCAGGAGGCCAACAAGGAGATCCTCACCAAGACGAGCATCATGCTCGGCGTCGGCGAGCACCCCGACGAGATCACCGAGGCGCTCCAGCGTCTCCGCGACGCCGACGTCGACGTCGTCACATTCGGCCAGTACATGCGCCCTACCAAGCGGCACATGAAGGTCGACCGGTACGTCGAGCCTGCCGAGTTTGCCAAGTGGAAGGAGGTCGCAGAGGACATGGGCTTCCTCTACGTTGCGTCGGGTCCCCTCGTCCGCTCGAGCTACAAGGCCGGCGAGTTCTTCATCGAGAACGTGCTCAAGAAGCGCCGTGCTGTGGCGGCTGAGCGTGCGGCCGCCGAGCTCTCCGCCGCCGAGGCCACGGGCGCCGCAGAGGAGAAGCGGGCATAGGCACGCGTAGGTGTGCCTTCAACACGCACCCCGCTCCTGTAGAGATTTATGTATGCTAGGAGATGCACATTGTCGGAGTCATGCGTCTTGGTGTTCACAAAGCCCGATGACAATAGGAAGTGTGCAGTGATTAGAAAAGTGCATATTAACATATTTGCTCCCGCTAATCTCTTGGTTTCCATCCCCGTTACATTCACTGTTGTCGTCGTGAACACTACACCATCGCCCTCGACTCATTCCACCACTTGAACCCGCCATCCAGGCAGACGCGCGCCGAGAATGCCCGCGCCAAACTTCATGGGCATATACCCTGCCGATTCGGTGCAGGTTGGTAGCTTACAAGCAGGGAGAAGCTGACCGACAAGGAGGTGCACCAGTCGCTGCCGTTGGATCCGCTCGGGCCTGGCGCGGCCGACCTGCTGGCCGGCGACGTCGAGTACCGGCTGCACTACATTCTGCAGGAGGCCAAGAAGTTTATGGTGCACGGGAAACGCACGACGCTCATGCCCGAGGACGTTGAGCACGCGATGGAAGCGTTGAACGTGGAGGTGGGTTGCAGCTGGTCACAAGAGCGAACTGACGCCAGCCGGTGATTGTGCCGCCGCGGCCACTGCCTCAGGCGCCGTTCCACGCCGTGCCCGTGCCGTCGGGCACCTCCGGACCGCAACAGCAGCTTTTTACCGTCGTCGACGACGAGATTGACTTTGCGACGTATCTGAAAGAACCGCTGCCGCCTGCACTGGCAAACAGCGCTGGCGTGAAGTGGAAAGCGCACTGGCTCGCCGTCGAGGGTGTGCAGCCCGCCATCCCTGAGAACCCCGCTCCAAGCTCGCGCGCAGGTCGTGAGTATTCGTCGTCCTTTAGTGAACACCCGCTAACGATTGCAGCGTCACGCGCGAACCAGCCCACAGTGGGCTCGGCGGCGCTGCGGCCCTCGGCAAAAGCGCACCTCACGACCGAGCTGCAGCTGTACTTCTCGCGCCTCACGGCCGCGCTCATCCCACCCGTATCGTCTCTCCCTCAACTCCCAGGAAACCCACACACGTCGTCGACGACGTACTCTTTCCCCGACGCAGAGCGGCACCGGCTGGCAGCGCTCGCGAGCGTGCGCTCCGACGCGGCTGTCGCCGGCGTGCTGGCGTACCTGGTTCGCTGGGTCGCCGAGAGCATCAACAAGACCCTAATGGGCGCGACGGGTACGATTGGGTGTCTCATCGACGTCGTGGAGGCTATCCTTGACAACGACGTGCTCTTCGTCGAGCCGTACCTGCACCAGTTCCTGGGACCCCTGCTGTCCATCCTCCTGACTGTGCCGCTCGGCCCGCACCCGCCCTCGTCGAGCGGTACGTCGCCTTACGAGCTGCGTACGCGCGCGGCCGAGGTCCTGCACAAGCTGGTAGTGCTGTACGCGAAGGGGTATCCCGGCCTAATCCCGCGTCTGCTCTCGACGTTCAAGAAGGCCCTCGCCGCTTCGCCCTTCCCGTCGCCACTTGGCGCCGAC
Source organism: Cutaneotrichosporon arboriforme (assembly GCA_002335565.1). Taxonomy (NCBI): domain Eukaryota; kingdom Fungi; phylum Basidiomycota; class Tremellomycetes; order Trichosporonales; family Trichosporonaceae; genus Cutaneotrichosporon; species Cutaneotrichosporon arboriforme. The sequence continues at coordinate 482,947 of BEDW01000007.1, read as the reverse complement.
CATCCCCCCGCTGGGCGGTACGAGGGCGCAGTACTCGGCATTGCCGCGTGTGGCGAGCACGCCGTGCGCGAGACGCTGTGGGAGCCGCGCGGCGAGGGTCTCGCCGCGGTCGACAGTCTCCTGGGCGTACTCTACCCTGGCGAGGCGCGGAAGAACAAGACGGGGCTGATGAAGGCGACTGTGCGCGCGCTCAACACCCTCGTTGGGAAGAAACCCGACGGCGTCGCGCCTCCGCCTGCGCCGACGGCCGACGCGATCGAGCAGGCGTTCGGCACACACTTTGTCAAGTCGCTCGAGAAACGGCCGTGGCTCGCGAGCGAACTCCTCCGGTTGCGTTCTGGCCAGCCGCGCGATACCGCTGCCAACGCCATGAACGTCGATGCCGACGCTGACGCACCGGGCGAGGCTGAGGACGCACCCGGCGAAGACGAGGAAATGGAGGAGGTGCAGGCCTAGTCCTGCCGCACTGTGCGCCAGCATGCACTGTTGTACTCTTAGCTGTATGGGGGAGCTGGTGGGGGGAAACGGTCGTCGTTCGGGCCCACAGCGCCTGCCGAGAGGCACTCACTTTTGTCCCGATGCGGTGACTCTAGGCCGACGCGAGGTCAAACTGACGCGTCGTACTAAACTATATTGCAACACCTCGCACCGACCACGCTCCTCGTCTACAACTGTAACACGCACAAAAGACATTCCTGTCTGGGATCATGGAACCTGCTTTACTGATACATCTCGGCATCTCGACATTCCAGACAACGACAGCAACGCAAGACGCCAGGTTAACGGGTGGTGTAGCCGCCGTTGGCTGGTGTCAGCTGCGTACCACAGACGTAACTCACAGAAGAGCACCTGACCGGTGATCCACTTGTCCTTGCAGAGGTAGTCGACAAGCGGCGCAATGTCGCCGATCTCGGTAAGGCGGCCACCAAGGGCCTGCGACTTATGGAACGCGACCGCCTCGGGCTCCTCCTGGGGGTAGAAGAAGGGCGTGTCCATGGGCCCCGGCGCGACGGCGTTGACGCGGATGCCACGGGACTGGAGCCTACGTAATCAGCACACACCCGCTTACACCTCACATACTCCTTGGCGGCAGCCTTGGTGAACCACTCGACGGGGGCCTTGGAGCCCTGGTAGGTCGAGTAGAATCCGGTGAAGGCGCCGAGGAGCGAGGTGACGATGGAGATGATGCATCCGCCGTCGTTGAGGTTCTTGGCTGCGTCCTGGATGAAGAAGAAGTTGGCCTTGGAGTTTACAGCAAACATCTCGTCGTACTCGCCCTCGCTGATCTCCACCAGCGGCTTCTTGAGCACCTTGCCGACCGTGTTGATTGCAATGTCAAACTTTTGCACGCCCAGACCGGAAAGTGCGTCCTTGAAAAGTCTAGCGTCAGACCCATCGATCGATGTGGGACGGCTCACTTGGAGGTCGCGGCGGCAGTACCCATGTTGGCCTGCACGGCGACGGCCTTGACGCCCGCGGCCTGCAGCTTGCTGAGCGTCTCTTCGGCTTCCGTCTTGGAACTCGCAGAGTTGTAGTGGATCGCGACGTTGACGCCTTGCTTGGCGAGCGTCTCGGCGATGAGCGCGCCGAGGTTCTGCGGTCAGCAACGAGCTCCACACACTGCAAGTCTGCGCCAGCAGCATTGCGCCACTTCCAAGAGGCCAACCAGCGCCTCTACTTGTCGTTGCCACGGCTCCCTCGTCGCAAGCGACAGTGACATCCCTGGAATGGAAAAGATCGGCAGGCACGCCCTTCGTCCACGACTCGCAACTCACCTTACCACCGCCAGTGACGATAGCGTTCTTTGCCTTAAGGTCGGCGGACATGTCTGCGGGTAGGTGTGGTTAGTGAGAGGTGTACAAGTAATGGAAAGCTGGATGTGGGAGGGAGTATCTACACTTGGCTCCCTCTTATATCTTTGAGCACCTGCCCATGTGCATCTGGCTCTGGGTAGTGCCGTCGTGGGGAACAACAAGCGAACGATGACATGCCGTCATCCACCAGCGATACCTCCACCTTAAAGTGCCACTCTCGATCGCCTCCACCTCGGACACCGACGCTCTCACCGTCGCGCTGGGTCGGCCACCGCGCCGTCCTCCACCAAACTCCACCGCCTGTCGTCATGAATGCCTACTCGGCGGCTCTAACACTGTTGCATACCGCAACTGCAAGAGTCCCCCGCGCATCTTTCAGAGCGAGAGGCGACAAGAGTTGTGCCGCCTAGCTGGATCCTCAATGCGGCACACACCGGTAGTCACGCCGTCGCACGCGACCGGCCTTGATAGATCATTGACTAGAGACACTACATTCAGTCCACCTCCCGTGTTCCTCGGCCCCACGCCGCGGGGCTGCGCGCAAATTGTCCGCGCAACCTCTAGCTGCGCCGGCGCCGGACAGGTCGTCTCCGGGGCATGTAACACATGCCTTAAGGAACTAGGCGTGCAACACCCAGCATGCATGACATGCCACACGCAAAGAAGAGAGATACGAGGACGACGACGCCGCCACGAGAACACTGGGCGACAAAGCATGAGCGCTGGGCCGTGGAAGGCGAGTTGCAACCGCGACGACCATGGAAGTTTCGCAAGGAAATAACGTGCAATCACGAGGAAGTGAAGGCAAAGGAAATGTACCGCTGACCGCGATCGCGGGGTTCCGAACAGAATAGTGCCAGGACCATTGCCACCGCCAGGTCGGCAGCCCACAAGACACGCTCGCGATCGCATGGTGAGATTGCCAGGTCGGACACGACAAGTAAGAGGCTCAATGTGGCATACCAGAAAGCCTGCACGGAAGAGAGTCAATTAGGCCATCAGCAGCAACAAGGACGCAAGAATGAGATGAGCAAACGCGAGGGAAATCGAGGCTGTTGTCGGCGGAGTGTACGACGCCAACTCATTCAGGTAGCGCTCTCAAGAACAACAAGACAGATGAGTTGGAATGCGACTCCCCGTTGAGAAAGACGAAAGGTGCTTGATGCAGCCTCGAACGTAGGTTAAGTCCACTGTTAACTGCCGCCAAACTTCAGAAGGGCGGGCCAGACTTTGGGGCCAGACTCTATGCATATCATCCAAGACATTGCTGGTTGACCGCCGCGACGCCCTGGGCGAACCCGTGCTCGTACTGCCACGCCGCGTCGCCCGGGTTTCCTCCGGCGTCCGCAAACTCTTGCAGGCGGCGCCGCGCCCACGGCTTGACAAAGCCGAGCTCGTTGGTGCCGTCGGAACCAAGGAACATGAGTGCGTCGTCCCAGCCCTTGGTGAAACCGGCTGAGAAAACTTGGGCGTTGGCGCCGCCGCCGTGCGCGTTCCAGTAATCGCAGTGTGAGTCTAGGCGTCAGTACAATGTTTAACCCTGGCAAATCTCACTGCACGCCTGTTGGCACGCGCCGTCGCGGTCGCCGGACGGGGGCCGGAACGCGCGCCGGATCATCGAGTGCGGGAGGATTTCTGCCTGCGCGGCGTTGTACGCCGACCAGCCGGCATCCCACGGCCGGTCCGTCTTGAGTGTCCAGAAGTAGTACCCGGCCGCGACGCGGTCGTACAGATCGAGTTGGGCGTGGACGAACGCACGTTTCTGGGCGTCGCGCTCGCCCGCCGGCGTGTCGGGCGCAAGGCATCCCTCGTCAAGCCCCGCGCTCCACTCGCCCACGACGAGTGGTGCCTCGTTGCACCATCCCGCGAGGCGCGGGCCAAATTCGCGCGCCAGCTTGTCGGCATGTCCCCGCCCGTCAATCCGCTTGTCACCCCCGTCAAAGCACCGATACAGGTGGTGGTCCACCACAACAAAGTCGCCCCGCCGCCCAGCCCACTTGGCGTAGTGGTCCGTGTCCCATGCGTCGCTCACGTATACTGGGAACTCGGGGCCAGCGACAGCACGCACAGCGTCAAGTGTCGACTCGTACCACCCCTGCAGCCGGTTATCGTTCTTGGGCTCGTTGAGGAGCTCGAGTCCGACAACTGTAGGGTTGCCTACAAACGTGGCGGCGAGGAACTTTAGCGCCACGGCGGTCGATGCGAGGTTTGCTTTCGACCAAAACCCGACTTTGCCGCCAGACAGACCCGAGTGGGCTTTGAATCAGCACTCGCTCCCAGTCGTTAGCTCACCGTCCGTGTTCTGGGCACCTGCGGCCGAGTGAAAGTCGATCAGCACGCCGAGGCCGTACTTCCCTGCCGTGTCGACGGCAGCGAGGATACGCTGCCACGCGCCTTCGTACACACCCGCATACTTCTCAAAGTCTGTGCTCTTGAGAGCCTCGGGACACGCGCTCGCGAGGTGGTAGTACCCAATCTGGCATTAGCAAATGCTCAAAACCAGACGACACACGGGCAAGCGGACAGTGTTGAAACCGCGGTCCTTGATCCACTGCCAGTCGGCGTCGGTCACCCACGTGTCCCAGTGGTGTTCCATGAGCTGTTTCGCGTCGGGCGCGCGCGCGAGGTCAAAGTCGCTGCGTTTCGGGTCCGCCGCGTGCTTGTACAGCTCTGTGGCGAGCCAGTCCTCGGTCGTAAACCACGAACCTAGATTGATCCCCCGCTGCCGCCGATACCGCGTCATCGACTGCTCGAGTGGCGGCGCCGGCGGCGCTGCAGGGTAGGCTCGCTCGCTTGATGCGGCGCCTCCGCCACTGCTTGGCCCGGCTTTGCCAATGTTCTTTTTCACCTTGTCGAGTAGGCCCATGGTATGTGGATAGTGTGAGAGAGTGAGAGCGAGAGGTCGCAGCGCTGGTCCCAACGGCGGTGCATTATATTTGACCGTCAATAGAACAGCTGCGCATACCGTCGTAAATGGATGGTTGTAACAGTCGCGTGCCTGAGGTTAATGACGTAGGGTAAGTAGGGTGAGGTTTTGGTACGCGCGCATCAGAGGGAAGGTCACATTCCGCCCACTTTGGCGGGTGGACGAGGAGGGAAGGTGGGAGGGAAGGTGTCCGTGGTGACGAAAGATCCAGATCCAGAGGCGACCTAAAAGGTAATTAACAGACCTCTTCCCGTTCTTTCTCCTTCATCCCATCATCTCACTCTTCCTCTCCCTCGTCCCTGCTCGCGTTGCAGTCAGCCAACATGAGCAACAGCGTGAGCTCTTTATTGTCTGCCAGAGCTCACACCAGGATGTCGAGGAGCAGCGCTCGTTCTTGAGCACGGCGTCGCTCCACCCGGAGCCGACGACCATTACCAGTACGTCCTTGGATCTGGTCGCGAGACCAATTCTAACCCGCATCCAGGCCTCATCAAACGCCTGCGCGCAATGACCAACCGCCTTCTGCCGCTGCAGGTCGAGCTCGACGACATCACCTCGCCCACGTCGGGCATCGTGACCCCCGAGGTTGTCAAGGCGTACTACGAGGCCGGCGGTGACTTCCGCGAGGCCGTTCCTTTCTGGTAAGCTTAGCTGATGCTCAAGAAGCTCACCCCAGCCTACTCATTGCGCGCCGCATGTTCATCCAGGAGGGCAAGTCGAACCAGGCCGATTTTGAGGAGAACGAGTGTCGCGCGACGGCGTGCGAGATGATCGCCCGCCGCATCACCCACAACGTCCCCCGTCACCGTCTCCCGAGCGTCATGAGCACGCGTTTCCGCTACATCGAGCCTGACGGAGACGTCTCGCCCGCGACGTGTGCCCTCGAGGCCGCCATCGACCAGCACTGCACAGTGAGTCGTCACCCATCCCCGGCCAATTCCCGCATGTCCTGACTCTCAGCTCTTCCTCTCGTCAAACGAGGCCCAGACCGTCGTCCAGGCCCTCTGGAAGGGCGAATGGGTTCAGCGTAACAACGACGAAGACGACATCGACTACGTCGAGTACCATATCGCACCCGACCGCGGCGGCTTCTGGGCTCACTTCGATCCCGCCCGACTCGCCGTTCCCCGCTACCAAAACTACTTCAAGGTCGTGGTCTGGCTCGTCTACCTCTTTGTCTACTCCCAGGCTGTGCGCAGGTGCGTTGTACTTTGCTAATCATTGCTCACCTTACCAGTCCCGTCGACGCCGCCGAGCCCCTCCAGCACATTGACGGCTGGGAGGTCGTCCTCTACATCATGACCTTTGCCTTCTTCATCGACGGTGGGTACAGTTTGAGGTGTTGGCTTACGTCCAGAGATCCGCCGCATTATCAAGAGTATTGGCATTTCGTCAACCGTTTGGGCCATTTTTGTGAGCTGAGGCACAAATCTACAACTGACATTGCAGAACTTCTGGGTTATTGTTGGCTTTGTCACAAACGTCCTCATCCTGACTGCCTTTGGTCTCCGTATTGCGGGTATCTCCCACGACGCAGACAGCGATGAGCGCAAGGAGTTGCACTACCGCAGTTTCCAGGTGCTCGCGTGCGTGGCCCCGCTGATCTGGTTGCGCCTTATCACCGTGTTTGAAGGCTTCAAGACGGTCGGTGTGTTGCAGGTTGTCGTGTTCCGCATGCTGCGCGAGTCGGCCATCTTCTTCATCCTCTTGGCCATTCTCGCCTGTGGTTTTGTTCAGTCGATGTACGCGCTCGACGCTGCCGACCGCAATGTCGAGGACTACGGCATGTGGCTCCTCATCAACAACTTGCTGCGCGCCGTCATGGGCGATCCCGACTTTGATTCTGCCGCGGAACACTTTGGTCCACCCTTTGGCACTGTGATTTACTACTTCTGGAACTTCATGACGACCATCATTCTGCTCAATATCCTTATCGCGCTGTTCGGCACTGCGTACGCAGTGATCTACGACAACGCGACGGACGAGTACCTCACCTTCTTCGCGAGCAAGACGATCAACATGAGTGAGTTCTTTAAGCTCGTCCCCGAACTGACAGCAGTCCGCGCGCCGGACCACTTTGTCTATCCGGCGCCGTTCAACCTCGTCGAGGTGTTCTTGGTCGCGCCGTGGGAGCTGTTCGTGTCGCGCGACATGTACGTCCGGATCAACAAGGTCGTCATGACAGTTGTGTTCATCGTGCCGCTGTCGCTCATTGCGCTGTACGAGGCCGACGTGGTGCACTCGCGCCACGGCCTGCTGCACGACTACTTTGCCGAGCCGATCCCCGAGGACGACGATGACCCCAAGATTCAGAACCCAGACTGCAACGACCCTAACGGCGTCATCTGCACCGTACCCTTTGACAAGCTCGTCGAGTCGTTCCCAGAGTACGTGCTACTGCCCTAACCTTGCTAACGCGCCCCAGCACCAGCGCCAGTGTCTCCACGACCATCCTCCACCGCGTCAACAAGATCAATTCGCGTCTTCAAAAGATCGAAAAGCTCGACGAGGGCAAGGGCAAGTCGTCGTCGTAAACCTCGACTTTCTACGACGAACATTGCACTCACAGTGCTCCCTCAACTCCCGCTTTTCTTCCCTTCCCCTTTCGCCACCGCACACATGCCCGCCTTTTCTGCGGAAACCATTACAGCCGATACAATCCATAAACGTCGTTATGTGAATAGTCTACTGGAATCTATCAGTCGTCGGCCAAGTCGCGGTCGGCGTCGTCGCTCTCGTCCGAGTTTGTGTCGGTCGCGTCGCCGAGTGTCGCGACGTTACGCGGCGGGCTGCGCGGGACCTCGGTGTTCATGATCTCCTTACGCAGCTCCTCGCCCGACAGCGCCGACACGTCGCCCTGCAGGCCCGCCGGCGCGGGCTTGTCTTTACCATCACCGGCGGCGTCGGCGTGAGCGCCCGCGTCGTCGTCGTCGCTGTCGCTGTCGACGACACCGAGACGCGTACCCTTTCGGAAAATCTCGGCCTCCTCCTCGACCCAGCGGCGGGACGCGCGCTCGACGGGGGACGAGGGCGCGGCTCCACCCGCGCCCGCATTAAGCTCGGCGTCGACGAGCCGCTCGGCATTCTGCACCTCCTCAGATACCTCTGCGGCGGTGACAATCTTACTCGGCGAGTCGGCGGCAGACGCAGACGAGAGTATACCCCTCGTGACTGGCGCGACGATGGCGGCCGAGTCGAGCTCCTCGGCATCGCTCTCGGCGTCCGAGTCGCCAATACTGAAATTCGGCGACGAGATCTCGAGCGACGTGCTCTTCTGGTGGCGTCTACGCGGCGTGAGGCGCGTGTTACCAGGCGAGTCCATCCCGCCGCCCTGCGTGACCACGGGCGGGGCGGGCGCGGAAAAGGCGATTTGGGAAGGTAAGAGGATACGTGGGGGCGGCATGAAGCCGCGCGCATTGGAGACAAGCGTCGTGAGGCGGTCGTTGAGGGCCAAAAGGCGCTCGAGCGCGTCGGCTTCAAGCGTCTCCTCTTCTCCGCCGCCCACCGTCTGCGCGATACGTTCCGACAGAGCTCGCGCGCGCTCCACCAGCGGTCTAAAGTCGTCCTTGGGCATGTGCATGCCCTCCCACACCGAGTGGGTGCCGCCGCGCCGCGCGTTCTGACCAGCGGCGAACCACGCCTCCAAACCACGCACCGTGTCCTCTGCGGCGGGGGCGAGCGACTCGGGCTTGAGGCGGTATACAAACTCGCGCGCGACGCCCTCGACGCTGTGCACGACCTGCTCCCGCTCCTTCTGCGCGCGCGCCTCGTCGGCCAGCTTGACCGACCGCACGAGCTCGGATTTCTTGATCGGACCCCAGATCGCCTCCTTGCCGCCGCGCGCAGGCTTGCCTCCCTTGACCCCGCTGCTCTCCTTGACCGCGGCCGCCGCAAGCTCCGTGTTGCGGATACACGACTGCAGAATGGACTGCGACAGCTCGGCCATGTTCGGGTCGTTGGCGGGCACGCTCACGTCCAGACACCTGATGACGCGATTCGACTTTAGACCCGACGCCAAAGCCAAAATACCTGCTGTGCCGATCGCAGGGTTGTTGGTCACGTCCAAGTGCAGCAGCGAGCGGTTCTCGGGCACAAACTCCGCCAGGTCGATTGCGCCCTCGGTCGTCATGCCCGTGTCCTGCAGGAACAGGCGCTTCAAGCTGCTGTTGACGCTGAACGTCGTGCGCAGCGCAGCGATGCCCTCGAGGCCGCCCCCGCAACATGGGTTCGAGCTGACGTCGAGTGTTTCGAGCGTCGAGTTGTACTTGAGCGCCTCGGCGAGCGCGACCAGGCCAGCAGGGTCGATCCGGTTGTCGCTGAGGTTGAGCACGCGCAGTGTCCGGTTCCGCTTGAGCACCTGGGCAATGTACGTGACGCCGTTGCGGATGTCGTTGCTCTTGAGGTCGAGCGTGAGCAGGCGGCCGATGCGCTCCACGCCGTCCAGGGCGCGAACGCTCCGCTGCAGCGCAAGACTCGCCCCGCCGAGCTCGGAGGACGTAAGCTTGCCCTCGACCGACGCCGAATTGAGAGAGAAACCCGCGCTCTCCTGGATCGCGCTGTATCCGCCCCCGGGCATCACGAGCGGGTGTTTCGGCGGCGGTGGGGGCGTGTAGCCGTCGGGCACGACGCGCGTTGTCACACCACCAGCCGACGACAGCTCCGGTACGGGCGGCAGGTTGTCGTCGTCTGCTGGCGGCTCGGGGAGGTTCTTGCGCATCCTCGGGGCGTACGCCAGCTCGGGTTGGACAAAAGTGCCTAGCGCCGACTGGTCGGGGTAGTCGCGGATCATGACGGCAAGGGACACTGCGCCCAGCGGGCCAATACGGTTGTTGCGGAGCGAGATGTGGCGCAGCTCAGACGACCGAATACCGTTGGCTGCGGTCAGCCAACCATCAGAGTAAGATAGCTCACCCAAAGCGTCAAGGACACCCGACCTAAAGTTGCAGTTGTCCAGTCGGACCGTCTGCACCGACGCAGGCAAGTCGTCGTCTTTCAAAAACGGCGCGGGAGGCAGGAACGGGCCGTACTGGTTGGCAGGGACGTCGTCGCCGTTAGGCTCGGGTGTTGGCGTTCGTGACCCATTCGGCCGCTGGTCCTGCACTCCGGTACTGCTGAGCGACCGCACAAGGTACTCTACGCCCTTGCGGTCCCATGTTGTCTCTGACAAGTCGATAAACTTGAGAGACCGTGCCTGCATGTCAGCGCACGCCGGCCCCTGTACGCTCAAAACTCACTCGTTTCATAAACTCTGAAACGAGCTGCCACCCGCCGGCCTTGATGCGCTTGTTGCCTAGCAGACTGAGGGACGGCAATGTGCCGCTGACCAGGAGTGCGTGGAGGATAGGCTTGAGCGCGTCCTCGGACTCGACGATGCCGCGTTCGAGCCGCAGGTCCGACAGGGACCATTCGACCGTGAGCACATCGGCAAGCGCTTCGGCGGCGTAGCGGCTCAATGGGTGTTCGAGGGCGTATGGTGCAGGATGGGATGGTGACTCGCGCGGCGTGTCGTGCAGCACGAGGTGAATAAGGCGGGGCTTGCCGGCGACAGGGATAGCCTGGAGAGCGCGAACAATGCCTAGGCGGGGTTTCTCCTCGCGACCGCGACACGCGCTCTCGTACAGCTTGATGAGCCGCATGGAAGACCAGTACTCCGCGCCGCTGGCCGTCGACAACAACTGCCGCTGTCGCGTCTCAATCTGGCGTCAGATATACCTTTGAAGAGTGAATTACCTCGTCGCGGTCAGCGAGCACCTTCTTGCTCCATGGTTCACTGAGTGAGCTGATTGGGTAGGTAATGCTGAGGGAGGGGAGGACAAACGTCGCACGTTTGAGGGGTTGTTTCTGGCGTGCGCGTTCGGAAGGCTGTGACGCGGGCGGGGCGACAGGTGCTGGGCCCGCGCCCTCGCTCAACGACGTTGTGCGCGGGGGCAGGGTACGCTGCTTTGGCGGCGGCGGCGGCGGTTGAGCCTCGTCACGCGCGCCAAAGCGGCTCAACAGCCGTCCCGAAAGCGCATTAAACGTCCCCATGGCGGCGTTGACGGCGTGTGGCGTAGACGGGCCCGGCGCCTCGCCCGTCACGGACCCGACAATGTCCCTCAGCCTGTTTCCAAACGTCGGCTTGGGCGGGGGTGGTGGGGGTTTCAGGATTCCGCGTGCTGGGGGCTTTGGCCGCCGCCGCTGCGGCGCGGAGAGGTGTCCAGAGCTGGTCGTCGCATCGGCGTTTGTGGGAGGGGAGGAGAGGTTTGGAGACGGCGTGGCGGCCTTGATGTGGTCCAGTGGTGTCGGGACGTCGTCGGCGCCCGATGTCCTAGGAGATGTTGGCAAGGTTGGCTCGGCCAACGCCGCGGCTGTGGCCGTGCTCGACGCTTCTTCAGTGGCGGCTATCTCGTCGGTGTCCTTTGGCTTGTCGTGGTCGTTCGACGTGTCCGACTCCTTTGGCTTTGCCTGGTCGTCCGACTTGAGTTCCGAGGGGTTCGCGTCGGCCTCTTGCGCGTTGTCGTCTGCCGTGTTGGGTGTCGGGGTGGAGGTCTCGGCAGCGGTGGTCGGGTCTGGGGTGTCGCTTGCTGTGGGCGACTGGGGGGACTTGGGCGAGTCGTCTTGGCAATCTGCCTTGTGTGCCTTTGTATTCTTGTCACCCATGCTGGGCGACTAGTTGAAGAGAGAGCAAGGGAGCGTGGTGAAGACGAGGTTGTCATGTAGAATGCCTCGAGTTGCATGCCACGCGGACAATGTCCCAGTGCGCCGGTGCGCCGTCGTGCCAGGGAGAGAGGGCATCCAGGGCGGCTTAGTGCGGGGTGTGACGTGGGGTGAGGGCGGAAGGTCAGACCAGTCACGTGATAAATAACAAAACCCCAAATCACGTGATGTCCCACGTGTTGCGACACGTGACGTTATTGACTAACTACCTATATACCTATATACCTATACCCCCACACCCCGGACCGGGGGCAATTGTTGGCCTGGGCCATGCGACGATCCGACACGGAGAGATCTGCGGGGTAATGGAGGCTGAATAGGCCCGTTAGATATAATACTAGGCATGATAGAATAAGGTGCCTAATTACTAGGGAGCCTGTTTATATGGTTTTGATCAATTTGCTTGGGCGACGTATTTCCGGCAACGGTAAAGGCAGGAGGGGAGGAAGGTGGGAGGGAAGGCAGGAGGGAAGGTGTGCTCTGGGCCCAGTTGCCACGCTCCACCCTGTTTTTGCGGCAATGACAGTCTCGTCGTCGACCACTTTGCACTCCCCGTGTCGGTTGACGTCGCGCTCTCTCTCTCCAGTCTCTCCAGCCGTCCAGGCCCCACAACACATTCTACGTCGACACTACCTACTACTACTTGACATCAAGCCCAAGCATACATACATCCCCCCCCTCCCCACTTTCTCTTTCTCTCTCTCTCCCTCTCCATCACCCATCCCCCCCCCATCACCGACGGTTGACGACCATGACTACAAACTTGGCCGCCATCGCGGGTCCCAGCAGGCAGTTCCCACCCAACGCCAAAGTGGAGCCTCCCTCCCCACTCAACTCGGTAGAAGGCACTCCCAGCGATGGCAACGACTCGAGACCCACAGTGTCCGTATCAAAGCCAGGACTCAGCGTAGGCGAGAACGGCGAGGTCGTAAAGGTCCCTGCATTCTTAAACAAGCTCTTCAGGTATGTCTATTTACTTTTTACCCAAGCGACGGAACAGCCGGCTAACTTTGTCTCAGCATGGTATCAGACACCGACACGGACAACTTGATATACTGGGCCGAGTCGGGCGACTCGTTCTTTGGTAGGTCACGCGATGCGCGATACAGCGTCGATGGGGTTGTAGCTGACCGCGCAGTGCCCAACCACGAGCGCTTTGGTAAAGAGCTTTTGCCCCGCTTCTTCAAGCACGCCAACTTTTCGTCGTTTGTGCGTCAGCTCAACATGTATGGCTTCCACAAGGTGCCGCACCTGCAGTCTGGCGTCCTCAAGAACGAGTCGCCGACCGAGCTGTGGGAGTTTGTTAACCCGTTCTTCAAGCGCGACCAGCCGCAGCTGCTCTCCCGGGTTACTCGCAAGAACAACCGCCCAGCACCGTCCGCACCGACGCAGGGATCCACGGGCACGCGGTCGTCTGCGCGCCAAGCGGCGGCAAATGCACAGATCGGCAACAACTACCCAGGGATGCACCTGTTGACCGACGGCACGGTCGAGGGCGAAGCTGGTCCGCTGGTCGGGCCAGCGGCACAGCTCGCAGACCTTCACGCAATACAGAGTGGCATCAACGCGATCCGACAGACTCAAGCAGCGATCGGCGCCGACCTCAAGGCGCTCCAGGCATCCAACGAGCACCTGTGGCGAGAGGCGCTCGAGTCGCGCGAGCGCCAGCAGAAGCACGAAGAGACGATAGACCTAATCGTGTCCTTTCTGGAGCGGCTGTTTGGCACCGAAGGCGAGGGACTAAAGGGCCTCAAGGAAGCTATGCGGCGCGGCGGGATGGGCATGGGCATGGGCGGCACCGGCGGCACCCGCAAGCGCGAGGACAGCTCGAACGGCGAGGATGCCGTGAGCCAAAAGCGCAGACGCTTGTTGATCGAGGACGCGCGCTCCAAGGGCGACGAAGACACTGCTGCTCGTCTGGTGGAGATCCAAGGTACGTTTGTGCTGGAGAAATTAGGCATACATGGTTCAACCACTGACGTTTTGCAGAACCTTCGGTCGAATCGGCGGCGTCGTCCACTGCGAGCCAGTCGGAGCGCTCCAACACTGCCGAGCCGTGGAACTCGACGGGACCTCGGTTCGCGTCCCTCCCGACCGACGAGGACGGTGTCTCGCCCCACACGGCGACGCACTCGCGCTCCAACTCGATCACGCGGCCGCCAAGCGGCAATGGCCAGATGCATCCCGGCGGCATGCACGGCATGACGGCAGACGCCAACGGGCACGGCCACCCGTACCCTCAGCACCAGCAGCAGCCGCAACCACACCCGCAGGCACCGCCGTCGCATCCTAACCACATGCAACAGCCGCCGCCGCAGTACCAGGCCGACGACCAGCTTAAGCAGCACCACGACGCCAACTCGCTAGCGCAGTATGGTGCCCACGTCCTCGACGGTTCGGATTCGTCTGGCCTCAACCTCGACCCACACCTGCTCCAGACGACAATCGGGTCGCTGCTGCAGTCGCCTGCGGCGGCACAAATGTTCCTCAACTCACTCAACTCGTCTGTCCAGGGGCAGTCGCTGTCAACGCCGTCAAAGGTGCCTCCGTCGCCGTCAAGCGGACCCAACGCCAACGACCCTACAATGGCGCTCTTTTCCCCGCTGCCACACGAGCTCGTCAACAACACCAACAACCTCATGGGCGCGTACAAGCAGGCTGCTGGCGTCGGAGGCGACGTCGAGAAGCTGCAAGAGAGCATCGATTCGCTTGTGCGCAGCATGGGCCTTGACGTGCCAGACGGGACGTCGTCCGGCACGGCGACGGGTGCGAGTTCGTCAGTCCCTACGGCCAACGCACAGGGCGTCCAGCCCGACGCGTCGCTTCCGTCCGAGGGCACGTTTGACGACGGCGAGTTCAACGTCGACGAGCTCCTCGATCAGTTGGCAAAGAACAACGCAGACGACGGTGACGATATCTAGTGCGGCGGTGGTTGAGCGGGTAACCGGAGTAGCAGCGTAGCCGCCGGCATGCGTCGCCGGGTAAACATCGGCTTTGTACATATAGTTGCTAGATAGATAGTTGTCCATGTACAGTATAGTATATCATCACAAGCGAGGTGGAGTGTGGTGTGGGGCACTCGTACTGGTGATACTTATCTAACCGGTGTGGTGGCACACTTGGCGCGGTGGCGTGAGGAATGTTACTGGGTGACGTCAAGCCGCTGGACCAAAGGTGCGGTCAACTTGGATCCACCACGTTCGCCGACAACAAACCAACACTCACCAGAACAACAACAATGGCACCGTGGCACGCACTTCGGCCTGCTGCCGCATTGCTGTTTGGGCGATACTCGGCGGGAGCCGCATACTCTACCGCGTCGGGCGCGGGCGGCGCAGGTGTGGCGTGTACGCGGTGGCTTTTGCGCGAGGCGTGGTCTGGCGCGCCGCGCGAGTGTCCCACGCCGCTGGTACTCCTCCGCACACCTGGAATTACATGGCGCGGCGCCGAGCGCGCAACCGAGGACGAGTGGACAATGTGGGCAGACATGTTCGCGCAGAGGGGGTACACTACGGTCGAGGTGGACGTGAGCGCGTCGCTCCCGCTAGCGTCGGGCGACGTGCGGGCGGCGGCAGCCGGGAACGGCGACGTCGGCTTTGGTGGTGATGGTGGAGCCGCCGGCGACGCTGCCGCAGGCACTGACGCGGGCGTCCCTGGCGCCAACGACTGTGCCGTCTGGGCTGCGGCATCGGCCCTCAACTCGCAGCTGCGCATGCTCAACATCCCCTTTGCGCCTGTCGTCATTGCGTCGGGGCCTGCGTGCCTCGTCGCGCAGGCGTACGTCTCGGACCATCGCGCCAGCGGCCTAGTCCTTGTTTCGCCCCCGCCCGACGCGGATCCGCGTCCCAAGAACGATCGAGCAGGCTTTGCATGGCCCAAGTTTAGATACGAGCCGACGTTCCCTATCCTAGTTGTCGCGCCCGACGCAGGGGCCGAACCTGCTATTCGCGAGTCGCGCATCGGCCGCGCGGAAGAGGACGGGACACGCAGAGGCGGTAAAGGTGTCACAATCATGGTCTCGCGCGACGGACCCCGCGGAGACGGTACGCGCATGGTACGTCCCGCAAGTGTTAAAGTGACATGACTAACGGCAGGACGTGGAGCGCTGGATGGACATGTGTGGATTCTAGCTTGCATCAACCGGTCTACAATGTGCCGCCGTCGACGTGGACGGCGTCGTGTGTCTCTGTCTCGTTCGTGTATAGCCTTGTTTGCCTCGTTGCAGTTCAATGCACCACTCCACCACATCGTTTAGCACACAAAGTCGATATCGGTGTCGATCGCTGGCGTCAGCACGCTCTCCTGACCGCTTGCACTCACGGTGGCATGACGACAGCTGCGGCTTTTGCGTGTACCCGCCTTCGTGCATCGCCTTGCGGATGTCCACAAGGAGCTCCTTGT
The DNA here is from genome assembly GCA_002335565.1 of Cutaneotrichosporon arboriforme. Lineage (NCBI taxonomy): Eukaryota > Fungi > Basidiomycota > Tremellomycetes > Trichosporonales > Trichosporonaceae > Cutaneotrichosporon > Cutaneotrichosporon arboriforme. The sequence continues at coordinate 467,110 of BEDW01000007.1, read as the reverse complement.
ACGACGGGCGCGGGTTCTTCTTGAGCGCGGCGATGAAGGCCTGCCGTCAGCGGTGAAGCCAAGCCCGGGGTTTACTCACAAAGGACATGGCGCCAGTCGCCTGGCCCGCTTCCTGCGTGTCTGCACTCTGCCCATCAGCCCTGTCGCTCCCACTGAACTTGCCGTCTGCGTGTCCTTGCAGCCCGACCAGGCAATGACGTCTGCGGTCGACGTGTTTTCCGACTTGAGGTTCTGGTCGGCGGAGCGTTTGTTGAACATGCCCTTTGCCGCGCCAAACAGCGTGCTGGCTGCGCCGACGGCATTGCCGCTTCTAGCGTAGCCCATGCCGGCGGAAAGAAGCGCCTTGCCCGCGTCCATCATGTAGCCCGGGCCCTTCTCCTTGCCCTCGGTCGAGTACTGCCATTAGCACTAGCACAATGCAGAACTCTTACCATGTAGGGCAGGTTGAGTGCCGTGCCCGAGTGGCAGGCGTCAAAGATGGCCGTGAGGCGGCATCCCTCGGGAAGCGGGCGCACCATGCGCTCGTACCTGTGGTTAGCGGCGTGGAGGAGGAGTATGTCGACGGGGATGGTAGCTCACACTGGCGTCAGCGGGATCGACGTCGAGTTTTGTGTCGTCGTGCGGCACGCCACGACTCACTCTCGTAGTCAGGGATGAGACCCGCCCGCTCGTAGTCGACGGGACAGATAGCCTCGGCGAGGCCGTCGGCCTCGATCTTGGACTTGACCTGGACCTGGGTCCCGTGTCCCGAGCTTTGCATCAGCACGCGCAGCGGGCCGGGAGTGTACTAGTGGAAGAAGAGGGCATCGTCTCTAGCGGCGCCCTGGACGAGCCAGCCCATCCACGCGTCAATGTTCTGGCGCGTAGGAATCCGCTGCGGGTCGCGCTCGTCGTCCGTGAGCGTCACAATCTCCTGGTATCCATGCTGCACTGCGCCGTAAGCCCTGGTTCCGAGCTGCTTGGCTTACTCAGGAACTGCTGGAGGTTGCGCACATCGTTGATGCACCCGCGCAGCTCGGACTTAGTGTTGAAGTAGTTGATTCCCACCTACGCGTCAGCAAAGTCGAGGGAGGTGCGACGTACGAGCAGAGCGCGCCGCTTGCCCGTACACGCAGAGTATGCGAATTTCTGCTCCTGCTGCGCGGCGGTGCCCGTCGGCGGGCGGAAGCCCTGGTCGAACTGGCCAGCCCGGTGTCCGCCATGGCCACCGCCTTGCTGGGCATATCCCTGCTGCTGCTGCTGGTAGCCCTGCTGGGCATAGCCCTGCTGTTGCTGGTAGCCCTGCTGCTGGTATCCCTGCTGCTGGTATCCCTGCTGCTGGTATCCCTGCTGCGCGTAACCCTGCTGCTGCTGAGGATATCCCTGCTGCGCGTATCCGCCGCCGTATCCTTGCCCGTGATGCTGGCCTGGCAGTCAGCGCTTGCTCCCCACCACACCTGTGTCCGCCTCGCACCATCGTCGTCGCCTGAAGAGCTCGTGCCATCACTCCGGTGTTCCTGGTCACTACCCTCTTCCGAACTCAACGAGCCCTCCTCCTCATCCTCACCCTGCACCTCCTCCTCGTTCACCTCCCCCTCCGCCTCCTCACTGTACTCGTAGCCGTACTCGCCTGGGTAGCTCATGATGCTTGAAGAGAAAGAAAACCGATCGTCCTCGCGGTCGTAGATCAAGAGGTGTGTGTGTGTGTGGAAGCAGAAAGCAACGATGCGTCACAGCCGAAGTAATCGGCTCGACGGGAATTTAGGGCGCGACTGTGCCCGGCGCGTGTTTGGCTCAGCCCCGCCCCGCGTCTCTTCATTCCAAGCCCGCCATCACCACGCCCGTGGTCTGTGCGGCACAGCCACAGCCCAACACGCCCAGACGCATGCAGCTCTCTAGCTCTCTGTCCATGCCGTGCCCATGCGTCTTCTGTTGTTCAGTCGCCGCAACTCGCTCTGACCTATTGACGCGTGTCAACCGGTGCAGCTGGAATGTCTCTCTCGGCGCGCTTGACCTCCACCAACCCTGACGTGATCTGCCGATCGCGGTTTACACTGGTTACTACGTTGTTTCTGGTGAGAACCGAGCCATCTACCTCAACGTATTTGTGCTGCAAGTGCTACTAAGACCCACGCTGTCCTGGAACAGACTCGCTCATGCGCATAGCCTTAATCTCAATCTCAACGTGCTAATCGATGAGAAATGCGCCTGCATAACATGAAGTACAAGACAGCGTGCTCTGGCAATCCACAAGGCCTGCCACACGGCTCGGCTCGGCCTCGTCTCGGTCCCGCCTAGTGGTTCTGCCTCGGGATGGTCTGCGTCTGTGCCAGCCGCTGATACTTGACAGCCTTGTTGAGTACCATACCCTCCGACAGCTCTCCGACGTTCTCGCGGAAGAGCTCCTGCCAGGGTGTCTGGGACTTGGGCATCTTGTCCTCGGCGTACTTGGGCATGTCCTTCTTGCGCTCGGCAATCTCTTCCGGAGTGAGGAGGACGTTGGCGGTACGTTTCTTGAGGTCGACACGCACGCGGTCGCCGTCACGGAGGTATCCGAGCATTCCGCCCGTGGCCGCCTCGGGCGACGCGTTGAGGATCGCGGGCGTGCCGCAGGTACCGCTCTGCCGCCCGTCGCCGATACACGGCAGCTCGAGGCCCTGCTTGATGAGCTCGGCGGGTGGGAGCATGTTGACGACCTCGGCGGCGCCGGGGTATCCCTGCGGTCCAGTCCCGCGCATAATCAAGATCGTTTCCTTGTCGATGTTGGGGTTCTTGTTGATCCGGGCGTGGTAGTCTTCTGGCCCGTCAAACACCGCCACTGGTCCCTCGAACGCCATAGGGTCCTCGGGGTTTTCGAGCCATTGTTGTCGAAACTTTGGGCTGATCACCGACGTCTTCATGATGGCACTGTCAAACAGGTTACCCTTGAGGTTGAGGAAGCCGCCGGCGGCCGTGAGGGGCGCGTCAAACGGCATAATCACGCGCCGGTCAAGCGACATTTCTCCCTTGCAGTTGTCCCCGATTGACCGGCCAGTGCATGTCAGCGCATCGGGGTGGGGAAGCTTGTCATGCTCCATCAGCTCGGCGACGACCGCTGCGGGTTAGCTCCAAGACTTTCAAAGCTAGCTTACATGGGAGGCCACCGGCGCGGAAGTACTCCTCGCACAGCCACTGTCCTGCGGGCTTGACGTTGACAATCACAGGCAGCTCGTAGCCGACGCGCTCCCAGTCGGCAGTGGAGAGTTGGACGCCGATATGCTTGGCGATGGCGCCGAGGTGGATGGGCGCGTTGGTCGACCCGCCAATCGCCGTGTTGAGTGCAATGGCATTCTCGAACGCGTCCTTGGTCAGGATATCGCTCGGCTTGAGGTCGGCGCGGACCATGTCGACGATACGCCGGCCGGTCTGGTACGCGCACGCTCCGCGTTCACGGTACGCAGCGGGAATTGCCGCCGAGCCTGGCAGCGCCATGCCGAGCGCCTCGGCCATGGCGTTCATCGTCGACGCCGTACCCATCGTGTTGCAGTGGCCCACACTAACGTCAGCCACAGACTTTAGTGTTTGACATTACCTTGGGGCGGAGAGAGCCATGTTGTGGACAAACTGCTGCGCGTTGATCTTGCCCGTGACGTACGCTGCGCGGCTGTCCCACGCGACCGAGCCCGAACCCATGAGGCGCTTCCCGTCGTTACTGTACCCGTTGAGCATGGGGCCGACGTTGAGGCACAGCGCCGGGATATTCATCGTCGCGGCGGCCATGAGCATTGCGGGGGTGCTGCCATCAGTATCATCTCCCCCAGTTCGCTAGCTTACGTCTTGTCACAGCCAGTGAGGAGGACGACGCCGTCGAGAGGGTATCCGAACAGCACCTCGACGAGGGAGAGGTACGAGAGGTTACGGTCGAGCGATGCGGTCGGGCGCTTGCCCGTCTCCTGAATCGGGTGGCAGGGGAACTCGAGCGGCGTGCCGCCCGCAGCGATGATACCGTCGCGGACGCGCTTGGCGAGCTCGATGTGGTGGCGGTTACACGGCGACAGGTCCGAGCCCGTCTGCGCAATGCCAATAACGGGCTTCTTCTCGTCCCGAAGCTCGTCCAGCGTCATCCCCCAGTTCATGTACCGTTCGAGGTACAGCGCCGTCATGCCTGGCGTAAGCTTGGGGTAGTCGTCGCCGCCAGAGCTCGACTCACCCGGATCGCTGTCGTCGTGGAACCACTTCTTGGAACGCAGCGGCACGGCGTTGTCCACGCCCTGCGTGTCGGGCGAGTACACGCCCTCGGAGGGGACGGTGAACGAGCGCAGATCGCGGTCATATCCGCTGCCTTCGGCGCCGACGGCGCCCTCGGCGCGTCCACAAGTACAGCCCTCGCAAGCCCCGTTCGCTGCCATGATGAGTATCTGAAGTAGCAGGTAGGTGAATGAATGTGTAGATACAACTGTCCCAACGACCTAGCGACACAATAGAAGTAGTACTTAGTCGTGCGCCGCAGCGCCGTCGCATGCCGCACAGCGGCGCCGCTTGTCGCGCGGGTAAACGTCTAATCGCCCCAGTCCGGGAGACGAGTCACTTGTCGCCCGGCTCAAGGCGGCAAGACCCGGATATATCCCGGTTGTGGGCGGAAAAGCCTCCCCCTCCACCCCTGTCGGGGGTGGGCAGCGGTCCAGTTCGCTCAGTCAGAGACTCGGCACCTCTTTCGTCCGGAGTTTGCGCCAACCAACGCAAAGCAATAACGCGACATGTAGGAAGGGTGGTTAAGACGTTGTGTCCACGCGTTTCTTATATGTCGACAGCCCTGTCCCAACTCCCGCGCACAGCTCTGTCACTTCCCCAACATGCCAGAGTTCAGCACACGCCGACAACAGAATTGACGGTCCCGACGGCCACGCGTCGAGGCTGCAGTCGTCTCATGCGACGGCGCGCTCCTTGACGCCAGTCGGAACAATGGGCCGCTTGCGACCGCCTGACTCGGCCCAGTCACACGCCACTACTTGCCAAGCCACCACGGCCCCCGTCTCCTCTGTGCAGCGCTGCATAGTGCCTGGGTGGTTACAACTGACAGCTTCTATGTCAAGATTGTCCGTGCAAGATGTACATTGTGTGTTGTGGGTGTGGGTGGTTGTGATGAGATGCGGAGTGCGGAGGCTGGCGTCTAGTTTGTGGGGAACTTTGTGTTCTGCAGGAGCCATGTCGAGTGGATGGCGAAGAACCATGGTGAGCGGTACTCCTGGAGCTCGTTCATGTGGCCCTCGTTCGGGTACAGTATTGCGTCGCGGATGAGCATGAGGTTTGTCTGAAGCTGCGCGACCTCGTCCCATGTATAGGACGTGAGCACCTCCTCGAGGTGGTCAACGTCGCGGTCGTCGACCTGGATGGAAAACTTGGACCAGTCGAGCACGTCCCAAAAGGGGAAGTGGGTCATGTCGCCGACAATGACTGGGATGCACCCGGCGTACATTGCGTCTACCGGGCGCGTCGACCATCCCGTCGTGCCGCGCGGCACCACACAGAACACCGAGTCGCCAATCGTCTCGATGTAGTCTGCGGTCGGGTTGGGCTCGGCGTTTGGATCCGGGTTGGCCTTCTTGAGCTTCTGCCACATGGTCGGCAGCTTTTCCGCGCCCGCGAGCTTCATGCGCCGCGGGTTCTGCCCAGAGTACCATTCGCGGTCGCACGCAATCTTCTCGCGAATAGATGTGCCCGCCCCATTTGGGGAGCCCTTGTAGTATGCGAGCAGACCACGCTGTTGCGACGGCTTGACGTTCTTCAGGTCGCCAAACGCTGTCCGCAAATCCTCTTGCTTGCATGTCCGCGCCGGGATGACAATGTCCTGGTCCATGTAATAGCCTAAGGTCAGCCCATGCACTCCAGGTCCATAGACGCCACTTACATTGACTGTTGGTGTCGCCGATCGTCTGCCATGCCATGATACGCTCTGTGCCAGCCGGCGTGAAGCTGTTCTGGCGCACGGCATAGAGGCGATTCAGAACAGTCTGGCATCGGCCCCAGTCGAACGTGAAGGGAACGACCATGTCGGCCGTGTCAAAGCCCTTCGGGAGGTGGTTCTCAACCGCATTCTTGACCCAGTCGCCAATAGGCGGAAACTGCTGGACCCACGAGTAATGAGGGAGAAACACGATGTCGCCCTTCTCGTACGGGTGGGAGATCTGGCGCGTGCCACGCTCCAGCGCGCTGTCGGCACTGAAACACCCATGATACTCGGTCTGGACACGCTCGTAATGTTCCTGATCCTTGCGAAACTCGTCTTCGCGGTCTTCGGGCATGCGCGTGACGTTTGCGCCAGGCCATGACGGGTTGCTGTTGAAGTAGCGGCGCGCGTGCGGGTGCAAGACGTTGAGCCACGATGCCTTGCCGACCGCATTGACGAGCACCATTGGGTCCTTGTCCTCGGGCACGCCGAGCTCGTGCTCGACCTGCTGAGGCGGGAAGGAGAGGTAGGGGAGGTTGGCAAACTCGGAGAACGGGAAGCGGCCGCGGCGAACACAGGCCGGCTGCGCGCAGGCACAGTCGCCCGTGTCGAGGCAGATCGTAGGGTGGTCGCACAGGTTGGGGCAGATGTCACGGTGGCGGAAACGCCAGTCAGCCGGACGTCCCGTCGGCAGCGGCGCGAGGTCGAGCCGGATCGGCCGAGGGTCCGACGCCAGCTTGTCCAGACGGTCCTTGGTAAACTCCTCGGCCTTGTTCAGTCGCCGACACAGCGTCGTGATTCGCGACGCGTTGAACCAGTGCATCGTGTCGTGGCGCAGGTCAAGGACGTTGGACGCGAGCGGGTCTTCTCGGAAGAATGGCCACGGCGCGGGCTTACCAGCGCAGCAGACGGGCGTGAGACGGAAGCGGAACTTGCCAAAGGAACTCTTTGCCCCTTCCTCGGTGAAGTAGTTGCGACGGCGCATGGGAATCGTCTTTGGTTTCTCGGTCGGCGCGATTGGGTTGCCCTCGAGGTCGGTGAGGCTGACGTGGCCCGTGTCGGGGTCGACTTCAACGACGAACGTGTCCGCCATCGAGATTGGCGTGTCGGGCCCGTTGGCCTTGAACGGCACGTCGTACTCGATCGCTTCGTCGTCCTTCTTGATCTTGACGTGGCGCGTCATCTTAAGTGTCGCCTGGTTCCTGCCGTGCTTCTTGATGTCAAACTTCCAGCTCGTCGGCGCGTCATCGTCCCGCCACCCAGACGACTCGGGATTCCCGTCCTTGGGCGGGTCGTAGTACGCGTACACCGGCCTCCCGTCGTACTCGGCAGCAAGCACACCAATGCACCCGTCGAGAAAGAGGACATCCTCGATCGAGTATTTTGGCGGGTCGACACAGTCGATCATCTGCTTGCGCTTGAGGAACTGGTACGTCTCGTCGAGGTACTGGCGCGCAAGGCTGTGCAGGCCGTCCTCCATTTTCACGTTGGCGGTGAACCCAAGGACATTGGTGGCCTTGTGTGTCTTGCCCTCGTACCGGTTCGGAAAGCGGTTGTCGGCCGCGAGGGTCTGGATTGGGGACGAAGAGTTTGTGAGCCATAGGATCTTGCGGATGAGCTCCATGACAGGCGTCAGGCTGCTCGTGCCAATGTTGAACACCTCCACCTCGCCCTTGGTCCGTTGCGCGCCGTACGTCAGCTCGTTAAGACGATTGACGGCGGCGGCAATGGCGTTGACGACGTCACGAATGTTGATCATGTCGAGCTGGCGTCAGCGGATCTGTGCCGCGGTAACACTCACGTTTTGGTCCCCGCCGACGATCTGGATTGGGCGGTGGGCGAGCGCGTTGGTCATGATGCTAGGGATGAGGCGCTCGCGATGGTCGGCGGCACTGCCGTACACGTTGGAGAGGCGCAAGATGATTGCGTTGATATCCTTACCCTTCTCCGTGACCTCTTTGACGTGCGCGTTGACGACGTTCTCGGCCTTGGCCTTGGTCTTGCCGTACGCGTTGGCGGGTGCATGCGGCGCCTCCTCGGGCACCGGCATCTGCTTTGGGTTACCGTAGACCTCGCGCGAGCTGGCCTGGATAAACCAGCTGCGCTTGGGGAGGGCGTCGAGGATGAGCTGCGTGCCGCGCACATTCACGTCCTCGCAGTCCTTCTCGTTCTCGAGGCACCACAAAACGCGCGACACGGCCGCGAGGTGAATCACGCCGGAAACGTCCTTGGTCATGGCCATGGCGAGCGCGGCGGGGTCGCGAATATCGCCCTCGATAAAGCGCAGGCTCGCCTTGGGGTGTTGCCGCTTGAGTGCCTCAAGTTCGTTGTCGAAGAACACCTTGTCGAGAACCGTGATCGGCGTGTTGGTCGACAAAAGCCGAGAGATGACCTGCTTGCCTGTACGTGTCAGTAATGCCGCGACCGTGTTGGCTCACCAATGACACCACCGCCGCCGGTGATCAGAATGCGGCCCTTGGACGCGGCCTTGATCGGCTCGGCTCCATAGTCATCCAGGTCGTGCACGCTAGGGACCATGGCATCGTTGCCCTCCATCCATTCCCACGGGTCCTTGGCGGCAGACTTGCTAGAGTATCCACTGAGCAGGTGCTAGAGAATTAGTTCGGCGCGCTACAAGGAGCAAAAGAACCTACACTCTGTTCTGTGAACCAAAAGGCCACGGCAGTGACGAGCGCAAGCAAGACCATCCAGCGGGCATGTCGGCGCGGAGGCGCGAGGGCCATCAAGGAGGCCAGCAGCCTCATGGTGGATGACTAGATGCAATGTAAAGGAAGTGTATGCTTTGCTGAGAGAGTGAAAGTGTCCAAGAGAGCAAAGGGGACCTGGTGTGCTCCCCGTCTCTGGACACAAGGTTGCCACAGGATCAGAGGATCTCACCAGACACCAAATGTCATGCACAGCAACAGTGGTAGCGAACATGAAATTCGAATAGAAATTGTAACCCCGGCCTCGTATGTGATTACCCTTCCGTCCTAATGACAATAGGATTGCGTCCCTTTTGAAATTATGCCGTTGACGCTTCCCGCCCAAGACACACCACAAAGGCACCGATGCCTTTCCGCCGTGCCGCGATCACTGCTCGCCTCCGCCCCGAAGCTCCGACTCCTCCGTTGCCACGGCCCATCTCGTGATCTCCCACTTCCTCAGTGATAGTTGCTGGTGCACCTCGCAAGGGCCGTAATCGCTGGCGGCAACTCCCATTCCTGCGTCGTCGTTGTCATCTCGTTAACCTCAATACCTGCCTGGCGTGGAACCCAGTGGATCTTTGTCCCCGACGCAACAAAGACTCACTTCTGCGACTCACATACGTCTCACAACTGTATCCCCTGCGATGGTGTTCTAAAGCAATCACGAAGCAGTCCCTGACCTACTGTCCAGGACGTGTTTCACAGAACACTTAGCCGCCGCGGTTTCGTCTGGCTGACCATATAGAGTGAGGGCAGTCGCAGTCACTTGTTAGCAGTTGAACGTTACTGTGTGCCTCCCCGCGCAACCCCTGTCTGCACACTACACTAATTGCTTCGTCTTGTGCGCAGGTACTCAGAACAGGGCTGTCGCCAACCAGCCAACTGTTGGCTGGCCATGCACACTCTAAGTGCCTAGACACTCTTCGCCGAAAAGAACGGCGACGTCTCTCGCCAGGCCCGTCATTCCTTCTTCCCACATGTGATCGACACGAGAGCTTATCCCCTCTCTAAATGCATTGCGTTCCAAGTGACTTTAATGGTGTCCAGCCTAACCTTCTAATCTGCCTAATGATCCAGATTCGCACCTCGGGTATGCTCTATCTGCTAAACCTCGCGCTTCGAGTCAAAGATGAGCGCGGCGTCCATGAGCACCTGCGCGCCGAGGGCGCAGTCCTCTGGAGTGGAGTACTCGCGTGGGTTGTGCGAGAGGCCGTCGCGGCAGGGGATGAAGACCATGGCGCTGGGACACACACGACTAGTAGCGCAAGTGTCATGTCCAGCTCCTGAAACGATGCTGCGCACCTGTTCGGCGGGGATTGAGCCCTTGGCGGCAGCCTCGACGGCGCCAGTACACTTGGGATGGAACTTGGTCGCCGGGCTGTCGAAGAGGAGGTCCCAGTGAATTGAACACGTGTTGCGCGCGCCCGTGTTGTTGATCTTGTCGGCCGCGTCACGGATGCCCTTCTCCATGGCCGCGAGCGCAGCGTCGTCGGGATGCCGGATGTCGAGCGTGAACTCGACCGTGTTGGGGATAGTGTTGATCGAGCCGGGCTGGAGGTGCAGGATGCCCGTCGTCGCGAGCCCCTTGTGCTCTTTCGCCACTTCGTTGGCCTTGATCATGAGCTGGGCGGCGGCGAGCATGGGATCGGCACGGAAATCGAACGGGGTCGTACCGGCGTGCGAGTCGCGCCCAGACACGCGGATGTTGAACCATTTGTACGCCTGTCCACCGGACACGACGCCAATGCGCTGCTTGTTGCCCTCGAGAATGGGGCCTTGTTCGATATGCAGCTCGAAGTGCGCTGCGAGCGGGTTGCTCTTGTGCGAGACCTCCATGGAGCCCTTGTATCCTATCCGTTCGAGCTCGGCGAGAGCTGACACGCCAGGGTTGGCGACGTCGCACAGGTTGTGCGCGTCCTCGAGCGACAGCTGACCGGCCCACACTGACGACGCGTGCAGCGACTTGGGGAACCGCGCGCCCTCCTCGTTCGTCCAGTTGACCACCGCGATGGGGTACTCTGTCTCCAGACCCGCATCGTGGATCGTGCGCATGCCCTCTAGCGCGGCCATAATGCCGAGAATACCGTCGTACCGCCCGCCGGTCGGCTGCGTGTCAAGGTGTGACCCCATGGCTGTCGGCGGGCCGTCCTTCTTGCCCTTGCGCACAGCAAAGATCGAGCCCATCTGGTCGACCTTGACGTCGCATCCGAGCTTGGTCACCTCGTCCACGAACCAGTCGCGCACCTTCTTGTCGTCGTCGCCGAGTGCCAACCTGCACATGCCTGTTTCGGTAGGACCCCTAGGTCGTCAGCCGCGCTTTTCCCTTTCGCTTTCGCTAGACATACTCGCCGTAGCGGTGTGCCGCTCCCCATTTGCACGTCTCATGCAGCGTCTCGTTCATCCTGTCCGCATTGACTTTGAGCTGCCGCGGTGTGTACGCCGCCGTCGCCATGGACGCGCGCTGCAGCCGCGTTCCGAGGCCCGTGACCTTGCGCGGCGTGAGCGTGAGAAGCATCTTGTCAGAGGTTAGTTGTGGTGTGCAAACAGTATGCCAGCTGGCCGCATAAATATCACTACTTTGCTGGGTGCATTGGTGGGCAACGCCATAAACGCATGTGACGTCGATTGCCGACAACGCGACGGCAGTTGCCCACGGTTGTCGGTTGTTGCCTATCGTGAGCATGTCTGGCTGGAATGTAATGCTAAGTGCCAATAACAATTACCAGAATTAGGCCGATTAACAGTGTTAGTAACCGCCAGCTACCCTTTGTGGATCAGAGCCAGACCATGCTGACCAGCACGTAGGCACCTTTGGCCTCGCCAGTGTAGAGAAACGTAGAACTCGAACCCGCGGCCGAGTCATTGAGGACAGCACCGACGCTCGGTGTAGCTAACATGAAAGAATATTGATTCACCCAGATGTTTAGCCTAGTGCACCGGGGTCGGTCGCGCCAAGGACAGTCGACTCAACTTTTTGCTGAGAGAGGATGACATTGGTCTGTGGCGAGTGGCGATGGCGGGCTATTAAAACAAACAGCAACAAGGACGCGTTGACTTTGCGTCTCTCATCGTACTTGGATTCGGGCTCGCTCTCCATCGCTGCGCTTTGGCCCCGCATTGTGGCGCTGCCTGTGCGCAATGCCCAGCCTCCAAGACGGCTATTCCTGGAGTGGGCAGAAGTGGAGCCTCTTGTCTTGACATCACCATTGTCGCAGTCCACGCCACATACCGACCCGCCCACTTGACTGTGCGCGTCGGATCAAACGTGTCCACTCGGACAATCGCCCCAGTTTCAGCGTTGTTTCGTCGCGGCTTGCGCAGCGGGTGAACGCGCAGTCACCTTGACTATCTCCGACAGCCCCGAACAAACAATCGGAGCAGAGATGATTGCACTACTACTGCGTCTTTGGCCGGTGATAGCATCACGTGTGGCCGTGACGCAGATGTAAGTTTGGAGTCTGTGTGGACCGACCACACAGATAGACAATCGTTCCCTGTAGGAGTGGACGCGTGGCGCAACCAACCAGCAACAAGTTTCGGCTCGACGTTTATGCTTGACCAACTGTTGTTGGGCGAGCTATCATTGCGCCATGCGCGCGTTGATAGGCGCAAGCAAGGTGTTAGGTACCAATACCCATCGCCGAAGGCAAGCCTTTACCACCTCGAGCGCTGTCCACCCCTGCTAAGGTCCGAAGGGGCCGAGACCACCTTGATCAATTCGAGCTTCCAAGAACTTACCCCACAATAAGCCCTAATGCCCTTCGCTTGCAGCTCAGGATCTACTCAAAATGCCACGGCTCATCCATGTAGACGCCTCACTAAACGCGCTCTCTCCCAAACATAACCATTTTGACGTAGCTTTGCATCGACCGGATCTCGGCCCAGCTCCATTCATTTCCGAGCAAATCTGGAGATCTTCGGGAGTGTTGGCGCCAAATCGCCCAATCATAGGGTTGCCAAGCGCCATCCCTTACCCCCTTATTCGGCGGACAAGCCTCTTTGGAGATGACTATTACCGGATTACCGGCCAGCGCAATGGGCGGGCCGGTGCTTCACCATATTGACATTCATGCCGGCATTACCACAGGCAGCGTTGAGGCAGACCCAGTTTTGACGCACCACCAACGTCACACGACACTGTGTTCTGAACTCTGGCAGTGGAGCCCGGTGCCGCGTGCCTTTAATCTTTGCGAAACTACAGTTTCCATTGCCCACCGAACATGTCTTTGGACAAGGTCCGAGAAACATGCATGCAACCGCCCCAGTCGTCAATAGCGTTCCAAGCCTCGCCGTCATGGTGGCCTTCGTTGTCTCGAACGCCGCGGGGCTCCCGCGGCGTACGGAGAGCGTGTGAGCGGCTACCAACGGCCAAGGGACTGAAGCCTCGGCGTCGATACTTTGCTTGGCGTAGCCTTACTCTGCTCTAATGGGGGTCGCTAAAAAGGCGGAAACTGTCAACCTTCCAAACCTCTGCCGCCACTATTCAGGCCCAAGCTGATGTTGGTCCTTTACCCTTGTCTCAGTCACATGGACCCACATGGTGCACTTTGTCGTCGTAGTCCACAGAACCCAACCACCACGAAGACAAGACAGCCGTGGCCGGACACGACACCCAATGGAAAGCAGCCGCAAGCAAGCATGAGCTAAGGTCCGACCCATCAAGCTTGCTTGGCATTGACGCGTTAACGTCACCTGACCAGATCAGATCACTGCGCCTCCCCCCCACCTCGCAAGACATTTCCTGGAGCGCCTTACCTTGGGGTCGTGGCGCGGTGGTCGCCGATCATCTCGCTGGGGCTTGCTCGCCGCCCCGCACACCCTCCACGTTGGTCGTCACATCTGGCGGGCCCCCTGGGGCCCGGCAACCTTACCCCGGAGTTGTGAACAAGGTCCAGGGCAACACGGCGTGTGGGGCGTTATCGCCGTCCTCTGCTCTGGAGCGCTATCATCCAGTAAGCGCAGAGCGTCGACGGCCTGCAACAGATAGGTGAATGTGCTGTGGTTGGTGAAGGCACGTACCATCATCTACTATTTCTCCGGGTCCTTGTGCCCAACAGACGTCTCACTGGCTACGGGCCGCCACACCCTTGGGGAGAAGAGGAAGAGCTTGTCGATTCCCTTGGCAGAGAATGTGCCGCGATCTCGAGTGTGGGCAAACGAGGCATACAACCCGCGAGGACGTGAGGGATTACCGCGCAGGACGGGAGTGTTGCTCAGTTTGCTATAGGACTTGCGAATGCCTCGTCTCGTGGATGGCCTGCCTCGCTCGGCTTCTGCTCCTCCCCGAGCGCGCGAGCGCGGACACGTCGAGGCCGAACAAGGACAGATAGCTGCCTTGCCGGAACCGCCTTGCCCCATGGAGAAGTAGGTGCCACAGACACACACGCACACATCACAGTCAAGGAGCCACCGGCTACTGCAACCTGGACAGGTCTCCACCGCCTAGTATTGCCGGCTCGTCCGATGTTATAAGCAGTCGAAGCACCAGCGCTCGTCGCCTTTTCCTCTTTCCTCGTCGCTGGGCTCAAGTCTATAGCCACACCACTACCTTAAACCGTCGCAAGACCGGTTCCCTCTGTTTGCTGGGAGTAGCCAGCCCCCTTACCCCCTTTTCTCCCCGACACACCCCGTCCCCACTGCCCGTCATGTCGCAGTCGGACATTGAGAAGGAGCAGAACTTCAAGGCCGACACCGGCAGGATTGTCGTGTCGGCTGCCGAGGATGCCGATGGCGAGAACACCTATGACCCGTCCAGGGAGTCTATGTGGACGCGTGCCGGTCTCAACATTGAGTCGTTCAAGCGCGCCCCCGGCACCACTCGCGGTCTCGTCGCCCACGGTGACATTCCTCCCGAGTTTGTCGCCCACGACAACCCGCTGCTTCAGCAGAAGATGAAGCCCCGTCACCTTCAAATGATTGCTGTTGGTGGCTCTATTGTGAGTTTGGCCCCATTCGCCACACCACGTTGCTGACATTGTAGGGTACTGGTCTCTTTGTTGGTTCTGGCTCGGCCCTCATCAAGGGTGGCCCCGCTGGTGTTCTGATTGCTTGGATTATCATGGGCGTGATGCTTATCAACGTGAGCTCGGACACGGACGGAGTGGCGCTGATAGTGAACAGGTCACCCAGGCTCTTGGTGAAATGGCTATCGTTTTCCCTGTCTCGGGTGGTTTCTACACCCTGGCTTCCCGTATGCTCGACCCCTCGTTCGCCTTCGCCATGGGATGGAACTATGTTCTCCAGTGGGCAGTCGTCTTGCCACTAGAAATCACTGTCGCCGGTACCACTGTGCAATATTGGGACACCCCAGTCCCATTGGGAGCATGGATCACGATCTTCTTTGTCCTCATCATTGTAAGTTGACGACCGGGCGTCATGGGGGCCTCTGCTCACGCTCTAGTTCATTTCGACGCTCGGCACACTAGGCTATGCCGAAGAAGAGTTCTGGTCGTCTGTCCTCAAGCTCAGTGTCGTCGTCATCTTCATCATCACGGGCATTATCTGCATCTGCGGTGGTGGCCCCTCGAACGGTGACTACAACTCGTACCTTGGCGCTCGGTACTGGTACGACCCAGGAGCGTTCGCCAATGGTTTCAAGGGTGTGTGCGCCGTGTTCGTCACTGCCGCTTTCTCGTTCGCCGGGTAAGTCAACGCCACTCCGTGGGGAGAAGCCGCCCCTGGTGCCACATTGCCAACCTCGATCGCCACTGACGTACCCCAGTACTGAGCTCGTCGGCCTTGCTGCCACTGAGACTCCCAACCCGCGCAAGACCATGCCTGCCGCCATCAAGCAGACCTTCTGGCGTGTCACCCTCGTCTACGTCACCTCGCTGCTCATCATCGGCCTCGCTGTCCCGTACACCGACGAGCGTCTTATGGACGGCTCGGGTGCCGACATTTCGCCCTTCGTCATTGTCATGGTCAAGGCCAAGATCAACGGCATGAACCACCTCATCAACGTCACCATCTGTATCTCGGTCCTGTCCATTGGTCTGTCGTGTGTCTACGCCGGCTCGCGTACCCTCACTGCGCTCGCCGAGACTGGCTACGGCCCCAAGTTCTTCACCTACATTGACAAGTCGGGTCGCCCCCTGTACTCGCTGCTCGCCATCCTTGCCTTTGGCCCGCTCGCGTACATCAACCTTGCCGACGTCGGTACCGCCGTCTTCGACTGGCTCGTTGCCCTGTCGGGTCTCTCCACACTCTTCACGTGGCTCGCCATTTGCATCACCCACATCCGTTTCCGCCAGGCCTGGAAGGCCCAGGGCCACTCGGTCGAGGAGCTCCCCTTCCGCGCCCTCGGTGGCATCTACGGCTCGATCCTCGGTGCCTCGCTCATCGGCCTCGTCCTCATCGCCCAGTTCTACATTGCGGTCTGGCCCATTGGCGGCAACCAGGGTGGTGGCGCCGCTGCCCAGACCTTCTTCCTTTCGTACCTCGCCTTCCCCGTCGTCGCCGGCTTCTGGGTCGCCGGTTACCTCTGGAAGCGCACCCTCCCCCGCAAGGTGCACGAGATCGACCTCGACACTGGCCGCAAGTCGTGGCTCACCGTCGAGGAGATGCGCGCCTTCCGTGCCGAGCGCGCCGCCGCGCCCTGGTACGTGCGTATCTTCCGTATTCTCTTCAGCAACTAGTCGGGTCGAGGCTGCAGTAGTGGTCGGGTTGTCGTCTGGTAGTTTGAAAAACGTCTGTGGCAGAGTTCGTCCCTTGTAAAGCTCGCTCTGGGCATCTGGTAGTAGTTGAACATGCAACGTAGTTTACGAGTGCCACGAACGAGTGCCACGAACGAGTGCCACGAACGAGTGCCACGAACGAGCGTTTAGGAGGCTCCACACGGCTTTTGCTCGGCTGTTCCTGGTGATGGCCGAGGGATCCACTCGGCAATCTCACGGCGTCTTTTGCGGCACCTGTTCGTCCGAAGCATGCGACCAGACGGAATGCCATTCCCAGGGCCCCAGCGTGCACATCATACTGGTAGCAGACGTGCAATCCATGAAAGAATACAACTAGGAGAGATGACAACTACGGTTCGTGACTTGGAACTACGGCTTGGCGAGTGTGTGTGGGACTAGATGAACTGCATGCGAGGATCTTCCTTGGCGAGGTCAATCTCGACGCAGGCGTTAATAAGGCGACACCGGGCCTCGTCGGTATCGAGGACGATGGCGCGTTCGTGTCCGGCATAGGCGTTGGAGCGGAGGAGATGTGCCGCGCGCGCAAACACGGCTTTGGCAATTGACGCCTCGGCGACTCGAGCCTCGGCACGGCCCCGCTCGACACCAGCGACCGTGACAGATTTCGCACATGGTCGAGCGGGTGGCGCGCGCCCCGCCGCAATGTCCCCGTCGAGCGCAGCGAGCACGACTATACCCAGGCGCATCTTGTCTTCGGCGAACGCGCTCCACCGCTCCAACGCCGCCACGAACGCCGCCCGTCCAGCTGGCGTTCGCAGACCAGCTACGCGCGCGGCCAGTTCCGCCTGCGCTGCGCGCAGCGCAGCCCCCTCCCTCACGCCCTCGCGCCGTCCCTGTGGCGTGCACGCTGGCGTCTCCTGCCGAACCCACGCTGCGCCGTCAGCCTAGCTCCACCGTCACAACTCACGCGGGATACGTCCCGACACGCGCGGGCGTGGCCCGTGGTTCGCCTCTAACTGGCGGTTGTCAGTGGCGACCAGGTGAAGAGAGCTTACAGATACAGCGGCGGCCATTGGGTGTGTTTGGTTCTAGTTTTGTCACCCGTGTGGTGATGGTGATCTGTGCGGTAGTGGCGGCTCGCTCACTTGTGGCGGAGGGGTGGTACAGTAGTGGTGAGGCAATAAGTCAGCTAAGGGGGCTTGCTGTCTCGTCGCCAGTGATACATAAGTACATCGATCGCCGCTGGGTTGGGCTCGGCTAACGACCATGGTGAGGAGGGAGGTACGAGGCCGAGGCGGTGGGGCGCATCGTATCACGGCAGTCGAGGTGGTGGTAGTGACTGGCCCCGGTGTCTCTACGGCCGTCTACGAGCGAATCCAGCACGCACGCACGCGCACATCGGCTGCGTGCCTGCCGAGCGAGCGTACCACTCTCGACATTACTCTCTGTTACGTGGGGACAGTTGGAGCGGACAAACATGCCGCATGCCTTTGGCCTAGGTAGGTGTTGTCAGAACTGTGGGGTTGGAGCCTGGCGGACGCGGTGGAACCGACCTCCGAATCTCCCCTGTGCATGCTGTGGGGTTGGCCGTGGGGTCCCCGCGCGATACCGGCGGTCGTCGGATTCCTGCCTTCCGGCTTTCGGTGTGCTACCCAGCACTACGGGCCAAGACGGGCGACAAGCTCGTCGCTGTCTGGGCACGGGCATGCGTATGAGTGCGTGCCTTGGTGCATGAGTTCCCGCTGACCTGGTGGTTCGACTGCGTCTGCTGGGTGCGAGTGCGGTGGAAGAGTGGGCGAAGCGTTGTGGCACTGTCGTTCCTGTGGTGTGTCTTCAGGCACATCTGCCTCATGTCAACAATGCTCAAAGTCATCAAGCAAAAGGAGTTAGCCACGGCTGAACACGCCCTATGGCACAAATACATCATCCGCAATGAATAGGCATGGGCGTTGTGGCAGTTTTTACAAAGTGTGGCGCATAATTCGAAAGTGGCACCATGCTGGGCGGCTGTCTCAGCGAGGTGGTCGTGGGTGTACTGTATCATGGGGCAAACATTAAGGAAACGGGGAAAGGCAGTCAATGAATGAAACTTGGACGTTTATTCGTCGAACCAGTAAACGTTGTCATCGTCGAGCTCGAGTCTCGAGTCGGTGGCGGACGAGTACCTTGTGCCGGTGGAACATGCGTCGTCGTTAACCTCAACTTTGGCGTGGTCGTTGGCGGCGTTGGCAGCGTTGACAGCGTTGGCATTGGCAACCGCCGCAAAAGCGAGAAACACGACCGGGTCGACGTCGATGTCTTCCATTCCGCGGTGGCCGTTGTCGTCCTCGTCCTCGTCCTCCGGCTGGGCAAACCGTCCTCGCCACGTCTCGTCAGGGATGACCAGGTAAATGCTCAACACTGTGAACGCGATAAACTGGGTCACGCCGATGGGCACGCCGCGGACGGCCGCATGGATAAACAGCCACCAGGCTGCGGCGACGATGAGGACGCGGACGTTGTCGGAGAGAGCCATGGTAGACGAGGTGGTGTTACAACAGCTCCGGAAAGAAATAGAAAGAGATAGGGAAGGAAGTGTGTTGACGACGGAGGACAGCGAGAGCGGTCAAGGCAGGAAGGATTTTTGATGGGGACAAAAGAGAAGAGGGAAGACGAGGGACATTATGTAGCTGCGAACAATACTGCCTTGAGACCACATTGAGCACCCCCGTCGCCATGAGAGCGTCGGGGCGAGAGAAGCAGACAGAGAAACGGCGGGACGGGGCGAGGTGCGAACAAGTCAAGACCTGGGAACACAGACAGCGTGGCCGGGCGTGCTTATCACGGAAGGAGTAAAATCTCCAACGAGGCGACGGATTGGCCCGGCGCAGGACGTGTCGTTAGAAAGCAAAGTGTGCAGCAACCTCGAGGGAGCCATTGGCTGCATGGAACGTGTCCAAGTACATATGCTACAGTACAACTCGAGCGTGGCAATTACGGCCTCGTGGCGGTCACACCCGCGGGGGTCTTGAAGAGCCCGATCAAGGTCGAAGCCGTGTTGCCAGCATGCCGTTTCCGAGCGCCACTCGTCACCTCACACGCCGACTAAATGTCCTCGAGCTCGAGCCGGATGCCGCACATGAGGTGTGCAGTGACGAACATGGTGTAGCCGAGTATTCCGAGTGGACCCGGCACGTACCCCACCGCCTGGTTGTAGATCCACGCGACGAAGGGGACAAAGGCGAGCCAGAACCATGGCATGTTCTGCAGGTTGACGTGGACGATGAGGCGCTGCTGTGGCATGGTTGCGGCGGTGGTGCTTGGGAGGGAGAAAGGAGAAACCCGTGAGAGAAGAAAGAATGTGTAGTTGTGTTGCGGTCGTTGAGAGTGGACTTTTGGGGACAAGAGACTGCGCTGTTATACCCCGTGGTGGCAGCCAGACACTCCATATGACGAGAAGAGAGGGCCCTCTTGTGTGCGTAGTAACAAAGGACTCAGACGATACTGTGGGTCTCACCTCGCTCGCGTACACGTTCTCGTGCGACTTGCTCACCAGTTCACATCCACGACCGGTCAGGGCGTCGTTCAGATGCCATACGGCGTGGCCGTGAGAGACGCGGACGCTGGAACACGGCGTGCACAGCAGTGAGGGTACTCGGTGCTGTTTTAGGGCCTTGCGCGTGAAGGTATGTCGGGGAGGACACCTCGCGGACTTGTGTTGAGAACAAGGCGACGCACAGGCTAGAGTGATGACGGCCGCCGCCCGGCCTAACAACGTGCATTTTCACCGAGACGCGTCGCGACATCATCACTGCACGAAGGCCATGCCCGCCACACGGGGCCTAAGGCCGCGCCACACGAGTGATGACAGACAAAAAAGCAACACAACGTGCACAACGATCGCGCAGCCGGCGGCAAACCGCGCCGAGAAGCACATGACTGGCAAGCAACCCGCGACACTCTCACCAACTCACTTATAAGGATCACACTCGGCGCCGTTCCCAGGCGGAAACGGTGCGAGGTATCCATGCCACTCGAAGGGCTACACCACCCTCAACGTGGGTCCCACAGCGGCACCTCTCGCCCCTCTCAGCGACACAGCTCCTCTCTTGACGACTGTTCTTCCTTCCGTCGACAACGACGTTAAAACGCCCAGGCCGTCAGCGCTCCTTCTCCCTCAACTTGACAATTTTCACTACACCAAGATCCCAACAATGTCCCAGGTCAACAACCCCACCATCGACGCGCCCGTCAACTGGGAGCAGATCATCTTCCGTCCCCGGCCCCCTCCTCCAGACGTACCCAGCGACGCCCTCTCCTCCTCTCCTCCTCGTTCCTCACCGCTGCGGCCCATCGACGCCGAGAACAGTACGTCCTCCCTCCCCCCACCTCGGCTCACACCAGGCATCGAGGAAGTGTCGTGGCGCATGTCGATCTTTGACATAAACGACGACATCGCTCCAATGGCTGTTGATTCGCCGGCCCCGTACCCCGAGCCCGAGACGTGGACCATTGGCGAGGGCAACTCGGCGATCACGTACGGGGACATTGTGCCGATGATCACGGACGCTCAGCACCCGTACCCGACGGTGTTGTATCCGCCCGTCGTACCGTCGCACACGGCCGTCGTGGGGGACACAAGCGAGGCGGGGCCATCAACACCGTCCACCTCGCAGCCGACGAGCACGTTCACGGACACGTGCTCTATCCCCCGACCCCGCGGTCAGCCCTTCGTGTATATCCTCGGATCAGCACAGAAGGCCACCAATAACTTCACGGCCAACAAGCCCTTTCCCCAGCTCCCGCCTGAGGAAGACCCCTGGGCTGAACCGCCCATCCCGTGCCGCTTCCCCCCACCCGTAGCGTACGACCGGTGGGCGCACGCACTCAAAAACACCTGGTGGAACCGCATCCACAAGGCGTCCTGCCTCGACGAGATTAGCGAGGCAGACGAGGAGGAGGAGCGCGGTGAGGAGCGAGAGGGGGAGGGGCAGACAATGGACATGGAGCGGAGCCGGCGCAGCCACAGTGTTTAGTAAAGCAGGGCGAATGCGTTGACAGAGACGCTTGTACAATAGGATCGACTCTGGGCGCTTGGCAAAACAGCCCATGCTGATGTATCATGATCTTTTGTTAGCGTCGGTGCCACAGTCAGTGTCGAGTATGTCAGCATCTCAACACGTCGTTGCAAGAGGCGTCAAACGTCAGTCTGTGATGGACAGGAACCAAAGACAATCTTAATCGTTCAATAGTATTTGAGCCGTCCATTTCGAACGAATGGCTTAATAAAGTTTGCTTCCGCTAATCGCTTCGTTGCCTTACCGCGTGCGTCATACACAAAAATCCACTCACCTCCAATTGACCACTATTGTCATTGCCATCGCCGCGCCGTGGCCTTGCTGTAGCATATCAACGCCGCAGGCCGAGCCGCCATGGTCCAGCCATCGTTCAGCGATCCCGCGCGGGAAGCCGAGGCGACAACGTCGGCGACCGAGCCGCTCGACGCCTTTCTCGACAACCAGCCCGCGACCTTCTACGAGAGCATCTACAGGTCCGAGGCGGCATGCCTCTGTGTTTTGAGGTAAGCTTGAGCCCGGCGCGAGCCAAGCTTACTTTGGCAGGCTTCTGCCACCAGTGTGCAGACAGATTGTTTTGCACGTTCTTTGGTCGCACCAGACGCTCAAGAGTCCCGACCTCAAAGCGTTTTGCGGCATGGACGACCGTCTTCCTCCAGAAGCGTAAGTTGTGGTCCAACGGGAGGGGAGCTTACGCCCAGAGCAGAGGAGATTATCCGGCCCGCGCGCGCACGCCACATCTTCCACGCCCTCTCGACCAAGGGCGGCAAGCAGCCAAAGTTTCACTGGCCGTTGAGTGATACCTTCAAGCGCGGCTTGAGGAATGCCCTCACTGGATTGTGAGCTTGCCAGATCGCAGGAGAAGCTGACATCAGGGGAACGTCCAACTCGTTTGGCGTGCCATATAGCGGCGACACGACGGACGCGCCGAGTGTCGACGACCTCATCAAATACGGCGAGGACACATGGGAGGTGGGTCGCGACTGCGGCAGAGCTGACTCTAGTTCATTCTCAAGTACATGGTGTCCTCTGGACTCACGAGCGGGAGCGCGGCGGCGAACGGGCGGCCAAAGGACTCAGTCCTCGACCTGCTCTACATATCCGGGCTCATGGCCGATCTGTGGGTGATCATTGTGCTCAGCTTCTGACCCACGCAGGCACGACGCGACGGGGCGTAACCCAGCATACCACCGCTTCACCATCACATCCCAGGGCTTCCAGTTCCTGCTCGAGGACCGGCAGACGCAGCTGTGGCAGATCCTGGTGATTTACATTCTGGGCAAGCAGCAGCAGGGCGAAAACGCCGCCGACGTTCTGTCCATGTTTTTCTCACTCGGGTGCATGGAGCTCGGCCAGAGCTACTCGGCGGCCGAGAGCTTTCCCGACAGCTTGGACGTGCTTCACGACCTGGAGCAGTACGGATTCGTCTATCGGCACGAGGAGGGGTCGGACCAGTTTTACCCAACCCACCTTGCGACGTCGCTGTGTTCGGGCGACTTGTCCGCATCGCGCTCCCAGAGCGCAGACGACAAGCGTTTCCTCATCCTCGAGACAAACTACAAGATCTATGCGTACACTTGTGAGCTATTCGGCCCCGCAGCTTAGCTGACACCAGCCAACGAACTCGAAATAGCCATTCTTAACCTCTTCGTCGATATCCGCATACGATACCCCAACCTCGTCGTTGGCAAGCTCGACCGGCAGAACGTCAAGGCTGCAATGGACAAGGGTATCTCGGCGGCGCAAATCATTTCGTACCTCACGACGCACGCGCACCCCCAGATGTACAACCACCCTCCACCCCTGCTGCACCCGTCCGTCACGGACCAACTGCACCTGTGGGACCGCGAACGCAACCGCCTTGGCACGGAAGAGAGTAGGTCACACGCGATAGCTGCTGCTGACACTAGGTATCATGTTCCAGTTCAACTCGAAAGAGCTGTTCGAGTACACGTGGGAAGAGGCGAAGCGTAACGACGGGCTGCAGCTCGCCGAGCCCAAGGAGAAGCTTCTGTTCGTCGACCCGACGATCCGCGAGGCGCTCAAGGACTTTATCAAGGAGAAGCAGGCACAGCTGCGCGGTGGGTTCTGAGGGGAAGAGTAGCCGTTGTATCATTAGCATCAGAGAAAGCATGGCCGTTTGGTATGATTATGCATTTAAACCTGGCGTTTGGGCGACTCGATTCCGGCGGGGGAAGCCTGCAGGCCGCGATTAACGTGTGTGGTGGCACGGAGGCGGTCGAGTTCGGCAGCGGCGGGCGATCCAGCCCCGTCGACGAGGGACGTGGCCTCTGCGGCGGCGATGGGCGAGTTCAACCGAACGTTCTCTGCGTCGCGCGCCGCCTCCTCCGCCTCGCCGCGCAGCTTGTCAAACGCGCCCCGCGCGCCGTCCCATGCCGCCTCGCCGACCGCCGCCCAGTCCGTCTCGCGGGCGCCGACAACGACGCCGCCGACCGCCGCGTTCCACTTTTGTTTCAGGACCTCGCCAAACGACGGCGGGCCAGCGCGCGGGCCTACAAACGCCGATGGAGCCGGGCCGGGGTTGGTGTCAAACGACGAGTCGAGCAGTGTCGCCGAATGGTGCAAGCTGGTGTCAGCCGAGTCTAGGTAGGTGGGGTGCGCGGGGTGCGCAAGGGCCGCCTTTAGGTCCTGTGTGCCGAGCTCAACCCGCTCAATGTCACGCCCCGACGCCCGGTCGCCCTCGCAGATGGGCCACAAACCCCGCCAAGTCCGCCACGCCGACTCACTCATGACGGATACGTTCCGTGTTGGCCGCAAGCGACGTGGAGATGGTGTAGTATACGGCCGCGCCGGCGAGGATACCCGAGCCCGCGCCGAGGAGGAAGCCGGCCATGGTGTGTGCGAGTGAGAGTGTGGTGGTGGTGGTGGTGATGACGGCGATCGGATACTCACTCAGGTAGAGGCAGACCGAGGTGGGACATGAGCGGAAGCAAATATCCGCCCAAGGGCTGGGCTGGGCCAGTTGGGTGGAGGAAAAAGTCGGCGAGTTCGCGTTCGGTTGTCTTCGCCAACATACTACCATGAGGCCAACGCTCGCGCTCCTCCGCCGGTCGACCTGGAAGGGTAAGTGCGCAGGATGCCGGCGAAGGAGGGAGAAAGGTGTCAAGGGACGTGCGGACACCGCGACGGTGTTGGCGCGCTCCTTCCATTCAATCGCGAGCGACGTCGCGGCCAGAACATTGTGCCACCAGCGACATTGCGCGCATGCTCGGCGTAGCGGCTGTGCCCCATGTCGAGGTACACGGCGTGCCGCGATGTCGACAGCGAGCGCGCCGTTGCGCTGCCTTCTGGGCTTGCGGGGTGTTCCGGCGCCCCATGGTTGTGCCCGCCGGAGTTGGACACGGAGACGTTGGTTCAGTGCGCCCTTCGACCGGCGCAGGCCTGCAGCGCGGACGCGAAACCTGTTGACGCGCGGCGCGTGCTACACTCAGCTTGTTGCATCGCGAGCGATGGGCAGACACGGCGTCGTCGGCGTGTCTCGCGTCGCAGCAGACATCGAGCGGCCTTCTGGTGTACTCGACTCTTCTTCCGACATTACTTCGCATTGTGACTTTTACTGACCCCAGGCCCATACTTCACGGCGTTCCCGTCTTTGCAAGAGGCGCTCAAGAACAACACGCCAATCTACACAAAGTCGCGGGCGTGCACGATCGTGCCCAACTTTGTCGGGCTCAAGTTCATGGTCCACAACGGCAAGGACTACCTCCCCGTCAGCGTTACCGAGGAGATGGTTGGGCACAAGCTCGGCGAGTTTAGCGTCACCCGCAAGAAGTTTACCTTCAGGTGAGTCGCGAGCCTGCGAGCGGGCGAAGCCCACGAGCACGCGAGCCACTACGCTCTTGAAGCCCCCCGACCAGACCGCACATACTGACACCCAGGCAAACAAGGAACCGGTAGACGAACACACTGTACACCACCATGCCATACCATTCATTGTGCCGATAGGGGCGGATGTCTGACCATTGACTGATGCTTGACCACGGTGGTGTACGACTGACCATGCAGCAGGGTCGCTACGAAAGTCCGCGCCCCGACGCGCTGGGGGACTATCACAAAACGGGCGATCGCCACGCAGAATGCTGTTGTGGCGCATTGGCATTGCGAGGGCTCTGGCGTGGAGAGATTCATGCCAAGCGTCTACTTCGCGCCGATCAATTAATGATTTGGGCGTGCTGCACGCTCGCCTGGGCTGGCCCAGATCCGTGTCGGACGAGCACAAGTATACGTCCTTTCCCTGTACCTAACAGGCCAGACTTGATTGAGATTGCGATGATGCATGATAATAAGCACCGCCCCGGGTTTGAAGAGTGCATGACGGAATGCTATGCATCCATTTAGCGAGAGGGAGTGGCTGGGCAGAGAAATGAAACACCGCCTCTCTTGACGGTTGTGCCTGGCGGATGACCCAACAGCATTAACCGTGTGCCAAGTCGTTCGTTGTCCCAACACAACACCCACACACATATATCTTGTTCTTGTCCAATCCATCTCCCCCTTCGCCACATCTTACACATCTCTCTACCTCATCGCCAGCAGCAACACACGTCATGTACGGCGGAGGATACAACCAGCAGCAGCCATACGGCCAGCAACCGAACCAGTACGGTGCCCCGCCTTCCGGCGGCTACGCCCAGCCGCCAGCGGGTCAGTTCGGCGCACCCCAGGGGCAGTACGGCGCGCCTCAAGGCCAGTACGGCGCTCCCCAAGGCCAGTATGGCGCTCCCCAAGGCCAGTATGGCGCACCTCAAGGCCAGTATGGTGCCGCCGGCGGTGCCCAGGGCCAGTACGGTGCGCCGCAGGGCCAGTATGGCGCTCAGCAAGGTGGCCAGTATGGCGCACCGCAGGGACAGTACGGCGCACAGCACGGTGGCCAGTACGGCGCTCCCGCAGCAGGAGGCGGGTACGGCGCGCCGGCTGCCGGCGCTGGCGCAGCCTACGGCCAGCAGCAGGGCGCGTACCCGGGCCAGCCGCAGTACAACCAGCCGCAATATGGTCAGCAGCAACCTTATGGCCAGCCGCCTGCCCCCCAGCAGCCATACGGCCAGCCAGCGGGCCAGTACGGCGCGCCAGCGGGCGGATACCAGGCCCAAGCTGCGTTCCAACCCAGCGCAGGCGGTCCCCGTTTCCTCGGCGTGCAGATCCCCGCGCCACCACCTGCTCCGCCCCTCGCCAACCTCCCCAACTACAACCCCCAGTTTGACGCCGAGAGGATCCGCAAGGCCACAAAGGTGTGTGTGTTTGCGCCACCCAAATGACGATCCTTGTACTGATGATTGCAGGGCTTCGGAACCGACGAGGACACGATCATTGACACAATGGCGCCCCTCGACGCATTCCAGATGGACGTCCTCAGCCGCACGTACGAGCAGCAGGTCGGGCGCACGCTCATCAAAACGCTCGAGAAGGAGCTCCGCAGCTGGTAGGTTGGCGCACTGATGGGTAAAAGGCTGACGTGGTGCAGGCTCGAATATGTCCTGGTGCTGCTGTCGCGCGGTCCACTCATGGGCGACGTGTACCTCGTCGAGCGCGCGTGCAAGGGCGCCGGCACGCACGAAGACCTGTTGTGCGAAGTGCTGCTGTGCCGGAGCAACGAGGAGATGCACCTCATGAAGGAGGCTTACCGGCGCGAGTTCAACAAGGACATGGTCAAGATGGTCCGCGGCGAGCTGAGCATGAAGACGGAGCGCATGTTCAACATGGCCCTGTCGGGTACGCGCGATGAGAACCCGCACGTCAACCCCCAGCTCGTGCAGCAGGACGTCGAGGCGCTGTACCGCGCCGGCGCCGGCAAGATTGGCACCGACGAGATTGCCATCTGCGGTATCCTGCTGCAGCGTTCCGACCAGCACCTCGCGGCCGTGGCCCAGGCGTTCCCCCAGCGCCACCGCATGCCCCTGTCCAAGATGATCGAGTCCGAGTTCTCGGGCCACATGCGCGACGGTCTCTTGTACGTCGCGCGCACGTACGAGAACGACGGCCAGGGCGTACACCGCGACGCCTTCATGCTCGAAGACGCCATGAAGGGCATGGGCACAAAGGACGAGCGTCTCTGTTACCGTCTTGTCCGCATGCACTGGAACCGTCCCCGCTTCAACGCCGTCAAGCAGCAGTACAACGCAATGTACCGCAAGAGCATTGCGAGTAGAGTCAAGGGCGAGACCTCGGGCAAGTATGAGAATGCCCTTGTGGGTATCATCAACCAGAACTGAGTGTGCGCAAGCGTAGCGAGCACCAACATGAGGCTGCGTGCCTCGTTCCCTAGTTCTTCCCCCCCACGTCATCTCGCGTGTCCGTAGCTTGGTTTAGTTTCTGGCAGTATCAGGTCATAGTAGTGAAATGAACAAGTGCTGAGTGCGTGTGCCAAAGCGTCAGTCGTGCGCCGCTGCCGCTCGGTATGAAAAGTGGTATGCATGGCTGCTGTTGTACATGTTCACTGATACACGCCTGGCGTCAGCTACCGGAGTGGCAACGATAGCTTACATCTAGAAGACGGGGACGAGGGCGGACGCAAACTCGCTCCGGGCAAAGACGACGCCGGCGGCGAAGATACCGAGCGCGCGCGCGATACTAATGTCAGCGGGAGGGCTGGGGAAGAAGTCGGGAGGGGACCTGCAGAGCATGCTCATTCAGATGTGGCGATGCGTCGGGAAGAGCTCGCCACACCGTGCCACGGCGCCGCAATACACCTGCCGCAAGGAGTGGGCACCGCCAATCGTCGCAGCTGTCGGTGCTCGTCGTCGGTGCTCGTCACTGTGACTCACGAGAGGTTACCCTGGCGGTGCTCGGGGTTCATGATCTGCTGGTTCCACAGCCACGAGAAGAACGAGGGGGGCTGCTGGGGCGCGCCGCCGGCGGGGCCGAGGTACAGCTGGTTGGCGGGGGACGCGCCGGAGGGAGCAGCGGGGGGAGCGGACATGGCGTGGGCTGGGTGTGCGGTCTTTGGTTTCGGATGAGGATGTTGGAGTCGTTGTCGATACTTGTCGGCAGCCGTTGGCCGTTGGGCGGCAAATGTCCGTGATCAAAGTCCAAGTCCGCCGAGGTCATCCGGCGTTTTCGGCGACAAGCCCTGTGGCGCAGCTTCCCACTCCCTACCACCGTCATGGCGCCCCCTTGGTGGAGGTACTCCACCCCCCCGCGCTATTGTTGCAACCTCCCACCTCACACAATGTCCTGCGCCGACGAAGCTGGACACGGCGGCCACGGGGGACACGGACATGACCACGACCATGGGCACGACGGGCACGACCACGATGTTCCCCTTTCGGCTGGCCCGGCCGACTCGCTCTTCGGCGTGATCGACACGCAGCACGTCGTCGCGATGAACGCCGAGGGCGGGGCGGAACGAGGCCGCGTCGTGATCAAGTAAGCTATATAAAAGCAGAAAGTCGCTGACGACAGGGACTGGGAGAACCGAGAGGACGAGACGACGGTGAGCTAATGCTTTTCTGAGCTGAGCTGACGCCAGTGGCTCGAGAGTGACTTGGACGACTCGCTCCTTCTCCACAGTAGCTGCCTCTTACGCCTTGCAACAACTGACACCAGTCCCCTTTACAGCTAGCGTGTCTTTGCGGAGTATTACGCTTAAGGCGGGGCAGGGCGGGTTTCGACCGAGCGAGATGCGCGTGGTGCGTGGGCGTGCAGGTAGCGACCTAACGCCAGTTTGTGAATTCCCCAGGCCTCGACTTTTCCGACGCCGAGAGCGCGACACCGACACAGGCTTTTGACGTTGTAGAGACTCGCGAAGGCGCAGAGTACCAGGTCAAGTAGGTGTCGGCGTCGACGTCGGGTTCTTGCTGACCATTACAGGGCGGCAAAGTTCTCGTCGGCGACGTCGATCGCGCTCTTCTTCCCGCATAACGAGAGCGAGGGCGACGACGAGGAGACCACGAGGGTGTACTATATTGGTCTGCGGGGGAGCTGGAAGCCGGTGAGTCGGGTGGGGTTTGTCCGAGTGGGGCTGCAGAGGCTGTGAGGCGAGGTAGTGCGGGGATGAGGGCTGCCCAGCTGCGTCCCATGCCCAACCCGCTCCTGGCAAGCGCATCAAACCCGACAGCAGAGCAAGCGAACCCACGTGCCGGCACAACTACCTTGATGATGAAGCTGCGTCGTC
The DNA here is from genome assembly GCA_002335565.1 of Cutaneotrichosporon arboriforme. Lineage (NCBI taxonomy): Eukaryota > Fungi > Basidiomycota > Tremellomycetes > Trichosporonales > Trichosporonaceae > Cutaneotrichosporon > Cutaneotrichosporon arboriforme. Next base: position 437,678 of record BEDW01000007.1, on the reverse strand, counting down.
GCTGACACCAGCTGCCGAACAAGCTTGACGGGTCGATAGTGTATGAGTCGGCCCCGCGGCCGGTCGACCACAAGAACAAGATCGGGGACATGGGCGCGGCGTCGCGGCCAGGTTTCTAGACGGCGGGAACGCAGGTGACTGAGCTTGAGGATGTTATGCATGTACATGTCACAAGCGGGTATTGCGGGGATGGGCGTAGCGGGCGAGGTTGCGCACAGTCCGAGTGCGGACCAGGACATCCGCGCGACTTATCTCGGGCCGGGTCGGCCATGTCCGGACGACGACGTCACGGGCCCACAGGCCACGATAACGCCACTTGCCACCCAGATCCGCACGTCGCACCTGTCCTCACACACGCGCGTGCCATGGCCGCCGTCAACATCGGACAGCCACCGCCGCACGCTTCGTTCGTTCGTTCGTTCGTTGTGACCTCCCCTCTCCCTCTTATCCCATCACTCGCCGCCATGGCCAACGTACATGTCTCGGACCACCCGCTCGTCGCGATCCAGCTGTCCCGGCTACGCCTGCACGACCTGCCCCCGCAGGAATACCGCCACGGCGTCAAGGCGTTGTCGTGAGTAGCGCCGGGGCGCAGTGCTCATCCCCCCTCCCCTCACCCCTCAGCGTTCACCCCGTCTAACACAAGCTCGATGCTCATGTACGAAGCCGCGCGCGCCGTCCCGCTAGCCGACGTGCCCGACGTAAGCCCCCTTCGCGCTCGCCCGCACCCCCGTCCCCCGTGGCTGATGCCAGCTCCGCTCGCCCGTCGCGAGCTTTACGGGCAAAACGGTCGGCACGCGCGTCGGCCTCTCACCCATCCTTCGTGCCGGTATAGGCATGACGGACGCCGCGCTCGAGCTCTTCCCCGACGCGACGGTTCTCCACCTCGGTCTGTTCCGCGACAAGACGACCTTGCAGGCTATCGAGTGAGTATACACCGTCCCACACTCTCACTCCCTCGCCTCAAACGCTCTCGCCCTTTCCTTGCCCTTGCTCACGCCCCCCTTACCCACCCGCCCGCCTCGCTGATACCAGATACTACTCCAAGCTCCCGCACGTACCCACCGCCGACCTCGTCTACGTCCTTGACCGTGCGCCCATTCCGCTGCCCCAGCTCACGCCAGCACTCATCGCGACGGGCGGCACGGCCGTCGCGGCGCTGACCATGCTTGTCGAGTGGGGCCTCAAGCCCTCCCAGCTCAAGCTCGTGAGCATCCTCGGCTCGCGCGTCGGCGTCGAGCACGTCGCGGCCGAGTTTCCCGACGTCGAGGTAGGTGTTTCCTTCAAGAGCCCGGCTGAAAGCAGATCTTTATCGGAGCCATTGACCCAGACCTCACGGACAAGGGATACATCTCGCCGGGGCTCGGTGACGCCGGCGACCGCATGTTCAACACGCTCTAAGCGCTCTAGTGATTATGGGATGGTACTGGATACACTGTTTCCTGGCGGGCCTAGAGGCCCGTTTTGCGGCGCTTGAGGCCCTGGCGCAGCGCGTCGCGGCTGAGCTTCCACGCCTCGGGCTCGGCCGCGGGACCCTTGCTGCCTTCCGTGTCGGACTGCTGCGGCGTCTGCGGGCGGTGGTACTGTCCCAGCGAGTGGGAGCGGCGGCCACGCGTGAGCCAGCCCTGCCAGCCGCGGGTTGAGCCCGTGCCGCAGTACATGACGACACGGTCGCGCGCCTCGCCCAGCAGGCCGTCGCCGTGTCCCGCGTCCGCGTCCCAGTGCAGCCCGCGCGTGACCCCGCTGCGCTCGAGGTAGCGGCGCACGCGCTCGGCGTCGACAATAATGTCCCTCCCGCCGAGAAAGTAGGCTGAGCGTGTCGCATCGCGTGCGTTGGGGATCTCCTCGACAAACAACGTGTTGTCGCACCAGTTGAAGTGGCGCTGGATGTAGTTGGCAATGCCGACTTCGGACGCGACAAAGTAGTACAGCGCGAGCTCGATGGCCTTGCGCGGCTTCCGGTAGCAGAACGAGAAGCACACGTCTGGTGTAAGCTAGACCACTGCTTGGGGTAACCCACCTCCCTCCCAGAGCGAGAACACGACCGGGTCGACGAAACACGAGCGACGCGCGAGTTCCGGCGCGTCCTTGAGTACCCAACCGTGGTGCACCGAGCCGTTCGAGTGCGAGAGCAGGCTGACCCCGCCGCGGCCCTTACGGCCGTCCTGACCCGGCTCCCAGAAGCCCCAGCGCTGGCACGCGCCGCGGAGCATGTTGACGAGCTCGGGGCGTGTCCATGGCTGGAGATGGCGCGGGTTGAAGATCTTCTGCGCGGTGTGGTACGCCATCGGCACGAGCACCGGGTGGGTTGGTAGCGAGTGGACGAGGTGTTTGAGCAGCAAGTGGTTTTGGAGCTGCAAGTCAGCAACGTCGAGACTCTCGGCGGCGTACAAGACCAAAACCAAGGCCGTGGAGATACACGATGGGCACGCAGTTGCGTTCCGTCATGCCCTTCTCGGGGGTCCACCCCGGCGGGATACGGACAAAGTAGCTTCTGTCAGCTCGGCACTCGCCCCAGAAACCCACTCAATGTTGCCGTGGCGGTACAGCTTTACACCCCGCGAGGGGTAGATGTATTTGCGGAGGCAGAAGTTGATCGAGTTGGCAATGGCGTAGATGAAGAAGGGGCGGGCGACGACGTTGACGGGGTCGAGGGTGAGTCGCATGACGGGCACGCCCGAGTGGCCCGGAACAAAGCTCGTGCCGGTTCTTGCTTCGAGCATGGTATACGTGCGCTCGAGGAAGCGGTCGCGTTTCGGGTCGGCCTGGACGTCCTCGAGGGGCTGGTTAAAGCACGACCACGCCAGCCACGTCAGGACGTCGTCGCGCCGGATATCCTCCCAGGACGCGTGGTGAAACCTAACATTAGCAGAATGCATTACAAGCGGAGAAATCCCTACCATGTTCGCAGCTGCTCGCGGAACTCGATCGCGAGTGGGTCCATCTTATCCAGCACGTGAGGGTTCCCGCTCTCGTCAAAGAGCGGGTCTTCCTGTTCCTCTGGGTCGAGGAACTGTTCCGCAATACCCATCGTGTCGGCGGCGGCCGAGTACAGGCGGCCACGTTTACGCAAGTGTGGCGGGTCGCCGTTAGTCCCGTTTCCGTTCCCGTTGGCGGCAGACGGGGCAAGATGCCCGTTTGCATCGGTGCCGTTCTGGGGGTAATTGGCACGGTTTGCCTGGGCGTTGGGATGAGAGCATACAGCCGCGTGCCGCTCGCGGTCGGCCATGTCGCGGACGTACTTGTCCCCTGGGGCCGAGTACGCGAGGCCAGCGTGCAGGACGCGCAGGAACAAGTCGCTGAGCTGCTCGGGACGGATAGTAGACGGCGGCGCTATAGGCTGCACTTTGCGCTTGAGATACTGGTACCACACGCCGAACACGGCCTCGACGAGGGCCCACCCTGCCACGAGTGTCGCGAGCACGCCCCCGCGCCCAGGTAACAGGCGCCCTGCGTACATGTACCAGCCAAGGTACACGCTGGTGTCAGCTGGTGCTCTTCGCTCATCTTTCGCCTGGCGACGGTCACGACTCACTACGACAGGGGCGTCACGGCCCACACGGCAGTGACTACCACGGCGACGAGGTAGAAACCTATCGTCCGCCGCTGGCGCGGTATCACGCGCGGGTACGCCGTCGGCGGGAGCGGGGGGAGCTTATCCCCGCTGTCCGAAAACATGGCGGCCGGGGGGAAAGGGGTGGGGCTTGCGGCGGCGGCGCGGGGGGCGTCGGGCGGCGTCAGGCGGCGGGCGTCTGGCGGTCGGGCGTTAGGGGTGAGATGGACGCGTCGCGCGCAGAGGGACGGGCGAGGATGGGCCGTTCTTCAAGCACGCAGGGAGAGTGAGCAGCCGAGAGAAGTAGGTCAACGCAGACAGCGACCGACGAGTTGGTCAACGTTGAAAAGGTGGTGCCGGTTGATAAAGGATACGTTGATATCGGGCGGGCGGGCACGTCGCCATTCACTCGTCAGTCAGTCAGTCACCAACATTTCCTCCAGGCACGGCGACGGCGCACGCTCCATCGCACCGAACAACCATGTCTTCCACCCCGATCGATTGCTTTAACGCTTGGGGACAAGGCACGTACTCGAGGCCAGCTGACCACCAGAGCTTGTACGTGAGCACCACTACTGACACATGCACACGCCCTCACTGTCGCTTACACTGGCGGTGTTGTCACTGTCCACGCCGAGGCCGGCGCGGTCAGACAGCCCCGCTCACTTCTGGGCCGAGAGTCGACCGGGAGTCAGGGCCGATTCCGGCGGCACACCACCTGTGGCGCCGATTACTACATGCACATGCTACTACTATGATACAACAGACACTCCTCACCGCTACACACCAGCCCGTACCCGTGCCGTGGTCCAGTCGGGCACGGCGCCCGTCACCGTCCACCCGCGTTTACGCTTTGGCGCGAGTGGAGCGAGCGGGACGCCGGGGGTGAGCTCGTCAATGTCTAGTCCGACGGCGGCCATGGCTGCGCCGAGGTCGTCGCGTTCTGCCGCGACCGAAGCGCGGAACGCCTCGCCGCGCTCCATGCTCGCCGTTACGCGCGCATCGTAGTCCTCGCGCACGAGCTCGGGCGCCGACGTCTTGAGTGCGCCCGCCAGACTACCCCCGACCCACGCGACGAGCGAAGGCGCCCACCGCGGCGCCGCGCCGCCTTTATCGCCCCCGCTCGTCCCGTCGAGCGGCGCCGGGTCGTTGAGAACCGCCAGCCGCGGCGCGAGGCCATTTAACCCGGCGTACGGCGCCGTCAGGCGTCGTTTCCACGACGCGAGCTCGCCGGCCTTGCTCCCAAACTCGAGCTGGATGGCGGCAGTAGGGATGCGCGCGTACACCTCGGCGCGCAGACGCGAAATGAAGCCGGGAAGGCACGCCACACCGCCCGTCACGAGCACGGACGACGCCATGTCCCCGCGCACGTCGACAGGTACCTGCTGTCAGCTTGTAACTCTAGCAGAATGCTTACGCTCTGGAGCGCGCGAAGGACAAGCTCAGGGACAGTGGCGTCCTCGTCTGGTCCGTCACCGAAGAGCACTTCGGCGGCGCGCGCGCGGACCCATCCTGGAACGACGAGTCTGCCAGCGCGCCCGACGCCGCGCGGGGGCGGCAATGCCATTGTCCAGTCCGCAGCGTCCGCGCCAGCGTACCGCGCCGCAAGCGTCTCCATCAGCGCATCGTTGTCCATGTCGGGCACGGGTGGCGCTGGCTCGCTAGAGCCAGGCTGGGAGCTATGGTGACTCGCCGGCGGGCTTTGGGGCACGTAGCACGCCTCGGTGAGGACGCGCTCCACGACGTGTGGCGTGAGGACGGTGAGGGGCGGTGGTGTTGGCTGAGCTGTCTCGTCATCTGGGGCGAGGTATCGCGCGTACCGCCGCAGAAGCGCGCGGAGGCGGTTGTACATGGCGCGCCCCGCCACCGGACTCGAGCGCGCTTGCGCGTACAGGGGGCGCGAGAAGCATACCTACCGTTAGCATAGCGACGGCTCATAGGCGCATACCGGCGTGACGGTTGTCTCGAGCCACCCGACATCGACGACGAGGCCGCTCGAGCGTCCACACGCCGCGAGCGCGAGCACTGGGGCGGGCGTGAACGCCACGCTGGGGCACTTTAAGTTGTCAAAGAGCGTCGCTGTGATAAACTCTTTGACGTAGGTAGGAAGGAACGTGTTATCAACCACGACGACTTTGCGCTGCTTGCCGTCGGTGAGAAGGTGCCTGCGCGGCGTTAGCGATGCTTTCATCTTTTGCTTTACTTTTGAAAGGTGTCGCGCAGACGTCGCTCAATACGCGTCTGGACAAGCCGCCGCGCTTCGGCACTGACGCCGTGCGCGCCGGCCGTGTCCGCGAGGTCGAGGTCCCATACCTCGCCAGCACACGTCCGGTCGTTGAAGTCTGGCGCCCAGAAACACGCGCGTGGCTCAACCTCACCCGAGAACCCCACCTTCCACACCCTCGACCCGGGACTGGCGTCAGCTACACCCTCCCCCCGCTTTCACTTACTCAATTACGATTCGATCGTCATGGCCGTACAGTGAGTGCCGCCGTGCCGCTGTCTGCGCCTAGGTCAGCGCCGGCACGGGCAAGGAGGGGTAAAGGACGAACCATGTGTGCAGGTGAGTTGAGGCGGCTGCGTGACGACGCCGGCGCCGAGTCGGAGCCAGCGCGTTTACTAGTTGAGGCAGCCTGCGCCGCTGCGGACGAGCCCGCTGGCGCCTGCTCCGTCGACATGGTGTTGTGGTGGACAGGGAGTTGTTGCGATCGATGGATCGGTGGTCATCGCGCCAAATGACGCGCTGAGCGCAATGCGCAATGCGCGACGCGACAATTTGCTTCCGCCAAGCCATCACCAAGCACTGCTACCCAAGACACAGCATGCATGTGATAAATGGAATCTCGAGTAGATGATACGATAGCGACTAGAGCAGATAGTAGGATAGCGAGTAGAGATGGCAAGAGACGGCGGTACAAGAAACTACCTGGCTCATTGGGGGGACACTACTCGTCGCGGAGCTTGATCCTTGCGCCGCCATTGTTATCTTTCCAGCCCCATTCGACGTCGCGGTTGGCAGTACGCCGCGCCTTGTCCTCCTCGTACGCCTTGAGCGTGTTCTCGGCGTCGACGGAAAGGGCGAACGTGTCGGTTGGCAGGCCGATGGGTTTTAGTGCCTCGAGCCAGAGCGGCAGCGTCGGTTCCCACAGCGGGTGGATGTTGGTCACGTCGACAGGACACGCCCATGTGCCGCGGCTGACCTCGCCGTCAACGTCGGGTGCGGCGCCGCCAGTCTTCTTTCGCTCGGCCGCGTCCGCAGCCAGCATTGCGTCTACAATGTCGACAAACTCGAGCACGTCGGGGTACTTGAGGCAAAAGTCGCGCATGAGGTCGTTGTACCGCCGGGTCATGGCTATGCGGACGGGCTTGGTACACACCGGGGGGTCGTGCGCGAGTAGCTGCGGGACAGTGAGCAGCGGTGGAGAGTCAGCCGGTGGCGGCGTCGATATCGACGTCTTGGCCAGGCGCGCCTCGAGGTCGCCGAGGGATGATCCGGGCGTTGGCCGGCTAGACCACGGCGCACGTGACGACGTACTGACCCCACCCCGCTGCTGTTGCTGCTGCTGCTGCTGCAGTTTGGCCGCGTCCTCTTCCTTGAAGCGCTCGACGTACTTCTCCGGGATACGGTAAAGTGTGTCGTCCTCGACGAGGGGTGGGAGCGCGGCGGCGATAAGCAGTTTGGTCGGGACGAGTTTACGCGATTCGTTCGCCCCGGTGCTGTTCTTGGCCTGTGCGGCCACCTCGGCTGCGCGTCGGCCAATGGGACCGTTAACAATCTCGCGCTCGATCCAGGCGCAGTACGCCTTGACGACGGCGTCGACGAAGCGGTCTGGGCCGAGCGCGGGCCCCCTGCTCGGCTCGCCCGCGCCGCTCTTCGCCTCGGGCGTGAACGGCTTGGACGCGTCAAACGTCGCGTCGACAATTGGCTTGTGCTGCAGCTGGTAGAGGTAGTTAATCTGGAGGTCGACCTGGCGTCAGCAGCGCGGCGTCGCGACGTTGGCGTACGTTGGCGAAGAGGAGGATGGCAAACCGGCCGCATGCAGGCAGGGTCGCATATGGCGGTGGGGCGAGCGCCGAGTTGAGCAGCGGCACGAGTTCCTTGGACAGCTGCTTGATCGAGTGGGGGTTGTTCAAGCCCTACGGAGTCAGCTTTTATCTCGGTCGGCAGAGGACCCACCTTGGCACTCGCACCCTTGAACGACTTTACGCGCGCGCTGTCGCCGTCCAGGAGCTTGAACGGGCCGGCAAAGCTGTCGCCGTATACGTGCAGCGCGGGGCCGGCACGCCCCCCATTTCCCCTGCTCCACCGGTCACTAGACCCGTTCGTCGTCGCGCCGCCCGCGCCCGCGCTCGAGCTCGACCACGACGGCGTCGAACGTCCCGGCGGCGTACTCGCGTGCCCCATGTGCCGTGTCGGCCCGGGTGGAGGCAAATCCCGCGACGCAGACGGCGCAGGCGCGCCGCCCCCCGAAGGCCGGTTCCGCAGGTGCGGCGGGACGTAGCGACCCGTGGCGGCCATGCTGTCCTGTTCAGAGTGGAGAGTGGCGAATGTGAAGGCGTCGAGGCGACCAGGCGTCATGTGGTGGAGGACATGGCCAGTTCCTCAAGAGAGCCTTCAAAGGCGTTGGGGCCGCCGCTTCCCAATAACATTTGGCGGTGCCTGTAATTTGTAATGGTCGCCTAATCACCAACAGCATATGCCCTCACCGCCCCGCGCATGCCATGCACACCGCACACACTGTATGGCTTGACTGCGGCAGCGGCGATGAACAGATGCATAACGTACAAACGCCTCCTTCACACGTTATCTACCGCCGTCCTCAGCGTTGACGACGTACCACACGACGCCCTTTTTCGAGTTGGTCGAGAACGCGAGGGCGTTGCGCGTAGGGTGCCATGCGAGCGCGTGGACGGCCGCCGCGCCCGGCACGGGGATACGCGCGACGGTGGACCCGTTAGCCACGCCAAGGACGTAGATGTGCGTGTCGTCGCCGCCCGCAGCGACGAGCTCGCCGTCGTGCGAGAACGCCACGTGCCGAATCGGCGCGGTCGGCGCGTCAAATGTCCGTCGGATGATCCAGTCGCGCGGGTCGAGCAACGACAGGCGCGCGTCGTGGCCGCCAATCGCGTAGTATCTGGCGTCAGAGATGTGCCTCCTTGCAGTTGACATACCGTCCCCGTGGATCGACGGCGAGGGCGAGAATTAGCCCGACGTGTGGGAGTTTGCGGAAGCACCGCTCGAGCTGCATGAGGCGGCGCCGTTCGCGTTCGAGCTCGGCGCGCCGCGCCGCCGCCGCCTTGGCAGCCGCGTCGTCCTCTGCCGGTGTCGACGCCTTCTCAGGTGACGGCTGTCTCGTTGGCGCAAGTGATGCGGGTGCCGACGGCTCAGGGGCGGGTGTCGCCCCTGCAGCCGGTGTCGCTGCCTCCCCTTCGCCCATTTCGACATCGGCGTCGCCCGCCGCCTCGGTCTCTGCCGGCTTGTCCTCTCCCTCATCCGCATCGCCCTTCTCACCCTCGGCACCCGCGCCCTCCTCTTCACGCTCGCCCTCGTCCTCGTCGCGCGACGCGTCTGCCTCCGCCTCCCCTGCGTCCTCAGCTTCAGGCTCAGGTTCAGGCGACGCGGGTCGCGGCGTCGCGGCCGCAGAGTCGATGCGCATCTTCTTCGCTGGCGGCTCGTCCGTGTCCACCACAACGGTGGGAAGCGCGGGTAAAACGCGCTCTTGCAAAGGATACACCCATGCGTTCATTGACCCATCGTTGGACACGGCAACAACCGCGTCGCCTGTCCCCGAGAAACGCAACGAGTTGATCTTGCGTTAGTCGTTTCCCTCCACGTCGTCTTACCTCCTCGACGCCGGCCGGCACGCCCGTCCCGTTTATCATAACATCCGCGCGCTGGGTCCAGCGGGACACACCGTCGACCTTTGAGCGCGTGAAAAAGAGAGCCTCGTCGCGCTCACGTCCAGGGCACACGACGGCAAAGTGGTCGCCTGAAGGGTGGAAGGCGATGTGCATGACGTCGAGGCCGTCGAGGGTGAACGTGTCTGTCGGCGCCGCGGGGCGCGTCACATCCCACACGGCAAGCACGCCCTTGTTCCCCGACTTGCACCCGGACACGAGCACGTCTGGCTCGGTCGGCGACCATGCCAGCGCAGCGACGTGGCCGGTATGTGGCGACACGGCCTTACCTGCCGGCAGGGCTGTGGACGATCGCTCGCTCTCAATCGTCACCGACCCGTTGGGGTTGCGCGTATCGCACGCCCATACCCTCAAACCCTTGAGCTCGTATCCTGCCGCCGCGCGCCGCCCGTCACTGCTCCACGCCACCGTGCGTACAGCGCCAGACGACCCGCCGCGTACCTCCTGCGCTCGCCCAAACTTGGGTACCTGGTGTCAGCTCACCATTGTGATTTTAGCTCACCGCCAGCCCCCGCGCCGCCCAGCTCGTCTGAGGGAAAGAGTCGTACCGCTGGAACCCGTCGATCGTGTCCACGGCGGCGGTGCTCATGGCGTTCTTGTGTGGTTGGGTTGACAGTGCACAGATGCGTTCCGTTTCTTGTCTCGATTTCTGTTGTCATCGAGGCACGGGTCGGTCAAGCATGGCAAATTGGCTAATAGGTTTATTAGAAACTATGTTTATTACAAAAGTGCTGATTAACCTATTTTATCACCCCACGTTATCGCGTGGCATCACCGCAGATCAAAGGTGTGGCTCCGGCGCTCCGGCTCGGCCCGCAATCCGGCTGTTCCAAGTTGCCGTGCACACTGTGGGGACATACTCTGGGCGGCACACCTCTCTCAACTCTCACATACCATCCCGCCGTGCTCGAAGCGATGCTGCGCGCCCTTTATACCAGCACCCCACGCGCGTTCGCGAGCGTATCCGCAACGGCGGCGCGCGCGGCGCCGGCCGCTACGCGCGTCGCGCTTCCCCGCGCCACCACCGCGGCCGCTCTTCGCGGCTCTCGCGCTTCGTCCACCGACGCGGTCATCAACACCAACGCAGCCAAGCTCCGCGCTCTGCTCGACTTGGCCGCGGCCAACGTCGCCAAGGGTAAAAAGGCGCCGACGGGCACGGACGATTCGCTCCGCCTCATCATGGTCGCCAAGCCCGGCGGTGAGTCCTCGCAACGGATGCGCTGACGGCCCCCGCAGCTGGAAAGGGCACGCTCAGCTCGCGCCTCGTGGATAAGTACAACATGGCGTTTATCTCTACCGGCGACGTCCTCCGTGGCGAGATTGCAGCCAAGAGCGATCTCGGGCGTAGAGTCGAGTCGATCGTCGCGTCGGGAGGTAAGCTACCCTACTCGTTTTGAGCTGACCCTCCCAACAGGCCTCGTGCCCGACGAACTCATGGTGGAGCTCGTACAGAAGGAGCTGGACAGACACCGCGGCGAGGCAGGTTTGTCTTTCTCCGCTGTGCTAACGACCCCAGAGCTGGATCCTCGACGGGTTCCCGCGAACACTGGCGCAGGGCAAGATGCTCAACGACGTGCTCACCTCTGAGGTGAGCTGCCTACTCGCCCCTGTTGCTGACACACAGGGCCGGCCGCTCAACCTCATTGTCAACCTCAACGTGCCCGACGAGATCATCCTCGACCGAATTAGGGGTACGTCGCCGAACCACCCTTCTTGCTGACGTTAGCACGGTGGGTGCACCTCCCTAGCGGGCGCGTGTACAATGACGACTTCAACCCGCCCAAGGTCAAGGGCGTCGACGATGTGACGGGCGAGCCGCTGAGCAAACGTCCCGACGACACGCCCGAGGTCTTCACCAGGCGCCTCGCGTCCTACTATGACGCGACTGCCCCGCTTCTCGAGGTACGCCTGGCTCCGCTTTAACTGCACTAATCCAAGTTCTTCGCCGAGGAGTACCCCGACGTCCTGCACAGTCTGACGGGGTCGTCGTCGGACGAGCTCTGGCCGCTCCTCCAGGCCGTCGTCGAGCCTACCCTCTTCAAGCGCAAGGCCCACCTCGGCACCACGGAGCGCGACCACGTCCGCGACGAGGCCGACGACCTCCGCGATACCGCCGAGGTCCCCGTTGGCGACAAGACGGCCCACCTGAGGTAGTGCGCCCATAGCGCGGCGCAGCGCACATAAAGCGTAACATTGTAGCGCCATCTTTGTAGAATATTAAAGTGTCAACGCCATACACAATGCATCTTATCGTGACAGCGTGCGTGCATGACGAGGCATAGAGTGTCTGGGTGTCACTGCTGTGGGCGCGTTCACACTGCCAGACCAAGTTCACCCATACGTAGCGCACTACTATGCAACAATGTTAGTAGTGATAGTTGCTCAAGTGTTGTTTGAACCAGATCACAACAATGCATTGCTTCTCCCTAATCCTACACAGTCGCCTCGGTACCACTAGGCTTCGACAGGGTGGAGAAGTAGTGGTAGAAGTCGACGGGGGTCGCCTCAAGCGAGTTGGCGTAAATGTACTTGGACCCGATGTACGCGGCAAAGGCTGCGCGCTGGTACTGCTCGGGCAGGCGCTTCAGGATCTCGTCGAGGCCAATCTTGTCGACGAGGGTCTTGGGGAACGAGCGGCCAAGGACGTTCCTGCGGGCGGCCATGTTGTCAAAGAGGTCCGACTTTTCGAGGTCGTCCTGGAGCTTGTTGAGGGTCTGCGAGAGCTCGTCCGAGATGATGGTGCGGAACTTTGTGCCCTTGTTGGCGCTCCACGTCTTCTGGATGCAGTTGTACTCCTCGGCGGCGTTCTGGCAGATGATCTGCTGAATGTCCTTGACGTACGCCTGGTAGAAGGCGGTAGGCTTGCCGTCGTGGAAGAGCATGTTCTCGACGTACTCGGGGTCGTTGAACGCCAGACCGGCAAGGACCTCGAGCGACGACGAGGTGACACCACCCTTGTTGGTCGACGAGTCCTTGTAAAGCACCACGCCCTTCTTCTCGAGGAAGAAGCGGGCCTGCTGGGTGAAGAAGAGGTTGGCACCCTCGACGACGTACTTGAAGTTGCACTTGCCGTCGCCGTCAATGAGGCGGTTGACGTTGGTGATGTTGATGGCCTCGGGGCGGCCACCGCAGGGGACGAAGATGTCGCACTTGACGCGGAAGTGGAAGTTGTTGCGGAAGTCGGTGCCGTCGGCGACAACCTCGCCCGAGGGGAGCTTGACGTTGCTCTGCTCGACGAGAACCTTGTAGCCCTCGGGGCCGAGCTTGGAGTCGTCAAACTCAACAACCATCTTGCGCGCGCGCGCAAGACGGACAAGCTCGGGGCGGTCCAGCCCGTTGGGGTCGTAGATGACACCCGAGCCGTCAATGATACCGACAGTCTTGTCGTTGGAGAGGAGAATCTCGTTCGAGCCAAGGTCACCGTCGGGGCCACCAGTCTGGAGCTTGGTGACGTCCTTCTCCTTGAGGCCGTGGGCCTTGTACACACCGAGGATGTACTGGCGGACCGACAGCGAGGTCATGCCGTACTTGTCGTGGGGGATACCACCGAGGGTCTCGGCCGACTTGCCGGTGGTGAACGACTTCCACCAGGGGGCGCCGCGGGCGCGAGCGTGGAACGCAGCCCAGTCCATGAAGTGGGCAGTGCCCTCGTCGGGGCCGAGGAAGATGATCTCGGGGTCCTCACGGTTGGTGATGTCGACAATGGGGCCCTTGATGCCGGGGCTCTGGCCAGGGATGAGGAGGTCGATCATCGAGTCGATGTACTTCTCAAAGCAGTGCTTGTAGTCGGCGCCGAGCGAGGGCAGGATGGTACCCTTGGAGCCACCCTCGGGGATGTCCTTGTTCTTGAGGGTCTGAGTCCACGAGAGGTTGTAGTTCTCGTCGAACAGGGTGCGAACGTTGGCGGCCCAGTTCTCAGTGTTGCGCGAGCGCACGAGACGGACACCACCACGGGCAACGTCGCGGAAGCGAACGTGGAAGCCGCGGAAGTCGGAGCCGACAAAGAAGAACATGCCGAAGGGCTTGCGAGGGTACTCAATGTCGGGGAGGAACGAAGGGTCCAGGCGGAACGAGAGGGCGACCTTGGTCGGCTGGTAGAAGTTGCACTTGATGACGTGCTTGTTGAAGATGAGGAGAGCCTCGAGGACCTGGGCGGCGTTGGGGTTGCGGGCCTCACGCTTGATCTTGGCGTACAGGTCCTGGTCGGTGAGGGGCTCGACAGTCTTGATGCGCTGGAACGAGAGCGTGGGCTGGAGCTGCGAGGCCTCGTCGGCGGCAGGGTAGTGGGTCATGGCAAAGTTGATGTAGAGCAGGCGGATGAGCTCGGGGTGGGTAGCGATGACCTCCTTGATGCTCTCGCGAGTGAACGTCTCCTCACGGAAGCGGGTCTTGATCTTGGCAAGCACGTCGGCGTGGTCCGGGTTGTTGTCGTCGAGGACGTTCTTGAGCGCCGCGTACGCGGGGCCGAGACGGTTGCAGAAGTGCTGGGTGAAGATCCAGCCGACGTAGGCGTACGTGGCCTCCTGGACGGCGTGCGGGGTGTCGTCCTCGGCAACGGTGAAGAACGGGTTGTCGGGCAGGCAGAAGAGGAGCGAGGCCTCACGAACGACCTGGTGGATCGAGTGCTCGATGGGGGGAGCACGCGAGTTGGGGACGGGGTCGAGGTAGAGCGAGATGATGGTGACACCGTTCGAGAACTGCTCAACGTACTTGCGGGTCGAGAAGAGACCGTAGAAGTGGTACAGGTCCGAGAGGGCCGAGAAGTAGCGGTGGGTGCCGCCCATCTTGTAGCCGATGACAATGCGGTACTCGCGCGAGTCCTCGAGCTGGAACATCTCGATGACGGGGCCGTAGCGGCGCTCAGTCTCGGTCATGATCTTCTGGTACAGGTCGATCGTGTTGGGAGTAGCCTTCTCGAGGAACGACTTGTCCGACACGGAGCGGATGTCGGTGACGCCCTCGGCGTTCTTGGTGGGCTCGCTCTTGGGGAAGTCGCAGGGCGAGACGAAGTAGCAACGGAGCTGCTGCGAAATGGTCGACGAGATGCTGCCGGCCGAGCGGTAGGTCTCGAGGCGGTAGGCCTTCTCGGGGGTGCTCTTGTCGAGGAACATGTCGTCGATGCGCTTCTCAACGGTGGCACCGGGGCCCTCGGTGGCCGAGACACCGGCGGCCGACGAGTGGATAAAGACGGCATTCTCCTTGGCGCCGGCCTTGCACTCCTCCTCGGTCGTGACCTTCTCGAGGTCGATCACGAGCTTGTTGGGGTCGTGCTTGGTGTAGGCGAGGAGCTTGGCCGAGTAGAGCGCAAGGATGTGGTCGGCGATGACCTGGGGAGTCTCGGAGATGAAGTACGAGTTGTCAATGCCGAGCGAGTTGTAGAACCAGTCGACCTCGCCGTTGACGAGCTCCTGGGGCATAAAGCCCGACTGGACGAGGGTCTCGGCGACCTGCTGCTGCTGGTTGGCCTTGAGCGGGAATGGCGACGAGACATAGCCACTGTGACGTCAGCACGTGGTCGCGGGCGCTTATTCGCGCAAAAGGGTGGGCCGCGGCGCGGCGGCTAGAGCCGCTTGTGCCGCTGATGCCCACGCGAATGCTGAGAGGGAGGTACTCACACAGAGTCGAGACGCTTGTCGCGCGCAGCGAGCTTGGTCGCGTCAATCTGGGATGGGAGGGGCGCGGCCTGAATATCAGCTAGGAGGCTTTGGGGCAGACTTACAGCACCCTCAACACCGGTAGGAGTAGCCATTCTGGAAGGATGGGACAATTAGGGGAGGTATGGGGGGGAACAGGAGACTGGTGCGTCAGCGATTATATATCAAGAGGAGGAAGCGAGGGGGCGCCCAGTGCTTTCACACGCCCTGCCCCCAGTCATGACGGAGGGGCAGGAGCGACGGGGGACCTTGAGAGAAACCAGGGCGCCGAGGCCGACTCTGGCGCCCACAGCTCACAAAAGGACTCACTGTGCAGTTCGCTACCGCAGGCGGTAAACGGCTGGTGGGATGGTTCGCACTGAACAATGTCAGCTCGCCGTCGTGAATGGGAAGGAGGTATTCTGCCAGGATTCGGAAGAGACAGCGGGCAACGTGGCGCCTGCTGGCTCGAGCTCGACGACGCTTCTGCGGCCGTGGTTCGGTTTCACAGACCGAAGTAGCCAGCGAAGCCCCGCCAGAATTACAGCCACAGCGTGTACTAGCCACATACACTGCACTGGGGCAGCGAATGGGGCGTGAGAGGGTGCCACAAGTGGCAGTGGGACAGGAAGCAGTGGGGAGGGGAGATTATGGATTGTCGCCTCGGCGATCTACGGCAGCTCACTCACCCAAATCAAAGACACCGAAGAGCAGTCAAGCCGTGGAGTCTTGTGTGTGCGTCTACTTTGTCAAGAGACAATGAGACACGGGGGAGGGAGAGGAAACGGAGGACACGCTGGGGAGGCCCGTTGTGTTCTAGTGTGGAGAGAGAGAGGGAGAGAGATGGGAGTAGGATGTGGGGATAGATGACACGGGGTAGAGAGCAGCTGATAATAAAGGATGTGGGCGTGGATGTCTATGGTGGTGGCACACAAAGGCGAGGTAAGCGCTGATCTCGGCTCACGGCCCAACGACCAGGTTGTCCTGACTGCAAGAATCGAAATGACCGGGCTGCGTCCACGACCACGACACCACGACCACACTTTGCGAGGTCCCTGACATTCGAAAATACCTCGGTCCTCGAGAAATGAGAACTGACCTCACGCTGCATCGACAAAAGTCGTGTCGCGTGTGGTTGTGTGGGCTTTGGGGCTCCCCCCCCTCCCCAACAGGACCTCCCCCTGCCCTGACACGCCTGACGCCTGACGACAACGGCGTCGCATCGGTGACCATGGCTCTCTGCGTGCTCTGGGTTTATCCTCTTGGCGCTGGGCCCGCAGTGGGCTGGACATGTTGGCTCCGGCCGCGCCCAGTGTCCAACACCACCCACAGTCACATGCTCGCCGACACGGACAAACACAGACCCACACCGGGGGCCCGACAACGCCAGCCGCAGACACAACCTGCACACGCCAGTGACGTCTACATATTGAGCATGCACGAGCCATTGAGACGAGACCCTGCGGCAGACTATAACGTGCAACGGAGCTCCGGGGCATGTGTACGTGCAGCGTCAGTGCGCGCGACGGCGGCGTCTCTTGGCTGTGTACTGTGTGTTGTGCAGCGTTGCGCGTGACATGCATGCACGCGCCATTTCGCCATCTACGCCTCTTTGCATGCGACCGCGCATGCTCCCCGTCCAGCAGCAGGGTTTATTTCGATGCATTCGTCGAGACATACCCCCATGGTAAACGGACGTTTGACCTTGAATACCTGTCAGTCGAAATACCCAGCCCCGCACCCCTAACACATTCGAAATCGGCGTTCCGTCGAGCGTTCGGCACATGTTCCGTACTTCCGCCCAGCCGATCAGGCCGCATCCAACGACGACCTCTACGTCCACTGCCGCAAGACCCGGCACAGCGGGTGCCTGGGGAAAACGGGCTGGCCATCTGGCCATGCAACCTACCTTCCACCTGGGGCTCCCCGCCTCCCCCGCTCCCCCCCAAGAGCCCCCTTTACTGCGAGACTTGCTGAATGACCCCACCAGGCCCGAGACACGACGAACTGTCGATCCTTCGAGGCAGACCCACGGCAAATGCCCATTGCCCATTGCCCTTGGCCCACCACGCCCACTGGATCCCGCACATCACGTGGGATGAGTGCCTGCCTTGCTGGCACACCCTCTATGGTATCCGCTCCCATGACAGGGGCACGCGACTGTAGGCGACAGAGGCGACTGGCGCTTGGCTGGGGCAGTAATGTGGCACCTCGGTTCCTGGCGATAACGAAGTGTGCTTGGCACGAATGTCTTCTGTCTGGGTTTTGTTACGATCTGCTCTGCGCGCATGCCGGACCAGCAGCTGGTAGTATGCGAGGGGGATTCCTGCAACGAGTGATAGCGATGTGATGCAAGCGTGTGCAGATGAAACGTGTTCCAGGCGGCGATCAAAGTGATTACCGATTCGGTGATCATCCCCAAGCCCAGTGGCACAGGAGTCGCACGCCGCTGCCGCTAGACACCACACCAAGTACACCGGCGTGAACTACCAAGGCCATAGGAGCTGTACACTGTAGCGGCGTTGCTAGGCGTCCGCGAGGGGGAACCAGTAGTACACACCTTTGCCATGAAAACGTGCTCGCCGTGCCAAAGGTTTTGGATCTCGTCAGGAACCGTGATTGAAGCGGCCGCCTAGCTCCCCTTGTGCTGAAGGATCGGCATGGCATCGCTCGTACACTACATATACTACTGGAGTGATGGCGCTGTGTCGCGCTGACAAGTCATCCAGTAGAGCGAGCCCAGGTATGCGCTGTCTTGTACAGCAGTAGGACAAGGTTCCTGCGCACAACCACAGTCCGGAATGCTTGACCTCTACGTCGCTCGCACTTTTGGCTCGACACTCTGTCACCGAGTAGCCACAGGGGCTTTCGGGCTAGAGCTTGTGGTACACCAA
Organism: Cutaneotrichosporon arboriforme; assembly: GCA_002335565.1. Taxonomy (NCBI): domain Eukaryota; kingdom Fungi; phylum Basidiomycota; class Tremellomycetes; order Trichosporonales; family Trichosporonaceae; genus Cutaneotrichosporon; species Cutaneotrichosporon arboriforme. Next base: position 419,679 of record BEDW01000007.1, on the reverse strand, counting down.
ACATCTCCTTGAAGAGAAAGAAAGGGCCCACCCTCCTCATTGTGGCATAACCAGCCCGAAACCTTCACATTGTTATGGCAAGCCGGAATTGCAGTGACACGGCCTTAGTACGGTAGGGGAGCATCACTCCTCCCAACGCTCCTTGACCTCTTTCGATTGTAGACGAGTTCGTGCTCGTGACCAGGCTGGCCGAACTCTTGTTCCAGTTCCGTGAGCGTATTCTCGGTAGCGACACAAACCACATTCCAGCGCCTTTTACATTAGATTACTATCGTCCCTTGCGGTTCGCTTTTCGCTCTATCTGGCACTCAGGGATAGCCAGACATATCGGGCTCTGTAGAACCACACGCGGAGTGGTGACGGCCGTTGTTTCTGCCAGAAACCCTCTTCCTATAGGTTGTGACTCACCGCGCCCAGCTAGACGAACGGCGAGGTAAAACTTCGTGCCGTCGTGCAAAACCCCTTTGATGCCAATCCCCTTCGCCATAGCGCAATTTGAAGGCTTGCAAGAGCAAACCGTCGTTGCGGCCTAGGTACTGCGCCTCGCCTCAATGCCAAGGCATTACAGCGTATGGCGTACGGTCTTCACCCCTGGCACGTGGGGGATTAGACGAAAGGCTATTTGGGACTAATAGCTTTCATGTCGATCACATTAGAAATTTAATTCCTAATGAGCGCTTTGGAATGTCGACTAGGGAGCGGCGAAAAGACAATCGCGTAGAATGTTTACTCAAAGGGGCAATTCCAGTTCCAAACACAGTCCAGTCATCCGCCTCCCCCAGGGTGGCCACCCAACGAAAGCGAACGAGATGGCTTGACCTCGTCGTTCAAGTCTGTTCTTTCTCGACCTCGTCTTCCATCCCCTCCATCCATCAATCCATCCACTCGTGACTCGGCCGCTGCTTCATTATCTACCCGTCCCCTGTCCTTCTTGACGCCCTTGACTCCCTAACCGGCGTGCACCGGGAACGCCGACGCGCCGCCTCTCCTTTTCTTGACCGCCGTCTGCGCCCCGAACGACGTCATGCTCCTCTCGGACCTCATCCTCGACAAGCGCGGCTCGCTCGGCAAGGTGTGGCTCTCGGCACACCAGGAGCGCCGCCTCAGCAAGCAGCAGGCCCTTGGCGTCGATGTCGAGGAGAGTGTTGGTGAGTCTTACGGCCTGATGATGTAACTAACGCTTTCAGGTGCAATTCTCACGGAGAGCCGGCCGATGGCGCTGCGCGTCTCGGGCCAGCTCATGCTCGGTGTCGTGCGCATCTACGGCCGCAAGGTGCAGTACCTCATGGACGACTGCCGGGACACGCGTGAGCGCATCTCGATGACGTTCCGCCCTGGCGCCGTCGACCTGCCCGAAGACCAGATCCGCGCTTCCCGCAACGCCATCACGTTTGAGCCCGTGGGCAACATCGACGCCGTCGACATGTTTGACTGGTCGTTCAACATGCCTACGCCCGACGAGTCGGCGCGCGGCATGCACACCGCCCCGCTCACCCAGACCAACCTCCGTTCCCGCGAGTACGGCGCGTTCAACTTTGGCCGTCCCAAGGCACCCTCTATATTTGGCGATGGCAGCAGTCGCCAGGGCTCGCCAGGCGACTCGGGCCACCTCGACAGCCAGGATTTCGAGCCCATTGATCTCGAGCTCGGCCTCGACGATTTTTCTATGGAATTTGGGCGTGACGCCATGAGCGAGCGCTCGCGGTCAAAGTCTACCGTGCCCCAGACGCCTAGCGTTTTGCGCGACTCGATGGAGCTCGACCGACCGTTTGGCGCCGACAATGCGTTTGGCGGTGACGACTTTGCGCCGATGGACCTTGGGCTGGATGACCTGCCTGAACTCGAGGCGGAACAGCCCGTTGCCAACGGCGCTGATGCCGAGCGCCGGCGCGCGTCGAGCGAGCTGTCGACGCCTCCACCCCCAGACGAGCAGACACTGGGCCTCTCCCCTCGCATGGCTAAACGCCTCGCCGAGGCGCAGGGCGGCAAGCCGAAGCAGAAGCGCGTGCGCATCGTGTGCGCCGATGAGGAGCTCGAGCTCCCCGACGAGGACTTTGCCAACCCGCAGGACGACTCGCCGATCATTGGCGAGGAGAACTTTATCCCCGCCAACCCTGAGGCTGTGCGTCTGCGTGACATCCGCGAAGATCCCGTGGCGTACTTTATGCCCATGACCGACACCAAGATCTTTGCCGGCCCCGCGGGGCTCGCGCCCGAGCTCGCTGACCTGTTCTCGTTCCCCATCAACGCGCTGCGCCGCGTGCGGGAAGCCGAACCAGAGGAGCGGCGCGCCCCGAAGCGCCAGCGCAGGCAACGCGCGACTGGCCTTGGTGCCGACGAGGACGATTACGAGTCGGACGTGGAGGGCGGCCGTCGTGAGAGCCGCGAGCCGAGCGCGGCGGCGTTTGATGGTGGCTTCGACACCATCGACATGGATGCGGACATGACCCTTGACGGTGTCCTGTCCCCTCCCGGACCCACGCGGCGCTCGCCGACGCGCGAGGCGTCTATGGCCCCTTCGCGCATTTCTGTGCCGTACGCGGCGGACGGCGAGCACCCGCTCGCGCTGTTCGACACGCGCGTGTTCAACTCTCAGGGCGAGCTCGAGACGGCCGCGTCGCAGCTCGAGAGCACCCCGCGCGCCAAGGCCGCCGCCACTGCTGGCGGCGACGAGACGCCCGGTGCCGGCGGGTTCAGCAAGAACACCGCCATGGCGATGGGCGTGCTGCGTCGCGAGCTGGACGCAATCGAGGCCGAGTCGGCCGCCGAGAAGAAGGTACGCTTCAACAACGTCGCGCGCGGCGCGAGCAAGCGTGCTGCCGCCGGCATGTTCTTTGAGCTTCTGGTCCTCGGCACGCGCGACTGCGTCGCCCTCGAGCAGAAGCGCGCTTTCGCCACCATTGACGTCCGCCCAAAAGAACGATTCTGGGAACTCGCGACGTAAAGCAGATTAGCCTGTTACCCCATAATAGTACCCCTTGTCCGTAGATGCGCACTGCGCCATACCCCTCGTCCCGTTGTACTACTGCTATGCACGTGTTCTTGCGTACTCGCTCGCGCCGGTGTGTGCATGGTCCGTGGCATCCTGGGTAACTCCCGGTGAGGGCGTGAACAGCGCTCGTCAGGGGGAGAAGGACCTGACTGCCGCAGCATGATTCACGACAGCTGGGTGAACAGCGCGGTGAGGGGGAGAAGGAAATGGCCACCACGGCGTTGTTCACATTGTAAACGCAAACCATGGACAGCTACGGTGACAAACTTGTCGCACGGTGGAGTCCAAGGTCAAGGCCAAAGAACTCGAAGAAACGCAGCGCTGTTCACCTCCAAGTGGCAGAATAACACCTGTACGACCAACATGTGGGTCTACGGTGGCAGTCTGCAGAATGTAGCAGCGCTGTTATGGAAACGGTCGACGGGTACAGTGAGCGGGTGGTTTCCACGGCGGGGAAGATGCCATTGCGCTCGATCAACTGCTGGACGCGGCGCTGTTCACGCCCTTCAGCGCTGGTGGCTACTACTGGGCACGCAGTTAACGCAGCTTATCCCGAGTATGGCCGGTAGTAGAGTCTTCAGCGCTGGTCAGTGCTGTCCACCACTCTCTCTCATCGCCCCAATACAACGTGGTCCAACGCCGCAGAGTGTAATCGGTCGCGTCGCGTCCTGTACGACGATACCAGTAGGCCTGTTCTGGCACGCGCCTTGCAACATGCAGCGCATTGGTCTCGGTACCGCACAACCGGCTCGCGGGTCACTTCGCACAAAGCGCCGAAGCCGGTCACCCCGCACCAAGCACCTTCGCCGCTTGGTGCGCGGCGATCACTACTTCTACCTGATGCATTCAATGCACGCCTATGTCCTACATGCGCGATGTCTACTTCTGGGCGCCAATCTCCTTGACGAGCTCGGGGACGGCCTCGAAGAGGTCGGCGACGAGGCCGACGTCAGCGACCTGGAAGATGGGGGCGTCGGCGTCCTTGTTGATGGCGACGATGAGCTTCGAGTCCTTCATACCCGCAAGGTGCTGGATGGCACCCGAGATACCAACGGCAACGTAGAGCTCGGGAGCGACGACCTTGCCGGTCTGGCCGACCTGGAGAGAGTTGTCGGCGTAGCCGGCGTCGACGGCGGCACGCGACGCACCGACGGCAGCGCCGAGGGCGTCGGCGAGAGGGTCGAGGACCTTCTCGAAGTTCTCCTGCGACTTGAGCGCACGGCCACCAGAGACGACCTTGGCAGCCTGGGCGAGGTCGGGGCGCGACGAGACGACGAGCTCCTCGGACACAAACTTGGTGGGCGCTAGAGAGTTAGGCGCGCCTGCTAGATGCTAGCCGGGGTGGGTTTTTACTCACTGCTCGACTCAACGGGGGCAATCTCCTCGGCAGAGGCCGAGCCGCCCTCCTTGTTGGCCTTGTCGAACGCAGTGCCACGGACAGTCACGACCTTGACGTTGTCCTTGTCCGACGACTTGAGGGTGAGGATGGCGTTACCGGCGTAGATGGGGCGCGAGAACGTGTCCTCGCCCTTGACGCCGACAATGTCCGAGATCTGCAATTAGCCATGCCCAGATCACGCAGCTAGACCCACCTGGGAGACATCGAGGAGACCGGCGAGACGGGGGAAGATGTTCTTGGCGGCCGCGGTGTGGGCGCCGAAGATGTGGGTGACCGACTTGTCAGGGATCGCCTTGGCGAGGAGGGGAGCAACGTCTACAATGTGAGCAAATCGAGCTATACGGCTCCTTGGGGAGTTGACTCACTCTCGGCGAGGCCGTTGGCGTACGCGTCCGAGGCCGACGAGTAGACCTTGGAGAGGCCGTCGATCCTAAACGCAAGTCAGCTTGCTGCGGGCTATGGCCAAACCCACTTCTTAACCTCCTCGAGGACCTTGTCGACGTCGGCCTTGCTGCCGACGACAATGCCGGCAACGTCGCCGCCGACCTGCTTGGCGGCAGTGACTGCGGTGAGGGAGGCGTCGTTGAGCTGGCCGGCCTTCTGCTCGAGGAAGACGAGGGACGAGGCAAAGCGGCCTGGCGCGAGCGACGAGAGGCGCGCGGTGCGTGCGGAGCGGGCTGCGGAGCGGAGGAGGAGCATGGCGGCGGCGTCGGAGGTGTAGGAGTGAGTGAGGGGGAGGTAGAGACAAAGAGAGAGATGGGAGGTAAAGACAAGAGTGAGATGTGGTTGGGTGGTAGGAGCGAGTCGGGCGGGGCAACGACCACCACGTATGGCGACACCACCTCGGCTTTCGGGTCAGAACGAGCGAGGAAGGCAAGCGACCACCCCACACCCCCCACGCCACGGCGCGTCCATTAACCGGACCTAATCCACTTGTTCCCTCATTGTCGGCCGGCCCTAATCCCAATATTTGCTCCCGCTCCACCCCACACCGCTCTACCGCCCGCTCTTCTCCCACCCCACTGTACATCGCTCACCTCGCCTAACCACTCACCTCCTCGACGCGAACACTCCCCACCCAGGCCCCGGCGACTTCGGAAATATCTTCACGTGGTTAGATGTGGCGATTTACTATCATTGAACAGATAATAGACACCACGTACACCACAGTCGTTTGAGCCGTGTACCTCTACGCCGGACACGACAATAATGGAGGCAGGTTGATCGATGGTGATACTGCTACTGCCAAGTGGAGAGCTCTGTTTGCTGTTTGCCTACTCGCCGCTACGACGTCTGCCGTCAGCCTGCGTCAGGCTGTAAGGACGCTTTCGAGTTCGCTCCACAATGCGTCCGTAGTGGCAGCAACGACAGCTTAGGGCCATGGTACTAGGCGGAAGGAACCGATGCGACCTTCTGGTCACATTGTCGCTCGTTCATTTGTCTGGCGCTTCGGACGAGCTTTGCACGTTGGCCACTACTCCGCTGAGCTGAGGCTGCCCATGCTGTACGACCTTACCTCGCCGAGCAGTATATCGTCGAGAGTCAGCTGCAGACAGAGAGGTATCATTTGGCAGACCCAATTGATAACGATGAGCAGATGGATGCTCCTCGCGATGGCTTCAAAGCGTGTGGACAACAGACCTGCCAAGAGATAGTTGTTGGCACGCTCGCCGTGGATTCGCAGTTCCCTCCTCTAAGACTGTAGAGACCCCTTAGACTGTAGAGGTGCATCGCTTGCTGCCCCGACTTGCCCCATCACTGCTGCTCGTGACATGACGCTCGGCCTCCACCAACTGATATAGACAAAGTTCGCAAGAGTACCAGGAGTAGTTAGAACAAGAACAGGTAGCGTAGGCTGTGGCTTGTGACAATGTACGAGGCCGTAGGCCACGATTCTGCACGCGCAATGCGTGGGGACAATGGTGGCATGCGTGCGAGGCCAAATGGGTGGCCATCGATGATGTCGACGGCGAAACTTGTGCTGCTAGCGGCGGGGTCCACATTAGGACATTACTCCTGCTTCTGTCCATTCCACCACACTTGTCAACACCTCGCCAGCTCGCCAGAGCGTGTTACACCGACGACTCACACGCGCTCGGCGTCCCCTACCGCGTTCCCCACGCGTTGCCCAACTCGTCAACGCTACTCACAACATCAAAGGACCTGCGCGGCGTATCTCTCTCGCTCCCTCAGCCGCCATGCCCTCGCGCGCTTCGGACATGGCGTCGCAGGGCTTTACCGTAATGTCAGCCAGGGCTGCCAACGGCGAGGTGGTGCACATCAACGGTGTGTCCTACGACTCCTTCCCATACTGACCCACTCTCAGACCACGTCTACGTCTCGCTACCATGGTCGGACCGCGACGGTGAGAGGCGGCGAAGCTCGACGACGCACACAATGGACTGACCCCCCACTGACACCAACAGGAACACCATACATTATCGCCCGCATCATCGAGTTCCTACCCCCGAACAATGCACACAAGAAGGGCACAAACTCGCGGCACGTCGCCAAGAACGAGCTGCATGTCAGATTGTCCCTGTACTACCGGCCCAACGACGTTAGCTGATGCCGTGGGGCTTGAGCTGACTCGCAGATATCCGGCCGCTCGCTCTCCGACTACCGCCAGCTCATGGGCGCGTTTCACACCATCGTCGAGCCCGTCTCGGTCATCCGCGGCAAGTGTTACGTTCGGCACAAAGAGAAGATCGAGGACCTTATCAAGTGGAAGCACACGCCTGACCACTTCTACTTTTCAAAGTTCTTTGACCCATACATCAAGCGCGAGTATGAGGTGCTGCGCACCGCAAGCGTCAACAACAGTGGGTGGTGTCGCGTAGAAAGCATGCTGATGGTCAAGTTCCCCCGCACGTCAAGGAGGTGCTCCTCGAGCGTTACGAGTACCTCCTCACAGAGAAGGAGATGGTCAGCGACCTGCTCGACTCGTATCACTCGTGTATCGTGTGTGACCAGTGGGCCGCCGCCCAGGACACTGTTCGCTGCGAGTGAGTCAATGATCATCGTGAACGTGCTGACGCCAGGCTCTGCCGCAACTTTTACCACATGCGGTGTCTGACGCCTCCATTGACGGCCAAGCCCGCCAAGGGCTATTCGTGGGCGTGTCTGGCGTGCACCATCCAGCGGCGCAAGGACGTCGAATCTGAAAAGTATCGCTTTGTCTCGAACGGCGGCTCGGCGCCGCCGCGCGTCAAGGGCAACGCCAAGAAGGAACGCGCCGCCATTAGCGACAAGCCCGACGTCATGTTCCGCGACTGGCCATGGCGATACTTTGGGTATGTACGCCTCACTCGAGCTAGCTGACAATCAGCCTGCACACGCACGCAGAAGACACGCTCAGCCCCGAGGACCTCATCTTCCCCCGCGCAGTGACGAGATCCGGCACAAAGTACCAGGCCAACGTCCTGACGTGGGAGGAGCAGCAGGAGGCCGAGACGCGCAGACAGACGACCTTGGCCGAGGTCGGCCCATCGCGCCTGATACGTGCGTAGTTTGCCTCGCTGAGATTTTGCTAATCCACAGTCGAGCGCGGTTTTGACCCCGGAGAGAAGACGCACGAGTCGACCGTCTCGGTAGTTTCCGAGCCCACCGATGGCCGTGAGTGCTTCTGTAACCCGCACGCTCTAACGTTTCAGTCGGGTCGTTCATGGAGACTGTCGCGACGCTCAACCTTCCTGTCCCCCCGTACGACATCAGTCGCCTTAACAAGGCCGTACACGCGTACTCCACCATGGGGCACGACAAGGGCTTGCGCTACATGAAGTCGCTCAAGCTAGCGGACTATGGAAATCCATTGATCGTAGGTGGACCAAGGTTGAGTCTTGGCTCACACAACAGTGGACGCCACAAGAGGACGCGATCCTCGAGGCCGAACTGGAGAAGCACGGCGGCCTGGATGCGCACGCCGTCAGCAAGGCAACAGGCAAGCGCCCCGCCGAGGCGGTGCGGTACACGTTCAAGTGGCGCAACAAGAAGCTCAAGACTGAGAACGAGCTGATCCGCCAGCACCGCAAGGTGCACGCTGCGCATGGGCGCACCAACAACCAGACTCTGGGTCCGCCGTCGATGGGTAAGATCCGTTCACGCGCCGACTCGGAGGTCTCGGACGACGAGGGGTCGCTGTACAACGCGGCTTTTGTCAGCGTCAACCGCATGCAGTGCGCAGCGTGCAGCACGCGCACATCCAACGTCTGGTGGAAGTGCCCGCGTAGTGTGCAGGGCTTTGCCATGTGCGAATCGTGCGGCTCCAATTACCGCAAGTACGGCGTCATCTCGTTTGTCAAGTCGGAGGACGCCAAACGCCCCGAGAAGAAGGAGACGCGGCAGGGCCGTAAGAGCAAGGGCGGGGACACGGGGAGTGGCGCGTCGACACCAGCGCCCACTGGCGCACCCCGCCTCCCGCCATGTTCGTGCTGCCGCCGCATGGAGCCAAAGGCGCAGATGGCCCGCTGCAAGACGTGCACGTTCTCCGCCCACGCAGGTTGCTACGGTATCCCGTCGGAGGCGATGGGTTCCGACTGGGAGTGCGAGCTGTGTGCCAACGTGCACCTGGAAGAGAGCAACCTCGACCCGCGGTGCATTCTCTGCCCTGTCGACAACTCGGCCCTGACGTCCAAGATCAAGAGCAAGAAGCAGCCGACCGACTTTGACCTCTTGTCAGCGCTCAAGCCGACCGAGGGGTGTCGCTGGGCACATATTCTGTGCTCGGCATGGCACCCCGAGGTGCAGTACGCGAACGGGACGACGCTCAAGACGATCGAGGGCATCGGGAGCATTGCCGACGAAAAGTGGCAGGCGGTGTGCTCTTTGTGCGGACAGAGCGACGGCGCGACGGTAGCCTGCGGCGACTGCGGCGCAGCGATGCACGTCTCGTGCGCGTACCTTGCAGGCCACAAGGTCGGGTTTGAGTTTGCGCTGGCAAAAGCCGGGCGGCACCAGACGGTGACGATTGCAAAGTTCAAGGACGAGGCGGGCATCATGTCGCCTGGCGTGTGGTGCCGCTCGCACGACCTCGAGGGGCGCGCGATCTACGACCTGTTCGAGCACGACCCGGACCAGGGCGAGAGTGCCCTCCAGGTCTACGTCGCCGGCTACAAGACGGTCGCACCAGACGACTCGTTCGCCCTCCTTCGTAAAGCCACCCGCCTCGACCGTTTCATCGTCCCGCCCACTGAGCCTATCCCTGCGCACCACACGTGCGCTCGCTGCGCCATCGACGTCAGTCCCCGATGGCACATTGGCGCAGAGACTCTCTGCCACCAGTGCTGGTTCCAGGAGCGCGACGTCAAGCCGGTCGCCAACGGGCTCGTCTCCGCCGCCGCGTAATGCTGCAAGCTAGCCTCACCTGCGCCTCGAGGCCAATCCCCTAGAGCAGCCGCCGCTCCGCCCCTCACATAGCAATCTGCTGCATGTATCACATTGGCGTCACTAATTCATCTCATGCACATGTGGTCGTTGACGAGGGACTTGAAGAGGAGGTAGGGTGGTTACGCAAGGACGTCCTTGGGCGAGGAGGGGGAGACGTGTGTTCCCCAGACAGCAGGGGAGACGCCCTCGCGGACGGGCGTGGCGGTGCCGGGCGTGTAACCGCGGACGGGACTGACGTTGTTGAAGGGCATGGGCGAGCCCGGGGTCGTGGGCGAGCTGGGCGTGACGGATCTCTTACGCAGGTGGCTGGGCCTGGGGACGGGCGGGGGCGACACGGCGTCCGTGGGCGGTGGCGGCGGGGTACGCGAGCGGAGGGGTCCGCAGATGGCGTCCATGAGCTTTGCGGCGCCCTAGAGTCGGGTCAGCGCAAACGCACAAAGAGTGAGGGGGTTGGGGTTTGACGTACACGCGTGCGGGGGTGGAAGAGGTAGAGCATGAGGGCGAGCTTGACGAGGTAGTAGCGCGCTGCAGTGTCAGGCGAGGTAGAGTGTGAGGGGTTGGGTTGTACGCACGAACGACGCTGACGAGGAAGCGCAGGACCAGACTCTCGAGCGTCTGGAAGTACCCGAGCAGGACAAAGTACGAGAGGAGGTTGTGCATGTCCATGTTGGGCGCGCCGCGCTCCATGGCCACGACGGCCTTGTAGGTCGGGTACGCGAGGGTCAGCGCCGCGGTCGTGGCGTGCGCGAGGCCGAGGAGGTTGAACGGAACAAGGAGGGTGAAGCTGGGGTTGGTCAGAAGCGGGCGGGGCGCAGAGGGTGTGTGTGTGCGTGGGCGTGGGCGTGGGCGTGGGCGCAAGCTCGCGCGCTTCCCACGTCACATCAAAGACGTGGCAGGAGTAGCAGTAGCAGACTTACAGGAAAACACTGGCCGTGACGAGGACGAGGCGGTCGACGCCGGTAAGCGCCTCTGCGCGACGGACGCTTTCCGAGCGGCCGAGGAGGGCGCGCGCGCGGGCCGCCTGCGAGTCGGCGACGGCCGCGGCGCGCTGTGCGCCCGGATGCGCCATCATCGCGTCGTACCTGCCCCTCGCCGAGTCGAGCGCCTTGGCTGCGCTCGCGGCGTGGCTGCGCGCATTCGTCGAGCCCCGCGACCACAGCGCGCGCGCGCGCGGGAGCGGCCCAGTCCCAGCGCCGCCGCTGCCTCTCTTCGGCGCGGGCGTACTCGCCGCCCCTGCACCTGCGGGACTCGCGGTCGCCGCCTCGTGTCCGACGTCAGGCATGGTTTGGTGCAAGACGCTAAGGTGTCCTAGTAGGTTGAGTGGTGAATGAGTGGTGAGAGGATAAGAATGCGAATAGTGAGAAGAGAGTAACATCAAGTGAAAGAGTGGTGGCAAGTAAGACTGGGCTTGGGTTTGTCTGCGGGTATTGGGCGGCGTGGCGCCGTGCACACTGGGCACACTGGGCACACTGGGCAACATCTGCTTCGCACCATCATCCCACGCTTCTTTGATGCCGCAAGTGCGCATGCGCAGATAGGTGCTCAAGAGCTCAAGAGGCGCACAGACGCCTCGTGGCGCCAGTCGTCGCCCACCTTGACCTCTTTTTGTTTTTGCCAATGGCTCGCTCGCCGCTGTCGTCGCAGGTATGCATGGGAGGGGTATCTCTAGCCGGGGGATATGGGTGTGGTGGTGGTGTCCTGCAATCTATGCAGTGGCCTGGACCTCTGAGGCGGCTGCGGGCTTGGTGGTGGCGGCCGCCTCGGCAATCTCGGGCGCAGGCGACGCCTTGTCGGCGTCACTCGCCGGTGTCTCGGCTGGCTTGTCGGACGGCGTCGAGCTGGCGGCAATCGCCGCAGCCTCCTCTTCCTTACTCGGCTCGTCTAGCGGCAGCCCCAGGTCCTTGCGCCGGATGTACTCGTCCACCTCGACGAGGTACGCGTTGAGGTCCTGCTTGTCAGCTTTTGTCGTAGCTCTCTATGCACCTTCTCGTCAGGTTCGTACTGCAGGCCATCAATGATGGCGTCGCGTGCGTCCTCGTACCGGCCTAGACCGACAAGCGCGCGTGCGCGACTAAGAGTCAGCCAAAGACGATTCTGCGTGGCTTACCGGAAATGCCCCTTTGTCCACGGACGCTTCAGCGCGACCACGGCGTCGGCGTCAGTGAGGGCGTTGACCCACACGCCGGCGGCGCCAAACGCCGCGGAACGGTTACACAGCGCAATCACGGCCTCGTCGCGCACGAGCGACGCAAGCTCCCATGGTGGCCGCGACAGGGCCATGTCTGCCGACTTTGAGTAGTTCTGAATCGCCCCGCCAATGTTACCCGCCTTGAACGCATTCTGTGGCGTCAGACACCACCTCTATGGAGTAAAACACTCACGTTACCCGCCTCCTTTACATTCTTGATCGCCTCGGCGCGCTGCGGCGGCGGCTGGACGTTGGGCGGAGGTGGCACGGCGTCGGGAGGGGCGTTCTTCATAAACTGCTGCATGTAGTTGAGCGGCTTGAAGTTTACGTCGCATGTGTCGCACTGGAGGTTCTTGTGCTCGGCGCACAGGACCATGCTCTGCGTCTGCGGTGGCTGCGACCCTGGAATCGTCGTCTCGGCAATGACAAAGGGCACGTTGCGCGTCGGCAGCGAGTCGAGCAGCGCCTGCATCGCCGGGTCGGTCTGTACGATCATCTGCTGCTGCTGCGGGCCGTGCGAGTGTGCGTGTCCATGGTCGTGGCCGTGGTCGTGGTTGCAGCCTGGACCGTGTTGGTGCTCCATTTTGGGTTGTAAAAGTCTAGAATAACGGTGGACAAGGTGAGAATGTCGCAATCGTCGTTGGCGTTGTCGTTGCGTGTGTCGGGAGACGTGTCGGCGTGTCTTAATGTCCATCACTCTCGTGTGGGGTGAGACTGCCGAAAGCGGTAGGAAGAAAGTCACGTGACATGCCACGTGGTGTGACCCAAGATCGAGTGGCGGATCGACGGTGAGGAGGCGTAAACAAACCCAACACGATCCATCTCATTCATTCACCAACAACGCAAGGGCCCCACCCACGCTCGCCATCGTTTATCCATTGCTCCATCGTCCATCCATCCATCGACATCCAGCCCATCCACCCATTCCATTGTGCCTCTACAGCAGTAGGCAGCTGTCGCCAAACCAACCCCCTTTGTCCCGCTTGCCCCGTGGCACAAGTCGCTCTTTGCGTTGTTCAAACCATGTCGTGTGTATCTGGACCAACTGGGTAACCCTGTTTAGCACTGACACCGGCGTTACAGTGTATTCTCAGGTTCGCTAGCTGGCAAACGCAAGGCCGAGCTGGTCGAGATTGCCGAGGCCATTGGCGTCGTTGATGCATCAAACCAGACCATGGTCACTCTCCGCGAGGGCATCCAGACTAGGCTCGACACCGACTCGGACAGACTCAAGGCCGACCCCCAGTTCAAGGGCCTCTACGTCGTCCGCAGCAGGCGCAACCAGTGCGTCGCACCATCCATCCATTGACCAAACTGCACACTTGCTGACCCTTATTACAGCACGGATGACTCGGACTCGCCGGGCCCAGAGAAGCCCTCGGCGACGGCACGCGCACGCAAGTCGATAACTAGAACACTTGACCGCCTCGTCGAGGCCGCCAACACGCCTCTTCCGGACAGCCCAGTGTACGCTTACTTTGCACCGCGGTAGCACACTCACACGCCCAGTAAAGCCGCCAAGGAGGCCGGCGAGGCTGCCGTGGAAGCTACCGAGGACGCCATAGCTCTCGTCGACCATGAGTCACACTCGATCGTCGACGCGCTGCAGCACTACAGCGACGAGATCATCAAGTTTATTGACCCCGCGGTTCACAGCACTGAGAACCACTGGCGCAATGCCCGCGACGTAAACCGCCATCACATCGTTTTGCTAACATCAGATCCTGTCCGAGCCCAACAACCTCCTCATCGCGGCACTGACGCTTGAGGCGGCAGCGCTGTACTACAACGTAGCGCCGTTTAACCACTTTACTGTAGGCTATGTGATCCGGCTGACCGCTGACCTGGCAGTTCCGCTTCCCTCCCCAAGGGCACGACGCGGGCTCGTTTGGCGCGCTCTTCGAGGGCGCCTTCTCGTGGGCACCGACGTTCAGCTGGACCGTGTGCTTCCCCCGCCACTCGCACTTCCTCCCGAGCTCGGACCTGTGGCCAGCACTTGGGTGGTGGTGAGCTGTTTAAAGTCCGCGTCTGCTAACGCCAGGTTCTTCACTACCGTCGCGCCCCCGCTTCTGCTGTCGACGCTTGTCAGCTTTGTGCCCCAGAAGGGCGTGCACAACCGCGGCCGCATGGTCACGCGCTACCAGAGTGGGTTTGGGGTGTACCAAAGACTAATCGTGCAGCGGCCAACCCCCCGACGCCAACAGTCGACACGCTCACGTACGCCATCTTCCGGTGGGCGATTCTGCTCCTGCCGTTCGTCGACGCCGCGCCGCGGGCATTCGTCGACGCCCTCGACGTCAGCGGCGACGCGCAGATGCGCGCCCTTGCCGGTGGCATCTTCCTCGGCCTCGTGCTGGCCCAGCGCCTCACCGCTTAGATGGCGGCATCAACGCGTGTACGAGACTCTCTCGACACATACAGTGAGAACACTACAGCTCGTGGTATACCCATACCCAAACCGCCCCTTGCCCATTTCGTAGCGACGCGCTCGACGTCGTTTCCTTAATTTCCCTATTACGCTTTCCGTATTATTTCGTCCTTTCATCTGCCACGCAGTTGCGCGTGGACCGGCGCGGGTGTTGTGACTGGCCTTGGCTCTTGGCGAGCCCTAGTCCTAAGCCATTTGTCCGCCCCACGCTCTATTCGACTTTGTCTTGCTATTGTCCGTACCCCGGCGTCAGCGATGCGAGCGACGTTGCCTTTGTCATCCTGCTGCGTTGTGTGTGTGTGTGTGAGGAGATCGACGGGAGAAGCAAGTGACGCTGCATAGATGGTGAGGCATGATCGAGCACGCTGAGTTTGTGGGATTAGGCGGGGCTTGTTATAATGCTGTAATGTCGATCCTAATGGCAATTTGAGCCAGGGCTAATGCGCCGAGGCGCGTCCCTTAACAGGCACCTCACCCAGGAGCTAGGAGTCGGTTGGCCACGCGGCGCACGCGTCCAGGGCGGGCGGAAGTGGTGTTGTTCCTGTCCGTTCCACCCATCGAGAACATCAAACGTCGTCTTTGCAACGACACTGCACACATCGACAACGACGGCGGCGACGGCGACAGACTCTGCTTCCCTCTCCCATCGACGCTCCGCTCTTTCGGCATCAACAGCACCTTTGCACACCTCAGTCCCCCAACCTACACCCCTCCATCACGGCGTAACAACACACCACCTCGGCGCCACTCGTCTCTAGGCCCGGCCAGGTCGATGCCCTGCGCGCAGCCCGCACACGTGTTGTGCGCTGCTGCAAGCCGGCGATGAAATGGCCCCCCGAGAGCGCAATGGCGCTCGCCCACGCCTTCCCGCCCATCGAGGACCGCGTCGCCCAGTCGATCGACCGCTGGGCAGACGACCTCCGCGCCCTCTTTGACAATGCGCGTGACCGCTTCGCTGACGTCTCGTGGGAGTCGTCAGATGCCGCAGGTAACCCAACTAGCAACGGTGACCGCGTATGGGCTCACAAGGGTGAGTCCGACCTTGAGCAGAACCAACCAACAAAAGCTAACATGCAGCCGTCGTCTACGTCCGCGCACCAAGTGAGGGCGCCGAATCCCACGTTGGAAGTTGTTGTTGTGCTGACGATTGCAGAAGCCTTCAAGGACCGATATTTTGTCACGACAGCGCGCAGCCGCGCCATCTCGCGCTCGCCCACAAGTCTCAGTGGCGCAGCGCACTCGTCGACGCCGTACCTCGCCGCGGGCGGGGGCTCGATGCGGGGCACGCCAAGTCCACATGGGTGGCGCGGCGCTGCGAGCTCGTTGTCGGTCGACACGGCGGGCAGCGACGGCACGTTGCGCCCGCCGACTGTAAGCCACGCGGGGAGCAGCGCGTCCGACGGCGGCGTGCTCCGCCTGCGCCACGACGACCCGCCAGAGCTTTTCCGCGCCCAGCTCGAGTGGCTGTACACCGGCGAAGGCTTTGGCGACGTCGTTGAGTGGATCACTGAGGAGCGGCCAGAGGGCGGGCGAGGGCGCGTGCGCGATTCGCTTGGACGGAGGGGAAACCTCGCCGACCGCCGAGACAAGCTCGGTCAGGATCTCACGTACATGTGGACAAGTAAGCTGTACTGCGACGTACGCATACACCTCGCTGCGCCCGACGGCGAGGGGTATGTGTCCGACTCGTCCGGCGCGTCTGACGACTCGCTCGCGTCAACGGTCATTTTCACCGCCCACCGCTTCATGCTCGTCTCTCGCTCTCCCTACTTTGCCTCCCTCCTCCTCAACGCCAACGACTTTCGCCCAGCCACAGCCGACGTCCACCTCCCCCCACACCCTTTCACTCCTGCCGCGCTCCACTTCTGCCTAGGGTGGATGTATGCCGGCCACCTCGACTTTTCCAACCGCTCCTACGACTTGTTAACGGCGTTCCAGATCTACCGCGCGGCAGAGTATCTCCAGCTCGACTGCCTCGTCGCCGAGGTCGAGTCGCGCATCGTGCACGACTTTTGCCACGGGCTCGACTACGACAAGTGCCACTGCCGCCGGTGCCTCAGCCGTGTGCCGCGGGTATGGCGGTTTGCTGGCGCAAGCGACGTCGGCGCACTCGAGCTTCAGCGTCGCGCACGTCGTTTCGTCGTCACGGGCTGGGGCGACACGTGGGACCGCGAGATCGCCCTAGCCGACAAGAGCGAGCGCGACGACCTCGTCAGTGATGTCCTCTCGTCGCTCACGCCCGCGCGCGTCGTGTCCGCGTTCCGCGGCGTCGCGCACATCCGCCGCCGCATGGACCACTGGAAGGTCCGGCGCGGCCGCGAGGCGCGTCCGTGGATCGACGCGCTCGCTGAGATGCTCGAGCCCATTGAGCGACGTGCTCGCGTCCTCCTCGCATCCAACCTCGCTCAGGTCTGCGAAAGCAAGGAGCTCTGGGACCTGTTTGGCGGCAAGGCGTTTTCAGACGAGACAGTCGATGCTTTTCTCACCGAGGTCGTCGACATGGCCGGCCGCTCGCCGACGTACACCGAGGCGCCTAGGATATACCAGACCCTCGTGTCGGCGTTGCTGCTCAAGGTGCAGCCGGGGACGCACGACCCTGCGCTGCCGATGCGCTCGGCGAACCGAACAAAGGTCGAGACGGCCAAGAATGCCGTCCTCAAGCACATCAAGAAGCGCTGGATGTCGATTCAGAGCGAGGGTGGCTTTACTGGGCTTGAACCGTGGTCGATCAAGGAAATCTGCGACGGCAAGTGTGGCGGAGAAGACCCCAGGCTGACGCGCGTAGAGATCGAGGTTCCTGTCGAGGACCTTGGTGCGTCGAGCCCCGTGCCATTCCCCAGTAGGCGTGACAACAATGGCTTTTCGCGCAGCTCGCGGCCAGGCCCGCTGTCTGAAGCGCACCGAGCGTACCCCAAGCGTGCGTCTGGTGGTGGCGTCGCGTCGCCCGAGACGCCGACAGAACATAGTGGCCTGCGGCGACTACGACTAACGAGCGCGGCGTCGGTGAGCTCGGTCGCGTCTGCGCGTTCAGCAGCGGAACGAAGCGCCGCGCGCGGCCCTGCGGGGCGCCCAACACCAACACCGCCAGCACGTCCCCAAGCGCGCAGCCCTACCGCAGCAGAAAAGACGCCCCTCGTGTCGGTTGGCGCGAAAAACCGGTCAAGCCTGCGCTCGGGCCCCACCAGCCCAACACCGTCACGGCCTGCCCAACTGATGAGCGGTCCTCCACGGCCCCTGCTTACTGGCTCTGGCCGAATTTCACGCACGCAACGTGCGGGATCGGGCTCGACGGTGTCTTCTACTTCGCCTATCGCTGCTGCTGCCGCCACGGGTGCGGGCCCCGACCACCCGCTCTCGCCCACGTCCCCGACCGACTCGACGTCGACGTCGACCGCCCACCGCCGCGAAGGGTCGCTCACCTCGATGCGCTCCGTGTCGAGCGCCGTGTCCAACGGGACTGCCAAGGCGGCCATTACGACGCGAAGTACGGCCTCGACGGCGACGTCGCGGACGGCGACGCGCCCCGCAAAGCCGCCCGCAGCCGCAAAGCCCGCGCCTTCAGCGTCGACTACCTCTGCCTCGGCGGCAAAGGCAAAGCCGGCGGCGCCACCCGCCAAACCGCCCGTACGCAGTACCGAGGGCGCATCCAAGCCTGCTGCGGGTGCGCGGCCGCGGACACTGTCTGGCGCGAGTACGGCAAGCACTGCGACGGCGGCGCGCGCGCGGACGACGTCGGCAACGAGCGTACGTTCCCGCGCGCCCTCGATGGCGCCCTCGGTACGCGAGCGCACTTTGTCGTCGACGAGCCGCGGGTCGCCCGCGGCCAAAGCGGGCCCTAGTAAGCCTGCAAACGGCCGGCCGGCACCCGCAAAGGACAAGGTACCGCCCGTGCCAAAGATGCCGGCCAAGGTGCGTCCGGCGCCACTGGCCAAGCCGCCGGGATCGCCAGCAGCGTCCACCACAGCCTCGGCGACGTCCACGGCCTCCACGCGCCCAGGCACACTGCGCCCGTCGACGTCGTCCAAATCGATATCCAGCCGTGCGTCGGCGGCCGCGCGTGCGTCGCCAGTGCCAAAAACGCCTACATCGGCGAAACACCCGGGCGGCTCGGCGACCAAGACGGCGCCAAACACGCCAGGGAGCGCGCGGTCCCTCGGCGTAAACACGCCAACACGCACGCGCGCGACCTCGCTGAACCCGAAAGCGACGCCGCCGAACGTGGGCGGCGGCGCGCGCCAACGCACGACGTCGGGCGCGGGCGCCGCCCCGTCGCCCGCTACGGCGGCCCCGTGGAAACGCGCCACACCGCTACCCCCTTCGGTCGCGGGCGTGCGTGGCGCAGCCCAGCCACAGCCACAGCGGTCGTCCCCACGCCATCCACAGTCCCAGCCCTCGCGGCCGTCGACGCGCTCCCTCTCGGGCTCGACCGAGGGTCCCCAGGAAGCCATCACGCCGCGCGTGTCCGAGATCAGCGAGCCGGCCATCGTCGTCGACGCAGACGACGACGACGACCACGACGACGTAACCCCGCCAGCCGAGCCAGACCTACCCCTCGGCAAGGGCGGCACCCACGAGGTTGTCCGCTCCCCCGAAATCGTCGTTGACGAGGTCAAGCCCTCCGATCCGGCGGAACACAAAAGCGACGACGACGCGCACAATGACCCGCCGTATACGCTGCAGCCCGACTCGCCGGCGATCGCTCCGTCGCTGGCGTCCGCGTCGTCCCCGCCGCCAGCACCGCGCCCCTCCTCGAGCGAACGTACTGGCGCCGGTGCGCTCAGCTCGGGCGCCTTGAGCCCGTCCCCGGCGCTGGCCCCGTCCCCGGCGCTGGCGACGCCAGTGCCACTCCCCGCGGCACCGTCCGCCTTTGCACGCAGCCCGCCACACACGCAGACGCCGACACGTACGCCTCTCCAATCGTCCGAGACGGTGAGCCCAGTGTCGCGCCTGGGGACGTCGGCGCCGAGTGCCACGGCGCCTATTGCCCGAAGCCCACGGAGCGCGCGCTCGAGCGCGTACTCGTCGTCGGGGACGGTGCCATCGCCCACGGGCGGCAGCGTAATTACACGCGTGGCGAGCGAGTCTGGCTCGCTGCGTGGCCTAAACTCCGGCTGGCACCCGGCATTAATGTTCGACCCGCCGAAACGTGCCCCCGCAGCTCTTGCGCCAGCGGCGGTCGCCTCTGCGGCCGCGACGCCTGGGCCGCCAGCGATCGAGGTGACAGACGACGACGAGAACGAGCCGTACGCGGGCGTCGGGGTCGCGCTGCACGTAGGCATTCCGTGTATCGTGACACTGTCTGGGCGGCGTGGCGCCCGGTTCCGCGCAAACGCAAAGTACCTCGGCGGCATGGCGGGTGCGCGCGGCGCGTGGGTCGGCCTCGAGGTCGACGACCTCGAACGCCTCGGCGTCGAAACCCTCCCCACTGGCGCAAAGGCCGGTATCCGCTATTTCCACTTTACGCCGGCGGCAGGGGACCGCGACGGCGCAGACGAGCGCGCGGCGCGGGCCCGCCGCCTCGCCGTCATCACCGACGAGCTCGCCGCCCGCGCCCGCGGCGAGCACCCGCGCCCACGCCCCCCCACGCGCGTCCCCTCCAACGCCGCCGGAGGCCTCCTAGGCATGCCCCTCGCCCCGACACGCGCTGCTTCGCCGTACGCCGTCGCCGAGTGGGGCCCGCCCGAGAAACCGCGCGCCCTCTTTGTCCGTCCCGCCGAGGTCCTCTTCGTCATGGGATCAGACTAGCTTATTACCCCTCGTATTTTACCCCCTAGCTCTTGTATATCACGCATTCTTACTACCATTGTTGCGCTGTTGATAATCATGCATCGTGTCAAAGCAAGGCACAGTCTGTGTATGATACAGTAGTAGTAGTAGGAATGTGGTCTAGCCCTGTACGAGGCCAATGACGAGGCCGACGCGCGTGAGCGCCGGCGAGCCGAACACGGCCATGGTCAGCGCCGCGACTAGCGCGCGTCAGCACGGCGGGCACAACACGACTACTCACTTGTCTCTTTATCTGGCTCGGCACCGCCACAACACAGGCGCGCGACGCTCGCGAGGCCAATAAGGACCTGTGGGTGGTGGTCAGCACTAGTCCTCCATGTGACCGACGACCGCGACGCACGTTTGCATTCACGCCGGGAATCCTCTCGACGACGGCGTACGCGTCGTCGCGGGACATGATGAGGCGGCAGTTCCATTTCTGCGACTCGGGCACGAGGTGGCCCGGCAGCGCGCCGAGCACGTGCAGGAGCGCCGCGGCCGCAGCGTACGCCGACCCAGGGATCGTCGGCGCGCCCGTGTCTAGAGCCTAGATAGAGTCAGCCACGAGTCTTCGCCAAGGTAACACCCACGTCGATGACATCGAGGACCTCGTCGGCGCGCGCACCGCGCACCCACAGCCCGTCGACGCCCGCGCCAACGTCCATCAACCGTTCCAGCAGCCGCCACACTTCCCGCGGCGGCTTGGTCAGTGCCGTTGTGCGTCCTTTCTTCTTCTTCTTATCCTTCTTCGGCGTCGGTGCCGGCGACGACGCCGCCGCTGCTGGAATGTTCTCGACGGGCGCCATGGGGTTGGCTGCTGCAACGGGCGCGTCACCCCCGTTTGCCGCCGCGTCCTTTAAAGGTGTCTGGGGTTGAATAACGCCGGGTTGGGGTGGAACGTCGGGCTGGGGCGTCTGGGGCTCGCCCGCGTCCGCCGAGGGGTCGTCAGTGGGTATGGGCGCAGATTCAGCCTTCACCGCGTCCGGCACGGCAGCGACCGTACCGGTCTCAAGCCCAGCGTCATCCGACTTTTGCTCAGAGCCATCGGACGCATGTGTTCCAGTTGCCGCCGCGGATTCGACTGTTGCGTTGGCCCCGGCGCCTTCTGCCACCTTGTCCCCGGCCTCCCTTGCGTCACCGTTCGATGGCGCTGGAGTAACGCCGGACCCATTCTGCTCGGCGTCTGTCCCCGGCATACCATTACCGTTTGGCCCTGCGTCGTCGACGGGGGTGTTGATCTCTGGCCCTGTTTCGAGCTCTTGGGGCTTGTACGGATCCGCCTCGGACACGTCCGTCGCTTCGTTTTCGGCCTTGGCCTCTGCGCGTTTCACTTCCGCGGACATCTTGTCTGCACGCTCCTCCTCTTCCTCGGGGAGGTCGAGGAGCGTCCTGCGCACGGAGAGGGGCACGTCGCGGATAACCGCGAGTAACTCGGGGAGGACGTCGAGGGGCAGCCCAACGATAGTTGGGAGGAAGCTCGCGCGAAGCGTAATGAACGCTTCCTTGCTGCCCCCCTCGACCTGGAGCACGAGCACATCTGCCATTAGCCTCCCCCACAGCGTCGGACCCACCGTTCATGTCAGTACCCGTTGTGAGTGCCGCGGACATTGTCTCGTCGACGCACGCGGTGAGAACCAGCGTGAGCTCCTGTTTTGGCTCAACTGTCGCCTCGGCCGGGTATGGCCAGAAATAGGGCATGCAGATTGGCTTGCCTGGTGCTGGTGCGCGGAACGAGTATGTCGCGGGCACGAGGCCGTCGTTGCGCAGCGTCACCTCGCGGCGGACTTGACGGAGATAGCTATGAGTCAGCAATACTCGAGGCCGTTCAGACTTACGAGACGTCACCGAAGTCTACGTCCTCGACGGCGACGGCCAAACTGGGGCGGTACAACTCGTCGAGCTTGTCGAGCTCGCGCTGCGTCGCAACGAGTGCGTCCGCGCGCGCGTCCTCGTCCACGACCCGCGCCTCGAGCGTAAACGTGCAGGACACAGGCAGGTGGTCTGACCACAGCAGGTCGTGGCACGTGTACTTGTTCGGCATCACCTCGCCGTGTCGGCTCTTGTACAGCACGCGGTCGCAGTACGCCGGCGCGCGTTTCGGGTCGTACGTCGTTGACCCGTGTACATACTTGTACGACCTAGAGTTAGCACAAAAGACGAGGTGACGCACGGCTTGAAGTCTATGCGCGCTTCGGAAAAGTCCTCAAACGAAAGGCCGTCGGTGATGTCGGACGTCAACTGGTCCGCGTGGATAAGCTTTTCCCAGTCCTTCGACTCGACGAGCGCCGTCACTTCGCGGTCCTGCAGATCGACGCGGTAGTTGAGGTCGCCAAACCAGAACTAGGCGTGAGCTATGTCGCGCTTTTGGGCTTACCAAAACGTCCGCGTCGTCGACAGTTAACTGCCCGTCGTCCGGATAATATGCTTCGGTTGGGGGGTGCTGGCCGGGGAGGAGGGGAAAGGTCAGGCCGCTGCGGAGCGCCTGGTAGTCTAGTCGACGGCGTGCGAGCTGCGACGCAAACGCCGCGAGGTGCGAGTTGACAAAACACACCGTCGTGTCGTGCACCTTCATGCGGAACGCGACGCCGGCCTTGTTGCCCTGCATGTCAGGCCCACCTGCCTATCGGAACCTACGCCAATGCCCCAAAGCCCAATGGCCTTGGTAGCGCCCTGGACCATACGGATATGTGGGCGGACATGCGTCTTTGCGAACACGAAGAGAATGACGCCGACGTACTGCTCCATCGCGACCTGCCATTAGCTCCTGCGTCGCTCCCCAACGCACCTTCTCGTACGCGTCCTCCTTTTCACGCAGCCCCTGGAATATCGCCGCCTCCCACGCCTCGGCACGCTCGTCGCCCTGTGACATGAGTAGCGCCTGGCTGCGCAGATCTGCCTCCTGCAGACCGACGACGAGGATGTCCTCTGCGCCGTAACCAAGCACCGACGCCAGTTCCCGCGTTCCGGGGGGTGGTTTCCGGTCGTTGACGTTGTACGTCACGATACGCACGCTCACAGGCGTGCGGGTGGACCACTCCGCCTGCTTTCCGAACAGCCGTTTGCGCAGGAACGCCTGCCGGTTAAACCCGTCCGCGTGCGGGTTGGGGTACTGCTCCGAGTCGACCGCGTCGGCGTCGTCGCTGTCAACGGTCGTCTCCGTGCTTGAGTTTGTCTTGCCCAGGCTCGACTCGGAGTCAGACGACAGGGTACTCGGCGCGGGCGACACGGGATAATACGCGAGCCATCTGTGCGCAAGCGGCGAGTTGACTGATGTCAGCTGGGCTTTGCGAGGAGATAGCCTACCCGCCGCGCCTACTGCGCGTCGCAGCTCCTTTACTATCGCATAAACTCTGACCACCTCGGTCGCGTTACTAGGGAACTGGAGCTCGGCGCTGCTATCTCTTCCGCGGATGGTGATCTCAATTTCTGTCGTCAGCCACTGCCACCAAATCGAGGCGTACTTGGCTTTGAGCTCTGAGCAAAGAACGACGCAGACGGCGAGGGAGGGACCTGTTCAAGGGAGACCTCGAGCGAGGGCACGACGGGGATCGCTCGGAGGATCGCGAGGGTGTCGGGTTCAACCAAGAGGAGGCTGAGAGGGAATGAGCTCCTTGTCTATCACCTGGGTGACACTCACGCATGCTCCCGGTGTCCCTCGGCGGTATGCGACAACAACAGCAAACTAACGTCGACACGACCCCGCGGCGTCTTGAGGCGGCACGGCGTCGCGCCAGCGACCGTGTCGCCCGGCCGCACGAGGTCGGTGAACATTGGCGGGTCGGCGAGCGACCCCGGCGACAGCGGCGCGGGCGGCGGCGTCGACGGCGCAGGGCCGGGACCAGGTCCTGGCGCTGCCATGGTGGTGGTGTGAGAACTAGGTTACAGAACAATGCGAAATATGGGGAACAGACGTGTCCGTCGACGTGACGTGACGTGCACACCTCGGCGACGGTCATCGGCAGGGCGGGGAGAGCGGATGATCGGCGGGCGGGAGCGAGGTGAGACGCCAAGAATGGCCTGGGGTCCCCGCGTTTCAACTGCCCCACGTGGTAATATTGCGTGGACTTTTGGTTCCGCGTATCACCCTACCCCTCCGAACCCGCTGAATGTCTGGCAAAAGATCGGACTGCGACGTGAGGTATCGGTCGGACATCTCTAGAGCAACGTCAAGCACGAGCCCAAAGGCAGGATACCGCCATGGCGACTAGGAGCCAGATTGACCGCATTCCCAAAGGTAGGACGATGGCGTAGTGCTCCGCTGACATGCAGGGTTGCATCACTTGGAACTGACCGCAAAGTCCAAGTTTGCGTACCGGTGAGTGCTCGCCGACATGCGCGCGGGCGACCTCGAGGTCGAACTGCTGACGCTAGGTACCCTACACGCGCTCCGCACCCGCCCACGGCATTTGTTCAACCTCGTGACCGCGTGGTGCGCTGGAATGTCGTGCCCGGCGACAAGGTCCGTCTTATGGTCGGCAAGCCGCACGAAAAGTACCTCAACGAGGAGATGGGCAAGCGCGGCGGGTGGAAAGTGTACACTGTCAACAGCGTCGACATGGAGCGCAACAGGGTGTACCTTAATGGCTTGACGGTAGGTGTCGGCGCGAGCTCAGCGCTAACAGGTAGAACAAAAAATCCAACCCGCCCCGTCCCCTGCCGGACAACTTTGACTCGCTGCCCGAGGAGACCAAGAAGGAGTGGCTCGAGCAGCCCAACTTTATCAAGACGCAGCGGCCGGTGCAGTACAGCAACGTGCAGTTGTGCGTCGAGGATGCCGGGCCCGACAGCGTCTTTGCCACGCGCGTCGCGACCACGGAACCCCGGTTTGACGGCGGTACCAAGCGCTGGGCGTGGCGCCGCTTTGCGGCAAAACTCTCGGGCGCGTCCACTGTGCCCCCAGACGCCGAGAGCGGGCGCGTCAACATTCCGTGGCCCAAGCCCGAGTCGCGCAAGGTTGAGGGACGTGAGTAGTGTCTCTGTGCGCTGAGACCTGTTGAGCTAACTGAAGCGTCGCCGCACGACACGCTCGAGGACGAGGTCCGGGCACCGACTCTGTCGCTAGGCCGGAACGCGGGCGGGATTCCGGCGTCGCTTGTGCCGACGTCGATGCGCGCGCCGCCGCCGGCGGACCAGGCGTGGGCGGACGAGTACATCTTCAACCCGGCCTCGCGCGGCGACAAGCGCATGCAGGCGGCCATGCCGCTGTACCTTGGCGAGGAGCTCGGCCCGCGCTTTGCGCGCGCGAAGAAGCAGCGCGGGTGGCAGGAACGTCGGGCGGCCGAGGCGGCGGCGCGGGACATTGTGTCGGCCGGCGCGGTCGAGGAGTGGGAGCTGGGCGGGCGCGATGCCGGGCTCGAGGACACGCTCAAGCTCGACGTTGTCGGTCTCGAGGGCGTCAAGATCCGGCCGCGGACGCGTGCCGAGGTGCGCGACGCGACCCGCGCCGAGTTCGACGCCGAGGTTGGCGCGATCCGTCGTTCGGCCGCGCACGCCGCCGCGGCCGGCCAAGTCTTCGATGCCGAGGAGGGCGTGTGGTACGAGGGTCCCAAGGGCGTCAACGCCGAGCGTAAGCGCCAGCGCAAGGCGCGCAAGGAGCGCAAGATTGCCGAACGCCTCGAGAACCTCACTCTCCGCGACGAGAAGAACCAGGTCGTACCCAAGGACCTCCGTCAGGAGTAGACATAGATTCTGCATGCACATCATTCACCGCGAGGCGAGGCGAGGCGAGCGCAGCGCAGCGAGCCGAGCGGGGCCCGCGCCTGTGCACCATGGAAAAACGTAAAAGCAGTGGCGCGGGTGTACGTCTTCGGCGCCCTTCGACCTTGATCTAAGAAGCTCGCGGTAGTGGCACTTGGCCAAGTGGCATGGGAGCTAGTGGCGCCGAGGGGTCCGTGCTGCGGCGGAACCGTGTTCTGGAAGACGTTATAGCCTCGACCCCCTCCACAGCGCGCTACTGCCCCATTAAAGTGATACACGGACAAACACACACACACACACACTGCAATCGTGCTATTCGTACATGTCGTGATCACAATACAAGCTCGCTACACAAGACTACGCGCGGAGCGCGCCAACAGGCACCTCGTCCGACTCGTCGACGCTGACCGGCTCAAACTGGGGTGGGAAGACGCCGCGGGGGCCGTACCACTGCCCCTTGACCATTTGGGAGAAGTAGGCGCGGGGGAAGACGTCCTTTGTGAGGTGGTAGAAGAAGCGGTTGGGCACGGCCTGGTCGGTGACGGCCGAGAAGGTCTCGGCGAGCTCGGTATTGTACTTGAACTCTGCGAGGAGGAGCTGGCCGCGGCCGGTGAAGAGGGGGCAGGAGGTGTACCCGTCGTAGAGGGCGGTGCCGAGGCGGCCGGTGCTCATGAGGGAGACGAGGTTGTGCGCGAGCACGGGTGTCTGACTGGTGATGGCGGCGGCGGTTTTTGACGTAGGGAGGGAGGAGGCGTCGCCGAGAGCAAAGACGTTGGCGAACCGCGCGTGCTGCAGCGTGCCCTGGTGCACGTCGACCCAGCCCGCGCCGTCGGCGAGCGAGCTCTTCTTGACCACGTCGGGGGGACCCATTGGCGGTGTGACGTGCAACAGGCCGTATTCGCGCTCGACGCGCTTACCCTTGTCCTCGCCCGCGAGCACTTCGAACACGGCGGTCCGGTCGTCGGGGCGCACCTCGACGAGGTTTGTGTTGAAGTGGGCGTCGATGCCCTTGTCCTCGCGCAGCGCGTTCAGTGCGCGTGCGTAGTGCGGCTGCGAGAACATGCTCGGCATGCCGGTGAGGAACGTCGACGACACGGCACGTTTCTGGTCCTTCCAAAACCAGTCGGACATGTACGCAATCTTCTGCGGGGCGCCAGCGCACTTTACTGGTCCAAAGGGCTGGGTGAAGAGTGCCTCGCCCTGGCCAGGGCGGAACTGCTCGACGAGCGACCACGTCTTGTCGACCGTCTCGTACGAGTAGATACTCGAGACGCCCGATGCGAGCGGGTCCTGGAGAGCCTCGGGCAGACCCTTGATGTTGGCCCAGTTGATCTGGATACCTGGCGCGACGACGAGGAAGTCGTAGCCGACTTTTGTGCCGTCGGAGAGGACGACCTGGTTTGTGCCCGGTTCAAATGCGGCGGCGTTGGCGCGGATGTGCGCAAAGTTTTTGGGAATGAGCGAGTCGAGTGGCCGCCGGAACCGCTGCTTGTCCGCGAGACCCGAGCCGACTACGGTCCACCCGGGCTGGTAGTCGTGGTTTGCGTTGGCGTCGACAATGGCAATGTCGCCGTCGGCCAAGGTCTGGTCCTTGCCCTTGAAGAGGTTGTAGATCTGGTGCGCGGCAGCGAGGCCGCCCGTGCCGCCGCCAATCACGACCACCTTGTGGTTACCTGACGAGAGCGCGGACGTCGTCGCGGCGCGCGCGAGCGATGGCGCAGCGCGCTTGGTCACAGACACGAGTGGTGGGACAAGGGGTGCCATTTTTGCTAAAAGGTGTGAGTGGTTGAAGCGAGAAGCAACGACAAAGACAACGGTCAGGTTAATAACATGCAAAGGGTCTGGACAGCAGTGTCGTTGTCGTTGTGGGCAGTGACTAAGGCAATGTCGCCAGAAGCCTCATCGATGATGCAACCGATACTCTGGACAGTGGACAGTGGCCAACACGGTTTTGATGGCGTGCTCGATAACAAAGCACCTAATCGATTTTCGCCACACCCAGGGACACTACAACAGCGTTGCGGATGTGGTATATCCGGAGCACGTGGGGTAGAAGGACGCGGACACGGCCCTATCTCCGTACAACCCACCTTCGCAGGATGAAACGTCGCCAGCCCGGGCAGCGGTGTCAAACCCCTCTGACCGCCCGTTGAATGTCGCCCTCACCAACGCCGAGGCGGTGTACACTGGCGCAGGCGGGCGGACATGGGTAGGGCGCAGCACATGGCCTCTGCATCAAGCAGTGCGTGCATGCCTGCACCGGCGCAGGGGGAAGCGACGCGAGCCATGTCGGCTGCCAAGAACATGCCGGAAGCGGCAACCAAGAGGCTCGTTCTCACCCTGCGAGTGACCGAGTATCTCGCCGGCAACATACCCTCACAGTCCGTGTATCTCGGGACCCGATAATGTCGGCCGCTGCAGGCGTCTGTTGTTGTGTTGTAATTGAACACTGCCGCCGCCGCCGACAAGAGCTCTAAATCGTGCCCCTGCGCACTGCCGTACTCCATCCATCCTTGCCACACGACCACGGCATCAGTCCCTCTTTCACTACAACCGCTAGCCATCGGGACTTGCCGACCGAGTCCGGCAACAACAACCGTTGTGCCGCAGCAACTCACTGCACATTACTCTGCGTGTCAAACGTCACAACCATCGCCTGTTCACATGTCCACGATCGCCGCCATGGCCGACCAGCGCGCGCCGTCGCCGTCTCTCGGCGACGTAAGGGACATTCATGCCGCGCGGGGCGACACGCGCCGGCCGTCGGCTGCAAGTGCGTCGGCTTCGAGCGGGAGCGGGGGCAGCGGGGCGGATTCGGGCCGGCGACCGGTATCGTGGGCGTCGGCGCCGGGCTCCGCCCCGGGCTCAGCGGCATCCGACTATACGCCGCTGGTACCTACGCGCTCGCGGCTGTCGCAGACGACGTCGCGGCCGACGAGCATGCCGCCCGCGGCGAAGGGATACGCCTCGCGCGCGATGGCGACCATGAGCGCGACGTTGTGGGGCCGGCCGGTGGACGACGACAGCGCCATCGCTAACGATGACGATGACGCACCGCCAGAAGTCCCGCCCAAACGCTCGCCACAGATCGCCGCATCGCCCCCTCCCCCCGATATTGACACGAGCGCGATCGTCTACGCCCTCCCCGACCGCCATCCCGAGCCTTTCCCCCTCCCTCTCCTCGTGCTAAACCTCGCGGCTGTGACTGCCGTGCCCTCGTCCATCTCAAACGAGGATCTCCTCCGTGCCATCCTCCGCCGCATGGATACCTGGGTCGGCGACGACGTCGAGGGAAAGGAGTACTGCCTCGTCGTCCTCGCGGCCGAGGACACGGCAGCAAAGGCTGGCAAGAACAAACCGCGCCCGCTCCCCGGGTTCACGTGGTGGGTGTGGAACTGGCGTTCTATCGACCGCAAGTGAGTCTAGCTAGGGGCGACTGGCGTTGCTGACGACAAGGTATCGGAAGAACCTCAAGAGGCTAGTAAGTGCCTGCTTTGGGGATGAGCACCAGGAGGCTGACGCCTAGTACATTGTCCACCCCGACTCGCCGCTTGTGCCATGGCTCATCTCGGCGTTTACATCAGAGAAGCACCGGCTTCCGTTCGTGTCGGAGAAGGCGTATGCCAAGATCCACACGGTCCCGTCGCTCATGGCGCTCACGCACATGAACGTGTCGTTGCGGGGCATGGAGTTGCCCTTGTCGTCGCTGACCGAGGAGTCGCGGGTCCTCCACGACGATCCGGACGCCGAGTGGCCAACGGCGCCGAGCGCTGATCCGCGCTCCGAGGGCGCGTCGGCGTGGGGCTTTGGCGCCCTTTCGAGCGTCTTCGGCACGGCGACGTCGTGGCTTAGCCCAAGCATCGGCGAGGCTCTCAACGAAAAGGGCGTGCGCCGGCGCCCTTTTTGGTCTCGCGACATTGACGAGATTGTCGCTGAGAGTAACGGCGGGATCCCGCGTGTCCTCGCCGTCATCGGCATGACCATCATGCAGTACTCAACTGACACCGAGGGCATCTTCCGCCGCAGCGCCAACGTGAGTCCTCCCTAGAAGCGTTTCTCACACCCAGTCCAATCTTCTTGCAGGCTTGCAAGCGCTGCTCAATCTCCCGTTCCACCTGCAGCCGCGGATCGACCTCGCGCGGATCGCGCAGTACGACCCGCTGGCACTACCGATCCTGCTCAAGCGGATCGTACAGGGCCTCGGCGCACCGATCTTCGCCGTTGAGCAGTACCCGCTGCTGAAGCGCACGCGGACGCCCGAGCAGTATGATAACTAGGGGGCAGAGCAACCGCTGACACTCAGGATCAAGGACGAGCTCATCCCGGCCGTGTCGGATGCGCGCGGCAAGCTGCTCAAGGAACTGATGCACCTCGCGCACCATCTGGCAGCTTACGAGCCGCGCACGCGGATGGGTGCGCGTGCCCTGGCAATTGTCCTTGCGCCAGGCCTCATCTCGGGCCCCGACCCGCGCGCCGACCTCGCACTGCTCCTCGAACCGGGCGCGAAACCGCCACCTGGTCTTGGCGAGCCCGAGCCCGACGACGAGCAGGGCCGTCCGCCACAGACGCTCGTTGGCGTGGTAGATCTCTGGATTGAGCACTGGCCGCAGATATACGGCGTGCCTGCTGCCCCAGACGCAAAGTGTCCGTGCGGATACACGCCAGGCGCTTTGTACCCGCCTGGCGTGGCGCCGGCGCGCGCCGCGTCGCCGAAACCTATCCCTGCTCCTCCAGAAGCCGTTCCCCCGGGACCTCCACACGCGCCCGAGAAGCACGCGGCGCGGCCAGTATCCTCTTCCACGCCACCGGTCGCGCCGCCCGCCGACGCGAGTGTAGCCGCCGAGGCCGCGGCCGACGCGGCGACTGTCGTGGGCGTAGACAGCAGCGTGAGCGGCGCGGCGCCGATCCTAGCGTAATCTCAAACTGCACCTGACAATGTTGTACCTTTTTGTAACTAGGTTTTGGTTTGGGGCTGTGTGTCATGCACGTGTCGTTCGACCACTTCAATGGTGCATCAGGTTTCTAACTTTGGTCGCGCACGCGGGTCTACCGTGGCGACGACAAGGCCAACGGGGCGGCAAGGGGGGAAGGGGGGTGTTGGGATTGATTTGGGGGGGTGTACGACGAGGTTATACGTTTGCGCCGCACAAACTAGGCTACGCTAAAGCTGCTGGACGAGGCGGTTACTTGAGGGTGCAGTAGTCGCCGTCGAGCTTTGCGCCCGTGTTCATGATGAGGGCGACGATGAGGCCGTAGAGACCGAGCACTTCGGCGAAAATGAGGATAAGGATCATGCCGACGAAGAGGCGGGGCTGCTGCGCGGTACCGCGCACACCGGCGTCACCGACAATGCCAATGGCAAAGCCGGCAGCGAGACCCGCCAGACCGACCGACAGGCCGGCGCCGAGCTGGATAAAGCCCGTGAAGAGGGGCATGGGCGAGGTCAGGTCGCCCGAGATCATGACCGAAACGACGAGGCCATACTGCGAATTAGCGCCGAGCGGTCAACGAGCGCTAAGCGCGAGTGAGGCGCGAGCGAGGGGCGATTGATTATACGATCACGGTCGAGGTGACACCCAGAGCCATTCCCAGTGCCTGTAATGCCCTCCTCTCCTGACCCGCCCTCGTCACGCCTCCCCCCGTCTAACTTACAATGGCAATGATACCAGCCATGACGACTGGAATGACACACTTCATCATGAGGTCGGGACGGAGGATGGCCATGGCCGAGACTCCGACACCAGACTTGGCCGTGCCGTAGCTGTAGCAGGAAGCGCAGTGGTTCGCGAGAGTGAGGAATGCCGGGGTGTCGTGGGCGCGAGCGTCAGTATAGTTACAGAGAAAGCGAGCCGCTTGGCGCGACGAGCGGCGGGAATGGCGAGCGGGCTGGGGGGACACACACAACGCGGACGCCGCGCGTGCGCGGCACTGACACATACGCGCCGACCCTGCCCTGCTTGGGGAACAAGTCACCCCGCGACGCCGACCCCACAGCCCGACCCCCCTTCACGACCTTCGGACGTCCGCGCCAAACCCTCGCGAGCGCTCGACTACTCACGCAGCACCAATGCAGGTGAACGCAATGGCGGCGGTGCAGCCCATCGCACCGAAGAACGGCGCGTACACCGGGCAGAGGTCGAGGTTGATGTTGGACATGGTAAGAGTGTCTGTGGTTAGACAAGTTACGAAGACGTGAGATGTGGCCGCGCAACGAGTATGCTGAGGAGCATGGCCAGCACACCCTGCGCTTGGGCGTCCGCTACGCGACCGCGCGGCGTAGTCGGGACTCACCTAGTCCTGGTGGGTGGATGGGAGAGACACTGGTGCGATGGCAACAGTCAAGACGGCAGGCGGTGGTGACGAGGTGTGCGCTGTGGTGGTGGTGATGGTGACGACGGGGCGGCACGCTGCATGCTGGAAGGAGGGGGGCATTTGCTCCCGCTTCACCCTGGCTACCTGCCTGCCCTGTACGGTGGCACCACCACACCAGGGGGGAGGAAGCCGGCACTTCGGCAATTCGCGCCGTGGCACTCTGACGTCAGGCCATCGACTGGCGGACATGGTTGTGACCATTGTGGAGGTGGTCCACTGGTGCACAACGGAACATTCCCAGCGGCGACAACAACTGCTCCACGGCAGTGCGAGGTGCGCATGGCGGCGGAAACGAGTATGCGCGACGCGCGGAAACGCGCGCGCTCCGAGTCGAGCTCTGGCTCGAGCTCTGGTTGGGTATCCGACGACGCGGGTGGCAGCCCGTCACACTCGCTGGGCGCGCAACCAGCACATAAGTACCACCGCGTCCCGTCACCGGAGCACGGGTTCCTCTGCACGCTACCCCCGACATGTTCGCAGCCGGGGACATCGCAGAGTTTTGCCACGGCGGCCGAGCTCGACGCACACCAGGCCGCGCTGCACCGATGGGTCTGCCGCGTGCCGATCCGCGATAAACCTGGGCGTGTAGGTGAAGGCGAGGCCGTCCTCGTCCTCCCCGAGCAATTTGCCGGACGCGGCTCGGCGCGTGCAGCTGGCCCCGGGCAGAGGTGGCGCGAGTGTGGCAAGGTCTTCCCCGACGAGCGACTCCTGGACCTCGTACGTCACCACGGCGTCGATGGCCGCTGACGGGGCAGCACTATACCGAGACCCACGATACCATTGCACGCGAGCGCTTGGATAGAGGCGAGAAGATTGTGGGCACTCTTTGCTCACTGCCGACTAACTCTAGTTCGAGTGTTTCCTCCCGCCCGACCAGTGCGGACGCGCGTTCCTCACGCCCAAGAAGCGCCGGCGACACCTCATCGACCAGCATCGTAAGCGAGCACCTGAAGCAGAGCTCACGCAGACTACCCCATCGGTTACTTTTTCGGCATCACAAATCATGGCGTGAGCTAGTCCCTCTCCGCACTCGAGCTGACACCAGTTGAACCAGATTGCGCGCGCCGAGGGGCCGGCGATGAGCTTGATCCGGCCACGACGCGCACCGGGCGACACGCGCATGGCAGACAGCACTGGGCCTGGTGGACGCCCGCGAGCAGGCAGCTTGGATGCTGCAGGGTCAAAACCCACACCAGCGGGCCCGAGCGCCATGCCGCGCCGGCGCAGCATTGAGACGCAGCCGGCGTACCGCCCTGCCCCGAGCCACCACCACCACGCTCCGCCACGACCCCCAGACGACATGGACATTGACGACTTGACTGCGAAAATGTCAAGTCTTGAGAGCAGTCTGGCGTTTGTTCCCCGCGGCGTGCGGCGTGCGGCCGCAGCAGGTCGTGGTCGCGAGACCCGAGCTGTCTAGACGCCCACAGAAGTAACGCTCCATTATTGGGCGTCCCGAGTTGAGCATGCGTCGCTGTACCATAGTCGAGGCCACCAAGTAGTACCTGTTATCCTGCATGTAATTAACCTGCCTGTCCTGAGCATCGTCGGCGATTATCCTGGCCCCTAATGCTGGGCAGAGATAATCGGGTCTATTCCCAACATCCTGAGTGCATGCCTCGCTCCTGAAGACTACTACTAGGCGACCACCAGTCTTTGTTGATTTTCCGGTTCGCTCGCGGGGGAAGCGCCGACGCAGTCCTTGCCAGCCCGCGCGTCTGTGCCGCTACACTCCACCGGGGGCGTGGGAGCAAGCGAGCTCACCAACTCACCCGCAGCGGCACATGCGAATGCGCCACTAGCGGAACCTCGGTCGTGTGGTCAAAATGCCTCTCGACATGAGAAATGTGACTGTCATGGGCGAGGTGTGCGTATACATGAGGCTTCTGTGTGCCCAAGTGCTTGGCATTGCGCCTCGCTGCGGGGGGCTATGCCGAGAGAGATCGACATGATGTGCCGCCGCAGCAGAGGAATCGTCAACAGGCGCGCCGTGGTTGTGCTGTGATAGCTTTGTGTGCCTCCATGCCGCCGTCCATGCCGCATGATGGCGTCTGGGCGTAGAGTATGGCGTCCTAATGGCTTGTGCCTCGTGACCCCAGGCACACAAGTCGGGATAAAATTGGTGCGCAGTCGGAGCAGAGAGTCACCCTCGACTGCGCATTATGGTACCGGGTGGGGTTGATGTAGTGAAGATCCACCCGCAAACAACGAGCAACAAGCAAGAGCCGAGGATCGTACCGGGGGATGACGGCATCCCATTGAGCCAAAGCCAAAATGGGAAACAAAACCAGCCTGCAGAGAGCCTGTTACCGGAAGTGTCAGAGGGGCGGTGGGCATTACGCAAGCTCGGTTGATTAAGAGTAGGAGTATTCTCCTTTGCCTTTGTCTAAGAGTGGTATGTGGTAGTCGTATTAGGAAAGGCAAAACCATTAACGCTGTCGTAATACACTTCCGTGCCGAGCCTGTTGCTAGCCTCCGAGCCTCCGAGCCTCCGACTAAGGTTGCCTACCTTCCCTTTTGAGCCAAACAACCCCCGATCGACGCGTCTGGTTTTTCTGGCTGAAACGCGACAACCGACCCAACCGACTACTCCGCTGCAGCCGCTGCTCCGCTACCTCTCTTGTCAGGGCGACATACAAACTACTACTTACTAGTACATACACTACGGTTATAATGCATGGAAATGAATACAAATGGCGACTCTTGAGAGCCCGACACAAACACAAACGGGCGAGGCACACGTTTGTCGTCGGTGTTGGAGTGGCCAGTGGCCCTGAGGAGATGCCTGGGAGAGAGTTTGTGTGTTTGTAAGCCGCTGTCGTCACTCTGCCGTGTCTTCCCCGGCTCTCCCCAATCTCCCGGGCCCCTTGTCTTACCCCCACACTCGACACACACTGCACGATGCAAACAACAACAAACACTCCTGTACACTCGGAGTGACGCTGAGGGAGTGAGGGAGTGTGTGTCTGTAGATAGACGAGGGGCAAGGGGTAGGTGGGGGTAAGGAGGAGACAAGTCGTCGTTGAAGGTAAGACGCCCTGCCCGAGTGAGCTTGTTGTGCTGCGGACAATGATGGGGACTAAGAGGCACAGCAATAGCAATAATAGCAAGAGCAATAGCAATGGCAATACAAGCCAACCAAAGCGGAAAGGTTAATTAGGCGGCAGCGGGGAAGACGGTGGCAAGGGACAGGAAAGATCAGGGAAGACAGGGAGCAAAGGGGCGGGGATCCAGGGATAAGGGGCAGGTGCGCGTGACACACCTTCCCTCTTGGTCCGCGACTCTTGTCTCGTCCTTTGGTGAGTGTTTTTCCTTGTTGCGCCTACCTTCCCTCCCTCCTCTCCTACCTTCCCTCCTACCTTCCCTCCCCCCCCATTCACTCTGTGTATAGTTAGTGTGTACAGCCCACCACACTGCTCTCTCTCGCTACGGCTCTCTCTCTGTGTCTCTTGCACCTTCCTCCTTTGGGTTTCCCATAAAAGACTCATTCCCCCCCCGCGCCACTACTCTTTCTCTTTCTTTCTTTCTCCATCCATCCATCCACCCACCACCCCCGACCACAATGCTCTTCACCGCCATCGCCCTCCCCCTCTTCGCCTCGGTCGCACGCGCCGTCCTCAACCCCGGCGAGACTGAGGGTCTCACTGAGAACTTCAAGAGTGAGTTTCGACGCGTCTGTCCAGTTGGCTAACAACCCCCAAGATGCCGGCCTTTCCGAGCTCATTGGCGACAAGCTCAAGCCCGAGGCCATCATGACCGGCAAGTTTGCCAACGGCACCAAGGACTTCACTGTCGGCGCCAACTTCACCGCTGCCGACACCAAGGCCTTCCCCTCGCTCTACGTCAACCCCACCGCCAACGCCACTGGCTTCAAGAACGACAGCCTCTTCACCGCCATGATGGTTGACGCCGGCGTCGTTGGCCAGAACGGCACCGCTCAGACCCTCCACTGGCTCATCAACACGATCCACGTCAACACGACTGGTGGCAGCCCCTTCGCCCTCAACTACGACAACGGCACCACCATCACCGAGTACGCCGGCCCCGCTCCCCCCGCCGGCTCGGGCCCTCACCGCTACGTCCTCATGCTCGTTGAGCAGCCCCAGAACTTCACCGCCCCCGAGGCCTACTCGCAGCGCAACACCCCCGTCGGCGAGTTTGACTGGGCCAAGTACATGAACGACACCCAGCTCGGCAACATTATCGCCGCCAACTACTTCACCGTCGAGGAGGGCCAGTCGACCGCCTCCATCTCGGCCACCCAGCCGGTCAACTCGTCGGCCCTCCCCGGCTACACTGGTGCCGCTGCCATCCCCACTGCTCAGGGCCAGGACGGCGACAAGGGCGTTGACGGCCAGGGCGGTGGCCCCGGTGCCTCGGGCTCGGGTGCCGAGGGCTCCCAGTCGTCCTCCCCCTCGGGCGGCTCTGGCTCGGGTGCTCTCAAGCTCTCGGTCGCTCCCTTCGCCGCCCTCGGTGCCGTCATCCTCGGCGCCGTCGTCGTCGTCGTCTAAGCACCACCTTCTTGATTTGCTTGTCGTACCCCCTTACACCTTTTTCGTATACTTTCACTTTACTGTGGCTATAATGTCTGTAGCGCCAGTTCAGCCTTGGCTGACTGCCTCGCAATGAACGCCATTCGATAATTATTACCGGCTTTGGTGCTAACCATCCTTCATATGCGTATCCAAGTGGCACTGACGCGAACGGCACAGCGATTGCGTAAAGGCAAGCTTCCAGAGTATGAAACCGCGCTGAAACGCGGCCATATGCAGGCAAGCAGTACAGCGTCATACCTATTTGGGGTACGCCGTATGTGCCCAAGTATGGCTTGTGTTGGCGGAAGTTGCATATGATCAGAGATGTCTTTGTGTTCATGGACGATTCTCCGCAGCGTTGGGCGTTCTCGCAGCAGCACCCACCGTGCGAGCCGATACTGCGCGTGGCGTGCGCCCGCCCGCGCGCGCCACGCCACGCCACGCGCAGGCCGCGGATCTGCGACAGATGCAGTTGCGCAGTTACGTTCAACGACGCCTGTGTCGTGTGCCCACCCAAAAGCGCACGCGCGTGATCATGTCGTCACGACCGGCGCGATTGTGGAATGCCAATCTCATGGCGGCACGGACGCGGCATACGTGCATACACTGACACTGCGCCGTGGGCTCGTGGGTGCGTGTGCGCACGGGCTCTCCGAGTCGGAAAGCCTGTGCCATTTCCGGCAGCATCACGCTCCGCGCTGCTTGCTCGTCCCCCTCGTCGTTGACGTCGTCGCAACCAACCCGCCCGGCTCGTTATTTGGTTCTGGTGCAAGAAATGCTCCCGAGCCATGCCGAATGCTTTACGGCGTAATTAGGCGAGATTGTCCCTGGTTAATTCGGAAACACGATCAGACTGAATGGATTAGTAGTAGTAATGCCGGGCTTGGGTGCCTGCTTGGATGCTGGTATGGCTCGTTTACGTGCACGGATCCACTTGCGATTCTACTTATAACCCATGCATGGACATATCAGTCGTGTGCGTGTGTGCATAGATGAGATGAGGATGTGTTTGTATGCGTGTGGGCAAGCCAGTTGCGAACAAAGAGTCCCCTCTGTGCATGCATGGATTCCAACGGCGCTTGTTGCGATTGGCTCGAATGGAGAACAAAAGAAACCACTTGTCTTTCGGCAGGACTCGCGCCGCCACAACGGCGGCATTATTTTTCAATCCCCGCCCCGCCCCGCCCCGGGTGGACTCGTACGGTGGGACCCACCCACGTACAGTGAGTGACGCTGCAAGACGAGCCTCCCTCCACCGCAGACTATGGGCCAAGACTTGGCCTTCACCGTACGGACACCCATCTCCACCCCAGCACCCCACAGGCCGCTCTCACTGGTGCACACTGTCTGCTCGTCGTCCCTACTCACCACTCCTGTCTCTGTATCGTCCTCTCAACTCTCCTCCCCACTCCCCTCTCTCCAACACCCACCCCCTCCCTCGTCGCCATGTCCCTCCTCCGCACTGCCGTCTCGCGCGCCGCGGTCGCCCCGACCCGCATCATGGCTGCCCGCGCTGCCTCGTCGTCGGCCGTGCACGTCGTCTCCTCGCGCACCAACGAGTCGGCCCCCCTCCTCGCCAACATTGAGGCCTCGTGGTCCAACCTCCCCGCGTCCGAGCAGCACGAGGTCTACCAGCAGCTTGAGGAGCTGCAGAAGAAGGACTGGAAGGAGCTCACCACCGACGAGAAGAAGGCCGGTAAGTCGTTGCTCTTGACATTTTCATTGCCCCCCTCTCCCCCCCTCAAGTTTCTTCCCCCCTGCGCCATTTTATCCTCCTGCCCTTGGATGAGGCATAAACCGTCGTGATCGCGAACATGGCGGAGCACGCATGCAAGGCAGGCAATTGGGTAGCGAGGACGGCGCGCTGCGTCGTGTGGACAGCATGCCAGCGCGCACACAACCCCGGTGCAACGCCGTGTCCAACTCCACCCGTCCCAAGCCACAACACCTGCCGACCCCCCACCCCACCACGCCGTCTCGACCAACCGGCGACATTTCTTTTGGCGACCTCGGGTCCTGCCGGACAGGGGAACAAGGAACGGCCTAGCCACCATCGTCCTCTCCACCACCTCCATCCATGACGACACTGCCTGTGCACCGGGCACACTCCTACATCCACCCCGCCGTGCATGCATGCATGCACGCCGTCAGTCCGCGTGCATCGCCCCGAGAGCGCCGTGCCAGTGATTCCAGGGCACAACCTCCACTGGCTCCGACGCAGCGATATCCTTGGCCCCTGCCTTGACGAGCGCCTCCCCCTGCGCCTCGTCCATGCCCATGCCCGTGCATCCCCATCATCATTCTGCCAGCGTGCGCACCTGCTGCCACTGCAACTGGCGTCCACGGCGCCTTGTTTGCATCCATCCTCGAACCCGCGCGCATGACATGTCCTAACACAACGCAGCGTACTTTGTTTCCTTTGGCCCCCACGGCCCTCGTGCCCCCGTGCTCGCCCCCGGAAGTGGCATGAAGATCTTTGCCGGCACCCTGGTGGCTGTTGCTACCGCCATGGGTCTCTTCGCCTGGGTCCGTTCGCAGGGTAAGTCGGGGGGTCTCGGCGCCGGCATTGTCGCCGGCGTCGATGCGAGGCTGTTTGGGGAATTACACATGCTGACGCTCGCCTTTTCCTCGTCCCACTTACTTCCACTGTCCCCCGCTCGCACTACAGCCCCGCCTCCCCCGAAAACCTGGAACCGCGAGTACCAGGAGCAGTCGACCGAGTACCTCAAGGAGCAGAAGTCCAACCCCATCGTGCGTGCCGTGCCACTGACACTGCTGACGCCAGTCTGGTATCTCGTCCGAGGGCTACAAGGGCAAGGGTATGGTCATGGTCTAAGCGCCGGATACACCGACGCGAAAAAGGATCCAGAAACGATGATGAATCGTATTTGCATAGCAGCAAACCAAGTGCGCCGAGCGCGCAGCGCGAGGGCGCGAGTGATGTGTGCGCTATTGCGATGGCCGGTGCCTTGAGCTCGCTCCGGCACGCAAGTCCGGTTCACAGGATGCGCACGGCTGCACTCGCCTGCGTCAGCGAGTGATCATTGGGTCGTGGCGGCGCGAGTAGAGCGATGAGCGGGTGTGAGCGTCGTGTGTGTGCAGCAGGAAGTGCTTCCCGGTCATGAGCGCTTCCGACTGTGGTCTGAGCCATCAGCGCTGAACGACTGTGGTGTGTGGCACTCTCGCCCGGCGGCATGGTTATCCGAGTGTCGCTGGGACGCCGGGACGTCGCAGGCGTCGCTTTGTTGGAGGCTAGTGGTGTGTGCTGTGACATGATAGGAGCTGGCGGGCTGCACGAGGCAGAGTGGTTCCCACTACAGCGGCTACATCTCCGCGTTATCAGATGGCTCGGTACATTTGAATAGCGCGAGGGTAGCGGGGACCTACGCGAGCAGTAGCTGCATGGTGCACGAGCCAGAGACATGCGGGAACTTGATACAGGCATGCTTCTTGACATGCCGTGCGTACGCGGTGCGTGCGCGTATGTGCACCATCGTTACCACGAGGGGGTACATGTGCTCGTCGGCCTCCACGCATTGAACAAGGTATGCGCGGGAGCGTAAGACGCCGCAGCGACGCGCAGTGGGCGGACGTTGCTGCGGCAGTATGTACTGTGTTGTTGCGTAGTTGGTTGACCCGGGCCACTCTGCCACCAGTGCCAAGGCACGGCCGCCCCACCGCTGTCACTTGTGGGCGCCCACATCTCCGGGCCGGGTTTCATGGGATCCAGACCCACTCTGGGATCCAGACCGCCAGACCCACTCTGGTGTGTAACTGTATAAACAGCCCACTGCGATACCGCCGAGCTGGTTCATGCATCCCCCCCTCCCTTCGCCTAGCTTACTCTCACGTCCACGATCATAACCGCTGCCATGACGATGAGCGTTGCGACGCAGACAGGTACGTTGTCCGTCGTCCGTTGGTCGTGCGCCGCCGTGCCGGTGGAGGCTTTGGTCGATCACTGGGCCCCGCGCTAGCACGCCGCTAGCGACCGTGGCCCGCCGCGCTGCCTCCGTGCCGCGTCGCGCGTCGTCGCCGCCGCCGCCGCGCGGGGTGACGTGCGTACAGCCTGCGAGTCGCGCTGCATGCTCCCTGGCCCCCGTTCGACCCATGGCCAGAACGAGGGATGGGGGGTGCTTGTGGCAGTGGAACGCCCACCTCCCCTCCCGACCTGCACACCCCTCCCTGAACCCCCGCCCTTGCTGACCGCAGCCGTGTCCGACGTGCCCACGTCCGAGCTTTTCAAGCTCTCTAACCGCACGACGATTGTGACCGGCGGCGCAAGGGGGCTGGGGTACGCCATTTCGGTCGCGCTGCTCGAGGACGGGAGCGACGTGGTGTGTTTCGACATGATAGACCCGGACGTGGCCGAGTGGGAGACGGCACAGGGCGTGGCGAAACGCACCGGCGCAGTCCTCTCGCACGCGCGGCTAGACGTGACCGACGCCGCGGCAGTCGAGGCCGCCATCCCCGCCGCATTCGCGACGGCGCGCCCGACCCATCCCGTCCGCGGCGTCTTCCACGCCCCCGGAATCCAGTGTATCAAGTCGGCGCTCGACGTGTCCCCCGCCGAGTTCCGCAAGACGCTCGACGTAAACCTCACCGGATCATTCATCGTCTCGGCCGCGTTTGCGCGCGCCTTCCTCGCAACGTACCCCGACCCCGGTACGCGCCCGGGGGCAAGCATCGTCCTCACGGCGAGCATGAGTGGCCGCGTGGCGAACCGCGGCCTAGACTGCGCAGTCTACAACGCGTCCAAGGCCGGCGTGTGCCAGCTCACGCGTAACCTCGCCATGGAGTGGGGCAAGCAGGGTATACGCGTCAACGTACGTCGCAGCGGGAAGGCATCGGTGCTGACTTTGCAGTCCCTCTCGCCAGGCTACATCCAAACGGCACTCGTCGCTGGCGTACTCGACGCCAACCCCGAGTTTCAGAAACTCTGGCCAGACGGCAACGTCCTTGGCCGTATCTCTGTCCCCGCCGAGTTCCGCGGTGAGCCCAGTGTGTAGGGGCAAATGGCTGATGTAAAGGGCCCGTCATCTTCCTTCTCTCGGACGCGTCGAGCTTCATGACCGGCGCGGACCTCGTCGTCGACGGCGGGCACACTATCTGGTGAACGCTTCATTTCTGGGTAGAGGTCTCGGCTTGTTGTAGTGATGATGCAGTGTCTGGCAGTGGTTTCCGGGTGTGCTGCGTTTGCGGGCGGTTGTGGCGGTTGCTCCTGCGGCTCTGGGCGTTGAGGTGCTAACTTGCGACCCAGATAAACATAGACTGATGTCCACGAAGCGCAAGGCGACTCACAGATCATTGCAGTTATATTTTGCCGTGTCATGGTGCAACATCTCCAGGATAGACCTTTGACATCAGCTATCCTTTATGATGTCCAAAGTCGAAGAGAAGGCATCGTTCTTATGTACACGACGCCGTACCGTAGGGTTTCGCGAGGTCCCAGTCAGAACATTTGGATTATGAAAGTCGTCTAGTACTGTATTCGGCTCTATAAAGTTGAAAGCAGACCGACCAACGGAACAACGACAGGCCGATGCGACCGGCACAATCAGTGTTCGTTCCGACTAATCTCGGTGACTGTTCCCCTGATCCTCAATCGTCATGTCCCAGGTAGCGACGTTCTCGTCAAATAAGTTTCTGGCACAAAGCAGGAGCAGGCGACGACGAGAAAAAAATATGCGCCACGCTTTAGAGACGAAGCGAGGCATTTCACAAGTATCTGAGGAGTCGCCACGACCACCTCGTATATCCCCAACAACCCCAGCATGATACAGCAATACATCCACAGCAGTCTAACTACACCACCTCGCAGACGAGGACGCGCTCTTCGGAACGGTTACACACGTCGATAAGTTCGATGCGGCTCGGGTCGGACGAGAGGGCCATGACGCAGCTCGTCCCGACGAACTTGGTGCCTTCCTCGGTCCCGACGCGGTTAGCCGCGACGAACACGACCTCCTTGCCCGCCGCGGGCGACGCGCCGTCCGCCGACGAGGAAGCGTATCCTGGCGCTGGGTCGTGCATGGGCGCGAGGCGCGCTGCCCAGTAATTCAGATTCGACTCGGACGGCGCGAGCGGGTCGCGCGGCGGCAGCGGCGCCCCTCCGTCGTCGTCGTCGCTGCTGCCGTCGTCTTGCTCCCCCGGATCGAGCCAGTTCATCCTACCGTCAACACTGAAGCCAAGCCACGCCAACGGCGTAGAGTATGTACTCACGGCACAACCAACACGTCCGCGCCGTTGTCGACGCAGAACGTCGCGAGCTCGTACGCGTTCCACGGCGCAATAAAGTCGCGCGGGTTGAGATCTGCCCCTCAGCACCACGCCCAAAAGCACAGGTGTGTACGTACCCATGCATATGGCGACACAAACGCGGCCAAGCGGCGCAGGAAGGTCAAAGTACCTGAACCCGTCCCCCTCGCGCGCCCACGCCTTGTCCGTTTCAAAGCGGAACGTCTTGCGGTAATTCGTGACAATCTCGCCAGCGGGGCCAGCAACAACTGCAGAGTTGTACCCTACCCCGAGTGCCTCGGCTTCGACCGCCTTCATGCTCGGGGCAGGCGCGGTGCCGTCCGCTGCGTCCGGGAGCTTCTCAGGATATCCCGCCACGACGTAACATCTCAGCCGCGCGGCGAGCGTCTTGGCTAGCCGCGACGTCGGTCCCGTGCTTGGTGTCTCAAGGTACGGGAGTATCGACGCAGCGGATGAAAACATGTACCCCGACAGCGCCATCTCGGGGAGGACGAGGAGGTCGACGGACCCGGGTGTGAGTCTGGCGTCAGCTGCAGTCGCGCGTAAAAAGACTACT
This sequence comes from Cutaneotrichosporon arboriforme, assembly GCA_002335565.1. Classification (NCBI taxonomy): domain Eukaryota; kingdom Fungi; phylum Basidiomycota; class Tremellomycetes; order Trichosporonales; family Trichosporonaceae; genus Cutaneotrichosporon; species Cutaneotrichosporon arboriforme. The sequence continues at coordinate 376,103 of BEDW01000007.1, read as the reverse complement.
CACCTCGAAGTCATGTTTTCGACCTTTGCTGCGTTCTCCTCGACCCTGCCTAGCTGACATCAGTAACAGCCCTCCAGCACTAAAGGCTCACCTTTGGGTCAAACTGCACGCAGGCTATGCGTAGCGGTTGGGCGCGGTATGGGGGCGCCGGGCCGGGAGAGGGCATGTCGCGCGCTGGCGGCTGAGGGAGGGGCAGACTCATGGCGACGGCACGCCACAGTCGGGTGAGTGGGCGACGTAGCACAATGAAGAGGACGTGCTTGGCGTTGAAAGCGACGCCCAGTGGATAGAGTGTGGTGAGCTCGAGCACCGCATCGCTGTGATTCATGTCAGTGCGATCTCTTGGGGACGCGGAGCCCCGTAAACATTACGTTGATGACAACGTGAAAAGTGGAGGTGGGTACCATGTGCCACAGTGCCACTTGCTTCGGAGGTTCGGAGTTAGGATACTCAGGGAAGAGTGGCACGGTCGGGGTGGGTGGGTCTTGTTACCTTCCCTCCACCGTGTGACCTCCACTCTCCCTCTCAACCTTGGAATCCCCCTCCGTCGTCGTCGCCGTCGCCGCCGCCCACGTCCATCCTCCCTCCACCACCGCGACCACCGCGACCACAGCCGCCGACACAAAGCCTTCAACGGCGAGCACAACTCCACACTCGTTCCAAAGACTCGTACAGCGACGAGCAGAGACAGCCCCCACACATCCCCTGCCTTTGACCTTGGCCCCCACCTTTGACCTAACACAAGGGCTTGACAAGCACCACCTCAAGTGGAGGGTATCCAGTGGTGGCACACCTCTCCTTCTACCGACGCCGTCCCCCCTCCACCTCCACCCGCCATCGCCACAACCGCTGCTCTCGGCGCGTCCCAACCCCCAGGCGCCACATCCAGGCGCACTCGACACTCGGCGTGCACCCCAGACAGACAACAGCACACTCGCACCCCATGCCCGCACGCCGCACGCCCCAGGTCGGGCCTGACGGCAGCCCACTGCCTGACGCCAAGGAAAAGCTCACCTTTGGGTGTGCCTTTCCCGGCTGTGGCCAGGTGAGTCTAGTCTTGTCCCGCCGCGCACCACGCACCCGCTGACATGCAGACGTACAGTCGTATGGAGTATCTGAAACGACACCAACGAAAACGTGAGTTGCGCCGTGTGGGGTGAAGAAGAATCCTCTATGTACCTGGGGTGTGGCACTGGCGCGTGCTGGTCCCGTGTCACCCAATTCACGCTTACACTGCAGACCAAGACGAACGACCGTTTCAATGCAAGGACTGTTCCAAGGCGTTTGCCCGAAGGTATGCTGACAGCTTGTAGACGCGGCTGACCCCTTAGCGACGTGCTTCTTCGCCACCGGCGCAGGTGCCACCCGACGCCGCCGCCGCGCGACAGGTCGTCAGCGTCGCCCATGCCGCCAATTCGCGCACACCCCTCTGTCCCCATTTCGTCGTCGCGGACGTCGGAGCGCGAGGCGTCGCCTGCGCGTGGGGGCAGCGGCAGCCGCAAGCATGCCCGTGCATCCGACGCGGCGTCGACGAGTGAACACCCAAACAGTCGCCCGAGAATGTCACCGGACGAGGACGACGAGGAGCGCTACGGGTCGCGCCTGTCACGCAACGGCATGGGTAACGGCGGCGTGTTTGGCGTATCGACCGACTACTACAACGGCAACCCCGTGTCCACTGAAACATACACGCAGAGCCTCTTACCCATGTTTCAGAACCAGACGGGCGGTCCGTACCACAACATGCACGACCCCAACCATTTAGAGGACGCGTCGGTGCTCCTCTCGATGGCGTACCCTGGTGGCGTGCCTGGCGGCACGTCCAACTCGAACAACTCGGACACGAGCCCAGTTGTTGGCACCGAGCCGAGCTGGGAGACGACGGCGCAGGCGTTGAACCTCCTCGCCGAGGGCTCGGCTGGCGACGACACCGCCGTCACTGACACGGCGTCCAAGGAAGAAGAGGACAAGGACATCTCGACCGGGTCGAATTTTAACTCGGGCGCCGCTGATAACCCGGCTCGGCCGGCGGCGCCGGGAGCTTTGCTGCCCGAGTCGATGGGGACGTCGCTCGCCAACGCCATGAACTGGCTGGCGAACAGCACTGGTGTCGAGAACGGCACGCCCGACGCGGGCCTGTCCGACGCCTCGCGTCCCCTTTCTCCCTTCAACATCACATCGTTGTTCTCTCCGTCGACATTTACCGTGCCCGGCCTGCCCGCGCCCGCGTCGCTGTCGACAGACACCACCGCGATGGCCATTGCAGCTGCTTCATCGGCAAACTTCCCAGGTGTCGACGCCATGCCCGGCGCTCCCTCTGCAACCATCACCGATCCGAGTAACGGCACCACGTCGACCGTGAACACGAGCTCAGCGGCGAGCACGACCAACACGGACGACACGCAGCTGTCGCCCAACGCCGTCGTCCAGGCCATTCTGGAACAGCTGTACAAGAACGAGGTGCCCGAGACGAGAGCAAACCCCCACCCGGAGCGGCCGCTGCTGCGTATTGCCAACAAGGAGACGCTCGTACGCGCCGGCGACGAATGCGCCAAGAGCTCGCGCTTCTACCTCCCAGCAGACAGGTTCACTGGCTGCTACCAGATCCCACACTGGGCGCTTCCACCGCTGAGAACCCTGTCGGTCATGGCGGCGCGGACTTACTACTCTGTCCTGAACCACTTCCCCTTTGTGCACGACCCCACCTTCCAGCTCATAGATACGGCGGCGTGTCTCGCCTTCGCCATCTGCACCGTGGGCGGTATCCGGCTGAGCAAGCCCAAGCAGGTGTCTGGGGCCATGTCGGACACGGCGTCGGCTGCGTCGCCCCTGTCCGCCGGCGGTGCATGGGAAGGCGTCGCGACCGAGTTCAACGCCCGCGTCGACCCCGAGGTGGCCGAGGACCGCCGGCGCGTCCAGGAATGGGAGGCGGGGCAGATTGTGCGCCACGAAAAGACAAACATGCTCGTCAAGTCGTTCTCGCTCGCACAGGGCGTGCTCATGACCGAATACAACGTCGCTCTCCTGCAAGCGCTCATCCTCTACCACGCACCGTATTTCCTCTCCAACAACGAGCAGGAGCGTCGCCACGCCAACATGTTCCTGGGTACCATTGTAAATGTAAGCTTGGTGGATTGGTGTATGCTGACGGTAGATCACCCGCCAGATTGGCTTTTTCCAGCCCGACCTCGAACACACCGACGTGGCGATTCACCTGCCACCGGTGCCGCACACGCCAGCGGACCTCGACCGCGCGTGGCGCAGATGGGTACAGCTCGAATCCCGTCGACGCACCGCCTTCTTGGTGTACCACCTGGACACGGTGTCGGCGCTCGAGTCGTCCATCTCGCCAATCATCACGCCGTCCGAGCTCTCTGCGATCCCGATCCCCGCACCAAACACCCTGTGGCAGGCCGAGTCGGCGCAGGCGTGGTACCGCGCCGTGCAGGGGTACCGACCACTGACGCTCGACGAAGCCATGCGCCGTACCTTTTGCCTGCCGCCGAACGGAAAGTTTGACGATCTGCCAGTCACGATCGACTTCAACAAAAACAGCATGCTCAACGGCGAGTATGGGCCGTTTGCGCGCACGGCCATCATGCTCACCCTCGTCCGCGGCATTATGGACCTCGGCGAGGGGCGGCGTGACCGCGGCGACTGGCGCGACCTCACCGATCTGTGGCTGTCGTCGCCCGACCTTGCGCCAGGTGTGTCGTGCTACACCGCCGAGGGCATCGACCTTGGGCCGTGCACGCCGGATGCGCTGTGTCACTGCTTCGGCCTGGCACTACAGAGGGTGAGCCTCCCACGCGGTGAATCAGCTAACAACAGTGGCGCGATGGATGGGACCACGACCCGCTGTGTAACAAGCCGGCGTCGTCTCCGGGCTCGATGCTGTCGCCTGCCATGTCGCCGGACGGGTACGGTTTCAGCGACTCGTCGTCGCCGCGCCCGCGCGGCAAGCTGTCGTACTGCGAGGAGGCGCTTCCGTTCTACTTCTTAGGGCAGCAACTGCTGAGCAAGATCCGCTCGGCGGGTCCAGCAAAGACGCGCCGTAACGCCTTCTCCGGGGTGTCTTACTCAGAGATGCTCAACGGGGCGCGTACCCTCGCGCGAGCGGGGGGCGGTGGCGCCACCGGCGGCGGCTTTAGCGTCCCGGGGTTCTGATTCTCCAATGTTCGTGTGTTTCCATTGTATGACTATGACTTAGGGGTTCGGACGTACTCGTATCCGTAAGCGATGTAGACGTGAGTGATACTAAGCGGGGACGGGACCAGCTGCATACTCCTACTTATGACTTGTACAATCGACTCTTCCTACTTCTTCTGGCTTGTACAATCGGCTTGCTACTTGGGGCTTACAAACGTGTTCGTGTGTTCATTGTTGTCGCGCGGCAAACGTCGCGCGGCGGCTATGGGGGTGTCTAGCGGCCCCAGCGGCCGACCTTGTATTGGCCCGAGAAGAGACCACCGGCATTGTTTGCGCCGTTAGGTGTCGGGTCGTTTGACGGGGTGAGGCCGCCCGCCGCGGCCGTAGCGATAGAGACGACGCCGCCCGGTCCGTCGGGGTCACGCAGGCGGGCGCCCATGTACTGGACCTTTGCGGCGGACCAAGCGCGTTCGTGCGCGACCTGGGCCTCGGCGAGCGCCGACGCGTGGGCAGTGCGCGCAAACTCGCAGGCGCGGTGGTACACGTCTTCGGCGGCGCGGAGGGCTTCACGCTCGCGCTGGAACGCCTCGGGGTCGGCGTTGGCCTCCTCGGGTCCAGCGAGGGTCGAACCGTTATGCGCGGCGCGAGCTTGGGCGTGTGCGGCAGCTAGGCGCTCTTTCGCTGCGGCCTCGGCCGCGGCGCGCTCCTCGCCCGCGGCACTCTCCATACCCACCCTCCGCGCCGTCGCCGTGTCCTCGGCGACGACGCGGTCCTCGCCCGCGAAAGAGAGGTACAGACCCTCGTCTACGCTGCACCCAGGTGCGGGTTGTTTCGATGTAGTGCCAAGTGCGAGTTTGGCACTGCCCCTTCGCTGGCGTCTTGCGCGCTTCTGTCTAGCCGACGCCTCGGCGCTCACCCAGCGCGCGCGCCGTGCGCCATCAGCGGCCAGCCACTCGAGCTGCGCCAGCGCAACCTCCCGCCGCCACCCCTTGGCGTCGTTCAGCGCGGTCATCGCGCCATTGACCGCCTCAGCGACCACACTGCTGCCGGCGACGTACGCGGGCAGCGTGTCCCCGCAGAGCGTACGCGCCTCGGTTGCGGCCGTCATGATTGACGCGATGTCGCAGAGCGTGTCGGCGTCGGCGTCACGGTTCGCATTCGGTTTGCTGCTGCCTCCCTCCTCCTTGGCCTGAGGCCGCGCGGGGAGCGCGCCAAGGGCATCGGCGTCCTCGAACGTGTCGAGGTCGGGGAGCTCGGTGTCCCCGCGCGGAGGCGACGTCGACGTCGTCAACGACGATGCCTGAGACGACGGGGCGAGCTGCCGTTCCACGGCGCCGGCAGAACTCGTGCTCGCTACGCTTGCGCGCGAGCCGCGGCGCGACGACGGCGCGTTTCCCATGCTACGTCAGGTCGGTGGGGGAGGTCGGTGTGCGTGTGTGTGTGTCGGTGTCGGCGTCGGAGCTGTAGCGAGGCTCTGAAGCGATAGAGGTGTTCGGCGGTGGCAAAGGACTGCAGCCGATGTCTAAGTGGTGTGTGTAGCTAAGCTGTGTGAGTGTGCGGTAAGCGAACGAACGGTCCAGAGCGACCTGGCGTCCGAGTTGTCGTCGTCGCCACTGCGCAGCCCGCCGGTCAGCTGCGGCGAATGTGCCGATGACGGCAGTACCGAGGTGCATTTCCAAATGGAATAAACAGGGTTCACGGCATTACAACGGTGGTGGAAGCTAATCATCAACGCAATAGCCACAATGTTCTGCGCCACAGGCGTTAAGGCAGCTTCCATGTTCATCTATTGACGCATCTTTGCATGCTCGTCTTCGTCTTACGTCTCACCGAGGCTGCATGCCACTGTCACTGCCGTTTCTTCGCCTTTGACTTGGTTCTCAAAGTCCAGTGCGATTCGGAAACGGCGTAATGCAGCCAAATGCCCGGTTGCAATAATTCATTACACTTGACCCACTCCGAATTCCTATTCAGCATAATACAGGCAGGAGTTATCCCGCACGCCTCGTCGGCAATGACGCAATTCCCCACACGACCGACACCTTGTCGTCAACACACCCACTCACGATGGCCGACCGGACGCCAGACTCAAACGTGCCGCTGCCGGTATACTACGCGCGGACGCTGCGGACGCTGCAGCCCGTGCTAGACGGGGAGGTTGCGCTGTCCGAGGCGTCGGCGCAGGCGGCCCTGCAGAAGGGCATCGACGACCTGTACCTCATCGGGCGCATGCTGTCGACGCTCGGCGTGTTTAGCAGTAACGAGGCGGCCGACGAGCTCGGCGACCGCGAGTTGCTGTTCATGACTGCCGCGTGGGTCCTTGGCGAGGCAGAGTCGCGCGCAGGCGCCCAGGACGGCACCGAAGCGCGTAAAGCCGCCATTGGGCGGAGCGATAACGCTTACGCCGCCTTCATCCACATCGTCGACACGTACAAAGTCATCCCCGAGGACCAGCGCGGCGCCGCTGGCGCAGGCGGTGCGCTGCCGGCCGACCCTGCGCGTCGTCGCGACGCAAAGATTGCCGCTTACACGCGCGAAAAGGAGCTGCGCAAGGAGATTGCCGTGAGTCGCTCAGTTGGGGGGAGGCTGGCTTTGCTCTGCTCACAACTTTGTAGCAGGCCATTCCGGCTAACCCGGGTGCCGACTCGACGCCGATCACATTCATCCTCGCACTCCTGTCGACGTTTACGAAGGAGTCTGGAGCGACGACGAGCGTGAACGACGACGAGCCGGACCAGCGCGCACCGACGCTGCTGCTCCTGCGACTGCTGTACGACCAGGCGGTCGCGGCGATGGGGAACAACGCGATGGAGATGACGCTGCTGGCGCACGCGCCGAGCGAGCCCTCCGAGGGCCCGCTCGAGGACCCGCGCCAGAAACGCCAAGAGGACGAGGACACGGCGTGGCGCCTCGACAGGCCGGCGCCAGGTAATGTCAAGCCGCGCCAGCTCATCTCGGGCGGCGGGCGCGTCCTCCAGCCATTCACCATCCTTCCCTCGACGGCGAGCATGAGCGACCGCGAGCGCCTCCGCTCGGAAGTCTTCCGCTCGTCTCACCGCCTCCCGACCATGACTATCGACGAGTACCTCGCGGAAGAGGACGCCCGTGGCAACATTATCCGCGGGGGAGGGTGAGAGTTCAATTGGCGCCAGTGCCGAGCTGACGTGCAGCCAAGCGAGCGCAGACCAGCCGACCGAGTCGGAACTGCTCGAGCTCGAGGCGGAGAACGACGGGACAGCGGCCGCCGAAGAGGCTGCTGAGAAGAAACGCCTCAAAGACGAGAACTGGGCCCACTTCACAGACGACAACCGCCGTGGCGCGGGCAACACCATGAACCGGGGCTAACGCAGCTGCGAAGCAGCTGCAGAGGACATGAGGCGATCTGGGGAAGAACGCCACCTGCATGCTATTTGGCCGTAGCACATACCAGATGCATCTAGTATCATGCATGGCGACGCTGTGCGCGACCCCGGCCACCTGCACATCCCGCGCACCTTTCGCGCCTCTCGGCCATGAAACTGTGTTGTTGTGTGTCACATGCGATCTGCAGGCGTTGAACAGGAGGACTCGTCCACCGAGCCACAGGGGTGCAACTCGACGCCCAAGTGCCTTCTCCGCCCTAAGCGAGAATTGAATGTATCTCCTCCCCACTCTAAACCAGAATGTGCACAGCCAGTGAGGGATATTTGCAGCGGGGGGCGGGGGGCGTGCGAGCGTGGCGCTCTGTGGCGCGACGGCCAACGACTCAGTAGTGGTACACGCACGCCTCAACTGTGGCACGAAACCGTCGCTCTCGGTGGCAAACGGGGTTGGAGGCCGCTGCACAACCCACGCGCGCGCGTCTGCCTAGGCTCTGCGGCCTGTGTGTGCACAGCTCACTGATGACACGGGGAGCGCGTGTGGGGAACGTGTGAACGCTGCATGCATCGTGGTGGGTGGCGGCGGGGCCGCGGCGGCGACGCGACGGCTGACGGAGAATAAGAGTTGGCCCGGGTGTAGTAGGGAGCAGATGTTGTAATCAGCAATAGGGTAAGCCTATTAGTAGTTGTGATTAAAATGAAATCAAACGAGCGTCATTCGGAACGAACCATCGACGATCCTACAACTCTCATCATACACACTACTGCTACCTTACTCCAGCCCACCGCGTCCGTCGTCGCCATCACATCTCTCTCTCTCTCTCTCTTTAACTAGTCTCTCGACAAAAAATACAGAACACCGCGCTACCACCGCCCCCGCGTCCCACTCTTGGCTGAGTAATCCCATTACCGCCCAACTGCACCTCCACCATGGAGGGCAAGCGCGATTTCTCGCAGCCGCAGACGCAAGCCGACCGGGGCGTCGGCGGCGTGCCAGATGGCGGCGGCGGCAAGTGGCCCAAGGAGGCCAAGGACCACAAAAACAGCGAGATGGCAGGCCCAGTAAAGGCGGCGTGTCTCAGCTGCCGCCAGAAGAAGGCAAAGTGCGATGGTGTCAAGCCTGTCTGTGGCCAGGTACGTACTCCACCCCACCACCGCGACGTGCCGTGGCAACACAGGCTGACATCAGTGTAACCGTAAACAACTCGAGTGCATCTACATCAAGTCGAAGCGTGGCGGCGCACGCAAGAAGCGGAATCGTGAGTAGCAGAGCGCGTGAACACCGCATGAATGCCGCAGCATCCGTACTAACATACCTTAGCTGAGGCGCCGTCTGCCCTCTCCGAGTTTCTCAAGAAACTCGACGGCCTGCTTGTCCCCCAGTTTGAGCTGCGCCACGCCGAGCCAGAACCCGCGCCTACCGACGACCCCACCAACATTGTCCGCACGTTCTCGTCCCGCGAGGAGATGTGAGTTGGAGCGGGAGTGGTGGTTGAGCTGACGGCAGCTTCCGATGCTACTACAACGAGGTGCATCCGTTCCTATCAGTGATGCCGCCGCGACACTACCTCGTCGACGTCCTACCGACGCTCCTTCCCGAGTCCCCTTTCCTCTTGGCGGCGCAGACGGTCATGACGCTCGCTCCACACGCGCTCGACCCGAACCCTGCGTCGCGCCAGTCCAAGCGCATGCGCGCAGCCGCGTCGACAGCGCTCAGCCGCAAGACGATGGAGGTGATCCAGCGGCAGATCGCTACCGGCGCCTGCACCGTTGAAACAGTGCAGGCCCTCGTCATCCTCTCGGTCTGGGAGTGGGGCAGCACCAACGACGCCGCAACGTCGATGGAGCGATCACGCCAGGCCGCGCAGATCGCAATGGACATGGGCCTGCACGAAATGGACGCGAACGGCACGGGATTCTCACTCGAGGGCATCGACTGGCGTAAGGACATGATGCGCCGTACCTGGTGGACGCTGTACGTGTATCAGCTCACGTCGGCACTCGTGTCGGGCATCATGCCGCCCCTACCAGCCGACGACCCACGCATCAAAGTCGACTTCCCCATTTGCTCCGACAAGGACCGTACATGGTCGACGTGGATCAACTGCATCCGCCAGTGCTTCCGCATTGTCAACATGATCAACGTCCTCGCCGCTGCCGAGGGTGGCGACACTGACCACGGCATGAAGGGATGGGGCGGGGCCGGTGGCGACAGCAACCTCACGCCCGAACAGCAGGAACACAAGCGCCGCCAGATGGTCAGCATCGACCGACAAATCATGGGCCTCATGCAGGAGACGGAGAAGATGTCCAAGGTCGAGCAGGTGCCCGGCGGCGAAGAGGACGTTGTGCGCAACCAGCAGATCGCAACGAGATTTGGCCTGGCTGGTGGGTAAAGACATAGCTGGTGGGTCGCTAACTCGTAGTCATCCACATACACCTGCACCGACAAGTGGCGTTCCCTGAAGTGTCACTGTTCTCGCGACGCATCTGTGGCCTGCGGTCGTCGACCGATGACGACAGCGCAGGCGAAGAGTCGATGCTTGGTTCAGTGTCCACGCCGCAGAGCGTGCCACAGAGCCTGCAGGGGTCACAGCAGAACCTGTTTGCCTTGGCGGCCCAGCCAGCTCAGCCATACCAGCTGGGCCAGATGCCGAACATTCCTGGCGCGTGGCCCGAGCTCCAGAACCTCGAGAACACATACGGCTCTTTTGAGGCGACCTTCGACAACACACAGAACCAGGACATGTTCCAGGTGAACCAGATGATGAACAACCTCGGAGGACCACCGCAGCAGCAGGCTCCGTTGGCCGCCTTCAACGGCGTCAACGGTGGGGTTAACGGCGTTGGCGCCGGGGTTGGGGCAATGGACTCGCCCATGGGCTCGGGCGGTTCCGGCGCGCTGCCCAACCTCTCGCACACGGCGTCCGAGTCGCCGGGCGTCGTCGGCAGTGACATGCGCGCGTCGCCAACGACCATCATGTCGCCGTCTGCCCCCGGCGACAACGCCCCCGTCGCACCCATCAACCCAGAGTTTGCGGCCAACTGGCACTACAACTTACAGAACGAGTCGATCACCGAGGACATGTGGCAGCCCGAAGCGTTCCCATCGTATCTCCCCACGCCATGGTTTGCGCAGACGGGCGGTGCGGCGGCGTTGTACGTCAACCCCGAGGACGAGACCAAGCATTACCCCGCGCTCGAGATGCAGGGCGGCAACGGCATGGCCGACCCGAACCCGCTTCTGGATGTACACGGGTCATACCAGAGCAACATTATGACTGCGCCGTTACAGCCGCCACAGTTCGCGTCAAACCCTGCGCCGGTGGCCAAGCCTGCTGCCAGCGTTGCCGACAGCACGACGAGCATGGGCGGCAGCAAGCGTCACAAGGCATGGGGCGTCGACGAGAACGGCGAGATTGCGCCGACCGACGACGTCAAAGCGGCAGAGGCACTCGAGACGTTCCCTCCTGGGATCAGTTTGGCGCGGTGCGCCACGGCGGCGCACACGATCGTGCGCCTCGAGGTCCTCCATCGCAGCGCGGCCCTCGCTCTGGACGGATCGTGAGTAACTTGAACCTAGGCCGGTGCTGACTCTGTAGACCCAAGTGGATACCGTTCTGCTCGTGCGGCCTCGTCTCGGGCGCGTACGCCTTCCTCCTGCTCGTGCTGGCGGTACAAGCCGAGAACACGTTTGGCACGTATTCGGAGGCGCGCAACGAGGAGGTGGACGCACTGCTCACCAACGTCAAGATCATCCTAGGCGGCCTCGAGGCGTACGGCACCATGTGGGAGGGCATCGACATGATGGCGCGCGAAGTGCGTGCGGCGGTCGAGGCAGCGACGCAGCTGCCCCTCGACGTCCAGAGCCAGGTCAGCGGCCGCTCGAGCCAAAGCCCCGCGAGGCTCCAGCAGCATCAATCCAACTAACGACCTCGCTCGGACCTACTCGCACGCTGGAACCTACTCGCATTGCCCCCATTAGTCGTTGTACACGCCCAAGAAAACCGCCACCACTTCTACATTACAGTTTCTTGATTAATCCCACATGGCCAAATTTGTAATGGGCTCTTGCATGCTTATGTAAAACTTCTCCCCGCCACAAAGCTATTTCTGTAGTCTGGGTGGTCGGCGTTATATGCGGCGTTTTGTCCCTCGACGAAACGGGGGAATTGCTTCCGCTGTGAGGTTTCTCGCCCATTCTGCCGCCGTGGGTGTGTCGCCCGCACTCGCCCGTGCAAGTCTTTGACAGGTCGGCGGCGCGAGTCTCTTCGTCCAGCAACTCATCAAAATCGACCACAATGGTGAGTCGAGCGCAGCAGCGTAGCGAGCGGCAAGGACACGGCGGCACGCGGCATGGCGACAGCGATGGCGACGGCGACAGCGACGACAAGGGGCACGAGGGCGGCAGAGCGAGACCGATTGACCGACGACATGCGCGCGTGCAACCGATAAAACGACGATGAGGGGAGGGGAAATTTTGCGCGACGAGCACGCTGCCAACGACGACGGCGAGCGCGCCGTGTCGCCCGCTACCGTGTCGTCGTTGGTCGGCGCCCTGCGACGTGCGAGCGCGTACGGGCGCGCCATGTCTGGTGCGGGTCGGTGAGGGCGACGAAACGCTCGATGTCGCCTAGGTGCCAGCGGCAAATCTTCGTCCCCTGCACGGCCGGGTACTGGTGTGCCCTCCGCCGGCGCCGGCGCTGGCGCTGCGTTGCGTTGGTGCGGCGTACCCATCCAGTGGACCCCGGATCGACGCTGGCGCCAACCCCAATTCCTCTTCGCCGGCGCGTGCCATCGTCTCCCGCCTCGTCTTGCCGCCTCTGCCCTGCCGTTGTCCTCCGCCGTGCCATGTCCCGCGTTACCCCAAGCCCGCTGCGTTTTCTGCACACCCCACACGTCCCAGAGCCCTACTAACACGCAGCCGTCGCAGAAGTCTTTTATCGTCAAGCAGAAGCTCGCCAAGAAGGCGCGCCAGAACCGCCCCATCCCCCAGTGGTTCCGTCTCAAGACGGACAGTGCGTCCCCCTGTGCTCATGGGCCAGTGCTAACGCCGCAGCTAAGATCCAGTACAACGCCAAGCGCCGCCACTGGCGCCGCACCAAGCTCAACCTCTAAGCGACCATTGCGCGATCCGCGCTCGACGAGTAGAGAATGGGATACTGGCGTGTATACTAGCGCATTCGGCGCCTATGGATGGGTGTCGTTACAGTTGTTGTCGGGCAGTGGAGAGCGGAAGTGGACTGATAGGCACACAATGTGTCTCTGGCTGAGCTGTGGCTGTGTGGAGAATTCTGATGTGGGGAGGTGAAGTGGGCTGGGACGTGCGTGTTCCAATACTAGGAGACACCTCGTCGTCGGCCATCATCGGGTCGTGACATGATGGAAGTTCTGGCCTAGGTATTAGGGTTGCACTCCGGTGATGCTGCGGCAGGGCCGTCGCTGAAACGGGGTGCGGGGTGCGCTGGGGTCACGCCTCGGTGCGCTGGATTCCAGAGGTCGTCAACTAGTGCGACACGATGGTATCAGTGCCGGGCACGTGTGCGGGGTCTTGCGTCGATCGCGCGTCGAGCGCGACACGCGCGACCGTTGCTGTGGCAGCGGCGCTGTGGCATATTTGGCATGCTACTGGACATGGCAGTCGTTGTGGCATGATATTGGACATGGCAGCTTCCCAGAGGCAGGCCCCAGGAGGCTGCGTAGAAGGCTCTGACGCTGTGTCTGCCACACCCGCCTCGGATGCTAACACACGCATCCCCTGGTACTACCTGGTACTATAGCTTTCCGCCCGCAGCGACGTGTTGGTGGCCGGTTTAGCTCGCGGAGGTTGTCGGCGGCACATGCAGGCACCCTTGTTTCCGCGCCCGCGATACTGCCCATCCTACGCGTCGGGGTTGCGTGCAGCGGCGGGCGCGGCGCGCAACCCCGCTCGTTCCAGAACGCAGCGAAGCCGTCAGGCTCAAGTAAACCCCTTGCAGCCTACATTGCCTGGCAACATCCACCGCCGGGGACGTCGTTCCGCCCGCAGCATCACGACTTCGACAGTCTTGGCTGCCGTGGTAGCCCCCGTCGCTGTTTACACCTAACAGCCATAGGAAAGGTGTGTATGCTGTCGAGTACGATATAAAACGATACGCAGTGGTGCGGGTTGCGGCGCCACAACAAGTCGTTATCATGCGTGTTGCTGCACTCCTCCTCGCTGCCATTGGTACGTCGCCGGGGAGTAGAAGGGTCGCTGACGGTGGCAGCTGCCACTGCGTCGCCCGTGTTCCGTCGCCAGGACGAGGGTGGCGGCGGGGGCGGCGGTGACGCTGCTAGCCCCGAGACCGATGGTAACAAGGGGGGCGAGGGCGACGCCGCTGCCGTGCCCTCCCAGTGTGCGGGGACATGCACGCCGCTCATCCCGATCCTGATGACGTGCAAGCCTAATGACTGCGGCGCGTGCTCCCCCGACAAGCTGCAGCAGCTCACAGCGTGCTACCAGTGCATGGGCGCTGCGTCCAACATCACCATCGCGCCCGACGTCGCCAACGACATGGTCAAGCAGCTCTGTGGCGACGGCGTCCAGGTCACGCTTGGCGCCGCACCGGGCGTCAGTGGCAGTGGCACTACTTCCGCGGCCTCGAGCGCCACACCCACGCCCAAGGACGGCGGCGGCGGCGGCGATACCCAAACGCCCCCGACCGCGGAGCAACAGCCCCCGGCCAACGAGAACCCCTCGGACCCCCAGCCATCTCGTGTAGAGCCCCCGGGCAAGCCAACCGACGACCTCCCTACCGACAAGCCGCAGGCGCCCGCCGACGACCAGTCCGCGCCCGCCGCCTCGCCCATCTAAACCAACGCTTACACAATTGCACTGTTAAATGATGCACGTGTCCATAGCAACTGTAGCTGTACACATTCCTGTATCTATCTACCAGTGACGAGTATTAGTATTCCAGAACATCCAGGGTGGGTGGTTTGCCCAGAGAGGCAGTTTTGAGGTCAAAGACGCGTATGAGACAGATCACGGCGCCGACGTGTTCGGCCTTGCTGCGTGATTGATGGATTGATTGTACCTTTTATACATACAGACACGCCTCGTGCTCACCACCGACGCCGCCGCCACGGTTGTGCCTGCGCCGATGCCATCGTGCATCGAGCCATCGAGCCATTGAGTTATCTCGTGCATCTCGGCGTGTCGGCAGAACGATGGCGTGGTGATGGAGCGGTGCAAAATGCCACGTGTAGGTGTGTGGTGATGGCCGCCCAGCCGCCAGCCGCAGTCAGAGGTGGAGTGGGGCGAGCGAGGAAGGAAGGAGGGAGGGAAGGCATGACGCATCACTGTGTGTGGTGAGTGCGACTTCACACATTGGCCCCTTTTGACCTTCCTTCCAGTGTCCACCGTCATCGTCATCACCCTACGTGCAACGAAACGCCTCCTTCCCTCTCACCTTCCCTCCCTCGTCCCACTTTGACTCTTCTCTCCTCACCACCACAACACCACTCGTCACTACCAACAGCAGCGACGACAACAACATCAACACCCCCCACACTTAGACCCCCTTGCGCTCTCCTCTTGCATACGCTTGTTGCATAACACCTACTCCCCAGCCAACTCGCTCTCGCCTATACCTGTCAGGCGACAATTGGCACGCCCCTCTGTGAGACTGGAAAAAGTCCTCATCAAATCCACTTCCCCCCGTCCCCGACAGTAGACTCAAGACACAATGTCGGTCGTTCTCAACCCCCCAAACCAGCTGGGCTTTGCGCGTGAGTACATGCTCCATCGCCAGGGATGCTCGCCGCAAGCTGCAGTATCCACCCTGCCACGGCTCCCAATCGAGGCTGCGAAGCAGAGCCACGAAAGGAAACCACAGGAAGCTTCACCCTGTCCAGACGCCGCACACTTCTGGCGTGACAGCAGTGATCTCCTCGTGCGCTACCGGCCACGGTTGGACGATGTGGATGGATGCATCGACCCATTGCAGTGTCGCTGACAACCCAGGCCCCCTGACCGAGATCCGTCATAGCAAGCTCACGATCCAAAACCCCCACACCACGGCCGTCATGTTCAAGGTCAAGACGACTGCCCCCAAGCAGTACTGCGTCCGCCCCAACCAGGGCGAGGTGCCCGCGGGCGGCAAGATTGACGTCGACAGTGAGTCACTGGTGTGGTGGGAACGCGCGGCCTGTTCGCACTAGCTAGCGCGCGTGCTGTTATGCCGTGTTGACACGCAGTCGTCCTCCAGCCCCTGCCCGAGGACCCCCCTCCCCACGCCAAGTGCAAGGACAAGTTCCTCGTCCAGTCGATCGCCTACACGGGCGCCACCCCCGAGATGGCCATCGCCGAGAAGGTAGGAAACCCAAGCGTTTTTTTTCGTTTCCTAACATACCCAGTGGACCGAGATGGACCGCCTGCGGAAGAAGGAGATCCAGGAGCAGAAGATCCGCTGCGCCTACCTGCCCGCGCCCGGCGGTGCCAACCCGAACGGCATTCCCGAGGAGGGCGAGGAGGGCTCGCCCGTCGACCACAGCCAGATGGACCAGTCGGTGAGTCCCCATTGTCCGCGAGGACAATGTGTATGTCTTGCACAGTTGCCGTGTTCAGCAGAAGGGGATCCCCGCCCGCCGTCGCGCCGTCCGTGTTTTGCGTCGTTGTTGTTTCGTTGCTCCTGACCTGCTGCGTGTCGCTGGTTGGCTCTCCCAGTACCATAACCCGTACTCGCGCTGGACACAGCACGAGTTTGACCCCACCCGTTTCCGCAACGGCGGCTACACGGCGTGGGAGCTGCCGCCCAAGAAGCCAGTCGTCCACAGGCAGCCAGTTGTCCCCCCTCAGACCACGACCATGTCATTTAACCTCCCCAAGCCAGGCAACGTGAACACTGCCTATGTTGTCTACCCCGTCCACGTTTGTGCCCTTTCCACCTCTCTGACTCGTCTACTGTGCATGACATTACAAAAACACACCTCGAGTTGGAGAGACGGCTAACATGCAGGGTATCTACTCGCAGGCCGAGGCGTCGCCCATTGGTAAGCAGTTCAACGCGACCAACGGCGACAAGGACCTTCCAGCTACCCCTAGCAACCCCGCAGCTGCGGCCGCGGCTGCTGAGGCTGCTGCTTTCGGCGGCGCGGCTCTTGGTAGCGGCGCCATGTCGTCGCCAACCGCGGCTGGTGCGCCCGTCCGGGACCTCCCGCAGCTCAACGCCGCCGACGTCCAGCGTGCCGGTGCCCCGACCAACGTTGCGCTCACCCGGGGACTCAACGCCACGACCTCTGACAGCGACAAGTACCAGGCCGCTCTCAAGGAGATTGACCAGCTCAAGGCCCAGCTCGCCGAGGCTCAGGGCCCCACCGTCACTGGTCTGCGGAAGCGTGGCGTCGCCGGTGCCGCCGACGGCACGACCGCGGGCGGCAAGACGTCGACGGCCGTCGGCCCCGTGTCGTCGTCTGGCGTGCCCCTCGAGGTTGTCGCCGGCCTGGTGTTTGCCGTGTTCGTTCTTACGTACCTGTTCTTCTAAGCCGCCGGCCAGCCCGCGTGAGAGAGAGAGAGGGAGCAAGCAAGACGTGCGTGGCATTCGGCGTCGTTTAGTAGCTTTGCTGCCCAGTACATAATTGGTGGTGGCCTCCGTCTCTTCATAGTTTCCCTTTTGATGACATGACTGGTGATGTGTGCGCAGGTGGAATAGAGCCGAGGTTAATTACGATTAAATCAAAGCCGCGGCCAATTACGATTTAATTCAGGAGTGCTAATGGTGACGTCGACGGCGTGGTGAGATGCAACGGACCCGAATTTGGCCCGCCGCACCAAAACGAAGCGGTGCGGTGCCATCTGCGCACAAGCACAAGTTTAGCTCTGCACCACGATCCACACCCACCACTATTGCTCCAACCATACTCGTTGATTCATACCACCGAGGACGCAAAGTGTATACCAGTCGGACAAGAAGCGACTAGACGTGGGGGTAGGAACAAAAGCACAGCAGGTCACGACATGGCGGGGGGAAAGAAACGGCGCGCGCTGAAGAAGCTGCTCAGCCCACAGGGCGGCGCGAGTGCCGCGCCAGGACCAGAGGAGGAACCCGAGGGCGTGTCGCCCGAGGAGCTGCTGGCGCTCAGCGGCGGCGACGCGGACGACATTTCCACCGACGCGGCTGCTGCCGCCGAGAGCTCGTCGGCGCCATCGGCCTCGCCCGCCGTCTCGAGCGCAACGCCCGGTACCGGTCCAGCTGGCGCAGGCCGCGCAGGCACCCCGTCCTCTCTCAACTCCAACTCGACAGACTCGCCAGGTCTCTTCTCGAGGAAGAAAAAGTCGAGTAAGCAGAGGTTTGCCGAGCGCCAGGTGAGTCCCCCCACCCCCCTCTACTCGTATGCGCGAGTGTGCCCATTGGTAGTAGCTCTGCAGTGCTGCCGTCGAGTCGGCGGTGCAGTGGAGCTTGGCCTCTGCCACTTTACAAGCGACGCCGACCCCACACAGCGGTGGTGCACAGAGGTGTGGTGGCCGATGCTGACGCCGATACCAGGCACGCAAACAAGCCGTCATTCTCGAATCGGCGCCCCCGTCCGACCCGGCGTGGAACGCCCAGCTCGAGAAGGAACGGCAGGAGGAAATCGCCGTCATCATGGACGCGTGTAACGAGCTCGAACGCGAGTTGTTCGAGATCCAGCCAGACGGACACTGCATGTTTGCCGCCGTCGCGGACCAGCTCGGCGAAATGGGCGTCCTCAAGCCGGAACAGGTATGTGCGGGGGACCAGGCGTTGCTGCGCGCGTTCGCGCGCGTTTGAAATGCGCGCGAGAAGGGCGACTCTCGTCGTCATTGGCGCAGGCGAAGCAGGCAGCCCACGGTCTACGCCTGCTTTTACTGACACCAGGCAAACAACCCGTACCACGCCCGGCGCGAAGCCGCGCGGTACATGCGCGAACACCAGGACGACTTCCTGCCGTTCCTGGCCAGCGTCGACGGCGAGGACATGCCCGGCGCGACCGACGACGGGATCATGACACCGGAGCAGTTCCGCGAGTACTGCCACCGCGTCGAGAGCACGGCCGAATGGGGCGGCGAGCCAGAAGTAAGTCCCAAGTCAAAAAGGAAACTCGAGCTCATCGTAGATCCAAGCGCTGTGCCGCGCGTTCAACGTCCCCATCCACGTTATCCAGCACGGCCCACCCGTGGTCGTGTCGCACGGCGGCGACAACGACGCGTTTGGCGGCGCGACCGATCCAAAGGCCTCGGCAGCCCTCGGCGACCACGTCGTGCGCATCTCGTACCACCGCCGCATGTACGGCCTCGGCGAGCACTACAACTCGCTCCGCAAGCCGTCGTCGACCTAGCACGCAACGTCATGTAGATTTTCCGTGATGCATCATCTGTACGTCAGAAGTGCCGTGACGCGCCCGGGCGGGGGCGCCGCTGCCGAATAGATGCATGCCATGCAAGATGCAGTGTTGCTCGATGCGTCCGCCGAGACAATGTATAATATGGTTCTGATCCTCCCCCTTCTAAAGCACACCCTGGCTGTAGTACTGGAACGTGTCGTACAGGCGGGTGTAATTCGAGCCGGCCGAGCTGACAATGAGGCGCTCGAGGTAGGCGTCGACAGCGGCGGTAGTGAGGCCGAGGGCGAAGCGCTCGCGCAGGTGGTTGACCGTGTTCTCGCCAAAGAGCGTGAAGCAGTCGAGCTTGGAGTCTTTCTGCATAAGCTCGACTATGGCTAAAAAAGTCAGCGAGAGGGCCATGTTGTGAGACTCACTTATGAGCGAGTCGGAATGCTTGCGGGCCGCCTCAAAGCCCTCCTTGAAGAGCTTCTTGAAGTAGACCCAGCCGGGCGAGTCGAGGCCGCCCATGATCTCAACGTACTCGAGCGGGAGCTTGAACGGCGCCGCCTCAAAGCCCATGTTACCGCCGGGCGAGTTGGACAGCATGAACCCAAAGTCGATGTGGATGAGGTGCCCGTCGCGGTCGACGAGAATGTTGCCGTTGTGCCTGTCCTTGATCTGCAGCAGGTACGTGATGACCGAGTAGCCCGCGAGCGACTTGATAAAGTTGCGGCGCGCGCGCGCAAACTGCCCGCTGTCGGGTTTGCCATAGGTCTAGGGGGGTTAGTTTGTGCCTAGGTCAACGAAGGGCGGACTCACGTTGACATAGTGGTCCATGAGCGAGACGTGGCCGATGGGCACGCCCTGGGCGAGGCGCCGCGCGTACTCGCTCTTCTTTATCGAGTGGACCGACACAGCGTCGGTGATGGTCTCGACGAGACCCGACGTCTCGCCCGTGATGAGGATACGGAAGAAGCGCGCCCAGCAATCGGACCCCTCCTCCTTCCAGATACGGCAGAACCGCTCAATGAGCTGCGTCGCCAGCTGTTCTTGCCGCAGGTCGGCACCCGTCTTGACAATGACCGAGATGACGTCCCAGTTTGCGAGGTGGCCCCACGGCGACGCCGCCCGGATACGGCTCTTCTTGGCTGTCCACGACTCTTTGAAAACGGCCGCCGACGGGTCCGCCTTGTTTATCTCGCGACGCACAATCCCCTCGTCCTCGGCAGTCTTGCCCTCTGTCGGCGACCCCTGCACGTCGACGCCCTCGGGAAGCGTCGTCATGCGCGTCACACGCTCCTCCTCGAGCGCCATCATCTCCTCCATGATGCGTTCTCGGATCGCCGCCGCCTGCGCCGCCGCAAGTCGCAGCTTGCCGCCGGCAGCGCCCTGCCCCGGTGGGCCCTGCTGCTCGCCTGCTGGCGGCTCCTTGCTCGAGCCAGTGATCCAGCCCGTGCCGGGGATCCACTTTAATGGGCCTGAGCTCGACTGCGTCTCGGGTGTGGGTGGCTGAAGTGACGCGTTCAGCTGCGCAAGCATGACGGCAGCGGTGCGCATGCGCTCGGCATAGTCCTCCATCGTGATGACCTGCTTGGGCGCCTGCGTGGGGTCGTCGATTTCTGGCCCTGGTGTGAGGGTTCTCACTGGCTCAGCAGTGGCCACTTCCAGCGTGTTGCCGCCGTTAGGCGCCACGCCGCTACTGCCGTTCGCTGGGGTCCGTGATCTACTAAACGGCGACTGGCCGCCGCCAATCGACGACCGGCGTGACAACGACCCGTCACCAGAGTTGTTCCACACCTCGAGATCGAGCTGTTTGTTCTTCGGCGCACTAGGCAGCGGTAACGCATCGGTGAGGTCGGGCAGGTTGTCCCGCACAGACAGCTTGTTGCCGTAGAGTTGCTCGACAAGGTCCATCTCCTCGATGTCGTCAGATGGCGGTGGCGGCTGCTCTTCCTCTTCCTCGGCAATCTGCGCAGGCGAGTTGGTCCCTGTGCCTGCTGGCGACGCGTTGTGGCTGCGCGACGTCGCGAGAGTCGGCGTCAACGGACCGCCAAAGCTTTCGTTTAACCCTGCTGAGAACGACGCCGACTCGTCCAAGCCGCCCTCGCGCTTTCGCCGCTTCATGTCCTCCTGCAGGACAATCTTCTTGAGCAGCTCGCGGTTCTCCCTTCTTGTCGGGTCGAAGTCCAAGTCGTCCTCGAGGATTTCCACGTGGAGGAGGTATGGTGCGCGCTCGGCCGAGTTGAGGACGACCGAGTCGCCGGGGGAGATACGCACCACGCGTGAGTGAGCCTTTTGTCGCCTCTGCCCGGCGCCGGTGACGCGCGTCAGCATCGACGGCGTCGGCACCTCTTTCCGCTGGCAGTGGTCCGCATTGCACCACAGCGGCATGCACACCTCTGCGGGCAGGTTGTGGTTGAGGCTCGTGAGCTCGGCGCGCAGCGCAGAGATCCGCGCCGGCTTTGGGATCACCAGTAGCCGGTTGCTAATGTCCTCGAGGTGGAGCAGGAACCGGATTTCGCTCCGGCAGTAGTGCAGTTTCAGCAGCTGTCGCTGCGCCTCGAGCGAGTACATTGACAGCAGCGCCTCAGCGGACGGCGGCCGCCCGCCAAACCCGCGCTGCACGGGCGAGCCGCGCGACGACAGCTCGGGGACAGAGTGGAACAGGTGCGCCGACGACAACGAGGTACGTGACTTTGTCGGGGGAAAGAACTCGACCGTCGCTGAACTTTGTGAGAATGGGTCACGCCCGCGGCGGTCCTCGGCTAACGAGGGGAAAGCGGGCATCGATTCGTGTACCGCGTGTGTCGGTCGTGACAGGCCGTTCTTCGCTGGCGAAGGCGACGACGCCGCAGGCATCGTCCCAGACCGTTGTGGTGTCAAGCGAGCAGGTCTAGCAGTGCCGGCGCTACTGCTTTGTCCCATGGCGCTGTCGTCCTCGTCCGAGCCGTCAGACTCGGGCAGGGCCTTGCGACTGCCCATGCGGTCCCACTGGCCGTCTGGTGGTGCGTCTGCGCCTCCCGAAGTGTCGAGCTCTACACGCGCGCGCGACTCGTTCTTGGCGTCTATGGGTGCGCGGCCCTGGAGAATTGCCCACTCGCCCGCCAGCGCAGTGAGGCCAGGCATGCCCGGTGCGCCCGCGAGCATGACGCCCATTCCAACGAGCGCAGCGGCAGCGTGTGGGTTGACGCGCGCTGGAGGCGCAAGCGGCTGATCCTCCTGTGGACCGCCGATGAGTGCCGCAGCCACCGAACCCGACAGAGACGGGCTCGAGGCGTGCGGTGTGTGTGTCATGGAGCGGTACGGCGAGCGTGAGGGCTCTGGCGGGTCGCCAAACAGGATCTCGTGGCACCGGTGCAGGACGCGCTGGCAGATGAGGAACGGCCGAGGATTGGCTGTCCGTGTCGGAGTGAGGTCGCGCAGGGCGCTCTGCATGAACCAGAATGTCTGCGTGAGCTTGCGCAGGCATTTTTCCAACTTACCAGCATGGCGGCGTGAGGACTCTCCTCGGCGCGCTGGAGCACAAAGCTCTCGAGAGCGTTGCTCTTGGTCGGCCGCGTAATGAGGAGGTGGCTGCGGTCAGTCGGTGCCACGGGTGATGATAACACACCATATCTGGGGCCAGTAGAACTCGACCTCCTCGTACGGCATATACTTCATGCGCCAGCATAGGTAGTGGCTGATTCCTATGTTGTCCGGGTACGTCTTGAGGTAATGCAGCGCGACCGACGTGGAAAAGTATGGCGACAGGAACAGTCGCAGTCTGTGGTCAGTCGGGGGTGTGACCTGCACGTTTGCGGCTTACAGCAGGGCATGCGACATGGTGGACGAGGAGCGTCGCGCCGGCAACGGGCGTCAGTACACTGGTGGTCCAGTCCCAGGCAAGTCGGTGGTGCTGCGCGGCAGCGGCGGGGTGGTGAGGGGCGTGTAGGATGCGTGCGTGCCCGCGTGCGTGCGTACGCGAAATGTAGTGGGTATGGGGCGAGCAACTTTGGCCAGGCCGGGGACTCTGACGCTGCGCTGCGCGGCGCACGCACGTGTGTCTGCGGCCGGAGAGTGCGGAGTCGGAGACGCTATGGGCCCGCGGCGGCGGCGTCGGACATGCCCAGAGTGAGAGAGTGATAACAAGCTGTAATGACGACGAGGTGGGTTGCGTTGTCCCGAGACTACCAGATGTCAGAGTCGGATGTGTCGTGTTGTCCGATCCATTTGGGCCCCCTTTAGCCCTTCCCACTCAGGGATCCCCACCCAAACGCCAACTCGACTCTCCACCACCACCACGCAACACGCTCCCAGTGATACATACATAGCACAGGCCAGCTGCACATCTACGTCTAAGCCTCCTCTATCCAGGATGTTACTTGTTTCCTGCCTCGTCGTCGTCGTCGTCATCGTCGTCGTCGAGGGAGAAGACGCGGTTCGGGTTGGGGTTGGGGTTGTCCTCGTCCTCGTTGAGGTTGGGATTGGGCGACGCGTCCTCGGACCGCGAGGGGACAGCGCCGAGCGGGTCGAGGGACCGTCCCCGCGCGCCCTCTCTCTCCCCCTCAGCCGGTGTGTCCGTGTATTGCTTTGCGAGGGGGTACGCGCGTCCCAGCGCCGCCGCCGCAGCGTCAGCCTGTTCCTCCGCCTCGGGGAGGAACGGCACGTCGCCTGCCGCGAGCGCTGGCAGCGAGTCGGTCGAGTTGTTCGAGATAAACTCGTCTGCCGGCGGCTAGGGGTCAGTCGTGCTGGCGCATTGGGACTCACGCCGTCGTTTGACAGCCGCAGCGTTCGGCTCGATCCGCCGAGGTTGTGTAATCTGCATTAGACAAGTCAAGCCAAGTCCAAGCACGTAGAGCCGGCAAAGGTAAACTGCAGCGCGTCTAGCACCTGCCGAGCTCCCTCGCTCCGACTCACTGATATCCCGCGTTGCGGCGCTGACTCCGCCACCAGAAAAAGTATCCTACGCCGGCTGCGGCGAGGACGAGGAAGAAGAGAAACCACAGGCCGCCGTGCCCGCCGCCCTTACCGCCGCTGTTCTGGTCGCCACCGCTGCCGCCACTGTCGCCGTCGTCGCGTATCGCAAAGTGCGGCGCCATGGTTGGTGTTGGTGTGGTGAGAGCGATGCCAAGGTGGTGGTACACTCCGGAAGGTCTGTTTCGTCATTCCGCTTGTGGCGGGACTTATTCGTCACCGCCAACAGTGGTGGATTCAAGGCTGCGCTGAGAGGGCAAGCAGTAGCCTTGCGCAGGCAAAACAACGAGTCTTACCTTGGTTTGGCAGAGTAATGTGACATGCTACTATGCAGACGGCTAACTATGCTACTTGCCCCACTACCAGTCCTCTGGCTCGTCGATCCACTCGCCCGAGCGGCGGAGGGCGCGCTCCTGCTCGCGCAGGACGCGGTATCCCTTCCAGCGCGCAATGACGTCTGGGTCTTGCATACGCTGGACACCGAGCTCGCGGCGCAGCTCGCCAATCCCCTGCTCCCACCGCTTCTCCCAGTACACGCCTACGAGGGTTCGCCCCGCCGCGCCCGTCCGCAGTGCCCACGGCACCCAGTCGCGGACCCACATGTCGCGCCGCTTCGCGCTCAGCCGCAGCGGGCCAAACATCGACGACAGCGCCGCCGCGGGTAGCTCCATGTTCGCCCACTCCACCACCTTGAGCGACAGTTCGTGCGCCAGCGTCGGCGGCAAAGTGAACAGCGTGTGGTACAGGTCGTGCGTTTGCCGATACCGCAGCATCGTGTATGCCAGCGACGGCGAGTCGATGTAGCGGACCTGGAGTCAGCGGCGGTGGGGAGACACAGGGGTGTAGATTGTGCCAGTTCCATGCGCTGTATCCCGGCACAGCCGACGTCACGCAACATAGGCGCGGTATAACGCCAGATAGTCTTCATGATGCGTTCTGCGACAACCCTCATCGTGCAAGGGCACCCTTTGCTCGACTCACCTTCTCGCGCGAATCGGGCGTGATACCATCACGGTCAAGCCACTCGACATACTCCCTGCCTACGGTGCCGCGCCGCAGGCCACGGAGATAGTCTAGGCTGACGGTGTCGGACGAGACGACGGGGCGGTCACGCAGGATCTGGCGGCCTTCGGGGTGCGCGGCCATGGCGTCGTGCAGGCGCGGAAGGAACGACGACGCCGTGCTCTCGCTCAGCGTCGCGATGAGGTCGGGCCGGTTCGTGTAGTTTGCCACGCCGACGAGACCGCTTCCCAGCGCCAGGATCGCGTTCTGCATCGCGTTCAAAGGGACGTGGTCGGGATAGTTCTGGCCTGGCGCCGGCGTGCCCTCGGGCCACATCGGCGTCGTCGTGACCGTACTACCCGTAGTGGGTGCGGTCGCATTTGAAGCGTGCCGTTGCCGTGCTGCTTGTGTCGCTGCGGCGAGCGTGCGGCTCGGGCCCGCGCCGGCGAGCGATAATCGTCCCAGCATTGTCGATTGTAGGTGTCAGCGAGTGACCTCTGCCCAAGTCGCCGACATGTCAAGAGGGACGTGCCTGAACTCTTGGGGGCATGACGTGTCATTTCCCACCCAGCCTCGTTATCAATTGATCTCCAAGCTACGGTGGTGGCTCGTATCGAGGTGTAATCTGGTGTGACCGATCGGGTCCTCACCCCACCCAGATGGGTTTACCCAGCCTACAACGACCTGCTCGTAACGAGGTGATAACCACTCAACCTCCATGCTCCGCCCGACTTTTTCTCACATCTCGTCGCCAAGATGTCCAGACGCGTCCGCCGTGACGAGAAAACGGGCGGGAACGTCGGCCGAAGCGCGATGGGCAGCGGCTAGAGCGTACCTTGAGGGCAGATAATAAAAGCGGCTCGTGAAGAAAGCGGGAAACTCACCCTACATCACTCACTCACTCACTCTTTCACTCACCTGTTCTCTACTCGACGCGACCATGTCCACGTCGATCGAGCTAGGCAAGCTGAAATCGGGGGGAAGCGGCGCTGGCGGGCGCCGTCGCTCGTCCGTCCGCCCCTCGGCCGCGCGTCCGGAGATCCCCTCCCCTCCAGAATCCGTGTACATCCCCTCCTCGAAGCAGCGGGACGTGCACGTCCTCCCCTCGCTGCCTGCGTCGGCCACGACGTCCGCCGCGCCGTCCGCGTACCCCTCCATGGTGGATTTGAAGGTGTTCGCCGAGGACAAGGACGGCGATGAGGACGAGGAGGTAGTCGCGCGCGGCTCAAACGAGCTCGAGCAGCGCGGACCAGTCGCAGACGACAGTGGACGGTCGTCCCCTGAAGCGTTCGACATTGACGCCCACGCCGGCGAGCGCGAACTCCAGTCCCTCCCCCCCGTCGACGGCGGGTGGGACGCCTGGACCTTCCTCGCAGCCGGCCTCGTCGTCGAGGGACTCGTATGGGGTATTCCGTGAGTGTCTCCCACACGCACCCCGCTGACGTTCAGATGGAGTGTCGGTGTCATGCACAATTACTGGGCTACGCAGATGTTCCCCGGCAAGGAGAGCACACTCACCCTGGCAGCAACGCTGCAGACAGGCCTGATGTACATGACTGCCGCCATTGGGCCGTGAGTACAGACGTGTTTCGCCTGAACTGACTTGTCAGCATCTTCACCACGCTCCCGCAGTACACGAAACACTTGCAGTATGGAGGCCTCCTCGTCGCGAGCATTGCCATCATTGCTTCGGCTTTTGTCACCGAGGTTAGTTGGATGGCTACCTTGCCAACTGACACCAGGCGTACCACCTCATCATCACCTTGGGGATCTTCTACCCCTTCGCCGGCGGTAAGCTTTGCTTCTTCTGCCAGACCTGACGCCAGCGACGTACCTCCCCTGCGCGACGCTGCTGTACGAGTGGTTCCATGCGCGCCGCGGCCTCGCCACGGGTATAATGTTTGCGGGCACGGGACTCGGCGGCACCATCTTTCCCTTTGTCGTGTCGGGCCTGCTCGGACGGTTTGGTTACAAGGCGACCATGATAGCACTCGGCGTGTCGTTCGGTCTCCTCAACGCCGTCGCGCTCCTGTTTGTTAAACGCCGCATTCCCGTGTCGCGCAAGGCCATGGGCGGGCGGCGCACGCACGCGCGCTCAAAGACCGACTGGGGATTCTTCAAGCACGCGCCAATCTGGCTCGGTATCGGCGTCGTCCTCGCCACGAGCATGGGCAATTTCCTCCCCTCCCTCTGGATCCCAAGTACGTCCACGTCCACGTCCACGTCCACGCCGACGCCACGCAACAACGACGTTTTACTGACGTTAGGCTACGCCGAGGCGATTCATGCGAAAAAGCCAAACGGTACCGCCCTCGTCGCGCTCATGAACGCCGCGTCCGTCCCCGGCAACACGCTCACGGGCTGGCTCTCAGACAGGTACCCGACGCGCGTGGTCGTCACGCTCAGCTGCACGCTCGCGTCCATTGCATGCCTCGTCCTCTGGGGCCTGGGCACGAGTAACGGCCTCCTTGTCGGATTCTCCATTCTCTGGGGCTTCACCGCACTATCGTTTGTCGGATGCTGGTCCAAGATCATCACCATTATTAGCCGTAAGTTTACCTACCCTGGCCAAGCAGGCGCGGCGCTAACTAATAGGCGACGACCCGTCCCTCCCGACCTTTGCATTCTCCCTGTTCACCGTGCTCAAGGGCGTGGGCAACCTCACTTCTGGGCCCATCTCGACCGCCCTCCTCTCTACGGGCCCCTTCCCTGGCGCAAAGGGCGCGTACGGGAGCACAAACTACGCCGGCCTGCTCATTTACACGGGCATCATGGCGTTCACGGGCGGCATCCCCGCCGTCTTCTTCCCGGTAAACTAAACGGAACAGTGGCAGTGCCACATGCGTGAACGTGCACACACTCGTAGACACACCTAGACTTATCTAGATTAATAGCATCAGACACTCTACTCCACGCCATGTATAGTAGTAGCATGCACTCTAGTTACAACAGGACAAGACCACAATTCGGGGGGCGGACATCAGAACTACTCGTCGTCGTCGTCGTCGCTCTCAACGACCTTGCGGCGCGGGCCGCGCCGTGGCCGGCCGTCAGTCGACGCCGCAGCGGACGGGGCCACGCTGCTGCCGACCGACGAGGGCACAGTTGTCCCAGCTGGCCGCTTGGCGGCACGGCGCTTGGCCGCCTTGGTCTTTTTGGCAACGTCGGCCTCGAGCGCCTGCTCCTCTAGGCCCTTGGCCTGGTGTTCCGACAGGATAGCCTCAAACTCCTTGAGCTCGGTCTCGGGCTTGCCTGCGCTCTTGTTCGCACGCGCCTTGGCGAGGATCTCGCT
Source organism: Cutaneotrichosporon arboriforme (assembly GCA_002335565.1). NCBI lineage: Eukaryota > Fungi > Basidiomycota > Tremellomycetes > Trichosporonales > Trichosporonaceae > Cutaneotrichosporon > Cutaneotrichosporon arboriforme. The sequence goes on along the minus strand of BEDW01000007.1, from coordinate 348,044 downwards.
GAAGCGGCGGAACACGCCCTCCTCGTGCAGTTTGTCCTGGTAGAAAGGCAGACCCTCGATGAGCTTCTTCATCGAGCGCTCAGACTTGAACGGCAGCAGAGACAGGCAGAACGCAATGTCGCGCCATTGCCGCTCCTCGGACGCGAGGCGGAACCGCTGGCACAGCTTCTCGACAATCGCCTCGGCCTGCTTCTCCTTCTCGATGAACGTAAAGATGAACCGCATCGTCCGCTCAAACGTCTCCTCGTCGACGGCGTGCGCGCCGATACTCAGGTGCGAAATGACGTCTTGCAGGTTGTTGTACAGCGCATTGTCCTTTGTGCTCAGCTCGGTGAAGAACAGCTTGGCCAGGTCCGAGATGCGCTTGTCCTCGTCCTCGAGACACTTGGCCATCTCGCCCAGCTGGCCCTTGACCTTGATCATACCGTTCAGGATAAGGTGAGTCAGGACCATGAGAGTGTTCTTCTTGACAATCCCGTCTGGGTCCGACAGGCCCTGGTACAGCACCTCCGAGTTGTCGTCGACAACGCTGCCCCAGCACACGGCCAGGTCGCCAAGCGCAATGACAATGTTGCTGCGCACCACGGGGTCTCTAACCTTCTTGTAGATTTGGAAAAGCAGCGGCAGGTGTGCCTCGCAAAACTCGCGGCTGACACACATAAACTTGGTCAAGGCGAGCGTCGCGGCCTGGCGGAGTGTGGGCGACTGCGGGCGTCAGCACGACTCGGCACCTTGGCCTCACCTTGTAGCGCTTGGGACTGGCGCAGATGCCAGTAATCATCGGCCCGTAAACAGCCAACAAACTCTTTTCGCCGTACAGCAGCTCGCGCTCGCGAACATTCTGGATGAGGTCGCCAATGTCGTCCTCGGCATTGCCCGCGACTGCGTCGAGATCGTTCCCGTCCTTGTCTGCCGCCTTTGTGGCTGCCTTCTCTGCAGAGTTAGCCATGAAACTGCACGTCGCAACTCACCCTTGGCCTTCTCGTCCTTGCGGCGTTTGAACTCGCGCTCGACGAGCTCAAGATACACAATGTGCTTGAGCGCGACGTGGCCTACGATGAAGACGAGCTGGGCAAGCGCAAACGCGCTGACCTCGTCGGCCTTGGCGAGCGACGTGACCGCCGTCTTCATCGACGTGTCGGACTCGGAGCGCGACATGCCAGTCGCTGCGGGCGTGGGTGGCGTAACGTCCTCTGACTCTGCCGGCGGCTCTTCGGCAGGGGCGTCTGGTGAAGTCACTGTGTCGGCATCCATCGGGCGGTAGAACACCTTGGCTGTAGCGCTCTTGACAATGGTGCCACAGAGCGCATCTGGCTGCTGACCAAGGAGGTAGATCGTGTTGATGGCCTGCTCGGCCATGCTGATCCAGTGCGGCGAGCGTGACGGCATCTCGATAATGTTCTGCAGCTTGACGAAGATCGGGTTGTCCATCGGCAGGCGCATCGTCTTGTCCGCCAGGGAACCTGCCGTCAGCTCAATCCATGCGGATGTATCAGCTCACCTTTAACCTTCTTGGCACTGCCGCCGAGGCGCTGGAGCGCAATACACGTGTACCGAGCAAGTATCAGGTCGTTCTGCCCGTGTGCACCGAGGCCGACCTTGAGGAGCAGCTCGACGCGCTCTGCTACAATCTCGCGCTTGGCGAGAGCCAGCATGCCCAGAATGATAATTGCACCCTGGCGTTGCATCCGTGGGATTTCCTGTTCAGTGCCTGCAGAGTTAGCCGTAAAGCAGTAAATGTAACTCACTGTACACCTGCCACAGCTTGTTAATGACGTCGGGGTGGACACCACCGTCGGCCATCATGGTGCGCATGAGCTCCTCGAGCGACGTGAGCTCGGCGAGGGTGGCGCCGTACGTCCGCTCAATCATGTTCTTGGCAATGCGGTTGACCTGCTGCTTTGGAGCGAGGTCGGGCACGACGTCAAAGTACAGGCTGCGGTACACGTCAATGAGGTTGCCGCGGACGCTGCGGAGCTCGGTGCCGTCCTCGGTTGTCGAGTTGTTGTCCTTGGTCCAGATGAGGTGCAGCATCGTCTTTATACCTTGCTCGGCCGACTCGATGTTGTACTCGTATGCCGTGCGGAAGAAGCGCATAGACTCGAGCACCTCGGACTTGTTAGTGCTCACGAGCAGCTGACACAATGTCGGGATGGCGCCTTCAATCTGGTTGATGAATCTCAGCGCGTCGGCGTAGTACTTCTTCGTGAGGCGCAGGCGCATTATTGTCTGCGGGTCTAACGACGACTGCTCGGCTTCGACGGCGCTCATGTCAATTTGGGACTGGCGCGGCTTGCGCTTCTCCTTCTTGGGCTTGGGGCTGGAAGCTTCGGCTCCTTCTTCGGTCTCTTCTCCTTCGACCTCCGGCTTGACGTCCTCTTCCTCTCCGTCCTTCTCACCCTCCTCCTCGCCCTGCTTTTCGGAGCCCTCCTCATCCTCATCCTCATCGTCCTCGTCCATGCCCGCATCGCGGCGCGCCTTCTCCATCTCGTGCGTGTCGACCTTCTCGAGCTCCGCGCAAACCTTCTCGTAACGCTCCTGCCACTCGGGGAGGTTGAGCGTACCGCCGTGGAGAGCGCCGAACGGGTGGGTCTCAAGAAGACGGTAGAGCAGCTGGATCGAGTAGCGACGCGCAGACGACGTCTTGTCCTCGAGTGTGCGGATAGTCAGGTCCGTCATGTGGGCGCGCTGCTTGGGGAACTTGACAGGGAGGCTGTGTGGTTAGCTCGAACCCTGACTAGTCGACCCACTCGCAGAGCTTGATCAGTGTCGTAAGAACCTTTGAGCGGACGTAGGAGTTGAGGTCGAGGTATCGCTCAAAGAGGATCTCAAAGAACCTCTTGATTTGCTTCTTCTTCTGCTCCTCGTCGCCGTCCTCGGCCATGGAGAGGTCGCGGATGAGCAGGCCGATGATCTCGACAATGGCCATGCGCATCTGGTACGCCTGGTGTCAGTTTTGCGTTGTCAACCCCAACTCACCTCGCCCTCGAGGTGTGCAAGCAGGAGAGGCATCTGCTTGTGCACGACGCGCGGGCTTAACTCGGCGAAGCGCACGAGGAAGCGGGAGAAGGAACGCGGACCCTTGGCGTCGTTGTGGGGGAACGACTTGCCCGCGACCTCGCGAAGCACCTCCTCTGCAAGCTGCGGGTAGTCAAACTCCTTGTCGAGAATGGCAAGGAGCTCGGCCATAGGCTCGGAGAGATGCTCGTAGTAGGTGAGGTTCTGGATGATGCTTGTCTGCGCGCCAAAGCTGTGGTTGTGGAACTTGACGGCTAAGCAGATGACCTTGTAGATACCAAGGCGGACCTCGTTGATCTTAAGGTACGCCTCTGCCTCGGCAAGCTGGTACGCGGGTTTTGTGAAGCACGAGATGAAGGCTTCGCGCTCGGACGAGGTGCGCCACAGGCGGCTCGAAGGCATGCGTAGCGCTCGGTGCATCGCACCGAGTACGTACGGCAGATGGTCGACCCACGCAAAGCTGGTGGGGTTTCCCGAGGGTGTTTTTGCCTTCTTCCCGCGCCCCTTGCCCTTGGTCGCCGCTGCGGCAGCTGGGCCCTGCTCGCCTGGAGCGCGGCCTGCACCGCGCTCAGCGGCAGCAACAAACCACTGGAGAAGGAACGCCCAGCGCTCGAGCTGCGTCTTGTGCTGCAGGGGCGCATCAATGTCGTCGTTACCCGGCGCGACGAGGGTCATGACTGCGTTGGAGTGGTGCGTGAGCCCCGAAGTGATGGCGTCGAGTGTCTTCTGGAGCACTGGGCCCGTGACGGACGCGGCATCGGCATGTTTGAGAACCGACGCAAAGACGTCAAACGTGTCGTTGGTCGAGTAGATAATCGAGTCGGGGTTGTTTACCACGGCGTCGATGGCGCTCGAGAGGTGCGCGTCAATGGCCGAGGCAGAGAGGTCGGGGATGTCGAGTTCGGCGTTGATGGGGTACAGGGATGGGTCCTCGCCCAGCGAGAGGAGCTCCTCCTGGAGGTTGTACGAGTCCATGGCGGGGGGTAAGCCCGGTGGTGGGCGTCGAGGCAAGAGTGTCGTTCAAGTCGGTCCTCTTGCTGCAGCCCCGCGGTGTAGGAGTGTCGTTGACGGCGTGTCAAGAGGTTGTTGATCCAAACATCCCAAAGTAAAAGCAGGCGCATGTTGTTGTTGACGTTTGAGTTGGGAGAGTTACGTAAACTCAAAACCCCTATCACAACTTTCCCAATAAATCCACGTCATGCTGTGGCCGCGCGTCGCCAACAGCTTCGTCATGGGCCAAGCGCTGGCCGACGAGATAGATGCATCCAACGCCGCTCTCGACAACACCCTCGCTGAATTCAACGTCCGCGCCGTCGTCTTGCTCGACATCAACGTACTAGACAGGTCAGAGACCACACTGGTACTTGACAGCGCCGCCTTTCATCCGCGTTACAACATCCCCTAGCACGGCGCCATGAACCACGTAAGTGTGCTGGTCAACCGCTCTGGACAAGTTGCTGATGCTCGTGTCTATCGTGTGTGTGTGTGTTCGTGTGCATCTACTCTCCGTTTCTGGTCATTACACATGCAGCACCCGCTTGCCTGGGGGCAGCCCCTCACTGCGCACCAGCAGTTCGACATGTACTCCACGTTCCCGATGGGTCACTCGAGCCGCGTCGGCGCGGCGTCGTCGGCTGCTGAGCCCATGTCGCACACGCAGCAGCCGCTCGTGACGGGCACGTCGGTAATTGGCCTCAAGTACAAGGACGGCGTGATGCTCGCTGCGGACAACCTCGGTAAGTCGTGCTGGACTTTGTCTCGCTCAGCACTGACGGCAGCGTCGTACGGCTCGCTCGCGCGTTTCCGCGACGTCGAGCGCCTGCACAGTCTAGGCACGCACACGCTGCTCGGCGCCGCAGGCGACATGTCCGATTTCCAGTGGCTGAAGAAGGAGCTCGACGGCCTCATGTGGGTTCTAGCGGGCAAGCGTGGAACTGACGGTAGCCGCGAAGAGGAGACGCTCAAGCTCTCGGACGGACACCCACCCCTCGCCCCCAAGAACATCTACACCTTCCTCGCCAACCTCTTCTACGCGCGGCGGTCGCGCATTAACCCCCTGTGGAACGCGTGCCTCGTCGGCGGCTGGGACTTTGACACTGACGAGCCGTGAGTCCCTGCTCAACTGGAGAGGTGCTGACGGCAGATTCCTCGGCTACGTCGACCTGCTGGGCACGACGTACACTGCGCCAACGCTCGCGACGGGTTTCGGGATGCACCTCGCGCAGCCGCTGCTCCGTGAGGCGTACGAGGCCAAGGCTGGCGTCGACGGTAAGGGCGATCTTCTTACCGCCGAGGAAGCCGAGAACGTCCTTGACGAGTGCATGAAGGTTCTCTTCTACCGCGACGCCCGGAGTATCAACAAGGCAGGTTGTTCAGGGGAGGCATGAGCTAACATCGCAGTACCAGATTGCCCGGGTGACCAAGGAGGGCGTGACCATCTCGGACTCGAAGAGCGCCAAGACCGAGTGGAACTTTGCCGAGGGCCTGCGCGGGTACGGCGCGCAGCAGCAGTAGTGCCAGCGCAGTAGATGTAGACAAGATGCATGAGATAGTGTGCTAGTGTATGCGTACGGTGAGCAGCGAGAACGTGAGTGCCGCTGGACCCGGCGGTTTTGGCCGGTTTGGCGGGCAATGCGGATTTGGACGCGTCACGACCTGGAAGGGACCTGGCCGTCATTCCGATCCGCAACTCTCCTGCGTCTGTCAACACTCCGACAACAACCCAGAGCCCAGCGCCTCTCGTCCAGTCGTGATGGAACACGGGCCAAACGGAAGCACACACGACGCCGACACCAGCACGAGCGCCGCCGCCGTGCCGCCCGAGATTGAAGCGACCCTCTCGCGTCTGTCGGGGTATCGCAACGTGCGCGGCGTCATGATCCTCTCGCGTGCGCGCGCCGGCGCCAACACTGGGGGCAACGCTGGCAGCAACAGCAGCGGTGGGATCATCCAGTCTACCGGGTCCGTGTTTGAGGGCGAGGCCGGGCAGCGGTACGCGGGCGCGCTCGAGGCCGTCGTGGCCGCGACGGCGGGGGCGGTCGACGCCGTCGACGAGGGCGTGGGTTTACTTGTTCGGTTTGTGCTGAGAGTACAGGACGAGCTGCGCCTCATGCGCATCCGCACCAAGCGCCACGAACTCATCCTCACCCCCGGTATGTCCGCGCGCTCACTCGCTGCGCTAGTTCGCGAGCGCGCGCGCGCAGGCGCTGACACTAGATGACAAGTACCTCCTCGTCGTCCTCCAGGACCCCGAGTAGCTCTGATCCGCCCGTGCACCGTGCGCTGTACCATAGTTCTCCTAGACTGCATGTCACTTCACTTGCACATACTCTGGCACCAGACATCGGCACGCTTGCATCTCCGTTCGCGTCTACTACAGCGCGCACAGTCAGTGCAACTCGGACGTTCATAAACGCAGTGTCCCTCTCCGCGCTGTCAGTCTGCCAACTCGCCCGCGGCTACTCGCTGCGTCCGCCGGCGCGACCTAGTGTAAACTAGCCAGCTAGCCTCTGAAGACCGCTAGATGCATCCCGAAACCAGTACAAGGCGTCTAGTAAACGTAAGCAAGGATCTTGCCACCGACGTGCTTGCGACGGGCCTCCTCGTGGTCCATGATACCGGCCGAGGTGGTGAGGATCATCTTGCCGAACGAACGAGCGGGCAGGAGGAGGGCAACCCAGTTCTCGATGGCGTCGACGGCGATGTTGAAGCGGGGCGAGATGACGCCACACTTGTTGAGGCGGCCGTTGAGCTGGATGACAATCTTGCCGCCACGGTGGTCGTCGATGATCTCGAACTCGCCAATGTAGCCTGAACGTCAGCGCTGTGTCGCACCCAACATGACGGTCGCGTGCGCGCCACCATCCCGAGCTCGTGCGCCAGCCAGCCATTGCGCAAATGTCCTCCCCCAATCAGCCCTCACGCCTAGAGGCCCCGGCCATGCGGCCTTGGGCGCAGCGCGAGGGATTGTTATGAAGAGGTGTTGATCTTCCGGAGACTTAAAACTCCTCCTCGGTGGACATTTCCAGAGGAAGCGTCGGAGGAGTAGTTATACTCCGGAGCAGGGTGGGGGAGAGGCAGAGGGTGATGGGCAAGGTATCATTGCTGGCTGGCTGGCTTGGGCTCGCAGGCGCGTATCCCGCATACAGCCAGGGTGGTCGCGCGACTGCAACCTCGCGATACTAACCGTGCTTCTGGAGGACACCGAGGACCTTAACGATGACCTTCGACGAAGGGCGGATAAGGACCTGGCGCTTGCCGCGGCGCTCGGCGTTGACTGGGGCGTTAGCAAAAGTTCAAGGGCGGGGTTGGTTGTGAATGCGGGGCGAGGGTATGTGCATCGGCTGTGACGAGTGGCGCAACGCCGGCGTGGAGGACAATGAAGCCTGCCCACTGACGGCTGTTGCTCGCGGTTGTTATCGTCGCGTCGTGTGCATTTGGCCAAAGCAGCGCCGGCACGCGACACTGCCGGCGACAGATTGCAACATTGCCTTGGCTTCGAGCACAGCGTCTGGCACAACAACGCACTTGCACATCATGCCGCGCACGCCAATCCTCGCAGCGCGAGCCTCCTCACGCCAGCATCCACCACGACACTCACCAATGTTCGACAGGCAGTCGTTCAGGACGGAAACGCGGGTCATTTTGACGAAACGGAAAGTTTGTGGTGTTCGGTGGGAACTGGTAAAGTATGAGCTCTGCTTTGCACTCGATGCGGGTGTGTCGTCTGCTCACGACAGCCGTAAAGAGTGGGGGTCAAAAGCACCTTTTGGGGAGGGGAGGGGAGGCAGATGTGGTGGTGGGATGGACAGAGACAGCGACGACGACGAGATTCTTCTTGGTCTCGAGCTCGCCAGGGACAACTTGGGTGGGATGTATGGGTGTAGTTTGGCACAGGATTTGGCCACTGACAGATAACGCCGAAATCCCGGCACTCGCGTGGTGCACGTGGCCGTTGTTGTTACTTGTATATCCGTATATCCGCCCACGTTGAAAGATCAACCTTCCTCCCCCTTGACCACTCGGTCGCTGCCTCCGCACACATCATGCCGGCAGCACCGACGCACGGCGGGCAGACGATCCGGCAGGTAGCCAAGGGCCGCGCTGCGGCGTCGCGCGACATAGTCAAGCCCGTCCTCGCCAGCCCGTACACTGTGGCATGGTAAGTCACCTACTTTCGCTGCACAACTGACATCAGGCCGTCGCTCCCGACACATCTCCAGAACGGCGTCATGGCTGCGCTTCCGCAGATTCTACCTCCCGAACTGGCAGATTATCACGTTTCGAGGGCACGCTGCTCGCAGGCGGCTAAACGTGTGCGGCGGCGGCGAAAGCGTGCCGCCGAGAGGGAGAAGGCGACGGAGGGACCTACCGTCGTCGACGCGAAGGAGGAGCCGCCCGCGGCGACAGGGCATGCCGACGCGGACGCCATACCGCCGCGGCCAGAGATTCTCGACCACCTCGTCCTTGGCCTGAACGAGACGATCCGGGAGCTAGAGCGCGGTATCGACGACCTGCGGGTTCGCATGGCGTGTCTCGCAGAAGCGGCGGACAAGGGGAATCCGCGGTATCTCCCTACACAGCCTGTTGAGCCGCTTCGTGGTGCCGCGAGCGGCGGCGCCAGCGAGGAACCCATCGCGCTTCTCCTAGTTCCGCACACGTCTGTGTCGCCCCTCGCTCTTGTCGACCCCCTCCCGACCTACTGCGCAACCTACAACACGCTCCTCCGCCAAGCCGGCGACATGGCGCGCGCGACACGTCTGCCTGGCGGCGTGTCCGCTGCCAATGCGTTCACTATGCCGCCGATACGTATCGTCCCCCTCGGCGACCGCGAGGCCGATATTGCTGCAGCGGCCGGTCTCCGGCGTATCACCTCGGTCGGCGTTCGCGCGTCGCACCCGGCCCTACCTGTGCTTGAACGGCTCCTGCCCAACTCGGTGCTCCAGCCGCCGCGACACAGCATGACCCTCCCCTGGCCGGCCATGAAACTCAAGGTGCACGCGGGAGTAGCCAGCAGTTCTGGTGCTTCAAAGGCCGACGGCGCGAACAAGCCACACGCCAACGAGGCCCCCGCGAAGACCGGCGCCACACCCGCACCGGTCCCCGCAGCCCGAGTCGACTTTGCCCCGCTGCACATCAAGGCACTACACACGACGGCGCCGCTCGACCCCGCGGCACGCAAGGCGGAGCGCCTAGGGGAGGTCCGCGAGCGGCGTGTGGAGGCCAAGGCGAGGCGGAAACTCCTGCGTGTCGAGATGGACCGTAAGATCGGTCGTGCGCTGGCGGGTACACACGGCACCTGCACTGGAGGCCGCCGAGCGCGGCGTGCGGCGAAGGGCCTCGACACGCAGCCAGCCCCGCCCCAACCTGCATCGTAGACATGTTCCGGATTAAATTGTATGTATATAGCTAGCTATGCATTGATCACCATCGACTGTGCTCCATCTCTTGTCGGCGCGCTTGCGTGAGCGCGGCGAGCCGCGTCGTGTCCATCGGTCCGCCCAGGATGAACGCAATCTCAGGCGGTACGTCCTCTGGTATCCGTTCTGAAAACGCGTGCAGCGGCTGGACCGGGTCGGCCGGGTCGCTCACGTGTACGTCCTTTATGTCGCAAGGCGACTTGGCGTCGGCCACGTCGGTGACCGGAGCGCGCGCGGAGGTGTCGTCGACGCCCTTATCGACGACGCCAGCGTCAGCGGCATCCGACTCGAGAGGACGCGCCGTCCGCTCATCCCTAGACAATCCCTTCTCAACCTCCTTGGAGGTCGGATCCCGGTTGCAGGCAACGGCCGCCGTGCCTTCCGGTGGTGGGATCGGCGCGCCCCGGTCCTCGATATCGGACGACATATCCCTTTTGTACGGGGGCATGGGGAGTCTCTGGCGGATGTGCTCCATCTCGTGGACCGCGTCCTTGAGCCGCTTAGCTTCACTGTCGTTCCTGCGGTGGGGGTTCATGGTGCGCGTACGGCGTACGACGGGGTTCGTCTCGAGTGCGAGGATGAGCCGGAACCTCGGTGTGAGCCAGGCCATCGCGGATACGTGACTCACGCGTCCTTTCCGTTCGAGTAGAATCTGTGCAGCCGCTTCTCGCGGACAAACCCGAGCGCCTCGTACAGCGCCAGACTGGGCTGGTTGTCGTACTCTGTCTCCATCGCAATCTCCTCGGCGCCTTTAGCCTCGAGTTGCTGTATCGCCAACTGCGCCAGCTTGCGGGCTGTCGTCAGCGTTGCGCTGGGAGCAGAGACATACCAATACCACGCCGCCGCCAGCGCTTGTCCACGCTCAGCATGCCAATGTACCCCCGCATCCACTTGTCGCGGTGCCTGTCCAACTTGCAGATACACGTCGCGATAGGTTCTGTCGACTCTTTCGAGGGGAAGATCTGGCGTCAGCGGCGCGCAGTGTAAGCGCCTACGAAGAATGTGAAGTGTGGCCTGCTGTCAGCTGAAGCCAAAACCAACAAGATAGCTCACCAGTCCTGCAGAAAGTAGCGAAACGTGTACACTGCGGTCAGCTACGCCGTCGGCGGCAAGCCGCACCATTATATCTGCCGTCAGTGTTGACCATGCGTCGCCGACCTTACGGCTCGCTCAGCTCCTCCTCGCACAACCGCTTGATGTTCGGCAGGTCGGTGTCCTCGTTGAGAAACGTGCGGCAATACAGCGTCTCGCCCTTGCCGTCGACGAAGGGATGTTCGATGCCGAGCCTCGGCAGTGTCGATGGACCAGGCTCGCGCAGCGCAGGCGTCGATCTGCGCTCGAACGGGTTGGCCCGCCCGTACACTTCCTCTGGCGGCTCCAGCGGTGGCCACATGAGGGGGTCTATGACACCGCTGTACATGTCGCCAGCGAGTGCGAGGATGTGTGAGCCGATACAGATGTTGTTGCGTGTGCGTCATCAACGCGGTCAACATTTTGGCCGGGCACCTGCCATGGACGCCGCTTCACTCGGCCAATCCTTCCGCCGTGCCGCGCGCCTGACCTCCACACCACACATCCCCGTTGTTGTCGTTGGACAACCCACCACAGACGACAACCACACGACATGGACGTCGAGCCCAACGGGTCGCACGCCGCTGGCCCATCCAAGCCGTCGCCGTTTGCAGACATTGCCCTCTCTGTTGACGCGTACACCCTCGATGCGGCGACGGGGAAGCGGCGGTTGCGTCAAATCGAACCAGACGGGACACTAACCTATGACACGGAGTAAGCCTGCTTTGTCCTTCTTGTTAAACTCAAGCTGACACCGACAAGGAAAACCCCACGGGACCAGCGGACAGAGGACCTGCAGCGGATATGGGCCGAGTACCCGTCAGGCATGCTGGACCTGCGCGAGGCCGACCTGCGCGCTGCAGACCCGACGACGACGTATGGCGGCGACGAGGGCAAAACAGCTGGCGATGAGGAAGAAGGGGAGAAGCCACGCGGCCAACAGGGCACGCTTATGAGCCCCGAGGACATGGAGGCGCTGCGGTCCGAGGTGGTCGCGGATCTGAACGTGGCGCGTAACGAGCTGTGGTGGATCCTCGAGCTGGCCAAGACGCTCGCGGCAGGCGCAAACGTCCCTAGTGACCCGCCACCAGAGCCTGTCCCCGCCGCGCCGGCGCGTAAGGGCAAGGCTCAGCCGCCGAAACCTGCCCCCGCCATGGCTGCCGCTGCAGCGGTGCCCGGTGCAAAGACGGATGAGGTGCCCCCTATCCTCCCGGCGGGGACGTACAGCACCGTGCCCGCTGCGGCGCCGGAACGGCCGGCAGCGCAGGTGGCACACGAGCTGGAACTCGCGCTCGCGGCCAAGGCAACGGCGCTAGACGACTGCGCCGCGCTGATTGACGCGGCCGTCGACGAGCTCCGTCTCATGAACGATGCGAGCGCGACGTGGGCGTCGGATATTCGAGCGTTGCGGAACGGGTCGTCGGGGAGGGGACAGTGGGCTGTCATCCCGCGCCCGGACTACGGGCACACGGGCGAGACGGCCAAGGACGTCGTGATCCCGTACGCGCTCGACGAGGGCCCGACGTCGTTGTACTCTCGCTCTTTGGCTGGTTTCGACCTCGACCCGCGCAAGGCCAGCAACATTGTGTTTGGGGCACGCACGTACCTCCGCATGCGCGTGCTTCTGCGCTGCGGCGGTACGGGCAGCCGGCAGCTCTCGAGCCGGACGTACGACGCGACGCAAGAACACACGGACGCAAGCCCCGCCGAGATTGCCGCGGCGCTCGAGGCGGCCCAGCTCGAGGCCGTAGACGAGGACCTGTTCGGCCAGCTGCGCGTCGAGGCCGGCCGCCTCGACAGTGCTCTCATCGAGCCGCAGAACATTTCCCTGCGGATCGGCAAAAACCGCCTGACTTTCCAGCTTGTGCGTTAACCCTGTGCGTTGGGTGCTGACAGCAGTACGACTCGCGCTCGACACCAACGCCCGACGTGCCCTTCTCGCCCAAGTGCGACGCACTCCTTGCGGGCGCCCGACTCGGCCTGCTGCACAAGTACGAGCGGCGTAAACAGAACCTGATCGAGGGCCTGGCGAGCACGGCGTCCAACGTCCCGCCGCACCAGCTGCCTACAAACACGGTACTCTTGCCTCTGGTTAACGTGCTGCAGTATGCGGCGGTATGTATTGACGTACGGCCGATTCTTGAGGCGCTGCGCGCAGCGCTCGTAGGGGCCGGACGAGGCGCCTCCCTCGTAGAGCGATACGCGACCGTCGACAACCCCGAGACGACGGTAGCCTTCCTAGCTGCGCGCACAAAGGTCGACGTCCTCGGCGCGGTCTTCACTCTTGAGGTTGAGGGATGGTGAGTCGGCCGGTTTGGGCAGCGCTTACGCAGCCACGGTTTGAGTGTGACAGTGACGGCGCCGGCGGGCTTGAACGTGACGACGGCGGCAGCGACGTTCCCCGTTCGGGACATTGACGCGCTGCCTGGCCTTGCGGCGGACGCGATCGAGTGCCAGCTGAGCGCGCACGCCTTTGACGCCGTGCGCGCGGCCGCAGGCGACGACCGCGGTGTCTTCTTCGACGAGCTCGACGGCGTCGTCGTCGCGGGCGCACTTGGACCCCTCCAGTGAGCCAACCCTACCCCATGGCGGGCGCGCTGACGCAGATTCTCCATTCCCCCGCCGTACACTTCCCTCCGCGCCTCGGTCGACTACGGTATACCACCGTACGACTCGGCCGACGCCGCTCAGACTCTCGACGAGTGGCTTCAGGACCTTGGACGCGCCGTGCCCGCCCCAGTGGAGGACCACGAGGCTAGTAACGAAAACAACGACGAGGGGAATTAGGCAGGCAGCATGGACCCAAGTAGCATCTGTAGAGGCTCGTAGAAGATCCACTATGCAGGGTACATTGCCTTGGCCCACTAGCCAATGGTGAGCTGCAACTTCGCTCATATCAGTCCTTTCATGCTTTGTCGGCGCTCTGAGTTTTGTTGCAAGGCAGGTTCCATATCATGTAACACGCCTACTCTCTCTACTGAACTGCTACAACCCCGCTGGGGGTGGGATTACGATTGGGGTGGTGGTGATTTTGTTTACTGCTCGTTGACAAAGATGGCGGCCTTGCCCATGCCGGTACCGATGCACATGGACGTGCAGATGATCTTGGCCTTGGTGCGCTTGGCCTCGGCAAAGGCCGTGGCGATCTGGCGGGCGCCGGTGGCACCGAGGGGGTGGCCAAAGGCGATGGCACCGCCGACGGGGTTGACCTTCTCGACGGGGATGCCGACGTGGAGGATGGACATGAGGGCCTGGGACGCGAAGGCCTCGTTGATCTCGTACAGGTCGACGTCCTCCTTGGAGATGCCGGCCTTCTGGAGGACCGCGGGGATGGCGAACGCGGGGCCAACACCCATGATCTTGGGGGGCACACCGACGTCGGCGGTGGTGACGTACTTGCCGAGGATGGGAAGGCCGAGCTTCTGGGCAGTCGAACGGCGCGCAAGGAGGACGGCGGCGGCACCGTCCGTGACCTGCGAGGCGTTGCCGGCGTGGGTGGCACCGTCCTTGGAGAAGGCAGGCTTGAGCTTGCCGAGCGACTCCTTGGTGACGCCGTCACGGATTCCGTCGTCGGCGTCAACAATGATCTCCTTCTCCTCCTCGGTCTTGGGGTCGATCCACTTGACCTTGACGGGAACAATCTCCTCCTTGAACTTGCCGGCCTGCTGGGCCTTGTAGGCCTTCTGGTACGACTTGGCAGCAAAGTCGTCCTGCTGGTCACGCGAGATCTTGTACTCCTTGGCAACGTTCTCCGAGGTGATGCCCATGGGAATCAGGCAATCGGCGGCCTCGGGGGTCGACATGACGTCGTCCGAGAGCGCAGCGGGCATGGTGCCGGCACCGTAGTGCTCGGTCATCGACTCGACACCGGCGGCGAGACCAATGTCGTACTCGCCAGCGCGGATGGCGTTGGCAACGTCAGTGACGGCCTGGAGACCAGACGAGCACTGGCGGTTGAGGGTGTGGAAGGGAACGCTGCCAAAGTTAGCTCTGCGCGCGATCCTGGCTGGTCATGCCCTTTTAACACTTACGTGTAGGGGATGCCGGCGGCGAGCTGGGCCATGCGGCCAATGGTAGCACCCGAGCCGGGGGGAAGGACGTTGCCGACGACGACGTCGCTGAAGAGTCAGTAAACGGGGTTGTCACTGGGGCGCCTGTGTGCTTACCCAATCTCAGAGGGGTCGACCTTGCCACGCTTGACGACCTCGACAAAGACGGCCTTGAGGAGGTCCTCCTGGAGGGTGTCCTTGAAGCCACCCTTCTTAGCCTGTAAAGTCAGCAGCTGCGCATCGACGCGTGGGTTTTGACGCGTGGGAGCACTCACCTTGCAGAGGGGGGTGCGGACAGTCGAGACGATGACGACGTCGTCGCCCGAGTTCATGAGGAGACGGGCCTTGCCGAGCGAGGGCAGGGCCGAGGTGATGGAGGAGAGAGGAGACATTGTGTCTAGAGTGTTGGCTATGGAAAGCAACAAAGAAGTTTGTGAAGAGAAAGACGGGATGAGATGGAGAGAGAAAGAGCAAGATAGATATGTGAACCGGTTAAGACGACGTGGCGAGCGGTTCATGGTGGCCACCCGGCACAGCCCACCGTGCAGTTAACCGGGTGCTTCTGGCCCAAACCCTCACCCAGCGGGCATGCCCGCCCGTGTGCTCCTAATCCACTCATACAACATCAAGTCTAATTAATAACAGACGATTTATTAGCAATTAATCCAGGGAGTACACTTGACCGGGCCCCCTTGTACCCGGGTGACGCGCTCCTTTCAGTAAACGGCCGCCGTTGGGTCTCGGTGGTGTCTGTCTGTGTTTGTACACCCAACTCCGCGATTTCTTCGGCCATACTTGGCGACTTCTTCGGCCATCGCCGCGTGGGCCTGGTCGCTGGTCATCAACAGCTCGCGCCGCGTGCTTCGCTAGGGAGCATGCCGATGACACTACTGTACCCGGGCCGATGACAGCTCGCGTCCAATTGTGCACAAGTTTGTGGTATGATAAAAGTTGTACATGCATCAAAATAATGGCCGGACGTCGGTCAAAGCCGCCATGTCAGCCGGAGTGGGAATGTCTAAATGCTTCGGCGTCTACTCCTGCCAGGCGCGCGACGCGTTCTACTCCTCGCCTCAAGTGTCTCTCCCAGCCGCTCTAACAACTTATCCCAGGAAGTTGAAGCAGAAGAGATGCAATGCGATCGACGCGGCGGTAAAGTCGGCGAACGCGCTGGTTGGTCAGCACCCGCAATCACAGCATAGTGGAGGCCGAGTGCCGAGGACGCGTCGGTCCTCGGTACCCCACACACATAAGCCCAGCGCGACCGACGTCGACATCGGCATGTGTGTCTCTGTGTGTGCCTCCTCCTTGAGTAGCTCCACTCACCGTTCCTGCGACACGGCCTTGAACTCGGCGTCGCGACCGGGCGCGATCTGAGAGCGCAGCGCAGCGAGGAGACAGAACTGACCGACGGTGGAGCCAAACCTGTTTGTCAGCCGAGTACTCAGCATGTCATCATGAGGGTGTTCGCGGAGTGAGATGAGGGCCGGGCTCATGGCGTGATTAAGGCCATGCAACCCAGAGGGACCTATACAGGCATGGTTCCGTACAGCCTAGCTGGTAGTAATAGCGGCACGCTGCGGCATGCGTCCGCGGCTTCGCACGCAGGCACAGTTCACGATCAACCTGATGAAGACACTCAGAGGATTGATGGTCGGCCATCAGAACGCGTAAGGTCGCTCAAGTGCGGGGTGTCATAGACAGCCTACTGCGCGCCATCCCATTCAGCTTGGCGCGAGTCTTCGCAACGAGCGGGATGGCTCAATGCTGAAAGTATGCCCCCCTCGAGGACGGTCAAACCACTCTCAATCGATCAAACGCCAGCCGCAGAACACTGCCCGGAAACCCTCAAGCCGACGGGCTTCAAAGCGGAATGGTTTCCACGGCCGCGCGCACGCACGAAGCGCGCTCAGCCTCTCTTAGATAGACGCGTCGCGACGCGAGGCGCAACTGTGATTAACAACTTACCCTCCAACAAAGGCGTTGTAGGGGTGGGATGTGACGGCGATGCGGTAGGCGAATTGGGTGACGCCGGACATGATGAAGAAGAGGAGGAAGCAGTCGATGAGCTTGACGCGCGCAGGCACCGTGCTCCGGTAGTTGGCTACCAAGGTGTTGAGCGAGGACTGGAGCTGCTGCTGCTGCGAGGCGGGCATGGCGAGTGCGTGTTGGTGGTTTGTGTGGAGAGGTTGATGGTGAACGGCCTTGATGTCGCGGCAGCTGGAATCAGAGTCGTTGGTCGTCGTCGTCACCAACTGGGGACGTGTAACGAAGCAGGGCGTGGGCGTGTTTCTGGTGTATACGTGCCTGGAATCGCGTGGTTAAAGGCGGGGACGAAACAATGATGGCGGCGGCGGTGGCGGCGACTGACTGGGGTGAGATGTTGCCGCCTGGCGATTGGGAAAGATCGAAACGACTGCATCAACGCCCCCAGAGACAACGTCGACGACGTCAAGACTCTCCTCCTCATCGCTCACCTCTCTTGCCCACCACTCCCATCTCACTCTCACCATGTCCAACCCAAACCACCCTCCCACACTGAAGCAGGCCAACGAGTCTTACTACCCCAAGGGCTATGTGGGTTGCTTTCTGAGCCATTACTGACCCACACAGGAAGAGTCTGCGGCCCTTAAGCGTGCGCGCAAGCCGTACCAGGTCCGCAACTTGCTCACGGGTGGTGCGGTGCTTGCCTTTATTGTCAGCGTGTACTTTTACTCCATCTCAGCGGTGAAGCAGGACGACTTTGTAAGTAGTGCAGGACGAGGGCTAGGCAAATTGTGGCGTGAGAGTGGCATTAACCGTTCTAGTCTGATGTCGTCGACCTCCTGCCGCCGCCCGAGGAGCGCGCCAAGATTCGCTCAATCGAGGACGAGCTGCGGGATAAGGAGCTGGGCATGAACCCCTCTGCGGCGGCCGCCCTCGGCACTGCCAGCCCCATGACCCCCATCGCTTCGCAGAACGGCGGACCCGCCGGGGTCATGGCGTGGCTCAAGCCTCTGCACGAGCGCGAGTGGATCCAGCGTCGCGGATGGGTCGAGAAGGGCAAGGGCAACGTTATCGTTTGGGGCGCGCCAAGTGTCGACAACATTGGTCGCATGCGCGACACTTTCCCCTCCTCTGGTCCCCGCAAGGTCTAGACCTGCCCCACAGCGCACTCCCATTCAATCTCTCACTTCTGTATGGCATACAATAGCATCACATGTGACCACTGCTCTCTCTGTCTCGGTGTGTGTGTGTTATCTGCGTTGCGGGGATTCGTCTATGGTCGTTACACGGCCGGCTGATGTCAGTTGGTCCGGAACTCCAGTAACTCACGCGCAGAGCACGTAGGCGCTCGGCCAACTTGCCGTCCTCTTCCAGTGGCGCCTCTGTCTGAGCCGGGGTGGCGATCTGCTCGGTGGGGACCTTGGCCTCGCCGAGGCCGTGCTGAATCTCGAGGCCGGCCTCGTCCGCGACCTGGTTGATGAGCTGGTCCACCTGGTCCTGTGGCGTCGTGAGCGCCGTCGTGTCCGACATGGTCGACTCCATGTACGACGTCTGCACGTCGAGGTCGTTGAACTGGGCCTCAAACTTGTCCATGACCATGGATATCTGCATAGGTCAGCTTGGGCCCGGCACCACCAGCTCCTCACCCGCTCGAGGTTCATGCTCTCCATCGCCTTGTCCATCCCGCGGACAACATTGCCCATGCTGTTTGTCACTGTACGCATCGTCACTGCCGTTTCCACTCGACTGGCCACTGCGTCGATCCGCGACGCCAGACGCAGGAGGTTGAGACCCTCGGTCTTCTTCCGAATCGCATTCTGCGCGTAGATGCGGGCCCCCTCAGTGTTACCCTTCTGCAGCGCCTTGGGCGTCAGCATCAACTTTCACTGGCGCACCTCACAGCTTTCAACTTGTTCTTCTCGGCGGCCTCGTCCTTGTTCGCCTTCTTCGCTTGCCGCTGCAGCGACTTTGCGGTGAACTGCGGGGACGTCAGTGATACGAGAAACGGGGCTGTGCGGACCTTGAGCTGGAAGAGGGCCTCTGCGGGGCGTTAGCGAGGGACAATGAGGGTGTGAGTCGTACGCACTCTCGAGGTTGCTCATTGTCGTGAGCTACTAGAAGGGGTTGTGATTGTAGAGAGGAGTGAGCGTTAAAGAGGAGAAGCGAGGGACGGAGGGGATGTATCTCTTCAGAGTGATGGACTTGTGTGGCCACCCAACACGCCGTCATCGTTGGTGCTGGGTGCAATCGGGTCAATTTGATTCCGTCGTGAGCTGTGGGGTGGGTGGACGCGGTCAGCCAGGGCCACGTCCCATGCCTTCGACCGTCGCGTCACGTATCCTTGTCTTGCAATTTCGGTCACACATCGTCCTCTCGTATACCCTTCGCTCTCTTCGCCTGGATTCCTTCTTGCTCAAGCTGGAACGACGTCTGCATCGACAGCAGCCGTACCCATCTTGACTGTCGACTCTCACGAACCCCGGCGCAATCTCACCTCGAGACGTACGGGCAGGCTAATCCCACATCAAACACGACATGATTAGCCTACTCCATCTACTCTCCTATGTGGCGAGCATCACAGCATTTCTCTTTGTCACGCTCTCGCTAGGTACGCCAAACTACCTGGCCTCTTGCTGACATGCCAGCCAGCGGCCTGCTGTGGCTCGCAGAGCTCATCGAGGAGCGGAGCCGGTACGCACGAATCGTCGGCGTGCGCGCAATCTACGTGCGTATACTTCATGGCACCTCTTCAGTCAAAACTGACGACTAGACCATCATTGTGATCCACGCGCTGCTTTACGTGACCGACGGCCTGCCATTCCTGCACATTGTCTTCTCGATATTTTGCCACCTCGTCTACCTGCAGCACTTCTCGAGCTCGACGTGGCCGTTCATCTCGCTCACGTCGCCAGTATTTCTGTTGTCATGTGTGCTAGTTGTGGCGGACCACTTCCTTTGGTTCTTCCACTTTGCTGCTGTCGCACAGGAGACAAGACGCCTGCGTTCCGCACGGTACCGCTACCAGCACAATGCGGCGACGAGCGGGCCGTCGTTCATGGACGTTGCGGCGTTCTTTGCCATTTGCGTCTGGTTTATCCCCCTGTTCCTTTTCCTGAGCCTGAGCGCAAACGACAACGTGATCCCCTCGTTTGGTAGGCTGTTGCTTGTGTGCCGCAGCTAACATTAGACACCTCGGCGCCGCCCTCGCCCATGGGCAGCACAGTCGACTTGACCGCCGGCGCACAGGGCTCGCCCACGCGCCGCAGGCTCATGTCCTCGTCCTCGCTCGTCAAGACACTTCTGACGCCTATCGTCAACCTCATTCCTCGCGGGCGGAGATCAAACGGTGGCGGCGGTATCATTGCGCCGCCGACGCCGGGCAACGCCAGCCCTATACAGATGCACCAGCCGTACGTACCTTGGGGCGAGGCGACGACCCCAACAACGCCTCCGGGCTACGCGAAGAAGAGCGTGGGCGCGGAGAACAGCCACGGTGCGACGTCGGGACGATTCACTCCGCCACCGCTGCGGCGCGCCCCCTCCGAGCCGCCAAAGGGACCAGCACCGCAGTCGGGCCTCCAGATAGACGGCAAGCCGCCGCTCCCCCGCTCCAATTCCTCGGTGCAGGACGCGTTCCGTGAGCGCTCCCCATCGCGTACCCGATCCACAGGCTTCGGCGAGCTAGGGTCGGGCAGCAAGAAGGCAGACTAGTAGATGGCGTTTCTTCCCATTCTGTATCGATACACACTACACTGGCACACACACTGTCCGAGCATGCATCTCACCTTTGTGCGGTGAAACCTTCGCAGCAGAAGAGTCGCGTAGCTTGTTCCACCGCTGTTATCAGGTCACGTGGTCCGCGTGGCTGGAGGCCATCAGGCTCACCCCGGGCCGCATCGCCGGGTGTCCCTCGTGAGATCCGTGCCTCGGACTCGGGGGCTGCCTCAGGCGCGTCAGGCGCTTGATCAGGGCGGCTATTGTTGCGGGTAATTCGGCCGGGGTCGAGCACAACAACACGGGAGTGGGAAACGAGATAATGGTAATCAATAATACCGGCGGCGGCTTTGTTGTGCACTGCCTCTACGCTCTACCCTAGCAGTACTGGCATGCGGCAATTGTCCACGCGTGTGCATGGGCGAGTCTGTGGTGTCTGGGAAGCGAAAGCGAGAGAGAGAGAGGGGTAATGGCGGCATGTGCAGTGGCTGGCAACAACGAGGAGCATGCCCGTACCTGTTTCCCCTGGAGTCACCCGTGCGGTGGGATTGTTGAGCCCCTTGACGGGCTTCACGGGCAACAGACGGGTTGGTTCTCATCTTCACACCTCCCTCTCTCCTCTTGATTGTCTCTCTCATCTCCTCAACACTCCCTCTCTTCTCCTCGTCGCCACCCACACACCCCTCCTTGCCATGTACGCCGCCTCCGTCGCTCTCGGCCTCACCCTCCTCTCGGGCGCCGCCGGTAAGTCCACCTCTTACCCCCCTTCGTGTGTCGCCGCCCACGTCGCCCTAGGGGTCCTTTGCGTCACGCGTTGCGCCTTGCTAACCTCGCAGCCGAGCTCTCCATCATCTACCCCGGCGCGGGCTCGACGTGGTTCAAGAACGACACGGCGCTCTTCAACTGGACCTCGACCCAACCCGACACGGACCCCAAGTTCTTCCGCGTCATGCTCTCTGGCGCCGGCATGGCCTCGCCCCAGGAGCTCGCTAACCAGGGTACGTCGGCGTGACGGGCGCAAGCTTGCAAGCAACTTTGTTGTACTCACGTTGCAGTCCCTACCGCCAACGAGTTCTACCGCGTCGGCCTCGGCCAGGTCGCCCCTGCCGACGGCTTCATTCTCTCGTTCACCAACACGTCCAACCCCTCCCAGGTCTTCGCCAAGAGCGAGGGCTTCAAGATCGAGCAGGGCACCGGTGTGTATCTCTGCCACTAACTACGTCTAACATGTACGTATGCTTACGCTCAGCCCCCACCACGACGCACTCGACCGGCTCGCAGCCCACGTCCACCGACGGCGGCAACAAGAACCCCCCTCCCAACGTCGAGGCCGGCAAGTCGTAAGTCTCCTTCATGTCACTGCCCACCTTGGATCACGTCGTCTGACATATAGCACGAGCTCGGCCAACCCCTTCGCGTCCGACTCTGCCACCAAGGGCTCGTCTGCGGGTAAGGTCGCTGCGCCCGTCGTCGCTGCTGGCGCCTTCGCTGCCGCCGTCATCGCCGCTCTCTAAGCCACTTCCTGTCTTTACATGGCGGTCCTGCCCCACGTTCATGGACATTTGTGTTTTTGCGTCCTTCTCATCATATCTCCTCCTCCCGTAATGTGTGGGCCAAGCACGCGTCGTAGGCACGATTAGTTTGTCGTGAGATGCATATCTGGCTGAGGGCGGAAGTGGCTGTGCCCGTGTGTGTCCTGACAGACTTTGCACTGTGGTGATCGACTGAGCGAGGGCGTGCGAAGAGGCAACTCGCGCCTGCCTATGCTGAGGCAGTGCACCTGTGTACATCGATAGGATGAGCAGGGGAGAAGAGGTGTGGTTTTCAGCGGCTTGTTGCTTGTTCGTGTCAGCTTGGGTGAGGGAGTTATATGTTCAGGTCGCTACTACCGATGGAGACCTCATTGTCGACGCTGTTACCCAACGCGTGTGTTGCCAGTCCAATAACCTGCGCCGCGGCTCACTTCAATTGCTCGTGCGTGGAGCTGTCTCGCTCATCGCCGTCTTAATCCATGCCGTGTGCCTCCTGCACGACGCGGCCTTCGACCCCATTCTGGATACGACCATCTCCCAGTGAGGTTTAATCTAGCCTGCAACAGACACCTGGTCGTTAAAAACCGGGCACCAGCCTGATGTCTATGGCGTACGTCAGTACACCTAAATGCCACAGCGCTCGCGGCTCCTCAGAGTTGTAATGTATTCCCAGTTATGAGCATGAATCCATCTCTCGTACAAGCAACGGCCTCTAACCCGCAGCTTAAGCGGCGTGCTTGGCCTTACGGGTGTTGAGCTTCTTGAGGTAGAACTGGAGCTCCTCGCCCTCGAGAATGTAACCGTCGGCACGGCCAGACTGGCCGGGGCGCGAGGTGATGATGGCGTAGATGGCACCGGCACGGAGCTGCTGGGTGAGGGCAGGCTCGAGCTTGGAGTCCTTCTTGCGCTCGGTAAGGATGCGCTGGACGTGGTTCGACTTCTTGGTCTCCTCGACGGGCGCGGCCGGGGCGGCACCAGCCTTCTGGGGAAGCTGCGAGGCGTAGTGGGCCTCGTACCACTGACGGAAGGGAACGGCGTCGATCTGGACAACACAGCCCTTGACGAGGGTCTGGGTACGCTGGAGCTCGTTGTTGGTGGTGTTGTATTTCTGCGTGTGAGCGGTGGTTCACAAATTTGGCGTGCTCGCGGCAAAGTTTCTCCAAAGTGTTTAAACAACAGACAACCGCTTCCACTGCGTCATGACAAGCACGACGACGGCCACAGTCTCGCCCCCGTGCAAACACCACTCGCTCTCTCCCCTCTAAGCCCAGCTCGCCCTCATTTCCCTCCGCCTTCCTCTGCCTTGGCGCCAGATACTCACGACCGACTGGATCTTGACCTTGCGGGTGATGGCCTCAGAGCCCCAAGCGAAGTTGCCGGTGTTGAGGCGGATCGCACGGTGCTTGGTGTTGCCGCCACGGACGCGGACCTTGTGGATACGGGTCTCGACCTGGTTACCGACGGTAAGCTTGGTCATGGCGGCCTGGCGACCGAGCTCGAAGACACGCTTCTTGCGGTAGTGGGCGCGGCGGGCGCCCGAGGCGCTGCGCTTGTGTCGGCTGTCACGAGCGATACCCATTTCTGGCACTGTCAGCAAACACGTAAAGACGATGGTCGTTCGAGTAGACCACTCGAGTGCCGCAACGACAATCTTCAACAGCTGTCGGCGCAAAGAATCGGCAGTGGCGAGCGCGCGCACAGACACGGCGCTGTCTGTCGTGCACTGCGCCAGTGCCGTTCCCGCGTCGCCGTCGTCGTCTAGATGTCGATGCGGTGCTCGGTGTCACCCAGCGCACTCACTGTGTTGTGTCGGACAAAGAGAGGAGAACGTCGAGCAACAGCTGTCGTGTACGCACCCATCCGCCCAGCCAGGCTTCGGCCTCGACACCACCCAACTCGCACTCGCCCAGTACGCGGGAGTATAATCTGCTGGCCCTGGCTGGCTCACCGTAGCTGTGACATTTGCTTCCGGCAGTGCCACAAGTTTCGGTCATGACAAAAGCGCCGCTGTTCACGATTCGTTGTGGCACCGTATGCGAGCCTCCCTGTAATCCCTTGGTGCACGGACACTGACACCTGTCCGTCCATGCCATCGGTGACTTCGGCAGGAGATCCATACCAAGCTATCAAGTGGTTTCGCTTGCAAGTGCTTCACTACCCAACAACCCAGTGCACACCATCATGGCGTCCAGCGACTTCAAGGCCCACTTTATCCAGACGGCGATCGACAACGGCGTTCTACTGTTTGGCGAGTTTACTCTCAAGTCGGGCCGCAAGTCGCCGTACTTCTTCAACGCAGGCCTGCTGTACGACGGCAAGCTTCTGTCGGCGACGGCCGACGCGTTCGCCTCGACGCTGCAGGACGGCATCCCCGAGTTTGACGTGCTCTTCGGTCCCGCGTACAAGGGTATTCCCCTCGCGGCGGTGACGTGCGTGTCGCTCGCGAACCGCGGCGTCGACCGCGTGTACTGCTACAACCGCAAGGAGAAGAAGGACGTGGGTAACTTCTCAACGCGTCAGGAGCTGACCCCAGCACGGTGAGGGCGGCACGCTGGTCGGCGCGCCTATGGCGGGTAAGCGCGTAGTTATCATCGACGATGTCATGACGGCTGGTACCGCCATCCGCGAGGCTATTGCTGTGCTGCGTGAGCAGCCTGGTGCCAAGCTCGTCGGCATCGTCCAGCTCGTGGACCGCCAGGAACGCGGCAAGGGCGAGCTCTCGACGTCGCAGGAGGTCGCTAGCGAGTTTGGCGTCCCCGTCCTCCCCATCATCAACATCGCCGACATCATCGCGTACCTGAAGACCAAGGGCGGCTACGACGAGCAGGTCAAGGCCATTGAGGAGTACCGTGCCCAGTACGGCATCCAGGCGTAGAGCAGTTGCCGTAGCCATAGGGAGGAAGGATATTGTGGCTGGCTAAGCCACCAGTAGCAGCTGCATTAGACGTAGAGCGCACAGACACGCTGTCGCGTCTAGACTGGTACAATGTTGTAATGCATGTATTCGTACAACCTCTATGCGTGACCTCCCGACATCTTACCCCAGCCGGCGAGTTCGGGGCCGAGTGCCGCGCCGCCGTCTGCACGGAAGAATGCGACAATGTCATGTGGCGCGAGCGCCGCGCGGACCTTGGCGAAGCGCGGTGCGGCTGTGCCCGGTCCAGCGGGGGCGAGGAGGCCGAGGGCGCGGCACTGCTGGAATCCGCGGCGGAGGAGGGTGAGTGGCCAGCGTGCGCGGCCAGAGCCTACGAGGCGGGACCGCGCGAACCGCGCATACTCGTCTTCCACCTGTGCGAGGGAAAACTCGGTGCGACCGGCGTACGCGAGATGTTTGGCGACAATGAGCACGCCGAGAGCGGGATGCGGCAGACCGCGCAGTTTAGCGGCGACGTCGACGCCGCCGAGCTTGTCGCCGGGTTTTGGGGCGCGCACGCCCGTGCTCCATCCGGATAACTCGAGCTGTGCACGTACCGACGCTGCGGTGTGTGGCACCGACAAGAAATCGAGCCTGCCCGCTAGCACCGCGGTGACGGGCGCCACGAAGGGGCGGTAAAGCAACCGCACGTCGGTAGTGAGCGACGCAAGGCGCGCGAGAGACGCGGAGACAGTCTCGTGCTCGAGCAGCATGTCGACGGCAAAAGACCAGTCACCCTGCCACTGCGCCATCGCCTTGTCTTTGTCGGGTTTGTCCTCTGGCCAGGGAATGAGAGCATTGCGCAGCAATGTTCGCCATCCTGGGCCGTTGGGAGACAGCGGGGATGTCACGCGCCATACGCGGTGGGAGAACCGCGACTTGACGCGTTTCTCTAGGAGGAGGAGCGTGTCGACTCGCGATGTGACACCGATGACAGCGAGGCCGCGCGGCGTACTCTCGACAGGGCCGGTCTGTACGCTCTGCACAACGTCAAGAAGGCAGTACAGCAGCGCCTGACGCGCGTGTTCTGTGAATAGGTCAAACTCGTCAATGACAACGACGATGGCGCGTGGTGAGGGCTGGGTGAGGAGCGCGAGGAGGTGGCTCGGCAGCGTGGTCGGCGCGTACGCCGCGTCGCCTGTGTCGCCCTCTTCCTCTGCCCCTTCCTTCTCCTCTTCAGCAGCCCGCCCTTCGCCCGCGGCGATTTGCCGGCCCATCTCACGGATAGCGCGCCGATCGTCCGTCTGAGCGTGGCCCGACAGCCGCACGACAATAGGTGCAGTCTTGGAGCTCGACGGAAGGAGGTTGAGGGCTCGCTCGACTGTCTGCAAGGTTAGCTGTGACGAGTTCCAAAAACCCCACCCTTGTCTTGCCCACACCACGCGGGCCGGTCACCAGTGCTGAGTTTCCCTCGCCGCGCTCGACAGTGCCGCGAAGCAGGGACACGAGGCCCTGTAGCGCCTCATTGTCATCCTCATCGTCGAAGGGCTGTCCTGGGCGCTCGCCGCCAGTGAGGGTCGACAAGATACGCAAGACGTGCGAGCGCGCGGTCGAGGGGAGAGGTGCTACGCTAGGCGTGCGCGACATGTCGATGGCGTCAGGAACGTCGAGACGCACGCCCGCGTCATCCTCTGCCTCGAGCGGCGACACGTCCTCCTCGAGACCGACATCGCCGTACTCGTCCACCCCCGGCGCAGGCGTCTCGTCCTCGTCAATCTCTCGACTCTGAGGCTCCGCCTCGTCGTCTTGTCCATAATCGTCGTCGGCGCGCGCGAGGACACGTCCACTCCGCGTCGTGCGCGGCGCGCTCGCGTCTCCCTCGAAGGTAAAGTTGCGCGCCTCGCGTTGTCGCCGTAGCCGCTCGTTGGCGCGGAACATCTCGCTCGAAATCGCGTCCTTTGCCTCCTCCTTGGCAGGGGTCGGGGTACCGTACATTTCCTCGTCGAACGACGGGAGCGGCGCGGATGTGCGTGCGCGTTTACGCGGCGTGCTGCGTGCCGCCGCGAGAGACTGCGCCACGCGCTTCGCCGAGCTGCCCGGCGCGTCGGCTTCATCGACCGCCGCCGTGGATTTAGCGGGTGTACGCCGTATTGGCGTCCGCGTAGAATCCGTCGTCTCGGCTTGAGCGGCACCCTCTTCAGCGTGCGCATCCCCATTCGTTGCCACGCCATTGTTACGTTTCGGCGTGGCGCGCGCTGCTGCCTTGGCCGGCGTCTTGCGCGGCGACTTTGTCGGCGTCGTTGCGCCTTTTGGCGGCCGCCCTCGCCGCTTCGTCGGCGTGCCGCTCGGGGTCGATGTACCCGCCATTGCGAGACGTGCGGCGATTGCGATGATGCGTTGGTGGTTGGTTACAATGACGCTGTCTCGCGTCCGTGGTGGTTGACTTTTGATCAATGCGCGATTCAGGCACAGGCACGCGTTCATCTAAAGTGGGTGGCAAATTAAGACACGATTGCTGAACGCCCCACTCTCCTCCCCAGGGCTTGCTGTTGACCGCATGCGACGAACGTAAAGCACCGACTCACCACCCAAATCACCATGGACATCGACAAGCCCCTTGACGAGCTGATCCCCGCCAAGCGCCGCGGTGGCGGTAGTGGTGGTGGTGGTGGTGGTGGTGCGGGCGGCGGTGCGGAACGCAAGCCGCGTCAGTCGCGCGACCGCCGTGATGCCGCGCCGTACTCTGTGAGTTGCCGTCCGTTCGCTCATGGTAACTGACACCAGCGCCCGCCTCCGCGCTCGACCGAAGAGAAGTGGGTGCACGACGCGTACGAGGGTCCCGGTCGCGAGCGTCGCGGTGGCGGCGGTGGAGGTGATCGGCGCGAGCGTCGCGCGCCGCGCGAGGAGTTTGTTGGCGCGTCGCCCCGGATTCACGTCTCCGGCTTGCACTACGAGGTGACTCCCGCGGACCTCAAGGTGAGTCTTGCACTCTCCAGCGCGACGAACGTGCCAACTGACTACGAAGGACATCTTCTCCCAGGCAGGCACAATAGTGCAGGGCCCTACCATTGCCGTAAGCGTCTAGACTGAACCGAACCACCGCGGCATCAGCCTGCATTACTTGATCACGAGCGGAGTGGAGCGACTCGCATCCGCGCGCGGCTCGGGAAGTGTGCGGGTAGTTGAACCCGTATGGAGGGTGTGACGGATGATGCGTGGACTGAAGCTCACCTGCCCGACCCCGTGTTGACACCTGTACGTCTCTCCAACGCCTCGCTTGCTCACGCCATAGCTTAGTATGACCGCTCTGGACGCTCGACGGGCAACGCGACGGTCGAGTACGCGTCGGCGCAGCAGGCCAAGTCGGCTATTAACAAGTTTGACGGCGCCATGACAAAGGGTGCGTGCTGTTTGGTCGCAAGCGCTGACCCCAGGCCAAACCATCACGATCAAGCTTATCGCGCCTGCGCGCCCTGCCAACAAGCCCCGCGGTGAGAGCTCGTCGCTCCTCTCCCGTATCCAGGGCAACTCGCTCCAAGACCGTATTGGTGGTGAGCGGGGCGCACCGCGCCGCAGCGAGCGTAACGAGCGCGGGCCTCGTCCTGAGCGGGGCGGCGGCGGCGCACGAGGTGGCCGCGGTCGGGGGTTAGTCGCTGCTCCGCGTTCTTCAACTGACAACAGTGGCGGCCGTCCTCGACCCGAGCGAAAGCAGCCCGCGACCGCCGGCGACCTTGACAAGGAGCTCGACGGCTTCATGGACAAAAGCGGTGACGTGGTGATGGAGTAATGCGCTATTGTTATCTGCATGAAGGCGTGTATTGTGTGCGCGTCCACGATTGATGGTCCAGAAGTTGTGCGGAGAGGCACTGTTTGTTTTCATTGTGCGCAATGGTTGTTCATGACGTTCCCTGCATGACTCCTCTCTCACCACATCGCAGTCATCCCAGTGATGCGCAGCATTTAACCCAGCTCACAGCCGCCCTTGCTATCTCCTACCCTTCTCTTGCGCGACCCCTTCACCCCTACCTCCTCCCTCATCTCACGTCTCGGTCCCGCGACCATGGTTGTTACTCACGACTATGAGCTTCTCATGTCTCGGCTCATCGACTGCCCCAAGAAACCCTGTTCGAACAAGGAAGACGCCCACGACGAGCTCCTCAAGCCCGAGTTCACGCGCGAATGCCACGGGTATGGAACTCTGAACTACTTGGGTAAGCACTCGGCGTTCGGGGTGCGACGCTGACGCCTTCCGCAGAACCGTGCAAACCGATATTCCACGTCGGCACATGGGTATGCGCCATCTGCATGCGGCCGTTCTACTGCCGCTGCGGCACGAGCACACAGCTCAAGGCAGAGGTGTGGCAGGCAACCGTGGACAAGTACAGGCGAGTCGGCATGGACGGCTCAAAGTTCACCAACAATCCTAAATACAAATACAAGCCGCAACCCGAGGACGACGC
Source organism: Cutaneotrichosporon arboriforme (assembly GCA_002335565.1). Classification (NCBI taxonomy): domain Eukaryota; kingdom Fungi; phylum Basidiomycota; class Tremellomycetes; order Trichosporonales; family Trichosporonaceae; genus Cutaneotrichosporon; species Cutaneotrichosporon arboriforme. Next base: position 318,941 of record BEDW01000007.1, on the reverse strand, counting down.
CCCAGCCCGTCGCAAACGTAGCTCGTCCAAGCGCAAACGCAGGTTCTTCACCAACCGCATCATTCGGCCGCCATCAGGATCAGCGGCCAGCTCGGCCTCGTCGACCTCCAACATCACCGCACCGCCCTCACCTGCCCCTTCTTTACCAGCCCCGTCCTTACCTGCCCCGAGGTCACCTGCATGAGCGCGTGGGGCCCGCAGGTGGGATGACAGGGGGCGCGCCACAATGGGGTACATGAGTGATGACACCTGATGCCATTTGGCAACAATAAACGGGCTCAAAACGGACGCCAACTGGGTAATACGCGCAACTGACGGACAACTGATGCGGGTGCGATGAAAGACTAAAAACTCGTCGCGACGCTTCGTGATCATTCTCGTTTTGATCACTGGAAACACTGGGTGATTCACTGACGACATACCGCGCAGGTCACGGGGGCCATCACTGACTGCCGGCTGATTGAGGAAGCCTGGGACGTGGTGCCAGACGTCTCTGCCCCCACTTGCATCATAGCGGCCGGTCGGACCTGCCATGTACAACGAGATGATGCCCGCGTCTAGGCCGCTCTGGGCCCACCTTCAACTTATATAAACGACGGTTGGCAGAAGCGTCTGGGGTTTGCCACCCGTTTCAATTCAGCCTCACCACTCTCACCTGACCCACTTGCCTCTTTCTTCTCTTACAGAATGAAACCCAGGTCGATCGAGTGGATGACGGGACCGCTGCCGCTTGTGGGGTCGAGTGGTGGAGAGTTGACCCGGTACGAGGGCCACCGCGACCGCGACGACAGCCACAGCCACAGTCAAGGTCACAGTCACAGTGAGTCGTCCTCGGGCTCTGACCCAGAAGGCTACCCGGACACGCTCTTGGGCCACCTCAAGCGCCGTGCCGAGGCCGAAGACGCCCAGACCCGCTTGCTCGAGCAAGGCCAGCACGCACTCAACGCCCAGTACCTCCAGCACCAGTACACGCTGCTGCAGGAGAACAACCGGGTCCGCCGCGCGATTGATCACAAGTTTTCCGCGGCACGGAAACGTGCAGAGCGTAAGGAAGCCGAGCGCAAGGCCGCCGAGAAGAAGGCGGCCGCCGACGCGGCGGCTGCTAACGCAAGCGCGTTCCAGGCGGCGTACGGCGTCCAGCCAGCGCAGCTTATGATGCCCCTCAGCCCCCTTGCGTCCCACTTCCCTGTCACTCCCCAGCTGCCAGGTACTCCCCTTTCGCCTCATTTTCCCGTCACGCCCCAGCTGCCACCTACCCCCCAGCTGGCCCAGCTCCCTCATTCGCCTCAGTTGGCCCAGTTCCCTCTTACTCCCCAGATGGGCCAGTTTCCACATCCTCCTGCCTCGCCCGCGATGGCCCAATTCCCTCAATGGGCATATCCGGGCGCATATTCCCCTCATTACGCTTACCCTCCTTATCTTTGAAGAGCTGAGGTTGCAGTTTAGTCCGCCTACCGATTATCGCTGCTCTGATTCGCGCAATGTGTAACACTGCGGTTGATCGCTGCTGTACCACCTGTATGTCCTAGCTCGTGTTTCACGAACCAAACCATTGATCCCTCTCCACCCCGACGTCAGAGTCTGGAAGCGGCCGCCATCCTATCAAACGGTACGAGAGTGTTCCGTCAGGTCGCCCTCACGTTAATGGATGCTAACGTTTACTCACGACAGTGCAGGCAAAGACTGCGGCGGCCGAGCCGCTGCAGCTCTGCGTGTTCATGTGACCGAGGCGGCCACGCCTTCAAACCAACTTCGCCATTTTCATCGCATGTGTACAGCGTAGTACAGATTGTACAACTAGTCTTTTGTCGCATGTCTACATGCTTCATATGCAGTCATTTAATCTTCACTTCCCCGTTGCCCAGGCACATGTCATCACTACCTTTCCTTCAGGCGACCGTTGGGACTGGTATTTCCATACGACAATGGACCAACAAAAGGGTGGCAAAGAGACTCGCATCTCAACGACGGTACACATTACAACTATGGCAAAAGTCCGCTGCAACAGCAACATTTGCAGACGATCCGCCTCAAAGGTTTGGGCTGGAGTGCCTGCATGAAATACGCCTGGAGCTACACTTTCTGTAAAATGAGGGCTATGCACCCACACGGCAGTAGTACCCGCACGGCAGTGGCAAAAAGTGAAGCGGAGCTCAGGTGCCACATGCACACTGCAGAACTGTCCAAGATGGGCCTGGTTTCCGGGTGGAGTCGACGTTTGTGGGCTGATGAACCGTCAACACAATCACGAAGGAGACTTACAGCCCAAGGCTTCTCGGGACCATCAGTGAGATATTTTACCGCTTCCAAGCCTCGCAGATCTCATGATCAAGTGGCCGCAATCAGGGTTAGTTGCACAGCGGGCATCAGCCCCGAAGCACATCTTCGCCATACATAAGCGGCACAGTGATGCTACAGTAGAGTGTACAGTCGATACTGTATCTCGACCCCCTTTACAAAAGAACGCCACTGTCCACAAAACCAGACCCTTCGGTATCAATAGGGGAAACACAGCAATGTCGGTCGCTAAGTCGCACGACTACACGCACCGAGCAAAGTGTGAGTCATAAAAGCTGGAATTCTCTCACAGCCCGGTCTGCGGTAACTAACTAAACAGGCGCGCATAGGGTATGTGTGCAATCCCAAGACGGCTTGCATTGCAGTAAATGCAGAACTGCACTCGGCGACAGCAAAAGCTTTGTCCCATGGTTAACGCAAGAGCAACTCAAGGCTCGTCGCCTTAAATGGGATCTTCCGGACGCGAAAATGGGCCGAGCACGTCAAGTTAAAGCAAAAGCGCCATTACCACGTCAAGTTAAAGCAAAAGCCCCATTACCCTCAGACCCCGTGGTTCAACCGAAGAAAACGCTAGTTGCACGCCAATTAGTCACCGTTGGACCGTGGCAGAAAAGGAAGGGCCCAAGTACATCGTGGGCGCCTGTTGACAGTGTACCACCGCGCCGGCTTTCTTCAAGGGCTTCCAGTGAGGCATCAGCAACAACCAACACTTCACGGCCCCAGAGCCCCCTTCTCCCGTCTGAAGCCCAGCCCCTTTTGCAATCTAAGCAAAAACGCCCCTCTCGGCCCAAAGCCCCCCCTCATTCACAGCCCAGAGCTAATCCCCCCCCCAGTTCACCCATATCAATTTTCCCCCGTCACCCCAGAAGCCACAACCGCCCCCCTCCTCTGCCGCTCAACCACCTCGCGGCCCCGCCTCCCTGGACGCCGGCAGTGCCGCACTCGCCATTCTTTCCAGAAAGGTACTCCCCACGGGCACCAGTTTTTGTTGGGCCTGGGCCAGGTCAGAGGGTTCCCGCTTTTGGGCAACCCATGGTTCAGTTGACTGGGCGCGGGAACTACCCAGTTGAACAAAACGTCAGGGGGTGGCACGCAAGGTAGTGACAATTTTTTGAGGTCGCCAGCTGTGGGAACCCAGGGGTGTGTAGCGTAAAGCTGGGCGAAGATTGGAGGCAATACGTTCCTTTGCCAGCTGACGCAGTGTGGCAGAGCGTGCTCATTCCTCGCAGAGAGGCTGTGGATATGTAGACATGTATTGTGCTGTACTGTACTGTACTCTGCAGTACTCCCAAAGACAGCTTAGCGGCTGGGCAACTTTGGATCACCGTGATTGTAGTAGACTGCGGGCTAGCGGAGGTGCAGGGTGCTCGAGACCGGCGGTAGCTGGGATGCTGTCCTAGTGAGGAGTATACTAGATACGGAGCAATACATACTGTACGTTGGATAGAACTAGAGCTAGAGAGCGTGATACTTATACTGTATATACCAGCCAACGGGAGGACCGTGCCTCAGGGTAGTGTGGCACGGGCCGAGATGTCGAGAAGTCAGTCGCGTACTCGGGGTTCACGACAGTCATCCGGCAGGGTCGACGCCAGTATGTACAGTACATACTGTACAGTCTCTGCAAAGGAGTGCATTATTTCCATTGCCTGCAGTTGTCAACAGTTACACCAGAGAGTGCGGAGTGGCAAACCATTGGGCAAGCTCGCTGGCAAATGCATACAGTACTGTGCTAAGGGCCAGTGCTTATCCCTCCTTTGCATGGTTTCCCTCTCCCTTCGCAATTAGAGTCGAACAGAGGCCCTTTTCTTCACGATTCCTTTCAGTTTCGTTACTTTGCCTTCTTTGCCTCCTTCTCGTCTCGTTTTTTCTTCTTCTCGGCACGCTTAAACTCCTTGTTTACCTTGTGCCTTTCAGCCTCCCCCGCTTCCCATTTTATGAACGCCTCCTGTTCCATTGGTGCCGGCTCGACACGGTCGTCGGAGCTATCTCCCACACATTTGTGAACCAATTATAATGCCACCCAGGACGTTCGTAGTAGTCGGGTGCATTGCCGCTCATTTCTTTGGATATTTCTTGGAGGAGTGTCGCGATGGCGTGGCATTTCATGAACACCGTCTCCATTTATAGTGAATCGCTCATTCCCGCATGGAAGGAAGACATACTCATCAATTCCCATCCAAGAACAATACTCGATTGCAATGCCCAGACAAAAGTATGTGGATGATACGAGGATGGTCTTCGTACCGGGCTGGTGCGCCGCGCGAACCGGCCAACCAGCCAATCGGCCAACCCACGAGCACGTCCTTTTGTGAGCGCTGGACCCGCTTTGAGGTTGAAAAAAGCCTGGACTTCCGAATCTATTAATCAGTGACGCACAGAAGCAGTGTGATGGTTGGCGATTGCTGGTGAACAGCCGGTTCTTTGATAACTCATAGTACAGCTTTTGTTCAACCTTAGTGCAAGGTCTTTGGCAGTTTCAGGAATTCGGAGCGCCAACGTGGGCATCAGGTACCCATTCAAGGAAGCGGCGCACAGCTGGAGAAGAAGCAGGGATGTTAAACAGAAGCCCCCATGGGAAACGAGGCAGTCTGGCCCTGATGGCGGCGCCCATTTTCCTCCACTACAGCACAGAGTTCATGCTGCGACATTGCCTTTCGACACTTGAAGTCTTCTAGATGTGATTGTGGTTGGTGGCGCCCCTCATGCCCGTGGGAGCTGCACCCGACGTTGAGCCGCAACAGTTTTGTGAGCCGTTGTGCAAAATTGTACCACTCCATCAACCAAGAAGCGTTAGGCCACAACTACCGAACAATGCCGATAATCGGCCTAATGTGTGATCCACCAATTACACTGCCGCACCAACTGATGAGAGGCAGAAGCCACTTAGCCATGCTATGTGCAAACCAGAGCACCTTATACCCAAACCGTTCTTGGTAAAGATCCTGAACAAGTACTGCAGAGTCCCTACGACCTCGTACACAAGGGGAACAAGGTATGGGTTTAATTGAGTCTTAATTCGCACAAGGACTGTACTGTAGCCCTGCACCTTAACCCTACTGTAAGAGAGGGAGCATGATGTATGTACTCACAGAAAAACACTGGCTCCTTCCCTCATCGCGTGAGTGCCCTGATGTGCAACGTAACGGCTTCAGTGTGTTGACGACGTGAAAAGGGTTGGCCGTCCTTGCGAAGAAGCTTACGATGGCACACATTGCCGCCGATGTGAGACGTGGCTTGGAGATAGATGGAATTTTGAAAGGACATCATGCTTGAGCACTCATACAACATTGTGGCTAAAAAATTAAAGCCTCATGTCAAAGTGCAATTGTCCTGCTACCCACCGCCCCTAAGTGTTTTGGCTTCTAGAAAGGCAATAACAGTGTCGTCTCAGATCGTTTTACAAAGAAGTTGACAGTTGGGGGTTTTGGCGGGAGGCAGAGATTGGCCTGGCTACCTTCGAGTCCAAAGGTCAAGCCTTCGGACTCGCGCCAAACTCCCCCAAGCGGCGCTCGATCGTTGACGTCGTCGCGTGCGGCTTCCCCCTTGGCCCCGTACGTGCCACCACCTACGCACTGTGCCGCACCACCAACCAAGAGAGGCTTCCCAGCAACCCCACGCTTCCTCTTCAAGTCCACTCAGCCAACTCCTGATGCTTCATCTAGGAAGCTGCCTGCAAACGGGGCACATCAACGCGTACGGACAGCGTAGCTGACTTCATGGAGGGGGTCTAAGGTTTTTGGTCTGCCCGCTCCTGTCACATTGCCCCAGTAGCCTTTGTAGTTCTCCACCTGGACGTGTCGACTGTCTTTGGCACAAGGTTGACAGCACCTTGTAGGCCTATCCTTGCTGTATAACACTAGCCAGCAAAAAGACGATCTCACCTTGAGGGTGTGGCTTGCTGACATTGTCAGTACTGAATGTGTGAGTTGAACGAGGCAGCGAGTCAGCCCCGTCAGTGTGAAGTGCATAAACGCATGGACAGTGCGTACAGGACAACATCTAACCCAACGAGTACCCGGCCTCCGGTCGTTTGAGAACTACTGACCCTTGCCGCTGTGAAGCCCTCACTCTTTGCACTTCTTGTGTTGTGTGCGCGCTCTTCTTTCGCTTCTCTCCTCCCTCTCACGTTGACGCTCTTCTTTGCGTTTCTCGCGATTAGCCCGGAACGTTTCCTTTGTTTCTCGCTCAATGGCTCTCTCTGCCTTGCGTCTTTCTCGCGCCTTGTTGTGCTTTTCCATTTCCACCTTCCTCTCTGTATCTACCCATGGAATATTTGTCTGCTCGGGTTTGGGACGTACAACGGTGGTTCTTGGCAGAGAGCGGTTGGGCTGCACGGACAGACTGGTGCGAGGCGCAGCTTTGGTTTGGAGGGACGCAGGCTTGGGCTTGACGGACGCTGCGGGCGCAGGGGGGACGCTGGGCTTGTTCGGCGCAGCGAGACGCCTGTGCGTAGTCGGCGCGGCCGGCGGCCTACGCCTCGCTGTTGTGGGCGAGGGGGGCTGCAATAACGTGGGCCTGGGAGTGGTCCTTGTGGGCGAGGGTTGGGTCGGTGTGGGCTCGGACGTCCGGCTCTTGATTGGTGTTGTTGTTGGGGAGGCGGATCTGGGCGTCGCAGGCTTAGGGGGCGGCGCTTTGGACGTCATCTTGTTTACTAAGACCTTGATTTTCGCCGAGGGCCACAAGGATGGACGCCGTTTCTGGGGCTGATCTTGGGCCATTGCAATTCGGGGTGTCTTTCCAATGCTGCGTTTCTCGGTATACGCCTCCGATGAGATCTCCCGGTGTACTGTAAGTATGTACAGTACAGTAGTACTGGGCAGTGTGAGTGGCGCTGAAGCACCAACACTTATCAAGTCTGACAACACGATGTCAACATGGCATCACACAATGTGCGGACTTTGTGTGGGCCTTACTTTGCATTCTGCTCTTGAGCTTCTTTGATCAGAATCAACCAGTGAGGTGGTCTTCGCAACTCGGATTTTTGACAAGCCGCCGGAACGTTTTTTTTTACTTGCTACACGCCTATGGCACTTAACAGGATTATGAGCTGACTTCTGGCCGGCCTTCGCTGCTCAAGTGTAGCAGCTCTTATCCCTCCCTGTGCAACGTTGAATGGTTGGCGCTGCACAGGCTTCCCCAACGCCACTCACTCTGCCAGTGGGCAATCGCTTCTGCCATCATAACATGGCAGTGTACTGTGCGGTACTGTATGATGGGCTGGGCTGTGAGTAAACCCAATCACTTCGTGCGGTGATGAGAGCTTAGGGACAAAACCAGGCAGACATAAAGTTCTGCTATCAATAAGTGGCGCCACCTGCACTCCTACACAGTCGCTTTGTGAAGACTGTGTACGCAGTGAATGCTGAACTGATTACTGCCTGATGGATATGAATTTGCCAACATCTAAGCGCAGACTTCGGTTAAACTCAGCTCAGCTGACCTGTAAATCCCAGCACACCGCACCCGTTTTACAGTAGTTATCTGGACAAAGGACGCTAACCCCATCTCACGACGTTGTGGTATTGTAAAGTACATCCTGTAATATGCAGTTTACGGCACAGAACGCACACCAACACTCAATGTGTAAGCAATGTGTAGTCCAGCCCCAAGACGTTGTAATACCCCACCTTCTTCTCACAATATTGCTGCACTGTTGTGTAGCACAAGTCTGCCTTGCGCGTACTCAAGATCCTTGAAAACAATGTCTTAACAAGCTAAGCCAATAGTTCAAATGGTCAATCCATGCACAGTTAAATCTGAAAAGCTACATAAAGTACTGTAGCGAACGCTCGATAGGTATGAGCATCAGTCATTTGCGTCGAAGCTTGCATAGGCAAACTGACTTTTGCCTTTTCTGTTTCAAAAGCTGTACTTTGACTTGGAGACCTCAGTCTTCCACTGGGAGGCAGTTTGGGTTTCGTGCTCCTTGCGACGCTCACGGTCACTGTCTGTCCATGTCGGAGGCTCAGCTGGAGTCGGAGGTGATGTGCACCTGCTGCAAGTGCAGCCACACTGGTAGCCTCCAAAGTGAACCGATTTGGAAGACATTGTTCAAAAGCTTGATCTGCTGGAAGTAGTAGCTGTACTGTTTGTGCTTTTTTGTTTCCAGTGTGTCGCCGCGCTACAGTACCTTTTTGACTGGAACTAACGAATGTCACCATTGGCACAGCCGTGTGGTTTATCGCTTTTATATGTATGGGGTGACCGCAAGGCGATGCCATAGGCTTTGCCCAGAACTCAGGAAGCCGATTTCTGACTTCTAAAGTGGCGGTCAAGCAGCCTGGACCCATCGCCGGCTATCACCTGCAGATACCACAGTGAAGACGGGTAATTGACCTGTACAGTCTGTACGGTGTTTAACAGGGAGTGCAATTGCATTTCGAAGGCCTGAGATGCATCCTCACGGAAATCAGGAAACGTTGCCGGAGACCCATCTGACTTGTCTTCCTGCGCAGCTGTGGGGCAATGTCCCAATCGGGCCCAGAGCCCTACCGCAGTATCTTAGCCATCATCGGAGCTCCATTACTGCGGGAATAGACGGCAGATGACCCATTCGAAGTGTATTGTGCGCCATCAGTCCCTTGCCCTGTCAGCGTCTCAGCAAAAAAAATGCAGGCGAGGGGTGGAAAGCGGCGATTGGGCGTGTAGCCCCGTGCACCAGCATCAAAGAAACAACGTGTCCCCATGTCCGATCGGTCCCTCCACCACCAAGTGATGGAAGGAATCACGAAGTCAGAAGCTTGATGCCACGGGATGGGCGATGGGGCTGGGTTCTACGGTCGGGGCCTGGCTCTCTGTTTCAGAATCAAAGTATTTTGAAAGTTGCTTTATCTATTGAACCTCTATGCTGTCGGTCTTTGCCAGCTTTTTACCGTTTTTACTGTACAAAACCTGTTTGTCGCCGCGGATTTGCACCGTCTTTCCAGGGTCGTCAACTACACTGAATCGTTCCCTATGTATGTACATAAGCTAGCCGAAGCTACTGTACCCACAAGACTGTTTCCCTGCGGTGTACTTGTTGCCATTCAGAGAGGCTTTAAAACTCACTGCCTCCGTAGACTCTGACAGCATTGGTTTCGCTAACGCGAAAGTCCACTTGATGAGATGAGTATGTATTAGTGTGAAGTGGCCATTTCTCGGGGCAATACTGCACCTTGTCATGGTCACGTATGTGTGTTTCTGTGCAACACTTTTACTTTTACCAGGTGCCCATGTTACAATACGGCAATACTGCAAAGCTACAGTATACCATGGTTGTTCGGTCAAATTTTGCTCGCAGTTACGCAGTGAATATTGACTTTGTGAAAAGTTGGATGCGTCACACACAGCTTAGTTGCACGTTTATTAATCTGCGTTCAGTTTGCTTCCTTTTGTACGGTACAGTAGTGCAGAAATATTAGTGAGAAATGAAGCAAAGGCGGTGAGTGAATGCACCGAAGAGTTCAGACGAAGGCAAGACGGGCTACGCCAAGAGGTTCTACATATGTACTGTATCCAAAGGACCATCGCTTTATTGTACGTATGTACATATGTACAGTAGTGCATCATATGCCGCGGGGCGCAGCGTTGGCTGGTCAAATTGTATGCTGCTACTGACTGTACACACACACTGGGCAGTGCTAGAGAAAGGGGGTGGTTGCTTGTTCACCACAATTTGGGTCGTAACAGGCCAAAGCTACCTCTGATGCCTACCCCTTGGGTTGTCCACGCCTTGCGTTGCGTTGCCCACGTCTATGGACCCTATGTTCGTTAGCAGGGTCAAGCCTCCCATTCTCACAGTCCTTTATCCCCTGCGTTGAGTAGTGTACATCCCGCCTACTCCCCATTGCGTTGTCCACGTTTTGGATCCCTATGTTCGTCAGCAGGGTCAAGCCTCCCATGCTCACAGTTCTCTATCACCTTCCCTGGCTGTGAATTGTCCATCTTCAAAGCCAAGGCTTCCTGGGCCTTAATTGTATCGTAAACTGGGGCAAATGCCCGGCTCTTTTGGCTTGTCCATTTCTCATGCGACATTCTGTAGGTAGAATACTCAAAGTAACGCTGCTGTCGAAAGTCGGTTTCCGAAAGAAATTTCTCCTTTGTGGGCGTTAGCTCACGTAGGTTTGCCCTTTTATGCTGTTTCTTGAAAGCCTTACCGTAGCGCAAGAAGCAGTTCAAGGGCAAGCAAAGCCAGTGTCGCCGCTCCGATCATCAAAGCAGAGGGCCTAGCCATCACGGCAAGCTTGAAGTGCACACGAGCTTCCTCTTTTCATGATTGCTCAGAACTTTGATTAACACTGTACGGTACATCACTGTGTACTATAGTAGCAGACGGGGCTGAAGCCTTGGAGGCCTAGTAGAACGGTTGAAGTGATGAAGCACTGGATCGACCTCCGGCATTGCGACGCTTGCATATTGTCCTCCCTCCCGAAAGCGCAATTCCACTCGAAGCAACACCCAAGAGCACAATTGCATCGCACCATCAACTTCCGAGTAAACGTTCTGGTTTGCAGATCTTGGTTCCTACGGTCTAGACCTCGGGGCAGAACCACCTTTCACGGTTTAAGAGGCAGAAGGGGTCGGTGGTTAAAGTTGGTAATTTCTTCACATATGACGGGCAGAGGCGAGTTGAGTACAAAGTGTCATCGCACGTTGATGCAACGGAGCACCGGAGATTGATGCATTGCCAATCTCATTATTTTCTTGATGGCGAAGAACCATGAAGCAATGTCACTGCCGCTGTAAATCCCTGTTTGGTGGTATACAGCATGTACTGTGCTGTATGTACAGTACATGTGCAGTACAGTACGCTAGTACGGATTCTTTCTATCGCGGTCAGGCCCGTCACACTGTCAAAAACGTGCACTCTCAACGTATCAATTTGAAAGTCCAGGCGTTATGGTGGCAGAAGATCCTGTGGACGCACCAGCGTTAGAGAAGCTTTAATGTGACAGGAATGGGGCGTCTCTGGGTTGGTTTCATGGCGGTTATGCTCTCAAGCAATCCCGGTCGTCGCTGTTTCTGAGGACATTGTCCTGGCTGACACAGTACACAGTCTTGATCGTCTCCCGCGCGTTTGGATATGAAGAGAGTTGCCACAAAGTCACACACTGCACGTGCACCGCACATCAGTGCTCCATGCAGAGAGGTCTGTAGTACTGTACTGTACTGTTCAGCTGTTGTCCAGCCAAGGGCTGCAGTGAAGTGGAGAAACCGCAAACGTGCGCACGGCCACTATATCCAGCACAAATGCACGGACCAGCTCCCAACGCTGCCGTGTTGTTTACGCCTGGTGATGGCGGCCCGTGCGGCTCTCGCGACCAGTCACAACAAACAAATGTGGTGCGTTGTCGTTACTCCCTCGCCCAATGATCAATGAACATCCATACGTACGGCACGGCGCCGTCTGATCGGCGATGCAGCGTGGCAGTTGGCAGTGAGTGCCAGCAGCGGTGGCGGCGCTGACGCGAGCAGACATGTGCTCGCCGCTGCCGAGCGGCGCATGTCTGTTCTGCGGCATGTACGCGCCTACTCCACGAGCTCCGCTCCCCCCGAGCCCTAACAAACCTCTGCCCCCTCCTCCCGAGACGCCGCATCTGTATGGTGTCCTTTCTCAAGGCGTTCGTCCCAATGGCCCTCCCGCGCACATGTCGGCCCAACCGCCACCAGGCCAGCCGTCCCGACAGATGTCCAAGGCATACCGTTACGCTCTGGAGGCTATCGCAAACCAGCCACCAGAACGACCTGCCCCTTCAGCACAGCACCCGACCAACGGCGTGCCGCCTAGTCCTGTGAAGCCCTCACATCAGCAACAGCCCCAGCGGTATCCGCAGTCTTCAGTCGGCCAGAGCCAACCTGGACCACAGACAATACCACAGGGGTACGGACCAGGACCGCACGTTCAGCCGACGCAGATGTCCACCTCCGCACATGGCCACACTCCGGCTCCAGCAGCTTATCCCCTGCCACCAGGGGTGCCAGCTGCCTATCCGACCGCAACTGCAGGTCCGAGCTACTCTGCCAATGGTGTTCCAGCTTATCCACCTGTCAATGGAGTAAGGTATAGTCAGCCAGGCGCACAGGATCCTAGCCTGCATGACCATACCACCCATGCCCATCATATGCCGTACCCACCTGTGCCCCAAGTCTTCCCGGCAGGGCTTGACTCGGCAACATATGCTCAACAGGTTCAGCATGCCCAGCAGACTCAGTATGTCCAGGCAAGCCAGGCAGGACAGAGCAGCCCAGGTGGCCAGACCTCGGCTGAGCTTGCCTTCGCGCAAGCGCAGCAGGCATATGCCCAGGCGCATGCCCAGCAGCTGGCTTATTCTCAAGCGCAACAGCAGCACTTGCAACAGTTGCAACAGTTGCAACACGCTCAATCCGAGCAACATCTGCAATGTCACCCTCCGCAGCCCATTCAACAGCCCCAGCCAGTCCCTCATGAGCTGGGATATCCAGCAGTGCCAACGCAGCCGGGCAACACTGCTCCGCCTGTGCAACCTGTCCCGCCTATCCCTTACTCGGTGCTGCGACAGCTCCAGGAAGCGCAGTTAGCAGCATATCAGCAAAGCCACACTCCAAGTGAAACGGAGGTCCAGCCGCAACAGAACCACCAGCAGCAGCATCAACAACAGCAGCAACCACAACAACCGCAGCGGCAAGACCCGACCCCGCTGCCCCAACCCCAGCCCCCTCAGCAAACACATCAGTACAATGAGCCGCCGTCGCACCCCCAAGGCTCCTTGGAACACTATCGCACCGAACATCAATATCACACCTCACAGCACACCCAGCACCAGCCGCAACAGTACCTTCAGCATCAGTATTCATACAGTCCACAGGGACCCCGACCGTACTAGTGGCGAGACCTCGCACCAGCTCAACCCCGCGCAGAGTCCGCGATGCTTCCACGAAGCTCGTCCCACTTGTACATCTGCACCACCACTGATGCCCAGTCGCTCCCTCTCATTCATGCATGATTGCCTGCCGCACCTGCTTCCGCTTCGCTTCTATTCCATCAGTCCTCGGCAGACCACCTGCTCGGTCGCTACTTAAGCTGGGTGGTCGTTTGAGCGGTCCAATGTCATCGCCCAACAAGAGCCAGGAAATGGGCAACGCTGCGTCCGCCGTCCGCATGCGCTTCAGTAGCTTTCAGTGGCCTCTGCGCAGGAACGAGGCTGAAAAGCAGGGCGCCAAGGGGGCTGCGACGCAGGAGGTCGCCGCCGCCAACACCCTGCGCCGCGAGCGGGACTCGACTCTCCTCCGTGACGCGATCGAGCACGCCATGTACCGCAACGACAACTGGGGTGGTGTCCACTGCATGCCCAACACGCCCACGACGACCGACACATACTTCAGCCTCACGCTGTGCCCTCACTCTGAGGACCATGGTGGGTCCCCAACGGACGCCAAGCCACCCTCGCTAACGCAAGCGTTCTGTGTACCTGGGGGCGGCCTAGGTCCCGGCGGTTCACCCACCTGTGTGCGATGCAATCAACCCCTCAAGTGTAGCAGCACGTACACGGGCGACAGCGAGTAGCTGGGCTCCTCCCGTGTCGTCCATCCCGAGATTGTTGGGTCTGTGCCTGTCAATGCATCATACACCGTGACGTGACTTAGTGGTCAGAGCAGAGAACGTCAGTAACTGGATCAGCTACGTGCATCCGCCGCCTCGTGTCCCGCACGGTCTGAGCGGCGCTGCAAAGGGGCGCCGGCGCCCCCCTCATGTCGTGTGGATGGGCCAGGAGTCCGTTGGTTGCTCAGCAGCGTAGTGTGCGCTGCAGTAGCGAGGGGCTTGAGGACTGTGACAGCGCCATGGCCTCGAGCTTCTGTTGCCATCCTTTTGTAAGGTGCGACGTGTGCACCTCCGGAAGCGTGTGTGTCGGTGAGAGGACGATTGCGGAAGTGGATGGCGAACACAAGAGGGATGGCTGAAGAACCAGGCACAGATACGCGCTGGATCCGGAAGGTTGTCGAGGAGACGTCTACTAATCCCAAATAGAAAGATTTGCTTCCGTTCAATAACTGATTATGGCCAAAGTGTAATAAACAATACAATGGCTGGTGGCTTGTTTTGATTCCGTGGGTTGTGGTGGGTGACCCTCGCCGCCATCAATCCACCTGCACTCACCATCTGTCATCCCCTCCTCAACTCCTCTCTCTCTCTGTTCTCTTCCATCATCCCGTCCATCTCCTTCCCACCCCATACCCGCCCTTGTCTCCGCCTACACAACTGCTGCTTTCATTTCACTGTATCCTGCCTAGACGGTAGCAAGGGTCCGGCCTGATACCCCTCCCACGCCTCTCAATCCATCAGACATTGTCAACAACAAGCCCCGCCTTACGACTGCTGCCACAGCACCCACCACTGCCACAAGCCACCAACCGCACACAGCCACCCGCGCTGGCCGCTCCAATTCTTCAAACCACCCTGCCACCGTCAAGTCCCATGTCTACTTGAGCTTCGATGTCGATCCCCGACACAGACTTCACTCGCCGTTTGCGCTCTCAGGCGGTGTCTTCTCCGATCCGGTCCACTCCCAAGCGGTCGTCGCACACGCCTCGTGATGTCTTCGGCGAGGTTGAGGCGGCAAGTCCGCGCGGTATGAGTCCTAGATCTAAGGTCAAGACCCCTAAACGCGACTATGGCGACAGGTAAGTGTTGTTGACCATCCTCGCCCTTCCTGTGCTTGAGTTGTTGTTGACATTGCATTAGGTTCATCCCCAATCGAGAGGCCGACCTGCAGACGACGTACCAGCTCTTGTCTGAGCAGAGCTTTCCCAATCGACCCGTACGCCCTCCGCCGCGTGGAAAGAATGGCCACAGCCAGGGCTCGGACGCTGAAGCTCGTCGAGGTAAGAAGACTCTACAGCATGCTCCGGCGATGAACTGACGTTGACGCAGAAGAAGTTCATGCGACATTCTCTCACCTTCTGAAGAGCGAACTCATGCCTGGGTCTCTGTCACCGACGCGCTCGGCGTCCCCGACAAGTCGACCCTCCCCCTCCAGACATGTGAGGTCTCGCACTGTCGTCACCTTTGCCTCTGTTCAGCAGACATCCACGGCGCCGATGTCCAGCGCCGGCACCACGCCGCTACATCACCATCCTCCTCCAGGTATCAGTGGTGACCGCGCCGATCGTGAAATGTCCCCGGCATCCCACCTTCCCCCATTGCCGTTGCACGCCCCATCAACCCCGACCTCGGGACACACAAGGCCGCCAGGAGCAGGGCCCAGCTCGTCGCAACATCGTGCACACCAGTCCCAGGTCGCTCTTACGTCTGCCACCGTGGGTGCATCGACGCCGCCAAGTCGCAAATCTGCAGCGTACTCCCCTCCGCCTGGAACGGCATCACCATCCACACCTTCCAAGAAGCGTGTCCTTACCTTCTCTTCTCCTGCATCGCGGCGCATGGCGGAGCTCACCAACGGCGCGATGAGCTTGGACGACATGGGCCACGACAAGTACAGCCTCAGTCCGGTAGGACGCGGCACACAGAACGTGTTGTTGAGCCCGCGTAAGAGCGTAAGGCAGATCTCCAGGACTCCGTTCAAGGTTCTCGATGCTCCCGAGCTGGCGGATGACTTCTACCTCAACCTTGTGTCGTGGTCGCATTCGAACGTGCTTGGCGTGGGCCTTAACAGCTGCGTCTACTTATGGAGCGCCCAGACGAGTAGAGTGACCAAGTTATGCGACCTCTCTACGACAGCCACCGACGGCGGCGACGAGTACCCCGACGTCATTACAGGTTTGGAGTGGACCAACAAGGTATGTCGTTCGTCTGTGTATCCGCTGACACATTAGGGAAGCACCCTCGCCATTGGCACGAATAGAGGCTCCATCGAAATCTGGGATGCAGAGTATTGCAAGCGCATCCGCACAATGTCCGGACACTCGGCGCGCGTTGGGTGTCTGGCCTGGAACAACCACCTTCTTTCGTCGGGCTCGCGCGACCGGACAATCCTGCATCGTGACACTCGTGCGCCCGAGCACTTTATTCGGCGCCTGTCGGGCCACCACAAGCAAGAAGTATGCGGCCTGAAATGGAATCCCGACACAGACCAGCTGGCGAGCGGCGGGAACGACAACAAGCTGTTCGTCTGGGGTGGTACCGACTCACGTCCCACTTGGCGCTTTGGTGAGCATCGCGCAGCGGTCAAGGCCATTGCATGGAGTCCACACCAGCGCGGAGTGCTCGCTAGTGGCGGTGGTACCGCCGACAAGAAGATTAGGTTCTGGAACAGCCTGACTGGTGGTCTTGTCAGTGAATGGGACACTGGTTCGCAGGTGAGCACAGAGCGACATTGGACGTAGCTGACGAACAGGTGTGCAACCTGATGTGGTCGCGCAACTCGAACGAAATCGTCTCGACGCACGGTTACTCTGCCGGCCCGATTCAGAACCAGATCCACATCTGGAGATACCCATCCATGACGCAGGTGGCCACGCTCACCGGCCACACGTACCGTGTTCTTTACCTCGCCATGAGCCCCGATGGCCAGACGATCGTGACTGGCGCCGGCGATGAGACGCTGCGTTTCTGGAACGCGTTCCAGCGTCCGAGCGGCGAGGGGCGTCAGACTCTGACCTCTGGCGCTCCCAGTGGGCTCAATCCCTTCTCCAAGCTGCGTTAGGCAGCAGCAAACAGTATCATTTAGCAGCAGCGCGGCGGAACCCTCAAAGTCTCATGTGTGGTGGGCATCCGCTTTCCTCATCCTGTTCTGTTCCCATACTTTCCCTCATGTCGTTGTCATCCTCTCATCCCCACATGCCTCCCCCCATTCTCACTTCAATTTCCCGAAAGCTGTCGGGACTGTAGCTAGCACCTGTGATTCCTGCATCGTGTGTCGTGTCATGCATCATTGTACAAAGTGAAATGCGAGGGCGCGAGGGGGGCATATGACTGCGGCTATTGTGTCATGACTACTGGTTCACCAATCGACGCCAACGACCCAATAATCGGTCCTGTAGACCATGTACTGTACGCAGAGCCCAGTCGGAGAGTGTTATGATTTGGTTCAACGACAAATCGCACAAGCTGCCTGCTGATGAGACTACTGATGCTGCTGCTGTCTCCTTGGTCCTTGAGTTTGCGCAATCCTCATGCGATTCGTCTTGAGTCCATTTCAAGCGTCGAGTTTGCACATGAGCCGACGCACGGGGCTATTACCAGCTGCCATGTACCAGCAGTTGCATCGCCATGTCCTTTGCTTTGGTTCACGAACGGGGATGAACTCAGGCACTACTGTAACTGCCGGCGTTCACGTGCCGCTTGGCGCCATGCTCAAGTGCTCTCGCTCAGACCATCTGCCCCTGCCCTCTCTCTGTTCCCCCACTTTCGGGACCTGGCATGGGATGGGATGGACCTGGCGTTGCCCCGCACGCACACACGCCCACAGCCCGCAGGCATAGCCGCGCCGATCACTTGCATTAGGGACTCGAGATGCGCAGACAGGCGAGGAGGGGAGGGAACGGAGAGGGACAAGTGGGCGTTGGGCAGAAGCAAACGGCCAGAGAGCACAGTGTCCGCTTGTGACACTCTTCAGTTGGTGGTGTCATCATAACCATTCACCCCACACAACCCCACTGTCCAGTTGGTTGCACCTCTCTCACACTCCTCCCTCGCTCAACATTACACTCTCCCCGTCTCTCACAAACGATCCACAGCAACGCCATCTCAACACCACACAGGACGCATACATCTTTAGCGGCGGCCGCACCGACTACCGTCATCCATGGCAGCCCTCTACCTCCCGTTGGGATTGCTTTAGAGGCCAGCTTGCTCATTGATCATCCTAGTCGGCATTCAACTGGAGCTCCCCCTCCACATTCGGCACTTCCCTCTCCACCCCTCTCACTGCGTCGCAGCGACATCTTCATCCATGTCGCCGCCACAGCGCCATGACGCCAGCGGAGTGGCGCACTCGCCGCCAAACTTGTCAATGACAAAGCTGCACCCAACCAACGGGTCGGGGCAAGCGCGCAAATCCGTTCAGTCAGGCAACGTTGGTGACGGTAATGGAAACAGCCGTGGTGGAGGCGACGCCGCGGGCCCCTCGTCGACCGCGGCCTTAAACGTGCCATCGGAAGCAGGTCAGCCCAATCTCAACATAAAGACGGCTTCGTTCCTGCGCCAGCAGCCCGTGTTAACAGCATCTCCTCTCGACGTCACGGACATGGGCGGACGCCAGTTCAAGGGAGGAGCCTCGGAGGGCGCTGATGACATTACCCCATGGCTCGCGGCAGACGACGGCGACGCGTCTAACGGCGGGCAGTCGCCTGATCTCTCAAACGAGGGTCACGGCAGCTCCACCGAGGCATCCGAGTATGCTGGCATGGGGATGGGCTTTGACAACGTCGAGCTGGACGCGCTCGAGTTTGACGACTCGATGGCAGGCATCCTTGACCCCTCGGCCCCAACGTCGTCTTCACAGCACGGTCAGGCTGGCGCCAACATTGCGCCATGGCTGCAGGAGGACCCGGCTCCTGCACCGCCAAGGCAAGCGTCCATTGCGCACTCTGAGCCAGCGTGGGAGGGCCGTCGGCCATCATCGCCTAGCGATGAAGCGGACGCCGTCACCATTGCAGACACGGGTTCGGCATCGTCCACGCAGTACCAGGAAACCAAGAAGCACCACCACCGTCCACACTTCCCGCGCCGCTTCCGACGTCACCACCGCGACGCGCCCACAGACGACGACACTTCGTCGTTCCAGCACTACTCGATGGACTCGGCGGCAGCGTCGCTGCGCTCGTCGTCCGCGTCCAGTCTGTTACCCGACGGCGCGCAGACACCAACGAGCAGTCGTCCAAGGTCGGTAAAGGGCACACGCGACGTCTCACCCCCTCCGCCCATCCCGTCGAGGCATGGAAGCGTCGCGACGACAGGAGGACATGGCCAGGCTGCGGCCCATAACCGCTTTTCGCGCTTTGGCAGTGTCGCAACCGGCATGAGCTCCAATACTAGCTTACCTCAGGACAAGAAGAAAGGCGGCTTCTTGGGCTTCATCAAGCGCAGGACAGGACAGAGCGTGTCGCAGCCGTCTTGGGGACAAGGAGAAGCACCGCCTCAGGCACGCAAGACGACTGGGCCGTCGCGCATGTCCGTATCAACGACAGCGTCGTCGCTGCGGAAGGAGAGCGTCGGATCGGCTTACAGCGCCACATCGTCGCACTTTACATCGCCAACAGGCGGTGGGCGCATGCCCAGTTACAGATCAGAAGTTGGGCCATTAGAAGAAGACGACGGCGACGACGGCGAGGAGCAGCTCCATCGGTTTGAGCTCAACACCAACCTCGACGACATGGAGGGCATTGTGGACACTAGCAGGTCCAAAGCCCCTCCAGCCCAGCCGTCAGTCGACACATCTGGGGCAGGACCAATGGGCCTCTCGGACGCTTTGCACCATACGAGTGGCGTTGCCAGTACCTCGGCTTCTGCAACTTCCACCCACGCCGGGATTCCCCGCAACGTGCTCGAGTCTAACGCAGGCGCCGGCGCGTTTACGCAGGCCAACCCTTTCGCGCCGCCCGGATCGTCGCCAGGGGGTGCTTCTAGCATGGGCACCCCGCCTTCACCGTTCAACGTTTCTCCGAAGCACTCATTGCCTGGCGGGATGGCGGCGCCACGGCGGCCATCGCAGCTTCGCAACGTCAAAATGGGCTCCATCGACTCGGAGAACAGCGACGTGTCGTCCATGCAGCCGATCGCGCCTTCATGGGCGCAGGGCATGACGGGTAACCCCACAATGTTCAGCGACCCCTTCGGCGCTGGGGTTGTGCATGCCCAGGTCGACGGGCGGTCACCCATCTCGCCCTCGCGGCAGGGAACAATTGCGTTCCCGAACGGGACCGGGTTTGAGGGCTTTGGCGCATCCTTCTCGGGCGGCCCTGCGCCCGTTGCCACTCCAAGTATCGGCGCGTCATCTGAAGCTTGGGCACCGCCCGAGTCGTGGGGTGTCGAAGGTGACGAGGACGACGACGACACAAGCTCGTCTAGTGGCACTGAGGGCGACTGGCACGATGGCGATAGAGTCCAAACACCAACAGGCGAGGACAGTGTCGCGGAGCGAGAAAACGGCGAGGCCGTCATGGCGTCACCCAACAAGCATCGTGCGAGCATATGGCCTCTCAAGCGCCCGGCGCGCGGGACGGCTGGTCAAAAGTTCCACAGCGACGCCGACAAGGGGCCGCCCTACTTTACCCGCATCTACCGCGACGACGGGTCGTACAGTGTCATGTCGTTCCCACTGCACACGACGGTCGGCGAGATACTGTCGATCCTTGCAGGCGACAGCAAAAAGGTTTCGGCGGCAATGAAGCTGTACGTTCGCGAGCGGGGCCAGGATCGACAGATGCAGCCCTCGGAGCGCCCCTTGGCCCTTCAGACCCGACGCCTGGTCCAGGCAGGCTTTACTGAGCATGAGAAGCTTGACGAGATCGGCAAGGAAGACCTGACGATCCTGTGTCGGTTCATCTACCAGACGCCCCAGCTCCCCGTGATGAACCCGGAGGAGGAGAGCTCGTACGAGTCGTTCGAGTTTATCGATCTGTCCGGCCGCGACCTGCAGGTTATCCCCATTTTCCTGCACTTGCACGCCGACCAGATCATCATCCTCAACGTCTCGCGCAACCCCATGACGGACATTCCCCTCGACTTTATCCAGGCGTGTAAGAGCCTCAAGGAACTGCGCATGTCAAACATGGCTCTCAAGCGTGTGCCCGCCAGTATCCGCAAGAGCACGACGCTGTCTCGCTTGGACCTGTCGTGTAACCGCATCGCCGACCTCGAGTCAGCCCACTTGTCCGATATCACCACGCTGCTCTCACTCAAGGTGCAGAACAACCGTCTCAGTTCGATCCCGTCATACTTTATCCGCATGACGGCGCTAAAGTACCTCAACATCTCGAACAACAATTTCGACGAGTTCCCCACCATTGTGTGCGACATGAGCAACCTCGTCGACCTTGACGTGTCGTTCAACAACATTGCCGCACTACCATCGGAGATGTCAAATCTGCGCTCGCTCGAGCGTCTCATTTGCATTGGTAACGAGCTCACAGAGTTCCCGACGTGCTTCAGCACACTGGCCAATCTTCGCGTCCTGGACATTCGTCGTAACAAGCTTGTTGATCTCACGCCGGTGTACGCCCTGCCAAACCTCACAACCCTCAGGGCCGATAGCAACGACCTCGTCACGCTCGACACACAGCTTGGTTCCAAGGTACGCGATTTCAGTGTGCCACACAACTCGATCACGCGCTTCACACTTGCCCCGATGCCGGGACAGGTCGTCGCGTATGCCCTTACGCACCTCGACCTGTCGCACGGCAAGCTATCGACCCTCGACGACTCGGCTCTGGGCGAGCTGGTCAACCTTCTTGAGCTCAACTTGAGCTTCAACCAGTTCACGCGACTGCCGTCAACGCTGGACCGCTGCGTCAACCTCGAAGTGTTGCTCTGCACGGACAACCTGCTTGCATCGCTGCCCAAGGGCACGCTCGGCCGCATGCAAAAGCTCCGCACGTGCAACATCCACAACAATAACCTCAAGGATGTCCCGGAGGACATATGGTTGTGTGGATCGCTCGAGGTCATGAACGTCAGCTCCAACCTTCTCGAGCTGATCCCCGATCCTCCAGCCGAGTGGTACGAGAAGCTCAAGACGATCCAGGCAGCGGCAGCGGCCAGCATAGACAGCGGAGGCGATCCTGCACGAAAGATGTCGACAGTGTCTGCGTTAACTACCGGCACTACAGGATCGGACAAGTCACACATGGTCCCGCCCCTCGGTACTTCGCTCAAGCGCCTGTACCTCGGCGACAACCGCTTGACCGACGACGTGTTCCACCAAATCCAGCTGTTCTCCAACCTCAAACGGCTCAACATCAGCTTCAACGAGATCTACGAGGTGCCAGTATACACACTACGCCACTGCCAGAACCTCGAGCGCTTGTACCTGTCCGGCAACAAGCTCACTAGCCTGCCGGCCGAGGACCTTGAACTTTTGTCCAACCTCAAGGTTCTCCATGTTAACGGTAACAAGCTGCAGACGCTGCCGTCTGAGATTGCAAGCCTTCGGCAGCTGGAACATCTTGATGTCGGCTCCAACGTACTCCGATACAACATTGCTAACTGGCCATACGACTGGAACTGGAACTGGAACACTGCACTGCGGTACCTCAACCTGTCCGGCAACAAGCGTCTCGAGATCAAGCCGACGAGTGGACAAGAGCTGTCTCACGCCGCGCCTGGGCACCGCCGCGACCTGTCAGACTTCAACGCCCTCACCCACTTGCAGGTTCTCGGCCTTATGGACGTCACTGTGCGTATTCCATTCCTACCGGACGAGTCAGACGAGCGCCGTGTGCGTACGTCGTTCTCCGACATCAACAACATGAAGTATGGCATTTCCGACACGCTTGGCACCGTGGAGCACTTGTCCATGTTCGACTTGGCCGTACCCCACTTCCGCGGCAGCGCAACCGAGTGCATCTTTGGCATGTTTGGTCGGTCAGCTCCAACCGTGCCTGCGGGTAAAATTCCGAGATACGTCCAAGAGCACCTTGCGTACACACTCGCAGAGCAGCTAGGCTCGCTCACGGCCGAGGAGGCCGTCAGCGAGGCCCTGCGCCGCACGTTCCTGTTCATGAACAAAGCGGCGTTTGACTCGCTTGCTGGCATCGAGCAGCGGCACCGCGAGTCCACAGGCAGTTTGCTCATGGCGACTACCAAGAGTCCCAACCTTCACTCACAGCTGCGGACGGGCGCGTCTGGTGCGGTCGTCTACGTCGTGGACAAGACATTGCACATTGCCAACGCCGGTGACACGCTCGTTGTGCTGTCGCGCAAGGGCGAGGCCGAGCTGCTTGGCAAGAAGCACGACCCGACCGATCGTGAGGAGACGGTGCGCATCCGTCGCGCCGAAGCCTGGGTGTCGCCAAAGGGTTTTGTCAACGACGACAAGGAGATTGACATTTCGCGTGCCTTCGGCTTTTACCAGGCCTTGCCTGCCGTCAACGCCAGTCCCGAGATCCGCACCCGTCAGCTGTCTGACACGGACGAGTTTATCATCATCGGCAACTCGGCCCTGTGGAAGTGCACATCGTATCAAACCGCCGTGGACATTGCGCGTACAGAGCGCGACGACCCGATGATGGCGGCACAAAAGCTGCGTGACTTTGCGTTGTCGTACGGCGCAGAGGGCAGCATCATGGTCATGGTCGTCAACGTGTCCGACCTGTTTGGTCGTACAGTCCGCAGCCGCGCGCCGACAGGTGGCCCCGCACAGGACTTTGATGGACTGTTCCGCCGCCCCGACCGGCGCCGGATTGAGGAAGTCGGTGACCGTACTCTGAACCGCCTGCAGCAGGAGATTGAGCCGCCGACAGGTACAGTCGCCCTTGTGTTTACCGATATCGTCAACTCAACCGTTCTGTGGGAGACGAACCCTGGTATGCCCACTGCCATCAAGATGCACCACAACCTTTTCCGCCGCCAGTTGCGTCTCGATGGCGGCTACGAGGTCAAGACTGAAGGCGACGCGTTCATGGTGTCCTTCCAGTCTGTCACGGCTGCGCTGCTCTGGGCGTTCAACTGCCAGATCGGCCTGCTCCAGCTCGAGTGGCCACGTGAGCTGCTGGAGAGCGAAGACGGCAAGGTCGTGTACGACTCCCAGGGCAACATTATCCACCGTGGTCTGCGTGTGCGCATGGGTATTCATTGGGGCACGCCCGAGTGCGAGAAGGACCCGATCACCCGGCGTATGGACTACTACGGTCCGATGGTCAACCGTGCCGCTCGTATCCAGTCGTCTGCCGACGGTGGTCAGCTCATGGCATCGCAAGACGTGCTCAACGTCCTTCGCTCGCTGCGCGAGTACATTGAAAGCTCCGACGACCACACACTCGACGAGTTGCCCGAGGAGGTCAAGCGTGAGGTCACCGAGCTGCGTCGTATTGGCGGTTTGGAGGTGAAGGACGTCGGCGAGAAAAAGCTCAAGGGTCTCGAAGTGCCTGAAAAGCTGTCTCTGCTGCTGCCCAAGACACTGTCTGGCCGCTTGGAGCTGTTTACTGGTTTGCGCGCCAACGCCGCCGTCAACGAGCAGCGGATGTACGCCACCGAGAAGCAGGTCGAGGAGGCGCGCGCGCTCGCCGCTATCGCTTTGCGTCTTGAGGCGCTGTGTGCACTAGCGAACACGCCTCAGAACGAGCGCGAACGAGAACGCGCCGCCGTCGCGTCGCCGCCCTTTGGCCCCGAGACTGTGCGTTCTGGCCCACAACCGCGCCGCAGCCTCAGTCTCGCCAGCAGCGCAGCCCTTGTACGCGGTGGCAACGCGCCGCCGCCAAACCACCACCTCGGTCCACTCATTCGCGAACACATGACCGAAGACGAGCTTGTCGAGGTACTGGGCAGCCTGACGACGCGTATCGAGAACTGCCTCTCGTCGATCGTAAGTGACTCTGGGGAAGATGTGGCTGACGGCAGTATCTGAAGCACCTTGGGGGCTTCTCGGCCGTGCTTGCCGCGCTTGAACAAGCCGCCCGCAACGACCCTTCCGTGCTCGTGCACGCGCTCGGGCTCATGAACGCTGCGTCCGTAGGCACTCACGCACCAACAGCACGGCCTGGCACACCTGGTGCGCAACCTATCGGGCGTCCAGCCACGCCGGGCGCGCGCCCTGGCACACCTGGCGCGGGAGGCATGGTCCGACCGGGCACGCCAAGCTCGTACATTGGACGACCTGGTACGCCTAGCAGCATTGCCCGACCAGGAACCCCGGGCAGTACAACACCTTCCGGTAGACCCAGCACGCCTGCCTCGTATTCGCACTCACCCGCACCGGGTACAGCGACGGCGGGCGCCGCCGGCATGCCTGCTCCAGCACCACTGCACCCACCAGGACGTAAGGCTTCTATCCCGCCTGCATCTCTTCCCCCGTCGAGCACAAGCGCAAGTGCGAGTACGAGTGCGTGCGCGACGCCGACCCCAACACCTTAACCCCGCCTCAACACCACCTCAAGCACCTCCTGATCTCCACACCCACCCCTGCATCTCTCTTTCAGTTTATTTCTCTCGTTCCGGGCCATGTGTGCTATTTTGTATGCGACAGCGAACTGCATGGTTAGTATGCATTATTGTGACTGCGTGGTGCGTGTGGTTTGCCCACAAGGCATTGCGCTGATGGCGGTGTGCGTGTGCCACCCTGGGCCGTGGTTTGTGCCTGAAACCCGGGGAGTCGCCAACCAAAACAACCCCAGGAGAGGTGTCACGCCGTTGCTTCCTGTCACCGCCCGCCGCCCTTTACTCTCGCACTCTGCTCCGTTTCGTTCCTTCTTGCATTACACACATACTCTCTATCAGCGCCGCGACAGGTCCCGCCGGCACACACGTTTGTTTCTTGTTTCCGTTGGCGGTTATATATCTTGTCTCGTGGTCCCTGGTCGTCGCGCGCCCACATCACGCACCTACCTGATCGCGCGAGGTAGCCCGGCAGTCTAACTGCGTGCGGCATGGCGCCAGTTTCGGCGAGGTACGTGGTGTAGAGGACCGAAAGCTGACGGCAGTGTGTTGAGCACGGGGACAGGCGCGGGGTCGGGCGCGGGCACCGGCTTCGCGAATGCCAGCGCCGCCGCTGCTGCCGCGCCAGTCGTGATCCCTACCCCGGCGACGGTCGCCGCCCACCTCTCCACGCCCGGAACCGACGCACCACTCGTCCTACGCCATGCGCTCAGATGGGCCGTCGCGCACGCGGACGTCGAGCTCGTAGCGTACCTCTCCGCCCTGGACGGCGAGCCTGTGAGTACGCCTCGGCCATGTGTGATGCGGCCACAGCGTGTAGGCAAGTTTGCATGGCACTCGGGTGATGCTGGTACTGTTTGTGCTTTTGACTCGCTGGGCCGTGTGCTTAGCCTGTTGCGTCTCGGCAGCGGCAGGCCACACGGCGGACCGGGCCTGTGACCGGGGTGTCCTCGGCCTGCGCTTGCAAGTGCTGTTTGGTCTTGAGTCGGTCTTGCAGTTGCTAACCCCAGGCACATATCCTCGACACCGAGGTCGCCGAGCTCGAGGACGATGACGGGTGGGGCGTGGTCGGGATGGCTATCCAGTCGTCGTGCGGGCGGAGCGAGAGAGAGGAGGCTGTGCGGTTAGTCGTTGCGCGGTGGGGCGTCGGCGCCGGCCCACGCGGCGGGCGTGACCGGTCGGGATGGACCCCGCTTCACCTAGCGGCACTGCTATCGTCGCCGCAGACAGTCTCTGTGCTGCTGAATCGGGGTGCGTCGCTGTGGGCAATCAACGACGCGGGGTTTACCCCCTTCGACCTTGTGACGGGCATGGAGGGACGCGAGAACCTTGCGCTTCTGCTCGACCCGCTGGCTGCGAGTATGGCGGGGAGCGCGCCGCCAACGCCCGCGTCAGCCTCATTCGACCACGCGCCGCGCGTGAGTGCCGAACGCGCGGCACAAATCGAAAAACGCCGCGTCCGGCTCGCGACGAGAGCACAGCGCGCCGAACGTCGCGCTGAGCGACAACGCGTCGCGGCCGAGCGGGAGCGATGGGTCCGTGATCGCGCGAAACATATCGGCGTCGATGGGGATGTCCTCTTCGCTCCGACCAACGGCGACCTGAGCGACGACGAGGAGGACAACGCCGACGGCGAGGACGGCGCGGCGGACGAGTTGGAGGTGGACGACGCTCTCGGTGGCGCGTTCCACGAAGAGGTCACCACAAAAGTAAGAGTATGCGTTCCAGCTCTGCTAACCCCAGGTCGACATGGACTCGTCCCTCCTGGTCTTCTCACTACACCAGCTCCCAGTTCTTCTCGACGTCCTCGTCACATCCTACCGCCCTGTATGCCAACCGCGCAACCGGCGCGCCCTCCCTGCCAACGCGCTCTACCTATACGCCCGGTTTGCACACTACCGCTGCGACGAGCTGTGGCTGGAGGAGCTGCTATGGGGCGCTGTCGAGGCGATTGAGAGTGTCGTCTACGTGAGCTACGACTAGCCCCTGTAGCTGACCGCAGGGCAACAGCGAGGACCTAGCGTCCCTTGCATTCTGGGAGTACAACCTCACACTCCTGCTGTACCTCCTGCGCTCTGACGACGACCTCCGCGAGGCGTGTCTTCGCGGTGACGGCCTCTTGAACAACTTTGAAGAGTTAATCAACGCTATCCACGGTAGGGTTTTCGTGTCTCTGCAGCGCTGACTGTAGTGTTCATTATTCGCATTGCGGAGCGAAAAATCGACCTCATTCTCGAACCCGCAATGCTCGACTTTGAGTCGCTCGAGGACTTTGACGACGTGCGGTTTGCCGACGAGTGGAACATATTCCGCTCGTTTGGGAAAAAGACCAAACGTGAGACGCCGTTAGCCGCGGCCATGTTCAGCCCCCCAGGCAGTCCAGCCGGCAAAGGCGCGGCACGCGAATCGCCGATGCGGGCGCACACGCCAACAGGCAGCCGAGGGATGAACCGCCCGACGTCGATACAGGATCTGCGAGCGACGGCCGCCGCAGCCCGCGCCGAAGCCAAGGAAGTGATAGCCCACGGCATAGGCAAGGCGCAGGCCGTGTTTGGCGATAAGCCTAGCCCTCGCAAGGTCGCCGACATTCTCACGAGCGTGCTCCTCATTCTGCAGTTGTACGAGGTAAACCCTGCTTTCAACGTGCAGGTGTTTTCGCAGGTATTTTTCTGGATCTCGAGCGAGCTGTTTAACCGCATCATCACGCGGCGAAAGTACCTGTGCCGCACCAAGGCGGTGCAGATCCGGATGAACATTACCGCGCTCGAGGACTGGACGCGCTCAAACGGCCTCCCACCACACATTGCCAGCCGGCACTTTGTGCCAATCATGCAGCTGCTGCAGTGGTTGCAGTGCGCATCGCAGATCAACGAGTTTGACATGCTCATAGGCACTGCGCAGAACCTGCGGTCCCTCAACCCACTGCAGATGCGTCGTGCGGTGCGTGATTACCGATACGAGGTCAACGAGGGGCGCATGGCCGACGACTGTACTCAGTATCTCCAGCAACTGGTGCGCGACTGGGAGCGGCGGCGTGGCGCACAAATGGCCAGCGTCGACGACGGCGAGGCGCCAGATCAGGACGCCATGCCTATCGAGGCTCTGTTCGACGGATCAGTGTCGCTCGCCGACTGGATACCGCAGACGGGTCCGGAGGCAATAGGCGAGCTCCTCGATAGCCGGTACATGCTGCCATTTCTCGTCCCCGAGGGCGACGAGTACTTGCTTGCCACACCGCCAGCCGATGCGGCGTTCCGTAACCTCATGACGGAGAAGCCGCTGCTGCCCGACGGGTCGATACCGAGCCGCCCATTGTCGACCGCGAGCTACTCGTCGGTCAAGCCGCTGGGTTGGGTGGCCCCGACGCACGACGAGATTCAGCGACTGCCAGATGACTTTTTCGCATGGCTCAAGACACGCCAGGATGAGGCTAGAAGAGAAGCCAGTAGACAGTCGGTAGCGGACAAGCCGTTGCCGCCGCCACCGCAGTCGGCAAACCTGCCGCCGTCGACACCTGCGCAGCACGACTTGCACGACCCCTTATCTCCTGGCTCGCAACAATCGACACCGCTCGCAACGCTCGCCGAGGACCGGGAGGTGACCCCGCTCGCTGACTCGCCACTGTTTCAGCGGTTCCAGGCTGCTGGTGGCCACGTTGGTGCCGGCGCCGCGACTTCGGCCAAGGCCTCAGGGCACGCGCCTGAGCTGGCGCGGCGCGCATCGCAAGAGCTCGCAACGCCTGACCGCCCACTGCGCGCGCGCGAGAGCATTGAGCTGCTGTCGCAGTCGTCAAACGGGTCGCTGTACAACGCGTACGCGTACGGAAGCAGTAACGGCGACTCGGCGGCAGTGTCGGGGCATAGCTCGCCGCACTACGAGCTTGGGCGGCACCGGCGGGAAAACTCGTCCATCTCGTCGCTGGGCAGCGTGCGCAGCGTCGACAGTGGAGGGAGCAGTGGGTCGGAGACGAAGAAGCGACGGTGGTGGCCTACGCCGCGGGTCGCCAGCGACGACATTCCCCTGCAGCGGCTCAAGGAGATGCGCGCGGAGCGGCAGGACTCGAGTGACACGATCAAGCCTGTGCGGCTGTAGCCTAGACTAGAGTGTGCTGATGCATGTATACACGCGCGAGCTGGCGCGCTGGCGCGTGCGCAGCACGCAGCAGTGACGCGTCGAGCACGGAGCATTGGGCACGTAGCACCGAGCACGCGGAGCAGGGTGGTGCACAGGGTTGTTGAATGGTTCGTGTGCCAGGGTATAGGCGTGGGGCGGTGGAGTTCTGCCTGGGTGACAAGTTTGGCTTTTTGGGCCAGGGGGGGTGTTTTCGCCATTCCGGGGCACAAACCACACATTATCGAGCACGACGTCTCTCTTCGCCACCAACCAACCACTTGGTTCTTCATCATCAACGCGCGCGCGCGACACTGCCACCACCGAGAACGACATAGCCACCCCTACGAAGCGCGCGCGTACGCGACGCACCAGCCACGACAACGCGCGCAGCTACCGCCCTGTCTGCTTGCTCATCCCCTGACCGACGGGCATCGACGCCGACGACGAAAGAGACAGACAGACACGTCCGTGCGCGGCGCGCGCGCACCGAATGGGCCCGATCGCAATGGACAGCGGCGGCGTCGCGGGCAATGGTAGTCTGCGGGATAGCTCCCCCGCGCTGCTCAAGCCTGGCAGCGGCGCGGATGGCACCGCGATGCCGCCTGGCGCCGGTACTTCGCCGCGGCACGACGACGGGTGGGGGTATGTGGCCAGCGGCGGCGGGGTAGACGGCGTAGGTCCCGGTGCATCCGCGCCGGTTGTCCTTGTGCCACCACGATCGCCACCCCCTGCGTCGCCGCCAACGTCGCCGCCAACGTCAGCGCGCGCGCCCGTCTCGGCGACCGACGCGGTATCTTCCCTCGCTGGCCTGTTCTCGCCGGCGTCTCCGCGCCGCTCGCCGTCCCCCTCGCCGCGGGGCAGCGTGCGGTTTGCAGATGAGCTGGGGTACGAGCCTGAAGCTGGTCCGTCTGGTGCGACGTCGCGCGCGACGAGCGCGGGACCGTCGTCGTCGACGACAACGCCCGGTCGGAGGAAAAAGGCAGGAGCTACACCGCCCCCGCCGCCGGCGCTCGTCCCCCACCTCCCTACGGCGTGGGATGACGCCCTCGCCTCGTTTGACAGCCTTGAGCGGTGTGTCTACGAGCGCAAAGACCTCGGCCTGTCCCGCGAACAGGACGAGATGATGGTCTGCGACTGTGTATATGATCCAGGTAGGTCCTCTCCGCCAACGCGTCGCCGCGTGTCTCACTGCCGTGCTGACCTGCCCCCAGACCTACCCTCCGAAGCGTGCGGGCACGACTCGGACTGCATCAACCGCGCCATCTTCATCGAGTGTCTCGCTAAAGAATGCCGCACAGGCAAACACTGCCAGAACCAGCGGTAGGTACAACTTCCTTGGGCAAACCTGACGGCAGACTCTCGCGACGGCAGTACGCGCCCGTCGACATTGTCCTCACCGAGAAGAAAGGATATGGCCTGCGCGCAAAGGAGAATATACCTGCGTGAGTGGCTCTGGGGCAGAGTTTTGCTGACTTTAGGGGGAGTCTCATCTACGAGTACATTGGCGAGGTGGTCGTCGAGAAGACGTTCCGCAAACGCATGGCCGACTACGCCGCCGAGGGCATCAAGCATTTCTACTTTATGATGCTGCAAAAGGAAGAGTACATTGACGCGACGAAGAAGGGCGGCATTGGGCGGTTTGCCAACCACTCGTGCAACCCCAACTGCGAGGTGCAGAAGTGGGTTGTTGGGCGGCGCATGCGCATGGGCATCTTCACCAAGCGCGACGTGCTCAAGGACGAGGAGATCACGTTCAACTACAACGTCGACCGGTACGGCCACGAGGCGCAGATATGCTACTGTGGCGAGTACAACTGCGTCGGAACAATCGGTGGCAAGACCCAGACGGACATTGGCGGCATGGACGACCTGTTACTTGATGGTGAGTGGGAAAGAGCGGCGACGCTGACTGTAGCTTTGGGTATCCTCGACGAAGTCAACATCAACGGTCTCAAAGGCAGTCGTAAGAAGAAGGCGCGCCAGCTCGACGAAGACTATGTCGTGCGTATGGTCGTGCGTGCTGGGTGCTGACCGTAGCCTATTCTACGCCCGATGGAGCCGCACGAGGCGCCAAAGGTGTCGGCGGCGATCCGCCAGTCGCTTGAAAACCCGCTCATGCTCAGCAGGCTTCTAGAGCGTGTCCAGGTGGGTCAACAACCACCCCGTCGCGTCGACTGACCCGCAGATGACAGCCGAACCCGCTGTCCACCGCCAGCTCATGCGCCTGCACGGCTTTAGTATCATGTCCATCATCCTTACCGACATGGTCGCAGACCGCGGCATTGTCAAACTTGTGAGATTGAGGCCCCGCCTTTGCAGCTGACTGTAGGCCCTCGACAGCATGGAACGTTGGAAATCGACCATGACGTACCGCAACAAGGTTGCCGACTCGGGCATCGAGGAGCCGGTCAAGACGCTTGCCGACAGCGAGGACGCCGAACTGGCCGGCGTCGCCAAGGACCTCCTCGAGTGCTGGTCCAACCTTGACATGTCTTACAAGATTCCTCGTGTTACCAAGATTGCATCGGTGAGTCTACCGCCGAGACGTGTAGCTGACGCCAGCTTGACGAGGAGGACCGCCGCGACACGACGACAATTGCCGAGGCCGAGGCGATGCCGCGGCGTCACGCGCACGTCGACGAGCTGGCCAACACCCAGTCGATCGATTTCAAGGCCGCTCCAGTACGCGCGCCCACTGGACCGCCAATACGGCATCGTCCGCTGCCTCCCCCGCCGCCCCCAAAGCCGCATCATCCACACGCACACTTCAACGACCGCTCAAAGCTTGAGGCGATTATTGCCATGGCCGCGCAGGCGCCAGCTGTACCGCTCGACTCACCGGCCACCGAGCCCTCGCAACCACCTGCCGACGTGCCGCGGAAACGTCAAAAGACGTCGCACTCGAGACAGTCGTTTGACGATCCTGCCAAGAAGGAAAAGTACCTCACCAAGGGGGTGGGCGAGGTCGTGGTCAGAGCAATGTCCAAGTACAAGGACCAAATGGAGCACGACACGTTCAAGAAGTATGCCAAGGAGTGTACCGAGCTCTTGGTGGAGAAGGAGAAACGCGGAAGAAGCTACGCGACGACCGAGGGAAAGCCGAAACTGTCAGAGGACAAGAAGGCCAAGATGAAGGCGTTCACCAAGCAGTTTACGCACAAGGTCCTCAAAAGGCTCGAGGTCAAGGGCCAACTGCGGCGCCCGGCCGCGACTGGTATCGCCGACGTGTCGCCCTCGACGCCGGCCGCGACGCCTCTGCGCGCCACACCGGGTAAATCAGGTGCGAGCGCCAGCGGCGCAGCGAGCGTAGCGACGTCCACGCCGCGGGGGAGTATCAGCGGCGACGCGCTCCTTACCGAGATGTTCGGCGACGACGGTGACGACGACATGGAGATGGACGTGGACGAGGACGACGGCGACGGCGACGGCGACGCGGATGGGTACGCGACAGCGCCGTCGCTCGCCCCCGACGCTACCCCGTCCGCGAGCGTCCATGACATTGCCACGCCCGTGCCCTCCACGCCGCCGTCGCTTGCGAGTCCCGGCCCCGGCGCGGCCGCGCACGGCAAACCCGTGGTGGTCGAGCACGCAAAGGGCCCGTTCCTCCCGCGCGGATCGGGGCCGATCCTCGTCGACCGCTTCGAGGGCCCCAAGCGCGGCGGCGGCGGATAAGACAAAGCAGAACGGTTGGCACGGACTTTGGCGCCCACATACGCGCGCGCCTATGTACTGTACATCTTCTCGTAGCATCGGGCATGCATCAGCTCGCCCCGGAGGAAGCGTCTCCCTGTGTTGCATACTGTTCTATGAATGGTCTAGTCTAGTAAACGAGCGCTGCGTCGCCTTCGGCCGCCGCGCCGGCCTCGCCTTCGGCCTCGGCGCGCTTGTTCTGCGAGATGATGTACTGGAGCGCGTAGGCGTTATTGTCGCACATTTTAGCGACGCTGCCCTCCCAGTCGCCGAGGGCGCGGAAGAGTGTGCGGAGCGTTGGGGCAAACTCGCCCTTGCGTTCGCGGAGGAGACGCCCGTGCGCAGTAAGCAGCGCGGCGGCCCATACGAGGTCGTACTCTACATGGGGTGTGGACGCGGCGTGCTCGCCGACGAAACGGAGCATCTGGGCGGCGTAGACTGGCGGGAGCTGGCGCGCGACGAGCCGGACGTCGGCGGGGGGAACGCCCTCGAATACCCTCTGCAGGAGCGGTTTCTCGTTTAGCCGCAGCGCCATGATCAGCGCCAAGAGGTGGTCGCCAGCTGCCAGTGTCGCGAGGACGGTCTCGGGCGTCACGTCTAATGCGAGGTCGACGGGGTCAAACGCCGCGCCCTCGTCCAGCGTGTATACCAGCAGCCCCTCGGTGCTCGCTGCGGCCCACGAGCGGCCGGTGGCACTAAACCTCACACAGTTGGTATGTACTGCGCGCCGTGTTCGGCGTTTACTCAGGTCGCCGCGCTGTGCGCCGGGTAGTGCGGCGGCGGCGTCGAGCCGGTCCTCGAGGTCGCTCTCGTCAGCGGCCGCGTCGTCAAGCGCGTCGAGGTTGCCCGCTTCCGTCATCCGCCGCGAGTCGAGCATCTCCTGCGTCCCGTCCAAACTGAGGTTCTCCGAGATGGCCCACTTTTTCACCATGACGCCGTCGGCGCGGTCGTACAGCACGACATACTTGCTCTGCCCGCCGGCGAGGACACACCGCCCGTCGGCCGTCCACGCGACAGAGTTGAAGTACTTGCTCGAGGCGTTGTTGGCTGCTGTCTGCGCGTCGTCCTGGCCCCTTCCGCCGCTCACGTCGCGCCTTCCCTCAATCACACTCTTGATCTGCCCCTCCTCGACGTCGACAAAGCTCAACTGCCCGTTCAGCGTCGCCACGCACAGCTCCTTGCTGTCGGGGCTGTACGCTAGTGCCGTCGCTTCGCCGGAAACCTCGATTGGCTCGCTCTCGCGCGACCGACCAAACACGCCCCACAGGCGGACCGTGCGGTCCCACGAGCATGACGCGAGGCGGTCGCCATTGGGCGCAAACGACAGGCCCGAGACGGGCGCCGAGTGGCCAGACAAAATGTCGAGCAGCTTGCCCGTCTGCACCGACCACAGGTAAATCTCGTACGTGTCGAGCGAGCCGGCACACACCACCTCGCCGCTAGGGTCGACGGCGAGCGAGCAGAACTGGACCGGCGTTGGCGATGTGAACGTCCGGAAGTTGCGGTATCGGACGAGGTCGAACGCGCGGACCGTGCCGTCGAGCGAGGCCGAGAACAGGACCTGGCCTTGTTTGGCAAACTCGACACCCGAGATGGACGCCGAGTGCTCGGGGAACGTGACGAAGCAAAACCCGCTCGCCGCGTTCCACAGCTTGACCTTTCCGTCTTCGCCACCAGTGGCAATGTTCTGCCCGTCAGGCGAGAACGACAGCGTGTTCATGTCGTAGTAGTGGCCCTGCTGTTTGAGGACGTAGCTCTCACTCTGCCACTCCCACACGAGCAGCTGGCCGAGTTTGGCCGCACCAAATGCGAGCCACTCGCCGGTCGGCGACACCGCGACGCTCGAGATCTTCTCCTTCGAGATAGACAGGGTGTGGACCGGGGTGAAGTCGGGCATCTCCCACAGGCCAAACACCCCTGTGGAGAAGCCGACAATAAGGAGCGACGTTGGCGGGTGAAACGTCGCGCACGCGACCTTGGTGCCCGCCTGGTTGAAGAAGTGCCGCGCGCTCACGCCCCAGCGCGTGTACGCCGCGGCGTATTCTGCAACCTTCTCGGCCGACGCCGAAGTCGACGGCAGGTCGAGGATGTCCATCTCGGCGTCCGAGTCGTCTTCAGCGGCCGTCTTCTTCGCCTTCCACGTAAACACTGCGCCGTCGCGCGAGACAGTGTAAATCTGCCATCAGCCAGAGGTCACTCTTTTAGGCCCACCGTCTTCTCGTCACTGGAGAACCACGCGCCCAGGACGGCGTCGCGGTGCCCGCCAAACGACTTGGGCTTGAACCCTTCAAGCGGCTCAAGTGTGTACAAACGCGCCGTCATGTCGCGCGACGTCGTGAGGAAGTATCTGTCGTAAGTTGACGGACACCGTGGACCAACTCACTTGGACGACTTTGACCAGGTGATGCTGAGGACGTCGTCCTGGTGACCGGTGTACTCGCGGTGCAGGACAAAGGGGGCAAACTCGCGCGCCATGTGCGTAGGCGTGTTCCACACCTGAACATGGTTACCGTGGGTGATGGCAAAGTAGCGCCCGTTGGGGGCAAACGACACGGCCACGACTGGTTTGCGAAAGTTCATGTGGTGCAGCACAGTGCCTTTGCGAAAGTGCACGAGGAGCGCGCGCCCGTCCTCGTCAATGGAGATGAGTACTTGCCCGTCGGGCGAGAGCGCGATGGCCGCTACATTCTTGCGGTTCTCGAACGGGAGCGTGCGGGATTTGTTACTGCCATTAGCACGACGCAATGGAGGGCCGGCTCACTTGACTAGGTCGAAGACGCTCACGCGGTTGCCCACGGGCGAAAGCACGCTGTTGCCATCCTCGGTGAACGCGACGTTGCCCTGGCGGTACACTGTCCCGCACAGGTTCTGGAAGACGTAGTTTGCCTTCATGCCGAGCGGTGTCGAGCGGGGTGGATGAGCGACGGCGAGGAGCGCACGACGCCGAGGTCAACATTTGCAGCAACCAACTTTTACAGTGGTAGCTCTGTCAGTGGCAAGTCTCCCACGGTGACACCCGCCCAGCTCGGTGGTGGAGGTAGTCCACCCCGTGTAAGCGACCGGTCCAGTCATCCGGCGTCACCCTAGCGAGGACAGTTCACCGCGTCTCACGCCGCCGCCGCCTTCGCCACTGGGTATGGCGAGGTCGCGCACACTGCGCCGTGTTGCATACTGCAAGACATCAAGGCTGGGGTGGGTAACTGCCGTCGCGGGGACAGGGAGACGGGCCGTGATGAGCCACCCGCACAAGCCACCGAACCGACGAGCCGCCACCCGGGGGATTAGACCGGAGCGCCTCCCCGTATCACCGACGCGGAACGCAGTGTCCGTGATCGATCGTTCGCTTGAGACATGTCTCCCCCACGTCCCCGGTATGCGCGCCGGCCCAACCGGCTGTGAGGAGGGGGTGAGTGCATGAGTGGGGATACGCAGTGCAGTCGAGTAGCACGGCGTTGGTGTGTGAAGATTGGAATCGGTCGGTGATTTGGGTCATGGCGGTTGACTGGACCGTGATCATGTCGAGGGATGTCGAGGCATCCTTTGCATTTCATCTCTCTCTGTCTTTCTCTCCACCTCGAGCACCTCTCTCACTGTCTTTTCTCGCTCATTGCTCGACACTGCTTTACTTGTCACGATGGGCTCCGTCGTGGGCTCCGTCGCGGAGGGAGACCGAGAACGACTCACACCCAGCCCACCCACGTCGCCACCACCTCCAACCCTTGGCCAGCGAACCTTAAGCTCTGCAGCAATGGACGAGGTATGTCGCTCTCTCCTGCGTTGCGTCATCCGCACTGTACCTGACCCAGTAAATCGCAGAATGCCTCGCCGCCGCCGTCCCCGCAACCAACGCCATGCCTGCTCAAACCGATAAGCCGAGCGAGGCCGCTCCGACGGCGTAGCTCGTGCACGCCATCAGTGCACGGCGGGTTCAAGGCCGCCCCCACGCCAACTTCATCACAACCCAGCCCGACGTCGTCACCCCCTAGCCCGGAAGAGGACGACGTACGTGTACGCGAGGGCACGCCGACGCCGGAGGGCACGCCGCCCCCCGACTCGCCGCCGCGCCTTACCGTCGAGCTCGACCTGAGCAGCTCACCTCCTCTCGCGATCGAGCACCGTGTGGAACGGACATGGTCGGTGGACACGCCGCGCCGCCTCGTTATCCGCCTCCCGAAACGCGCAGACGTCATGCCTCTTCCGAAACGCGCAGACGTCACGCCTCCGCCGCCCATGCCTATCCTTCTCACCCGCGCGATCGCCGCCGCAATCGAGGCGGTAGAACGTATTGCCGAGGACGGCGCCGACGTCCCGCGTAAGAGACAGGTCCTTTGTGCGGCCGTCAACGTGCTAGGCAGCGCTGGCGCCGTGGGCACCAGGGCAGACGCAGGCCGGGCGTACGTCGGTCCCGCCGAAACGGCCCTCTACGCCGTCGCGTGCCGTATCCTCGTAGGCACGCTCGACGCCGCGCTGTGCAGCTACCTCGTGGCTGACGGCACCCTCGCTGCACGCTCGGCGTCGCTCGACCGCCGCAGGCGCGACTGGTGGGCCGCCCAGCCACGGTGGCACCGTGACCTCCTCGTAGAGGCCACGGCGGCGTCGTCGCCACAAGCGGCCGACTACCGCGCGGCGCGCGCAGATCTCCGCCTCATTGCCCGCCGCACGATACGGCTCTGGCGCCGTGCAGATACCGAGCACGTCGCGGTCGAGCTCGCGCGCAAAACTGACGCCCCCCTGCCCTCCCGCCGCGCGGTCGGCGCACTCGTCGCGACCCTCACAACCGTCATGGACGAGCTTCTCGAACGTACCTGGCCCGCGCCAACCTAATCACTCGCACTGAGCCGTTTCTGTACTGTACTGTAATTGACTGTTTATAGATCTGTAGGCATGTACCGCATGGTTCGGTCACACTGCGCCCTCGGCGTCGTCGTCGCTTTGTAGTTCCCATACACAGCTCGCCGGCCTCGGGTGAAAGAAGCATGGCGTGAGGGCGCGAGAGCGTGACGGTGCGAGCGGCAGCGAGCACCGAGAGAAGCGGATATATGAGCACGACTCGCTCGTCTTTCGTCCTCTTTCTCTCTCACTTCTCTTCACCGCCACTCACAAGACACATACAATGCCAAAGGTTCCACAACCGCAATCCGCCGACAAGAAAAAGGCGCGGCAGGGCACAATGCCGCCGCCGCCGCCGCCCATCTCTGTACGCCACACCTTGAACACGCTAACGACAGTACAAACAGCGGTCGGTGACAGCGTCGCGCGCGCCTTCGACCGCCCCGCCCACCGCAACCGGAGCCACGAACGAACGCGCGCCGTCCCGCTCCCGTACTCGCTCCGTGTCAAGGGTCCGCGCGCGCACGCGGTTCGAGACGGTACGTCCCGCGTTAACCTCGCTAACCCCAGCCCGAGACCAAACCCGACGTCGCGGCGCTGGACGGCGCGATGATCCTATACCGCGCGGGGCGCACACCGACGCCCAAACGTGAGCGCGAGTCGGCAACCCCTACGCCGTCGCCTGCGCCGGACCGCCGCCGGACGACGCCGCTCCGCCCCAGCGCGACGCCCGCTTCTCGATTCCCTTCGTCATCCCCTGCGCGCGGCTACGCCGCGTCTGAGTACTACCCTCCGGAAGGCTCGCCCGCCAGTGAGCTGGCGGATCCGGTGGGTATTCCGCGGCCTCGTACGCGCCGCGCTCCGCCCATGCCGTACACCTTCCCACCCGGCTTCCCGCTGGGAGGGTGGTATACTCCCCCAGCCGCGCCCGCCACGCCGCCGCCTCGTCTCCCGGACGGCCTCGCCAGCGCCGTTAGCGATGCGGCGATCGCGATCGCCAGTATCCCGGGGGACAGGGAGGTCCGTGACGTCCTCGCGGCGATTTTCGCCCGCGCGCAGCGTAAGTGGTAGTCAGAACTCACTGACAGTAGCGGACGCGGCGGTCAAGCCTGAGGTTAAGGCCGAAGCCGCCATGGCACCCGGCGAGGACAGCGACGACGACGGCGATATCCAGATCACGGGATACAACCCTGCGTCGCCGGCGCAGGAGACAACGCCGCCTGTTCCACCCGGCCCAGTCCTCGAGGCACTCAGGACGATGCTCAACATCGTCCTGAACGGGATCCCCACCACGCCGGCGCGCGACCTCAATGCGCGCCAGGCCGCGTGGTGGGACGAAAACGTCGCTGGCCTCCGCCAGGTCGCGAACCTCGCCCGTCCCGCCGACGCCGCTGCGGCGCAGGGGGTCCTCCGCGTCGCGCGCCGCGCGATCACCAATGCGGCGAGCATTCGCTCTCTCGCTTGTAAGTTGCGGCGCGTAGGGGAAAACTCATGGCCAGCGCAACTGGAGTGCAAGGCGTCCATGGCGGAGGACGCAGTCGAGGGCGTGCTTGCCCTCGCCGCCACGCTGATTAAGCACGCATGGTGCGAGCTTGCTTGAGCCATTCCCTGTCAAAATAACAGCCTAGTTCATTACAGCGCCGTCAATGCAGGAAATGTTAATACCCAAAGAATCAGTGCTCGCGCTACAGTTCTTCATGTCGCTAGTCGCTACACGGGCCAGTGCGCCGGCCGCCGCCCAGCATTAGCTAAGCCTTACTGATCTCGTTGATCGCCGCCTCGACGTCGTCCCAGTGGTTCATGACGACCTTGGCGCCAGCACCGCACAGGACCTTGACCATCTCGTCACGCTCATGGGGCGGGTACGCGCCGACATACGCAATGGTGGGGATACCCGCCGCGACGGCCGAGAGGGTGCCTGAGCGGGAATCCTCGATGGCGACGCACGTCGCGGGCGTCTTGCCGAGCTGCTCCATCGCGAAGAGGTAGATGGCCGGGTCGGGCTTGGACGTGGGGACCGGCAGGGACGTGGCGGCCGAGTAGACGCGGTCGGCGAAGTACGGCGCCTGGAGCGTCTTGGCGAGCGAGACGTTGACGCGGCGCAGCGCAGAGCTGCTAACTACAGCGAGGGTATACTCGCGCGTGCGCTCGAGCCGTTCGAGGGCGGCGTTGGCGCCGTCGCACGCGACGAGTTCGCGCTCCATGCGCGCGACGAGGCTGTCCTCCTCTTTACGCACATACGCCTCGACCTCGGCTGGGGTGAGGTCGAGCCCATACTCCCGCCCAAGTGTGCCGAGGAGCGTGCGAAAGTTCTGCCCCACGTACGCTTTTTGCAGCGACGGCCCGTCGAACGGCGCAAGCGGGAGAGCGTGCGTGCGCACAATCTCGTTCACCAGCTCGGCGCAGCCAGAAAAGGCCAGGTCCTCGCTTAGCACGAGCGTGTTGTCGCAGTCGAAGAGGAGCGTGTCGATCTGGTGTCAGCGCCGAGCGCCGAGCGCGTAGCGCGAGGCGGCGCGAGGTCGCGCGAGAGTGGTCCAAGTCATGCGTTCCGAGCGGCACAGACTGCGGGAGCGGGGACAGTCCGACGGCCACCAGCGACACAGGGCGAGGCAACACCTACGCCGAGTGGATCCCCGCCTGGTCGTCCGCCAACGTCCCCACCAACCCCGCCGCCAGCGCCGCCGCCAACCCACCTTGCCCATGTCGAAAAGCAACGGAGTAAGTGTCCAATGCCAAGATACCCTCGCCCCACGACCAAGTCATACACCGGCGCTGCGTCGTCGTCACGTCACGGCTAGCTGTCCCTGGACCGCGGTGCTCCGGATCGGGGGCGCGGGTACGTTGTGCTTATCTCCGGCCCGGCCAGGGTCAACCCACCGTATCTGACGTGGTGGAGGTCGTCCACTTGCGCACGCCCAAGCCCACCGTCTCAACCGCGCTGTGCATGGTATAGCTAGCTGCTAGTCTACCTCTTCTACGACAAAGTCGAATGCGCCGGGGTCGGATGTACCGTTCGTCGTGGGGACGGAAGCGTCGTTCGCTGCGGAGACGGGTTCTGCCGGTACGGGTTTGGCGCCGGCTGCGGCCTTGTCCTTGTCGCCTGCGGCGTACGCGTGTTCAGCGGCCTCGGCTCTCGCCTCGGCCTTGGCCTCTGCGCGCGCCCTCGCCCGTTCCTTCCCCTCCCGCCTCTCCTCTGGGCTAAACCACGCATCGACGAGCCGGCTCAGCGCCTCGGCCTGCACACCCTCGTTCATGCCGTAGTACGTCGGGTTGGAGCGCACGCGGCGGCCCAGCAGCGTCCACCCAAGCAAGTCCATGAGGTCGCGCTTGCGCAGGTCCGGAAGGCGCCGGCGCTGGGCCTGGAATGGCGGTGGCGGCGCGCGCGGCTTCAGCATCCGGTCAAGCGCGGCGGTGGCTTCCGCAATCGTGCCGCCTGCAGGTCCGACCTCGTCTCGACGGACGCTGCCGTCGTCGTCGCTGTCGTTGGCCCGCGAGAGCACAGCGGGCAGACCCGACTCGAGAGGCAGACCGTCCGACAATACCCTCGCGATCGCGGTCTGCTGCTCCGCCTGGCAGAGCACGTGCATCCGCCCGCCAGGGGCCGCGGGGTGCGCGGACGGCACGGCGAACGACTGCATCTTGACGAGCTCGAGGCGGGAGTATGGTACCGTTACGCGGTCGTCGCTGGACGACGCACGACGCACGTACTGCGCGCCCATGACGACAACCGAGGACGCGCGCACAGGAAGAGTCCATGCGGCATCGCGCGGCGCAACAAGCGCGCGCACAATTCCCGATGCGAACAGTTCAAGAACCAGCGCAAGGTCCGCCGGTCTCATCGTTGGCAGGACATAACCGATCCCATGCAGGAGCGGCTCGAGGAGCGCTTTGTCGCCCAAGTTTACCAAGAGTGGCTCGACGTCGGCGCGCGGCGCGGACAGGAACCCCGCGAGGTCCATTTCCGTGCCCGACTGCGTGACGAGGTCGCGCGCTACGGCGCGGCATGCCGCGCGCGAGGGCACAAAGATAACAACCGTGCCCGGCGCGCCCTTGACAATGTCGTACACGGGCTTGACCATGGTCTTGAGCAGCGTGGCGCTGTGCGCGATGGTAAAGGTCTTGAGCTGCACGACGACGGGCGAGCCCCGGTCGCGCGGGAAGAAGTTGAAGCGGTACTGCGGGTCCACGGCGAGCCACGCCGCGACGTCGGACGGGTCCGAGAGCGAGCACGTCAGACCCACGACGCGGGTACGCGACGCGCGCGCGACCAGCATGAGCTTGGCTACCACGAGCTCGTACACTGCATCGAGAAGGTGCAGATCCTCAAACACGACGAGGGAGAGCTTGTCGCCGAGAGCAATGAGGCGGTCCTGCGCAATGTGGTCAAAGGCCGACGGCGTGGCGACTACCACACGGCCACCCTCGGCGCCCACAGCCGTCTCGAGTGCCTCCGAGGTACGCACGTGTACGACTTTGATGGTGCGCCCCTTGGGCGTGACGCTGCGGATACGCGCGGCGGCCTCGGCGGCAGCGCGGAAATGCGGCACAACCACGACCGCGAGCGCGCCAGCGTCGTGCCGGAACATGTGCCAAATGGCCATTTCCCCAAGTAAAGACTTCCCGCTCGCGACGGGCGCTGAGATCAAAACATTATGCTGCGTATGGTACACGCTCCAGAAAGCTTGCGACTGGATACCATTGAGCATGGTGACGGGGCGGTATGCGCGTGTAAGCTCTGCGTCGTCGAGCGCGGCCGTCGTGAGGAAGGGAAGGTCGAGGATCGGTGTGGCATCGTCGAACGGCGCAGGCATCACGAGGTTGTTCAGGTCGACGTGCATCTGCGAGTCCGAGCCAAGCCATTTGTCTGACGCTGTCACGAGCGACAGCGCATTGTGCGTGCCTTCGGTCCAGGGAATGACAAAGTCGAGCTCTAGCGTCGTCGTGCTCGGCCGCAGGAGGATACTCCGCCATTGCAAAATATGCAGGCCGTCTTCGTCCTGTACCCAGACGTAGAACGGTTCAGCCGTGCCGGAGACTTTGGCGCTCCACTTGAAGTTTCGCTCGACGGTGACCTTGATTTCGAGCAGGTCGTGCGCGAGCGGACGCAGAGCGTGGCGCACGGCAATGGTCGGAAACTCCATCGCCGCAGTGTGCAGTGCCTTTCCGTGGTGCTCGTTCAAGTGTACAAGCTGCCCGATGCTCTTGGCGTCCATGTCGCGTAGCTCCTGGATCTCCGTCTCGTCTGCCCATCGGCGCAGGTTGTACAGCGTGTCGCGCTGCAGCGACATCTGCTGAAGCGGGTGCTCGTACGGCCACATGCGGCGTTCGATCGCCTTGCTCAGGTCAATCAGGAGGAGCGCGCAGTTGGCCCAGTTGCGGCTCAGTGCGATCTCCAGCAGCGCGCGGATGATACGTCCTGCGTTCTGCGCGACATACGCCGAGTCGGATACGAGCGCAAAGTCCTCAATGAACACTTTGGAAATGTACGCTTGCAGTCTACTGTCAGCCAAGTCACACTCCCACACCTTACAAGATGTTGACCTTGCCGTGCTTGTTGGTCGCACCGCCCTTGACTTCCATCGGGCAGTTGTCCGAGTTCATGATCGACGTAAGCTCGTCAATCTCGTTCTCGCGGACCTGGATCTGCTCGAACTGGGGTTAGCCACGCGAACAGATAAAGCTGCGCACCTCAGTCGCCTGCGAGAGCATGCCAAAGATATCCGCATTCTTCATGGTCGGCTGGAACTCCTTGTCTGGGGTCAGCCAAGTCGGTAGCCACGGGCTCACTGAATATCTCCACCGTCTGGTGGCGCAGGTAGTACCGCGCGGCGATGCGGCCGAGGTCGGTGATGATGAACGAGCTGGTGAGCTCGTCGTTGCGGATCATCTTGGCCGCGGCGAGCTGGCGCGCAGCCTGCTTAACCAGC
Organism: Cutaneotrichosporon arboriforme; assembly: GCA_002335565.1. NCBI lineage: Eukaryota > Fungi > Basidiomycota > Tremellomycetes > Trichosporonales > Trichosporonaceae > Cutaneotrichosporon > Cutaneotrichosporon arboriforme. The sequence goes on along the minus strand of BEDW01000007.1, from coordinate 275,075 downwards.
TCGCTGCGCTTGTTGCCGAGCTGGGGGTCGTCACGGGGTTCGTCGTGCGACATGCCTAAAGTCAGCCTCGACCGGGTCCAATTGACTCACCGTAGATGAAGGGCTCACGCCGCATGCGAACAAACAGGTACGTATAGCCGATCCACGAGATCGCCTCGGAGACGTTGCCGATAGTCCCCAACGAAATCTCGGCGTTGAGCGCGTCGACCATGCCGGGAATAAACTTTGACTCGATAGGATGCTGCGACATGATCTGATACAGGTAGTGGTCGAGCTTGTCCTGCGTAGTACAGATGTAGCCCACACCACTGGTCTCATAGCCCGGACGACCTGCACGCCCAAAAATCTGGAGCACGTCGAGCACGGAGAGGTCGACAAAGGCGCCGCGGCCAGAGTCGTACACCTGCGTACCCTTGATGATAACCGCGTGCGCGGGGAGGTTAACACCCCACGCCAGGGTCGACGTGCAGCAGAGGACCTTGATGGCGTTGTCCTCAAACATGCGCTCCATCATGTTTCGGTCGCTGCGAAGCATGCCGGCGTGATGGATACCGAACCCGTAGTCGAACAGCTCCTTCATCTCCTTGTTGCGGCTCGTGCCAATGTCGCGCCGGTAAAACGCCGACTTGGGGTGCTCGCGTGTGTCAAACAGGGCAATCTCGTCCTCCTCCATCGCCATCTCGCGCAGCCGCTGTGCCGTCTTGACTGTCTCCTTACGTGCGTGCACAAACACCATTACTTGGTGGCCCTCGCGCACGTTTTGTAGCACTTTGTCGAACACGACCTGGTCCATGTTGCGTATCTGCGTCGCGCTGCGGGGTTTTCCCTTGACGCCAATAAAGTGCTGCTCGAGTGGCACAGGGCGGAACGAGCCGTCAAAGAAGAACAAGCCTTGGTAGCGGTTGACCCTGGGGTCAGCTCCATGATTGCGACAAGGCTCACCTAAGGAAGTCGCTGACGTCCACGTAGTTTGGCAGCGTGGCGGAAAGGCCAACGATGCGGATGAGCGACTGGCTCGACTCGACCTGTCGCAAAGTACGCGCAACGATCGTCTCAATGACGGCACCACGCTCTTCGTTAAGAAGGTGCACTTCGTCGATGATGAGGAGGCGGACTTTTGAAGCAAGCTCTCCCTCGCCTGTAGGCTTTCGCGTCACGACGTCCCACTTTTCTGGCGTCGTGACAATAATCTGGGTTTCGTTGATCTCCTGGCGCGTCATCTGCATGTCGCCGGTGAGCTCGGCGACCTTGATACCGAGCCACTTGAGGCGTTTCCCAAATTTGCGCGTAATCTCCGCCGCGAGCGCCTTCATCGGCGCAACGTAAATGACCTTGAACGCGTCGCGGTCGACGTTGAACCCGGACGGGTGGGTCGACGGGCCGGGCTTGGTGTGCGTCATGAGCACGCGCAGGATACTCATAATGGCCACGTCCGTCTTACCCGCACCTGTGGGCGCGCACACGAGCATGTTCTCATTCGTGCCCATCGCTGTGGGCTGCACGACGCTCTGCATGCGGTTGAGCTGCGAGTATCCGGGGAAACACCCGCGCGCAAGCGGCGGCAGCTGCGAGATGAGCACGGGGTGTTCGCCAGCCTTGGGCGGGATCATGTGTGGTGGCGGCACAGTCACCTCCTCGTACGTGTCTGCCATCTCGCGCTCGGTACCGACTGGAAGCGCAAACTTCCCGCCATAGGACATGGCAGCGGAGACGGCTGCACCGCTCATGAACACGTTTGGCAGCTGCTCCTCGACGCGGGGTACCCGCTGCTTGCCCTCCTCGGCGAACATGGCTTTGGGGCGGTTAAGCTGTTCCTGTATACGCCGCTCAATGTCCTGCGGCGTGCCGAGCATGTCTGTGATGTCGATCTTGTGTGGGCGGCGGTGACCACGCCCCGACGGCGTAGGCACGACTGCGTTAGGTGTGTGCGTCCCGCGGACGCTCTTTTTCTGCTTGCCCCCGCTGTTCGCGTCCACGAGGTCACGCCTCACGCCAGGACGTAAGAGTGCCTCGACGAGCGCGAATCCCTCGCCCTCAAAACCGAGCGTCTCGACGAGGTCGGACTGGATCTCCTCGTCGGTGCGGGGAGACGCCAACAGTTCCATGAGGGAGGCAAAGGCTGTAGGCGCAAGGTGGCTTGTGTGAGCTGTAAGCCACACCAATTAACTCACGCATGAAGACGAGAAAGGAGGGCAGAGGCGTCGCTGCTAGGTGCGCGCGACATGGGCTGGGACACGGGCGCAGACGGCGCGCTCGCAGGCGTGGCCGGGGTCGCGGGTGTTCCGGGCTCGTCGAGACGGATAGCGTCGACGCCGTCCGCAAGCGCGTCGGCGCCAGCGACGTCTGCGCCAATGAGGCTGTGCAGTGTCGGCCACGGCACACGCTCGCCCTCGGCGTGCGCGACGGCTTCTTCCGCATCCCGCCTGCTGTCAGCTTTCGCGAGGCAACTAGCTCACGTCTCGGGCCCGGGCGCGGCCGACGAAGCAAGAAACGCCTCCCAGTCGCGGTGTGCGGCCGTAGCTGGACCAGGGCCGCCGCCCGTACCCAACAGGTCGTTGAGATAGTTCTGCAGCGACATGGTGTGTAGTTTGCAAGACGAGTGATGGAGATCGATCGCCTGGGTGGTTAAAACCAGTCTTCGTTGGGTGGTGATGCGTTTCGGATCCGAAGTGGGCCCCGCACTCACTCAAGAGAAAGTCGACGCTCCCTCTGCACCAATCGCACCGCTACGACTCCAATGCATCGAGTTGGGATGTGTATATGATACATGCAATGTATGACTCGCCAGAGCGCCTAAAAGACCCGCAGGCCCGCGAGGTCTGTGCTGGCGGGCGCGCTGCCGCCGACGTCGTCGACGCCCGTGTCGATCTGAGGCTGGTCAGAGACGGCGCCCTTGAGGCCGACACCACCAAACAGGCTTGCAAACAGCTCGTCGACCTGCTCCTCGTGCCATGCCAGCGGAAGAGGGATGGGCACAACAAAGTTTGCCGCCTTGTCGTGCACGGTGAAACGCAGTTTACGGCCCTTTGACGCGCCGCGCTCGGCGTCGCGCTTCTTCTTCTTCTCGCGTCGGTGCGCCAGGATATCCGCTGCGCCGCCGCCGCCCTGCCTGCTCTCAATCACCTCGCGCAGGAGAGAGCGGTACGCGGCCTCCTCGGCGTCAAGCAGCGTCTTGGGGGCGTCTCGCTTCGCCGCCAAACTCGCGTCGATCGCGTCAAGCACCCCAGTCGTCCCCCGCGCAGCCTGCATAAACTTGCTCCCGCCGGCGTGCTTGGCGCCGAGTTGCAGCGACGCCGCCTGAATCTTGGTCGACCACTTGCTGAGGATGGGCAAAAGGTGGGGGTGTGCTGCGTCGCTCAGCGCCACGGCGTCGGCAGCAGAGCCAGTCCAGTAAGACTCGTTGACGGCGTCGCCGGTTCGCCGCCGTTTTCGCGGAACCTCGACGCCAGGGAGGGTGAGGCGTTCCCGCAATCCAAAGAGTGTCTCGTTCAGGTCGCCCAGAGATTTCAACGCAGCAGCGCGCGCGTCCTCCACCTCGCCCGCGGCGTCATCGGCCACCTCCTCGCCCCCTGGAGGCACGCCAAACGCCGCTGGAACGGCTTTCTGGAACGTGATACGCATCGTCAACAGCGTGTCAAAAAGATCCTGCGAGTCAGTAACTTGGTTTAACAATGGTGCCCACCCGCTGCCGCTTGATGCCCCGCCCTTTCTCGATGTCCTTCGCGCGCGACTGGCGGAGGGCGCCGACTGGGTCGAGTGGTCCGGATCGGCTTGGGCCGGGCTGTGCCGACTCGTCATCGTCTTCCTCTTCATCGTCGTCCTCTTCATCCTCCTCGTCGTCCTCGTCGTCATCGCCCTCCTCATCTTCCTCATCCTCGGCCTCGTCCTCGTCCTCCGTGCCATCCCCGCCCTCATCCTCCTCGTCCTCCTCATCCTCATCCTCGTCGTCGTCGAAGATCTTCATGCGGCTTGATGCCTGTCCGCCGTACTTGTCCGAAAGAAGAGTCTGGGGCGTATCCGCGCCAGCAGCAGCACGGAGCTTGGACGGCCTACGAGTCAGCCAATCCACACCCATCTGGACAACTCACCCTACATCAAGGTAATGCGATGTGTCCGCCTCGCGGCGCGCGACGCCGTCAAGCTCGGCGTTGTCCGCATCGACACGGTCAGAGCGCGGCGCGTCGTCTTCCTGCAGAGCCTTGAGCTGGTCCTTGAGCGAGACCATTGCGTCGTAGTGGTGGTTGTAGGAGTCCAAGTGACGCTGGCCAACTCTTGTCTGTGGCAACTTTTGGTCCAGGCACCGAATCTTAACGGGGTGGTCCGGATAAACCACTGCCTCGACGACGTTTGGGTGGCGGGACGTCTTTCCGCCCACGCATCCGCTATCCCGCCCTGTGCCGCGCGCCTCTTATGGCTGATGCTGCTGCATCACCACGTTTGTCCTCGTCGTTACACATACCCTCATCCCCCACGATGCTCTTCCACCTCTCCGCGCTGTCGATCGTGCTGGCGGTGGTGTTTGGTGAGTCAGCGGGCATGCACCCCGTCGCCATGACTTGGTGGCGGCCATGACTTCATCGCATTTGGCGCTGCGCGCCGCGTTGCCGCCTAAAGCTCGCAACAAGCACATAGCTGACGAACCACCAGCCGTCGTATGGTACTTCCGACAACGCCTGTACTCGTACGCCGAGCCGTACCTGCCGACATGGGTGATCGCGCGTCTGAGCAACTATACACCGCTGTCTACGTACTCGTTCGCGGACCAGGCCGAGGCGGGCATGAGCTCGCACAACTTTGACCTCGACGATAACATGGGCGAAGGAAGCAGCGACGCGCGTACGGGCCTTGATGCCGCGGGCGTCGAGGAGGTCCGGCGGATCATGTAAGTAGCTGTGGGCGGTGGCGACGCGCGCAGAGTGGGTGACATGCCTGGGGCTATAAGCAGCACAGGCTCGGCCGCGCGCGCGGTGGCAGATAAGGCGCGCAATGGTGGCGAAGTTAGGACGTGTCGCGATGCCCGAACTGCTGTGGCGTCCTCTTCTACCTGCCACACCGCCGCACTGAACACAAGGCATGAGCAACACTGACACCCAGGGCCGTCGAGAGGTGCACGTTCGACCAGGCGCGTCTGATCCGACACAACCGCATCCTGGCGAAGAACGGCATCGCACCAGACGGCACGCCGCTCGACCGCAAAGCCATCACCAGGCTGTAGGGGTGTTCGCCTCCTTGTTACAAAATATCAACGGCCACTGCTCCGGACTCCGACTCCGTCTTACGATACCGCGGCGACTCGCACCGCCACGCGCCGCCGCTCTGTGCATACCGTCTCAAACAGTAGTACCCCGGACATAGCGCCATACCTTTGTTGTTGATGCATCCGTACGCAAGCAGGCGCGGGCTCTACAAGTGGCCTACTCTCCGAAGAGGTACTCAAAGAACGTTGGTTTGTCCGTGACGTCGCCGCCGCCGAGACGCTGCGGGGGGCGGGTCCGCGCGTCGGCAAGGGCCCCAGGGAGTGTCGTGGCCATGACGGGCGACCCGGGCTCCCAAGTCGGAGCAGCCCCGGTGCCCTGGAAGACACTGTCGGCGCCAACGTCAGTCCACCCGCCCTCGGACGACGCATATGCCGACGACCCGTGCGAGGCCGTACGCTGCAGGTCGAGCTCGGCGAAGCGTTCGGTGAGGGACGCGTGGGGCGTCGCTGCGCCGTCGCTGTCGTCGCCGCCGTCGACACCGTCGACGCCGAGGTCGCTGTCGAGGTCACCGTCGCTGTCGTCGGCCCAGCGTTCAGACAAGGGCGTGGGCGTCCCTGCATAAGGCATTGAAATGACGCTCATGTCCGCATCGGTGCTCTCGCCATCGCAGGGGAGGAGGCTCGTGTCGGCGTCGTACGCCTCGCTGTCTGAGTGGGCCAACTCTGTCGCGGCGTCCGAGTCGGTGCCGCTGCCGTGTTCTGTGTCTGACCCCGAGACGCCCGACGCGTCGCTCGTCTCGGGGGTGAGTAGGGCGTGTGAAGCTGGTGGGGCGCGGGCGCGTACAATGTTCGGCCGAACAATGTGCGTCAACCGCACAACATCGCCGGCGCTCGTCCGCGAATCTTCGCTCCACGAGACGAGGTCGTAGTACCGCGCCACGAGGTGAACGACTAGGCGATCAAACGAGTCGGGTACGGCCCACGTGAGGTGCGCGGCCGAGCGCGACAGCTCAAGCACGGCGGGAACGCGGCCGTCGGTTACGGGCAGAATGGGGACAGTCGCGATCTGGTGTTGCTGTGGCATTCGCCGGCTTGGCCCAGCGGAAGGGGAGGCGCCGAGTTCACCGTTGCTAGACTGCGGCATCCACTCGACCGTGTCCGTGTCGACGACGCGCCACTGCGAGTCGTCCCCCGTGGTTGGTTCAAACTGTCCCCCGAGCCACGCGCGGACCTCGTCTTCAACAACAGGGACAAACACCTCTGCGCGGCGGCCCCGCCTGCGCAGCATGGCGCGCGTGCCCTTGAGAGAGGTGGAGAACGCGCCGTGGACCGAAGACGAGCCGAGAGGATCGGCTCGCTGTGCGTCCACGGGCGGAATGGGGACTTTGCGGTCTAGTGCGTCGGCCGGAAATGCGGGACGTAGCGGGTGGTGATGCAGAGGTACAGCTGGTGCCATGTCACCGCGCTTGGGGTGGACGACGTGCGGGTTGTCGATAAACGTGGCTGTGGTTGGCGATTGTGACGGAAGTGTGCCACTACTCACCATTGTTCAGGCGGCGGACTACGCGCTTGCCCCGTTTGCTCACGACTGGCTCCTCGGTGCGCGCGGATTCCCTCTCACGCCGAGCGGCAGCGCGTTCCCTCTGCTGTGTGTTGAACGCGTCTACCTGGCGCTGAGTCTTGTTTGCGGGGTTCTGAAGAATCGCCGGGATGTGCATGCTGGGGTGAGCTCGGCGTTTGGCGCAGGAGAGCTCACGGCACGGGACCTGCGTCTGTTGTTGACATGGTGGTGTTGTGGGCGGGGGTGTAGCGATAGAACGAGCAAGAGTAATGGAGATGAAGAGCAAGGAGAGCAGTAGTCGACGTCAAAGACCGGGCAACACGGTCATGCGTCAGTCCATGTGCGGATCCGAGAGAGTGGAGGTTGAGAGGTGGGTGGCAAATGGCGACTCACCCAAAGTCAAAGTGCCACATTGCGGAGTTTCAGCAGGGGGTGGGTACAAGTTTGTATTGAAGTATGGTAATCCAATAGAGTCAAGGCTTATGGTATCCCCTTAATTGCTAATTGCGCACGCGTCGTGTATACGCGTCCAGCAGGCCAGCAGGGTCCGCTTTGGGAAAGTGTATTGACCCTCACTGTACCGGCCACCCCGGCGACTCGTATTTATCATGGCATTAAAGTATTAGGCACATAGTTGTAATAAGGACTTGTTAGGTAACACTTTGGATTACCTTTTTGTTGTAAACCTTTTAGGTTTTGCCCGCCCTAGACTAACGAGGACCAAAAAGGCAAGACATCCGACAAGGCCGCCCTGTGCTACCTAGCTAGCTACCTTCCCTCCGGCTGCACGTCCCTCCTTCCTTCCCTTTTACCTTCCCTCCCCTCCCTTCCCTCTCCCCCCAGTCACAGCACACACAGCGCGCCATCACCACCACCTCCTCTTTATCCTCTCCCTCATCCTCATCCCCATCCCCGTCTTCTCGCTCATCACCACAACCACGGTCGTCGCCGTTCTTGCTCATCAACACCAATACCAACACACTCCTTACACTTCAAAGCCGACCTTTTTTTTCCTTCTTGCCCAAGCGTGTGTCAACAAAACACAACAGGTCCTTGTCTCGACCCCCACCCAACCGAACCTCGACCCTCTCCACGCGCCGCGCCTCTCCCCTTAACCGATCCACCCAGCCGCGCCCCGCGCCAGCCCACACACTCACCCACCCACTCACTCACCTTCCCTCGTCTCGTCTCTCCCCCCGTCTCCCGCCCCCGTTCACGTCCAAACCACACACGATCATCCACGCCGCAACTCACCTTGGCGTCACTCGACAACACATCCAACAACAACAACAACCCTTTTGCATCAACGCAAACACCACAGACGACGACCTACCTATAACCAGCACGCGCGTCTAACACACCGCGCCCTACTCCTCCTCCTCTCTCCCGCCCCCCCTCGCCATCTCGATCCCCCACGCGTCGTCGCGCATCACTTCACCATGGGCGGATCACTGAGTAAATTCAGTGAGTTGAGACTCAAACCAATACTTTTGACGACCTCGTGCTGACGCTCCTTCTCCTCCCCACTCACCGCCCGCTTACGATGTCACCCTACAGGCAAGTTTTTTATCGGGAACCGGGAGATGCGCATCCTGATGCTCGGTCTCGACGCTGCCGGAAAGACAAGTGAGCAGGCGCCCGCGCGCGCGTCCGCGCGCCGCACGACTTTGATGGTGATATCCTAACCCTGCAGCCATCCTGTACAAGCTCAAGCTTAACCAGTCGGTCACGACCATCCCCACGGTCGGTTTCAACGTCGAGACGGTCACGTACAAGAACGTAAAGTTCAACGTCTGGGACGTCGGAGGACAGGACAAGATCCGTCCCCTTTGGAGGCATTACTACACTGGAACGCAGGTGAGTGATGGAGAGAGGCACATTGGCGTGCGCACCGTCTCACACATAACAGGGTCTCATCTTTGTCATCGACTCGGCAGACCGCGAGCGTATCGACGAGGCCCGGCTTGAGCTCGAGCGCATTCTGGCCGACCGCGAGATGCGGGACTGCCTGTTGATGGTGTTTGCCAACAAGCAGGACATCCAGGGAGGTGGGTTTGAGGGCTGTTTTTGTCAAGCTGACAACAGCCATGTCGCCCGCAGAGGTGACTGAGAAGTTGGGGTTGCTCAACATGCGGGAACGCCAGTGGTATGTCCACCCGAGGTAAGTCGTACGCGTGCATGTTCTCAGGGCTAACAATCTAGTGTCGCAACGACAGGCGAGGGCCTCTTTGAGGGCTTGCAGTGGCTGTCGCAAAACGTCAAGGGGACCAAGCCGTGATTATTAGACTTGCCATCTGTTTTCTTTCTCTTCCTTTACGTGTCGCTTCGGTCTGTGTGTCTCGCCCATCTCGTGCATCGTCCCCTACTCGCTCCGCCCGCTCGCATTGGCCCCACCACCAACCTCTTGGCTGTCGCTGCGCTTAATCCGTCTTTCCCTCTATATATATACACCCATGTCGACGTCCCGGACCGGCCGTTTACCCCCACTGCTGCTCGCTCATACACCCGCCTGCTCGCAGCCGTGTATACCCCTTATGATGCACCTTTTAACGACCCCGGCGTACAGCGGGCTAGCAATGCCAGCGTACTTGCAAACCAACCGCACGCGACGGCTGTGGGCTGTGGCCAACCTGACTTGGAGGCCTGCTCATTTCGGGACAGCACTTCTTAGCTCTCTGGCGCCCTGGGCGCCTGGCGCGTCTCGTTTAGTGAAGCGCGGTTTTGTAAGGTCTTGGTTATGGTTGTTGCGACTAGGCCAGTGTGGTTTACGCCGGCACTGATCAATGCAACCCGGTTATAGCTGCTGTTATGCTGTTTCCAAACGCTCGCACGCGATTTCTGCATGATGCTATATCCGCTTTCCGCCTTCCGCTGGGACGAAAGGACACTGCGCTCGACGTCGATACCAGTGCTAATCTGCTGAGGACCGCGGAGCTGGTGGGAAAGTGGAATAGGTTGCATGTGGTGCTCGGTGGTCTTGGCACGACGCGTCGCGGCAGAATGCCACCGTGCATGCGTGCATGTGTGCATGCATGCACAGCCTGTGGCTGTGTGGTATGTTCACCCGGCCTGCTGGCTGCTGGCTACTGGGCTATGGATCTACGGAGCCGAAGCTGGGCGGCACGTTGCTACCATCATACCACGGCTTGCGGCTTGGTGCCTGTGGCCTGTGGGCGCAGGGCCGTGGCACTGGGCCAACACGTGCGGGCCGATTGTGGGTGGGCCCCTGGGCCGGTGATCCGGTGAAGCCTGTGTACCTGTGTACTCCCAAAGCAGTTAAAGCAGCGTGTGCGTGGGCAGTGTACGTGTGGTGCATGGTGAGCTGGGCGCTGGAAGAGGTGCACCGGTGTGCTCGAGGCGGATGATGGTGAGGTCACGGGCGGCTCGGGTAGATCAACGACGTCATAAGGGACTTTTTTCCTGCAGCCAGCCAGGTAGAGTGGGGTGGGGCGGGGCGGAGGGGCGGAGAGGCGGAGGAGGAGGACGGGGGCCGAGGCAAAAGGTGAGTCTTGAGCCGGACCACAACCAACACAGCTTGCTCCACGCCAACGCCGAAGAGGATACTTAAGACGCTGTTTGCTCTTGCCCCGCCGTTTACTACGCAGCAATCATATAACATCTCTCCCTCACTACCACTTTCCCCGTCGTCACTGTCACTTGTGTATTCCAACGTCACTGTCACTGGCCAGCCACCCGCCCCACTCTCCACTCTGGATTAAACCCTGTCTGTCGATCCCAACTGACAAGAGAGAGCGGCTATAGCGGGATTATTATTACTGCACCACAACACAACATCCCAACTCCAACTCTTCCATCTCTTTTGCTCTTCTTTTACCACTCTTGCTCCTCATCGACAACACTCCCTCCCGACGCCGAGGTTCTTAGGCACCACATTGCCCAGCTCGCTTGACACCTTTGTCAACAACCAAGCTCTATTTTCACTTCCAGGCCGCCTCGCTTCGTTGTCCCCACGTTGGGCTTGGCACTTTTACTCCCTGACCGCAGTACATCGTTTGTGTCTGTGTGTTATTATTCGAGGCACACCACGCCGCTGGTCCGAGTATAATTTCCAGACCCGGTCCGTCCTCAACCTCGCTCCAATTCTTCATTACCGCAACCACCACCACCACAGTCTTTTGAACCCAGCACAATGGCGTCTCCAGCGTAAGCCTAGCTTAATCTCTCGTCCCCCTTGCTAACCTCCCCCCAGCTTCCCTGGCATGTTCTTTGCCTTTGCGGCAGCCGTACTCCTTTTGTTTGCGTCCGTCTCCCCGCCCGTGTGGGAGAAGGTGTCGTTCCTCAACGTCGAGAGCTCGGCCGGCCGCACAGTCTACGGCGTCTTTGGCCTCTGCCTCAAGGGCGTCGAGTGCACCAAGCGCAACATTGGCTACAACCTTCAGGCCGCTGGCGTCTCCACAGAAGTGTAAGCTGTTACAGTCTCTGCGTCAGCTGACGACAGCACCAACATGAACACGCAGCTGCTGCACAACCTGTCCAAGGTCCTCATCCTTCACCCCATCGGCGGCTTCATTGCGCTGCTCGCGTGCATCTTTGGTCTGATCGGTGTTGCCGCGGCCTCGCGCGCCGCCACCATCTTCATGGCGCTCCTAGCCTTCCTCGCGGCCGTCGTCACCCTCGTCGTCTTTGTCATCGACATGGTCCTCTGGAACGTCCTCAAGAACCGTCTCCGCGACCACAGCATCGAGTCGTCGCTCGGTAACGCCAACTGGTTCACCGTCGGCGCCGCCGCCGCACTCCTCCTCTCCATGTGCACCTCGTTCTGCGGTGCCTGCGGCCGCTTCGCCACGGGCCGCTCTGCCGGCGAGAAGGTGAGTTGTCGTCGTCGTCGTTTTTGAACGGCCGGGGTGCAGATTTGCATGCTCCGAGAGTCGGTTGTGAGCTCGACGGGGGCAGTGTCAGGGTTTGCGACGATGATCAGTGCATTGCTGGTCTCGTGCGCACGGCCCTCGGTCCTTTAGTCTTTTGGGCTGCCATCGCAACGTGTTGGTGTGAGGGCATCCCATGACGCCGCCATCAAGTTGTTGGCGGCCCCGGTGTCAAGAGCGAGCGCCAGCCTCGTGCTCGGGTTGCCTAGAGCAAACAGGCCATCCTCCCCCCTCTGTTACCGGTGAACTCTGGCTAACACGCAGTACTAATCCCCCAACCCACCCTCCCTCATAGAGCAAGTGCACTCCATATAATGACATTCCCGTCCAGGATCTCGGCTTGACAAGGAGCAGTCGGCCACTGTGCCACCCCGCACGCATGCATATCGTGATGTACCCAGGCGGTGTAGAGATGGGATGCTGGCTGCTGCTGTGTTGGGATGATGATGGTGATGCTCTGGTGTTGTTGTGTGAGGGAGCGCCCTGTCCCACATGAGTCACCGCAGACTTGCCGGTTTCGTCGTTTCTGTCACTTTTCCACCCAAACCCCTGTCTTGTTGTGTCTCTCCCTCAACATCATCCACACACCACTCTCGTTCTTCCCACTCGTCTCTCGCCATCGCTCTGTCTTTCTCTCCCGGCTCTGTATACCCCCTCCTACTCCCCCTCTCCCTCACCATCTGTCGTCTCGCTCCGTCACTGTCGCAGCCCAATACTACCCTTTGTTACTAATCTTCGTCGGGTGAGTACCGTGCGGGTCTCGGTTGCCTGACGCTCAGGCATGATGGACAGCAACCCACTTCTCGAGATGCTCAAGTCGGCCGCGGGCGGTATTCCGCATGTACAGTCCCATGCGTCGACGCCACCGTCTGCGCCGGCGCCTGCGGGCCCGGCGGCGGGGTCCACAGACGCAGCCAAGACCTCGACGTCCCCCCCGCCAACGTTTCAGGCCGTGAGCATTGACGACCTGTTCAAGTCGATCTCGTCGCCGCCCGGCGGCCGCTTCCCAGGCAACGACGGGTCGCAGCCGGCCACGCACCCCGCGCAGGCGGCGGCGGCGGCGCACGGCGTCATCCCCACCCCCGCAGAGCTTTCCAAGCCCTCCACAGCCGGATTCATCGACCGTTCCGCCGCCCGTCCTGCTTCCAACCACCACTCGCCCCCACACACAGACGCCCAGTCGCCACCAGGCCACCAGGCCAAGCTCCTCGGCATGCTCTCTCTCGGAGCTGCGGGCTCGTCCGGCGCCAGCGCCGACTCTAGCCGTCCCACCAGCGGCCCCAAAACGCCCGCAGCGGGCGGCGCGCACACTGACGACCACCACCGCCGTGCGTCCCTCCTGAACGTCCTTCGCTCGCCACAGCCAACCACCGCTCCGCTCGCCGAGCCGGTTATCACGCACCCCAGCGAGCCACAGCACCCTCCACAGACGCAGGCTCATGCGGCGCCACCTGCGCAGCCGACCCCGCGCGCAGCGCCCGCGGGCAAATCACCCTTCGACTTTGTGTCGCCGTTTGACGCCTTTGAGAAGCCTCGCACGCTCTCGGCTGCTGCGTCGCACACACCTAGCGCCCAGTCCACGACGCCCTCGTCGCCCGCAAAGCGCGGGGGCGCAGCGTCACCCCTGAAGCGCGGGCCCTCGGCCGCTTCGAACCGCCGCGATGCCGCCTCGCCTCTCAAGTCGCCTTCGGCTGCGGCCGCGGCAGCTACACAGGTCAAGACTCACTCGCGCCGCCCGTCCTCGACATCGGCGACGAAGAAGGAGCTTCCCTTCCTCGCGAGCAAGTTTGCGCAGGGCAAGGAGGGCACTGGGCCGCTGGCGCTCTCTGCCGGCGGGGCGACCATCGACATGAGCAAGCCCAACACGGCCTCGCTTGTCTCGACGCCCAACTCGTTCCGCATCACGCCTGCGACAATCATGAAGGCCGAGTCGACGGTGTTTTCGCGCGGCCGCTCGGTCGGGGCCGCGGACGGCTGGATAGCCTACACGCTCTCGCGCGGCCGCGTGAGACTGATAGATATGGCGACGGGCGCGCGTACCCTCATCCAACTCGAGGCGACGGGCCCCATCGTCGACATTGCCGTGACCAACACCGCCCTTGCCGTTGTCCTGTCGGACGGCTCGGTCAACGCCTATCGCATCCCCGAGAGCTGGGCACAGGACGACCCGCCGTGCCCTCTCATCTTCCGACTCCCGCCTATCGCGGCTGGCGCTGTCCCGGCCGACAAGTCACTTGGCGAAGTCAACCAGGTGGAGTGGGTACGCCGCGAGGGCGCAGGTGAGGAGCAGCTCGCGATCGGCGGCACGGAAGGCGCCGTGATTGTTAAGCCTTCCGGTGGCGTTGCCGACCCAGCGGGGCTGCTGTCGTCGCTGCGCGTGCTCAAGACGAGCGGGCAGGTGGTGCAGTTCTGCCTGAATGCGACGCACCAGGCCATTGGCCTCATCTCGTCATCGGGCTACTTTTGCCTGTACAGCGTCGCGTCGCTCAACAAGGTATGGCACCGGCAGCTGCCTTCGTCGAACACTGCTGCGCCGCTGTCATCGGTCCGTTTCTGCGAGGCCAACATTCTTGTCGGGCGCGGAAACGACACAATGTTCGACCTGGTGCAGATCACGTACGAGCTGGCCGTCATCTCGACGCTCAAATTCGACATGCCCGCGCCGCACGAGCACGCGTTTGGGCAGGCCGTGTACGACAGTGCGCGTGAGACGCTCTTCGTGTCCCAGTTTGCGCGCGGGTCGGTGTACGCCTTCCACTACGTGCTCAAGGGTGCGCAGCCGCTACGTGACGTGTCGAGCGCGGACGCCCCGCCGACGCTCGCGTTCGACGCCGTCGAAGAGTTCCCCGCCGAGCCTATCGTTTCCTTTGTCGTCTGCCCCTCTGCGGCGTCAGAGGACGCCGAGCTCCTCTTTGCTAGCCAGACGGGTATTTCCCAGGCGCACATCGACAAGACACTTTTGCCCCCGCGCGCCAAGGCTGCAGACAAGGGCAGGCAGCGTGGCCGGGGTAGGAAGACGAACGAGAAGAAGACGGTACTTGACAAGCCGGAGGAGAGTGAGGAGCCTGCACACAGCGACTCTATTCGCTCGCCGCAGCCGAGCCGCGTGGCCGAGAGCTCTTACGAGCAGGTGCACCGCCCGCCGTTGACTGCGACGGACGCGCGCAACGGGGCTGCTGTAACGGCTGCGCCCACGCATGCTCCCGTCGCGCCCATCAGCACCAACACACACGTCTCTGGCGGCCCGCTTAGCAACTTTGATCTTCGGAGCGCGCTCAAAAACACCGAGGACAAGCTGTCCAGCCAGTTTAAGCATGCAATTCAAAGCGAGCTGGCGCACATCACCCCGCCAGACCAGTCGTCAAACGTGACCAACGCCATCACCAACCATCTGCAGGCCAACCTGCCGTGGATCGTGCAGCAGGAGGTCGCGCGCGTGCTGCCCGGTGCGGTGCAGGCCGAGCTGCGCGAGCACGCGCACAGCGCGATCCAGCAGTCGATGCAGGGCATGCAGCGCGACATTGAGCGTGCCGTTGCGCCCGTGATTCCCCGGGCGCTGAGCGCCGTCGTGCAGCCTGCGGTTGAACGTGCCGTGCGCGACGCTGTGAACCAGGCGCTCGTGCCCGCGCTCGACGACGCCACGACGCGCGTGTACGACCAGCTCGCGGCGGACCTCAAGACGGAAATGGTCCAGATTCGCAAGGACATTGTTGCCGAGCAGGGCGAGACGCTCGGCGCGACCAACGAGATGCTGCACCACATGTCGGCGACGATTGATGCGTTGCAGAGGCAGGTGGCCGTGCTCGCTGCCCGGTCGCCAGCGGGCCCGACACCAGCGCCAGCGCATACCGGCCCCGTCGGCCCCACGCCGACGCACATTGCCCCGCGCTCATTCATGTCCCCGCCGGCCGCGTCGCACACCCCCATGGCGCCGCCCGTCCCGGCTCGCCCACGTGGCGTCGAAGAGGCTTTCCTCAATGCGCTGCAGCGGCAGACGACCGAGGCGACGCTGGGTATTGTGCAGGAGTTTGCGCCGCGTACTGAGGCAATCCTGCCCCCGCCTGGAATCCCGAGCTGTCTTTCCCAGGCGGTCCTCCTGACACTCGTGCACAGGGTAAGTGTTCACACCAGCCACACATGGCGCTGACCTCAGCTCTCGTCGGCTCTGACCGAGGTGTCGCCGCACGACCCGCGTTTCCAGACGCTCGCAACGTGGCTGCGCCGCGCGATCGACCTGCTCGACCCGCGCGACCAAGGCGTGGCGAGCTACCTCCCCCGCGTCGCTGGCGTCGTCGACCGCGACGTTCGCGGGCGGATCGCCCAGATTGAGCACTACGCCGAGACGCCGCTGAAACATGCGCATCTCGCCGCGCTGCGCCAGTCGCTGGACGCTCTGCATCGTAAGCAGGAGGCGTGAGCGCCGAGCACCCCAAAGGCATCCAAGTACCCGTTCTCGTACCATCCGCTCGTAGTGTGAGTGTTCATCGACGGGCTGCTGCGGCAGACCCGTCTGTCCGTTTTAATGAGGTGTGTGGCGCTGCGGCGCACACGACCGTTGCACCGTTGGTAGATCTGTATGCATCCGAGGCATGACGCAACCGGCCCAGGGACGTAGAATAACAAAGTCGTCATAAGGTCTGTGCAGTCGACTTGAACTTTGCTCCACCGCCAGACACTGAACAGCGAGCAAGCAAGCCTGCATGCTTGCTTGCATGAAGAGCGATGGGTGCAAAAAGGCCAGACTTGCGATACCTCGGCGTCTATGGCCGGCAATTGTCGGGATACTGTAGTCGCGCTCACGGCGGACAGCATCGCAGAAAGACGGACCGTCAAATGACTTCCACTTGGGTTCGAGCCCGGAACCAAAGTGGTTTCCGAGGTGTACACATTCGACCCTGTTAACTGGTAAGCCATGACGACCCGGGGCAGCTGGAGATATCATGGTGGGGCTGGGTTACATGCCCCTCCCTCTTGTCCATCGCACAATTATGTCTATACTCTCGGCACTGTGGTCGCTCGGCCGTGCATACTCTCCCGGCGCGGCAGCCGACGCCCGCGCCCGGCGTGCCCGCCGCAGCGAGCGTTTCGGCGCCTTTGAACCTTCGCTCAAGCCGCATGCGTGGCATCGCCGGCCCCGCACAGACGCAGAGGCACAGAGGTGAGTCCTCGCACCAGTCACCCCCCTCCCCTAGGCGCGCGCCGAATGATGATCATACATCGTCCGATATTAAATGGGAGGATACCCGTACATAAAGCTCTAGAATTACCCTGATACGGCGAGCGGCGCAGCGACGCCGCGGCGGTGCGGCGTGTACGCGGGTTGGGTGGTTGTCGTGCGACCCCGACCCCGGCGCAGTGTCCCGCGCCGCCAGCGCCGCCGGGGCCGCTCGCCAACCCCATCTCCCTCTCTCGCCCCACCGCGCCGTGCCCATTACTGACGCTCGCGCGCGCGTATAGACTGTACAACCACATCCGCACGGCGGCATTCTACCTCGATGCAGCGCCGGCGCTCGCCGACCTCGGCCTGCCGTTCCGCGCGGGCATCGACGACGTCGTGTCCCTCGTGCCCTTCTGGGGCGACATCGTGTCTGGCATCGTGCAGCTGTACGCTGTCTGGATGTGTTTCCTCTTCGGCGTTCCCAGGGGAGTTTGTGCTTGGATGGTGAGTTCGACGCACAGCGGCCGCAGGCGGTAGAGCGGGAGGTTGGGCGTAGCATCGCCGGCGGCGCGCGGCAGCAATCGTTGAGCCCTGCGGTTCACTTACATACGTTTTGGGGGGCCATCGCTACCTCTGCTGCTGCTCGCCGCCCCGCTCGCACCGCTCCGCAATGCTCGGGGCGCTCGAGGCCACGCTGACAGCCACAGCTCTTCAACGTCCTCGTCGACATTGTCGTCGGCATAGTCCCGCTCATCGGCGACGTCCTCGACAACCTCTGGAAGGCGAACCTGCGCAACCTGGCACTACTCGAGACTTGGCTACTGTCGGGCGAGCCGCCCGCGAACCGCTACCACATCCTCCTCATGCCCGATACCGCGACGTACCTGCCCGCACCTAAGCGCGCGGGGCGTGGACGCTGGAACGCGTGGTTTGGGCCTACCGACTCGCCCGCGGAAGACGAGCGCGCAAGAGAGAGAGCGACGGGTAGGGTGCCGCGGACTCGCCGCATGGCCCGTGACGAGGGCGAGTTCGCTTTCGGTACCAAGCCACGCAAGGCGAGAGGGAGGGCGGCGGACGAGCCAGACATTGCGCCCGACCCCCTCGACTAGAGTAGACCGTTGTACTATGCATCGATCTTGCATGTTCGCTTGCTATAGACACCGTTGCGAGCTCTGCGCTGCAGTGTCAGAGACATGGCACCTGGGCCTGTGAGGGGATGAAGCAAGTGTATCACCTCCACTTGCACCCCCCGCCTCCACCGACTTTGTTGTCGTCCACTTCACCTAACCCCGCGCCGCGCGATGGCCGACGCATCGCTCCTGCCGCAGTTCTTCAGCGTCGTGGGGATGGCATTTGCCGTCGGGCACGGGGACAACCTTGCGCAGGCCGTGCCCGTCGACGAGGCGCATCCGTGGTTCTGGCCCCTGCACGGGGTGTTGGCTGGTGTGAGTTATGCGGCGGCGACGGAGCGCGCAGCGCTTCGTCCTCAAACGCTGCCGCTGTGTGGCTTTTTCTCCCTTTGAGCTTTAGCTAACTCCAGTTCTCCGACAGCGACATCTCCCCTGACGCGGTGCGCCGCTCCCTCCAACTTCCCTCGCCTCTGCTCGATCCTGTATGCGACATCCTCGCGGCGGTATTACGCTATGTGCGTGACGCGCGCGGCGACGGGGATTGGGAAGGGGTATACGCCGCGTTTAAGAACATTCTTTCCGTCCGGGCGTGCGTGTACCTCCGTGACAGGACTGACAGCAGGGAACTACACGTGCTGTACGCCGAGACGGACGACGGCGGGCACACGTACGCGTTCGTCACGCCGCTCATGGGCGCAGTGTGCGCCAGAGTCGCGGCACTTGGCGCACAGGCGTCAGCGCTGTCGACGCTGCCGCTACGCTCTGTATCGTCGCCGCGCGGCGTGCTCGACGAGATGCGCCAGGCGCTCGAAAAGAGCGTACAGGTTGCGTCTGCGCCGGTCTCGACAGCAGAGCTAGGCGCAGAGTACGCCGTCACGGACGCGCTGTGGGGTCTCGGCGTTGCGTTGTGGCGCACCTACGCCGCGCGGCGGTTACATGCGCAAGCGGCAGAGCTCGCCCGGACGTTCCGGCACCTCCGCCCGTCCGAGACAGAACGGCGTGCGGCGCGCGCCCCGCGCCTGGACGCAGGCAAACTCGCACACTCGTATTACCTCCGCGGGCAGCTGTGGACCGTGCTCCTCGCGTTCCGCGACGCGCGCCCGTGGCTCGAGGACGCGTGGCGCTGGTGTCCCCCGCAGGGGAAGCAACAGCGGTACGTTACTCGCGCCCGACGCTGCCTTGGCTCATCACAGTGCCATTCTCACCCGCCTCGTGCCCGTCGCGCTTCTGCGCGGTTCCCTCCCCCGACCAGGCGTGCTGGAAGCTTACGGCCTGCAAGAGGCGTACGCCCCGCTCATTGCCGCGTTCCGCACGGGAAACCTACCCCGGTGGCGCGCGCTCCTGCGTGAGCGCCGCGAATGGCTGCGCGCAAGGGACGTGTGGTTGCTCCTGTTTGAGCGTGGGGAGATTCTCGTCTGGAGGAATTTGTTCCGCCACGCGTGAGTGAGCGGCACGCAGTGCCGCGAGCGCTGCGCGCCGTCTCCGCGGCCGATCGATGTGTCGCGCTTACACCAGGCTCAAATCATACTACGCCACCTCGCCCGACGCGCCCCGCAACCGCTGCCCGACGTGGGTGTTTGAAGTCGCCGCGCAAACGGCGTTTGCGGGCAGTGGCGAGCTCGAGGACGGCACGCTTGTCCAGGAGGACATTGTGTGTGTCCTCTCTAGCCTAATTGATCAGGTACGCACGGCGGTAGACCCGACCTGCGAGGCGTTGCTGACACTCCACAGAGCCTTATCGCAGGAAACGTGTCGTACTCCCAGAACATGCTTGTGATGCGGCCAAGTCCGGACGGTTTGGGCAGCTTTGAGGCGATTGCACGAGTCAAGCCGCGCGTCGTGCACGCCATAACGTAGCGCGCAGCACGCCTGCGAAGAGGCGGGACAGATACAGGCGGAGCGACATAGGGCATGGTCTGGGCATGTAGGATGCATCTATACGAAAAGGGGATCGGAAATGATTGCGGCTTTCGCCCTTTTCCACTGGCACGAAACGCCTCGGCTCCGACGTGACGCAGCGACGTGTGCCTCCAGCTCGCGGCAGCTGGCTGACACCTAAACCTGCTCGACGGACGAGTACTCGCTCTCGAGGCCTGGTTCCATGAACACGGCGTGGACGAGGATGAGGACGGCGCTCGAGCCGATGAGCCAGAAGACGACGGAGAAGGGGTTGGCGATGATGAGGAGCGGGATCCCCACGACGAAAAGGGCAATGTACAGTGTCTTCTGCGTGATCACCTGGTTGCCGACGGTGAGAGGTTCGGCGCCTGGCATGAGCACGAGCACGAGCACGAGCGCAGCGAGGGCGAGGGCGAGGGCGAGGGCGAGGGCGAGGGCGAGTGTGAATCTTTCGATTCTCTCTCTCGCTCTCTCTCAATTCTCTCTCTCGCTTCTCTCCCTCGGTTTTCTACCGCCTCTGCACCCGCATAGCACGCGCAGACGGCTACGCCGTCGCGGGGACTCACCAAACTTGTTGATCGCGACGAAGCCGCCCGCGAACAGACCCATGGCGATGAGGAGAAGGGGGTTAGTGAGCCTGTCGTTGCTCAGCGCGGCACACGTCTCGTACACTTACAATGCCCAGACGGCGAGCGCGGCGACGATGAGGAGGTACCAGCCTGAAAAGGCGCGCGCGTTGTACGTCAGCCGCGACGTCGCGTCGTTCAGGTCGCGCGGGCGCGACATCTGGCGGTAGTCGAGCTGGCGTGAGTAAAACGGCGCGGGCGCGGTGCAGCGGCGGGCGAGCGAGAGGACGCCAGCAAGCGAGCAAGCGCGGAGCGAGAGGGCAGGTACTGGTAGTCATGCAAGCCGTCTCTCTAACGAGTGACCGAGTCGCAACGCAGCGCATTCCCCTTCACACAGCGTGTGACGGCCGAGATCGCCATGCCCGACATATACATAGGTCCTTGAGGGTCCTCGGTGCCGACTACGCCTTCGATCCCGCATGTAACCAGATAGCTCCTTAACCCGGCCACAACTTCCCCATCGCCGCCACAGCGGCCGCGCGCACCGCCCCGCACTGCTGCGCGACGGCTCGAGTGGACTCACAAACTCGCCGGGCGACTTGAGCCCCGCCAGATGGGTTTCCTGCCATCAGCCCAGCGCGAGGGTACCACGCACGCGCAGCGACTGCAGCCTGTCGGCGACCTTGCCTACGATCTCGGACATGGCGTGCGTGGTGTGGTGTGTGGTGGTAGTGAGGAGTGAAGTCAAGTTGGGACGAGCGAGGTGTCGACGCCACCGACTTTATCGAGCCGAGGTGTACGAGGTGACAGGCACAGCCACCACGTGGGGGTCTGCCCCACTCCTTCACCCCCACAGCGAAGGCACAACAACAAAAGCATAAGCCAGCCAGCTTCTTGGCATGTCCGTGTCGTCAACACCACCATGATCCGCCTCAACCCCACGGCCATCTCCCTCCGGCCCGCCGACGTAAAGGCCCTCCAGGCGGAACTTGAACGGCGGCGCGCGGCGGGTGACGCCGGTGCGGGCGCGGTGGACAAGGACGTCAAGGCCAATGGCCACCACCACGGCAACAACGGAAACAGCAACAGCGCCAACGGTAATGCCGCCAACAGTAGCACGCGCGGGCGCGCCGCGGCGCACGCACCTAATCCCGCCGACGCCGAGGTTGAGGAACGCCGCCGCAGGCGCGCGGGCATGACTGCAGAGCAGCGCATTGGGCTGTAACGTCGTCAATAATGGTATGATTATGAGACTTCGACAGCTCATCCCAGACGCCCAACGCCGCAAGCATGCACCACACGCGCCGACCCAGCACGACCTAAATTCCAACTCCACACCACGCCCAATGCCACACTCGCCACACTGTACTATACATGCATTACACCTAATACCCCCTCCTTAGACGCTCAATCTCGGCCGCCTGCGCGGCAATGGTATCGCGGCTCGCGCGCAGCTCGTCGACGAGGGGCGCGACCGTCGCGCGGATCTCGTTCTGCCGTCAGCATAACCCAACCTCCACAAAACCCACCTTGAGGCCGCGGCCCATACGTAGCATGTCCAGTTGGAGGTTGGCAATTTCGCGGCGGAGCGCTTCGACTTCGAGCGACGCGCCGGGCGCGTGCGCCGACCCCGACCCCGACGCCAACGCCATGCCCTCGGTTTCGAGACCGCCCTCACCCTCGTCCTCGGGGACGTCGCGCAGGCCCGCCACGGCAGGCACGCCGCCGCGCAGGGTCGCGGGGGTAGGCGCAATCGTGCTTGGCGTGAACGTGTCGCTGGCCGGGCGGAAGCGGGCGGTACTGACCGCACTTGGCGGGTCGATTTGAGCCCCGGAGATCTGGCGTGGCCAGTCACGCGCGCGCGGCGCGGGTCTAGGCGATGCAATCACCGACTCGGCGTGTGCGGTCGGCGCCGAGACGGCGCGCTTGTCGAACCCAACCTCCTTACTCCGCCGCTGTGCCGCGTTCGTGTTGGTTTCGGCGAGAGCCGGCCGTTCAGAGACGGCGCGGCGCGTGGTAGTTTGACCCACAGCGACGGCGTGGATGCCGAGTGCCGGGGAAGTGAGGGAGATGGGTGTGGTGGTGTGTGTTTCAGCGTCCACGAGGACGACGGCGCCTGGCGTCAGATACAACAACGGGAAGGGAGCGGCTCACCTGAGGTGGTGTAGGCTGCGACGGCGTGTGCGTTAACCCAAGCCACGCCAGCGAGGTCTGCGCGTTCGCCGCGCGCGCTCAATTCCGACTCGAGGTCGACGAGGTCGTGTCCTCCGTCGTCGTGGAGGAACGCGAGCATGCTGCCTCCCGCGATGACAGCGCGTCCGCCACGAACCCCGATGTCGGCTACGCGCGGGAGGGGGAGGGCGATATCGTCGCTTGCGCCAGCGAGGGATACCCGCGCCAGACCAGCGCGCGAGGGGACAAGGATCGCGGGCATAGCTGACGCGAGCACGCGCACAACACTAGGAATCTCCCATCAGCACGACTCTCGGCCACCGAGCTCACCTCGTCTAGCGCCACGCGCGGCATGTCGAGGCGTACCCCGCTCTCGAGTGCGTACGCCGCCACGCCGTCCGCCGTGCATACCGCGAGCACGCCCGCGCCAGCGTCCATACACTCAACCTTTGCCCCGACCTAGCGTTAATTCCCACCCACGACGCAGACTTACATCAATCGTGTCCGCCTTGGCCCAGCGCGCAGTGCCGCTCCCATTCCGCCGGAAAAGCACCACTTCACGACCACTCGCGACCGCCACGCCGCGCTCGAACCCCGCCACGGCATCAACTCCAGCCCCAGCCGAGAGCTCGCCGACGCGCCGGCCGCGCCCGTCGTACTCCCACACTGTCGGACCCGACCCCCACACAAAAGTGTTGCCCCCACCCGCGGCCGAGGCCGAGCGCGGCGTCTCGCCAGAAGGGAAGCGCGACGGGAGCGATAACGACTGCGTTCCAGCGCCGCTGGAGGAGAGCGCCGCGAGAGATAGCGACTTTGCGTGCACCACGATCGCGCTCATCGTGTCGTGGTTGGTGTTGGTGTGATGCAAAGTACGCTCCCCTGTGTTGTTGATCTTGTTGACGCAAAGTAGGCACGACGGGAGTATTTTTGGAACCAAACATTCGTGTGCGGTGAGACATGTCCACATGGACATGTCGCATGCATGCGATAATTATACATTGTCTGCGTAACATTATTACAATCACAGTGGCGGGGGATGTGGCGAGGGATGTAGCGAGTCTGGCTATGCGACGGCGGCGACGAAAGCGAAAGCCGCGGCGACAAACGCGGCGGAAACACGCGCCACTGCCGCGGCGCTTCGAGTCTGCACCCCACTGGCATGGGCGGCCGCGCCGTTCGGCCAGCCCGGGACGTCGGGCTGCGCCGACGCCTCGCCTGTATCTGTGTGACTCGCGCGCTGCGACGGCGCAGTCACGAGGGGGACGCTAGGGATGTCCGAGTATGATACGGTGTACGCCGATGCGTTCCCGAGACCCATCTGCTGGACCGGTGCGGACCGGTGCAGTTCGGACGAGTTGTATACCGTCTCGAAGGCGTACGGCGGTGTCGTGAAGCTGGGGCCCTCGACGAGGTGGTTTGGCAGCTCGGTCTCGACCGTGACTGTCGGCGACGCCTGCGGCGGCGTGCTCGCCCCGCCCGAGAATGTATTCCCAATAGGCAAGAACCCCACCTGTGGCGCCTGGATGCCATTGATGCCGTAGCTAAAAGCCGTGTACGTGTTCTTGAGGAACGGCGCGCCAAGCGTCCAGTCTACGCCGTCGGCTGAGGGCGCCACAGCGACGGGCCATGCGAGACACATGGTACTCCCCCCGCCGACCTGGGCAAAGATCCAGTCTTTCGGGAGGATGTTGTAGACGCGCCCGGTGAACGTAATGTCGAGCGTGGCCTGTGTCTCGCACGGCACGGCCCACTGGCCAGGCGATACCTGCCTCGCATTCTGGACCTTTGAAAACATGTCCGCTACGTCCTGCTGCGGACCGTAGATCCCGTTCGAGCCGACGTCAATCACAGCCGTTGGGGGCGCGCCTAGCGACGCGTACGTCGCGTTCAAACCGCCGCTTGGCCCGTTAAACCCGATCCCGCCGAGCTCGACTGCCCAATGAAGGTATACCTCGCCCTCGAGGTCGGCGAGTGACGTGGGGACACGCGCGGAGGCGCCACCAAATGCCCCTGGGCTATCCTTGAGCGGCGCAAAGGGGAGCACGGGTGTTCAGTCAATGTCGTCCACGGGTGCGTACTTTGAATCCCGTCCACTTGCCATGTGGAGGTAGTCGGCCGACACGCCGCCGAGCGTAAGTGCGCCGACACCGAGGCCGTACCGCGTCTTGTCGTCTGGGGCGTTGTAAAGCGGCTCGCCGGTCGGCGATACAGGCGGAGACAAGGCGACTGCAAACATGGGCGCGGGGATGAGGCCTTGGGCGGTGAGTGACTCGAGGAGGGGCGGGAGGTACGCCGCTGCGGGGGCTTGGGCTGATGGCGATACACCTTCGGCGTCCCCTTCGCCCTTGAGGAGGGCACGCGCGATGACCGAGAGGCGGGGGAAGCCAAGACCAAGTATACCTGACACGTGCTGTTCCGCGAGGGTGAGGTTAGTTGCGTTGATGACGCCGAACGCCTGGTCCTCGAGGGCGACGTCGGCTATACCTACACGCTCGCGCGCGACGAACCCGCTCGCCGTCGTGCGGTCGGCAAAGGCCGCACGCCACGCCGTGGCGTTATCGTTGACGGCGCGGAACGTGCTCGAGCCCCCGGCGTGATAGTACGGGTTCACGTCCGATGGGGCGGGACACTGGCCGCCGCACGCCGTCGACGCCAGGAGCAGGTCAGAGCTCCCCGTGTCTAGCTGGAGCGGGTACGCGACCCCCGGCGTGCCGAGTCCAACGGGAACGACGGATGTTCTGCCATTAGTGAAAGCGGGGTGGGCGGAGGGGACACGCACGATTTGGCCGTGCCGAGCGCAATGGTCGCGCCGTCGCTGCGCTTGCCGTGTGGTGTGGGGCCGGTGCGTGCGTGCACGCCCACAGTGATACCGCCGACGGGTACGTCCGGTGGTGCAGACCGCTTGCCGTGTGCACCAGGGGCGCCGACGCGGACGCGGTATCCTTCTGTATTGCGCTGCGGGGCGATACCCGCGCCGATTACCGACGCGGGCGGGGTTTCTTGTGCTGCGACAACAAGCGCTCCGGCCACGGCGAAGAGAGCTGAGCGCATGGTGCGGTGTAGTGTCAGGTCACAACGACGTTTGCACTGCCGGTTTATAACGTCCCCATGGGTGTGCGGACGTTGTGTGCGGCCACGAGGTCTGGAGAAGTAGGTACACACACAACACGGCGGTGCTGCGCACCGCGCACGTCGAGCGCAGCTCGCTGTTTACCGCCTCTCTCACACGCTTCGGCCATTCCCCTCGCGCCCCTCTCCAGGCACTTGCACAGGTTGGATGATCTCGTCGACAAGTCCGACGGAACGTGATCAAGGGGGTATGCTGGAGCCGGTGATAGTAAACTTGGCGAGGCCAAAATAGCTGTCGCGCGTCGTCGCGCTGCTGGATTGAAGCTACCCTCGACTCGGACGGACCACGACCGAGTCGAATTCCGGCAGGTCACTTTCCGACGGACATGACATTGACAACGTTGATGTTGGCCTCAAAGCTCGGAGCTGGTCCCTAAGATGATATGTCGCGCCGACTTGAGTGCCAGGCTGCATCAAAGTTGTTATCGTCACTGCCAAGGTGCCATCGAGTCGGCGTTGAAGCTGGTACTCTTTGCGTCATCACGTGCGTCATGTATTTGGAAAAAGTGTAATGCCCGGGCTATTCATCTTGGCATTGATTGGCCAGTCGGCTAATTCCCATTACATTTTCTAACAATTTCCCCCGCGGGGCAGTTTCGAGATTTCCAGGAGGGCGATCAGCCGTTTCGAGTCGACAACGGCAACCTTTCAAAAACCCCCCACATCGACCAATTCCACACACCCCGTCCTTGTTCTCTCCACCATCCTGCTCGCAATGCCCCACCACGGACACCACACGCCCGCCTCGGTCCGCGACGTAAGCCCCGCGGCAGTCCGGCTCGCTGACGCCCAGGCGGCCGACGTGCTTGACGACAGGCGCGTAAAGGTCACCCGGCCCTTGATTCCGTACGTCCCTGCCGTGTCCCTGCGTTGCAACGCCAGAAAACGCCTAACGCCAGTCCCCAGATCCTCCACGAGGAGTGCGTAGCGTTCCCCCAGCGCACCACTGACCTCTCAGGCTCCCGCTCACGCTCCGCGGCGCGCAGACGGTCATTGACGGCCGCCGCGCCGTCGAGGCCATTGTCAAGGGCGACGACGACCGTCTCCTCGTTATCGTCGGGTAGGGTTTTGGCGAGCAACGTGTTCTTGACCTAACGCCTAGACCATGCTCGGTGCACGACCCAAAGCAGGCGCTCGAGTACGCCAAGGAGCTGAAAAAGTACGCCGACGAGGCCGAGGACGACCTCATGATCGTCATGCGCGTGTACTTTGAGAAACCCCGTACCACTGTCGGATGGAAGGGCCTCATCAACGACCCAGACATGAACGGGACGTACCAGATCAACCGCGGTCTCAAGATGGCCCGCTCCCTCCTTCTCGAGCTCACCGAGATGGGCCTCCCCACCGCCGGCGAGTTCCTCGGTACGCCACAACAATCCTGTCCCTAAACTGTCGCTCACGCCCAGATGTCATTTCGCCGCAGTACCTCGCCGACCTGAGTTCGTGGGGAGCGATCGGCGCGCGCACCACCGAGTCCCAGGTACACCGCGAGCTTGCTTCGGCTTTGTCCATGTCTGTCGGTTTCAAGAACGGCACGGACGGCTCGATCGACATTGCCGTCGATGCCATCAAGGCCGCGAGCTCGGGCCACACGTTCCTCTCCGTGACCAAGCAGGGCCTCTCCGCCATTGTCGAGACTGAGGGCAACAACTCGACACACGTCATCCTGCGCGGCTCGACCAAGGGGCCAAACTACGACGCGGCGCAGGTCGAGGCTGCCGGGGAAAAGCTCAAAAAGGCCGGGCTCAACCCTAAACTCATGGTCGACTGCTCGCACGGCAACTCGTGCAAGCAGCATCAGAGACAGATTGACGTCGGCCGCGACGTCGCGCAGCAGCTCGCCAACGGCCCCACGTCCCAGATGCTCATGGGCGTCATGCTCGAGTCAAACATCAACGAGGGTAACCAGAAGGTACCGCCCGAGGGCCCGTCGGCGCTCAAGTACGGCGTCTCAATCACCGATGCGTGCATCTCCCTCGAGCAGACCATGCCCCTCCTCGACGAGCTGCGTGCCGGTGTCCGCGCCCGCCGCGAGGCCGTCAAGGCCAAGCAGCAGGCGTAAACCACAACGCCGTCTTGGGTTCATAGCTGGATTAGTCTCAAAAAGGTGTGATCTGCGCCACACTCTTTGTATTTCGATGCATCGGACATGCTCTTGTTCTGAACGATGTTGTGTGAAGAAAGGTGGTGTCACAGGGAGAAAAAGTACAGTACAGCTACACGACGCCCAGCACCTGCGCCTCGTCGTCGTCGTCCGTGTCCATGTCTGACGTCTTACCTGGCTCGGACCTCGAGTCTGAGGCCACACCCTCATCGTCCTCGTCATTCTCGTCGCTGTCTTCCTCACTCTCAGAATCCGAGAATACCTCACCGGGAAAGCCGATAAAGTCCGACTGCTCGTCGAACCCGCCCGTGGGGGCGTCAGGCACCTTGCTGGATTGCTGCTGCTGCTGCTTGCTGGCCGTCTTGACCTGGTCACCGCGGACAAAGTGGTTGAGGCCACATTTTGGTTGGCGCGAACACGTCCCCTTGGCATGCCACTCGGGACACTCCCAGACATGCAGCTCGGGACATGTACCCGCGTCCCTGTCACACCAGCCTTCGCGTGCAAAGTCTTCACACACGGGCGCGTCGGGCGACACGCCCACGTGCGGGTAAGGACAGGCTTCGCCGAGGTAGCACGACGCGGTCGCCTGGAACCGCTTGCATGACGGCGTGTTGTGCGCCGACGGTGTGTGTGACAGAGGACACGAGTCGCCGAGCGTGCAGCTGCCGCGCAGAAACGACGGGCAGATCGACCGGTGGTCTGGGTTGTGCTGGTACGGACATGTCAAGGCGCGCGCGCAGCGGCCTAAGGTTAGAAGTCAGTAAATGCAAGGGAGAAGGGGAAATAGCGGGATGGGGGATTGTGGCCAGAGGCGCTGGCTGCCGCGCGGCACGCACCAGTCTTGGTGTAGTACCGACAGGGCTTCTTTGCCTGTTCAGCACGTTTGGCGTCGAGACTGGCTCGTGTCAGCATACACACAGATTGCCACAGGGGCAACACACGTAGAGCGCGACATGAGGTTGCCGCGCTTGGTACGGCGGTAGCTCTCGCCGCCGTACTTGAGCGATTGTCGAGTAGGTGTTCCCTTCGACGGGCCGCTGTGTCCCGCAAGTTCTCCAGGTTAGTCAGGCGTACGCCGGTGAACCCACCTCCAACGCGGACAAGCTTCTCCCCGCCCTGCTGAAACTCGAAGATGACGCCGTCAATGACCACACGTTTCGGGTCGGTGCTCTCGGACGACCCCCCGGTCGACTGGAGCACCTGCACCTGTGAGGGCACTTTGGGCCGTCGTGGTGGCGGCGGCTGAGACGCCAGCTGCTTTCTGCCATGAGCTCGAGCTGTGGTCCCCTGAGCTCACCTCTTCTCGACAGTCATGAGGCTCATATTTCCGCCCCTACTCGTCTTCTTCACCCATCCCTCGCCAGAGGGCGGTTTAGAGTTTTCGGGCGGCGGCGAGTCGAGCTCGCCGTCCTCCTTCTCCGTGGTCGCGGGACGGGACGAGCTCGGCGCCGGGGAAGGTCCAGCAGAAGAACTGCCCCGCAAATCCAAGCTGTACGACGGGCCACCGGCTCCGCCGCTGGCGCCGCCACGCCCACGTCCTCTCCCCCGCCCGCCGCGCGCATTCCCGCGGTACCCTCCCCCGCCGCCGCGGGCGTAGCTGCCACGGTACGGGTGGTATGAGGACGGGTGTGGGTTCTTTGTGTTACTCGCAATCTGACCTAATCATGTCAGCGCGTGCGAAGAGGACAAGGTAGGGACATACCCTGGAGCCTGGCAATTTCCTGCTGTATGAGAAGTTTCTGCCTCTCTGTCGAGGTTGCTGGTGGTGGCATGGCGCTGGTGTGTGTCAAGAGATGATATGAAGAGAGTTTGGGTTGCGCTCGATGGCCGTTGTTTGTGGCCACCCACAGATCATCAAATGTACTCTCTAATACTGTAGCTGTCCTGGGCCGAGGTCCCTGCCTCCTGGGTGACAGATGGAGCCTGGGTTAGGTCACGTGGTATTTCCAAGGTGGATTTTGTAGGTGTTTCTCCAGTGCGGAGACCCCACACTACGCTCTCTGGGTGGCAACTGAGTGTGGCACCGTCGTCTTGGACAGTGAGGGCGCAACCAATGTGCGTGTTTGTGTGTGTGTGCATGTGTGTGGTGGTCAAGGGAAGGTGTGTGTGCGTGCGTGCTTGGGGCAAGACGATCTTCCTCGGGCGTTAGGCGCGTTAGGGTGAGTCAACTGCCCCACGCGCCCCTCCAAGCTGCTCGACGCGTATTCAGTCCAACCTTCCCTCGTCTCTCTCCTCACATAACTCGTCTCCGTATATTAACCCTCTCCCTTTCTCTTTCTCACTTCCTCATCCGCTCATTCCCCTTCACTCTCCATTCTTGCTGCACCACACCCATGTTCTTCTCAGAAGACCTCTTAGTCGCCAAACGCGGATCGTAGGTGCCTCTGCAGAGCGCCACTGACCTACTCAGGCTCGGCATCATCTGGTTTGTCACACCCCCGACGCCGTCTGACGCCAGGCTCGTGTCCACCCTCGGACCACGCAACAAGCGCGTGACGCGCAAGGCTCTCGCCAACGTCGAGATCCCCCGTACCTGCGAGCTTATCGCGCAACCGCCCGAGCCACTCGCCCTTCGTCTCAGCGGCCAGCTTCTCGTCGGTGTGGCGCGGTACGTCTTCCTTCCTTCCTTACCCTGGCTGACTCAAGCGTGTACAACCAAAACTACGAGAACTTCTACACAGTGAGTTAGCAACGTGCCCCAATTAACTCCCCAGGACGTGCAGTCCTTTGACCACGCCCTGCGCCACTCGATCGCGGTCAACTTCGGCGCGGCGC
This sequence comes from Cutaneotrichosporon arboriforme, assembly GCA_002335565.1. Classification (NCBI taxonomy): domain Eukaryota; kingdom Fungi; phylum Basidiomycota; class Tremellomycetes; order Trichosporonales; family Trichosporonaceae; genus Cutaneotrichosporon; species Cutaneotrichosporon arboriforme. Next base: position 244,495 of record BEDW01000007.1, on the reverse strand, counting down.
AAAAGTCCGGTGGCGTGTCAGGTGGTATCGACCTTCCCGGCGGCGGCAAAACCCGGTGAGCTACGGCGGAGTGACGATAGCTCTGACGCCAGTCTTGACCTGATCACCTTTGGCGAGGTTGACCCCAGCCTTGCCATGTTTTCCGGGCTCGACTTTGAATACGGCCACATCGTCAGTTAACGGTCTCTTCCTCCCACTGACTCCCCAGAACTGGTTTGAGATCAACACTCACGTACCGCACCCCTCTCGCAGCGTCACACCACGCCTGGACTCGTTGACAGCTTCCGTCCACCAGCGAGATGCAAGCGAAGATCCCGAAGTAGTCGACGCGCGACCCTCCAAGAGGCTTCGCCTTCCCAGTAAGGAATGCTCAATGCCCAGTCACTCACAAGCCAGCAAGTGAACCGCCCCGTCCACCCAGTTACAAGCCCAGCTCGCAGCCTCTCCCAGCCGAGGACAACCATAACTTCGAGCCCATGAACATTTTCGACGACCTGCCAAATGTACCGTCATCGGACGGACCTATGCCCTTTGACGATCTCCCGTTTGAGCAAAACGCAGACATCGAGTAAGCTGAAAGCCACAGAACCCAGCTGAACAAAGTCTCCCAGCCATTACAGATGACCCGGTTAATGTCCCCGACGGCATTCGCACACCTTCGGCGCCCAGCAGCCCCAAGCGCAAGAGGGACACCAGCAGCGAAGAGTTGTCTGATGTCAGCGAGGATTTAGTGCCGGCTCCGAAAAAGGTCAAGAAACCGCGCATCAAGAAGCCAACTGTGGACAACGTTAGTGCTCAACTTGACATTGCTGACGCCAGAAACTGGAGCTGGACGACGTCGGCGAGGTTGAGTACGTGGAGGCCATGGTCAACCAGCGCAAAGAGAACACGAAGAAGCGTCTCGACAACGTGGCGGGGACCAAGGCTCAGGTCATGTTAGACACTGCCGGAAACTGGGTGAAATGTGAGCTGATCTGGGCTGCGATGAGCTCACACAGTCCTCGACGACGACATGAACCTGTTCCTCGCGCGGTTCACCAAGGTTGGCACCTTCAAGTGGCAGCTGGACGCCAAACGTTCCCGCAACCAAGTCTTTACCATTGAGCCGCCCCTTGGCAACGGAGCGCCTGTCCTTGCGCACGACGAAAACACAGACGTAAGCGACAAACGTTGCTGTTGGCTCACACACAGATCTATCTCGATGTGCCGCACGACGACGACTTGCCGTTTATACCAGACATTCCCGACATCCCCGATTTGCCGATTGACATGGACGTGCCGGTAAGAAAACTGATCACTCTGCCTATGCTCACATCCAGGAGCCTGAAGCTGGCCGTGACGTCAACGCGCGCGAGAGTATTCTGTTTCCTGTATGTCCGACTGCGAGACCTCTCTGATCTTTAGTGGCAAATGGATGACACGCCGCCCCATTCGTTCTCGCCTGACCTTAACCCCGCGCCGTCTTCGGGCTTCAGTACGCCAGACCGCCTCAGCCTGACGCGAAAGTGAGTGTTCACGGGCTGTACACTAGCTGACTACCCAGCTCTCCCTCCAGCGTGCCGCGTCGTCGTCAGTCCCGCTCGGTTTCCTTGTCGAGCAATGCAGACCCCTCTGTCACCTTCCTGAACCTCAACTCTGATGACTGTGAGTGGCACAACTAACCGGGCCTGACGACAAAGTCAACGACAACACGAAGCGCATATCAATCCTCGACCGCGTCGTTCCTGCAATGCTCGTGACGCTTGAGGTCCAGTGTCAGCAGTTCCTTCGGTAAGTCCAGCACTGAGCCTGCAGTTCTGACCCCAGCCGTGCGGAGAAGATGATGGCCGATTGCAAGACTGACGAGATTGAGCTCTCAGACATGATCACGAGCATCCACGTCGAGAGCGAACGTAAGCGCAAAGTTGCCTCTACGGCGTTCTACAACTGCCTCAGTGAGCTCGCGAATCGTCGGTTTCGTAAGCTCACGCAGCTCTCGCCACCAAGTGCATGCTCGAGGTCGCGCAGGACGTCGACTTTGGCCCCATCAGGATCCGCCTCGCGGCGTAGCCGTCGTCGCCTGTAAGCTTTGCAGCTCTGCCGACATGCCTGTCGGCATCAATGTATCTTCCGCCATCTGTTCATGTACGCATCCGCCTGTATAGTCGTCATGTTGGCCCTGTGCCACCCATGCATGCTGTGAATATGTCTACGTCGATGAATGTCAGTTACAGTACCTCTGCTGCGTTACACGTCGTCTTTCTTGGGGGCTAGTGGTGCGCCGAACGGGTCGTCGGCGGCGGGCGGTGGGGCTTTTTCGCCTAGCGGCGCGCCAAACACCATCTCGTCAGCTTCGCGCGCACGCGCAGCCTTGGCGACCTTTTCCGCCTTTTCTTCGGCCGCCTTGGCCTCCTGCTCCGCCTTGCGCTTGATATATCTAGTGTCAGCTCGACACATACGCCTCGGCAAAACACTCACAATGCCGTGCCGGGGACCTTTTCTGGGTTGGTGCAGCTCTTGAGGCGCTTGTCGATTTCCTTTACTTTTTTCAGGTCGTGCTTGCCCTCGGCTGCGCGCGTCATGGCCTCTATCTCGTCCGTGATACGGACAAGCTCGGCGCGGGGAATAGCGAATGGCGGGGGGGTCGGGGTGGGCGTAGAGTTGGAATTGTCGGCGCCGGCGTCAGCGACGCCTGCTTCATCGACGCCCCGGTCGCCTCCGTCGGCATACTTTGCCGCGAGGTACGCGTCTACCAAGTCGCGGTCGCTTGCGCGCCAGCACGCGAGGGCGATCTGTGCGGGGGAGTAGAGGAACTCTGCGTCTGTGAGGCGGGACGTCGCGAGCGTTTCGAGGGCTTTGGCGAGTGCGCGCTGTGCGCGCTCTGCGGGCAGTGGTGGGGCGAGGGAGGAAAGGGGAGGGGGAGGGGTAGTCTGGAGCTCGAGGTGCCAGCCGCGGAGAGGCTTGTCTGCGCCGCGGACCCAAAACTCGAACGCGAGCGACTGGGCAACGAGGAACTCGAGGTCGAGGACGTCGCTCGCCTTGAAACCCTGCAACTTGCTCACGAACACGTCGATTGGCACCGGGTGGTTTGTCGTCTTGGCCGCGAGGAACAGGCACGTCGGCATGATGGCCTTGGGATGCCACTCCATCACGCTGTTCTTGAGGTAGAACCGCTTGATGTACGATATCGCCGTTGCCTCGACCACCTCGGGAAGACCAAAGCCCTGCCGGCAAATCGTCGACGTGTGGCTGCAGTAAAACCGGACGAGGAGAAGCTCGTCATCGACGCTGGGGTACGCTGGTGGCGGCGCGGTCGGGGTGTGTCCGAGGGATTCTTGTGCAGCCTGAGGTGAGTACAGAGTACGAAGCGGACGCGGGGCAGCGCGACAGCGCCGAGTCGCCGAAACAGGGACGTAATGAGTCTTATTACGCGCCGCGCACGTAACGTCGATCACATCAAGGCCGGAATGGCTACTGCACAAGTAGAAAGCTTCGACGCGAGCGCTAGCAGTGCTCGGCACTTTGCCGTCCACGCCGCGAGTGGCGACGACACTTCCGCACTATCTCACCACCGGGCACAGCGCCCACCGACTCACCTTTTCAGCCGCGACGTTCCGCGCCGTCACCTCCTTACTCTTCTCGTTTAGCTCCGCGCGCAGCGCCGCGAGGCCCGCGCGAGAGTATCGCCAGTGCTTGTACTGCGACGAGTCGTGGTACGCCGATGGGCCGGGCGCGGGGCGTGCGCTGCCGTTGCCGTTGCCGTTCGACGTGCCGCTTCCCGCCGCTGCACCGTTCGTCGCCCCGCCCCCGCCTTTAGCGGCGGCGGCGGCGCTGCTGGTTCCGCCGTTCGTGCTCGCACCGGCGGCCATGGTGTGTTGGCGTGGTATGGGCGATAACGCGTCTGGGAACGTACGTTGCGCGTTGTGCCGCGCTGTGCGCGCTGTGGAAGTGGGGGTGTGGAGGCCGAGACACAATGGCAGAGTGGAGAGAGTGGGGCGGAAACGCACGTGGAGTCGATCCCGATCCGCCACCCAGATCAACCTGGCGACAACCTTATGACACCTCTGCACCCATCGCTTGACGTGACGACCTCGATACACCACCTTTCACTCCCTCTCGCTCCCGACTCCGCCGCTATGCGTATACCCCTGCGGCAAGTTTCCTCCCCGGCCGCCGCCCTCCTCATCGCTGCCGTGGTCCTCCCTACCGCCGCGGCGTGGTCGTGCGATGCCGTCGAGACCAAGGCCGGCCTCGCGGTCGACCTGAGCGGCCTGGCGGGCACAAAGGACGCCAACAAGGAGACGGACGCGCCACCGACCAAGAACGAGGCGAGGGTCAGGTTTAATGTCTGTGGCGTGTTGGATAAAGAGGAGGGTGTCCCGGACGAGGACCAGGTGGGTGTTGTTGCGGGCTGAGAGGGAGGAGGGGCCGCTGTGGGTTTGTGCTGCGCTGCGACGCCGCGCAATGTCAATACTACACACACACCCTGCGCCCCTCTCTTCCCCTTCATGATATCTCGTGTGTGCAGCACTAACCCTAGTGCCCGGACAACACGCGCGTCTGCCTCAAGCTTGTCAACCACAAGGAGTCGTCCAAGGAGCCCGAGCGCGTGACCGCCGTCATTCCCATGTGGACGACCGACACGCAGGACAAGGACGTGTCCATGCGCGGGAGTAAGGGCGAGTACACGCTCAAGGTGTCGGGGGAGGAGTATGCCGGGTGAGTCGAGGTCCGAGGCCAAGCAGGGGCCGAGGGCCAATGCCGATCGACCGCGGCGAAAGTCGGGCTGCGTTACCTCTAGCGGCACTGCTGACGCCAGCACACTGCAGACGTTTGAACTGGCGATGGAGTGCGGGGACGAGGACGTGGCGCCCTTCCTCGACTCGTACTCGGGCTCGGTACTCAAGATCAAGTGGGTGACGCCGGGGGTGTGCGAGTCTGCGATTGCACCGGGCGGCGGCGGTGGCGGCGCAGGCGGAGGAAGTAGCGGCGGGGGGTTCTTTGGTTTCCTCAAGTTCTGCTTCTGGCTCGCGTTCTTTGCCCTCCTGGCGTACTTTGCCATTGGCGCGCTGTACAACCACCAGCAGTACTCGGCGCGCGGTTGGGACCTCGTGCCGCACCGCGACTTCTGGCGCGAACTGCCCGCGCTCGCGGGCGATTTCGGCGGGCACGTGTTCAGCAATGTCCGTAGCTCGACCGGGCGGGGCGGATACTCAAGCCTAGGCTAGTGTGTGATGATGGGTTAAACAGACCCGCACACGGCCTCGTTTCTTGTTTATGGTTGGCGCGCGGGGCCGGCATGCCGGCGTTGCACTGAGCTGAGACGCGCAACGTCCCTTTTGCAGTGCGGTGCCCCCGTCAGCGTTGGCCCCCACACTGCTAGGATACATGTAAGCCGGCTCGTACCGGCGCCACATAAAATGCATTAATAGAGGCAACGATGAGCTGCGGCAAGGCCGCAGTGTCTACACAATCTAACAGGAGGCGTGCCCACTGCCTCACTGGCTGAGGATCGGTGTCGCGAGGCTACGACTCGCATGCCTGGCTGCTAGCGATATCTCCTCGGCGCGGGCTCGGGTATACTGCCCAGCCCACCCTCCCTAGCCGCGGCGATGGACGATACATTCTTCTGCAGCTCGACCCATTCGTTCTCGCGCGGCGCAACGAGCTTGTCGGCGACGTCGTAGATGTAAAGGCTACCGTCGACGCCGCCGAGGGCGACTTTGCGCGCGGGCGAGGGGCCGCGGTCCCACGCCATCTTGTTCAAGGCGCGGTCACACACCTGCGTGCTGACGAGGGGCATCTCAAGGTCCCCGTTCAGGTTCCACAGGTCAAACTTGCCCGTGCCGTCGACGCACCCAAACACGGCCGGGTGGTGCGGGTGCCACTGTACGTCGAGGACGTAGTCGCTCGCCTCCTCGAACGAGTGGAGCGGGAGCACGCTGGGCGTTGTGCCTGGCTGCGAGGCACCCTTGCCCTTTGCGCGCCACAGCTTGACCGTCCAGTCAATGCTCGAGGTCAGGAAGAGGTCGGAAAAGTCGAGCGAGCCGGCAGAAGGGTGGAAGCTCAGGCCCGTCACTGGCGCGCTGTGGCCGCGGTACACGTCGTCCGGGTTCAACCCCGCCTTGGCCGACGCACGGTCGTACCGGTTTGCCTGGTACACTGAGCCCTCCTCTGTGCCGACCCAAAACGTGGCGGTCTCGTTGTCGGCGAGGTCGAGGCACGTGATCGACACCTCATCCGTCTTGCTCGTAGCCATGGCGCCGACCGCCGGCGCCGTAAGCAGGAGCTTGTCTTGCGGCGTGGACAGCATGTCCGCCTGCCACGTACACACGAGCCCGTCCGTCGACGTCGTGATCAGGCTATGCGCGTTCTGCGTCCCCACCATCTTCATCGCGTAAATCGGCGACGTGTGTCCCGCCGCTGACAGCGGCGTCTTGTTCACTGGCAGATGCTTGGCGCGCGTGTCCCACAACAATACCTGTCCCGAGTGCGTCCCTCCAAACACCAGCTGGGGGTGAAACGGCGACAGCGCGACGGAAAGGACGTCGGTCTGGTGTCAGCTACTGTGCAAACTCTGCAACTCACCGGTGCGTGGAAGACGAATTCGGGCCGTTCCAAAAGATGCAGGTTCCAGAGCGCGACAATGCCCTGGGGGTCGTTCGGCGCCGCGGGATTCTTGTTGTAGGACGCGGCAACAAGCTCGGGATGCTACTGTCAGAGACTGTCTTTCTCTAACTCTTAGACTCACTTTTGGAGACCAGTCGACGCCAGTGACGGAACGGTTGGCGGTCCAGCGGTCGTCGGCGAACACACACACGCGCTTGACTTTCTGTCCCTCGCCCTCACCGTCCTCGGCTGCAAGCCCGACAGTGTAGTCTTTGATGTAATCGTAACCGTCGCTGAGGGCGCGCTGTACGATGAGGCTCGAGCCTTCGAGGAAGGACGAGAATTCCGGCGCGGCAAAGATCGCCGCGCGCTGGTCTTCAGGGAGGTCTGTAGTCAGCAAGCACCAGAGGTACTGACCCACGCTGCAGTTGAAGGTTGTCCGTCTTCTCCTTGAGCTCCTTGAGCTCCTGCTCGAGCACGCGCCGCTCCTCGTCGAGCTCGGCGACGATACGCGCCCGCATCTCGTCCTCGGTCTCCCGACCGGCACCACCGTCCCTCTCGCCGTCGTGCCTGTCATCGCCGTCACCCGCCGCCGGACCCGTGCCGACAGACACCATCGTCGTCTGGACCGACTTGGAGTACGTCTCGGGCTTGACCACCTGGCGTCAGCACAGACAAGCGCGCCCAGCCCACCTTGGAAGGAAGCTCGTACATCTCGGTATACGTGTCGACATACTCGACAGTGACGGCGGGTGTGTCACTGGCGTCAGTCGCGCAAAGCGAGGAGAAAACACCTACTCTGTGGGTGCTAGGGGGACGCGCGCGCTCGTCTCGCTCATGCGGCTCGCGCGTCCTCCAGGCGTGCCCGGTATGGATCCTGGCGCGGGCGGCGTGCTTCGTCCGGCGCTAGGTGTAGCCGGTGCAGCGGCGCCCGAGCCTGAAGCGACGCGCGAGGGTCCAGCACTGCCTCCGGGGGTGTATGGCGACGCGGGACGCGGCGACGCCAGGAGCGAGTCGACATAGTCGTTGACGTCGCGGCGCGAGGTGAGCGGTGCTGAAGGCACATCACCACCGCCCGTCCCCGCGCCGCCTCTCTCGACACTCTGCGCCAACAGCCGGCTGCGCTCCTCCCGCGCACGCCGCATCTCCGCGATGCGTGCGCGTTTCTGCTCAATCTCGTTCCGGCGGCGTTCGGCCATGGCGCGCAGTGGGTGGGTGGAAATGAGTGCTGTGGTCGAACGAGTTGTCGTGACGCGGGGTAGACGCGCACCGTTTCAGGGCAGAGGCACGTGAATTCCTATTCCATTAGACGTATTAGACATGAACTATTTGTCTTTGCAAGATAGTAATACACAGGTTCTATTGTTACGTGCAGAGTGGGGCGGCATCTGAAGTGGAGTGTCTACAAGGAGTGGTCAAAGGAGGACTGTAGGTACGACCTGCTGGATGCGTTGGACAGCTTTCCAGCGGCCCGCATTCGCGGACAGCTGCAGCTGCTCACTTGGCGCGCTGTCGCACCTCGTCTGCAAACTCGACAATGCTCCCCTCCCTCCCCTCGGCCATGAGGGTGAGTATCCCCTCCCACATCCTGTGCAGTTCGTCGACCTTGTGTCGGGGGGGCAGGCCCTGCCACCACTGGGTGGTGAGCACACATCCCGCGCGGTGGCCGGCGACGCTGCCGGCCAGCGCCATGTTACTCGGGTGCGCGATCTGGGACCAGGCATAGTCGGTCGCGTGGGGCGGGAGGTCGACGCGGCCGAGGTTGGATACCTGGAGACTCTCAAAGAAGGGCGCGGGCGACGCTGCGCGCTCGTTGAGGTATCGCATCCAACCCGTGCTGCCGTCGGGGTGCGTGCCGTCGGGCAGCCAGGTGAGCAGGCCAAAGACCTGGCGCGCGGCCGTGTCCGTCTTCTTGTCCTTGAGGAACGCGGAGAGCGTACGTGCCGTCCCCCACATGTCGTCGGTGCCACGCACGTCGTGGGCATGCTCAATCAGGGAAGTGTACACGCCCGTCATGGCCGAGTGGCCCTGCTTTGTATCGCGCTCGGCGCGCGGCGAGTCTGATACTAGGTGGATTGGGGTATCTTTGCTGCTTGCGCCTGGGCGTGTCTCGCCCGTCGCAATGTCGACGTTGTGGAAAACAGCCCACACCGCCGCGTCGTAGGCCGCCTGCAGGGCCGGATGCAGCGTGGCGACGCCCTTGGTTTTGGCCATGTCCTTGAGACGTGCGGCTGTCGGCGCGTCAATGCGCGCAACGCCAACGTCGAGGTCACGTCCCTCGGGCGTAGGGCATTGGCCCGGCCACGGATCGCCCGCCGTCGCACGTGCCTGAAGAAAGCGAGGGAGGAGAGGTACGCAGAGCTCGCGCCACAGCGTCGGTATCATGAGTCCGAGGGTGGGACGGAGGAGCACCGTGTCGTCGTACGTCTTTGTCACCACGGCTTCGGGTTGGAAACCAGCAAGGCCATTGGGATCGGTCAAGGCCAGCGCACACGCCAGACTGCCCCGGCCATCCATCACGACGTGGTTACAAGACACGACGACAAAGCCGCCGTCGCCGGAGGGGCGCGTGAGGAGTTCAACGCCCCACAAGGGCTCGGCGACGTCGCGGCGCCGCCATCGACCGAGGGCGTCAGCGAGCACGCTCTCGAGCGTGGCGTCGGCCGGCGCCGTTCCAGTGCAGACAATGTTCTCGGGCGCCCATGGTTCCTGCACGACGAGCGCGGCGTCGCGCGTCCGCGCACCCTCGACGCGTGCGTGGAGTAGCGGAAAGAGCGCCTGCAGACCCGCTGCGCGCTCCCGCAACTCAGCCTCGCTCGGTAGGCCCGAATCGTACGCGAACGCGTGTACCACAATGAGGTTGTTGCCCGTGTTCGCGCTCGAGAGGAGGAACCGCTCGAAGATGGTCACTAGGATCAGACCCGAGTTTGGACTGTGTAGTTTGGAGCAGACTCACGCTTGCGCGACTCGCCGATGTGAGAGGGGTTGCCAGCTGTCATGATGCAGTAGTCGTTGGGACATTGTTGCGTCGTGGCATACGCTGTCTTTTTGAACTGTTTGCATAGGCCACCGGCGCATTGGCCGCCGACTGCATGGGGCGCCGCTACGGGTGTTGACAGTGGCCGCGCACACAGTGGCGCAGTGGCTGACATCATTGACGCCGCACTAGTAGTGGTGTTCACCATAACACCACGACCTAAGGTACATGCCGCGGCGGCCTTTGTCTGCATCTCCGCATTCCAGCCTCCTCAGCGCGGCATGCACCCCGCGCCAAGCCGCGGTGCATTCTCCCCGCACAATGAGATTAAGCATTAGCATACTGGTAATACATAAAACTATTGCGACAGGAGTATGGGAATCGCCGGAACCGAGGTGGATGCCGGCGGGACACGGCAGTACGCGCTTAACCACTACCACTGTCCGTGGTGGCTGCTCCGGTCCACAGCTTGTCCTTGGCCCGCACCTCGATGGGACCGTACGGCACGTCTTGCTGGAGACTGACTGCGTCGCGTGTGCCGAGTACAAGGAGCTCAAAGAAGAACGTGGACGCGGCGCGCTTACTCGCGTTCTTTGCGACGTCGCTAAACTCGAGAGCGGGGCGTTCAGGCAGGACATCGCCCTCGGCTGCTGCCTCGGCCTCGATCGCCTCGATCTCGCGCCGCAGCACACCCATAGCCATGCCTGTCGTCTTGCTGAACCCGCCCGTGGAGTTCTCAAAGTCGGCCAGGGACGATAGGTCAGAACCTAACTGTGTCGTGCTCGCCTCGCCGCCGTCAAACAGCGCAAGAGGGTGGTCACCGCCCTCAACGAGCTGGACGGCGCGCGCAATCGACTCGGCGCGGCTGGGCGCGAGTGACGGCGCGCGGTCGCGGGCGTACGGCGCCATGCCCGGCGTCGATGGGAGGTCAAGGCTCATGTCGGCGTTGTAGGTTGTAAGGTCGAACTCGGCATCGAGACCTGGTGTGCGGCTCTCTCGCCGCCCCATCTCGATGTCCAGTTCGTCCACGAGCGCAAAGTCGTCCACGCGCGGCCGCTTCGGCGTGTCCTCGCATGCATCCTCTGGTCCGCGTGGGCGGCGGAGCGCGTGCATGGGGAGGGTGAAGAGGCCAGCGAGGGCAGGGTCGAGGCCGCCAGGGCCGACAAACAACCGCGTCTCGCCGTCCTCCTTGTACGTTTTCAGAAAGTAGGCCGGGTCACGCGCAACCTCGCGCAGGTGCACCGTGTCGTTGTTGGCAGGGATGTACCGCGGTTCGACATGGTACTCTGTGTTTTCGACGGGCTGCGCAAACTCCTCCTCGGGCAGCTCGAGTTCTTCGTCGGGGCGCATGACGCGCACGCGCTTGACCTTGTGCGCCTGCGCGTCGGCAATGCGCTTGGCGGTGCGGGGCGTGACGTTCATAGGCGGTGGCGAGGGCGGGGGAGGAGTGGTGAGGGCCGAACTGGCCGGGGAGGAACTGCGCCCCTGCTGCATGGGGTCGAGTGGCGGGAGGTCATCAAGCCCGAGGTCCATAGGTCCAAGGCTAAAGTCGCCGCCGTCAATGTCCATGGCGCCGTCCGAGGAGACATGATGGTGGGCGATGGGCGAACGGCTGTAACTCGCGCGGTCCTGCCCCTCTCGTCCTATCTCCATCGACGCGTCGGCAAAGTCGAGGCCGAGGTCGAAGGGCTGGTAGTCGTGGCTGTCGAGGTGCGAGTTGGACACGCTGTCGACCGAGCCATGGCGCGAGCCCTCTGACCCGCCGTAGATGGACAGCGCTGCGGGGCGACCAAAGTTGTATGCGCCGTACTCGCGCGACGCGCGGAGGTTGATGCGCGACAGTGGCGCAGTGTGCAGGCCCTGCGGCTCGGCAGGCACCTGAATGTCCCAGTCAAACATGTCCATGGCGGACATGGCGATTGTTGCCTCGGAAAGCTGCGGCAGAGTGATGGCGGCGTTGGGCGCGCGCATCTGGTCCTCTGGCAGGTCGACGATACCTGGCTGGAACGCGGTGATGCGCTCGCGCGTCTCGCGGCAGTCTTCCATGAGGTACTGCGCCTGTCGTCCGTAGATGCGTGTAACGCCCAACATCAGCTGGCCAGAAATACGCAGCGCAAACGGCTGGTCACCCTCATGACTAAGGATGGCCTCTGTGCGTTAGTGCCGCTGCTGTGCGGTCAGGTACTCACCGCAGCTGTCCTCGATATCGACGTTGAGCGTCTGCTGTTTGCTGAGCTTGCGCTCCTGGTGCGCCGAGAGCCAGACCTTGGCGAGTGGCCCGCGCTTGGACAGGACCAGCTCGGACAGGAGCATGGTGTGGGAGTTTGGTAGGCGTTGCAAGCAGATGTGCGTGGGGTTGGGTTCGCGCCGCTCAGGGCGCGGGACAAGTGACGCGACGAGTATGTGTTGATGGCAACCGGCAAGCACGCAGTAGGTTAAAGGTTATATGTCGATGGGAATGTGGGAGTAGGCAATGACAAGAGTGTGCACAGATGTAGACATGGAAGAACAAGGGAGGTTAGGTTGATGTTGAACGCGTCTTGTCCTTTGTCGAGCGCGTCGACATGACAGACAAACACACAGGCACACAGGAAAACAGTCGCCCTCCCACGTGTTGGACCCTGGATTCAGGCACACAAAAGGGGAATTTGGTTCCGCAAGCCAGACATAATTACGTAACACCACTCGCCACCCAACGAGTGTCCAAGTTCCAAGCCGTTCTACAGTTACGATGAGTTGCAACCCCGCACTCTTGTCGTTCTTCATCTCCTCCCGCGGGGCGACAACGACGACGCAAGCAGCCCAGCATGTCGTACTTTATGACTCAGTGAGCTATCTCACATCTGCTCTTAGCTGACTCGCAGCTTGCATTCCGGCTGGCACGTCGACCAGGTGAGCTTTGCGCTGAGTTCTCTAGCTCACATCAGGCCATCCTCGTCGAGGAAGACCGCGTCGTGTGTATCCGCTTCGGGCACGACCACGACCCCGAGTGCATGGCAATGGACGAGACGCTGTACGGCGTGTCTGAAAAAGTGCAAAACTTTGCCATCATGTACCTCGTCGACATTACCGAGGTGCCCGACTTTAACAAGATGTACGAGCTGTACGACCCCTGCACGCTCATGTTCTTCTACCGCAACAAGCACATCATGATCGACTTGGGGACGGGTAACAACAACAAAATGTAAGCGTGGCGTGGTTTCTAGAGACGTTCGGCTGACGCGCAGTAACTGGGCTATCACCGACAAGCAGGAGCTCATCGACATTATCGAGACAGTGTACCGCGGCGCATCCAAGGGTCGCGGTCTCGTCGTGTCCCCGCGCGACTACTCGACTCGGCACAAGTACTGAAACTCTTCCCCGCGTCACGGGGCGCATATCAGCATTGCAGCATAGGCTGTTTGTATTTTATACATGATAGAATCTACAATGGTAATGGCTCACTGGGAGCAGCCGGGGCAGGTGTGCAGTGTGTCATGGACACTGCCGTCAGCGAGACTGGAGGCCAAATTTTGAAGACACTCACTACAGGTCACACTCCATGCAAAAATCGTGGCCGCACTTGGCGCAGCGGTACCGTCCTGTGGGGCTAATACCGTCGTCGGTGTGGACAGCACTGTCGCCAAGGCTAGACAACTGGTGGGTGTGAGCTTTCGGCAAACGGGAGATGGAGCGCACCGGAGGAAACGGCGTGTCGCAGCCGAAACACAACTCGTCGACGTTGCCCTGCACAAGACCCTCGTTCCCGCTGTGGTCAGTTTCTATCCTTGGCAAGAGACGCTTACAGAGCCTTGTAGTTGGCGACGGGGAAGAGGAGCCAGAAACTGCGCGCGAGATGGGGACTGCTGACGACCATGAGACCGCACACTTCGCAGTCTGTAGGGACGTCGCAGAGCTTGACGCCGCAACGGGGACACATGTATCCTCCGCGCTTGAGGAGGCCGTGGCATGCGCAGAAGCTCTCGCCGGCGCTAGGGAGGCGCGTAGGGAACCCCATGACCATGAGGTCGCCTGCTGGCGGGGGGCGGGAGGGCGCGCCGGGAGCGGACCTGCCGCCACGCGCGAGTGCGTCACGGACGCCCAGAGTAGACGAGGACATAGTCTGCGCGGGCGGCGGAATCGTCTCCCACAAAAGCTCCTTGTAATGCTCCTCGTCAATGGCGACGCCGAACCGCCCGCCAGTCCGGTCCGCAATCTGTTTGCAAATCTTGATTTCGGCGCTGAGCGAGATGATGGTCGTGTGCACGCGCGAGTGTACCAACTCGTCGAGAACCTGGTGAATGCTCATTGGCCCGTCGGGGTCGGCTGTGGAAATGGCGCTGAACACAACGAGAATCTCAAGCGACGACGTCGAGGGTAGGTGGGTCATCCCGCCTCTTGCCATGACCAGCCCGTTTTGCAAAGACGGCTCGCCCGAGGGCTCGAGTTTGCGCTTGTCCGACAGCGCTGCGACAATCTCCTGCGGGTTTCCTGGGTGTCAGCTCAACCCTCCTCCACGCGTATGAAGCTCACCGCCCATGGGTATCAGCGTTTCGGCGAGCCTGTTTCGCAGAACAATCACGCCGACCTGTCCCAGTGGGTTCTGGTCAAACCACTCAACGACAAACGCCCGCAGGTACTGGAGGGTGAGTTCGAAGCGGTTGGGGCGAAAGTCCTTGTCGCGCATGGATTCCGACAGGTCGACGACGATGAACATGTGTCGCACGAGCGAGCGGCGCAGTGGCGCTTCAGACTGGAGGGCACTGTGGTCAGCTACAACAATTGCAAGACTTGTACCCACCGCTTTCGCTTTCCGCGCGCGGCGAGGCTGTCGACGACGGCCTGCAGTCCGCCCGACTCGTCCTCCTGCACGACATCCCAGTTGCGCTTGTACGTGCCCTCCCAGGCGTTGACCGTGTCCTTTCCCTTTGACTTTTTGGCGTGCTTGTTCTTGCGCCGCGATGGACCCGGGCGGTCAAGGTCGTCGTCGGAGTCGAGGTCCGAGTGCGGCGAGTTGGCCGGCTCGTACAGCAGGTCGTCTGTGGCCATGGCTGGTGGTGTCAATGGTCGTTGATAATGTTGGTTGTGGTGTGGAGGTGAGGTGTGCATCATCTTGAGTGAGCCAGGCACCTGATAAGCTCCTCTAGGACACACGCGAGAAATGACGTGTGATGATTAGGACGGCTTTGACCGAGCCCATCTCTTTGTGGCATGCGGGATTCTCATTCGATTCACGCGCTCGTGCATTCATGTTCTTCAAGTGTGCTTGAGCGTCGTGCTACCTTTTGCCTCATCAAGGAGGCAGACGCATCCATGTCAGGTATGCTTATGCACCACACCGCCGCTATGTGACAGCGGAAGCGCTCAGCGGCAACCGCAAGCCATTCCAACCCGGCTCCGCCAACCCCTCCCACCCCCTCCCCCCCGGGTCCGCATCTCCCGGATCGACCGGCACCTGCAACCCTACCTTTGTTCCCCGCTCCACTCGTCGCTGTGCGCTGTTCTCAACACAGCCAGGGTCGCGCGTGCAGGGCCTCGGAGGATGGGCAGGGTGTTGCTGTCATGTCGCTCACAACGTCGAGGGTGTCTGCTGCGCGATTAGAGCAGTTGGCGTCGACCTGCACATGCTCCACCTGTACGGAACGGGCCGGGGGGGCTAGACTGCAACTACGCTGTGCATGGTTGCGTCGAGACGCGCGGAGGTAAAGTTTGTGTGACATTGCTGGGTGAGCCGTGCCGTAATCTCCTTCCGCCTTTAAGAGCCACGACTGCGTACCACAGACTCGAGACCTTACGGCACGGTCCTGACGTTGCACCTAGACTTTCTGGGACATGACATGGGCAATCGCGTCGGGACGCTGCGATTGGCCCGGAATGTGGTTTGCGGCCACCACACTCTCATGCTTATCTGCCGAACCCACACAGACACACCAACGGCTACGGCTGTCAACGACCCCACTCAAAGCCCACCAAAGGGGCCAGATCAAGAGCAAGAGGTCATGCGATGGTGTGCGCTCAAGATACGATGGCGAGTGTCGCAATGTGGCCAGTGGCTAAGAGTCGGTGTAACTGCGTGAGAATGTTGTGTCAGGTAGTGGCGGCGCGGCCCACATTCAGTTGCCCTAGTTTCAGGACACTGGACTCTGGACAGTTGAGAAAGGGTTTTCCGACAATGCACACTCTCTCGACGACACCTTGTCCAAACCTCTCTGGGCAGTATCTTTAAACTGGCATTGCAGATCCCCCCCACACGCGGCGCAAACGCGGGGGAGGCCGGGGAGGGGCAGAGGTAACTCCTGGTCGATGTAGACAACAAGATATGTGTGTATGTGTGGAACCGATGCGTCGTCGTGGCATTCGCCAACGGTCGCGCCGCCAGTCATTTGGAAACATGTGCCCCTTGAGCCTGTCTTGACGTCTTCCGGCATGCATGGTACTGAAGCCGCACAGTTGCACAGTCGATAATCGGCGTATGCGTACATTTAGGCAGACGTCTAGGCCCGATCATAGCCCTTGGTTATATCGTCGTGTGGCTTGCCTTGCACGCCCAACTACGAGACCCGAACAATTCCTCGCCCTGTAAATATACCCTACTATGACCCCCCTCCCCGGCCGACGCCGCTCGCTTACAGCTTGCCGCGAATATGACGACAAAGTGGCCGCTCAGTGCTCATCTCGTGCGCAATAGTGGTGAAATATTAATGAGGACAGGTCTCGTCCGCAGCGGCTGTTGTGCCGTCCCCAGGAATCGGGCCGCCGATTGGGGACAGACCTTCACCTGTCCTGCAAGAATGGCTTAAATGAGAGTGCAGGGACAGGTCGTATACGACGCCAACGGCACTGAGGTCTTTTAGACGCTCGCCGGGACCTTTGGCACAAGCATTTTCAAGAGCTCTAGAAGCGCTCGTTCGGGTGGTACGCGTGACACACGAGGGGCGGGTATGTGCGAAACCGTGGCCAAAGGTTACCGCGGCCAAGCCACAAACTCGACGAGGCCTCTACTGACAGCTCCCGTTTGTATGCGGGCGCGGCCGCTTGTGCAATAGACAGGCCGGCAGCACATGACCAAGTCCATAGAGCCGACACACCTTCAGAGAACAGGCAGATGGCTGATCCAGCAGGATAAAGATGCACACGCAGAGGCTTGGGACAAGGTTAACTTCCGGGTCATTACCGCCGAGGTCGCCTCTTTCGCGCCGCGCCCAGCTGGTTTCTGCACCCGCCCGCCCCTCGGCCGGGGGGTGGGTTGGCCGGACCGCTGTAAGCCGCAAAAAGGGGGGTCTGGCAGAGGCGTGTAGGAAACGGAGGAGGGGCAAAGCGGAGGTAGGGGCCGTAGATGCTGCTGCGCTCTAGCGCAAGTAAACTTGATGATGCATGCATTCCCTCGCGACAGACACAGACACGTCGACGTGCGCTGAAAGCGAGGGTCAGAGTAGTAGTAGTGATCAGTAAGTGTGCAGCAAGCCAGCACGGCGACATACCTCCGAGTTGGACGGGCCGAGGACCAAATCGAGCAACTACAGTCGTCTCTCGTCTACCGCCCACATCGTCACGCAACCATTGTTCTCGTCTGCCCCCATATCCACCTCTCGACGCCGACGACCCCGGTCTCGCGCACGACACACACACACTCACACACACATACGGGGGGCGGATCGTATCTGCCTGACGTGCTCGCCCGAGTGTGCTGCGCCCACATTACTCTGGTGCGTGGCCGATCATTACACGAGCCCGTGCACGCACCCACGCAGGCACGCACAAGTCGATAGCAACCCGTCGATACCAGAAAAAGCTGGTCGTCCGCCAGCGGCCGCCAGGCTCCCCCCGGTCTCCCCGCCGCAGCGTTACGAGCAGGTGACATTCCCGTGCCTGCGAAACGCGGCTGACGTGCAGAGAGGGACCCAGACTCGTGTCGTCTGTCTCCCACTCCAAAACCGACAGCTCGCACCAGTGCCAGCGGCTAGTGACTGCCCTCGAGCGATTGCTACCGACGGGTTGCAACCTCCGAAGCCAGGGGCACGCAGCCAGCCAAACGTGTGCATGCGCACGACCGCAACTCTTGCAGTAGTAGCCAAGTAGCCACTCTCCAGAGGACCGCATCATAGCGCAAACCCAAGCCCACAATCGAGGAACGCACAAGTAGTGGCTTTGGCGCCGTCGTTCATTCGCGCTACCACACTTGCTGCCGCCGGGTCGAGCGTCGAACCCCTCTCTCTCTCTCTTTTGCTCTCACGCACGCCACACCACGCGCGCCTACCCCTGTCTCTTCGTTCCGCTCATTCTCACCCGGCCCCACACTCGTTACTGTTTCTCCTCTCTTGCTCTCTCTCTCTCTCTCTCCATTACCTACCCCGCCAACACCCACGCCCGTTGCGGGACCCGCCATGAACGTTTGACCGACTCGCACTCTACTCGCCAGCCCACTCGCCGTTGTCGTCGCCGACCAGACCCGTCGCACTCAGAGTCTGCATGAGCGCGGCGACGGTTGGGCCGAGTCTGGGACCGGGTCCACCGGGGCCCGTCGCTCCTGGCGTCGGCGTGCCACCGCACCACCACGTTGGTGCCCACGCTGCTGCTGCTGCTGCTGCTGCCGCGCACGCCGCCCAGTCCCACGCGTCATCGCCTGTCAGCGCTGACCGTGGCCGTAAGAAGAGCGCCCACTGGACCGACGAGGACACCGAGACGCTGATATCGGTGCTCCTCCGGCATCGCGAGACTGGCCGCACTGCCGACAACGGGTTCAAGCCCGAAGTGTGGGACGAGGCCGCCGCCCTGTTAGAGACCAACGTTATCATGGGCGGGCAAAAGACTCCCGACGCCTGCAAGTCTCGTTGGCAGCGGCTCCAGCGTGACTACAAGTTTGCGCGTCAGCTGCTCGGCTCGCCATATGGGTTCACATGGGACAACTCGAACCATAGACTACAGGCACCTGAGGCGGCCTGGACAGCAGCAGAGAAGGAGGTACGTGGCCGACGCAGGTGCTCAGGCGACATAAAGCTGACGTCTGTACCAGTTTCACGATGCGCGCAAGCACAAGAAGATCCATCTCCCATGCTACAACCAGCTCAGCATTCTGTGCCCGTCCGATGCCCAGATACGCCAGCGCCCACCAAAGGGCCGCATGCCGTCGTCGTCGTCGACCATGTCTGAGAGCTCGGCCGTCGTGCCATTGAGCCTTGGGCCCAACTCGACACCCGGTGTCGTTGGCGGTACAAATGGCCATGGCGCACCCCACGGCCTGCAACCCAGTTTGTCCATCACCGAGTCGGCGCATGTGTGGGGCGACGGCGACGACAGCATTGATAGCGTCGACGCGTCGTTTACGCTTCCGGATGGGGTGAGTCGAGGGCCGTATCAATGAGTTGCTGACAGCAGACACGACAGACTTTTGCCATTCCCCACCAGAAGCGCCTGCCACAGTACGACGCGTCGGTGCTCGCGGCGACGCAGCCCGGCCACTCGCCAAAGAGACCGCGCACAAATCGACAACCACAGGGCACACCAACACCGACCCCACACCAGGCGCAGCAACTGTACCAGCTGTCGACGGACCAGCGCACTGCACTTCCTCACCAGACTCCCACGACCCCTCAACATCCTGTGCACCACACCAACTACCACACGCCACAGTCGCAGACGCAGCCTCAGCACCACCAGCAACAGGCGCAACAGCATCCTCAACATCAGCAGCAGCACCAGCAGCACCAGCAGCAGGCACAGGCACAGCACCAGCACCAGCAGCAGGCACAGGCACAGCACCAGCACCAGCACCAACTGCACAACCCGCACCAGACACCGCAGGCGCAATCGCAATCGCAACCGCAGCAGCAGCAGCATCAGCCACATCAACAACACCAGCAGCAGCAAGCTCACCAGCAGCACCAACAGCAGCACCAGCAAACGCAACAGCACCAGCAACAACACCAGCAGCAGCAACAGCAGCACCAGCTCGTTGCCCAGCAGCATGCCATGGCGTCTCGATCACACGCGACGGTCAACACGAACGCCCCATATAGCACACCATACACCGCACCCACATACACGAACCGATCTCCACAATATACCCCGACAGTGACGGACCCGTCGCTACCCTCGCCCGTGTACCAGCCGGTCGCAATCATGGCGAATGGCGACATGCACACGTCCGTGCTGCGTACACCGCAGCAGAACGGGCATACGCGTGTGCAGCGCGACATGCGACTCATTGAAAAACCCGCCGCGCATGCACACGAGTCACATCGCGGCCTCGGTGCCGCGGCGAGCATGCCCAACCTGTCTACGCCGACGCACGCACCCAACGGCGGGAGTATGCGTGACGTCGCGCACGGCGGGACGATGGGCACGGCGTCGCAGGCAGACGAGGGCCTGGCGCTGACGGGCATGACGAGCGTTGCGAGCAGCGCATCTGTGTCGCCGGGCGTGACAATGGCCAACCTGGGCAATCTCCCGGCAATGAACAACCACGCGTCAGCGGCCGTACACAACTCGGGCGGCTCGACGACGGGGCGCAGCACGCCCGCGCCATCAAGCGACGTCGTCGGCGGCCTAGGCGAGGGCGCGCGCCGCACCGAGGCCGTACTCCGGCTACAGGGCGAGGACCTGTCGGACGCAGACGTGCTCACCATGCTGCACGAGTTTGAAGACAACATTGCCGCCGTCGACATGTACCTCGCCCTGCACAAGGACCGACTGCGCGCGCAGTGGCTCGCCGAGAAGATTGCCGCAAGGAGGAGATAGACATAAATACACAACGCACGCACACACACACACAACATATATACATTTACATACCATACTTGCCATACACCACAACATTTCCCCCGCGCGCGCTCGCGCGGACACTACACTTTCCACACACTCTAGGCCGCCGCGCCCACGCACCCCACATGGTGCGAAGCACGGGCGAGGCATAAAAGTGCCCATGGGGCACACCGGGCACGCATACAAATACAATACTACAGAGTTTATAGGATCGCCATTGGCGAATGCACAATCTTGATGCTCAACCTGGCGCGGCAGGGCTGCGCAGCGGCACCGCCATGGCGGCATGCCTCTTTGGCCCGCTCTGCGCGGTCCTCCCGTGTGCTCGCATCGTCTATGTACATGCATATACACGAGATCTACCACTGCCTCTTCGCGGGGCGCCTCCGCGTAGCCGCTCAAGCCGACCCATTGGGCGACTCGCCCAGAGCAGCGGCGATATCGTCGCACACGAGCAGCCACGCGTCCCGCGGTTCCATCTTGGAGTAATAGTTTTCGGCGCTGGGGTCAGACGTAGAAAGGGGGAGGGGTGGGTACGTACACGCCCGACTCTTTGAACCCGAGCCGCTCGTAGAACTGCCTCGCGTCCGTGTTGCCGACCTGGAGTTAGCCGCGGACAAAGGCGGGAAAACCTCGATAATAGCACACTTACCTGAACATGGACTGTGGCGCGGTTAACGCTCGCGCGGGGCGGGGCGGCGGTGATTGCGCCGCGCGTGGTCGGTCCGCTCGCGGGCGGCGCGGGCGGCGGCGGCGCCGTAGGGTGCAAAGCGGAACGGAGCGCGTGGCGGACAAGCGCGGTGCCGAGGCCTTGCGAGCGGTATGGCGCGAGCACGCTGGGGTCAGTGTGTGTTGGGGCTGGGAATGGCGGGGTTTCGGTCACGAGAAACGCTGCGGCCAAGGAGCGATAATGCAGGAAGAACAGTGCGACTGTTCCTAACCCCGGCAGCCGCGCAACTCACGCAAGCGTCAGGATCGCCAGTGTCGGCGGCTTGGCCTTGCCCTCGATCCGCGCACACAGCGCACCGACGGGTATGTCGGCGTAGTAGACTAACATTAGCACAGGGGAAGCAAAGCGGCGGTGCGAAGGGGTGAGTGCAGCTGCGCTCGCTGCGCTCGCGACGTACCTAGCTTGTTGACGTCGTCGAGCTGCGGGTCGAGCACGTCCTTGTAGAACTTTTCAGAGTACGCGATAGGGAGGACGACCGAGTTGATCTTGCGCAGTGTGCCGGTCTGGCGTGAGCGGGTGGACGGGCGGCACACGCAGCTGCGCGCGCGCGCAAGTGTCACCAGCCCTTGCTTGGCCGGACTACAGCTTGCTTGCTGCAAAACTCACGTTGTTGACGGTCAAACTCGTCAGTGTCACTTTAGGCTTTGGCGCAACCTTGCCGGCGCCATTGAGCGCGACGGCCTCGTGTTCCCCGCGCACGGCGTCGAGGTCAAGCGGCGCAGATACCGTGCCGGCCGTGTTGTAAGCGACTGCAGCGGGGGCCATCGTGGTGTGAGCAAAGGAGAACGACGTGTGGATGATTGTCGAGAGTAAAGTAGTGGTGGAGAGTGGGGCGTCTCCGTTGTCAGTGGGTGGCTCCCAGGCACCGACCAGTTCAACAATGTTTCAAGAATCCGTCATTCACCGTCGCGTCTCATCATCACTGCCACTTGTCTCCCACTCCGTCGTCGCTATGAGTGGACTGCGCGACACTGTATCAGGTGGGTTACCCCATCTCTTGTCTTGCTTATGGAAGCCGCACTCGTGCCCATTGCATGTGCAGCCACGGCGTTTGCAATCGGATACCAGGTGCGCGGGCTGTTCTCGCCCGTCGTAATCGCCAAGGATGCGCGGGGGAAACACAAGCACAGGGGAGGCGCAGTGAGTGCAGCGAGTGTTGGGAGCTGCGCAGGGGCTGACTCACTCTCAGGCCAGGCCCGGGTCACTCACGCCGGCGACTGACCCCGCGGCGGCCTCGTTGGGGAGTAACGAAAGCGAGTTGAGCGGGAGCGACGACGACGATGTGAGCGACACTGCGTCTGAGATTGCCGACGCCGCGCGCGCAGCCAAGGCCGACCTCGCGGCCATCAAGGCCCGCCGCGACGACATGAAGCTCGTGCTCGTCATCAACGACTCGCTCAAGATGAACAAGGGCAAGATTGCCGCGCAGGCAAGCCACGCCACCCTCGCGTGCTACGAGACCCTCGCAAAGTCCAACCCTCAGGTAAGACACGATCATGGCACCCACTAACAGCGACACAGCTCGTCACCGAGTGGAAGAGACAGGGCCAGCCAAAGGTCGTTTGCCGGTGCGCCAACACGGAAGAACTTAACGACCTCGCGCGTAAAGCCACAGCTCTCAACCTCTGCGCACGCACCATCACCGACGCGGGACGTACCCAGGTCGCACCAGGCTCGCGCACCGTCTGCGGTATTGGCCCTGGCCCCGTCAAGCTCATCAACCAGGTCACGGGCAAGCTGCGCCTCCTGTAACGCCACCCGCGTCCTCCATCATGATGAATGAAAATACCATGCTATAGTCTACATGTATCCCCTCTACAGACACCTCACTGCCGTGCCGCTACCTGCGCGCAGAGGGGGGTACCCAACCACGCTCGTCGTGGGTGCTCTTGCCCCCGCCTGGCACCCACCCGAGGTCGTCCGCCTCGGGGGCCTCTGGTGCGCGGCCGCCGTTCTGCGCGTGCGTCCGCCGCGATATCCGCTGACTCGCTTGCAAACTCGACACTAGCGCCTTGGTCGGGTGGCAGAGGTGCATAAAGTTGCAGAACCTGGGCGTCAGCTCTGTGTGCTGTTCATGTTGGACTCACCCCTCGCGCTTGCACTCGCCGAGCTCGTTCTGGCGGCAGCAGGCCTCGCGAAAGTCGCTCACCGGTGACAGCTCGGCGTGCAACGGCCGCATGCCGTACCACCGGTTCCCGAGCTGGTCCACCGCCTTGGCTGCCTCAGCCTCCCACTCATACCTCACATAGACGTTGCCCTCGAGGTGGTCACCGACGTTGTCGCACACGTGCATCTCCTGCACGTTGCCGTACTTGCACAGCTCGCTATTGTCAGCACAGCCCTTCTTACGAGTACCTACATGAAGAAGTCCTCATAGAAGCGGTCAAAGTCGGCTTGCAGTTCCTCCTGCGACATGAGAGCTCCCTCAGCCGTGTGCGACGGGTTGTTGTACACGTTTGGGAGGAGAACTGTCTGGGAGAAGCCCGGCCGGATGTGCTTACTGATGTCAGCTACACGACTAGGATGATGTACTCACCGCGAGCAGCGGTCGCCGTGGCGGCAGGCGCCGATCTTGAGGTAGAACGAGCAGTTGACGCGGTCCTGCTCCGTGCCACTGGGCGTTAGCTGGGGGCGCGTAATGTCAGCTTACTAGATGTGGGCGAGGTGAGACGCCATGTTGACGCGTGGATCAAGCTGCTGCTGGATAAGTGGCGGCGCCGCTGTATATCAGGAGCTAGAGTCTTCGCTGTTGTTGAGCTTTAACGCAGATTGGGTTGACAGTGCACGCGTGCAGAGCAGAGGTAGTAGTAATAGTAGTTGATGAACGATGAAGAGTTACGAGCAAGCCAGATCCGGCGTCATGGATGGTATTTGTTGTGCGTCGATGCGTGCGGTGGAGGCTGTCCACCGTACCGACTTTGCACAAAGTGCCACACGCTGAGTAATCGTATCGCCGCCCTCACCCGGGGTGAGGCTGATAGCCATGTGGCAAGGTCTCCCACGATCGCACGATCGCTCAGGAGCCCACGCCCCCATGCCACCATCAACGTCACCATCACAGCCTTTGCCAGAGCTCATCATCAGCAACAACACCATGGGCAAGAGCAGAGCGGACGAACTCGTCGCCCAGGCCGAGAAGAAGGCCGCCGGCTCGTCGGGCTGGTTCAGCAGCAGCACTTCAAAGTTTGAAGAGGCCGCAGACCTCTTTCAGCAGGTGAGTCCTGGTGTCAGCCGCACACCTGGACGGGGCTAATGTCAGGCCGGCAATGCGTACAAGATCGACCAGCAGTGGCGGGAGTCTGGTGCGGCGTACGAGAGGTGAGCTGAAATATACGACTTGAGCTTACGCTTAGAGAGGCGCAGTGCCGTATCAAGGCGGACGAGAAGAACGACGCGATGAACGCGTTCCACAATGCGTCCAAGAGCTATAAGAAGGTCGACCCGGGGGGTGGGTCATAGCTGGCCGGTGTCATCACACTAACGCCTCAGCGGCGATCAACGCGCTGCAGCAGACGATCAAGCTCGTACTTGACGCAGGCAACTTTAGGCAAGCGGCCGACCGCGAAAAGGACATTGCGCAGGTCCACTACGACATGGGCAACCTCGCCGACGCGCGAGACAGCTACATGCGTGCTGGGGGGTGGTACGAGAACGAGGATGCCAGGGCGTAAGTGGAGCGTGGTTGCCCGCACTGACGCTGTAGCACTGCCAACCAGTGCTTCCTTAAAGCGGCCGAGCTCTCCGCCGAGATGGGCGACAACCCCAAGGCGATCGAGCTGTACAAGAAGGTCGCCGACATTTCGCTCCAGTCGCCAATGACAAAGTACTCTGTCAAGGAGTACTGGCTGCGTGCTGCGCTGTGTGCGCTGGCAATGGGCGACCTGGTCACTGTCGGCCGCATCCTCGACGAGGGCGTGCAGAAGGACCTCCCGTTCCAGCAGACGCGCGAGTACAAGTTTGCTCACGAGCTCATGGACGCATGCGAGGAGCAGGACATTGAGCGCTACACTGCCGCCATCTTCCAGTACGACCAGGTCACCAAGCTCGACAACTGGAAGACAAAGGTGCTCCTCGACGTCAAGAAGGCTCTCGAGGGCGAGGAGGATGGTCTCACGTAATGTGCCCCTATACGTGTCCCGGGTACCGTTGGCCCGACCCTTTTTGTTAGCCTAGAGATGTATCTGTATCGGGGTGTGCATGGTAATGTGTCTATGCTATGCCTAGGCGTCGTTTGCCTTTGGGGATGGCTTGGGTGTGGGCTCGGACTTGGCCTCAGGCTTTGCCGCGGCCTTATCCTCCAAAGCTGCCTTGCCCTTGTCCTCGGCGCCGGCCTCAACCGCAGCCTCGGCCGTGGCGTCGACAGCATCGGCCTCGACAGCCTGCGCCACAGTCTCCTTCTCCGCCTTGGGCTCGTCAAACTCCATACCCGAGAACGAGCGGACAATCTCGGCCGCGGCGGCCTCAATCTCGTTTCCGGCAAGTTTACCCTCGAGGTCGGCCATCTCGCCGCTGGCAAAGCCATAGTCGACGTATTCATGGACGTAGGCCTTTATACCGACGCCGCCGATGGCGTTGCGGCGGAGGTATCGGAGGAGGAGGTCGAGTGCGTCGCGGTCGGCGTCAAAGACCTTGATTGCGCGCTTGTGCGTCTTGCGCTCAAAGTTCTCCTGCGACTTCTTGTGCACAAACGGCGACTTGATCACAGTGTTCAGGTCCTTGGTCGTGGGCAGGTATGCCGCGCCGCTTGTCGGGATCTCGAGGGACGACGCCGCGTGCAGCGCGAACCGCGTGTACAGGTCCAAGGCGTAGGGGTGGTACGCGCGCAGGTGCAGCGTCGCGACGTGCACGCCGTGTGTCGGCTCGACCTTTTTCAGCGGCGGAAACTCGAGTTTCGGCAGTGCCGGCGCCGACGGCGCGGGGGCGTTGCTTCGCCCAGATCGTGGAACGGCAGCGGCCGTCGCCATCCTGTCGTCAGCCTATTGTCGGAGGGGGGAAAAAGTCAACTGCCCGCCGAGCTAGCCTCGCGTCGGGCCCTACTTACCCTGCCCGAGACGACGACGCGACAGACGTGCCCGCGCGCGCGAGCACGCTCAGTGCCCTCTTGGACGCCATGGTTCGCGGATCAGAGGTGGAAGTGTGCGTGATGTCGGCGCATTCGAGCGTCCAACATGTCGACTTTTGCCGGAGAGCCAAGTTGAGTGGGGTTGTATTCATTCCCCCCTATTTAGCCACGTGTTCCACGTGGATTTACTTCCGCGGTGGCAAACGGACGCGACTGATCTTGTCATGTGGGTGGATTGTGGCGGCGCGTTGCTTCTGCGGTGTGCGCGGTCAGTTGTGTCTTCTGCGCCACCACATCCACCTCCGACACTGTCGGCAGTTCACACCCTCTCACCCTCTCGCTCTCATTACGTTCATTTGCCACCGTCTTTGTCCTTTGTTCGTTGGCTCCTTCTCACCACCCTCCCATCCATCCTCAGCAATGGCGACGACCCAGCCCCTTACGCCGCTCAAGACGGTACCGCCGCCGCCGCCCACGCGCGTTCCCGCCGACAAGCCGGCAACGGCAAAGGACGCCGGGGATGGCGGTAGAAAGCTGATGAAGACGCTTCCGCCTCTCCCAACACCTCCACGTCCCCCGGCGCCGGCCGCGCGCTTGAGTGGCGGCGCCGCCGCAGTGCCGGCACGCACGTCTTCCCTCGCCCCGTCACCCGCGCCGGCGGCGCCGCCGAAGGCTCCCCCCAAGCCACCCCAGCGCGCAGAGACCCTCCCCAGACCGTCCGTCCTCCGCACCCCACCGCCAGTGAAGCGGCACACCCTGCCGAGTAAACCCTCGCCCCCGGCCGAAGCCAAGGGCAAGCCCGCCAAAGGCGGCGCCTTTGGGATCCCCGCACTGGGTCTCACTGTCGAGATGGCCGAGAACATGCTCGGCGTGCCGTACCTCGTCGCCGCAATGGACCGAGCCGCCGAGGCTCTAGGAGGGGTTAGCCAGGTTTGCACGCTAGCAGCTAACACCAGTACGACAAGATGGACCTCGCGATCGCAGCGTACCACCCGCCACTGTACGCTTTCGTGGCAGAGAGTCCTCTTGCTGCGCTGAGCCTCACCAACCGGCCCGTCAAGTTTGTCTTCTTCTTCGGCGCACTCTCGCTCCTAAAAACGTGAGCTCAAGTGTCCTCATATAGCTCACATCAGCGTCCTTCCTATCCTCGCGTACCCCGTCGACGGACTCACGCGTGCCGTGTCGTTTGCGTTCATGGCCTACCTGTGCTACCACTGCCTGCGCATTGGCTTTGCCTCGGGCACGTTGGCCACGTCGCTCCTCGTCACGGTCATGGTATCGTCTGCGCTTGACCTTGTGCCCCCCGCCGTTCTGGATCTCGAGTCGCGTATTGGGCCCATGTTCGCCCTCGTCGTCCCGCTCCTCCTCCTCCTTTCACCCCCTGGCGGCACGTCACTCGCGCTTCAGATCGCCGACGGCATGGGCCATTTCGGATCACTTGCGCTGGCGGCAATTCCAGTTTCAATCACGTCAACACTTAAAGCGCATACTGGGATGCAACTCAACATGGCCATGGCCGTTGCCGCTGTGGCGTTCCTTTTGTGAGCTCTCGCAACCCCGGAATGAGCTGACTTCAGCTGGACGGGATGTCTCGGCGAACACGGCGCGGCAACGACGACCTGGGCTTTGCTGGGGTTACAGACCGTCCGCGTGCTCGCGACGCCCAAACCCGAACCGCCCGCCACGCGCGATACCCAGCAGCCATACCTCTCGACGAGCCACCACCTACTTGCCATGTGGCTCGTTCGCCTCGTCGTCTCAGTCGTCGAGCGCGTCGAGGTGCCCCGCCTCGTGTCGGTACGCGGACTGCTCACGACGTACCTCCCCACGTACTACCTCTGGCAAACGGCGGCGTTCGCCGCCATGGCCGTGACCGATTGCGCCGACACGGGAACGCATGCGGATGCGTGGTATGCCCGCTTGGTGCTCCAGCCGACGCATTAACCCGAAACCTGCCCGTAGTGCCGTTCGACTGTACCGCTATTGCCACTTGTCCCTTTGTAGCCCCATTGTCGTCGTGTGTGTTTGTCAGAGTCGTCGTCAGTGTTAAGCGTCAAGCGCGTCGCGCGTCCCATGCCATGACCCAGTCTATGCATGGAAGTGTACATGGCAGGCTCAGCTCCAACGCGATGCCTCCACGATGCCTCGTACGGCCGCCCCGGTTTGCCGCCGCTTACATGCGCTCAATCGGCGTCAGCGACAGAAGACGCATGGCAAAGTTGAGGACGTTGCGGATCTGGATGTAGAGGAAGAGACGGGCCTTTGCCTCCTCTTCTGTGGCACCCGACACCTTGACCGTCTCCCAGATGGAGCCGACGAGGTGGGCGAGCTTGAAGCACCAGTTTGTGATCTGGGATGGCTCGGACTGTTTCTGGGCGTTGCGGACCGTCTCGGGGAACGCGGCCATGAGGTAGAGGAGCTCGTGGACCTTGGGGTTGTTGAGGAGGGTGACGTCAATGTCGTCGGCGGTCGTGGCGACGGGGACGTTGGGGTTCTTGCGCTGGACAGAGCACAGGCGTACGTGCGAGTACTGAATAAACGGCCCAAAGTCGCCCTCAAACGACGTGCAGCGCTCAATGTTGAACGTGTAGTCGTTGCCGCGCTTGCCCGTCATGTCCTGGATCTTGACCGCCGTCGAGCCGATGATCGCCGAGGTCGCGTCCGGGTCCTCGATCTGGGCGTACTTTGCCTCGTTCGACTTCATCGTCGTGTGCATGGCCTCCTTGGCGTCGGCGAGAATGTCGTCGAGGAACACAACCTTGCCCTTTCGCGTCGACATGCCGTGCACCGTGCCAAACGTCACGTGCTCAATCTTGTCGGCGTACGGCTCCTCCATCAGCTTGAGCGTCTGAATCAGCTGCTTGAAGTGCAGCGCCTGCTGCGCGGCAGTCACGATAATGTGGTGGTCAAATTTGTACTTTTGGTACTTGTCGTACGCGCCGCCCAGGTCACGCGTGAGGTAGATGGAGGTTCCGTCGGCCTTGCGGATAATCGCGCGGTCGAGCTTGAACTTTTTCAGGTCAACAAGGAGCGCGCCGTTCGTCTCGTTGACGGTCAGACCCTTCTCCTCGCACACGCGGATCGCGCGCTGCATGCTGTCCTCGGACACCATCGACTCGCCCCAGAAAACGTCAAAGTTGACGTTGAGCGTCTTGTACGTCTCGTTGAGCTTGCCAATCGACAGGTCACGGAAGCGGCGCCACTGCGCGAGCGCCGTCTCGTCGCCGTCCTCCATCGCCTTGAATACGCGCTGCGCCTGCGCGTGCGTCGTCGACGATGGGTCCGAGATTTCACCCGCGTTGAACTTCTCCTTGTCCGCAGCGTCGTCCTGGTTGATCTGCACGTACACCTTGAACAGGTGGTGAATAGGGTCCTTTTGCAGCTCCTCCTCGTTGCCGTACCGGTCGTAGCCAATCGACAACAGGCCATACTGCGTGCCCCAGTCGCCGAGGTAGTTGAGGCGCGTCACCTTCCACCCGTTCGCCTCGTACAGGTTGGAAATGACAGCGCCGATGATCGTCGAACGGAGGTGCCCGGCGTGGAACGGCTTGGCAATGTTGGGCGACGAAAAGTCGATGAGCATGTGTTTGCCCTTGCCCGAGTCGGTCGTGCCATACGCGAGCGTGTTGGACTCGGGGTTGGCCTCGGCGTCGTTGGACATTTTGCTAATCGTCTCGAGCATGTGGTAGGTGAACGAGTCGCGGCTGCGGCGTGAGCATGGTCAGGCGTAAACGACCTACTTCATGTCAAACATGAGGAACTGGCCATCGAGCCTGGCCGATGCAATGGCGTTGTTTGGCTTGAACTAGAAGGGTGAGTGGTTGCGTTGCGCCCTGTACATACAGCATCAAGAACCTTCTGCGCCCACTCCTCGGGCTTGCCGCCCTTCTTCTTTGTAAAACGCGGGAGGGCGACGGCAAAGTCGGCGCCACGCTTGCCCATGTCTACGCCCTGGAAGATGTAGTCGGGCTTCTCGTCCCAGGCCTTGGCGACGAGGTCGGCGACGGCTGCGCGGAACCGGTTGATGGGCACGCGCTCATAGTCGACGCCTGGGAGGTCGGGCAGCTCGGGAAGCTTGTACTTCTCAGCGTTGGACGGCATGATCGTCGTCGTCGTCGTCCTGAGGGTGACGAGGGTGCGCGACGGCAGGGAGCGAGGGAGGGATGGCGTGCGAAGGGGGGTGAAAATGCAGGAAGGCCGCAGAGGGGGGAGGGGCACGCGGGTGGCGAGGGCGAGTGCGCGGCGGAGGGGCAGCAGCGGGCGCGTGATGGTCGTGGGTTGCACCTAGTGCGGTGTTGGTCAAAGTGGTCGTGGTGGTATGTGCAAAGCGATCAACGTTGTCGTCGGTGAGCACGGCCTCTTTGACGACAACTCTGGTCTTCCAGGCAGATTTCATCAAGTTGAGTTAACTCTCACGTGACTCATCCGCGAACCGGGAAAACCTCGGACGTGTCCGAGTTCAGCATCGAGTCGCGTGAGTCACCAGGATCACGGCCCTGGACATGAGCATCGCCGACTCGCCGTCGATGCATGCGCCATGAACCGCGTTCTGCTCGTGGGAATCGGGTGGGTGGTCATGCGTCGTATTCTTTGCGATGGGCTGACGGCGGCAGCGGCGCGAGCTGTTCGGGCAAGACGCTTCTGGCGAAACACCTGGCGCGACTGGTCCCCGGTGCACTCCTCATTCACCAGGACGACTTTGCACCGCCGTCCGAGCGCGTGCCGGTACACCCTGTGCACGGCGTGCAGGACTGGGACGACCCCGAGACGGGGATCCAGTGGGCGCGTCTACGTGACTTTTTGTCGGGGGTGCGGGCGCGCGCGGCGCTGCCTGAGGGTTTTGAGAGCTTCGACCATCTAAATGCCCAGGTCGAGGTTGGCGTCGACGCCGAGGTGGTCCAGAACTGGGGCGACCGCCTCGCGGCCGCTTCCGAGACCGACGGAAACCCCGTAGTCGTGCTCGTCGACGGGTTTCTCCTCTACTACGACCAGGCGGTTGCCGACGCGCTCGATGTCCGCATCATGCTGCGCGTGCCCCGCGAAAAGCTAAAGGCACGGCGTGAGGAGCGCGCAGTCTATGTCCTCCAGAGTGAGTAGCTGTCGGAAGGATCCCACGCTGTGCATACAGCGTGCACAACTCATCAATGTCGTTCTGACCGCAGACGCGGAGGACGCGGCCGGCGGCGGCGTATGGGAAGACCCGCCGGGATACTTTGACAACATAGTGTACCCGGCGTACGTCAAGGCGCACCAGCACGTGTTCAACAACGGCGACGTGGAGCGCGGTGACGTGCGCGGCGAGACGGGGATTGTGCTGATTACGCCGGGCGAGGGCGAGGCGGGCATGACGGGTGCGCTGGACACGGCGTGTGCTGCTGTCGCGCGCGCGCTTGAGCAGGGCAAGGGAACTAGTGTATCCAGCTAGCAGCATGTATCATAGCAAGATCTTCATTCGGCGACGATACAATCCATTGGCGCACGCTACAACTGACAAACCTGACATCGCCTAAAGTCTCGCGGTAGGTTGGACCGCCTTGACCTGGACAAAGTCCGAGTGGAGACGCGACCGCACCTTGTCAAGGTCGGCTTTAGAGATTCCGCGCACCTCGTTGGCGACGTTGTACCCTAGACGGTCTGTGGCTGTCGAACCCTTCTTGTAGAAAGCGGGCTTGCGAAGGATGGTAACGACGCATGAGCCGCCGAGGCCGAGGTTGTGGCTCATGGCGTTATGCACGTTGGGGACCTGGAGGTCGCCGGCCTCGCCACGGACCTGCATGGTGAGGTAGAAAATCATGCCGAGGCCCGTAGCGCCGAGCGGGTGGCCCTTTGACTCGAGCCCGCCAGAAGGGTTGATGACCCATTTACCGCCGTACGTGTTATCTCCCGCGTCAACAATCTTGTGTGCCTCGCCTGGTGGACAGAGCCCGAGCGAGTCGTACGTCACGAGCTCGTTTGGCGCAAAGCAGTCGTGTAGCTCGATCACCTGGATCTCGTCGGGCGTGACTCCAGCGGCCTTGTACGCCTTTGCGCTCGCACGGCGCGCCATGTCGGCGCCGGAAAGCTCAATGCGCGACTTGTCGTCGTACAGCCGCGGCGAGTCGGTCGTGACCGCGTAGCCTGCGACTTCGACCGCACGGTCGTCGAGGTGATGCGTGCGCACAAAGTCCTCGGACACGACAACGGCCGCCGCCCCGCCGTCGCTCGTGGGAGAGCACATGGGCAGTGTGAGCTCGCGGGTAATCTTGCGCGCTGCGCCGACCTCTGCAGCAGAGGGCGTGAACCGGAACTGCGAGTACGGGTTCTTGGCCGAGTGCAGGTGGTTCTTGGCCGAGATCTTGTGCATGTGCTCGGGGCGCGCGCCGTACCGCTCGCAATACTCGAGTCCCGCCGCGCCAAAGATCTGCGCGGCGTTCGGTCCAGATTCCTTCTCGGCATAGTTCTTGCTCTTCTCAATCTCGACGAGCAAGCGCCGTGTGCCCTCCATAGGCGGTACGCGGTCGTTGTACACGGACCCGAGGGAGCCCGGCGCCATCTTCTCAAAGCCAACGGCAAGCGCGCACTCGGCCTGTCCGCCCTGCACGGCCTGCACGGC
Source organism: Cutaneotrichosporon arboriforme (assembly GCA_002335565.1). Lineage (NCBI taxonomy): Eukaryota > Fungi > Basidiomycota > Tremellomycetes > Trichosporonales > Trichosporonaceae > Cutaneotrichosporon > Cutaneotrichosporon arboriforme. Next base: position 211,806 of record BEDW01000007.1, on the reverse strand, counting down.
GGCAACAAACGCGCTCGACCCTGTGGAACAGTTGTTGTTCACGTTGAGAATAGGGATACCCGTCATGCCGAGCTGGTACAGCACGCGCTGGCCACACGTGCTGTCGCCGTAGACGTACCCGCACGCGGCGGTCTCGACGTCGTCGTACGTCACGCCTGCGTCAAGCAGCGCCTTGACGGCTGCCTCGACACCCAGCTCGTCATAGTCGCGCAAGCCCCGCGGCTTGTCAAACTTGGTCGACCCGACGCCAACAACTGCGCGTGAGCTCAAGTAATGACAGCGACCTACCGTACGCCTTGCGAGACATGGTGGATGTGGTATGTGTGTGAGAGAGTGGGCGATGTTGGCGTGCACAATGCGCGCGGCCGGTTATGACCACATGAGGGGTGTTGGCTGGGTTGCCGAATCCCGGGCCGGGCTGTTGTGGTAACCGGCGGCGGCCACGGCGGCGATGGCCGATGCCAGCGGGCACAGGCATGTGTTGTGCTACGCAACATGGCACAAGGAATATGACTATACAGTATGCATTGGATATGAGGGGAAGAGCATTCTTGCGCAGCGCGTAGGATCTGCGTCTACCGAGAGCGGACTCATCGTGGGGCAGCGCAACAGCTTGCCGAGCCGCACGCAAGGGGCGCCTGACCTGTAGCCATGGCCATCTATGAACCGTGTTGCACCACCGCCTCTTCGTCGTCGACGAGGACTATGCCTCCGAAGCGGGCAGCAGAAACGCCCCTTGCCGTCCCACACAGCGGCACGCGCACCCACCCGCGCACGCGGCGGGCATGTCCCTGTCCGAGCTGCCCAAAGGCATCTGGCGTCAGCTCGAGGCAGGACCATCAGAGCTCACTACCTCCCCGCGCCCAGAGCTGGCCAGCCACAACGACGAGCTCAAAATCTGGCCCGACAGCGGCATGGGCCACGTCCTCGTCGACAAGAGACGGGTCGGGCTGTCCCTCCCCAGTGTAGGCAGCCGCCTCGTCGACGTCGCTGCCGATACCCTCGCTCCACTCCTCCTCCTCCTCCTCGTCTCCGCCCGTGTCACCGGCGAGGTCGACACGCACGACGTCCCCGCCCCTCGTGCGTGGTTCGAGGACGTACGCCTCCCCCGCGGCCGTGAGCGCGACGGCGCGGTTCCCGCGTCCCGCGACGAGCGACGTCACGTCGAGGCCGGAAAGGTCGTCGATGGCGTGGAGAGCGGGGATGTACCCAGGTCCTGGCGTCTTGTCCCCAACACGGGCACCATCGTCGCGCGATGACTGCCCCGTGCCCAGCTCATGGTTGTACTGCCGCCAATCCCACACGGCCTCGAGGACGTTTCCGCCCCCGGTAACAAACCCGCGGCTCTCGGTGGCGGCGAGCTCGACGGGGCCACGCAGGAGGGGGTGAGTCAGCCGCGTTCCTGCGCTGGGGCCAGAGGAGGCGGCACGCAGTGAAGGGAAGGCGTAGACGCCCTCAGCGCCTGTCGTCAGCCGTCGTACAGTGCCGACGTACTGCTTACAAGGACCGCGCCGGCGTCCGTCGCGGCGACGGCGAGCCATCCAGACCACCCCGGGACGTCCTCCCCGGGAAGCTTGAGCACGCCGTCTTGCAGATACCCCGCCACGGCGTCGTGCTGCGTCACGACTACCTCGCCCTTGACGTGCAAAGACTCGCCGAGCGTCATGGCGCCGTCACGCGTCGCGAGCACCACCCCGCTCCAGCCGTGGAAGAGCACACTTTCCACGCCGTCCGCGACGCGCGTAGGCGGCAACACGGCGGGGCCAGGGACGAAACCCGCGTTGGCGCCAAAGGCGTACGCGCGCATCCGTGAGTACGGGCGAAAGGGAATAACAAAAGTCGTAACCTGCTGCATCAAAGCACCTCCACTTTCCGCCTCCACTTCCAACGTCCAACCCCAGAAAAAGTACAAACAAAGAGCCGACGCGCTACTTCTTCTTGCCCTTGCGCTTCAAGCTCGGCGGGGGCACGTTGTACGAGAACGGTGCAGGCTCCTCGCCTTCGTAGAACATTGCACGCACGGTGATTGTTGAGCGCTTGAGTTTCTCCACGGGCCGGTCGATGGCGTTGCCCATCTTGTCGAGCGGGTACTTGCCCTTGGGGGTGAAACAGCCCTTGAGGCGGTTAGGCGATGGCGGGGCGGGGTGCGCGCGCGCAATGTCGCTCAGCCCGCCGTGGATCACCGTCGCAGACGTGTCCCAGTGTACGAAACGCGGCTCCTTGCCGTTGTCGAGCTTGGCACGCTTGACCGGGCGCGGCGTCTCAAACTCCTCGTCGTCTCCGCGTGCCCGGCGCTCGAAGGGGATCTGCTCAACCGCCGTGCCTTCGTCCTCCGTCTCCGACTCGCCCATGCTCCCGCGCTGTCGACGCCTTGCGCGCGCTTCCCGGCCTGCTTTACGGTCTTCCCGCTCGCGGTCGGCGGTTGTGCGGATGCTCGAAGTAGGTGACGGTGGGCGCGGGCCCTCGACGCGCACAATCTGCCGGTCGATCGTGCACAGGTAGACCTGGTTGCGTGCCGTGTTGCGCGTGGTCGCGCGCTTCAGTTCGCTCTCGGTCATGTCCGGCGCGATGGAGGGTACAGGCGCGGCGCGGGGCCGCGGCGCCGGAGCCGACTCGGAGGATAGTCGTGCCGGTGTGCGAGTTGCACGTGCCGAGCGGCGCGAGCCGGGCTTGTCAGCTTCGGGTTCAGCTGTTGGAGCGGGCGCAGGCTCGTCTGCGGACGTTTGCTCAGCGGCGTTGCGGCTCTGTTCCGGCTCCGACTCTGTTGCAGGCTCAGACGTGCTCTCAGGGTCAGACATCTCGACGTCTTTGTCCCCTTTGTCGCCATCGTCGTTGGCTGGCGGCGAAACGTCGTCCTGTGCAGGAGTTTCTGTGGGCTGCGCGACAGCGTCTTCCGCCGCTTTGTTTACGGGCTTTGGTGAGGCTGCAAGTGTGGACGATCCTTCCGCTTGGGACGGGGCCGGCGGCGATGGCGGCATGGATGGCGAGAGAGCCTTCCCAGGCGATGGCAATCTCGCGTGTGCCTGTGCGGGTTCAGGCTCATGCGCTGGCTCGTCGGCGCTTGGAGACTTCGGCGCCGTCGTGGAGTTCGCCTGCCGTGAGTGAGTCGGCGTGGCGAGCCGCTTGGCCGGACTCGGCGGCGGCTGCTCGCCGCGCACCGGTGTCGGCGACGACTTGCTTTCCGGCACGGGCGCCATGGCCAGTTGGCGAAGACGCAGCGGCGTCGCGGCGGGGCGTGAAGGTGTACCGAGCTGGTGTCAGTGAGTGCGACGTTTGAGACTCACCTTCTGCGCACGGGAAGGCGTGAGGCCATGCTGCGGGGTCTGCATAGTCCGCTGCGCCACTGGCGTCATCCCCGTCGGTCGCGATGGCCTGCCGAGGGTGGGACGTGTCGGGGAGGGGACCTTGACTGGCGAGCGCACTGACCGCGAGAGCGGACCGAGACCCCCGCCGCCAACAGCGCTCGTCGCCATGACGGCCGTACCTGACACGGGGTCGCGAATGAGTCGGGACGGTAAGCCGAGGGCTGGTCTACTGGCCCCACCGGCCGAGGCTGCGGTGCGCGCAGAGGACGAGATTGTCGCGGAGTATGGGCGTTTGAGCGAGGCAACGGGCCGTGCAGCCGGCGCGGATGAAGGTTGGGGGCGGGTGGTCCTTGTTGTCGAAGGCGCGCGAGCAGTCGATGCGGCGCCGACGGGGCGCTTGAGTGCAGATTTTAGCGGTGCAGCTGGCGCACTGGACGCAGTAGACGTCGCCTTGGTCGAGCCAGAGAGGATTCTGACAGTCTTAGCTGCGGAGACAGGACGCGGGGCGTGCAGCACGCCCTGGTTGCTAGACGCCTTGAGCGACGCTGCGAGGGTGGCGGGCTTGGCGCGTGTGGCCACGGGAAGCTTGCTCGGCGACTTGGCCAGGAGTTTCGTAGGCTTGAGCGCCTGCGAGGCCGCAGCTGCGGCACGAGGGGCCGGCGTTGCCTGGGCAGAGCGCACGTGTACCGGTGCAGGAGGCGCTGGCGCCGTAGCTGGTGACCTAATGGGCCGCGTGCTCGCGGCCAGGTCGCGCGACGGCGCCATCGTCCGTGAGGAGAAGATCGAGTCGAGCTGTTCTTGAGCTGCGGCGCGCCGCGCCTCGATCCGCTCGTCTAACTTTTTGTTATGCGCAGAGAGTGGCTGCGCAGTGGTCCGTTTAGAGGCTGACTGCTGAAGCGCACGGGAGCGCGCCCCCGAGCCCAAGCTCGGCGGTGTGGAGGGCTTCCTGCCAATGATCGGCGTGCTGCTGTGCCGTTCGGCGAACGAGGGCTGTAACGCGGAGACAGCAGGGCTGTCGAGGGGCGGTAGCCCGATCGCGTCGTCTGCAGCTGGGTGAGGAAGCATGTCGTCCTCGTCCATTGCCATCGTCTGCCGCGCAAAGGGTGGAGACGCGACCGAGAACACGGGGATCATGACTGGCCCGCGGGCCATCGGCGAGTCCATATCGGATGCGTCCGACACGTCGTCCTCGTTAACCGCCTCCATGTGGCCGTTCGGCTTCAAGGGGGTGAACTTTATCTGGTCGACCGTGTCATCCAGCAGCGAGCGAGGCAGCAGTTGTGGGCGCTGGCCGAGCTCGAATGCGTCAGAGTGATCGGAAAAGATGGCAAAGCTGGCTTCGTCGTCGAGCGGAGCGTCCTCGTGTGCGATTGTGGCCCCAGTGTCACTGCCTAAGTCGTAAGGGTACTCTGTGCAGGTCCTGTAAGACTCTAAGCCTGCCTGTAATGATGCCGAGCAGGTCTTGAAAGACGTCGAGCCGTTATCGCTCTCAGCGTTGGTTTCTGGTGCAGTTTCAGTGTTCGTAACGGAACGCAGCCCGTCGTCAGAGTCGCGATCAAATAGATCGTCGAGGTTGAGTGTTTGGTCCAGACCAAACGAGGTGCCTAACAACGCGGAGCCACCAGTGTCGTTGCCCATCTCGGTGGGCGCGCACTCTGGGTCGTCAATGTCCAGTATGCTCAGGTTGCCCATGTCGAGGTGTGCGGAGAGTTCTGCAGTGTCAGCAGCCGAGATACAGCCCCGCACCTACCGTGCTCATACTGTCCCTCGCGGTACCCAACCGTGATTGCTGGTGGAGCTGTGCCCTCGGGCACATACTCCTGGTAGTCGTCGTCGTCGATCCATTCCTCAGGGACGGCAGAGTTCTCCTTATCGTCCTCTTCGTGGAAGTGAGGCTCCGAAAGGTACTGCTCGCCGTCGGAGGGTGGAAAAGTGTCGAGACGTAACGACTCGAGGTCGGCACTGACGTCGTCGGCGTACACGGGGGTTGGAGTGCTTGGCCCTGCCTCAAACTCTGTATAAGACGGCTCGGCAACGTCGCGCTCAGGGGTCGAGATCGACTTCTCTGGCGACTCGCGCAGCGCCTCGTGTGGGCGCTCAGGAGTGCCTAGGAGTAGTGTTTTGCGGCGCAGGAATTCACGCGAGTCTCGTTTCTTCACGCGGTTGATGAGGGAGGACCGCCGCGGAGGTGTTGCGGCAGCTGAGAGGTCGGCCTGAGCAGGGGAAGGGGGAATGGAGCGGGAGAGCGCGGCGACAATCTTGCGTTCGACGGGCTGGTGCGCACCAAAGAAAACACCAGCCTCGTCGTCGGATGAGGAAAAGTCATACTCAAGGTCGGACTGGTCGGCGCAAGGAAACGAGGCGGGAGATGATGACGAGGGAGGTACGTTGTCGAGCCTGCCTTGGCTTGGCGAGTGTACGGCCGCCATGACGCTGGGCGTAGGGGTGTCTCAGCACCCTCTCTCGTGGTTGATCAAGGCCAAGGATAAGTTTGCACGAGTTGTCCTGTGATGTGAATGGTCGATGTGCACTGGTTGTTGAGGATGTCGAGTTGAGTTTGGAGACGGTGTGGTGGGTTGTTTGTTGCCAGCTGCCAGGACGAGGTTGAATGTTGTTGTTGTGCGGGGCTCAGTTGGATATCCACCGAAGAGGTACACGTCATTACAACGTGTAATTGATAATTGATAAGGAGAGGTCGAGGTGCCACGTGAGGTGATTCCTGAAAAACGCTTGACTTTGCACCTCTACCTCTGAACCCTGAGAGCTCATAGGGGGTGATTCAGGGTAAACTGGCGTGTTGTCAAGGTGTCAGTGTGGTGGTGAGCGCCGTCTGTTACTACTACAGACTCCATATTGTCTCTTTGCCCACTACTACGGTGTAGCTGGTTGTACAAGCAAGTGAAAGACGCCTGACGCTTACCAGCTCTTGCAGTGGTAGTATGCGACATGCAGTGGGTGACCACTGAGTGGTGTCGTCTAGGAGAACAGACTGTTTGGTTAAAGTGCAATCTACCCTCGGGCTAGGTTCGCTGTGGATCTCCGAGGCTGCTCGTCTCAGGGAAGGTGCACCGAGGCCACCGAGGATTTGACACACGCCACCACCGCCGCTGACATTGAAACAAAGGGCTAATCTCAACGGTGGTATTAGCCGTTCTTATTCAAATAGCCATTAACCAGATCCACACTTAGCAACACCTCGTTTCCCATGTGCCCACACCCAATGACGCTTGTATTCCATTAGCGTTGTTGATAGGAATAGATAGCGCCGAGCCTACTACCAGCTACTATGCGTAGGCTACTCTCTACCTGGGCTACATGGCTACATTCCTCAAGGGATACGGTGGACGCGCCCTTGTGCCAACACCTGCACTGCTTACTGCGACTGCGACGCTCTTTTGGAGCTATTAGAAGAAGTCGTAATGCCAAATAGGTCTACGTATACAAAGGGGTTCTATTGTTGCTACAGAGTGTGACTGTGGTGTGGTTGGCGTCCTTTGTATCCCCCCTCCCTTAGTGCCAGGCGCGTCTGCGCTTCTTGGGTGTGTCAGTCTGCCTTCCCTCTGATCTGCCGCGTCCCTTGGCTTTTCCCCCACGTAGCTACCCTCCACCGTACGCGGTGAGAGTATGCTCCTGACGCTCCTCGTTGCTTCCTCGTCGCCCCCCCTTTCCTCCTCTGTGGATCTCTCCATCACGACGACGACCACCACCACCACAACACCACTACACATCGACGACGACTGACTGCTCCGACCACTTCTCCGACAACAACCGCGCCGAACAGAGGAAATCGTTCACATTGTGCTCTCTTCCTACCGCAGCAAAACTCACAGGCCGGTGCCACACCGTAGACAGACGAGTCCCCTCGTCCCTGCACACGCGCACGGGCACTTCCCCGTGACCACACAAACCACAAACCACACACAGTTGCAGTGCAACTTTCCCTTCCCACTTCCCATACACCACCCACACCAACGTCCCACACACCGTTCCGTTCTCTTGTTCATCCCGCAGTTCAACTTGCACGCACGCACACACACACTACGACAGTCCGCCGCGCGCGTGCCAGACCGCTCTGGCCACTCGCGATCCACACCCCCGCAGGCCTACTCGTTCGCTTCGGCGACGCGCTCTCCACCCAGTCTACAGTACGTCTTTACCGCGTCTCCCACTTGAACCCGAACACCCGGACGCGGCACGCGTGCTCGCGACACACTCATCGATTAATGCACGCGTGCTCGTCGATAGTCCCTTCCACTCCTACGCGACACACACCCACACCCGTCTACACGCCGAAACGTCCCCTTTGGCTCATCGGTGGCCGGTGTTGTCGCCGCCCCCCTTCCCCCTTCCTTTACTCCCCACCACTCCCTTGTTCTTTTTATCATTTTCCGTCCTCGTCTGCGCACACCACATTTCACCCAATGCAATCAGAACTCGTGCAGCTTGCTGACTCGCCACAGTGATAGGCCGCCAGTAAGACACTCTCCCCTCTCATGTCCTTCACCGCCGCGCGAGGCTCGCCGCCCCGCGCTGGCCACTCGTCGTTACACGCGCCGCCCCGCATGTGGTCCACCGGTGGAGGAGGTCCCAGCATCCCAGACAACAACTCGTCGCCAATATCAGCTTCGGCATCGCCACGTTCTGTCAGCAGCAGGGACCGCTTTGCCGACGCCAACGAGAGTAGGCGTGGAAGCGCCAGTGGGTTCCCTGGGACAACCGACGGGTCAGACCGCTTCGCGACCAACTACCCTCCCTCATCCTGGAACTTGAGCTCTGGTCCTCCCCCGTCCGCCCACCCTTCCGACTCGCCAATGTTCACCACTACTGCTTCTCAACTGCCCTGGGCCAGCGGCAGCGGCAGTAGCACGACTGGTAACGGAAGCAGCAGCCGCCACGCGTCTGGCATGTACCACCATGAACCACCTCAGCGGTTACCAAGCTCGCACTCGACTAGTTCCTTGGCCTTGGGACATTCGAACCAGAGGCGACGCGCTCCCGCTCCAGCCGCTTTAGATCTTGGCCACTGGCAGCAACCCGCCTACACGGCTGAGCCTGAAACGCTGGCTTACGTCTCCAACAGGCGTCCAGACATGGAAATGGTACGGTGTCGCTTCTGTTCTGTCGTAACAAAAATGTCGATGCTCACACCCCAGCCTGTTCCACAGCCGCATTCCCGGTCCACGCCGAACGACAGGCGAAAGTCAATGTCGCGTCTCCCCGTTCAGCCGCCCTCCCCGCCTCGCACTGATGCTGTGCCCTTCCCTCCACACTATGCCCCCCTTAGCATTAACACGTCCCCGTCAGTGCCTCTTCCTGCTCACCAGCACATGTCCGCCATGGGCTCTCGGGGCATGGACGATCCCCGCGCATCTCTGGTGGACCAGCGATCATCCGTGGCAACCAACGGCGACCGCGTGTCCTACGTCTCGTACGTTTCTGCTTTGATCACAACTCTCGGGAAATTGCCTGCTGACCTCTCCAGAATCGACTCGTACTACTTAAACGCGGGCACAGGCGGACTCTCCCCAGGTGCTGTGTCTCCGAACGGCATATACACGAGCGGCCTGTCACCCGGTGACGTTGTGCAGCAGGCCTACCCTCCGAGCACGCCCGAGTTTGTCGACCCCTCCAACATTGACCGCCGGGGTCTCATCGGTGTCGGTGAGCTGGCAACTCCACGATGGGCACCGTCAGACGCTCGTCACTTGCGTACTCCAAGCATGCCTCACGACTTTTCTTTGTCGCCGCCGCTACCGACCGCGGCAGAGCGCGGCTTGTTTGTGGGATCTGCGCCCGGGCGTCCCGCTGCTGGGTCAAACCTGAGCGTCATGGAGCGTGTGACGGAGGAAAGCCCCCGCAAAGACCGCGTTCGCCACCGATCCGTCTCGCACGAACCACCGCAACGCACACAACAGTCGTCTGCAGCAACAACAGAGCTCGACTCGCTAATCTCCTCCATTGGCGACTTTGCGTTTGACTCAAACATTGAGCCAGGATCATTGGCGGCGTCCTTGGCCATGCCCGAGCGGAAATCGTCGACGGCGCGCAACCGTGCTTCGGCCCCGCCCGCACCCAAACGACACTCGTCCCAGCCTGTTGAGACTCCGGCCTCCACAACCCCAGTCCCACCTTTACCTGTCAACATCCCCGATGCCGCGGCCATCTCACCTCCTGTCCCAGGTAGCGCGCGCGAACGCATCTACGCGCGTCGCATGTCTCGACAGCAGGCCATCTCGGGAACCACCGCGATCCCGGCACCCCCTCAAAGAATCGAGATCCCTCCCCTTCCTGGTTCGAGCAGCAGCAACGCCTCGCCCCCATCTGGCGACTCCCCGACACAGTTGTTTGGCCTGGGCAAAACGCCGCCAGGGTCGCAGCGTGACCGCGACTCGTCCGTTTCATCGAGGCGCCGTGTCCCCAGCAGCCCGAACACACCCCACCACGACTTGCTTCGGCAAATCGCCCCCAAGGACTTTTCGCATCTCCCGCCTAGCCCGTCGACCGCGTCGATCAGCCACCTTCTTCGCGGATCCTCGTCGGGGCACAACCTGTCGACTGTCCGCACACCACCGGGTTCCACAACATCGGGCAACTCGAGCAACTCGAGCAAGCCCCCTCCCGTAGCACGCTCCGACTCGATGCGGTCGGCGCGGTCGCGCGCACAGTCAATGAAAGCTGGCGAGTCAGCTGCAACGGCAGAGGCACTCCGCAAACTGGACGGACTAGGCCACACGCCAAGTAAAAAGTCGAGCGGCACCATCACACCCCGTCGCCCAGGCTCTCCAGCGGAGCATTCGCGTAGAGTCACGGGTAGACCCAGCATGTCGAGCATCCGCAGCTTCCGGGACAAGGACTCGTGGGTGGAGATTGGCCCCGATCAGGCCCATCCTCAGCCGCCGCGGTCTCGGTCGTCGCGCGCCCCATCAATGGGTGGAAGTAGCAGCGATGTTCCCCCGTTGACCTTCGAGAAGCGCGAGTCGTCGCCAAGTGTTGTCGGAACGCCGACCTCGCGTGACTCGCACGGAATCCCGCCAGGAGCAACGACGACTCCGCCCTCTGGAACCCGCGATCCCCGCGCCGAGAAGGCCGCTCGGCGGCCAAGCTTCGCGAGCGACATGTCCATGGACAGCCTGCACGACGCGTCCAACGACGCTTTCGTTCCACCGGTTCCGCCCCTGCCTCGTGGCTACAAGTCGATGCGCCAGGGTCTAGCAACCGTCGTCTCCAACAACTCGGCACCTCCCGGCCCAACGCCACCGGCATTGTCGCCGCAGATTGAAGACGTGCCGAAGGAGAGGCGTGAGCGTGAGCAAAGTGCACCGCCCGCACTTGCATTCCCGGTCCCGGCGACGGACCGCTCTCCGGAGGCCGTTGCACCAAACCGATCACCCGGTTCTGCCACCGTCGCCACCGCCCCTGTTGTTGACACGCCCCGCACACGCACAATGAGCAAGAAGTGGTCGTTTTCTTCCGCATTGAATCTAAACAAGTTGCACGGCACTAAGGACAAGGAACTATCTACCTCAGCCGCGTCACCGACCACGTCGCCAGTTACCACCACTAGCACATTGGCCGAGTCTCCCTCGACGCCGTGGGATACGGAGCGTACAGCACTTCCATCACCTCGAGCGCCGGCCTTGGATCGTGCTCAAACACGAGACTCGCTGGACATCCCTGCGACGTCGGCCGACTCGCGCTCAACTCAGAGCGCAACTCCCGTTGCCCCGACTCCTACAGGCTCTGGCCTCGCCCCGCCCCCGCCGGTCCCCAAATCGAACTCGAAGAGGCTCACTCCTTCATCGATACCGTTTTTCCGGCGGTCGTCGGCCTCGTCCGCGTCCTTGGCCAAGCTTACAGCGACGCCCGAACAGCCATCGACCCGCCACTCTGTTCAGGCGCCCCCTCAGACGCAAACGCCCTCGTCGCAGCGTACCCCATCTGGGTCCTCCCGCAAGTCCATGCTGGGCATGCACATTCCCTCCATGCTGCGTGGCAGTGGATCAAAGCGTGGTTTGGCCAACCAAGCGTCCCCTCAGGTTGTCGAGAAGTATGACAAGCCCGTGACTCAGCAGCCGTCCAGCACGCGCTCTCGCCGAATGGTAGGAAGGTTATGGTGTGCGGGTATACTAATGTCCCAGACACTGTCGTCCGGCGGTGACCAGTCGAGCATGTCGCTTACCCGCAAGCCGTCCATCAGCAGCATGTCGCACCAGATGTTGCACGACGCAGCTGCGAATGGGAACGGCACTGCCACGCCGACAGCCGCCAACCGCAGCTCGCACACAACACAGCAGCCGTCGCAGCTGCAGCAGCCGTCGTTGCACAATGCGGCGTCCGCGTCCTCTCTTCGAAAGGGCACAGACGGTGGTCGACTACCCCCGTCGGCGACGCCCACCAAAATCCCCCGCATGGCGTCGCGCCCGTCGGTGGTCACGCCCAACGCAAACACCACCAACACCAACGTCGCGGCAGCTCACCTGAGCATGCCTCCTCCGGCGCTGCCCAGCTCGCTGAACAGCCGCAGCTCTCGCCACCTGAGTGGCAGCAGCGGTATCTCTGCCACCACGAGCGTCAACGACTTTGGCGAGTACACGTCCAGCCATACCCGTCAATCCATGCAGCCACCGACGTCAGCTTCCCACCGCTCGCACCTGCTCGCCCCCATGTCTGGGCGAAAGCAGAGTGTTACAGGTATCCCTGCTGCGTCGTCTACCAACTCGGCATCGCGCCGCGAGACAATGGGGGCTGCCCCTGCCAGCAACCTACCCACGTCTCGTCGCAACCTCCCGCAGATCCCTTCGTCCGCTACGGCCATGACCATCTCGGCTGCCGCCAAGGCTCGGCCAGCTGTTTCGCGTAGGGGCTCAAACAGCAGCTCGCAGACGGAGGAGTCGGCCGCGACCATCAAGACCTCCAAGTCGTTCCACACCAAGTCATCAACGGCTTTGAATAGCAGGCTGTCGTTATCGTCGTCTGTGGGCGCGCCGTCCACTCGTCGCACGTCGCTGCAGGCCGACTCGATCAACGACAGTCCGACTGACGACGATGAGGCACTTGCGGACGCTGAGATGGGCGCATACGTGACACGTCGCAAGGCTCGCGCCGCCTCTGGTTCCAAGAAGGACGACCTTAGCGACCTTATTGGTTTCCCAGAGGACATTGAAGCCGCGCATGCTATCAGTCAACGTGCCTTTATAGGCAGCAACCTCAACGCGCTCTCGGACTATGAGCGCAAGGAGGTGCTTGACTTTGACTTTATCTACTACGTCGCTCGCGGCGTTCGGCGCCCCAAGCAACCCGACGGAAAGGTGTACAATCACGGCTACGACGACGAGCGGGGAGACTACATGGTCGTTACGGGCGACCACCTGTGCTACCGCTACGAGGTAGTCGGCGTCCTCGGCAAAGGCTCGTTTGGTCAGGTCGTACACTGCCGCGACCACAAGACTGGCGGTTCAGTCGCTGTCAAGATTATTCGCAACAAGAAGCGCTTCCACGCGCAGGCGCTGGTTGAGGTCAAGATCTTGCAGCAGATTGTCGACTGGGATCCCGAGGACAAGCACTACATGGTCAAGATGACGGACCACTTCTACTTCCGCGGACACCTGTGCATCGTCACCGAGCTCCTGAGCATCAATCTCTATGAGCTTATCAAGGCGAATCAGTTCCACGGATTCTCGACAACGCTAATCCGTCGTTTCACTGTGCAGATGCTGTCGTCGCTGGTCCTCATGCGGTCCCACCGCATTGTGCACTGCGACCTGAAGCCAGAGAACATCCTCCTGCGGCACCCGGCTAAGTCGGGCATCAAGGTCATCGACTTTGGCTCGTCCTGCCACGAGTCGGAGAAGGTTTACACCTACATCCAGTCTCGCTTCTATCGCAGCCCCGAGGTTATCCTCGGCATGAACTACGCCATGGCCATCGACATGTGGTCGCTTGGGTGCATCCTCGCCGAGCTGTACACGGGCTACCCAATCTTCCCTGGTGAGAACGAACACGAGCAGCTGGCGTGCATCATGGAGGTGCTCGGCATTCCCGACCACTACATTGTGCAAAAGGCTTCGCGCCGCAAGCTGTTCTTCGATGCCAATGGCGCGCCGCGGCCGTTTGTCAACGCCAAGGGCAAGCGGCGCCGACCGGGCACCAAGTCGCTGGCGTCGGTCCTAAAGTGCAACGACGACCTCTTTATCGACTTTATCTCCAAGTGTCTGACGTGGGACCCTGACAAGCGTCTCAAGCCGCAGCCCGCGATGCGTCACCCTTGGATCCTGGCGGGCCGTCGGCGGCAGCCCCCCCTCCCCACCGAGCGTGACGTCCGTGCGTCCTTCCTCGGCGGCAGCAGTTCGCGCCGCTCCACTGTCAATGGTGACAAGAAGAACTTGGTTATCTCGCCGCCGACACCGTTGGTCGCGCGTGCCCCACCAGCGCAAACGTCTGGCGGCCGTGTAGGCGTCAACGTCTCAGCAGCGCGCATGCATGCCCGCAACAGCTACGTCGTGAGTGCTGCCACCAATATTAGCCTATGCTAATTCTTGCAGCCTAATGCCCAAAAGATGAGCATGGTCTAGCCCCAGGCAGGGCACACGACCCGCGTCTCTTCCCCCTTCGCACGACCCATTCCACATGTGTACAACTACCTAGACGTCTCCGTTACACACACCAACCAGCTCGTCTCGATCGAGCTGGCCCTAATGTCGCTGGACACCTACACACTCCCCTCGCATAAGGTTCCCACCGCCTCCAACTGTTCATACATGCGCCACGCAGGGTGCGTCTTGCATAGTTTCTAGTGCCATGACTCTGTGCGGTAGCTGTTGCGTGACGATGTGGGAGGCGAGCCACTTGCAGCAGAAGCGTCAGGCTCGCCGGGACATGCGGCATGGACCTCAAACCTTGTCCAAGAGCTTTGTAAACCTTGCTGGCGCATTACCGTTTGCGGTTCTGGTCACCATGGAGACCGATCGCAGCGAAAGTCTCCACGCGAGTGGCGCCGATGCAAAACGCCAGTGCGTTGTTTGCCGCTGTTCCGTGCCGATTGTTTCGCGGTCAAAGCCACCGAGGACAGGCACGGCGATTACAGCTAACTGTGGTGATGTCTTGGCCATGCGTGGTGCTGACGCATTCCGAATGCCATGTGGTATTCCATCACGCCGTGGCGATCATTCGCGTGTGTGCGAAAAAACGATGCAGAGGGGGGGGGGGGCTTGGAGCGCGGCGCGGGTCGAGTGGGTGCGCCATCAGACGACGTATGGCTCATGAACTTGCAAGACGTCACGGAAGAGAACAACGATGTTGACGATCACTGATGACGCGTGATGAGGCGTCAAGGCTCATTTTTTTTTTCGCGCAAGGGTATAAGTAAGGACAGGCTGTGGCCGCTCTGTCGCCACTCGTTTACTCAATAACACGCGCACAGGGCCCCATACGTTCTGGACGTGCGTCTTGGGCCGCTCCAACTGACACACACACACACACACACACACTCACATTCACCCGCATTCACCCGCATTCTCACACTGACGACGCCGCACCATGCGTCTTGCTCTTGGCGCCATCGCGGAGCTTGCCACTTGCGCTCTCGCCGCTCCCGCCACGACGAGCAGTGAAAAGGCTCCTGCCACGACGAGCAGTGAAAAGCACGAGTGTAACTCGGACCGCAAGTACGACAAGGAGTGGATGGACATTTGTAAGGATGTAATGGGACATGTGAAGGGCGAGGGCGAGAATAAGGTAAACGGCAACAAAGTGATTGCCGACGCTGGTAAGGATCGCATCACTGCGGACCATCCAATGTGTCATGGCGAATGCTGCCTCTACGTGTCCAAGGACAGCGACATGACCTGGAAGACGATAGGGAAGGTCGCCGAGGCGGCCATGGATTATCAATGCTCCGACGAAACGCTTGTCAACGTCCCGCGCCGCGTCAGTGGCATCAAGGGGTACGAGGACGTAGCGGTATGTTTCGACAAGCCGGACAAACAGTGCAAGCTGCCCAAGTCTGCAAAGTCGTAGGGGCCGGGATACGTGAAGTGTAGCTCAAGACGGCCGAGTTGCGCTGCCTCGCATGTTGCCGCTTTGTGGGTACTTACTGCATGAAGGGTTTCGTATCGCTGAAGATGAATGTCTTGAATGAAAAGGTACCACTAGTTTGACGGTGCAATGAAGAGACTCTTTCCTGCAGCTGCAGGCCAATGAGCTGCACACACTTTGTTTACTTTCATGTGGAACAAGGTACAGTATGCATTTGTACAGTATCTGCAGGTTATTGTACAGTACAGTACAGTACATATAATGATTGGTTAACGCCCCGTGATCATCCTCCGCAGTCCTAGTTGAGTGACCGTTACAGATTATTGTTGCAGATACCGCGGACCTCGTCTGAGGATATTGACACGAGCGGCACCCCTCACACGCGCAACACATACTGTACGAATTGGAACAACAAACCAATAGTTCGATCTGAACAATGAAGATGGCTACTGTACCTACCAGTAGGAGTTGCAAAGGGCGGTAATTACATACACTCAACTTGATGTCGCTGGGCTCGGCCCATTAGCAGTATTATAAGGACTTGCGTTCATGCTGCGTACTGCAGCCATTCACAAATGGCCGTTGAGGAAGCGCGTGCAAGAATTAAAATGTGCGTGGGACCTGACACTCCTTCAGGCTCTCTTTTCTGACAGTGGCAAGATGGGTTGTGACGTGGTGATCGATCATTCTCATCACGCGGGTGCCTCGAGTGAATGGGCTGTTCATTTTGCGCAATCTACAGCATATGATGGATCCCATTGACGGCGCCCACGGACAGGAACGCTTCAAAAAATCACCATCATGCCGATCGGAGCAATCACAGAGAAGGTGAAAAATCCAGATATGCGGCTTTATCAAATCTCAAGCTCTTTGCTTGACTGATCGGCGCATCTCGGCTCCCAACACTGCAGGAAACTCAGATCTGCCCACAAGGCTGGTCTCATTGTTGCAATCTCATGGACATGGTGCTGCGTCTCTCGCTTCGTGAGCTTGATGAATTTATGAATTTATCACTACTTAAAATGGTACCGTAGCTTAGGTTTCGAACGTACTGTATACAGCTCCCATACATTATGCTCACCGTTGAACGCAAGAGATGCTCAGAAGCTTGCTCCGACTTGGACGCCTTTGGAAAACGACGTTGACACACCAATCACAACCACCACCACTGTAACATACCGCATCAGACGGGTTCCAATGGAACCAAAGGGCAGGTGATTGATGTTTAAGTGGTCTTCGTGATACTGCAGGTGCTTGTGATGAAAGGGCCTAACGCGAAAGAGCCCCTCGCAACGACTCCTAGCCGATGGCTAGTCAAAGTAAAGATGGCCGAGTCAGGAATGACGATCGACGGGAAGCGTGATGGACTCTGTAACTTCTGCAATGACGATCGACGGGAAGCTTCTGCAATGACGATCGACAGGAAGCGTGATGGACTCTGTAAATTCTGCGATACTGCAAAGCACCATCACGGCCAACAATCAGCTAATCACATGTGTAGCATCTTGTTGTCTGTACCCCTTGAGAGCAGAACAGGGTCATCGATCGTTGATATGATACCGTACTAAGGACACATGTGGGAGCATCACCTCTTGCTCAGTCAAGGTATAAATTGCAGCACAAACCGAAGCAGCTTTGCAGTATCGCATCTCGCTCACACCTACAATATAAACAAACTTACAGCAAAGGCTACAGCGCTGCAACCAAACTACCACAACTTATTTTGACCAATGCTTTCGATTGTCCCACTTCTCTGCCTTGTATCGTTGGGAGCTGCAGCAACTCCCGTCGAGAAGAGCGCCATCAATATGCGAAGGCAGGCAGACAAAATGGACAGAATAACCCCACCAAGCGCCGAATGTCTCTCGCTTGTTTTGCCCGATACGACAAACTACGAAGAACACTGCCAAGAGCTTGAAGACATAATACAGAGGTCGAGACCTTCTATTATGTGGGACCGAGAGATGAGTCGTCCGAATTCAACCAAACAGTTTTGGTGCCACAATAGCTGCTGCGTATACTGGCAGGGAAAACCGTCCTTTTCCAAGGTATACGGCTTCTTGGCGAGAGAAAACAACTCTGGCTCTTGCAAGGATAAAGCCTCAAAGGGCGGTCCCAAGGGGGAACTAATCTGTCGCACCAGCCCTGCGGCTTGGTGCTGGGACTAACACCCAAAGCAGTCCAGTATGTACTGTAAGTTGTGTACTCGACGGGCCATAAGCACTATGGATACGCCGGCTACGGAAGTACCCACAATGCCTTGTACTGGTAGATACTCTACATACTGTACATACATACCGTCTCGAGTGTGTATAGCCACAGTACAATTGCAGATGTACAGAAGTTTTGATAATGGGGAAAACTGTACAGCATTTCTGTACAGTACAGTATGTATAGGCAGTGCTGCACAGTTTGAGCTGCTACAGCCACCCTTTCGATTGACGCTCTGTAGTGTCAAGACACCCATTATCCGTATTCACGCCACGGTACAGCCTCTTAACCGCCGCATTTCGATCTACCCTTGCGAAATCTCGTTGTCACGAGGCATGGCTTTTGTCATACGTGAAAGATCATACATAACTCGTACTATAAAGGCAGTCCATCCTGGCTTGTAGTTCGAGCAACGTATGAATCATGTCTATCCTAGAACGATTGCTCTCCGCTTTGCCCGTCTCGGGACTCCGTCACCCCTAGAGGCCTTCGTCCACTACACGCTCTATGTACAGAGCGTTCGTCATTCGCATACATTGTTCAGTGTACAATAATATACGGTATGTACTGTACTTTACAGCACAGCATAGGCAACAACGTCTTTCACGGTATCGCATCTATGTACTTGCAGTTTCCAACTTGCTTCTGCAGCGTGCCAGATCGTGAGGCGCACTGTCTTCAACACTGGGTCAGGTTCAGAGCGTTTCTCCGGCTGGCAACGACGGTGGGCTTGCACGTTCGCCGTCCTGTACACCCTGTTCGCAAAGAGGCGCCGACGCCGCTCGTATGCAGAGCTCCCCTTTATCCATTGAGGTCACATTGAAAAACTTGACGGCCTGGAACCTCGGTTTGTCCCAGCAGGTTGCGCTCCACTCGACAAAAGAAGTGATTTGGCCCCACGTCATCTCTGAGTCCTTCGTCCAACTTACGCAGCACGAGTCGACACATTCCTTTCGGGCCTCAGCACCGACTCGTCCCGTAGGTTCATCCTTTTGCCTGCGTAAAAGACTTCTGAGCCTGTCACAGTCGGTCGCGAATTTCCTGTCGTATACGGTTTTGTATTGACATCCGCCGAAAGCTTTCTCGGGCGTCCCCCAACTTGTGCTCCATTCCGTGCGGCACCAGACGCCCGAGGCAAGGAGGGTGGCCGTGAGAATGTATGGCTTCATAATAAATCTCCAGTGACTCGAAATTGTGAGGTGTGCTGTTTTAGGTATTCGTCTGTGCTTCTTGCTCAACGACTGATAAGCGAGAAACTTCTACTGTATGAGTGGGCGAGCCCTCATATACGCCTGGAAGGGTCAGGGTGTGATTGGAGTTGCCTCATCAGTTGGGCAGTCTGAGGATCAAGCCTGGTCCACTCGTGGAGGAAAGGCGATTGCTTTACTTGAGACACCTCGGTTCCCCGCTTCGTGATGGGCTCTAACAATCATGTTCCGCGTGGTATCTCCTGCTCGCCCAGATCATGCATCACTGCTTGTTAAGTAGTGATCCTATCAAGATGCCGAAGATGGCAGCGATTGCCAGTAGGGTACGGTATCACTTTCAAACTTCCTGGTGTTTACTAACTGCTTGGCTTTCAATCGAGCGTTCTCGTTTGAAGCTTGATGTAACGTTCTGGTCCAACAAGGTTTCTAGCAAATGTTCCGGTTCTTGGTGATACTGTATGCGTCCTGTTTCCTCCTCTTTGCGTTTGATTTGATCTTCGTGATGTAATGATGATCATGATCGAGATGGTTCGATCAAGCGAACAGTCCAACTGGTAAGGTTGGATCATTCTCATCACTGACAGAGGGTTGGAATGCCACATGCAGAGGATTCCATAAGTCTGAGGACGGGACATTGAGTCGCATGTTCGGCTTCGACTGTGTGCGTCCAGAATGTACTGTACAGTACCGATACCTACAGCATGTACTACTGTACGAGTACATACACAAGAAGCTGCAGTACAGTACTGTACTGTATGTATCTGTTACCAGTTTTGTGACCAACTCTTTAAACACGACATTAACTACTGTATAGTTTGTGTACAAATGCAGCCATGACCGACGCCCAAACTCAACCGGTAATTGCCGAGTGAACACATTATAGCGGGCCTAACGCCGTGCTGGGGTAGGTAACCCTTAGTCGCCAAAAAGTGGAGTCTGGAATCGTCCTGGGGGATCATAGACTGGCGACCACATTGCTGAAACGGGAATCGTTTTGTTGCAAGGTACTCACCTTACTCAACGAGTCGCGGACATTCCAGTAGGCACAATACGTGCGTGACGTGCTTAAAGGTGGAAACAGGAAGTCATATCATAGATTCTGGGTCGACAAGTCAGTCCCATACATCATTCATGTACAGCGAATGAATGTGAGCAAGTGAGGAGGCCGATTCGCGGGGTCAGAGTGATCTGTGAGACTACAATGGAGGACCTCCTGCTGAGCGTCTTGCCAACAAGAGCATTCGCACCGCGCCACGGCGATCCGCGGGTGGGCTATCGAAAGCGGGGTACCGCGCCATGACTGACTGCCGACTGACCGCCGACAACTGGTCGGCTCTGCCTCGGAGCCTGCCTTCCGCTACTCCCCAACCGCGTGCTGCAGACACGATGCTCTCAAGCCCATCCACGCGTCCAACACCTGGAGTCCGCGCGGCGCTCGTCAAAGTTGCAGTGCGTAGACTTTAGTGTGTGCCCACAAAGATCCAGACGGCGATTTCTTTGGTGCCACAGGGCCAGGGCTCCAGGGAGGGTTTACACTACCAGTCAAGCGTTGCAGGCGGAGGCGTACGCATAAACCTTGTGCTAGGAGAGTAACAATTGTACAAAGCTCCCGAGTCCCACGCCACGACGCCTCGCGCACCGGCCGCCGCACGCGAGTCCGAGCCACATGTCCGTCGAAAGCCCCGACGCGTGCATGCGGGACAATGCCAGTGTCAATGCCTACTACACTGATGCTTTGTGCCACGAGGCGTTCAGCACCACATAACGGACACCCCAAGCGGCGGGCAGTGGTTCTGCCGAAAGGATCGAGTGACCTAAGGTCGACTTTACCGCGATGCTCGATGCGGCAGCCGAGGGAGGGAGCACGACGTGTGGTTCCGAGGCACCTGGACGCGGGCGTTCACTCAGGGGTACATGGGTGAGTTTGGAGCGACGGCGCCGCGAGTTGGGAGAGGTGCACGCCGCGAGGTCGGAGCCGGACGCGTGCAAACGCGGCGACCGCGACGTGCAGCCGCTCCGTTGAAGGACACGGTGCAAGTCGAGATGAATCGGAGGCCGACCAATGAGACGGCCGGCCGAGTCGGATTGCGACGACATTGCGTTGTCCCAGGGTGATCAGGGCGGGAGAGTAGCCTTGAGGTCATAAGGTCATGTAAGTGATGTAGGGCGCGTTTGGACGCGGTGCGCCGTACGGCTGCACAGAGTGGATGCGGCGGTCTAGTAGTGCAGGGGTTCGCAGCATACAGCCGGTCGTAAGACATTGTGCATGGTACTCGCGACAAGCTAACACTTGACATTGAGCCGCCGCCGCCGCCCAGTCTCGACTCTATTACGGAACCTGGCCCACTCCGATGTCGGGCATCCTCGTTGTCAGCTGATACCACTTACAAGTTCCGGTCCCGTGCCGAAGTGCTGGGCCGTACCATGCCGGCCATGCCGCGTCTGTCGACGTTGTGGGGACACTGGAGTGAGTGGGTGGTGTTCCGAGTTGAATGGAGTCACATGCTCCATATGTAGGCATAACCCCAGAGTGAGTTTGACCCTGGAATCCCACCTTGTGCGCGCGTAGGCTCTACCTGGTTCCTAACTGGCGCGTGTGGGCAGTTACATAGAGTTTTACGACACAATGCTGCAACATGAGCTAACAGAGCAGGTGGGCGTGCCTCACGGGTGTCTTGGGAGGGAGGGACAGGAGGAGAGGGAGAGGGAAAGCGCGAGATGAGGCACCCAGGGACAGCCACAGGCTCTCCAACGCTCCGACCAAGTGGGCTTTGTCTGGCACGAGAGCATCGGCTCTCGTGTGCTCTACTCCCATCCCTCAAGGAGGACACAGCCAAGGGCCCGGATGCTGAACGCCTCAAACCGGTTCCAGACAGGTTGCAGAGGGTAAAGGGAGAGAGAGGGCGACAAGAGGCTGAGGGGCGGCAGAGACTGGTTAGGGACCTTGTGACCCAAAGCAATGACCACACCCCAAATAGGGCAGTGGGGAGGTGTTCGAGTAAAAGGTGGCGTCAGTGTTCAGCATGATCAGGAGCGCACAGGTCAGGAGAGATCAGGAGTGCAGAGACGGGTGAGTGACTGGCACGGTACGTACCGTACGGCTGTCTGGAGCAATGTCCGAGATGGAAGAACATGGATCCATGTTGGACGCGCCGGTGCTGCTCACCCACTCCCTCTTCCGACTCTGATCTTAGCATCACCATATTCATCTAACCCCGCGGCCAACATCCATCTTCAACTTGATCTTGTTGTCAACACATCTCAGCGCTTCATACCACACTGCCGGAACTCCTTCTAGTATACTACTCGCTCCATACGGAACGACAAGCCCCCTTGCTCCACCGCGGTGACGGCTCCACTCCACCCGACACGCCCAACCTTGTTCAGCCCCACTCCAGTACACCCGACTGCAAGACATTCCGACACAGATTCATTAGCCCACTTGACCTGCTCGTCTGCTCGCTCATCTACCCAAACGAACGAGCTCGCATCCTCATCGATACACTGTCCCATCGCTCGTCTATCAAGTTTATCTACGCGTCGCGTCTTCGCGCATCTCTTGAGTAGACGACGCGACATCATGACGCGCGCTCGCAACCTGCGTGTCGCGATGCCCCTCGGCGACCCGATGGCGTCGGGCGGCCCATGCACACCCTCGCCCTTCGAGATTGTACGTTGCGCGCGCACGGCCCCCCACTGTTTGCGCCATCTTGCTAACACGGGCTCTACAGAAATCGCTCTCTCTCGGAAAGCCGCGCTCCATTCCCACTTCCATCTCGGCAGGCTCTGTCTCGTCGACCTTGTCAAGTTCTACGGACCGAACGGGGACCGGTTCGGTCTCTGGTTCTAGCGCAGCGAGCGACGACCCCCAAACGCCAGCTTCGGCCATGGCTGGCCTGGCACTGTCCCCCTCCGACCTGCCAGAAGTGACTCCCCTTTCAAGCCCCATGGGCAGCCCCCCCTCCATCACGGGAAAGCGGCGGCGGCAAGAATGGAACGACGACGAGATTCATGTTCTTGAAAATGTGAGTACGACTTGCGTTGTGCTGCCTCGGCACCGGAAAGCATTTTCCAAGGCAGTGTGCCCGTCATTGCCCGAGCGCAGGAGTACGACGTATGCCTTCGGTGTCTGGATGGGGAAGTGGGGACCGAATACGGTTACGAGTTTGCGCCGTGCTCCAGACACCAGCGCCTGGAATCAGATTCTGCGTCTTGTTCCGGTGGCGCGGTGCGGAGCGTCCGGGCTCGGCGATGGTCTAGTCGATGATCCGGGGCGAGGTGGTCACCCTCCGGTTGGAGCTCGATCGCATCTCATGGTCCTGGACATGATCGCTACTTTGTTGCCAGGAACACACGCTGACCATCCGCAGGTCCTTGCTGTTCCACCACACGAGTCAATGCACTTCCCACCTGGGTCAATGCCGCCCCCAGACGTGCTCGACGGCATGGCCAGCGCGATCATTGACGCCCTTGGCGGAGCCGGCGAAGATGACGACTCTGCTGCTGACAACAAGGGCGCGGAGGGAGAGTCAGCACCGACGTCACCGGCAGTGTCGATCGGTCCGATCAACTTCGACAACATGGGTGTTGACACCTGGCCTCATACATGGGAGGAAACACGCCAGCGCCTGGCCTCCTTGGCTCTCGCCGAGACACGCTTAGGGGTGGAGATTGCCGACCGCAAACTCACTCGCCAGGAACGCCTGGCGCGTCCCGGTCTCAAGCGCGTTGGGAGCATGGACTATCTGGACGATGACGAGGAGAATCAGGTCATGCCGAGTGAACGCATTGGCCGAGTGCTGCGCCTGTCGACGACGCTACAGAACTCTGCACGCGAGTCGGCACCGCTCGTCCGCACGCCGTCGTTAGGGTTGCCGTCGGCGACGCGGTCAACGCGGTCCAGCTCTGGCTCGGGGTCAACTTTGACCCCACCAGTGGAGGCACCACCGCCCCTTCTGCGGCGCTGCTCGTCAGGCCGTTCCATCAGCTCGACAGGCAGCCGGCGGCCCTCTCTCCTCGCCAGAGGACGCAGCTTCACTGCTGAGGACCTCGAAGCAGAGGACGCTTCAGCTGAGGAGACGGAACAAGCAGACTCGTCGCAGAGCTCTGACTCGCTGTGGTGCCTCGAAGCGGGTGCCACGTTTGGTCCTCGCGACGAGACCGATGCTTCCGAGGAGACTGATCCTCAGACTCCAACGGCGCAGGTGTTTTCTTCACCCGTTGTTGTATCTGCTGCCGAGAACAGACCAGCCGTATCTGTCTCCAGCCCATCGCCTCCAAAGCCAGCGCCTCCCAAGCGCTCGCCACCTAAACTGTCTCCACACAAGCGCTCGCCCCCACACAAGAAGCGGCCACAGTTCGCGCTTGGGCGATCTCGGTCGTATGGGCCCTCTCCACGAGACGCACACGCACAGCGTGACGAGTTCCTCGCACCGGCCGTGCCGCGCGCACTAGGCCTCGACCTGCAACAGCCCAAGGACGCCGAGAACAACACGGGCCTTGAAGGCGCGTTCGAAATGGCTGCTCCAGGAACGACAAAGACCCCTGCTGGATGGGAGTCTGAGGACAGCGATAGAGAGAGTGCCACCATGAAGCGCCCTGCAGGCAGGCGTAAGCGCATCGGCACTCTGGCCATGACGGCCATGAACGCTGCTGCGGCAGCTACGCGCTCCGACAGCTCGTCAAGCGGCAGCTCGTCGCGCGAGTCACGGGCAGGCTCGACGGGTGCCTCGAGTGGCACGGGTGCGTGCACGCCGCCCCTGATGATCAGCTCGATTGTCGACGAGGCGGCCCTCGCCTGTGGTGGCATGCTGCGCAGCCCCTTCGAAGAGAAGCAATTCGAGTTTGCATGAGGTGGCCGCGGAGCGAGGGGTAGCGAGCGGTGCCGTGCCCCGACTGGTCTTGGGTGGGGCCATGTGCCGATCACCAGACAATGTTGAGATCGACAGCGTCGACACGACCTCCGGACTGGATCCGACTGAGCTTGGGCTCAATTGATGATGCCTTGATTGCACGAACACGAGCAGGGTATCATGCAACGGCGGCGGCCTGAGTGGGCCTGCTGTACCACAGTGCCGGCCACTGTTGGCGTTGCGTGGGAATCATCGGAGGCTCATAGAGTTGGGCATGCCTTGCCTAGCCTTTGCTTGCCCGATGTTGCCTCGGCAATGCAACGCACGGCCGAAGGATAGTGTGCGAAAGTAGTCGTAAGTCGTTTCGCACCAGTGACAAAGTACTGTACACGCGTTTTGACGAAGGCGATGAACATTGTGGGCATCTTGTAAGGTTATCTTCACTGCTCGCTTCCATATATGTACAAGTGTAGTTGTACCAATGCAACAAACGATCCCCCGTGTGATGTGAAAAGCAGTACGTCCATGAGACATTGTGTGGGAACCAGGAAGCAAAAGTCTGCGTGACTGCTGCCCTCTGTACCCATTTGCGGCGCGTCTGCGCCCGTTCCGGCGGATGCGGGGCGCTCTTCCGCAAGTAGTAGCCGCTGCCGCTCGATGTGGTGTCTGATCGGGCACATGGGCAGATTAGATGCTGCACCGCGAGTGGAGCGGT
The DNA here is from genome assembly GCA_002335565.1 of Cutaneotrichosporon arboriforme. Taxonomy (NCBI): domain Eukaryota; kingdom Fungi; phylum Basidiomycota; class Tremellomycetes; order Trichosporonales; family Trichosporonaceae; genus Cutaneotrichosporon; species Cutaneotrichosporon arboriforme. Next base: position 186,482 of record BEDW01000007.1, on the reverse strand, counting down.
CTGCACGTACAGTAGTGGCTGTTTCTCACGCCAACGGGGAGGCGCTGCAGAGAGGACGCGGATTCTTCTTATCCTGTTCCATTGGCGCACAATGCACATTCTGGACACGTTCTGGACCCATGACGTCCCGGCGAGGAACCAAAAGACTCTGAGGGCGAGGGCCGAGAACAAAGGCAGGCGAGCACAGAGGTGATTAACGCGGCAGGGGTATATCATTGCAGGCCGCGACTGCTTCCTGCATGCAAACAAGTATCAGTAGAGGTCTCCGCACGCTGTGCGTTGATATCTAAGGCAGGCATGACGCGTATCCTGGTTCAGGTGTGGCCTAGTCTGACTGTCACGCGACCCCTGCTTGGGGCGTAGATACTTAGCACAATGCTGGTGGTGCCCCAGCCACACTTGTGCTTGCGTCGCTGTATTGCTGATGATGAAATGTACGACTGCACACGACCAGCTGCGCATCCTGGCCCGCGTATCCACCATCTCTTCGGGACATCGGTCAACCGACGCTGACTCGAGCTCGTTAGACCGGGCGTCATGCGCGTCATAACGAGTGGAAACCAGCTTTATCCTCTGAGACGAAAGCAAACGCCTCTGCACCACCTCGCGGCAGTGACTCTGAGCGTCTTGACTTTGGATCTTTTAGAGGCGTTGTGCGGGTGCGGCGTGAAGGCGAGCCATGGCCGCGGGCACAGAGCGGAGACGCCGGATCGATCCGGGAGTTGCCCGACGCCAAAGTTGGACCTCCACTCGGCCCCGCCCGCCTCCACCCCCAGCAGAGCATACCCGGCTCAAGATGACCCGGGGGAGTGGTGCCAAGGAAAATGGCGGGGCAGCGAGTCGGGCGGGCATGCCGCCGCGGGGCTGAAAAATAAGTCGATACAGCGCGGTCAGTAGAGAGGGGAGAGGGGAGTGGGCGGAGTAGATCCGTGCAAGTACTGTAGATAGGCGTAGGAGTGATGGCATCCACTGTCCGTGTGCGGTGTGGCGGGGGAACCGAGTCAGAAAATGCAGATGGCGTGGGGCTATTCAAAACATACCGTACCACCGCCCGACTTTTGCTTTGCACCACTACTATCAACCCAACACCGGTCGACGTCGTCGCCGCCGCCAACAACGCTGCACCACTTGCTGCTGCGTCCTCCCACTTACCCACTCGACCACCGCGCGACTTACCACCCGACGTCCATCGCCTCTGCCTTACTGCGCCTGCGCGCCATCACCGATGTCGTCGTCGCAGAACACGGACAAGACGGACCTCGAGGCCGCCTCGCCAAAACACACGCCGCGCGGGATGTGGGCGTACCTCAACGGCACTATCGACTCGAAGAAGGCAAACACCATCTCGCTGTATGCCTGCTTCCTTACCGGATACACGAGCGCTCTGAGTTTCTCGGTAGGTGATGTTTGGAGGACCTGGGCTGACCACAGGCATGTTACATTTGGTGAGTCGCGATAAGGCGGCGTGATCACGCCATCGGCGCGGGCGCCAGTGCTGTCAACAGAACACTGCGCGCCCCGTCGTGTCCGCAACACGTCAAGCAGAGCCGCTGCGTTGGCGACGCCTCACGCACGGCAATGCCCCACTACCCGACGCCCTCGCTAACCCCAGGTGCGGTTTCCAGACCGGAAACTTGGCCCAGCTGGGCATTGCCGTCGCGCGCAACTTTGACCCCAAGCCCGAACGGACGTACCACTTTGAGAAGCCCGACCAGCAGGCATTCACGTCTCTGTTGGCGTTCCTCGTCGGCACGATGCTGGGACGTATCGGCGACCGCATCGGCGCCAAGAAGCGCACATGGCTCGTGCTCGCGACGTTTACCCAGTGTCTCCTCCTCATGGCCGCCGCGCTGTGCGCGCACTACAGCGGACAAGGGCCGTACGCTATGTGAGTTGGGCTAATGTTTGGCGCCTCCCCTCCTCCGAACACGCCGGAGTCTCCGAAGTGGGCGGACAGCTGACAGCAGTAACCGCGTCACGCCGTCGTGGTCCAACCCCGTGGGCATGTGCTGCCTTGCGTTCTTGTCCGCGACCCTTGGCCTGCAGGGCATCATGGGCAAGCGTGTCGGCTCGCCGATGAACACGACTATCGTGCTCACCACCACCTGGGTCGAGATCTTCAACGACCCCATGCTCCTCGCCCTGCGCCCTGTCAAGTCGCGCGACGTGCGTATCGGCGGCGTCTTCTTCCTCTTCCTCGGTGCATTCTTCAGCCGCGCGTTCACAAACTGGTGCAAGGGCGCCCCAGGAGCCATTGGCGTTCTCTGTGGATTCCGCCTTATTCAGCTCGTCTGGTGGCTCTTTATCCCAAGCGTCCCCGCCGACGAGAAGTAGTGTGACGCTGGGATTTTCTGTGGCATTTTTTCTTGGCCGCCGTGCATGGCGCAAGGACAGTAGAGACACTACCGTGTTGTTATTCATAGAGGTAATACATTGCATTCTTAGGATTACCCCGAGGACATGTTGCGAGCGGAAGTGTTTATTCCATAATCATGATGCATGGCCTGCTTGTCTCGTCAGATTGGGCAAGAGACTCCGTCCTCTATCTATGGCTGGTTAGCCGCTCTCCGCTCGGGAGCAGTATCTACAGTCGTCGTCGGTGGGCGTTTACACGAAAATTACACGCTGAGGTCCTTGGCCTTGTCAGCGAGCGCGCCGACATCGGCGGCAGGCTTGGCGGCCGTTGCGGCCGCGTCGCTCTCCTTGGACGCCTCGCCCTCCTTCGGTGGGATGATATCGACGTTGCCACCCGGCGTCGCGCGCAACGTCGTGCCGGGCTCGAGATCCTCTTCGTCCTCGTCGGCGCCCTCGCCGTTGGCCTCGCGCTGCGGCACGTCGGGGTTGAACTCGGGGTGGTACACGTCCGGGTGCTCCATGCGCCAGTTGTACCCGTGGATCCAGCTCGAGCTTGGCTCCTTGTTTGGACCCATGCAGGAGATTGCCCACGCGCATGACCCCGCGCCGTTCGTAATCTGCCATCAGACCTGCGCTGGCTTTGCCCTAACCCACCTTGAGCTGCTGTGGGCCACCGCCCTTGTCCTCGGGAAACTCAACAAGCGCCTTGAGGCACTCAAAATGGTTCTGGTTCGCGGCCCAGTGAATCGCCGCGGACCCGGCCTCGTTCTTGGCCAACAGGAACTCGGACGAGTTGGCCGGGACGTGGTCGAGGAGGTATCGCACCTTGTCTGCGGTTAGTGGGGTTTATTCCAGCGTGACAAGGCGGGCGGCCTTTCTCTATCTGCCATAAAGTGCACTGCACTTGTCCCGAGTCGGCGCCTCTGTTCGCTATGCCTGCGGCAATCGCTCGTCGACTCACCAATATGCCCCTGCGCACACGCAACGTGCAATGCCGAGTTTCCGCGGTCGTCGCGCGCAGCAAACGCCGCGTCCCAGCCATGCTGCGCGACCCACGCCTGCATGTCCTCGAGCTCTCCGTAGCGCGCGTCCGCGACAAAGTCTTCGCTCTCCTCGGCCGTCGGTGGCATTGTGCTGTGGTGTGTGTGTACAGTCGACGAAATTCTTTCGCCCAACTGGGCCGTTGGGTGGCAATTGCCCAACCGGACGCGCACCCGTGGGAAAGTGGTTTGTAAGGGGTGGCCGTGGGAAAGTGGCAAGGAGGCGCCTCCACCGCACGTCACAAGTTGGAGGACAATAGACCGGAGTGGATGAAGGCAACTTGGAACTGCACAACTCTCAATAGCGCCCACCTTTACAGCGACCCGCACAGCGGTCACGGTAGCTGCTTGGTTACCTGTGCACTCACAGGCTCAACAACGACGCCATGTCCGAGGACACGCAGCTCAAGGCGTTGGTAGCGCACTACCTCGCGGCCAACTACCCCTCTGTCCTCCCAACATTCCTCCAAGCGTCGGGCGCGACGACGCCGGACTTGTCTTCACCACCGATCCCCGACCTGCGAACACTTGTGTCTGATGCACGGTCAGCCGAGCTCGCCGCGCAATTAGAGCGCACGCGTCTCAACACACCCGCGTCGGGCGTAGTCAGCCTCGAAGAGCTGGTCAAGCAGCCCCTCCCGGCGAGCGACACGCTGACCCGCGTCGACCGCGAATTTGGCGACATCACGCCGGCCAACCTAGTCGCTGTTGTGGCGGCGCGCGTGCCCCGACGTAACTTTGACACGGCCACCGCATCGTACAGCGTTACGCGCGAGCGTGTGATCGTGTGCGCGGGCGCGGACAAGGTCGTGCGCGTCGTCGATTGGGACTCGGGCGAGGTGAGCTGTCGTTCCACAAGAGAGCTGACGCCAGGTCGTTACTCTGCTTGAACCACACAAGGCGCCCGTGCTCTGCCTCGCGGTCCACCCGACCAACCCGCGATACCTCGCCTCGGGCGCGATGGACGGCACGACGGTGCTCAGCGACCTGGTCACTGGGACGTCGCTGCAGACGCTGCCGAGTGCAAAGTTTGTGGTCCGCGTCGCGTTCTCGCCCGATGGGCGGTGGCTCGCGGCAGCGAGCTACGACAAGAGTGTGAGCGTGTACGAGGCGACGGGCGGTGCGCACCACGGGCGCTCGGGCGACGAGGACGCGGACGCGTGGATCGACGCCCTCGATGACGGGGACGACGCCGATATTGCCGGAGAGCCCAAGCTGCGGTATGAACTGCGACACCGTGTCCAGACTGAAGGAAACCCCGAAGCACTCCTGTTCCACCCGAAGAGCACCTGGCTCATGTACACGTACCGCGGCAGCCCGGCGCTACACTACCTCGGCCTGCCGCCTGCGACAGCTTCTACCACAGGCAACAGCGGGGACGGGGACGGGTCCGAGACGTGGACGTGGCCCGCGCGTGAGAAGAGCTTCAACGCACACGCTCTCGACACACACGTCTCCTTTGCTGTTCTCGATCTCGCGCTGCACCCGAGCGGACGTATCGTCGCGTGCATCACAGGCGACCACGCCGGTGCCGGTGCAGAGAGGATACTCCTGTACGGCGTCGAGCCGGACGAGGAGGATCGCCTCGCGTGCCTGTGGACGGGTTCAGAGCCCGACGCGTTCGTCCTCCCCCGCGTGGCGTTCCTCCCCTCCGGCCGCGGGCTCATCACAACCTCGGCCTCGGGTGAACTCACCCTCCTCGGCCTCAACGGCGAGGTCCGCTCCCGTCTCAAGGTACACGCCGCCCGGCCGGGTGTGGGGGGCACGAGCGACGTCGTGCGCGATATCGCCATCGTCGACCTCGACGACGCCTATGGCGAAGGCAAGGAACATGGCTGGGAGGTCGTCAGTGTCGGATACGACCGTACCGTCAAGGTCACTCTCGGCCTTCGACAGCCGGCGCAGCGAATGGCGTAGGACTGGAAAGGACATTGTTATGTACTGTGTTGTAGCCTTTGGGTATACGTGTGACGTGCTCATAAAGAATGCGGCATGTCAGAGTAAACTGCCGCGCTTGCGTCTGCGCCTTGCCCACCACCAGCCTACCAACTTTTGTTCATCTACGCCGCGGCGCGCTGTTTACTACGTACGACGGCCGGGGAGGGGCTACGGGTGTGAGGATAAGGGGGGTATTACAAAAACACAAGGCAAGGGCGTGAGGCGGAGGGAATGGGGCCAACACCTCGCGTTCGCGCGACGCTTAGGCGTCGATAAGGTTCTCCTCCTTCTTGGGCTGCTTGTCCTTGTCCTCCTTTGCCTTTTCCTTCTTGAGCTTCTCCTCCTCGGAGAGGAACTCTTCGTCGCGGCGTGCGGCCTTGGCTGCGGGGTCTTTGGCTTTGCGCGAGTAGAACTCCTGGAGAATCTTGGGGGAGATGCGGTTCAGCGACTCCTTGGGGAAGATGCGGAGGAGGTCCCAGGCAATGTCGAGCGACTCGAAGATGGTGCGGCTCTCGTAGTTGCCCTGTCCGACGAACTCGTGCTCGAAGCGGTCGAGGAACTCGAGGGCCAGCTTGTCGTCGGCGCTCAGCGCCTCCTCACCCACCACGGCCTTCATCGACGCCGCGTCCTTGCCCACGGCGTACTTGGCGTACAGCTGGTTCGAGACGTCACCGTGGTCCTTGCGCGTGAGACCCTCGCCAATGGCACTCTTCATCAGACGCGACAGCGACGGCAGCACGTTGATGGGAGGGTAGATCTGGCGGTTGTGCAGCTGGCGGTCGACAAAGATCTGGCCCTCGGTAATGTAGCCCGTCAGATCCGGAATCGGGTGCGTAATGTCGTCGTTGGGCATGGTCAGGATAGGCACCTGCGTGATAGAGCCGTTGCGCCCCTCGACACGGCCGGCACGCTCGTACAGCGTCGACAAGTCGGTGTAAAGGTAACCGGGGTAACCACGACGACCGGGCACCTCTTCACGCGCGGCCGAGACTTCACGCAGAGCGTCGGCGTACGACGACATGTCCGTCATGACGACGAGGACGTGCTTCTCGAGCTGGTACGCAAAGTACTCGGCGGTGGTGAGGGCGAGACGAGGCGTGATGATACGCTCAATGGTCGGGTCGGACGCGAGGTTGACGAACAGCGTCGAGTTGGAGATGGCGCCAGACTCGGCAAAGTCCTGCATGAAGAAGCGTGCAGTTTCCATGTTGACACCCATGGCGGCGAAGACGATGCTAAAGTTGTCTTCGTGACCGTCGTGCACGCTCTTGGTCGGCGCACCGGGCTGCTTGACCAGACCCGCCTGGCGACACAGCTGCGCCGCAATCTCGTTATGCGGGAGACCTGCTGTCAGCTAGGTGTGGACGAAATTTAGCTCACCGGCCGCAGAGAAGATAGGAATCTTCTGGCCACGAGCAATCGAGTTCATCGTGTCAATGGTCGAGATACCCGTCTGGATCATCTCCTCGGGGTAGATACGCGAGTACGGGTTGATTGGCGAGCCTGTGGTCAGCTTCTTCTTCCCATCCTTGAGCCGATGGACCCACCGTTGATGTCGAGGTAGTCCTCCGCCCAGACACGCGGTCCCTTGTCGATGGGGTTACCCGATCCGTTGAAGACACGGCCGAGCATGTCCTCGGAAACGGCAAGCTTCATGGACGAGCCCGAGAACGAGATGCGTGTCGCACTCGTGTCCACGCCAGACGTGCCCTCGAACACCTGCACGATCGCCTTGTTGCCGCTCACTTCGAGCACCTGTCCGCCGCGCACGCTGCCGTCCGGCAGCGTCAGCTGCACAATCTCGTTAAACGACGGGAACTGCTGTCAATGACTACTCTGTCTGCGCACGAGGTGGGCGACTCACAGACACATTGTCGAGGACGACAAGGGGACTGCGGTTAGCAAAGCTCCAGCCTGCGCGCAACCAACCCGTTGACGGCCGACACAGTCCGGTAGTCTGTCGTTAGCTGCTGCCAAAGTTCGATGAGCTTACCAAGGTGCGGCTTGATGTTATAGTCGCGCATCGCCGCCGACTGCTGTCAGACCTCGTTGCCATGTGCGATGTGCCGGTGTCCGGCCGCTTCCCTACTCACGGCGTTGATCTCGGCGATCTCCCTGTCGCTGAGGCGGGGGTCAGACATGGTGCCGTCCTATGTGTGTGTGTGTATGCGAGGTGGGAGTGGACCAGGAGACAACCAAGCTGTGATGGATGTCTGGATGGTTGAAGGCGACAGCGAGGTCCAAGGCTGTGGTGGTGACGAGGTGTGACGGGGGGTGTGGGTGTGTTGCCTGGCTGGGTGTCCCGGATTCCACTCTGGGGTGACGAGTGATAACAATGGCTGTGGGTTGCGTCACGCAGCCCAGGGGTAACAGGTGAATTACAACAATTGCCACGTCACAGTTACGCACGTGGCCTCCTAGCCACGCTCAGTTCAGGCAATTGCGGACCTCGACGATGCAGAAGCTCAAGCTATGCCCCTTGAGCTGACCGTCAGAAGTGCATGCAAGAATGCAGGAGACGCTATGGACGAAGGGTATCAAAGTATGGCAGATGAGGGTGGAGAGAGTTGATGGGTCGGCTTGATGAGATGGTAGCACAAGTACAGGATGTGTTCGGTGCAGGTTGTGGAGGGAGGGGGCAAAGTCAAGAATTAGGTACAAGATGTGGGTCTTTAGCGGATGAGGAACGAGCCGAGCGTCTGCACGAGGGCAAAGAGCGCCATGGTGTAGAAGCCTTTGGGGTAGCCGTTGGGATTACCGGCAATACTTGCGCTCCAGATCGAGCCACCGATTGCGGGCCCGACGAAACGCGCCATCGACACGGTCGATTGTGCGAGACCGTTCGAGAGACCGATGAGCGGCGGCGGGGTCATGGCGTTCTGATGTCAGCTGCATTCAGTAGGGAGAGCTTACGATAAGGATCATGATCGCAGTGTAGGCGAACGTGGCGCCGCAATAACGGATTGCGCTGGGGTGAGCTAACGAGGACACGTTACAGCTCACGATATGAGGGAGGTAAGTGACATGACGATGAAACCGCCAGAGTTCGTCGGGGACGCAACCTTGTGGAGAAGAGGTACGAGGAGGTAGCCGGGAACGTAGAGAGCGCAGCCGAGACGGAACATCTGGAGCATGGAGAAGCGGCCGAGCGGAGGGCCGAGGCGCGGGAACAGATAGAACTGGTAGATGAGCTGGCCGACGCACATGATGGCGATAAAGACCGAGTACTTGGCCGGCGTCATGCCGACACCGCCACTGTTGTACGGCGTGATAATAAACGACAGGAAAATCTGACCGTGCGAGGACTCGTGGCACGACAGCAGGCCGTACTGGCAAATAAGCAGGAGCGGCAGCTGCTTCCACTGCGACGGCGGCTTCTCGGGCGCATGAGACGACGCGGCGGTCGACGCTGGCGACTGATGCTGCTCCCGAATGGCAGTAAGGGTGGGTATGCCGACACGACGGACGGTGCCGGTTGGCGAGAACAGGTCGCCGCCAGGTTGGTCGGCCGACTCGTCGTACGGAGCAATGCCCGGTGTCGACGTCAGACCAGTGTTGGCAAAGATGGAGGGAACGTGGTTGGAAGCGACCGACATGCGACGCGATGAGACACCTGACGGCCGGCGCAGGCCGCCTACACCGCTAAGCCCACTAAGGACACGAGATCTGCCGTAGCGCAACGATTCCGTGCGAGTACGGGGCATGTTGCTGCGTGCCGGTGACACCTCTGGGTATCCAGACGAGAAGCCCGACTGCATAGGCGTACCACCGTCGCCACTCATAAAGGACGAGTGCATGTCGTCGTCGAGGTCGACGACGTTGGAGCGACGGTCGTCGTACTCGTCCTCGTCGTCATCGTCGAGCATTGCTTCGTCGTACTCGTCGTCGTCGTCAAAGACGGCAGTGTCCTGCGCGACAGCAGCAGACAGCCAGAGGTCGTTAATGTTGAAAGTGTTGTCCTCGTTGGCGAGCAGGAACTTTGTGGCAAAGCCGACGTTCTGGTCCTCTCCCTCCTCCCCGTCGCCCGCGGCGTGACCCTCGGCGGTCGACAGTCGGCGCGCAGCCTCGATCGCGCGACGGGCTGCAAGGGTCGGGTGCTTGGAACGAATACCACCGTAGCCGTACGCTGTACCTATGCTGTTGATGCTCTCGTGGCGCGGCATACGTGGGGCCGACTGGCCGTAAGCTGCTGGCGTCTGGCCGTAGGGCGTGTGGCCATAGGCAGAGCCGGCGAAGGGCGTCGTCTCTTGAGCAGGCGAGAGAGCTCCACTTGGGCGGATCCGCATCGCAGACGTAGGGCGAGTTGGCGCGGGGGACCCCGCCGCCTCCGTGCGCGAGGCATTCAGGGGCTCGTCCTTCTCAACTTCCAGCTGGATACGCTGTCCACCGCGGACACCGCCGTCCCATGAAAGGAAGCATGCAAGAATCGCGCCGACAAACATGATTGAGCCGCCCAACAGAGTCGGGAGGAAGTACGGTAGCCGCTTGAAGACCTCGATGCGGCCAAGAACGGTGTTGGGGTAGTTGACAGCGGGGCTCTCAAACATGCCACCGATGACCTGGGAGCTGTCAGCGACACAACACTGAGAAACGCAGTGCTGTACTCACCGGCCCGATGACACCGCCCAAGCCCCAGGAGAAACCGAGCATGGCGTATGCACGGGTAGCGTTTGTGTCGTCTGTAAGGTCACGGATCGAGCCGCGGAACTTTCTGTCAGCCACGCGTCCCTACGGCCACCTCGATAACTCACAACTCCGATGGCACCGCCAAAGATACCCTGTATCAGGCGCACACAAATGGCTTCAGGGAGCTGGCCGTCAGCAATACAACAAGGGCGTGTGGAATGTGCGACTCACAGACTGGGATGTGCCGAACATAAGTAGCGCGATGCCGTTACCCAGCATACTCGCGACGAGAACGGCACGGCGACCGTGGCGGTCGGCAATGCTGCTCCACAGCAGCGACGTGAAGAACTGCGTGATGTAGAATACGGATACAAGGTTGCCTACATGTCAGTGGCGACGACGAGTCCTACGCACCTGTCCAGAGACCAACAGTCGCCTCGAGCTCGTTGCCTGGCTCGTGGCCCTTGCTGAGGAAGAAGCCATCAACCATGTTCAGCATAAACGGCTGAGACAGGTTGGCCGAGAGGAGCTCTGAGAGCATTGCCTAGGTGTCAGCGCGTCTCCCCCATCCATCTCGGCCGAGTGACAACAGATGTCACGGTGGCGGCGGCCGATGGCAAAAGATGTCACGCTAATGTCGGTGCGCAAAAGAACAAAACTCACGATGCAGAGAACGACCATGGGCAGGACAGGAAGTGGGGTTGAGTATGCGGGCCGTATGCCGGGAACGAGGGTGGGAAGCTTGACGTCGCCGTCGTCCATGTTATGGTGGTGGCTTGAGATGCGGCTGTGAGCAAAGCTCGAACGGCGACGCGACCCGCGGAAGGTCGAGAAGCTGGGCCGCATTGACCCCGAGCGACTCGCGGCGCGGCTTCCCGCCCGGCTCGAGTAGTGGTGGTTGTAGACCGGGGTGCCGAGGGCGTCGGCAGCTGCGGTGGCTGCCGACGTGTCCGAGTTCAGTGGAGCCATGGGGCGAATTCCTAACGCGCTCCTCTGGCCCTTGCTCAGAGTGGACTGGGAAAAGGAACGAGCCGGCCGAGTTGACGGCTTTGAGGGGGAAGGAGAGGGTGATGGTGTGCCCGAGTGGTCTGACACTTCGACGAGCGGGGACAGCGTGTTGGAGCCCTCGTCGGACGGCTGTGCCGAATCGCTGTTGCTCGGAGTTGTGGGCTGCATTATGGGGTAGGCTTATATGGGGCAGGCGGACGTGAGAAAGTGGACGGGGTGATGGTCCACGCGCCCCCGTGTGTCTGTGTGTGTGTACGTGTGCTGTGCTAGGTGGTGATGATGTGCAGCGTGTTGATTGTGATGAGAGATTATGGTGATGAGATGGTGACGGAGATGTTGTTGTTGTTGTTGGTAGTTTCTTTGGAACCGTGTCGGTGTTATTTTGGCTGTGGGTGGGGGCGATGGGTGCATGGGTGATTCCGCAGCAGGAAGCCCTTGTTGACACCCTCCCCCCGTCTCTAATCTGCAGCCAACAACAAATATCGCGCTTTCAAAGTCGCGCAACGATCAGCCGGGGTATGCAGAATACTTTGGTCAACAAGGCTTTGAATGAATGCAACGCCTGTTTAGAGGCGTGAAACTAGACTTTGCCTTTAACGAAACGGTCGGTGTGCAAGCGAGACGTGGATGTTGTGGCGACGGAGATGTGGCCGCTTCGCCAAGCCAAACCAGTCGTCACCAGGCCACCAGGGCGGAATGCAGCTGGCGAGAAACACGGGGCTCGCTTACAATGCCCATACTACTTCTGCGTACTTCACTCCTCTGTACACACACCCACTCCGACTCCGACCCGACGCGTCGGCGCGTTCAGACAGAGTTGGGTTCGGTGGCGCTCACAAAGGGTGGCGCCGAACGCGGTCGCTTGGCCCCAGATGTGGGGTCAATTGAGTGGTAGAAGGGTGTGTTTGGTTCTGCTCCGGCTGCGAGGAGGGCTTCAGTACTTTGCTATATCCAGCTGCCACTCTCTTCCCATCACATAACCCCCACATGCATAACTGCTTTGCGCGAGGAGGATTCTTTCACTTCTCACTTGCATCCGTGTCCAGATAGCGCCGTTGTTGACACCTTTCGGCCCGACGGCGGCCGTTGCCACTCAACTTGTCGTCCGCCCCACTCTGTTGCTGACGTCACTTACCGCTTCCACACCTCCAGACGCGAAACGAAAGTTAACAACCGCGGAGGTCATGTAAAATCCTTTGCAAGTGGTCGTGCGACCTCGCTTCATTGCAACAACTCTCGCCACCGCTCACAGGCATTTACGGGGCAGGTCCCCGGCGTGTATAACTGACTTACACAATTTGCGAGACCGACTTTGCAGCATTGACTCTACTGGCCTACTGGTGGTGACGCGACGAGCGACTGACACGGCCAAAGGGGCACTCAACACACGTTCGTCGGGCGCCGGCACAGTACGTACAGTCCCACACGGCACACGGCCGAACGGCAGACGGCGTTCCACAAGCTGTTGATTTTGGAACTATTTCACTACCTTTGCATCGAAATACTACTCTCGACCGCTGAGGCACCGACATGCCGTCCTTCACGCCGCCTGCAATAGCGGGGTCGACGGTCAAGCGGCGCGCACGTGCGCCGCAACCGCCGCCGCCGTCCCTTCCCGCTGGACACTGGCACGAGACAACCTCGGTCGTGGACAAGTACTGGGGCGAGATGACGTCCGAGGCTATCCACGAGCGCTGTGTAAGTGTTCACCGCGTTGGTCCTCTTGCTCACGCCCGCAGCTCGCCGTCGCCCCGCGTAACCCTCTACACACCCACCGCCTACTGCGCCGGCTCTACCTCGTCTTCTTTATCGTCGTGTCTCTGTTTATCCTCGTACCACTCTGGGCGCTGTGGTACATCCCGCGCTTCAACCGCCCGCGCAAGTCATGGACACTGAAACGTACGCTGCGTGTGCGCTGGAGTCGGCGCCTCTGCGCCGTCGTTGCGCGCTGCGAGATCGACTACCTCGGCCGTGACCTGAGTCACCAGCTTGTGAGTAAGCATGTCTCCGGCCCGTAAGCAACACGTCGTCGTTGCTTATTGACTGGCGGCCCTGTGATCCCCGCTAATGGCAGGACCCAAGAGTCCTCGAGTTCTCCCACCCAGTGACGATCAAACCGGCCCCCGAGTCGTGGCTGCTAGGCTACGCCGCAATGTCACTTGGGCAGCTAAAATCGACGCGGGGACAGTGGAAACCGGCAATGGTCAATCGCCGCTCGTCGTGGTCGCGGTGGCGCACGGCCAGTGACTGCGGGTTTGCGCCTGTTCCGGCTTTCTGGTACTCGGGTCCCAAGGAAACGCCCGACTCGCTGCCGCCACCGCGGCGACCAGGTGAGCCGGTACTCATATTCTTCCACGGCGGCGGTTATGTCGCGGGCACAGCGGCCGAGACGGACGGGACGGCGCGGATCTCCAAATCCCTTGTCGAGCACACGACCATCTCGCACGTCTTGTCGGTCGATTACCGCCTCGCGCCGCGCGCGCCGTGGCCTCTCCCGCTCCTCGACGCCATCTCGGCGTACTACCACGCCGTAGCCATTGAGGGGATCGACGAGAGAGATATTCTTCTGGGAGGGGACAGCGCCGGGGGGCACCTCGCGCTAGCGCTGACGCGCTGGCTGCGTGACAATGGCGTGGCTCTAGGTCTTCGCGGCCCCCGCGCCCTCCTCCTCTTCTCGCCGTGGTGCGACACCGGGTTCACGCACGTGTGGGGCGACAAGTCGCTGCAGTACAACGCTCACTGCGACACGATCGACGACACGTTTGGCCCATTTGCCTCTGGCCTGCTTGCTCGCGCGCTGCCACCAGACGCCGTGCATCAGGACATGTACCTATCCCCTGCGTCTCGTCTCATCGCACCGAGCGCGACAGCGTTCGTCAATTTTCCGCCCGTGTTCGTCGTCTATGGCGGCGCGGAACGTCTCGGGCGCGAGATCGAGGAACTCTTCGACCGCGTCCAGCTGGCGCGTAAACTCGCGCCTGGTCCCACAGACGACGTCCTCCACCTCGTCCCTGATAGCGTGCACGATTTCATGATCTTTCCGTGGTTCGAGGCCGAGGCTGCGGGGGTGTACGAACGGCTCGACGAGTGGTTGCGTGACCTCCTAGGAACAGACGACAGCGACGACGACCTCTCTGCCCTCGTTGCCCCGCTCGAGCTCACCTCGCCAGCTATCGAGGTGCCCCTTCCCGACGCTGCGACGGTATCGGGGACCGGCGCGCAGCCCGCGCCTATCGCGACGGCGGTCCCGGCTCACTTGTCACCGCACATGTCGCCCGGCTCGCCGCTCGGCATGCCGCCGCTTTCCCCCGCCGGCTACTCGCCCGCCTTCTCGCCCCACTCGCCGTTCCTCAACTCGACGCCCGAAGCGCGCCGACAGCGCCGCGAGTCGCGCGCAGCTATCCGTACCGCCAAGTCGCCCAGACTCGTGCCACATCGCGATACCCCGCGCCTCATGTACGCTGACATGCGTAGCGAGGGCATGCACCTCCTCGACCTGCCATCGCTCGACGCCGAGCTCGAGCTCGCGCTGCCCCCGCCTGTCGTCGACGAGGACGCCGAAACCAACACCCTTCGTCAGAATGGAGATGCCAACGGGTACGCCAACGGCCAAGCCAACGGGGTCGCCATTACCCAGGCGCCCTCCATCGTCAGACAGCTTTCGCTCCACTGGCAGCGCGGACAGGGCCCGTCGAACGCACCACGCCCCGAGCCGCGCCGCCAGAAAACCATGCCGGCAAAACCGGACCACACTACACACTACTAGACACTAGACACCATTGTACTGTACATATCTATCTGCATGCGCATGGCTTCAAAACAACTTCCGACTACGATGTAGCGACCTCGGCCTCGACTGCCTTTGTGGCAGGCGCGCCGAGCTTGGTTTCACGTCGCTTGGCCTCGCGCTCGGTCGCGCGACGCTCCACCTCGTTGTCTAGCGCCACGGCACGTTCCCACAGTGCCGGAGTCAGTTCTGCCGCAGGGTACGAGAGGGCGAGGAGACGCGCGACCTTCATGCGGCGCTTGAGGCGCGCCTCGGCGGCCTCAACGCTGCCCGCGCCTGCGGCCTTGCGCTCGGCGACAAACGAGTCCTGGATGGCATCGGCAACGGCGTCGGGAATTTTCAGCGCGTCGGCTTGTGCGGCGCCGCCGTGGGAGGCGAGGTACGCGCGGAATGCGGCGAGGTCCGAGTCTGCGGCTGGCGAGTGCGACTCTGCCACGGCCGAGACGGGCAGCACGACGTCAACGGGGAGAAGACTCTTGCCTTCCCCTGTGACGACGGCGCGCAGCGCACACTCGATACGCAGACCGTCCATGTACGGATACTCGTACCGCACCGACTGTTGCTCGAGAGCCTCTCCCAAGCTCTGGAGGTTCTTGATCGCCGCCTCGTTCAACGCGCCTCCGTCGCCTAGCCCGTCCTCGTCCAGAACCAGAAGCGTGCCTGGCGCAAGCTGGAGAAGGCCAGGTTGCAGCGACGTGCCGTCCACGGACGCCGGGCGGAACCGTGCCTTGTGCAGCAGATCGAGTGTCACTGGAAGAGCAAGGGACGCAGGTGCCAGAGAGCCGAGGACGGTCTCGAGTGTGGGTGCGGGCGCACGAGGGCGGATAAGGTTGAGCGAGAGCGTGCCGAGCGGTGGCAGGGCGTTGGGCCGCACTGCAGGGCGCGCAAGAAGAGATAGAAGAAGGAGCTCGCCGGCCGTCTCGTCCGGCGGGCTGAAAGCCGAAGCGAGGTACGATACCAGTGCCGCGCGTGTCGCCTTAGCGCCCTCGGCGTCGGAAGGGCGCTCAGCCGCGCCCGTAATCGGTGTTGGTGGCAAGACGGCGTGGATTGCAGGCACGACGGCAGCGTTCTCCTCGTCCGTCCCATACGGTGTTGGGATTGGCGAGGACGACACGATGCCGACCACGTCCCATGCCGACGCCGGGGACGGCGAGAAATCGGCATCGTACACTTTCAGCAGTGCGCCAGTGTAGTCTGTCCCCCTGTTTGGCAGGGGGTGCTTGTCCTTCGCGACTGCAGGCGGCGCAGACAGAGACATGCCAGCAAGCGCCGACGCGAGGTCGCCGTCGCGTGCTGGGTGTTTGGCCCACTCCTGCTCGCCAGGAATTCTAATGTCAGCTGGGCGGAAGAATTGCAGCTCACTCGACGGCCCAGCCGACCCAGCGTTCCCGCAGCTTGCTCCAGTCCACTGGCCCGTCGGCCGGCGCCGCCTCATCGCCCTGCGAGGGAAGGTACACTTCGGCGGGGTAGCCTGTATCTTGCAGCAGGCAGCGGAAGCGGGCAATGGAGAGCTGTTTCGAGGACGAGCTGTATGCCGGTATCTTTGCGTAAGTGAAAGTCAACAGTGCCCTGCTCACCGTCTCTGGGTGCTCAAGCCCGGTTTGGACCTGCTTCTCAAAGACCGCACGCTGTTCGGGCGTCACGGCTGCGCCGTTAGCTTGACGTAGGTTGCTTGAAAATGCTAAACCTACCGCCTGCATCGTCGTGCTCTCGCAAAACGATGCGCGCAATGTCCTGTGGGTTCATGGTGGACATTGTATAAGTCTAAGTGGATGAGTGAGATGAGTGGTCCATGAACATTGCTTTTAATCCCCTCGACGCGTCCCGGACGCGACTGCCCTGGAATTTTGATTCCGTTTTCTGCCACCACGTGGTGTGTTAAATTGCTCCCGCTCTCCACGCTGCGGCTACGTCGAGAACACCGTCACACTCCTGGAGCTGGCCGCAAGCACAACGTCTGATCGGCCAACACTGACGCTGCGACATCCACGTCGACCACCACATCTCACTCTCTGCCCAACATGGTGAGCGCCGACGCCCTTTTGCAATGCTAACTCGCAGGCCGCGGCACAGGTATCCAAGGCCGTCCCGGTCGAGACGCAGCATGAGGACATGATTGTACGTTGCACCCGCGGCACTGGCGCCAATGACGCCGAGTGACATCTACTGACGGCGCAGCACGACGCCCAGCTCGACTACTACGGTAAGCGCCTGGCGACCGCATCGTCGGACAAGACGATCCGTATCTTCAACGTCGTCAAGGGCGAGGCCAAGGGCGAGCCCGTCATCCTCAAGGGGTGAGTCCACAACAGCTAGGCAGGTGTTGACTCTAGGCACACGGCGCCGGTATGGCAGGTTTCTTGGGCGCACCCATCGTTCGGCTCGATCCTCGCGTCGTGCTCGTACGACGGTCGCGTCTTCATTTGGAAAGAGGTCGGGCACGGCGCTGGCAAGAGCAGTGGAGGCGAAGTGCAGGACGGCTGGGAGCGGATCAAGGAGCACACGCTGCACACTGCCAGCGTCAACTCGATCGCGTGGGCGCCCTACGACCTTGGACCAATTCTCGCGTGTGCGAGCTCGGATGGCAAGATCTCCGTCCTGACCTTCCAGAGTGCGTCGGCGATGCAGCGGGCTGTGGGGCAAGGGGCTGACTTTAGACGACGGGTCTACCGACGCGGTCATCTTCAACGGGCACGGCTCGGGGGTCAACGGCATCTCTTGGGCGCCATCTGTGCTTGCGTCGCCTAACGGTGCGCCCAAGCCCGGGCAGCCGCAGGGACAGGTTGCCGCGCAGAAGCGCTTTGTCACGGGCGGCAGCGACAACGCCATCCGTATTTGGGGCTTTGACGAGGCCGCTAAGAAGTGGGTCGAGGAGGAGGAGATCAAGGAGCACGACAACTGGGTCCGCGACGTCGCTTGGGCGCCCAACATTGGCCTCCCCGGGATGTACATTGCCAGCGCTTCAGAGGTGAGCTAGAGGATACCCGTTGCGAGAGCTAAACGATCTCAGGACGGGACAGTCAAGATCCACACGCGTGAATCGCAGGGTGCGGCATGGCAGAGCACGCCGCTGCTGCCTAGCGCACCAGAGAACACGGACCCCCACTTCCCTGCGCCTGTGTGGCGCGTGTCCTGGAGCATTGCGGGCAACATCCTCGCTGTCAGCTGCGGCGACGGCAAGGTCAGCCTGTGGAAGGAGGGCGTCAACAAGGGATGGGAGTGTGTCAGCGACTTTGCAAGCTAGACAGCACTACAGTAGAACGACGACGACGATTTGACCCAGGCTACGCGCGCGATCCGTAGCGTCACGATGCATAAGTACAACGACTCTAGCTGTAAAACCAACCACCAAGAGAGACGACGGAATGCTACAAGATTAATACAACAGCTCGTCGTCTTCCTACTGCCACCCAGCTACAAATGCGTCCGCCTGATGTCAGCTGTGTGGTGATGAAACACCCACTTTTTGTGCTAGTTGGGACCATGGCGTGTGCGAGGTACCGTTGAGGACCAGGACAAAGTTTGTGATGGTCTGGGGACGGACGACGGGGAGGTTTGAGCCGCCCGTCTCGAACTCGGGGAGGGGAATGGGTCGAAGAAACAAGCGGCCAAGCTGGGGTCAGCGCAAGCCGAGGGTTTAGGCGACGGCGCCGTGCCGCTAAGGACGACTCACCTCGCACTCGACTCGTGGACTCTCGTCGTCCTCCCACTGTGACGCGAGACCGAGGAGAAGGCGCAGCCGCTCTGGGCCCTCGAGGTATGGCTCCTCGTCGTGGTAATCGACACTCTCGCTGCCGCCGCTGGCTGTATCTCCTCCGTCGTGGTCCGACTCGGACATGGCGCCCGAGACCTTGGACCCGCCGGCACCGTCCTCGTCCATGGCATCGTTGCCGTCGTCGTCGTCGTCCTCGTCCTCGTCGTCATCGGCCATGGGCAGCGCGGCTTGGGCCATGAGCTGCCCCGAGGGCGCGATAAGTAGCGCCGTGTGCGGGCCGTCGTCCTCGTTCGCCTCTAGGAGACCCTCGAGAAGCCCGTGGATACGTATCGGCGACACGAGCATGGCTTGATTGCCTGGAGGAGAGGGTTGTGCAGTCGTGATGTCAGTAGTAGTTGCATACCTCGCATCCACCATATACAACGTCACGCCCACCCAACAGCGTGGGGGACCTAGGCACACTCGCCACATGGTCATATTTCCGAAGCTCCGAATCGGTGGCGCCCCTGACCCACCCCCCTGTCCGAGGTTTGGCCACCTAAAGTCAACTTGGAATGTTGTCGACAGTGAGGCTCAGTCATCCATCCACAACTACAACCCACAACCACACCAGGTGCTCTATTGACACCGACAAAACAGCGCTCGACTGCAGGAAGACGGACGGCGCTTTCGATTGCCTGCGCTCAACCTCTCCGTTTATTTGGTCGTAGCGCGCGCGCAATCTCCCAAAATGTCCGACGACGAGCAGCAGGGGGCGTACCCCAAGCTCGCGACGTACACCGCGCCCCAGGACATTCTGGACGAGCATGAGGAGATGGCCGAGGAGGACGGCGAGCCGGACGAGTTCCAGGAGCGCCGCAACATCAAGCAGATTGCCCAGCGACAAAGCGACTACCAGCTGCGGCGGTTTCAGCGGCGCGATGGTGTGGGCGAGGGCGAGGACGAGAGCTACGAGGACCGCATGCGCCGCGTCAACCTCGAGCGCGAGGAGGAGCGCGTGAGGCGGTACAAGGAGCAACTTGCGCGCGACGAGGCCGAGAAGGCCGTGACGAGCCGAGAGGCCGCCGCCGACGACGACAAGACGCCACCGCGGAGTGCGCTTCCCGACGACGACGCGACCCCGCCACGAGGGCAGATTGGCGACGCTGGGTCTCCCCCGTCGTCGTCCCGTCGGAAACGCTGGGACGACCACGAGGACGTCAAGGAGGAGAAACCGGACATTGACGAGCCCAAGAAGAAGCGGTCACGATGGGACCAGACGCCCGACGAGTCGGCACAGGAGGAAAAGCCCAAGAAGCGCAGGTCGCGCTGGGACCAGGCTCCGCCAGAGGAGGAGATGGCCGCGGCCGTCAAGACCGAGTCGACACTGAGTGCCAAGGAGGCCGACGCCAAGCCCCAGATGGTCGAGGACAGGCGGTACCGCGCGATCACGGACGAGGAGCTCAACTCGCTACTGCCAGGCAAGGCTGAGGGCTACGAAATTGTGCCCGTGCCAGAGGACTACATACCCGAACCGGCCGTGCGCAAGATGGTTCCCGAGACATCGCAGCACGCCGAGACGGGTTTCATGATGCAGGACGAGAACGCCGCCGCCCGCGCGGTACAGGCTGCCGGAGGCTTCCAGGGTACGGGCGAGCAGACCGAGATCGAGGGTATCGGCACGCTCCAGTTCCTCAAGCCCGAGGACGCGCAGTACTTTGAGAAGGTTCTCGGCGAGGGCGGTGGTGAGGCCGACGACGTGCACTACACGCTTGACGAGCTCAAGGAGCGTAAGATCATGCGACTGCTGCTCAAGATCAAGAATGGCACGCCGCCGGTGCGTAAGACGGCCCTGCGACAGATCACGGACAAGGCGCGCGAGTTTGGTGCGGGCCCGCTGTTTGACAAGATTCTGCCCCTGCTCATGGAGCGCTCGCTCGAGGACCAGGAACGTCACCTGCTCGTCAAGGTCATTGACCGTATCCTATACAAGCTGGATGACCTCGTGCGGCCATACGTGCACAAGATCCTTGTGGTTATTGAGCCGCTCCTCATTGACGAGGACTACTACGCGCGTGTGGAAGGACGAGAAATCATTTCCAACCTCGCCAAGGCGGCCGGCCTCGCACACATGATCTCCACGATGCGTCCTGACATTGATCACGTCGACGAGTACGTGCGCAACACGACTGCGCGTGCGTTTGCCGTCGTCGCGTCCGCGCTGGGTGTCCCCGCACTGTTGCCCTTCCTCAAGGCCGTGTGCCGCTCCAAGAAGAGCTGGCAGGCGCGCCACACGGGTATCCGCATTATCCAGCAGATCGCCGTCATGCAGGGATGCGGTGTGCTGCCGCACCTGCGCAACCTTGTCGACGCCATCGCCGACGGCCTCCAGGACGAGCAGCAAAAGGTGCGCACCATGACGGCGTTAGCACTGGCTGGGTTGGCCGAAGCTGCGGCGCCATACGGTATCGAGTCGTTTGACAACGTTCTCAAACCGCTCTGGCTCGGTATCCGCCAGCACCGTGGTAAGACGCTCGCGGCGTTCCTCAAAGCCATTGGCTACATTATCCCGCTCATGGACCCCGAGTACGCGGGCTACTACGTGCGCGAGTGCATGCCGATTCTCATCCGCGAATTCCAGACGTCGGACGAGGAGATGCGCCGCATCGTGCTGCAGGTCATCAAGCAGTGTGCCGGGACCGAGGGTGTGCAGCCAACGTTTATCCGCGAGGAGGTGCTGCCCGAGTTCTTCAAGGCGTTCTGGGTTCGCCGCATGGCGCTCGACCGGCGCAACTACAAGCAGCTGGTCGACACTACTGTCGAGCTCGCGTCCAAGGCCGGCGTGTCTGAGATTGTCGGGCGCATCACCAACGACCTCAAGGACGAGTCGGAGCCGTACCGCAAGATGGTCATGGAGACGATCAACAAGGTGGTCACGGCGAACGGCGCTGCCGACATTGACGAGCGCATGGAGCAGCTGCTCATTGACGGCGTCATTTATGCGTTCCAGGAGCAGACCATGGAGGACACGGTCATGCTGGATGGATTCGCGGCGGTGGTGTCGGCGCTTGGCGGCCGTGTCAAGCCCTACCTTCCCCAGATCGTGTCCATGATCTTATGGCGCTTGACGAACAAGAGCGCCAAGGTGCGCATGTTAGCTGCGGACCTCACGGCCAAGCTCGCGCCGGTCATCAAGGCCAACGACGAGGATCAGTTATTGTCGAAACTCGGCGTGGTGTTGTTTGAGCAGCTGGGAGAAGAGTACCCCGATGCCCTTGGCTCGATCATTGCCGCCGAGGCGTCGATTGCCAACGTTGTCGGCATGACGCAGATGAACCCGCCCGTCAAGGACCTACTGCCACGAATGACGCCGATTCTGCGTAACCGTCACGAAAAGGTACAGGAGGCGACGATCAACCTGATTGGCCGCATTGCCGACCGCGGCGCCGAGTTTGTCGCTGCCAAGGAGTGGATGCGTATCTGTTTCGAGCTGCTCGACCTGCTCAAGGCGCACAAGAAGGCGATCCGCCGTGCGGCCGTCAACTCGTTTGGTTATATCGCCAAGGCGATTGGTCCGCAGGACGTGCTCAGTGTGCTCCTCACCAACCTCAAGGTCCAGGAGCGTCAGTCACGTGTGCTCTCGACCGTCGCCATTGCCATTGTCGCCGAGACATGTGGTCCCTTCACGTGTATCCCCGCGATCCTGAACGAGTACCGGACACCGGAGCTCAACGTGCGCAACGGCTGTCTCAAGGCGCTGGCGTACGTGTTCCAATACGTCGGTGAAATGTCCAAAGACTACATCCACTCGGTCGTCGGCCTGCTCGAGGACTCGCTCACCGACCGCGACCACGTTCACCGACAGACGGCGTGTGCGATCGTCAAGCACCTGACGATTGGCGTGGCTGGCCTGGGGTACGAGGACGCGCTCACGCACCTACTCAACCTCGTGTGGCCCAACATCTTTGAGACGAGTCCACACGTGATTGGCGGAGTGATGGACGCGATCGAGGCGATGCGCATCGGTATCGGGCCGGGCGTTGTGCTCAGCTATGTTCTCCAAGGCCTGTACCATCCCGCGCGCCGTGTGCGCGAGGTGTACTGGCGCATGTACAACACGCTCGTCCTCGGCGCCGTCGACGCCATGGTCCCATTTTACCCGGCCCTCGGATCAGCGGCCGATCTCGCCAACGGCCAGGACTACACCAGGCACCACCTGTTGATGTGGGTGTAAGCGCGTGTGTCGAGGGGGGGGAGCGTTTGGGGGATATATGGAAGCAGCATGTATTATCAGCACGTTGGAGTATGCATCGCATTTGCATGGTCGAAGTGACCTTGCGTGTCCCTGACGTGTGTGTCCGTGCAACCTCCACCGGGGAGCCATGTCACCGAGTGCGGGGGTGATCTCATCACTGCTTGCGGTGCTCGCTGCGACAACTCCACACACAACACAAACAACAAGACTCTGATCGACGCAACAGCCAGACAAACCCATGCGCGCCGATGCTGTCGCCCACGCCTTCATCACGGGCGGGCGTCGCGCCCGGCGACGTCGAGGGCCTCGTCGATCCCTGGGCGGAGGGTGAACCAAACGAGCCTCCACGATTGTACGATCCGGCTGTGCCAGCCTCGACAGCGAGCACGAACGGGCGATCACGACACAGCCACACCCAGCCTCCCTCATCCGAGCCCTCCTCCTCCCTCGCCGACAACGACGGTAACGGCTCGACACGTATCGTCCCACCGTCGAGGCGGCCGTTCCGTACGGCGCCGTTGACGTCGCTCCCGCGGCGGCTGGACGAGCTAGCGCTGGTCGACAACACGGACGGGCCACGGCGACGGGGCACGCCGCCGCGCACACCGACCGATCCAGAACCGTATGGCGGTGGTGTGCTAGCTGCCGCGTCGGGGTCGGCGTATGCGCGCCCCGTGTCGAGCTCGGGCGCGTCGTCGCCAGCGAGGAGCGCGTCGTCGTCACACCCGCTCGCGCTAGACGATCTCGCCGAGCCACCAACACCACCACGGCGACCACCGATCGGCGGGCGCATGCGCTCGCGGTCCGCCGTCGACCCGTCTGGCACCCTCTCCTCGCCCCTTGGCGCGGGCGCAGCAGCAGCGTCCACCGCGTCGTCGTCGCCCGTGCGCGCGCGCACCCCGAGCAGCCTCGCTGGTCTCGGCGGTATCAGCGGCTCGGCACTAGCAGACCTCAGGGACGTGTCCCGCCCGGCGCTCGCGCGCGTCACTAGCGAGACGGAACGTGCCGCCAGCGTTGGGTCATGGAGCGCTGCGTCGTCGGACGCTGGCGCCGGCGCCGACGACGACCGCGTCGACGTCATCGTCCACACCGTCCTCGCCAACGAGAGCCTACCCGGTATCGCGCTGCGGTATGGCACCGACGTCGCGACGCTGCGCAAGGCCAACAAGCTCTGGCCGAGCGACCCTGTCCATCTGCGCAGGAAACTATATGTCCCTCTCGATGCGTGCCGACCTACCGCCGACAGCGAGATTGTGCGGTCCGAGTCGGAGGTGACGCTCGTGCGAAGGCACTTGCGCTCGGCTGCGGCGACGCCGACGCGCACACCAGAGATGTCCCCCCGGCTAGGCGACGCAGACGGCTCGGCCGCTCACGTCGCGGGCAGCTTTACTCCAGCGTCGGACGCCGCAGCATCGTTGGCGACGCCGAACGGCGACGCGCACGACGGCACCGCCACACCTATGGTGGAGAAGATTCCCCTGAGCATCGCGAGCGTGCCCGTGTCACATCTCCGTTTCTTCCCAAGACAACGTCCCGTGCGGGGGCGCACGAGTCTCGATTCGGAGCTCGGCGTGCGCGGGGGAAGTTTGCGCGTCGGGAACAGCGGCAGCAGCCGGCGTCCAGGCCTCTTTGCTGCGCTCGCGGGCGGCGTCGACGATCCAGGCAGCGACGACGAGTATGAGGAACGCCAGCGCAAGCCACACCGCGTCACACTGCGCAGCGGAGAGTACGCGCAGGGGAGCAGCTCGTACCCCTCTACACCTAGTGCGCGCGCTGCGGGCGCCGAGCGCACACCGTCGTCGTCGGCGGCGTCAGGGGCGTCGGGTCTCACGTCGTCGTCGTCGTATTTTGACGCCGTGGCGCTGCCAAAGTCTAAGAGCAAGGTGGTCCGCCTGCGACCGCCGAGCGCGGCGCCGCCGCCCTCGTCGTCCGGCACAGGGACGGGCGGTTCGATCGCTGCGCGCCTGACTAGTTTCTTCACCGTGCCCCCGCCGCCCGCACACGCCCAGGCGTACCCCGTGCCGCGCGTGCCAGCAGGTATCGCCGTCCCCGCCGACAGCCACGGCGGCAGCGGAAGCGTGCGCAAGACGGTAGGCTCGCCCGAGCTCGTAGAGATGGACGCGCGCGTTCCGTGGTTGCCACCTAGTCGCGGGCGCACAACCCCCCCTCGCCCAACAAAACACAAAACCTTGGACGATAAAAAGCGCGATTAGCCATAGATAGAAGTTGTAGCCATCTTGCCGCCCATGCATGTACAATCGACTGACCCCGTCGCCGCCGCCGTCGTCTATGTGTCCCCCTTAAATGCGCCGCCTGACCATGTGCAGTGACGCGGCCGCGCTCCAGCGGCAGCGAACGCGCCACACTGCCAGGTCTCGATACTTCTCACACCACCCACTCAGTCAATGCCCGCCTATTCCTCCTCGTCGCCGTCGGTCGGGTCGGGCACTGAGTACTCAGGCTCGGGGAAGGAGCCGTCGGGGGCACGGACACTGTGGTCAGCTGCGCTCCCGCGCCCCGCCTTTGGTACTCACCTGAGGTAAAGCCGCTTCCATCGCTGCCATCCAAGCGACTTGACCGATCCGTCTGGGACGACGCGGATCCCCGCAGGTCCCTCGGCGCCCTCGACTGCGTCCTTGTCCTCCCACAGCTGGATGTCGTCGGCGGAAGCGGGAGGGGCGGGGAGCGTAGAAAGGGCAGTTACGAGCTGCGTGCGGAGAGAGGACGTCGTCCTGCTCGTCAGTTTATATGGGGCGTTGTGCGCGCGCGCGGAGCGGTGTGTAGGACTTACGTCGTCGCGGGCACGGAGAGGAGGACAGCCGTCTTGCCCCGATGAAAGGTCAGGTGGTGCACGTCGCTTGGTTTCTGCAGTCAGCATAAAGGTGAGCAGGCAGGTGCAGTGCACAGCAGCACTGTATCCAGCGACGGGGCTTACCATGTTGTTGCTGAATGGACGACGACAACGCAATGGCCACTGGCACACCGGAAGATGGATGCACGAGATGTACTTTGGTTGGGTGACGCGACCTCCACCAGGCCTCATTGTCAACATTTCCCCAGCGACTTGGGACTTGGGGCTAACGATCCGCCATTGCGTCTCACTCCTGGCCTCCTTTGTGGAACTATGCATGCTGTTAGAGCAAAAGACAGGCTTGTTGTCCCTGATGTGCACAACAAGACCGGCTGCTTTCCAACCACGGACTCTCCTCAAATGCTCAGTCGCAAAAACACCATTTCCCTGAAATGACAAAAAGATATTACATCGTGAGGGAGTCGAACCCCCGCCGAATCGACGCTTCAACCCGAAGGTTTAATGGCAACGATCCATGATACCGTTTCACCAACGATGTTTTGTTGTTGAAACCAGCGCTGGGTAGATTATTTTGTCCCTTGCGGTTGGCCGGCTGGGCGGCTGAGGTAAAGGGTCTCCGTGAGGCATATCTGGTCCACAGCACATACGCCAGGTGCACAGCACTGCATACATGCATGCATCGAGACAAGCTAGATGTGGCTCAGCTCGTAGCCGACTTGACCGCACGGTCACGCAAGTTGCCCGCGCGGCCCTTCTGCAGCGCGTTCTTGATCTGCGTGGTGCTCACCCCGACCTGGCGTTAATCAGCTTAGAGCCCGAGGTCGGGCGTGCATACATACCTCTTTAGCAAGCGCTGTGGCGTTGATCGCACTCACGCCAGCAGCGAGGACTCGCTCCATGACGAGTGTCTTCTGCGCCGGCGTCCAGGTCGCGGTACGTGGTGAGGAACCGGCAGGGGAGGGCGTGCTTGATGACGTGACGGGGGCGGCGCTGCGTACACCCTTGGCGCGGACCTTGCGCAGACTGCCTGGCGCGGAGTGGGCGTGCGTCTTGCCCTTCGTAATGGCCTTGGCTTTCTTCGGCGACGGGCCTGAAGCGGCGGCTGTGTCCTCACTGGACGCCGAAAACGGCGACAGGGAGGGCTTGCGATCGGTCTGAGCAGCGGCGGGAAGTATGTCCTCAGCGACGGGCGGAGAGAGGTGGCGCTTGAGAGGAGGTGACGCCGTCGGCTGGTACTCTGGTGTCATGGCCGCTCGCGGTGTCAGCGGCGAGGTGGGTGGAGTCGTGAGTCGAGTTGGGTGTTGCTGTGTCGCCAGAGACCACTGGTGTAAGGCAAATGGGACGATGAGACGGTGTGAGACGGTGAGAGTGGCGACTGGTCAGTGTTGCACAGATGTGAAGATGTGCGTGCGGGATGCGAGTGCTGTGCGCACGCAAGCACACGAGCACACAGGAGGGCGCAGCCGGGTAAATCTCAATGCTCTGAACTCGCCCGCTAGCCAGGTAACTTCACATAATGCATACATTGTTGACATGATTTGCAGCGGCAGGGGATATTTACAATCTTTCGTACAGCCGATTTATGGATTTCGTGGCGTAGCTTAATTATGAGCGTTACGGGGGTCGAGGTGGTGAGCGTTATTCTTCAGACATGGCGTCGTCACCGTCACCGTCGTCGTCTGTGGCGGCCGAGTGCGAGCGGCGCGCGCCACGCAGCGTATGCGGATGTTCTTCGAGAATGGCGGAAAGGGAGAGGTTCTTGGTCTGCATGGCGCTGACGGCACGGACCTTTGCCTCGTCGAGCGTCTTGGTGCAGCCTCTGCAGAGCTCGACCTCACGGGCGGCCGACGCGAGGCACAGTTCGCGGATACTCCCCTTGCGCCCCGGGGTGAGCTGGTTGACGAGCTGTTTCTTCTTGAGCCCGAGCTGGGGTTAGCTGGGCCACAAGAATATATTGACTCACCTCTGCACCGAGTGCGGCAAGGTCGAGGGAGCGGTACCCAGCAGTTATCAGGCGGTCAATAAATATCATGCGCTTGGCAGTGGTCCACTCGCCGGGACCCTGGCTACGCGGCTCGGCGCGCGTCGCCTGTTCCGAGAGGAGAGTGGCAAACGAGGCGCGGCGCGGGACGCCGCGTTCCTTGACACCGCCGGCTCCCCCACCGTCGATACCCTCGGTGCCGACCATGGGCACGAGCTGCATGGTATATCCGCGCTTAGCTGCCTCGCGCTCGAGGCGGGTTGCTTCGTGCTCGAAGCGGGCGACGGTGTCGACCGCAGGCGAGTCGGGGAGGGACGAGGCGAGTGACGCTGGGGGACTCTCGGACCCGGGCGGCGTCACCAGCCCAGTGTGGTCGTGCGGAGTGCCTAGCAGGATGTGCTCGGGGCTGCTCGACGGAGGGGACATGCTGTGCGCGTAGGGGCTGCTGTGGATGTGTCCGCCGCTGTACGCCGCCCCGCCACCGGGGTAGAGGACCTGTCTGGAGCTGCCGTGGGCAGGGCGCACGCCGCATGATGTGGCCGAGAAGCGTAGCGGGGTGGCGTATGGGTGTCCGGAAAGCGACTTGCGCGCCTTGTGCTGAGCACCTGGGCGGAAACTGGAGCCGTACACGCCGGGATTGGGACTGTAATTGGTGCGAGCGGGGGTCTGGAAGGCGTGCCCGCCGCCGAGGTGGCTGTGGTTGTCGCTTGGGCCCGGGCTGTAGTTTAGACCGCTGGCCATGGTGAAGGGAACGTCGGGAGAGGTCTTGAAGCCGGGCGTGAGGGGCGGCGGGGCGGCGATAAGATCGAGACGGGTGGGGGCAGGGGGGCGCATGAGCATGCCTGTGGCGGCGGGGGGAGTACGAGAAGCGTCAAATACGTTGACGTTGGTGTTGTTTACGTTGTTCCAGTCGGGAGGTGAGTGGACTAGAGAGGAGACGGGAACGCCGGGGGCGTTGTTGAAGGGGTCGGCGGACGGGGGGCGGGTGTGCGGTGCAGTAGTGGCGTCGTACGTGTCTACTGGTGTTGTCTCTGTATTCTTGAAACGCTTGGGGAATGGCGTGTGAGACGGCGTCGGGGAAGAGCTGGCCATCGGGGTCGCGTGAGGAGATAAGAGGAGAGAGAAAAGGTAAAGGAGGAGAAAGGCAGAGGGGCGTGCGGGTGGGTGCGTGCAGGTGGGAGAGAGAGGAAGAGGTCGATTGAGAAGAGGATGAGAGTAAAGAGTGAAACGCACCAGCCCGTTATTTGTACTGTGCGCGAATGTGAACAGCGGTGACCAGAGAAGAGAAGCGCTGGTGCGCATGCGCGCGAGACAGACAAGATACCGACATACAATATGGACCAGAGTCTTGCGAAGAAGGAGCGACACGACGCATCACTCACACACGCCACATGAGTGTACTGCACACGCCCCATTGTTCGGCCACGGCTCGCGACTGAGCCCAACTCCCCCCATCATCCCGGGCGAGAACGCTTCCTTTCCAACCCCTGTTTGCATCCTGTCCCAGTCACTGCCAGTTTTCCCCTGCAAGCAACGACCATGTCTGCCACCTTGCCGTGCACTGCGATATATCACACAATGGGAGCGGCGGCGGCCGCGTGGACGAGGTGATGTGGTGAGAAGCGCGCTGGCGGTGGAATGGATGGTACGACGCCGCCGGCGTGTGGCGTCTGCACACACAGCCCTCGGTCTTCTCCTGTCCCCCTCTCTCATGCGACGCGGACAATGCGTGCACCTTGTCTCTTTTTTCTTTATTTTTCTAGGCACTAGGGTGAGGCTGTGAGTTGGCGGGGGAAGAAGCCAGCGGCGCAGAGCGTCAGGGGACCCAGGAAAAATACCACGGCAGTGACTGAACACTCTGCATGAACAGAAGCCGTGCGGAGAAATATAAAAACAGTGCAGCTAGGCCCATGCGCGTGCCTGCAATGAGGTCCCCACGCACCGACACCGGGGTCGGCGTCACGCCTAATGCAGCGTACCCCAGTGCTAACCTAACAACAAATTCAAGGTAAACTTGCAGTGGGATGCTAGAGCGTGCATGGGCCGCTGAATGAGACCAGAGGAGAGCGAGCGTTGGCGCCAGTGGCGAGGGGAAACACGAGGTGCCACATTATTCGCTCACGTCACTGGCGTCTCGATCAGGTGCTGCCAACGCCACCGACACTGACTTTGCTTCTTTTTCTAAAACTATGTTTTTTCCCTGTTAACAATGAGCTCTGGTGGGATGCAGAGGTGCAGAGCCTCAGGGGACGCCGTGTCGGATGGTCAACTCCCCCCTGTCCCCCTTCTCTCACTCGGTTCTATGCGTCATGAGCCCTGCGTAGCTCCGGGTTGTCTGAAGGACGCACAGTCCGCCTGTGTGTAACTCACGGCCAGGAGCGACGTGAGAGCGGTAGGGGTGCACAATGGAGAGACGCTTCTGCCCCGGTATTGGGGAGAAGCGAACCGGCACACACTCGAGTTGAGTAGACCTGGCAATGTCGAGGTGATTGAAGGAGGTTGAGCACACTCGCACGCAGTGAGATCTGTCATGTCGGTCGAGTATGCACAGCCTGGAAAATGGCAATAAAGCCGTGTGGCCACGATCATCTCGGGCGATGCTTTATTGGGTGTACCGTGCATACTCGGTTCACACCGCCGCGAGCGGAGAAACTTTGCGCCGCCCCCGACTCGAGCGCCACATGCCCTTGCGCCGTTTCTCACAGTTAACCTCACGACGGTGCCAGCCGTCAACAAGATTTAGCGCGCCGCAGCGTGCGCTTCCGTCTCCAGTACTGTAAGTAGAGATCTGCCATGTGTCGGCCTCGTTGGCGTGACGGCGCGTGGCGTGGCGGCGTGCGTGGGCGTAACAATTTTAGCAGCAGCGGCGTGGATGTGACGTCGCGAGGGGAGGGGCTTGGGGGAGAGCACCGAGGGGAGACCAGCAAGCGCCACTGTCGGCCACAACTCGCGTCTTTGTCAGGGACGACAACGACGGAAGCCACGCAGCGAAGCGGCGGCGCAAACGACACATGTCATGTGTGGTGTTTCAAGTGCCCACCCCTGTCTGTGGCGCCGTCACGACGTGTTTCATCTTGTTCTGAAGCTACGATAGTCTGCATGGTTCTGATTCCTGCCAGGTGGTTGGAGGGCAACAGCCATGTCTCGAGGCCGCGGGCTGCCCTCGTGGAGAAATGTGGAGACATATTGGGAGGGGCGCAGTCGCCACGCTCACTCGCCCAGTGCTTCGTCTGCGGATACCCCTCAAATGGGAGGAGAAAGAGTGATCGGCGCGCGCCATTGGGCCCGACAAAGGGCGGTGCACCAGGGCGCCGCGTCGTCGCCGCACAGGCCGGCACATCGACAGCGGCCGGACCTACGCCGATCACGAGATGACATCGGCTCCAGCGCAAACTACAGCACAGCACACTTTTGATCCGCAATTTGACTCTACACTTCGTCCACTACGCCTACGCCCCACCCTTCTTGGCGCGCACGAGGTCGAGCGCGAACCGGCGGACATTAGAGCGGTTCGGCTTGAGCTGGTCGACGACCTGCGAGCGGGTCACGCCGAGCTATCATCAGCGGGGCATAGTCGAGGGATACTACCTTGTCAGCGAGGGCTTGGAGGTCGGTGGATTTGGTGCCTGCGTCGATGACGGCTTCGAGGAGGGCGACGCACGCATCGGCGTCCCATGGTGTGGGCTTGCCGCCGCTGGTGTCGGCCGTGGGTGTCTTGGGCGGCTCCTTGGGCATCTTCTCCGCTTTCGGCGTGTTGGGCCCCTTGGCCTTGGCTGGCGACTTGGTCGTGCGGGGTTTCTTGCTCGGGGACGCGGGTGGCGTCGGCGACGGGGAACGCTCGTTCTTGACCATGGCGGGGTTCGTGGAGAACGTTTGGTTGGGAGCAGTGGGGCGGGTGAGTATTAAACGAGAGGCAATCCCCTGAGTGATGACGCGGAAGAGTCAGTAGCAAGTCTGCCTTCCCACAGGCATGCGTGGCGTGTGCATGCGCCCTCGCAACAAGATTAACCGGTGTAACATGGTCCTGTACAGGCGACACACACACGAACCCGGCGCCCTGGGCTCGGCACAGCCCACCACATGTGATCCTCGTCGCCCCACACGGGACGGCGCCGTGCTCTGCTCAGCAAAACAAACTAGTTTGGCTTCTCAAAGCTGCCCTCGGGATCCATCCGCGCCCTGAGCTGGGTCCACGCCGCGGTGAGCTGAGCGCGTGGCAGCGAGAAACCCTCGCGGAAGGGCCCAAGGCGGTCGACGAGCGCGCGGTCCTTGAGCTTGTCGATGTCGAGCGGGATAAACTCGACGAGCTTGGTCCACTCCCCGCGCGTTTTGTCGAATTCGTTGCGTAGCCGCAGACGGAACGTGTAGCCTGAAGACGGTCAGCCGACAGCTTTTGGGCTTGTTACTCACTCCGGCCAGCGACGGTCTGGATGCAAGTGTACGTTCGCTCGTCCCCCGTCTTGGGGTCTGTCCGCACCGACGCCGACATGACCATGAGGCCCGTTAGGTCCTCGAAGAGCCTGACCGCGAGCGAGTCGGTCTCGTTAGCCGCCCTGGGCGCGGGCGGCTCGGCCGACCGCCGGTTCTGCTCCTGCAAGCGGCGGGAGCGTGATGTCTCCTCTTCAAATTCGCGCTGCAGGCGCGCCACTGCCGTGAGCTGACAATCACGGAGCACCGCAACTCACAGTCGCTGTCCTTGCCCTTGACCGTGTCGCGGAGCTTGTACACCTCGTCGCGAAGTTCACGCGACGACTTGCCCTCGAGCTTTGCGTCGAACTGAGGCGGGGCCGCGGCGGCCTCGACGCGCGCGAGCGATTCCCGCGTCGCAGCCAGTGCGTCCTCGAGCGTCTTGACCTTGGCCGACTGTTTCTCGTACAGCGCCTCCTGGTTACGAATAAGCTCTGCCTGGGCTAAAAATGTCAGCCGGTTGCGCTCACGCCCGCACGCACCAGTCGCCTTTGTCTCACTCGTGGCCTTGAACTTGGCCAGCAGCGCCTCCGCGGCCGAGTTACGCAGGCGCGCCAGCTCCTCAAACTGCTTGGCGAAAGTGTCGCGTTCTTGCCGCATACGCTCGCACTCGGCGCGTACGCGCGCCAGCTCGTCGTTGCCGCCCGTCGGCGCCCTGGAGGATTTGGACGACGCGAGACCTTCGTCTCCAGCATCCACGCGCACCGACGCCTTGAGTGGTCGCCCGACCTTCTTCGCAGTCTTCACCGGCTCGGCATCCACAAACGCTGATAAATAAGCATTGCCTTCACGGTGGCTGTGTTCGTACCGTCAAGGTCGTCCTCGTCGTCGACCGGCTTGGCCGCCTTGGTCTTGAGCGGCGCATTCTCCTTGCCGCGTTTCGGCGCGGCAGCCTTAGGCGGCATCTTGAGTAGTTAAACAAATATCGATGACAGTGAGTGGATAGCGCCCGTAAAACGATGCGTAGACCACGACGTTGCTGTCGTCACGACGTGAAGGGTGTTAGCGAGCGCGATGTGAGCGATGGACGAAGATGGCCGCGAAAGGACATTCAACTTGTTTGTTTACACGAATCGAGCGGAGGAAAGCTGTTTAGTCCCCCCACTTGTGCAACGTTTATCCCACGGGGTAACGGCCAGTCGAGCATGCAAGCCAGTCGCGCGATTTCTTGGGGACGCTACAATGGACTTTGTATGCATGTAGCTGCGGCTTTGCTTGCGTGGAAGTTTGCAATTGCTCTCTCTTTTGGTTGGGTCGAGAGCAAGCTTCAGCGGAAGTGGTATGCGACGTGTGCATTTCGGGCGGGCACCTCACTCAGATCGGGGAGGGGGTTTTCGATCTGGCGGTCAGACGAAAGCGACGGTGAGCCTCAACCTTCCAGCTTGTGCTGTGCAGTGCACTATTGCTGCATCGAGAAATGCAAGTGCACAGATCAGATACCATTGGCGCCTCACACCTCACAGGCGTGTGCGCCAGCGCCGACGGGCCGAGACCGCACGCGATCGTCTTCACCCAAGCGCAGCCTGGAATGTCTCGGCATTAATCGACAGTGCCAGGCGCGCGGCAGCTACGGTACAACTGTCGCGCCGGCGCGCGCGGGAGCCCGCGTGAGCTCGCATACCCATCTCCCGCCGGCAAGTGCGCTGTGCTGCGACAGGCTCACACGCCCGCACACCCTCTGCGGCAGGTTGGCTTCGCTGGCGCTCTTTGGTGATCGCCACGAGAAAGCATGTCTCACATTCCACTCGCCCCGACACCAGATCTGGTCGGTGCCAGACAAGGTCGGCCTCGTTACGCTTTTCACAGATATCCACGGCATGCTCAGCATGCTTGTGATATAATGG
The DNA here is from genome assembly GCA_002335565.1 of Cutaneotrichosporon arboriforme. Lineage (NCBI taxonomy): Eukaryota > Fungi > Basidiomycota > Tremellomycetes > Trichosporonales > Trichosporonaceae > Cutaneotrichosporon > Cutaneotrichosporon arboriforme. Next base: position 152,675 of record BEDW01000007.1, on the reverse strand, counting down.
AGAATACAGCCGGTGTCTATATCCACTCCCACGCTCGCTGGTTGCCTGGCGAGCGACAACCTCTCCGGCCATTCCGTCGTAACCGTTCATCGAAGCGGCTGCCAGGCTTAGTCGGTAACCAGTACACACCTCGGTGTCTGCCAACGTTGCTTTGTGCTCAAATCGGGGTGAGTACCCACACCTGTGCCCATTCCTGTGCTGCGCAAATCCCTGTTGCGGCCATCGCGACTCTTTCGGACACCGATTGCCTTGTCCCCTTCGGACCCGAGAAGCAGTGGCTTGACAGTAGGCGTTCTCTGTCAACTCGTCCACACTTACTGTGGCAGGCCGTATATCCATATCCTGCTGTGTGTAATTATCGTAATTACGGGGTGGAATGTAAGAGTGACGTTGGGGGGGAGGTTTGTGCGGTGGCGGCCGCGTGGGTCGAGGCGTGCGTGCGTGCCGCTGACCTGCAAGGTGGCACCATCAAGCTCCGCCCGATGATCCCCAGTCGTTCCAGCACGATGACTTCGGCGCTCCGCGGCGGAGAAACCCGACGACAACCACCGACCGCTCGCAAGGAACGGGTTGAGAAGAAGTTCAGCACGAGTTCCTGGCTGCGGTGCCTGCCACGCCTGCCGCGCCTGCCGCCTGTGCGGCGATGGACAGGTCCGCCGCGCGACCGACGCGCGACGCCACGCTTCTCTCCGGGTAGTACGACGGGGCGCTCGTTTGCGGGGCATTCGGGCGGTACCTGGAGCACCACGCTTGGTCTCCCAGCCAAAAACGGGGATCAAGAGTGGACGCTGAAACAGTGGTGCTGGTGCGCTTGGCATAAGCGGTATTGAGTGCCTGTCGAGGACGCCACAGATTGCCGCCACTGGCCACCCCGCCGCCACATTCCGGCTCTGCCACACCTCGTAATAGCCATGCATGCTTATGCCCCCCATTCCCTCCATTGCCTCACGCGTCTACCCATGATGCGGCGCGCGCCCCCGCAACCGCCGACTCAAACGCCCCGGCGGACCAATGTCACCCCGCTGGAATGTGCACCTCCTACAGTAGATCAAGCATACTGCTCCTCCCTCACAACATTGGCGTCTGCATTTGGGAGCGCTTGGCAGTGGCTCACATCAACGCTTGCGGTAACTGGTGCGCACACGATTGTGGCCGCGCCGAAAAGGTGCGCCACGGGGGATCTGCCCACGCCTCTCAGGTGACCTCGAGCGCGGCGCCACCCGCGGGACGTGTCCACAGGAACGGAACGGCAGGCATTCCGTCTGCGTGCGGTGTTGCGGCCGCCGGCTTTTCCGCACTCGCTTTTCCGGTCCACCTTAGAAAGTCCACAAGGACAACAAAGGCGTTCCATGTTGCAGCTTACTGCTGCTGCCAGCTCCTGGTCAGCGCCAGCGCGTGCGCACATTTCTCTCCTGGTCTCTGGAAATTCCCCACCACCTCGGTGTGCATGTCAAACGACTATCTGACGATCACCGATGCGCCGTCCGTGGAATGCACAAAGGTACAGAGCTAGATTCCCTAACCGATCTGCATGGGTACCGGGGGTTCATGATGGACTGTGCTTTGTGCGCCTGCGCGCGCCCCTCCGGAACACGACGACGGCTGCCAAGGCTTTTTTTTTTTGACAGTGCCGGGTTTTGGGGGGCAGCACAATGTCGCATGTCTGTGCCTGACGCCCGGGGCGCGTCTCGTCGCTCACTCCCCTCTCCCATGACATGCCTCTTTCCCAGTCAGTTAGTCATGGAGAGGTCATGGCTGTGAGGGGGTTGTCCGGGTGCGACCGGTGCTAAGACGGTGATCTGCCATTGTGTCATGCCGCCGCTCGTGCAGGTGACAGCCTCTGGGACGACTGGGCGCTGTGACGATCCGGGCGCTGGGACGCGACTGTTGAGCACGCCTGCAGCCAGCTTGCCAACCAGCCGCCGGCCACAGCCGACGACACGCCGCACACATCATCGTCCATTCTCCGTGCCTGACGTTCACGAGAACAATGAGCTCGGCCACGGGGCCCTCCCGAGGCACACCACAACGTCCTTCGCAGCGGGCCTCATGTCGCCGTGGAATCGTTTTCACTGCAGTTTAATTAACCACATTTGACCTTTAGTTGTGTGTGGCAGCGTGGTCAACCAAAAATCCGGCCCGGAAGGGTTTGCGGGGCGAAGTGCAGATCGTACGCCGTGAACAGCGGGGTATGTCATGACACCCCAAGACGGCCAAGGAGGCAGGTCTGAGCGGCATGGGAGATCTTGGGACGTGCAGCGAGACAACAGTTGGTTGAGCTGCTCGGCTCCCTTCGGATATGCTGCGTGGATGGGCTGTCGCGCTGTCTGTCGGGGTCCACGCACGGCCCCAGTCGCTCAGACATCCTGTGAGCCCAACCCTCTCACACGCAGAACAGCCGCGCAAGCGACGAGCCAGGACATAACACCAGCTGCACCACGACGCAGCACCTTGGCGTTTTTGCCGACCAAGTTTGGCACCAGCAGTCCTTTTGGCTTGGCCCTGTTTCTCTTCCCCTAAGTGGTCCCACTCAAGTCCGATCCGATGTCGACAGCAGAGCTGCAGAGCCGAAAAGCCTCGAGCGTCTGCAGCTCGCTGGCTGGCACGTTGGCGGCTGTGGTGCCTCGACAAGTTAGGCACCAGGTGGCGGTGGTTCGACACTCACAAGTTGCGGCAACGACGCTGCACACCCCCCGCACAGCCCAGGCGAAGGCGGCATGTGTCGAGGAGGCCCCAACGTCCAGGTGACTCTAGGTACGTTACCCATGTAACTGGTAGGTTCATCCCCAGGACAGTGGATCTCTGGTGGTTGCGCGATAGAGACATGCCAGCATGCATAAGACTGCAAGAACAACGGCTGAGATCCTTTGGTCCATCTTCTCTCTCCCCGGGCAAACTGCCATCGCCATCACTTCACTCCCCTCCTTGCCACTTCTCCTCCCCGTCTCCCAACTCTTGGCTCTCTTGCGGTCCCCTCCAGCCGTTCTACACTCGTCACCAAGATGTACGTTGATGTTTGGTTGTGTGTTTTACACCAACTTTGATACTGATGGCACACACTCTCAGATTAACTCGACAATCACTTCGTCCTCGACAGCTTGACGCGAATCGTCGACACTCGCGCTTTCCCCGCACCTGGGGGACTTTGTGGTTTGCCATCAGAACTCCAAGCTGGCTAAAGACAAGAAGCTTCACTTGGTCGTCACGGAAAAGAAAACACACACACGACAGAAAATCACTGATCAGCTCGCGCGTGCAGAGCTGTCGTCATGTTTCAAGTTGAGGCCCGCGCAGACGCCCGCGCCAACGCCGCGAGTCCGGCGTCAATGATGTTGGCATTGTTTCGTGATCTGCAGGATTCGCCAGATGCGAGGGTGGCCGTCCGTCCCAACACGGTGGCGGGTGATGGGCAGCACAACAGGTGGGGGTCCTTTGGATACGCCGCTTCGGCGGCGGCGGCGGCGGCGCAAGAGGCCCAGTCGCAACCGCCTCACCTCGTTGCTGACGTGCGTTGCTGGGACGCTCCATCATTCACCGCACCAACGACAACAACATTGCAACAGCCATCATTGGCGTCAGTCTCCGGTGAAGCTTTCGCAGCCGGCGTCGCACCCGTCTTTAGCACGACTGTTCATCAGCGGGACGCTTCCCGCAAGGCTTATTACACACCACCTGTGCCTTCAGCCACATCCCGCTGTGTTTCCTCCTCTGCCGCGCAACACAACACTCGCCGGTTTGCTTTCAGCCCTCCAGCAGCAGACATCTCCCACCGCCCAAACAGCAGCGGTGCAGACACCTCCGCCGTCGTCTTCAACCTGATCGGAGCGACGCCACCCACACCACCATCGTCGCAGCCACGTCTCGTTCCCCTCCCCAACTCGCCAGTAGGAATATCCAGCACGCAACCGTCCTTTGCTACAGCGTCAGGTCAACTTTCTCTAGCGTCTCCTCTATCCCTTCGTCCAAAGTCGAGTGACAGCGCCGTCTCAGCGTTCTCTGTTCCTGAGCGCGCCTGGCCGTGCGCCCCTTCTGCGTCGTCGCCCCCAAGCTACACCACCAACATGACCACCCCTGCTTTCAGAAGCGTGGCGACAACGTCGCACCCCACCGCGGTCTTTTCCGACGCCACCGCGGCCATGGGCCTTGGGCCCACGCACTACACGGACAGTGGCAGCGGCAGCGGCAGCGCGGACGCCCGTCCCCCGCATACTGCTGACGGGGAAATGTTCCACCCGGGGAGTAACGCACTCAACCATGCAGCACCGCCACTGCTCTTGCACGCGACGTCGTCGACTCCATCGCCCCAGTTTTCCTCCCCGCTTTTGGAGACGCCCCTCCAGACACTCCCCGACCTCCAGGCAGACGCATCCTCCGCAGTGCCCTCAAACCCCGCAATCATATTTGACAACAGTGTGGAGCGACCCATTGAAGAATCGCAGTGAGTCTTGGTTCCGTTTTCTCTCGCGCTGTGCTGCCCTCCCACGTGCGCTGCGGGGTTGTGAGATAGTGAGCTGTGTGTGCGTGTGCGGCGTGGATTTTGCGGAAGCGGGGGGGATGTGTTGGGTGGCGAGTGGCGAGTCGGCGACGATGACACCGTTTTTCCGCCCGCGCCGGTGGCCTCGACATTGGGGCGCAGAAGTGTCATTGCCATTGCATCATTCTTCCATTCCTCTGCCCTTCTGGCTCTCCTTTCAGCTTCTCTTCTTGCACAACGACGTCGTCCACGGCCGTTCGGTTCGTAACCCGGTGATCTGTGATGTCTATTGTGCTCCTTTGTTGAGTGTTGATGGAACACGGGAACAAGGAACGAGGTGTGATTGTGAGCGGTGTGTGTAGTCGCACACACAATAGAGAGTCTGAGAAGAAGGGGAGCTGGGGCGTCGAGAGCAAACGAAAGCCAGAGGAGGAGGGGGGATCGTCTCTGTGAGCGAAGCATCTGGACGTGCGCTTGATTGCGCCACCTCGTCGCCGATGCCCACCGATGTGCACCGATGCTCTCCTTGCTTCTGCCCCCACACAGAACGCCCCCGCACTCGGACACACCTGCACACGGACACAGACACACACGTTCACCAGTGTGTCATTGTGCCAGTTTGAGCAGCTGTGAGCTGGTGTGAATGCTGTGTTCGGCAATAGGGAGAGGTGTGTGCTTGGGTGCTTCTGGCCAGGGCAGACGGGGCCGTTGTGAACCACACACACTCCTCAACACACACACCACACACACCACCCCTCGTCGTCGTCGCCGACAACAGAAAGCAATAGCTTTGTCATTGGTATTGGGCAGCACGGTAGCGAGAGAGAGAGCCCTTTCTGACTCGACGATTGCATGAGACGTGGGAACACGAGGCTGACGTGCATTGGTTGATCAGGCCCGAGTGTGCCTCGTCGTCGTCGTCGCTCCCAGTGCGCCACCACCCACACAAGAGTCCATCGTCACTGCTCGACGCTGTCGACACTGTCCAATCATTCATCGGTGACGGGCAACCCACACCTCTGGACCACACCCACATAAACACCACACACCACACGCCCGCATCCTTCTGGCATCCGTCCTATCCCTCTTCCTCATCTCCAACCCAACAACACGCACACTACACCAATCAACACCCACACCAACAGCAACAACACTTGCGCCGATCCATGGTCAACGCGCAGGAGCATCACACCTCAGGCGGGTTTTACAACACGCTCGCGTCGTCTTCGTCGTCGTCGCCTGTCCGTGCGACGTTGTCCAGCGCCAACATGCCCTCCGTCGCCGCTCTCAACAACAGCGGACCCAGCAACAACAACGCCTACGACCCCTCCCCCTCCAGCTCCCAGCACAATGTTGTAACGTCGTCACCTCAGTCGGCCACCAACACCATGGCTCAGAACGCAATGTACCCGATGTCCGCCGCCGCCGCCCAGGGCACGGCCTCTGCGCCCACCAACACATCGCCCAACTTCGCCACCAACATGAACGTCTCACCCCACCAGACATCCATGCGTGACCAGAGCATCGCGTCATCCAACAACTACTACAACACGCACATCCTCCAGCAGCAGCAACAGCAGCAGCAGGGATACTCGCCCCAGCAGTCCTACTCGCAGCTGTCACAGTACCCCGAAAACGTCAGCCCCTACAGCAGCCAGCACTCGTTCCACGAAAGCAGCAGCTACTCGAGTAACGTGTCGGCCTACCACCAGGCGCCCAACTCTGCTGGTTCGTACCACCAGGGCTCGCTTGGCCACGGTCGCTCCGACAGCATGGGCTCGTGGACGATGGGCGAGAACACGAGCAGCAGCGAGTACGGCGGGCGCCGCACCAAGAGCGGCAACCGCAAGGCGACGGACGAGCCGCTCCTGGCTCCAGGCGAAGAGGCTGTGCCCCGCCCCAGCCCGTCGTACGCTGGGCTCATTGGTGAAGCGCTGCTGCTCGCTGCGCCGCCGCACCAGCTTTACGTGTCGGAGATTTCAGAGAGCATAAAGGCGCGTTATCAGTGTAAGTTTTCTGCCACACGGTGCCTTGTTTCATCATTATCGTTTCCATGCTGACACAATCAACCCTGAACAGACTACCGCCAAAACCCATCAAAGCTCTACAACGGCGTTCGTCACCAGACGTCCATGTGCAAGGCGTTTGTCAAACTGCCTCGTCCCTTTGGCGACCAGTCGGGCGGCGCCCGCAAGTGGGCCATTCGTGAGGGGTGCCAGACCTGGTTCTACGACAGCAACTACCACCCCCCTGCCAGCGTTCAGACCGCCGTCAAGGCGTCCAAGAAGAGTAAGAACAAGCAGCTTGCCATAGGCACCGGCGGCGGTAAGTTCAACAAGAACAACGACGACGGCATGCCCTTCACTGGCGTCGGTCCGTCGTCAGGCAAGGCGTGGGACCCGGTCGCAAACCCCCTTCCGGCACGCCTCCGCCCCGGTCCGCCCAAGGAGGTTCCCTTGCTCCCCCCTCCGCAGCCCCCGACCGCCACAGCTGGCCCGTCGCACCAGATTCCCCGCATTCCGCAGACAGCGACCGCCGCGGGTCCAGCCCACCACGGACTCGTTCCATCACAGCACAACCAGCCCTCGAGCTACGCCCAGCCGTATCCGTACCCGGTCCCCAGCAGCGGCTACAACAGCAACTGGGTGTACCCTCCGCACCCGCACCACTACGCGGCGGCGCAGGAGCAGAACCAGGGGTGGCGTGGAGCGGGCGGTGGTGGTTTCGCGCTTGGCGAGTCGGCCTTTGAGCGCAACCACCGCCACAACTCCCCAGGCTCGGACGAGATGATGTCGCCGCGGTCCGACCAGCGTGGTCTGGACCCGCGCGTGTCGCCTGGTCCCGACGCGGCGTACAACACTGTTCGCCCGAGCTCCTCGCCGCTCTCGACGCCGCCGTCCGGCAGCGCCAGCAGCCTTTCGCACGAAGCCTAAAGTTTCCCCACGACGCACGCACAGCAAACGCCAACGGCGTGGGCGTTTGGCACGACAGACTCGTCAAAACACACAGTGCCACATTTAGTAAAGTATCTTAGTACATCGGGCGGTAGGGATGGGCTGCAGAACACGGTCGCTCCAGCTCTCTTGGCGTAAGCCGGCGTCCACTTCTCCACCACACCTTTCCCGCCCCTGCATCCCTTATAAACCACAACAACTCTGCAGCAAACAAGAACATCCGAGCCGTATCTATCCTGGCGTCACATACGGTAGTATTTAAGCCCTCTCTCCGTCCCCAAACTCTCTTTCCGGTCTTCCCCTGGGTCCCCGTCTCTCCATCTCTGGTCTCGTCCGTTTTGTATTGCCGTGTATGCATCCCGAGTATCTATGAGCGAGCGCAGTTGGACGGTGGTTGCCACTGATGAATCGCTAGTGACTGACTCATGGTCGAAACATCTGCACACCTTGTCCGGCCACCCTCCAACGTTATGTTCTCAAAGAACCATGCATAGCAGTATGATACAGAGTGAAAAGTGAGTAGCGAAGAGTGCGAGCGAGTTGAGTCTATCGCGCAGCCAGAAAGGGCCACTAGTAGAGAAGGTAGCAGATTTCCAGCACGGCTGGGGATCAGCTGAGAACAAGGGGAAGACAGACGACTTACGGAAACCGAACAAGAGGCCGATCCAGAAGACAATGTTGCCGAGCGTCTTGTTCCGCTTGACTGCGGGGAGGCGCGAGAGGGCGATCATGGGCAGCTGGATCATCTAAGCGTGAGCGAGGAAACACGATGCAGAGAAAGCAGCAGCGACGAGACTTACCTGCATGAGGAAGAGGTATGGGCGGATCTTCTTTGACACGACGGCCATGACGAGTTCGTGGCAGAGCGCCGAGAGGAGGAACGTGAAAAACGTCGCGCCCCAGCGTCCTAGGCGGAAACGGCTGCTGGCGTAGACGTGCCGCAGCAAAAAGGTGTGCACTGGCTTGTTCCACTTGCGGCTAAACTCGTCCCAGCTCGTGCTGTTCCACCAGTCCTGGTAAAACTCGCGGTCGGCAAAGTACGACAGTTCTGCAAAGCCCGTGCACACGCATTCAAAGATGATGTAGAAGATGAGCAAAAAGTTGGTGATCATCGGCATGGCGAGGTTGGCAAATGTCTTGATCATCGAGTCTCCCGGTTTCGGCGAGTACGGCATGATGTAGTGTTCCGTGACCGTGTAGATGAGGGAAAACGTCCCAAACGTAGCCAGCACCTTTTCAATCACGTACAAGGGCCGGATCGTGCTTGTGCGCGGGTACTCGAGCTGGTACACGAGCGTCGGGAAGAACATAAACTCGAAAAAGTGCTTGTACGTCACATTCTGCGGCCAGACGAGGCCCCGGTCACCGTTCGAACACAGCTCGTCAGACATGGCGTCAATGTTACGTGCCAGCAGCGCAATCTTGGGGTCAGAGCTCCACGCAAGAAGCGTAGGCGTGCGCGGCGCGCGCGGGTGGTCCGCGTGCGCTGGCTCGAGCGATGTGCCACGCGGCAGGTCGGCGCGCGGAGAAGGCAGTGAGTCGGTGGCAGGCTGCGACGACCTGTGCTTGCGCGGGCGGTGGCGCAAAACGGCGGCGGGCTCGCTAGCCCCTGTGGGTGTTCCGTTGCCATTACCGTTAGCCCTGGCAGCTTTGACGGCCGCGTCGAGGTCGACCTCTGCTGTGACGCCGTTCGCCGACTCTTCCGTCACCATCACGGTCGGCGGCGTGGACGGTGTTCCTGGCTCGGAGATCTGGGGCGCCGACGCCTCGCGCGCCTCGAGCTCGGCCTTGTGCTTGGCAGCCTCGGTGAGCGCCGCCTCGTGCCCGCCAGGCAGCGAGTTGAGGTATTCGTGCAGCGTGTGCTTCTCCGTCTGGAGCCGGGCGTGGACCGTCGCCAGCATGCCGTTGTGCGACATGTACGAGTGCATCTGGGGTCAGCCACGGTTGCACAGTTCAGCTGAGCACCTTCATCATGCACGAGAGCGCGTCTGGCGAGTCAGTCTTCGCTGCAAGCAGGGACTATGCACTCACGCAGCACGAGGAATCCCGCCTGGACCCAATACCAGTCGCGCGCATACCCCCACGCAATGGCCACGCCGAGGAATGTTGTTTGGAAAATATGCTGGATGACCACGCCAGTCCAGTAGTAGCTGAAGTAGCCCTTCTGGAGGCACTTGACAAACGGCACGCAAAGCGGCATGGACGCCACCATGATGCCGTCGGCGAGTGCGAGCGTGAACGCGTCGCGTGTGATCAGGCGTCCAAACGTTGGCGAGAGAAGTGTCTGGTTCTGCTCCCACGAGTGGATGCACGTGCGTATGAACATGAGGCCGAGGGCTGGGTGATCAATGCAGGCGTGTGAGCGAGCGTGTGAGCAGCACGGTAGGGCAGGCGCGCAAGTAACGGGTGTCGGTTGGAGCGAAGAGGGGCAACATGAGAACGCGCAGCAGTTGTGCACGCAGCGTCGGGGAGCGTCAGTGACACGTTACGTGGGGGAAAGTCTTTCGACGCACCGATCCAGAAGAGCGTGAAGAAACCACGAAACTCGTCGCTCTGCGACTTTGTGTTCTCGCGGTCAAACGACGAGTAGCGCGGCGTGAACTCGAGCATGGCCTTGACGTGCTTGCCCGACGAGATGTACGGCCGCACGCGGACCTTGCCGCTAGGCGTCGCGATGATCGTCTCCTCGCATGGCGCGGTCGGTGCTCGTGGCGCGCCCATGGTGCATGCACAGGCGCTGCGGCGAGTTGGAGCCGAGGGTTAGGGCGGAGCTTCTCGTCTGGCGAGGCCCCGGGGTGTGTCGAGGAAAGGCGAGCGTCGTTGCGAGTGGCGACGGACGTCGGGACGGTAGGAACAGGTAGTTGATGAGTTCGTGAATGGCTATTTCTTGCTAGGGAGCAGACAGCTGGCGCCGATGTGCTTGCCCAAAGCTGGCTGTACGCTGGCGATGTTGGCCAAGGTCGTGGTGTGGGTAATGTGGAAGAGTCAAGACGGACGTCGAGAGTAGTCGGAAAGACACTTTGATGTGTGCGTCGGCCCTCCACTCTTCTAGACGTCGAGCCGGCCACAGGCGGACAAAACGTGTCGGCCACCGGTAGTGCACGGGCCACACCACACTTGGTACACTTCCAATAAGCGAATGCAATCTATCGTAAGCCATAACAAACTCGGTGGCGACCTGGGGGGGGCGGGGCTCGGCTGCTCGTGTCTCAGCCTGTAGTAGATGCATCACTGCAACCACTGCAGGGCAGGGGATAGTGGGGCGCCGGAGCGCGTGTTTCCAGCTGAGCAAGTGACGACACGCCGGGGCCGAGGTCTGCCTGCGTCTCCTCGGCCGCATGCGCGCGCTGTTCACGGGATCGCCACCACTGCCGAGCAGCTGCGCACGCTTGCTCCACGACGCGGCTGTGCACACGCGCCTGCCTTGCATGCCTCGATAGCTCTGCTCCATAATGCATAATTGCGCTGTCGTCATAGGCACGCGCCTCGGCGACAACCGTGGCGGACGCTGGCGGCGGCCCCTCGGCGTCGTCATAAAAGCCACCCCACGTGACTGGGGTCGTCCCAAAAGGCCAAAAGTCACCCAGGAACAGCGTATGAGAGCAGAGCCCACCAACAGACGTCAGATGCAAACTCAACCCACCGCCGTCGTCACTTGTTCTTGCTCACCTGCACTCGACGCCGTCACTACCCGCCGACTTCTGGAGCACCACACGGCCGCCGCACGGACATCTCGGCCCGGCGTTGTACACTAGCGCTGTACAGGCACAGAACATCGCACGAGAGCGCTTGCTCGCCTACTCGTCCGACCACAGCTTTGCATCGAGCCTTGGCTGCTGGCACAGCCGGTTTCCCCTTCATCCCCCCGTCGACCCTCACCCTCGTTCGACACCTCGTTGCCACCTTGGCTGTGTCGCGATGCCGCGCCACTACCTCCTCTCGCGCACGCTCGACCCGCTGTTGGGCGTGTTCACAGGTTTCCTGGCGTATTACCTGCACGAGACGAACCCGCGCACTGCGCCGCCGCCGGGACATACGCTCGCGGACCTCGTACGGTGGCAGTGGGGCGAGAACGCGCGGCTGCGGGATGCCGCGGCGGAAGCGAACGCCGCGAACGAGGCGGCGGAGCTTGATGCCGTGCGCCGCGAGCTCGAGGAGGCTCCCGCGGCGTTCTCCCACGCCACGACGGGGGCCGCCAGCGCCGCTTCGAACTCATCAGCTCCTGCTACGATGGTCAATGCCTCGACGTCCGCACCAACGCCAGCTAAGGCGCCTGTAAAACCTACCGCTGCGGCGCAGAAGGACGCCGCTGACCGCGCGGCGGCGGCGGCCGCAGCTGCCGACGGAATGAGCCCGGCGTCGACTACACCGTCTAAAGAAAAGGCCACAAGCGATAGGGCGGTATTGCTACGGAGCTGGCGCTGAACCCAGGCTGCATGTATACTATTCTATCCCCAGGGAGTGTGGACGAGCTGACGCTACCACTGTTGTACCGAGGCTGCACTGATGGCGAATCTAGTTTTCTCATCGAAACGCACCGTTCCCGACATATGCTTTGGCATGCCGCCTATACGGGCCCGCGGACCAGGTTGATCCTCCGCTTAGTGCTCCAAGAAGGGGATGGGTTTGGGCGCCGCTGCTGGGGTAGAAGCCGACTTGAGGGAGTTGGAGAACAGGTCGCAGCTCTTCACCCCGTTTACACCCACAGCTCAGCGGAGCGCATTGACACATCCGTTTGACGGGCAATTGACACCTCCGTCTCACAGGCAATTGACACCTCCGTCTCACAGGCAGCAATCTACCAGGGCGGATTGTCGCCATTTCTTCGCTAAGCGAAGAGAGGGCCACGAGGCTAAGGTGTGCGTGCGCGTAACGGCGACCAGAAGGGGGCCACCTCCTGGCCTTGCATCGAGCGGCAAGCGGTGTCATTGGCCGTGGGCTAGGCTAAGCGTCGGTGATAGCTGCCCGAAGGCAAACGGCAACGCGGGCACACCCTAATGATCCAGAGATGTTGGTCCGGAGAGCACACGTCCCGAGCCATTCAGAGAGCGGCGTCCCTTGCGTGGTGAAAGGAACAGTGCTTGTCACGCGTAGCTCTGATCAGTGGGTCGGGTATCCACGCTCGACGTACGGCCTCGGCACCGACCGCAACCCTTCACACAGGCTGGAGCCTCGTCTGCGGTCACTCCCCGCCCGCCCCCTCTCGGTCCCGAAATACGGCATCATTCGTCGGCACAGCGACGCTGGGACGTTCGACCATCACCTCTTTGTGTCCGTGCGGAGAGTGTCGAATAGATAGGCGCGCACATCCTCTCACATATTCGCACTCACCGGCGGTGTGCGTAAAAGGGCTCACGCTCGGACCCGCCAACATTCTGTGGCCATGGCGGCGCCTGTGCTGGCGTGCGTAGTGTGCTGGATCTACTGCTGCAGATCTGGCCGTCCCCGCGGCGTTGGATGGGCAATTCTCCCTCCGTGGGCTGTGGCCAATGCTACTACTGTACTTCGGCTGGGTGCAGAGGTCTACCAGTGCTGGGCTGTTATCATCCCTCCCGCCAAAGACGTGGCTGTTATCTTTGGCACGCATGCATTCCGTAGGATTACGTGGTAGAGGGACGACTTGCATGCTTGCACCCCCCTCAGCTGCACCATAGTACCATAGTTGGTCCGCTGTTGGGGCGTCTCTGTTTCCCCCACGAGTGGTTGGGAAGCATCGTTCGGTGAGGCAGGGGTAGTACGTACTTGGACTGAACTTTCCGCCTCATCCGCACTGCGAACCCTGTCCTTGCGGCCCTCCCTTTCCATGTAGCTCCATTCCCATGTATGCTCTGTGCACTTTGCACTCTGGTGCAGCCGAGGTAGTGTGCCTTTTTGCTCAAGCTCACAGGCGCGTTTCAGATAAACTCGCGAAACTGGAGTGGAAGAGCAAAAAGTTTTACGCCAACACACACAACGTAGCGGCGCCCGGTCCGACGCCACTGACTTCCAGTGATCGCGGTAAGCGACACCCCCCTGTGCACACCTGACCAGATCTGTGGACGTGATCGCCCGGGAAGCCGGCGGGAGAGAGATCCCTCAGTGCGCGCTCCTTAAACATGTGCCCGAGGTAAACCAGCTTCGGAGATGGAGAAAGACTCCAAGAGCGAACGGACCGATATCATCCCGAGCTTGCTGCTGCGGAGAATTTGTTGCGGATCCACGGCAGAGCTGCCGCTCCCGGTGTCAGCCGCCCCCTATAGCACCCCTGCACGTCTGCACACCGGCCGCGCCGTCTGGGCGGCATGTGACGGCGCGGGCGCGTGCTAGTGTGCAATTGTTGCAATAGATTACCGTCGAGGCGCCGTGTTGCGCGCCGTGGGGGCCTCGGCGCGAAGCCATGGGCGATAAACAAAACACGAACATAAACAAACAACACGCGCGTACAAAATGCACACATTCGCTCAGCCGCGTTTCCAGTTGGGTTTCAAAGAAAGTTTGCCGCGTTCCATACCGGTTGCTGTTGTTCCTGACAGCTGCCCGGGCCATGCACATGCCGAAAGAGTAATCAAGCAAGCTTTAAGACTGTGCTACGCCGAATGGCCGAGTGGGGAGTCAGAGGGCGGTCACGGTGTCATTACGGGCCGGTACGAGGGTCCTGATGGCGCTCGGCGTCGGGTTGCGGCGTCGGCGTCGCCGGGCTTGTCGACGAAGCAATTTGAACGCAAGGGGCGAGGTATTCAGCAATAGCACAGAAGGCGGCTGTTCTCGAGAGTGCATGTAATGCATTGGTATCGTCCAAGAATGCAAGGATGACTGTGTCTGGTGGTGTCTGCAAGTCGCATTTGGGTTAATCGTATTGCCTCGGTCATTGTAAACGGAGCACCCTGGCAATTAGAAAAAAAGTGTATTTAGCCCTTTGTAAGTGCCTGTGTTGTATTGAAAATGAGAATAGGACCCTGGAGACTGTCCCACACTTGTTCTTATCCCGCCCTACCCCGGTGGCGGCTTGTGCCATTTTTGCCCCTGGTTGCCTTCCCTCTTACCTTCCCTCTTACCTTCCCTCCTACCTTCCCTCGGTTCTCCCGCCCAGCCCAGCCCATCGCATCCGGTCACTCCCCCCAAGGACAACCTTCCCTTTGACCTTCCTTGTTGCCACGCACCACTGCACACTGTGCGACCACACCACTCTCCCACACCACCACTTTGACTTTACTCGTCACTCCTCTCTCTCTCATTCTTATCCCCCACCTCCTCCTCCCTCCCGTTTCTCTTTCTTTCTCTCTCCTCTCCTCTTATCCTCCCTCTTCATCTCCCGCTTCTTCTTCCAATCTCCCTCGATTCTCACGCAGCCCCCCTCCCTTCCCTCCACCATTTCAGGACCGACGCGCACCTTGGACACCAGCTCCAAAAGCCCAATGTCCAAGCCCTTTGTCCCAACGCCGTCGCTGTCGCGCTCTGGCTCGCCCCCGCTCATGCGCACGGCGTCCAGCAGCAGCATGTACTCTAAAGAAGCAACAGACCGCCGCTCAGAGGCAGACGAAAAGCTCATGGCAAACCTCGGCGGCGCACAGAGACCAATGTCGCCTTCCCGCGGTGCCGACACCAAGGATCTCAGCGCCCCCGCCGGCGGCGCCTCGGCCCCCCCAACAGGCCGCGAGCAGGTCCTTCCCATCCTCAACTACTGCCTCGCCTCCATCATGATGACCGTCATTAACAAGGTGGGTAGGGAAATGGGCCGCCATAAGTTGGGCGGCGCGTGGCAGACGTCGGCAGACGCCTAGACATTGCGGCAGCAGTTTGCTCGCAGTGCGTGTGCACAGCTGGCTCCACCATTGCACCATGTTTGCAGACATGCAGTGACGCCGCCACGCGCGCCACGACGCCTCGCTCATATACGGTCGGCCGCACTCACCACCACGCCACATTCCTCAGTGCTAACACCTGCAGTATGTCGTTTCCGGCGCCAACTTTTCCATGAACTTTCTCCTCCTCGCGATCCAGTCGTCGGTCTGTGTCCTCGCCGTCTGGAGCGTGAAGAGAATTGGCCTTATTTCCTGTGGGTAGAGTTCGGCTGGGGCGGGGCGGGAACGCGTCGACTCGACCTACGCCGACGCGTTCCCAGGCCTACGATGTGTTCAACATGACTGACGCAACCAGTCCGCGACTTTGACCTCAAGGACGCTAAGCAGTGGTGGATGGTGTCCTGCCTCCTTGTCGCCGTTATCTACACCGGCTCCAAGTCGCTCGTACGTCGACACCGGTCGTCTCATGCACTAACGCGCGCAGCAATACCTGGCGATCCCGGTTTACACGTGCGCTCCTCATCTACAGACTGACAGCTAATCTTGCAGCATCTTTAAGAACCTCACTATTATTCTTATCGCCTATGGCGAGGTGTTCATGTTCTCGGGCAAGGTCACGGGGCTGACCCTCGTGTCATTTGCGCTCATGGTTGGGTCGTCGGTCATTGCCGCCTGGGCCGACATTAGCAGGTATTGGTACGCGACCCTCGACCAGACCACCGGCCGCGAGGTCACCGCCGTCCCTACCATCGGCGGCGTGAACGTCGGGTACATGTGGATGGCGCTCAACTGCGGCTGCTCGGCCGCATACGTTCTCTTCATGCGCAAGCGCATCAAGGCCACCGGCTTCAAGGACTGGGACTCGATGTTCTACAACAACCTCCTGTCCATTCCTGTGCTCATGGTCTTCTCTCTCATCTTTGAGGACTGGGGCTACGAGAGCCTCAACGCCAACTTCCCTGCCAGCAACCGTACCATGCTCCTATCGGCCATTGCCTTCTCGGGCGCCGCTGCCGTCTTCATCTCGTACAGCACCGCGTGGTGTGTCCGTGTGTGCGGTTCGACCACCTACTCGTAAGTCTCATCCTCTTTACTTCAACTAACACCTCTCAGGATGGTCGGCGCACTCAACAAGCTGCCCGTCGCCGCGTCGGGCATGATCTTCTTTGGCGACCCGGTCAACTTTGGCAGCGTGTCGGCGATTGGTGTCGGCGGTATTGCCGGTATCGTCTACGCCATCGCCAAGACCAACCAGGCAAAGGTCGAGGCTGCCGCCAAGGCGCGCGCCACCGGCGGCCCTTAGGCAAGCCGGCGATGGCTTCCTTTGTCGTTCCCTTGCTGCCGTCGGCTCATCGGGCGCCGTGAGCGGCTCGGAGCGGATTGAGTAGAGACTGCGTCTGTGCTGTACCGGTTTTGAGCTGGTACATGTGCAGACGCGCACGCCGTGCCACTATAGACTTCGGCGCGGACTATGCACACATGATACAGGCAGTGCTGCGAGCTTCAGGTGACCCGCGCGGTGGACGGTCCTGCGTTCTGAGGCGCAGTGTTTCGTTGTTGGGAGGGAGCGCGCGCTCACAGGTGCACCGGGGTCAGCTCGTTGGTGGAGATGTGTGAGCCGTCCACATGTAACCGTGCAGTGCGCAGCGGGAAGCGCGAAAAGCTTGAGCACCTAGTGTGCCCAAGATAGGAAACTAAGAATACATCGGAGCCACTGAATGTGACGTAGAACCATGCGCGATGGTCAGTGTCGCCAGTCAGAGATATGCAGTTGGAAAGGTCGTGCGGAAGTCCAGAGGAGAACGGGTTGCCTGTTGGCGGAGAGGCCCACATCGGCCTGGGAGGTGGTAAAGGTGGCTCAGTGTCTTCCGTGGGTAGTTTGGATTGCTACAGCTTCAATCACTCCAACCGGGTCAGTGTTTGCCATATCCGTCGTGTTGCGTAACAAGCATGAACGTCACATAACCCTAACCGGAAAACGGAAAGAAGAGAGCCTACAGACGTCCAGCATGCACCTGTCCTCCCGGACACGGTTACGAGGCGGGGGCACCCTGGCCACGGCCGACGCCGCCGAAGCGCTGCCATTAGCACAGTTCTGGGATGGGAGGGATAAAAGAAGAGAATGAGTGCGTACGCATGTACCCGGCGGGGCTGTGGCCAATGCCAAGCGCCCAGCAGGCAGCAAGTAGAAGAGGAGACTCCGTCAACTACACGATAGTTGGTTCGGCACGCCCCCCGGCTGGACAACCGGGTAGCATCCTCCTCTCGACCCCAGGCATTGCTGCCTGGCACTCGCCGCCCTATGCGGCCTTCGACAAAATACGCCCCACATCTCCCTCGGTTTGACTCACGGGACGGTACTCGGCGGCGGCACCGGGGTTCTCGCCCTCCTCGCGGCGGCGGTAGCCCTCACGGTCGCCACGGGGGGCGCGGTAAGCGCCGCCCTCGCGGCCGGCACCGTAGCCGGCGGGGCGGCCAGCGGGGCGGGCGGGCTTGGTGTGGGTGACGGGGACAATCTCAGCGGGGAGGTGGAGCCACTCGCGGAGGTAGGCGAGGCCCTCGTCGGTGAGGGTGTAGTAGTACCACTGCCACGAGAACTGGGTCTTGACGTAGCCGCGCGACGTGAGCGACTGCATGAGCTTGATCACCTGGAGGTTGGGGACCGTGGTGAGGTCCGGGTGCGAGGGGCGGTTGAAGTCCTTGGGAGCAACCATGACGCCCTCCTTGAAGAGCTGCTCAAAAATCTACTCGTCAGTATTAGTAGCGAGGTTATAGCTCGAGCTCGAGCTCGGCGTGGGCCACTCACGAGACGGCGGTTCTGCTTCGAGATGATCATTTTGGGTAGTCGACTGTTTGTCCTGGCGCGAGCGCGGAAGTGTACCGGTCGAGGTGCGAAAGTAGTCTTTTTGGTTGCTGGTGCTTGAAGGCAGACGAGCTGCTTGCCGATGACTTTGGCGTAAGATGGATGGAGAGAACGAGTGGTTGTGCGCGCGTGCAAGACGAGTGCAGCAGCGAGCACGCCCTGCCGGCCTGCCGACCCCACAGTGGGAGGCACAGGTAAATTTCGAGTTTGGGAGTGCAAAGTGCCACAAACCAGACGGCGTCAATATTTCCGCAACGTGGCGGATTATGGAAGGAATTAGCGGAAGAAAAAGGTACACGTGGGCTCCTATTACGTATTGAATGTTTACCTTAAACAAGCCCCTCCCCAACACACCGGGCTGACGTCACCCCCCGGATCTGGGAGAGGATTAAGCACTGCCCTCATGCCCCTTGCGCCCTAGACATGCCCAGACGCGAAACCCCTGGCACGCGCTCTCCCTAGCGTCCTTTTTTTTTGGGATCACCCTGGGCTGCGCATCATGGTGGCGTCGTGTCGCGCGTGTCGCGTCTGTCGTGGGCGTGGGCATGCGCGTGTGCACGCGGCTGTTCTACACCGGCCACGCCGCGGCCACACCGTCCACGGCAACTACGGCCGGCTTCCACGGCGCGTGATGGACCGCGTCTCGCCATTGCTAGCACTTTGTGACACGTTGGTCCGTAGCACCCGGAGCCTGGAGCGCCTGAGCACTCGGAGTAGGTCCTCTGGTGTCGAGATTAGATTGTCTCGCAGCGTGAATGACTTTTATAACGTCAAGGCCAATATATGTACTCGGATCCGTCCCATTCAATATGAATCAATGCAATATGAACATGTGAACGTGGCCATCCGTATCAGCATGCCGCATATGGTACCGAAAGACCGGTCACTATGGCAGATGCTCACTTTTGAGTCGGTTGCCGCGCCACATGCACCGCCCACACTCCACCTCGTTGCGACCACGGTTACATTGATTGTAGGCACCAGGTCAACGGCGGCTCTTGCGGTTGCTTGTACAAATTGGGAGAGGGAGACAAGGCAACGTCCGAGGTTGAAGGAGGGGGTGTGCCAACGGACCTGGGACCTGGGAGCGACGACCCCGTCAAAGTCAAAGGGGGCCCTCTATCGCCCTTTGAGTGGCGTCGGCTTGGAACGACTGCGGCGTGTCCAAGATGCCGGCTGGATTGGATTGGCTATGGTAACGCCGTGGTCATGACAAGTACTGTAGTAGTAGTGCACGACACGTCTTCTTGGCTGCGGCCAAGACTTCCAAGCCAGCCTCGGTTTTGAACAACGTCTCTAGCTTGAGTCTCTATGGATTGCATAGCACAGGTCACTTGTCCAGTCAAGTGTGGTCAAGACAACCTTGGCCGTCGTCATCTCACGTCTCACCTACCGGAAAAGGTATCGACATGCAGGATAAGCAAAAGTCTGTTGTGGCCCAGATCTCCACCAAAAAGCACACCCCACTGCTACTGGGGGTTTCTCTCCCTGGAGTATCAAACGAGGGGTGCATTCCCATTACCCCAGTGGTAACTCTCGACGCGCTCTGTGCATGCTCACGCTCACGGATCACGGTGCTGTGAACGATCAAAGAGAGGCAGGGGCTGCGGTTTTTACACCGTGTGCACCGATCCCAACGTAAAAGGGACTCAGGGTCCATCCAAACAAGGGAAAGGGGTTGGGGCGCAAGGATGTGGCGCAGGGGGGTAAAGGGGAAGGAAGCAAAGGGGGCCGCAAGGGCGGGACACCCCAGCGCAGCGCACAGACACCACCAGACGCGACGCCACGCTTCATGTTACAACCTTGAAAGAGAGAGAGAGATGGGATATGACTCCGGTCATCTAGGCATCTGGCCGCAGCCAAGGTCGTGGTACAAAAAAAGGTCATGCATGCATGTCCTTGAGCAGCAGCCGTGTGCGCCGTGTAAAGCGCGCTCTGGGAGAGCGTTTAGAGCCCGTCCGATGGGACACAAGGTACAACAGTGGAGTAAGAGTTGAGAGTGCTGTAAAGGCCAGTCGCGTCGCACAACCTAGTCACACCGGACACCACCTTTTGTCAGTGTCCCAACTGCTACACCGGCGCGCGTTGTTATCCTCTCCCACTCACTACTTCCAACACCTCTTGTCACTCCTCTTCAAGTCGCCTGTCGTTCATTCCGTCTCTTTCTCCTCCTCGTCTGTCAACTCTCTCACTTGACAACAAGCCGTGCCCGGTCGGCTTGGGGCCTCCTCACCCTCACCTCACAACCAGCCCTTTGCTTCATCCGCCGGCGGAACGCACCTCACCCGACTCCACACTCCTCTGTTCCCATCCTTGCTTTTAACATTCCACTGTCGCCTCATCGTAAGAACCCCCCAGCCTGACACTCAACGACAACCGTCTCAACTCCTGTATCACCACCTTTGGTTCACCGTCGCTGTCACCTCTCCCTCTGGCACCTCAAATCGCAACACACCGTTCTAGAAGAATCACCACGCCCGTGCCAACCAACGCGCCGTTCGCGCCCTCATTTACCTAACGCCCCCCCTCCCATCCCCACCGCCGACGACCATGGCGCCGTTCTCCCGCTCGCAGAAGGGCGGGCCAAGCGGCGGCAGCAGGTCCAACGCATACACGCCTTTCCACCTGCAACCAGGCAAGGACAAGTCATCGCCGCGGACGTCGAATGACCGCGGCGAGAGCCATGCCGCGTCGTCGGGCACGGCGCACAACAGAGGCCTGAGTATCGGCGACGACGGCAACCCTTCGTTACGGTCGCGCATCTCGCCCCGCCAGCCCCCAGAAGGCGGCTTTGCCGCCCAGCAAGCAGGATACCCTTCTCCACCTGCCGGGCGCAACCTGCTTGCCGGTTGGGGGCGCGGCAAGAAAAAGCGCGACAGCGACGAAAACGCTGCCGACGACAGCGACGGGCAGTCTCCCAATCCAGGACGTTTCGTGTCCCCCGGCCACGACTCGAACGGCGAGCACGACGGGTCGCGTTCCCAATCTCCTACACCAGGGTCGTCGTTTAGGCCGCCCTCGGGAATCAACGTGCCCCGCTACGACTCGCGAGGATATCCTATCCGTGAAGCGCCAGACATTAAGGTTATCTCGCCGCACCCCTCCGAGTATGGCGGTGGGACGGCGGGGAGCACGCCTGCCAACGGCTCGCCGTTGCCAAACCGCTCGCCGCGTGGACAAGACGACGGCGGCTGGTCTCGAAACCGGCCCATGTACCCACCTGTACCCAACGCACAGCAGCAGTACCGCGAGTCTGGCTACTCGTCAGCGTACTCGGAGACGTCGTCGCCGCCGCAAACGCCAACCAAGACCACGGGTAACAGGCCACCTTCGTTCTCGGACACGGGCCACTCGTCTGAAAACATGCATATGCCGTACGCGGGCGGCATATCGCCCTCGGCGAGTTTGTTTGGCGACTCGACGCACTCGGTCAACACGATGCACAGCTCGTCCAGCACCATGCCGTTCTCGCGTGCAGACATGATGGGACGCACCTTTAACGGGTACCCGTTCCGCGGCGACAAGTTTGGCCAGTCGCGCGAGCATCTCGAGAAGCGCAACCTCGACAGCCCCACCGAGTCGGACGTGACATTCGGTATGGCTGTGTACAATGGTCGGCCGTTCTTTATGCCATTTGTGAGTACCCCTGGCCAAGAACCGCTACTAACCCCCCGCAGTTAGACAATCCCAACGCGTTCCTTGATCTGCCGGATGAAGAGGACGACGACCTCCACAGTCCTTACGGTCCGGAGAAGCCCAAGTACGGCTTCTGGAAGTCGATGATGTCGGAACGCGGTTTCCTCAACATTGGGTGCCTCATCGTTCTTATTGTCATCATTGTTGTCCTTTTCCTCGGATACCCCGTCATTACCGAATACACCAACTCGCACCTCGGTATCAACGCGTATGTGAACGCGACTGGTCAGATGCCGATCATGCGTGGACCGATCGACAAGGACACGCCGCCCGAGGCGTACACACGCAAATCACTCGAGACAGGCAAGGACTGGAAGCTCGTGTTCAGCGACGAGTTCAACCAGGACGGACGCACATTCTACAAGGGCGATGACCCGTACTGGGAGGCCGAGGACCTCCACTACTGGGTCACCAACAACCTCGAGTGGTACTCGCCCAACCAGCTTACCACGCGGAACGGCAGTCTTGTCATTACCCTCACCGATATTCCGACAAACGGCATGAACTACACTGGTGGACGTAAGTCGCCACAAACGCATGTGCACTGACATCTAGTGATGACCACGTGGAACCGATTCTGCTTCACGGGAGGCTACGTTGAGACGGCCGTGTCGCTGCCTGGTGTCAACAACGTCAACGGCCTGTGGCCTGCGGTGTGGTCAATGGGCAACCTCGGGCGTGCAGGCTACGGTGCAACAACCGACGGCACGTGGCCGTACTCGTACGACTCGTGCGACGTCGGTACGCTGCCGAACCAGACGCTCAATGGCAAGCCTGAGGTAGCCCTCACGCAGGGTGACTGGGCGCACGACTATGCGCTGTCCTACTTGTCTGGGCAGCGGCTGTCGGCGTGCACATGTCCTGGCGACACACACCACCCCGGTCCCACACGCGACGACGGCTCGTTTGTTGGACGCGCTGCACCGGAAATCGACGTCTTCGAGGCACAGGTGCCCGAAGAGACACTGGAGGGCGAGGTGTCGCAGTCGGCCCAGTGGGCGCCGTTCAACCCCAACTACGGCTGGGTCAACAACTCGGACACGTTCACCATGTGGAACACGTCGATCACGCACCTGAACAAGTACCAGGGCAGTATCTGGCAGCAGGCGACGTCGGGCGTCACCTTGACCGACCAAAAGTGTTATACCGGCCCTGGCATGGGCGGGTGCTTTGACACGTACGGGTGCGAGTGGATGCCGGGCGAGGGCGACGAGGCCTACGTTACCTGGCAGACTGGCGGCAAGAAGACGTGGAGCGTGCGCCAGCCGGCCATGCAACCGAACGAGGAAGCCGGTGTTGGCCAGCGCCTCGTGGCGCGCGAGCCAATGTACCTCATTGTCAACCTCGGCATGTCGGAGAACTTTGGTGCCATTGCGTGGGTCCAACAAGCAGCACAAGAGCAGCGCGCTAACGGACAGGTACAACAAGCTGAAGAAACTGTGGCCCGTGGAGATGCACGTTGACTACATCCGCGTGTACCAGGACCCCGACAAGGAGAACCTGGGGTGCGACCCGCCCGGGTACCCGACAACAGAGTACATCGAGGCCAACAAGGAGCTGTATTACAACAACAACCTCACAACGTTCAAGCAGGCCATGGAGGCCGACTCGAACCTTGTCCGGCCAAAGAACCGTCTCGTCGACCAGTGTTAGCCGGCGCGCCCAACACAAACACACACACACACACACTTGGACTGGACATTTGACTCTTTAACAATTAGACAACCCCTCATCCCCCTACGGGGGCCGCTTCGTATAGACACACCGCATCGCTGGCGATGCCGGGGCCCAGAGTCCCCCCCAAGTCGCCACATTCCCATTTCCACTAGGTTGCCGCATAGCATGCACGCCCTCCCCAGCATTATTTATACATGTGACCCAACAGAGACGTTTCTGGCCTGCATACATTGCTGCTGCCTGGCTGGCTGCCTGGCGCCGGCCAGCTGCCATAACAAGAGAGAAAAAATGCATAGTGCAATCAATCGGTGGTGGTACAACAGGTTTACGTTTTGGGTCTACTCTAACGGCGCTGGCTGGCTATGCGTCGGTGCCAAACTCTGCGTCGGCGAGGCCGCGGAGGACCTGAAGGAGGGCACTGTCGCCGCGGAGGGGGAGCATGTTAGCGACGTCTGACTCGAGTTCGCGGAGGACGGTGGCGGCGCGGTCGGCCGGTGCAGGGAGGGAGAGGCGGCGCTTGATCGATCCCGACGACGAGAGTGCCGACGCGTGCGCGTCAACGTCCATTGCAGTGTGGAGGTCTTGGGCCGCCGACGACGCGGGAGCGAGGGCGCGGCGCGCGAGCAGCTGCGTGAGTGATAGCAATGCGGCAGCTTCGGCGCCCTGCCGCGCAGGCGCGCCCTGCTCCCCGGGCAGAGCGGCGGCTACGGCCTGTAGTTGGAGGAAAACCTCGTTGATCACGCCAATGGGGTCTGTCGCGGCGGACAGGACACTTGCGTCGTCGTACGGCAGCAGCAGCTCGGGCTGGGGTTCCGCGTCGCCATCGACGACGCGCCACGCGCGCGTGAACCGGACAAGGGTGACTAGGACCGACGTGGTGACGTCGACGAGTTCTCGAGTCACGCGCGCGATCACAGGCGTTTTGCTCGCGTCGACGAGGTTGATGCTGTCGTCCTTTTGTTTCTCCACCGCAACCAGCTCCTTCTCGAGCGCCACCTGCTCGTCCTCTGTCGCGGGCGCGATGAGCGTGCAAAACTGGTGCGGGTGTGAGAGCGCGTAGCGAACCCCGCGCAGCAGGTCGACCGCGGCCGGCGCAAACTCGTCGAGGAGGGAGTAAGGCTCGTGCGCGCCGCGCCCCACGGCGCCGATGGCGTTGGCACCGCTACCCCCGCCAACGGCGTCGGCGAGTCCGTAGAACACGTCGACGACGAGTCCCATCTCGTCGAGCGCGGGGCGGGACAGGAGCGACTCGCCGTTCCACCCTAGCGCATGCAGCATTTGCGGTAGCACGACGCGCACCCAGGGGACTACGTCGGTGCGCGCAAACGTCCCGCCCGTCGAGGCGAGTGCCGCTAGCAGCGCCTTGACGACAAGGAGCATGCCGCACCATGCGCGGTGCAGCGACGTGTTGGGGCCAGACACGTCGATCGACGCCGCCTCAGCGGCGACGGCAATCACGTTGTCCGAGTACGCCGGCAGGAGGCCCGAGACGGCAAGTTTCTCCGCCGTGGCCGTCTTGCTCGCGATCGCAAGGTGGAGTAGCAGAATGGTGTGGACGTGCGACGGCAGGACGCCGTTGACTGGCCGCGTGCGCACAACCACCTCGAGGCTGCGTGGGATGAGGTTGCCCTGCATGAGCTTGTCGAGCCACACGCCGAGCGACGACGGGACGCGGCTCATCTCGCACAGCAGCGCGACGACGAGGCCCAGGTCTTGCTCGACAGCGACGGTCGGGTCGCGCACGATCCAGTCGAGGATGCAATCAGCTGCGTCGAGGGCAAAACTCGCGCCAGAGTCGAACAGCAGCTCGAGAACGTCCTCGGCCGCGGCGCCAGTCTTGGCCTGCGACAGCAGCAGCAGGATACGTAGCACGGGCGCGTGGATGTGCGGTAGCTCGGGGTGGCGCAGTGACAGCATCGGGTCAAACAGGTTCGACTCGACGATACGTCGGACCGACTTGGCGAGTTCCTTGACCACGGCAGCGTCGCCAGCTTCCGTCTCGGGGTCGACACCCGTGTCGAGCAGGATGGCGAGAATGGCAAGGCGCTCAGTCTGGATGGCGAGCATGACGTCGCCGCCCTGGTCCTCGTCCGCGAGCTCGTGCGACACGGCGGCCGCGGCGCGCAAGCACGCCTTGGCTGACAGTTCGTCGCCCTTTGTCCAACCCGAGGCTACCTCGGCAAGAAGGCGGAACGACTTGGTGTACGCAATGTCCGCGTCGAGCTGGGACCAGTTGAGGTTGAGTATGATGAATGCGCGGGCGGCGGCCGCCTGCCGCTCGCCGTCGTTGAGGAACACGACCGGCCTGTCGTAAAAGTACTGCGCGCCGTAGATGCGCTCGTCGGGAAGGTAAATTGTGCGCGCGCACGTGAGGTTGATGCCGAGGTCGTGCAGTACCCTATCCTCGCGCGCGTGCAGGTGCGGGTCGCACGACGTCCGGATCGCAGAAAGCGCCACGTCCTCGAGCGCGTTTGTGTTGCGGAAAAATGACATGACGAGGCTTTGCGCCTTGGTCTCGGGCCCCTCGTTGTCGAGCACGAGTGCAAGCTCGGCAGCGAGCAGCCCAGCGGCATTCGCCTTGGCTTGCACAGCGTACGAGTAGTCCTCGACGCCGGCGACAATGTCGCCAGAGAGCATGGACGGCTTGGGCACGTGCTTGATGGACACGTCCATGACCGCCTGCCAGAACGCGGCGTCCTTGCGCAGCGTCGCAATCGCCGTGCTGGCACTGGGCGAGTCGAGCACCGCCTGGCAGTAGAACAGAACCGCGGCGAGTGCGCGTGGCGCAACCTGCATGACCGTCTTCCACTCCCTGACCTCGTCCGCGGCCATCTGCAGCGGGCCTCCGAGCTTGCCATCCTTGTCGTCCTTGTCCGCCTTGGAGTGATGCAACTCCTTGATGTGCTTGGACGCGCCGATGCAGAAAGGCGCGCACCCGGGCTGGGTACGCACGACGGTGGCGAGGAGAGCCCAAGCGTCAGCCTTGACGTCTTCGGGGCCAGAGTGGAACGCGACGTCGGCTAGCTTTGACATGCTGACGTCGGCGCGACGAAGCATGCCCGCTAGTGACGGTCGGTGAGCTTCACTGGTGGTGCTAAGGAGGTAGACGCGGATGAGGCGCAGAAGAAGACGCAGCGACGGCGTCTGAAGGAGAGGGTTGGCGATGAGGTCAAAGAGCAGGTCGACGAGCTGGATACGATCGCCGCTACCCGGTTCGGCGACGGTCGAGTTGAAGACAGAGAAGGGGAGTGCTGACACGGGGACGTTGAGGCGGGGCGCGACGCGGATGAGTGTGGCGAGGAGCGACGCGGCATTGTCAAACGTCTCCCCTACAGCCGTTGCGTCTGTCCACCGCCGCGACTGGATGAGCTTCGTCACCTGCTGCGTCGACTGGGTGAACACATCCACGATGGGCTTGTACGTGAGCGGCGACGCGCTCTTGACAAACACGTCGAGGAGGTACGTTGCCGCGTGTGTTGGCGACGCTCCGTCGTCCGCGAGGGGGTGCCGCAGGATACCGTCAAAGATACCCAGGAGCAGGGCGGCAATCTCGTACCGCTTCGCAACGTCGCGGTAGCGCCACCCAGAGAAGTGGCACCACACCTCGGTGAAGACGAGTTTGACCGCCGAACGCACGACGAGGGGATCGCCGGCGTTAGCGGCCGCGAGCGAGCGCACGAGGCGGAGCAGCGCAACGGTGAGACCGTGCTGTCCCCGCGCAGCGTCGCTCTGTACGAGCGCGGCGACTGAGCCCTGGCGACGCGACGCAGAGTCGAAGAAGCCAGATCCGCGGAACTGCTGCCATATGTCGTGCGCACCGGTCAAGAGGAGTGACTGGAGGATGTCGATGGCGTACTGCGCAGCGAGGGGGTCGTCGCGTCGGCTGGCGACGTTGAGCGCGAGTTCGAGGAGGGACCGGCCAAACGCGCCGCTGTGCGCGCCCGCCAGCGTCTCGGCTGCATCTGGCGATCGAAGAACACAGCGGAGCATCTTGAGTCCACAAGAGAGAATGTCCTGCAACGAGCCCTGCACACCCAGCGCCTCGAGAGATAACCGCCGCGCCTGGGGCGGCGCGGCAGACTTTGTCTTTGCGGGGGCGAGATTGGCCGCGCCACGGAGAATCTCGAGGAGGAGCATCCAGCCTGGCTGGCGGAAGGTCCACGTCACGACCACCTCGTCGTCGTCCTCGTCGGAGATGGCGAAACCGCGCGTTCGCCGTGGAAGGACGTTGCCGCCGGGAAGGACAATGTCGCACGTCGACTCGACGGCGCGGAAACTGTCCTCGAGGCCGTCAAACACAAACGTCGCGCGTGGTGCGGTAAAAGTCACATATGGGAGTGCACCGAAGTACTCGTGCACGTCGGTGACACTTGGCCCCGAGGCGGTCTCGAGTGCCTCGTCCGAGCTCACACCAGTGAGCGCCGCCAGAAGTGACGGGAGATGCAACGGTTCCCGGGGGAACCGGCTGCGGTCGAGCACAGCGCGGCGGTCGTCGTAGACAAAGTCGACACTCCAGTAGTTGGCCGACAGCGACGACGACGCTTGCCTGCTGCCGCCGCCAAACACCAGCTCCCAGGCGCGGTACAGTCCCGGGCGGTCGACGATCATGTCAATGCGCACGAGCTCGGACAGGCCGATAAGAAGGTCTGGGGTTAGCGAAGACGGTAACACTGAGACTCACCTTTGAGGGGGCTGCGGCGTAGGGCAGCCATGTCGTCGGCGAGGTCGCCGCTAAATGCGTCCTTTGCCGTCTGGAAGAGCGGGCCCTGCAGGACCACCTCGAACCACGGGAAGAGGCCCGATGTAAGGCGGAGCGCGCGCGTGGCGACACCAATGTACGCGAGCGGCTCGGCCGACTCCATCTCGGACGTGTCGAGGTGGAAGTAGTCGCTTGTCGGCGGCTGGAGGTTTGGCGGGAGCGAGCGGAGGACGATCGACCATGCGAGGCAGAGGATAGGCATGGGCCACTGGGGAAACACCATTTCACCACCCGCGGCAGTGGCGTTGTCGGCGCCCTCGAGGTCCTGGCTCTGTTCAAGGATAAACTCGTGCACGGCGTGTATCCTGTCGCGCGAGTGGAGCAGTGTCGCTCCAAAGGTGTTGGACCCGTCGTCGTCTTCGCCCTCAGGTGACACAATCTGTGCGAGACACAACGACTCGACAGCAATGACAAGCACGAGGTCGCGCACGCGCATAGCTACCCGCTGGCACTCGGCGTCGCTGTCCCACAGCTCGCGGTTCGCCTGCGCCGTCCCGAACCCGGACATGACCGCGCCTTTCACGAGCCCCTCGGACACGGCCGCTGGCCGCGTCGTGTAGTAGTACAGAATCAGGAACAGGAGGTCCAGCAGAGTCTCCTGCTGCCGCAGCTGCAGCGTCGCCCTGCTGTCAGAACCATCACACACGTCGTTGACCAGCGCCTCGATCTCGGCCTTCTCCTCGTTGTGGGACTCACCAGAACAGCCCCCGTTTCATTCTCGGCTCGTCGACGGGCCGCTGCGCGAGCCCGGCAAACGCCTTGAACAGCTCCTCGATATATCGCGCCTCGTCGCCGACAATCTCGCGCTTGAGGTCGGTATCTGGGTCGGAGCCGTCGCCGCCGGCGGCCCCCGGGTCAAAGTATAGCGCCATGACGGTCTGGGGCACGGCGAAGAGTTCGAGCTCGTACCAAGCCAACAGACGGTCGAGGAGCGCGTCCTCGTCCCTGCTGATTTTGGTGTGCGCGGCGGCGGATCCGAGCGCGTCGTCGACAGAGTGCATCGCGTAGCTCTTCCACAGGAGTAGCGCCCACACCTCGTCGATCCCCGCGGCGTCGCTCAGCCGCAACGCAATGCTCCGGCTCCCCTCGTCGACGTCGAGTTTCGCCCCACCAGCTCCGGGAACAGGAACACTCGTGCCCGCTACAGCCTTGCGTGACGCCTCGGACGCCCCCTTGAACGGCGCCCACGGCGTCTGCAGCCGCGGCAGGTGCCATCTCAGCAGCGGCACGAGCTTGCCCCGTGGTATATGCCGCTCGACGTCGGGTCGCAGAACGGTATCCCGAATCATTGTCATTGGCCTGGCGTGAGCTCGGAAACAGGCCAGCACAAGAGCTCACCAGAGATAGTCCTCGGGCGTGAGGTCGCCCGCATCTTGGGGCCGAACCATGTTGCCAGAGGGCCTGTGGGTGTAAGTGTAGTGAAGTGTGCAGATGGGGTCTGAACCTGGCTAGCATCATGCAACTTGGAACTTGTTGTGGACCGCTGGGTGGGTGAGTGTGCCTGGGGTGAGATTATTTGTTTGTGCTTTTTCTTTTAATTTATCCAGCCAGCACCCACACGTGGTTTAGGCTTTAAACGAACCTGTTCTCGTGAACCATTCCATGCAATCAAGTCCCCCTCCCTCAATCAGTTGCTCGCTCAAGACTTCGCGCTGGTCCTATCCAAGCTAATGCATTCAGATGCACGCTATATATATATCTTCTATGGGCGAGAATGCAAAACGATCTGTGTGACAAGTATGAACACACTACTGGAGACTGGCGAGCTCCATTCCTACAGAGACTGATGATCACACGACTTTGATTTTTTGTTCCTTTCTAACACGACTAGTGGGGTGGCGTTTGGTTGTCGCGGCTCTACTGCGAGAGCTGGGCAACAAACTGGGCACGCTCGGCAGCGGGCAGCGACTCGAGGATACGCTGGAAGCCCTCCATGACACCGCGCTGGTTCGTGCCGGCCCACGAGATGATGTTCTCGGTGCAGTAGTCGTCGCGGATCTGCTGGACAAAGTCCTCGACGGCGTCGCCGCTCTTCTCGAGGAACGCCGCGACCTCGCCGTCGCTCGTGAGCTCGGATGGGAGCAGCTGCTGGAACAGCGCCTGGCGCTGCTCGAGATCGAGGTTGGGGTTGGCGGCCGCGATCTTCTTCATGATTCGCACCTCGGACAGCTTGCGGCGCAGAGCCCAGTAGATCGCACGACGCGAGTTCTCCCAGTCGCACGGGATGCAGTTGGCCTTGGCCTCCATGCGGCCCGCGCGGTCGTGCAGGTCGGCAAACTCGGTCGCGACGGCGTGGTACGACGGAGCAAGGTGCTTCTCGCGCGCCTCGAGCGCGTTGGTCGCCTCCTGCTTCTCCTCGGGCGTCGTGGCCTTCTCGACAGCGGCCTTGAGCTTGGCGTACTCGGCGTCGAGACGCGCCATGGTCGCCTGGACACGCGGACGGCGGTACTTGACCTCGACGATACCCTCGGGCTCGAGGACACCACCACGCGAGTCCCGGTCGACGTACATGGTCATGTACTCGGGGTTGATTGCGGGGTCAAGCACGACCCAGGCGCCACCACGGAGCTCACCGTTGGGCACAAGGTACACAATGATGGGGTGCTTGTAGCTGCTGAGGCCGTCGACAATCTTGGCACCCTCCTTGAGGATGGCCTGGGCCATGTCCGACATACCACCCGAGAAGCCACGGAAGTTGGCAAAGATGATGAGCGGCAGACCCTCACGGTTGGCGTCCTCGATGGCAGTGGCAGTCTTGCGCGAG
This sequence comes from Cutaneotrichosporon arboriforme, assembly GCA_002335565.1. NCBI lineage: Eukaryota > Fungi > Basidiomycota > Tremellomycetes > Trichosporonales > Trichosporonaceae > Cutaneotrichosporon > Cutaneotrichosporon arboriforme. The sequence continues at coordinate 121,707 of BEDW01000007.1, read as the reverse complement.
CTGTCGGGGAACCAGACGGTACCGGCGAGGGCGACGCGGTTCTCAGTCGAGTTCTCGTTGGCAGGGTCGGCTGGGTCGATACGCTCAATGGTGCGCGTCTCGGCAGCAATGACGGCAACGGGGATACCGTTGACGCGGCCACGGCCTGTAACGATGGTCTGGGCCCAGCCGCCCATGGTCTCGAAGAAGGAGCCGTAGTCGAGGATACCAGACTTGTAGACGTCCTCCTCGGTGACACCCGCAAGGAAGTTGCGCGGGTCGTACGGGCCCTTGGGGGGCTTGTAGTCGACGTTGCGGTCCCAAGAGTCGCCGGTGGGCAGGATGGGGATGGCGCTGCCGCGCTTGGCGGGGATAAAGGTGAGGTAGTTGATGATCTGGAGAGCACCGTCGAGGTCCGAGCCCGCAGTGATGTGCGAGATACCGTTGCGGTACATGATCTGGGGACCACCAAGCTGGATGTTGGAGGTGTAGACCTCCTTGCCGAGAACCTTGTTAATAGCCTGGGCACCCGTGAGGATGATGGGCTGGCCCTCGACCTGCACGACACGCTGGCCGAGACGGACAAGGTAGGCACCGATACCGACCGAACGGGCAGTGACCATCGAGATGGTGAAGATGTCGTCGTAGGCACGCGACGTCTCACCGGCAATGAGACCAGAGCCCTTGAGGCACTCGACACCAAGACCGTCCTTGAGACCAATGATGGCGTTGATCTTGAAGCGGCGCTCGCCCTTGTCCTCAATCTCCTCGGTCTGGACAGAGCCCTCGCCCATTGACTCGAGCTTCTCCATGTTGGCGGGAGTGAGGTAGAGGTAGTCGAAGCCCTTCTCGGGCTTGCCCTCCTCACGCCAAGCAACGTCGAAGAGGGCCATGACCTCGTCGGCGAGACCAATGCGGGCACCCGAGTTGGCCGAGAGGTAGACACGGGGCAGGCCGTGCTTGCGGGCGTACTGGGTAGCCTTGTAGAAGTACTCGTCCTCGGTGGGGCCGAACGAACCAATCTGGAACGTAATGTCGTTGGAGATGACCACGATTCTACGGCCCTTGGGGTACTCGGGAGTCTTCATGTTGAAGACCCAGGCGACCATACCGCACGAGTTCATTCCAGGTGGCCGGCTGACCTCGACGAGCTCTCCGTTCTCGTCAAGGACAAGCTCGGTGGCCTCGAGGAGGTCCGAGGGGATCTTGACGTTTGGAAGCAGCTGCTGGATCTGGTGCCACGTCTTGTCAATGGCCTGGCGGAACAGGTCGGGGAAGTCGTAGACGTAGGTCGTGCCAATGACGTGCGCCTGGTAACGCTTGGGCTGAAGCGACTCCTTGGTAGGGTAGGGGAAGTTGACCGGCTGGAGGTGGAACTGGCCCTGGTCGCCAATCGACTTGAGAGTCGTCTTGCCCTTCTCGTTGGTGACCTCCTGGTACGCCTCGTACTTGACGACGAAGCCAGAGACGTTCTCAATGAACGCGCGGATGGGGATCTGCTGCCCGTCCTCGTCCTCAATGACAACGCGGATCTCGGCCTGCGTGACACGCAGACGCCAGAGACGCTTGCCGTGGCGCTCAATGAACCCGGCAAGGGCCTCCTGGACATCCTCGAACGTGACGTTGAGGCTGTACACGCAGTTGACGCTGATGTGGTTGCAGTCCGCCTGGCGGTACTGCTGCTGGGCGATCTCGAGTGTGTCGAGAACGTCGCCGACAAGTCTGTCCGTCTCCGAGATGAGGTACTCGGTCTGCTTCATGGTGCCGACAAAGCGGCCAGGGCGGAGCAGAGCACGAACGAAGAACCGCACGTCCGACGAGTTCTCGCGGCCAACGGCGCGGTACACGTGGATCTGGCGGTTGGTCGAGGGCTCGGGCGTGATCTTGAAGTTGGAGAGACGTCCAAGCTCGAGCTGGTAGGCAAGAGCCGGCTCAATGTTACGGATCTCAGTCTGCTCCTTCCACTTGCCGTCGGCACCCTCACGGAGAGTGAAGTAGGAGGGGTACTGGTCCTTGCGGCAGACGGCAAAGGTGAGACGACGCGAACCGGTTTGGTTCACGGCGTCGAGGTTCGAGTTGACGAGGTCGTGGAACTCCTTGTTGAGCTCCTCGTCGGTGGTCGTCTCATCGTTGAAAAGACGGAGCGCAACGTTGAGGACGTTGGGGTTGCGAGCGTCCTTGCCGTACTTCTCGACAAACTCCTCACGGTTGAACGCCGGGTAGCGAGCAAGGAGGTCGGAAAAGCCCTTCTTGAGCTCGTCGAGGCTGTTGAACGAGGTCATGAGACCGAAGCGCATCGGCTCCGACTTGGCGTGCACGAGGTAGTTGAGGTCGCTCATGCTGGCAATGCGCGAGAGGTCTCTCGACGAGTCGATGCGGGGGGTAGCAGACTCGAGACCACCGCCGCCAAACTTGAAGCGCCAGGTGACAATGTTGGGGCCACCAGTCTCGCTGGCCGGCTCGTAGTCGAGGTGCATAATGTTGTAGACACGGTAGGCACGGCGAATGTACGTCTCGAGGGCGGCGAGAACGACCCAGTCGTCCTCGTACTTGAAGAAGGTCGACAGCACGTCGAAGACGGTGTAGCGCGAGTCGGTGATCTCCTTGAGCATGTCGCCCGAGGGGAGACGGTGGCCGCTGCCCGAGTCGCCGTAGTAGCTGGTGGTGACCGAGTTCTTGAGGATGCGCTCCATCTGGCCGTGGCGCTCCTCGTAGCTCGGGAGCGAACCGACAATGAGAACCTCCTTGGCCTTGAGGGCAGCCTTGGAAGTGGGGCGGCTGTCGAGCTCAGAAAGGCGCGTAAGCGCCTTGCTGACGCCGCTCTCGGCGGTGGCCTCTGCCTTGGGCGACTCGGCCTTGACAAGGTCGAGGATCTGGAGGATGAGCTTGGTCTTGGAGGCGACCTTGGAGTGCGAGAGCACAAGCTTGGCGACCTGGTCGAGGTCCTTGTTCTCCTCGCGGAGCTTGAGGATGACCTCTTCCTGGGTGCGCGACGAGTCGGCAAACGGCTCCTCAATCTCGCTGAAGTAGTTGAGGAGGTCGGCGTAGATCTGCCACTCGTGAACCTTGAGGCCGTAGGCAAAGGCGTCAATCAGGGTCTGGAGAGGAGCAATGGCGGCGGTGACGCTCTGGCGCTCCTTGATGTCGACATTCTCGTCAATGTAAATGTCGATGATACGCTTGAGCTTGTTCGAGGGGAACTCGAGCTTGTCCTTGCGGCAGTGGTCAATGGTTTGGCGGATCTCCTCCTCAAGCTTGTGAGGGATACGACCGCTGAGCGCCGACAGGACGTCGTGGGCGTTCGAGAACGGCAGGTCAGGGTCACGGAGAGTGCTCTGGACAATCTTGAGCGAGTTGGTGACAGACGACGTGTTGTCGTAGCCGGCAAGGTTGTCGTAGAGGATCTCAAGGTGCTCACGCAGGCGCTGGTGCGGCTTGGTGCCGTAGCGGCCGTTCTTGCTCTCAAAGGTCGGGAGGATGCCGTCGAAGGGCTTGGCAAACTTGACCTTGGAAGGGTCGTCAAGGGTAAGAATACCGATGAGCTCACCCTGGGCGAGCTGGGAGCCGGGCTGCTTCATGAACTGGGCAATACCGCTCTCAGTGGCAGTGACAGGCATGATCATCTTCATGACCTCGATCTCGGCGTACGCCTGGCCGGCGTCTATGTGGTCGCCGTTGTCGATGAGGTACCGGACAAGCTTACCCGGAGAAGGCGAGCGAAGCTGAGTCGGGTCACGCTCGTCCTCGATCATGGTGGTCTTGGAGTCGATGGACACGACCATGGCGCCAACTTCCTCGCGGTAGTAGACAGTGTGCGAGGCACCGTCAAGCGAGATGAGAAGGCCACCGTCGCTCAGGCTGCGGCAGCCAACAAAGATGCGGCCACCGTTGAGGTAGAGGGTGAACTGCAGAGGAGCAGACTTGGCCATGGCGAACGAGTAGCGGACGTCGTCGTAGATAAACTCGGTCCTGAAGAAGGTCTGGAGCGTGTCCTTGGTGGGGATCTGACCACGGTCAAGGACCGACTTGTACTTGGCGAGGCAAGCCTCGTAGGCAATGTGGGCCTTGACGACGGCACCGCAGATGACAGCCAGGGTGGTGTCCGGGCGCTCCGAGGTCATGCCCTCGGCAATAAGACCGTCAAGCCACTGGGTGGTGATGGTGTTGTTCTCAAACTCCTCCTTCTCAAGGAGCTTGATGAGGTACTCAACAGTGGTACGGAACTCGCCACGAATGCTGAGTTCCTTGAGGGCAACGACCATCGACTTGCGGGCCCCGCTACGCTCGGCGCCGTATGCGAAAATGTGGCCGAACTGCGAGTCGGCGTACTCGTGGAGACCACCGGCCGAGGAGACCGAGAAGTAACCCCAGACGTTCGAGTTGGAGCGGAAGTTGAGCTCAGTGAGGTTACCCGACGAGGGCTTGAAGCCGGCGTCCGGGTTCTCGCCAGTGATACGGCACGCAATAACGTGGCCCTTGGGGCGGGGCTTGCGCTGGGTGTGGGCCGAGTCGGGCTTGTCGCCGTAGAAGTCAATCTCGGTCACACCGTGGGGGTCCATGCCGTACAGAGTACGGATGTCACGGATGCGGTGCAAGGGAACACCCATGGCGACTTGGAGCTGGATGGCGGGGATGTTGCAGCCCGAGACCATCTCAGTAGTGGGATGCTCAACCTGAAGACGGGGGTTAAGCTCGAGGAAGTAGTACGAGTCGTCCTCGTGCGAGTACAGGTACTCGACAGTGCCGGCCGAGACGTAGCCGACAAGCTTGGCAAGACGGACAGCCGCCTTCTCCATCTTCTCGAAAGTCTCGGGACGAGCAATAGTGACGGGGGCCTCCTCAATAATCTTCTGGTGACGACGCTGGACCGAGCAGTCACGGCCAAAGAGAGAAATGGCGTTGCCGTACTGGTCAGCCATGAGCTGGACCTCGAGGTGGCGGGCAGCCGACGCGAGCTTCATGATGAAGATGGGCGAGCCAGGCACTTCGCTGGCGACGGCCTGGTAGGCCTGCTTGAACTTCTCGGGGTCCTCAACCTTACGGATACCCTTACCACCGCCACCTTCCGAGGCCTTGATCATGATGGGGTAGCCGACCTTCTCGGCACGGGCAAGACCCTCTTCCCAGTCGTGGACGCAGGCGTCCTCGTAAGCCTTCTCCGGGACAGTCACAAAGCCCTGGTCAGAGAGCATGGTGTCCTTGATGCCAGTACCGGACCAGGCCATGCAGGAGACGTCGGCCGACTGGGCGACAATGGTGGACGAAATCTTGTCACCGAGCGAGCGCATGGCAGAGCCGGGCGGGCCGATGAAGACGATCTTGGACTTGGCAAGAAGCTCGGGAAGACGAGGGTTCTCAGACGCGTGACCCCTTCAAACGTCAGCATACACTTTTCACCGGGAATTGATTAGATAACGTTTCTTGCACACTCACCAGCCAGCCCAAACGGCATGAACACCGGCACGCTCGGCAACGTCGATAATGAGGTCGACGTTGGCATAGTTGTTGTTGTTGGTGCCACCAGGCACCTCGACATAGCGGTCTGCCATGCGGATGTACTCGGCGTTGATACGCAAGTCCTCAGGCGTGGCCATGACCGTGAACTCGATCATGCGGTCCGAGCCGAACGTCTCGTAGGACCACTTGCGGACCGAACGGATCTCCTTGACGGCAGCGATACCATTGTTGGCGATCAGGACCTGCGCGAACGCGTCAGCCACCGCTCTCAATAAATAATCCCAAGACACCTCCGAAGCTGCCTACCTTGGTAATGACGGTGTGACCGCCCTGGTTCTTGACAAAGTCAGTGACCTCGCCGGAAGGTGCGACGTCGACACAGTTGGCGCCTGGGGAGTGGAGGTGGAGGTTAATCGCCGTGGGGGAGTGGAGTTGAGAGAGCGGAGTGCGAGGCACCAACAGGCGTAGAGTTTGTGGTCAGCACGAGGAGTCTCCAGAAGCACACTAGCTGTCGTAGCAACAGGTAGAGGGACCGAGAGGCAGTCTATCCAAGCTACGCCCTCTCGGCCCCCCCGCCATTAACAGCGCCTAGGTTACTCACCGATGAACTGGGCGACGCGGTCATGAGAGTATGGGTTGACGGCAGCGCCGTTGGCGCCGCTGGTAGCGACCGTGGCCATATTGGCTAATGTCTAACTGGGCAAGAGTGCCCCGACTTGAACGGTTGCTTGAGAGAGGAGGAGAGAGGGGAGGAAAGATGTGGAGCTCGTCGGAGCCGGAGGAGGGGGAGGTTGACCTGTTACGATGAAAGACCACCTCTACCGGGGAGTCGAGGAAAGAGGGAGAGAGAGATGGGGGTGATGGGGAGGGGGACCGAAGTAGTAACGACGAGGCGACGTCGACTGACTTTGGTTTATGGAGAGAGAGAGAGGAGATGTGTGAAGAGGAAAGAGAGAAAGAGAAAGGGATGGGGAGGGGTGAGGGGAGTGGAGGGGAGAGTGGTGGAGTGGGAAGTGCCCGAGAGAGCGAGGAGGTGTGCAAAGGAGGCGGAGGAGAGCAACACGACTGCTACTCTTGCAAGCAGGCAGTAGTAGTAGTAGTGGTCTGGACCGGGTGTAAGGAGGAGGAGTGGTTGGGGGCGAGCAGAGGAGGTGGTGGTGTCAACGGGCTACTCCTACCAAGAACTCGTCGGCGGAGTATCTCTCCACCAAGTTGGCAGGGCGGGTCCCCAACGTCGGCACAGCTAGTTTTCAGGAACACACGTCTCATGCCCCATGACTCTTGTTATCCACTCTACTCTCTCGACCAGATTGCGTAAATCTCACGTGGGAGAGTGGGTAGGTGCGTATAGGTGCAGCCAGCTACAGCATACGTGCATGGGGGTGTGCATCGGCTGCATCGAGTGCCTGGGAATATTAGGAACACCCGACTATCCACTCTCCCTCCCCCTGACCGTTGGGCTCGCCAGAGCCCGCCAGTCAAGAGCCGATGGATGCAAAACACCACCCACTTGACCACAGGGACGCCTTCAGATTGTGGTTTCCCATGCTGCTCCCCTCCTCTCCTCCGGCCTCTTACGTTCCTCCTTTTCCTCCCCCACTCCAAGCGACAGAGGCGCGATCCAAGCCGAGAGGCCGAGAGGCCGACTGACTGACTGGTTGACTGGTACTACTGTGGCCTCCGACTGCCCACCCCACACATAGCATCATCTCCCCCACTCGATTGGCAGCAGCACGACCAGGCAGACGTCCACCTGCACAAGGACTACTACACCCTGACAACCCAAAACTCGTACCTACAAGAACTGTGCACCTGGCCAACTGGCCGCCTGGCTTGCTTCGTCTGGATGGCCCAATTTCTGGTTGGGGATAAAAAAGGTCACAGGTGGGGGAGACACCGAAAAGCCCTGTTGGCCTGCCTCCCTCCCTCTCGCTCGGACGCCATCTCTTCTATCGCCGAATTTCGGATCGTGCGTTCCTGCATTGGTCGCCGATGGTTTGGGGATGTTCAAGGACACACACTGTACATACGCGGAACATCAAATAGACGGGCGAGCTGGGTAACACAACATTTGTGGGGACAAAGGGGCGTTTGTCGTCGGGAATGCAAGGACTACTCTGCTACTGGCCACACAGGGCAAAGCAGCGACAAGGCATGGTGGTGACTAACTCGCCAACCACACCTCCCACCCCCCGCGTGCTCGCTCACCACGGGGCCGGCGGTACCCCAACAATTGTCCTACGGCCGTCGTGATCATTTTGATCATGACAACCCCTCGTCCCAAAAAAAAAAACGACAGCAAGAATGAAAAGAAATGGAAACACCCGAAACGTGCGTTGATGACACGAAACGTTCCGAACGAACCAAACCAAAGATAGGGCGACTAGTCGCCACGAGCCCGACGACCACGACCAGCCTGCGAACCTTGAATGCGAGCCCAGTCGCTGTCGCGCTCGAGGAGCGAGGCCTCTTCCATCCTCTTCATGTCGTTCAGTGCCTTGCCCAAAACCCATCCCGATTGGGCGCCGGCTCCACGCTTGCCGCCACTTGTCGCGGGTGCCGAGACTTGACCACTGGCTATGGCTAACGCTGCGCTTGTGCCTGGCGCAGCTCCAACGTCCTTTTCGTTGTCATTCGTCTTGCCTCGGCCACCACGTTTGCCGCTCTGCACACCGCCAAAGCCGTTCGGAGGAGGCTTGACTTGCAGCGACGACGAGTCCTTGCTGAGAATGTCCTCGGTGCTGATGACGGCCAGCTGCGGCGCGAGCATCGAGTGGAGTAACAGGTCGTCGGTCTTGTGGCCTTCGGCTGGGCTCGTGGTGCCTCCAGAGTCGCCTCCACTGCGGAGGTTGAGAGGGGTTCCGCTACGCGATCCAGAACGGGGCTCCAGGCGAGACCGGAAAGGTGTTCGTCGTGGCCGTGGCCGCGTTTGCGCTTCGAGCAGTGCCTCTGTGTGGGTGTCAGTACTTTGCTTCCACTCCTCGTTGCAGTCAGATTGCCTCCGTCGTAGCACGCGACAACGGCGGCCGGCCCGACACACAAGTCACTCACCGGTCACAATGTCCCCTCCCTCCTTCTCGGCGGTGAGTTTGCGGCGACGCTCCTCAATGGCACCAAGCAGACGCTGGCGGACCTGGTCGCGGGCCTCCCAGTACATGCCTTCAATGAGGTCACGTTCGCTCTCGTACATGCGTTGGGCTTGGGATGATCTGATGGAATGTCAGCGCTACATTGTGCCAAGACGGAAGCAGATGCAGTATTGTTGGTCTCGGTGGAATGATGCACTTACGCGTAGTCGTAATGGGTGTCGGCCGCCTGCAGGAACGCATCACGCTCTATCGTCTTTGGGTAAAGGCGGAGGAGATACTTGGAAGACGTCGGGGGCTGGGTGTTGACGGCCTTGTTCTCGTTGTGGTACTCCTTGTACTGCTGAGAGAATTTCCTGCATCGTCAGCGACGCGTCCAACTGGGCAGCAGAGGTAGTTGCTCATCATCCGCCGAGCTCGCTGGCAGCTCTCACAGCTGCTCTCGCCTGTGAACAACGCCAAGAGGCCCACTCACTCGTCACGCTGGTGCCAGCTGTTGCTGTGGAGAAGCTCTATCTTGTTGACGGTCTCGCGCCGCTTGCGGTCGCGCTTTGACTCGGCCGCCTGGGGCGGTATTATGGTCGGCGGCGCACCTGACGGCGCAGCTGGGTACGGCTTGGACATGGTATCGTGGATGTCGATGCGGGTGATGATAGAGCAGCAAGAGACGACGAGGTGAGAGCAAAGACGAGCGTCTGGCAGCCTTGATGGGATGGCCAGAAGGTAGGGACAACAGACCAGAGTACATTGTGGGATCTTAGCGGTGGGCGCTGATAAGAGGCGGTGTGCCTCCACCACGTCATTGTATGGGACCGCCACCCATCAGATGCATCGCCGTCAGCAGCCAGGTCAGATCTCTCGTGACACCAACGCTTCATCAACGTCCTCAGAACGACTCGACATTGACGCCCACTACGGCCATGTCTAGCAATACTGCAAACTCGTTCCATGCTCAACTGTCTGGGTTCCGGTGGGCGAGTTCGGTGCAGGACGATTCAGCCAATGCCAGCGCTGGCAACACGCAAAGCGCCCCCGGCGGCGGCATGTTTAGCCGTACATGGAACAGCGTCAGCGGCTACATCCCACTGAGGAATGAGGGCCAGAGCGCAGAGGAGGAGGCATACTTTGCCTTGTCGGTGAGTGGGGTTGTGGCGACGCGGAGACGCGTTTGGACTTCTGACACGTCCACTGACACGCGCTTGCGATCTGCACGCGACTAACTGTAGCGATGGGAACGGTGAGTCTAGCGACAAAACAGGCGGCGTAGCTGACGTTCAGATTCTTGGGATTCATCGCGTGCTGTCTCGGCGGCATGGCATGCTTTGGCATTGCCTTCCTCTTCCTCCCAATCCGTGCGTTCTGGTCGTACTCAAGTACTCACCGCAGTCGCCGTCAAGCCCCGAAAGTTCGCGCTGGCGTTTACGCTAGGGTCGATCTTGTTTATGCTCGGCTTTGCCATTCTCCACGGCCCAGTGAACCGTAAGGAGTGTCTGCGATTGTTATCTAACAGCAGACCTCAAGCACATCATCTCGGCTGAGCGCTTGCCGTTTTCCCTGGCGTACTTTGGCTCCCTGGCTGCAACACTGTTCTTTGCCGTCGGCATTCGCTCGACGATTGGTACTCTTGTCGCGGCCATTATTCAGGTTAGCTTCACCGTATCTCGCAAACTCACCCCAGGTTGTCGCTTTGCTCACCTACCTCGCCGCCTACTTCCCCGGCGGCGTCACGACTCTACGCTTTGGTGGTCAGATGGCGCTACGTGGAGCCTCCAATATCCTTCCGATTTAGACTTGTTACGCATGTATCCATACCGATAGACTTGCTCCCTCTGCATCAGTCCGACGGTTTGCTGTAATGCTCATCTCTCACTCACGCACGTACAACTGCAGGCGTTGGAACAGACTCCTTGTCAACAAAAATACTTCCGTCTCGGTGAATCGGTGGTGGAGGGCGGCCAAAGATGTTGAGGATGTTGTAACCAGAACTTAGCCTCGTCAAGGTCCAACAACGAGTCCATGCCTGCAGCAGCTTCAAAAGCAGGCGGGACGGAGACGACTTCGGTCCCGTCGAGGCTAGTGCAGACGTGAGCGATGACGGACTGCGCCGAGCTGACAGGCAGCCTGGAGCACCAGGGCCCGGTGAACGTCGTCACATACAACCATGGAGCCAAGTACATCCTCTCGGGGTCGAGCGACAGGACTATCCGGCTGTGGAACCCATCTGCAGGCAAGGAGATTAAAGCGTACAAGGGTCATGCGCACGAGATTCTTGCTCTGGACATGTAAGGTTTCCCCTCCGAGCTTTGCGCTAATGATAGCTCTCACGACAACACGCGATTCGCGAGCTGCGGCGGGGACAAGATGGTCCTCCTGTGGGACGTCATGAGCGGACAGGTCCTGCGAAGGCTGTCTGGCCACTTTGGCAAGATTAACGCCGTGGCGTTCAACAACGACGGCGGCGTACTGGCCTCAGGTGCGTCGCTCATTTAATGCGGACCATTGACGTGCAGCCGGATTCGACGCAAAGATTCTGCTATGGGACATGCGTGCGCAGTCGCGAGATCCATTGCAGACATTGAAAGGCGCAACGTCGTCGATAACGTGCCTCTCTATCCCGCCAGACTCGGTTGAGATCATCGCGGGAAGCGCAGACGGGCACGTCCGAGCGTATGATATGCGGATGGGCAAGGTATTCGAGGACTGCATTGGAGGTACGTCGTTGCCAGCCTTCACACAGCCCATGATAGACGTGTTGACCGCCTCAGCACCTGTCGCTGCGGTGACAACGTCGCCGTCAAACCATAGGGAGACGCTTCTGGTAGCCACGCTCGACAGCAAGATCCGATTGTTCGACCGCATGAACGGCCAGGTGAGCTGCGGTGTCTTGGCTGAGCTGACGTTCAGGCCCTTCAAACATTCTCGGGGCTCAAGCTCACGGCAACCCGCACCAAGCCGGCTTTTAACCGGGGCGAGGGCGCGGTGATTGCTGGCGACGAGGACGGTAATCTCTGGACGTGGAACGTGCTCGACGCCAAACCGCTCGATGGCTGGCCACGGGAGATCCACCGCAAGCCCATTACGGCCGTGCTGACGAATCCGAACGGGAACGAAATGGTGACCAGCAGTCTTGGTGAGCACGCGTGTTTTGTTTTGCAGTGCTCATCCGCACAGACGGCACGATCAAGGTGTGGGCGAAATAGTCGAAGAGAGGGCGAGGAACAACGCCGACGCTCCCACGGCGTGTGTGTGTGTGCGCGCGACGCCACCCCGACCAGCACGGGCATGTTGCGAAACGCGACCTGTACAGTATGCATTACTCTGTGACACAGCAAACACTAAGTATAAGAGCGCCTCTTTCTGACACGAGGTCCGAGCAGGACGCGCATTGCACGCCACCCAGCCTCCCCGCATTTCCGGCTGCACTCCACGACTAACCCCCATCTCAACATTACCCCTCTCAACCCAACATTGTCAACAACACATTCCACCACCAGACCATTCTCGAACCAACTGTAACACTGAGAATCTCTAGTCAGCATGGCGGCCGTCTTTGCCGCCTACGCAAGTGCGTCTCCCAGCTACCCGAAGCTGGACAAGCTAACAACCAGCCTTGTCACTCCTCGCACTAGTACTCGTGGTGTTTGTGTTGGTCGCGCACCTCGTGCCAGAAAGCCGGACGGGCCTCACTGGGACAACACGTCTCAGCCCAGTGTTTGTGTCGTTCCTTGGCAACGCGGCTGCAGTCTTGCTCACTGTCGCGGCGGACGTGGCAGTGTACAACGGCGCCGGGCCAGTTACTCGCGGCGTCACATCGCTATGGTGAGTACAGTGCATCGCACGGGCATGAACTGAGCCCAGGTCGGTATTTCTGACATCATCACTGCTGGCACACCTTGTGCCGCTCGCAATTGTGAGCTGAAACCACTGGGAGTGTCACTAACGTCCAGGCTGAGCGTCGCCAGAGCGTCGGCAAGGAATTGGCGCCCGTCGCGGGCGTCCTATCTGCCTTTCTGGCGTACATCTACGGCCTCTGTCCACTTGTTGTCGTCGTCGCACTGGGCAAAATGTCTGACCTCCACGATGAGGCGTTTGGAACTTGGTGGGGCGCGTACTGTGCTCCAGGACTGCAGGCGTGGCGAAAGAGTATGCCAACATGTCGACGTCTGTCCACTGACGCCAGTTCGCCCAGGCTTCCTCCTATTGCCCGTGACCATCGCCTTTGGCATCACACTGTTCACTCTCGTGCTGCGAGCTGGCAAGAAAAATGAACTGGCAGAGGGACGAATAAGTGGCGTCGCCCACATTCTCTTCCTCAGCTTAGTGACCGCGCTGTACCTCCTTTGTGAAACGACCATTGGCTGGACAGCCGAGTGGTGGCCACGGGTTCTTGAGCGTACGTCCGAAGCGCCGACAAGACACTGACCGCGCAGCCTTCTTCTCGGTGTTTATGCTCTTCCAGGCAAGCACAATACCGTATTGGCGGGTATACCTCTGCTGGCTCCGGCGAGAGCAACCCCCAACCCTGCCGTCGTGGTCAGATGAGGAGGAGTTCTACATGCTGAACGCGACGACGACGCCCGAGCTGCGCAAGATGATGAAGGAGAAGCGCAACATGGTCGTCCGGCGCTCCCCTGCGGGCCGACCACTGATCCGGCCACACGGCGAGAGTCTGTCTACGCTGGCGGAGGAGACCGAGCCCGAGTCGCCCGTCAACTCTGTTCTTCAACGGCGTATCATGGCGCGGTCGCAGCGCGGACGTATAATGTCCGTCATCTCAATCTCGCCGCCACTGTCTGAGGAGACGCACTCGGACGAAGAGAAAGGGTTGTGTGTGTCGTTCGCGGTGCATGCACCCGAAGACAACGGGTCATCACCGTGCGATGGCACGCCAACGCTTCACCCCGCGCCGCCATCCGACAGCGACTCGTCCAAACGCCTGTCGCAGGATTCACGCGCCACAAACGGAAAGCGCTCGTCGTGGAACTACGATGCCGACCTCCCATCGGCCAACACTTTCGGTCATTTCCCAGGACGCACGAGTATGGACTCGCACCGCATCAACACTGCTCCGTCGTCGCCGCTTGGTGCCTCTTTCGCGGGCGCCAGGGCGTCCGATCCCCTGCTACCGCCTGTGATGGATTCGAGCGCGCACAACCCCGTTAGCGCGCCATGAAACCCAGCAGCCAGTGTCGTTAAAAATATGTCTGCTGCATCGAGTAGACTGTAGAAAGATAGTACATCATGGGCCACTAGAGACCACATGCCATAGCTGTATGCACACGTTACACAGAAGTACAAGGACGTCAACCCTCTCCCAGTCATTACATCGCCTCGCCGTCCGTCTCGTCAAACACCTGCTCGGGAGGCGGCGTCTCGGCCTGTGCCCGGAAACCGAGGACGCTAGCGTCAAGGACCGGCTGGCTCGATGTCTCCTCCTCGACAGTCGGAGGCATGTGCATGCTCTCGAGGCGCTCCTTCTCGGCGTCGGCCTCGAGATCTTCGGCCGTGAGCGAGGACAGCCGGCGTTCGGGCATGGGCGCGGGACTCTTTTCTTCCTCATGCTGCGGCTCGGGCTCGGCAGCGGCTTCCTCGGCGATACCGAGCATCTCGCGCAGCGCGCGGTTCTCCTCCTCCAGGCGCTGAATCTCCATTTCGCGCTCGAGCGCCCAGTCGCCCTGGCCCTCGGTGCCAAAGTATCCGCCGCTTGAGCCGGGGAGGAAGCCGGGGAACTGCTGTCGCCTTGGAGCGCGGGGCACCCGCATCGCGCTGCCGGGGCGCGTAGGACTCGACGTGCGCGAGTGTACCGAGCTCGCACGTCTTTCAGACGATGGGCCTGGCGAAGGTAGTGCGTCTTCAGACATCTCAAGACCCTGCAACGCCTCGCTCAGCGCCCCTTCCTCCCCGTTGACGGACCGCAGGGCGGACCGCAACAGCGTCGACAGCCGTGTAAGGAGCAGAGACAGCGACGTGTCATCGTGCAGCTGGGCAGCCGAGTGCGCCGTCTGAAGAGACTGTAACAGTTGCGTGTAGTAAGAGTGCAGCGCGAGGTCGTGCTGCTGCGATGAGTGCTGGGGAGTTAGCCAGGGGGAGCAACGCGCTGCATAACTCACAGCTACGCCACGGAACTTGCCCATGACCGTCTCCAGTGTCTGCTCGTATTCCTTCAAGAGGGTGTTCAGCTGTTTGTTCTCGTGCTGGAGGGTTTGGTTCTCAAGCACGAGGTGAGACGCAAACGCCTCGAGCTCGGTGGAAAACTCCTCTGGATGTCAGTTGAGGTGTCATAAGGGATAACCTGTACCATCTGAGATATCGAGGTTGAAGCGTCGTAGTGGGAACCCGGCACCGACATGAACTGCTTGTCCCTGCGACAAGTTAGACGCTGCATCAAGAGGTGGTCTCCTGCGTCACTAACCTTGACGTTGTCCGCGCGCGACTTGAGCTGCTTGACGAGGGCACGGTTGTTCGCCAGCTGTTCTGGAACTGTCAACGACTAGTCGCAACACGCGCAACTCACCGGAGAGCTCATTGACGAGCCCCCACATCTTCATCATCTCGTCCTCGTAGTCGACCATTTGGTGGGACATGGTGCTGCGATTGTCTGTCGCAGTGAAGGATGCAGAGTAGAAGTGGATGCGACGAGAGCAACAACAGGCTGCAGGCAGGCCTCTGACGAGACTGTAGGAAGCAGCACTCACACTCTGGGTCATGGCGGAAGCAAAATTGGGCCCCGCTCTTGGCCTGCAGTACTGTAGTGAGTCAACTGAGACGCGACCGACTTGCGCGTCAGGACAAGGTGGAGGGAAGGTCACAGTGACCAAACCTAGAGGGAAGGTTAGGTCCCTGTCAACAGTTGTCCACTAACCCATCGTAACTTGCGTCGACGACGACGACGACGACGGCAGCGGCAACGGCGGCGACGAGATCACTTTTGTCGTACAGAAGGCTGAGAATCCTGCAATTTCTCTTTCTTCGTCACTGCTTCGATCAACAGAACATTCCCAACAACTTCTCTCCCACACCTCCACCACACCCGTCCAAAACACGCCAGGACCGATGCAGAGCAACCAGCGGCGATGAACGCAGTAAAGGGCCTCTCTGCAGCCCTCAAGCTGTATGCCTCGACCAAAGTCAAGGAACGGGAGCAGGGGTCACAGGCGCTCCGGGAAATCATTGGCAACCGCGCCAACCTCGAGTCCTTTGCCCAGGCCAGCGGCGACCGGCCACAGTCATGGATCGCACTCTTCCAGTGTCTGTTCGGGACGGTCAAGACCGAGAAGGGCGCGGCTCTCAAGACTAAGACGAGCACTGCAGCATGTGAGTATACCGGAAATCCTCTTGAGCGCTTGCTAACGGCCCAGCACGCCAGCGGCTGGCTGATTCTATGTCGCTCGTGCGTCTCATCGCGGAACGAAGCGTCCACCTCATCACTCGCAAGCCGTTCCATTGTCTCGTGACGCACATGAAGACTATGTTGGTGCTTAACGGCAAGATCTTTGAGCCTGCTGCCATCGACTATGCCAAAGCACTCCGAACACTCCTACTCTATCCACCGCACCGGGATCATTTCGATGAGCGCGACTGGACCGACCTCATGAGCATCTGTTGGGCGGCGCTCCTGGACGATCCAATTTCGATAAGCGGCGAGTGGAATGAGGACGCCGGCGCTGAGAGTGACGTCGGCTCTGACGCGCCCATGGAAAGGTCTTCAGGGCTCTCAGCCTCGACGACTCACGAGATCGCTACGCTCATTCCGATTTTGCTTGCCAGCTCGCGTGCGCCGCTCATTGCTCCTGCTCCAGACAAGGACGAAGAGGCGAGATTGGGATACGGCTTGGCTGTGCTTCGCAAGATCCACCGATACCTTGCCAAGGTACACCCAAACGCCATTGTTTCAGTCGAGATTCTTCGAGCTCTCAACATCCTGTTAGGGGAGCTGGAACTCAACAGCAAGGAGCAATTCACCCAGCTGGCACTCGGCATATTTCCTCAGCTTGTCAACATCTGGGTTTCCAAGACGAAAGGCGACCTTGGACACCGAGAACATGTGCTCGTTGCACTCCGAACGCTTCTCCCATTCGTCACGCACGCATCGGTAATCGACGATGAGAGCAAGGCGGCAATCACAGACTCTCTAGTCAAGATTCTTGACGCCGTTGCAAAGGAAGCTGGAACGCGCGCAGCTGTGAAGCCGCTCGATTTGGAGGCACTGCGGTTCAAAGCCGATGGCGCCAAGCTCCCCGGTCCCAGAGGCCGTCCGCCGTTTGAACTGATGGGCTTGACAGTAGGTTGGTCTGGTAGACCGTGAGCTTACATTACAGGCCGGCTTTGGCTTTGACGCGGCCCAGGCTCTCAATTGGGTGGCCATTGAGCTGTTCGCTGACAGTTGCTTCTATGTAAGATCCTTCTTTGGCTGCAAGCTGACGCCAGACCTTTGATGCGTCACGCGCGCCACCACCCTCGGCTACACCATCCGGCGCCCCCAGTCAACCTCCGTCATCGAAGCGTCGAAAGAAAGACAGCAGTTTGGACAAGCTTATGGGTCTTACCACGGCTGGCAACCACCAAACGCGAGTTCTGGCTTGCCAGGTGCTCGTGTTCTTCATCGACAAGCATTGGGCTAGCATTCACAGTGATGCTATGGAGCGTGTCCGTCGTCATTTGATCGAGCTCCTGGACGGGAACGACACAGACATGCAGTCGTGGGCCTTCGTGGGCCTTGCCTGTCTAGCGACCGTTGACGACACCCTTCAAACCATTGAGGAACGACGTGCTGTCGCGCTGCCCACTAGCAGCTACCGTCGGCAGGAGTTATCGGTGTGGGAGAAGCTCTGGTCTTATGCCATCCGCAAGACCTCGGTCCGTCTGGTGTCGCGCGCCGCTTGTCATGCGGCCCAGGTCACTGTGCAGCAGGGCAAGGTCAACCACGCCTTGTCTCTGCGCGACATTGAGACGATGCTGCGACACGTCGACATCCAAGGACCACCAGCGACATTTGAGACCGCCATCTACTTCCTTATCACCTGTCTCCAGCAGGTGCGCGCCGACGCCGGGCTATACGCTGCCAACCTCGAGGACAAGATACTCGACTGGTTTGCGAAGACGTACTCTGTGAACGGATACCGCAATGCGGTCGGACCCACCACGTCAGTCAACTACCTGCACTTCCTTGTCACGTTGTGTGGGTTTTCAGAAGTTCCATTGCAGGACACGACAGTTCTCGAGCAGTTGCCCGACTGCCCCGTTGTCAACCGAATCCTGCAGGAGGCGGACACTGCGAGGTTGCGCCGACTAATATTGGACGGCACAATGCCAGAGTTGCCGCAGGAGTCTACGACCCCTGTCGTCACGGCTACAGCCAACTCTGATACTGAGGACCTTGGCTTTTTGGACGGACGACCTCGCAAACTGTCTGATATCCTGCAACGTGCAGTGGAGCGGACGACCCAGGAATGGTCCGAGAACCAGAACACTCGGCGAGCAGCCCTCTTAACTCCACGGCATCTGCGCAAGAGCGTGGACCTAGTCGTGCTGGTATTTCTGTTTCAAGCTGCGTTGCAAGTTAATGGTCTTCGGCCCGACGCGGTCGGATGTCTTCGACCAGCAGCGTGCCTCCTGAACACGCTGTTGCCGCACCTCCGCAACCTCTCCGACAACGTGCAGGGTCAGCTGCTCGTGTGGCGGGGCTTCACGCCTTTCTTTGACTATCGTGAAGGCCACCCAACTGTATGGCCCGTGCTCCTTCGACCGGACCGATCCTCCGGCATTCGGCGCGACATTCTGCCACCGACACGCTACGCTAGCTTCGCTGTCGAGAGCGTCAGCGCGTCCGAGGCCTCACTTCCTTTGTTAATGACCTTGTGGAGCAACGAGGAGGTTCGTGGAAACTGCGGCCTTTTTCTGACTCTAGACCCGGGAGACGCTTTCTGAGCTCCTGCAAGTGACCAAGACAACGCTTGGCGGCGTCCGTGTCGTTGGGCAGAACGGGGCCGCCGTGTTCGCCGTTGCCGACGACGACGATTTTGGTCCGATCATCAACGCAGACGCCGACGTGATCCCACAGTCATCTGAAGCGTACGAGGCGCAGCGCTCCACGACGTCGCTACTCAAGACTCTTGTCGATTTGAGCCTGAGAGGCCAACAGCTGTCCTCTCCCGAACGACGGCCTGTCAAGGATGTTGGTTTGGTCAACACCCTCATTACCGCAGACACGGCGCGCTTTACCCAACTGGGTTTCATCGTCTGCGACGCCATCCAGGAAGAGAGCTTGCGGCTATCGGTGGACATTGTCGACGCTGTACTCACAGAGATCGAGGATCGGCTCGAGACATACGTCTTCCAACGCGACGGCGAGATGGTCCGCTTTACGATGATGTTTCTCGCCCGAACTGCTTGTGTCTGGCTGTCACCAGACAGTGGTCTTTGCGAGCGTGCCATCTACCTCGCAAACCATTTTGTCCGGCAGGCGAAGTCCGGGTTTGCGTCGTGGCAGGCGCGCCTGCAGCTGCTGTTATTTATCGACGAGTATCTCGACTATGATCCGACTTACCGGTCGTGGCTGCAGTATGCAGTCAACGATGGCGGCGACGTCGAAATGGACGAGTGGGGGCCACTGTCTTATATTCTGGACTCAACCAGCGACGCCGACGCCCGCGTGCGGTTCCGCGCGGCAACTTCTGCCGCTGGCGTTCACTATCTCACCGACCTGCCATCGGATCTCAAGAGCTCCGCGTACTACGACGTTGTCCAGAAGCAGGGTGCCAAGGTGTTTTCGTGGGACTACTTCCTCACCAACCTGCTGTGGAAACTGAACACCTGCATTGCGAGCGCCCAGCTGCGCGCCGGAACAATCTTTCACCTGTACGAGGTGGCCGACTTTGCACCACAGTTTCTACCCTACCTCCAACCTGGTCTACAAGCTGTCGCCACACGTCTCGGTCTCGACTCGCTCCAAGCCCTGTATCTTGCCCACGCGAACATTGTCGTCATCAACCAGCTGTCCTTCCACCAGCTGCCGCTCAGCTTACCACCCGTCGTCTATGGGTGCACCAAGCGCAAGGACTTTGCGCGTCTCTGTCTAGAGGCCGTGGCCCCGAAGATTCTGGCTGAACCAACTCTGCCACAGAACGCGCCGTTCTTTGCCGCCCTCTGTGAGGCCGCTGGTGTCGACGCCGACAAGGCGCGCAGGCGACACCTACCGATGGCTGCTGCCATCGCCGTCACTCAAGCCATTACGGACGTCGAGTCGACAAGACCCGTTGACTTGAAAGCCGCGTCAAACGAGGCTGTCGAATCGCTGCAGCTTCCTGACGGTGTCGGGGACATGTACGATTTTCTGCGTGGCAGCGCCGAGGTCGTCACTGCCAATCTCTTTTGGCTTTTTGATCTCTCTGAGACCAACGAGGCCATCTCGCAGATGCTTGAGAGCATCGAAACCCGCGCTGGCGATTCCGCCCACACTTTCACCCTCCTGATGGCAAATGACCAGAGCCGGCTCGACGTGGCGCCTTCCCTCGACCCCGCGGCAAAGCCCCGAAGTGTGCTCCTTGCACACGACTATTTCAAAGCGCTGTTCCCAAAGCAATCCAAACGACGCATGGTGCTCGTTGCACTCATCAACCTCTTCCATGCTCTCAACGCCGCATACCTCATTGACGAGCAGCGGCGCTACCTTCGAGCAGTCGCGCTGCTGGCATCCCTGTACCCCGCTGAATTTGGTCATCCCATTGTCCTACAGCAGTTCCTCCGCAACGTCATCGACCTCCTGGTCATGGACGACATCAGCCTTGTGGCACTCTCGATGCTCCAGTGGGGCTTCGACAGGCTTGCTCAGTCTCCAAAACCACCGTCCGACCTGGCAATGCTCATGATCAAGCTGGGATCGGCGTATTCGACCCTTCAATCCAAAGAGCACATGGAGGCGGTCTCCACTGGCCTTGATACCTGGATTGCAGGCAAGGCGCAAGCGTGGTACTTATCCGACGCCATTCTTCCCGCCCTCGAAACGGCGATCGCGTTTTGGCCGACGCACTGGGTCCAGAACTTCCATCTCCCAGAGGCACACTTCTTAGAGGTGGCGGAGATTGCCAAGTGGCCGAATCTTCGCGATTCGATGGCTCTGTGCCGCCGGTTGGTAAGCACAGCAGGCCGGAACCCAGCGCCAGAGATCAAGGAGGCATTCTTGAGATCCACGTTCTGGAACCTCAAGCAGGGGTTCAAACCGGAGCTTTGGAACCGTGACGGCGCAATGGCATTCCTCAACCTCCTGTACATGGTCGATGGCGACGTCTACTCCCCGTCACTAGACACGATCAAAGGTCTGACTGGCCGCAGCCAGATTCTCGACCTCCGCAAGCACTTCTCCGGCACATCGCAGGACTTGCTGCGCATTGCCATTTTAGAGAAGATGGTCGACCAGACTGAGAGCGACGACTACGTTGTTCGTTCGACAGCGTACGAGGTCCTCCAGACCATGCTGCCCGTAATAAGGTCGCAAGCGACCAGTTTGCCTGAACGCCTGCACGAGTTTGTTGTGTACCTTGTCCCGGCGACGCCGTCGTCCGGCTTTGACGCCTGCGATCTCGACACATTGGCCACGGACCCCAACTGGGTCATCAAGTCGCGGTCGTACCCTGTTTGGTCCAAGGAGCTGGCGCTCCTCCTCGGCGCGTTGGCCTCGCAAGACGACGACTTTTACACATGCCTGCATCCCATTCTGGCCTCGAAGGGCAACGCGACGGTTGAGCTCCTCCCTCTGCTCGTCCAGGTAGTGCTTACGCGCGATGGAGAGGACGGTGTGCAAGTGGCAAGCAAGCGCGCAAGTACATTGTCGACGCATTTTACGCAGGTTCTGCAGCACCCAGGAGTATCGTCCGAAGTCGTCGAGGCGATTATCCAAATTGTGCTGCACCTGCGCCATTTCCAGCCGCCGTACGCGTCAGGGGAACTGGCCTACAATCACTGGCTTACCATCGACCCCCTGGTGTTGTCGGAAGCTGCGGGCAAGTGTGGCGCGTTTGCCAGTTCCCTCCTTTTCCTCGAGATGGCCAAAGACCGCGACGACGTGGGGAACCAGGACCTTGACCTGTCGAACGCCCGAGTGCAGAAGGTGCGGTCCAACATTGAGCTTTGCTGACGCCTTGATTATGTACGACATTTACAGCAACGTCGAGGACCCCGATGGCTTCTACGGTATCCAGAACAACAATGTGATGGACTCGCTGCACCGCCGGCTCGACCACGAGCAGCAACCCCTGCGTGCGCTGGGATACAACTTGGCCAACGTCGAGGCGTCTCCCAGCAGCGCTGGCCCTTTGGTTGACGCGTTGCGAAATCTGCATGACCTGGGCTTTGACACCCTCGCCGGAGTCGTGATGAAGTCGCTCAAGTCGCGTCGCGCAGCCCAAGGTGACTCGGACGCGTTCTTTCTGGAACTGGCGTGGCGTATGGGCGACTGGGACGTGCCGGTTACGCGCGATGTAGCTGCCACATCTGCAGGCCGGTTCTACAAGGCGCTGCGCGCGGTCCACCGCGAGCGCGACCGTGAGGTCGCGCGCGGCATTGTCGACGACGCGATCCGAGACGAAATGGCACACCTGCAACAGATTGGAGTCGAGCGCATGACCGAGATTAAGCGTGTCACCACCAACCTCGTGTGTCTTCGGGACGTCGAGCGCTGGATTGCGGCCCCGATGCAGCAGGCTCTGGACGAAGGCGACTTTGAGGGCAGCAGTCTCTCGAGCTTTGTGCAACTGAACAAGTCGTTTGAGTAAGTTAGGCAAAGTGCGAACCTAACTGCCCAGGTTTAACAACGCGGAGCGACTCTCCGCCACGCGTCTGTCGCTCATCCGCTCGGCCCGTGCGCGCGAGAATAAGAACTTATTTGGCGACTTGCTGTCGGCGCAGGCAGAAGGCCTCATTAACCTCGAGAGTTCATGCCAGCTGCGCATGGGCCAGCTGGCGCGTACATCTGGAAACCTCCAAGCGGCCGTCAATGCCATAACTGCCGTGCGCCAACTGGAGCACGACATTGACAAGTCGTCTGAATCTGCACAGGACGAGTTTAGCCAGGTCCTCTGGGCGCAGGGCGAACATTCGCTTGCCATCCAGCACGTCAGTACCATCCTCGAACCGCTTAAACTTCTCAACGGCGACAGCAAGGCTCCAGTCTCAGCAAAGGTCACTGCACGCCACGCCCAGCTCTTGTCTCGCATGGCACACTGGTATTGGCTTGCCAAGCTCAAGTCGGCCGAGGAAATCCGCTTTGCTTCGCGCCGCGCGATGACTTTGGCCTCAACTGCGGGCGCCTCGTGGGAGCAGCAGGCGCAGATGTCGCACGACTTTGCAGTATTCACTGACCGATACTACACCATCCTCTCCAAGTCGCCTGAACTTGAGCGCCTCAAGTCGTATGTCGACCGCAAGCAGGGCGAGTACAAGGTGCTTGAGCAGAGCATGCGCTCGACACCCGGCAGCCGGCGCGGTACCATCCAGCCGGACCAGATGCTCGAGGAGGAGAGCCAAGCAAAGGCCGACATGGAAGCCGAGCTTTTACGATATCTCGGGTACTCGCTGCAATCGTACGCGGTGTCCCTGACGTATAGCGACAAGTTTGACGACTCGATCACGCGCTTGTGCTCGATGTGGCTGGAGCACGACGCCAATGAAGAGGCGAACGCCAAATTTGCATCGTTCCTTGAACGCGTTCCTACGCACAAGTTCCTCTTTCTGGGTCCGCAACTGTCCGCCAAGCTGTTTAGGCCAACAACGCCGACGCAATTCAACTCGCTGCTCAACAATCTCGTCCTGCGCATTGCGCAGGATCACCCATACCACATTCTTTACCAGGTCATCACGCTGGCGACGTCAGCGGCGCCAACTCCCCGGTCAAAGCGGCCGCCGCCGTCGAGTAACGGTCGTGGCACAGCCGCCGCGGAGATCATGGCTAAACTCAAGGCGGACAAGGCTCGCCCTGTCGCATGTGCTGCATCCTCGGCCATGACCATTTTCGCCAACGCCGCAGTCCAGTGGTGCTACACGGACCACGACAAGTCGAGGTCCGAGACGGGCGACCGCCCTAAACCTGGTGTTCCGCTTCAGGCACCGTCAGACGCGTCTCTGCTGCAGTGTCGCGGCATGAAGATTCCAGTGGCCACTGTCCCTCCGCCGATCGACCTCACCTTGAAGTACGAGGGAATCCCGACCATTGATCGTTACCGGTCGCGGTACAGGCTCGCAGGCGGTATTCACCGGCCTTCGATCATGACATGTCTAGACTCTTTAGGTCAGGAGCATATTCAACTGGTGAGTGAGGAAGGGATGCGCAGCACTGACATTCAGTTCAAAGGCGAGGATGAAGTGCGGCAGGATGCCGTCATGGAGCAGGTGTTCGAGATGACCAACCGCCTGCTGCAGCGCGACCGACGCACAAGCATCCGCAACCTCAAGTTCCGGACGTACGTGGTGATCCCGCTGGCGTCGAGCTCTGGCATCATCGAGTTTGTAGGCAACACGTCGGCGATCGGTGACTGGCTGAAAGAGGCGCACACTCGGTACCGCAAGGGCATCGACATCCCGGCCGACATGTTCCGCAAAAACCTGCAGAAACCGCAGGAGCGCGACTGGTCGAGCCCCAAGATTACCGAGATATGGAAGAACCAGATGTCGCAGTTCCACCCGGTCATGCGCCATTTCTTTACAGAAAAGCGCCGTGAGCCGCTGGCGTGGTTTACAATGCGCCTCAACTACGCGCGCAGCGTGGCTGTCACCTCGATGGTCGGCTGGATGGTCGGCCTTGGCGACCGGCATTGTTCCAACATCCTCATTGATAAGATCACGGGGGAGCTGGTACACATTGACTTTGGCATCGTGTTTGAGGAGGGCCGCAAACTGCGTATCCCCGAGAAAGTGCCGTTCCGCCTCACCAATGACATTGTTGACGGCCTGGGGATCACCGGCGTCGACGGCACGTTCCGCCAATGCTCCGAGCACACGCTCTACGTCCTCCGTGAATCTTCGGAACTAATCCTCACGGTCCTCGAGGTGTTCAAGCACGACCCCCTCTACGCATGGTGAGTGCGAGATTCGTCGGCCACTGGCCAAGGCGCTGACTGACGTACAGGGCCGGCGACCCGAGTAAGATGCGCCGCGCTGGTGGCGGTCAGGTCCAAGCGCAGTCGAGCGCAGGACAGGACAAGGCGGAACGTATCCTTGCCGCCATCAAAGTCAAGCTCGGCCCCGAACTCAGTGTCGAGTACCGCGTCAACCAGCTTATCCAGGAGGCACGCAACGTCGACCATTTGTCAAAGATCTTTGTCGGTGAGTCTGGCGTCGTCTCAATGGAATCGACTAACTCCCCAGGCTGGCAGTCGTGGCTCTAAGACGAGACACATGGTCATACCCCCGCATTGATACCCCACACAGCATTGTTAAGTATAAGCTGCACCGCACTGATTGTCATCTGTCTATGTATGCATCAAGTCATCCCAAGCACAAAGCTAAACCCGCGTACGGCCTCAGGCTTAAAGCCACTCGATGGTTCCTGGTGGCTTGCTGGTAATGTCGTAGGTGACGCGGTTGATGCCGCGGACCTCGTTGGTGATGCGGCTCGAGATCTTCTTGAGGACCGAAGGGGGAAACTCGAACCAGTCAGCAGTCATAAAGTCCTCGCTAGAGACGGCGCGGAGGGCGATGACCTGGTCGTAGGTGCGGGCGTCGCCCATGACACCAACGGCGCGGACGGGGAGGAGTGCGGCGAAGGCCTGGGAGATTGCGTCGTAGAGGCCAGCGTGGCGGATTTCCTCGATGAAAATGTCGTCGGCGTGCTGCAGGATCTTGACCTGCTCGCGGGTGACCTCGCCGAGGATACGGATGGCGAGACCCGGGCCAGGGAATGGGTGGCGGCCGACGAGGTGGGCAGGGATGCCGAGGAGGCGGCCGAGGGCACGGACCTCGTCCTTGAACAGCTCACGGAGGGGCTCGATGAGCTTGAGCTTCATGTCCTCGAGGAGACCGCCGACGTTGTGGTGCGTCTTGATGGTCGCGCTGGGGCCCTTGAACGAGATGGACTCGATAACGTCCGGGTACAGCGTGCCCTGGAGGAGCCATTCGATGGGGCCCTTGGACGAGTCGTTGGCACAGGCCTTCTCGAGCTTGGCGGCCTCCTCCTCGAACACCTCGATGAACGTGTTGCCGATCAGCTTGCGCTTCTTCTCGGGGTCCTCGACACCCTTGAGGCGGTCAAGGAAACGGTCAGACGCGTCGACAACGGTGAGGTTGACGCCGAGGTCCTCGACCAGCATCTTCTTGACCTTCTTGGCCTCGTCGAGGCGAAGGACGCCGTTGTCGACCATGATGGCGTGGAAGCGGTCGCCAATGGCCTCGTGCATGATCTTGGCGGCGACGGTCGAGTCGACGCCACCCGAGACGGCGCCGATCACCTGGCCCTTGTCGCCGCAGATCTCGCGAATACGCTTGATCTCCTTTGGGATAAACGTCTCCATGCTCCAGCCGCCCTTGATGTGGCAGATGTTGTGCACAAACGCGCCAATCACCTCCTTGCCCTTGGGCGAGTGGGTGACCTCGGGGTGGAACTGGACGCCGTAGATCGGCTTGGACTCGTGGGCAATCGCGGTAAACGGCGAGGTGGGCGTGTGCGCAATGGTCAGGAAGCCCTCGGGGATGGCGGTGAGCTGGTCGCCGTGCGACATCCACACTTGCAGACCCTCCTTGCCCATGTCGATACCCTCAAAGAGCGCGTCCGCGTGCGGCTTGCCCGTCTTCTCCACCGTGATGAAAGCCGAGCCGTACTCGCGGTGCGTGTGCGCCTCAACCTTGCCGCCGTGCGTGATCGCAATCGTCTGCAGGCCGTAGCAGATGCCCATCACGGGGCACCCAGCGTCCCAGACTGCCGGGTCAACCATCGGCGCGTCCTTGTCGTACACCGAGTAGGGCGAGCCGGAAAGGATGATACCTGTCGTCAGAACCCTGCAATTACTCCGGCAAATACTCACCCTTCGGCTTCCACTTGAGGTCCGCCATCTTCTGGGTGCATGGCAGCATCTCGCAGTAGACCTGATGAGTTAGTCGGGCCAACGTCCACGCCGTCGTCAGTCAACACCTACCCCGAGCTCACGGCATCGCCGAGTGATCAGGTGCGAGTACTGCGGGTGTAAGCTCGTTGTGTCCGCTCAAATTCAGCCAATGCATGTGTGCGCACCTGCGACCCAAAGTCAAGGATGAGGATCGTGTCGTAGAGGTCGTGGATCTCGCTGGACGCCATCTTGTCGGAGTGCGTTGGGGGTTGCAACGTTGTGGAATGGTGGCCAGCCAAAACAACCAAAGCTGCGCCTCAAATGGTGTTGCCCAACTTTTGAATACTTGACAAGCCAAAGCCCCGCCAAAAGATTTTAAAGGGGAGGTTCGGATAACATCTCCGTGCGAGACGGACAACGAGGCAATCTCCGTAGCAATGTTTGGTTCCTTGCTTTGTGTGCAAAGACAGCCACGATCCATAACAGTCAGTTGTTGCTCAGCGGATGGGACATCATCAGCTGTTGCTCTACAGACAAACGCAGGCAATGTGGTATCATGGACAGAGTGGCAGTATTAACGATGGAAACCAACTAAGCGAAAACCCAAAAGACTCAGGCAGAAAATACAATCCACATGCATCGGCGGTGCGGACGTAAGTGATAGTCCAATTTGGTGGTATGCACAGTGTGCGTGTAGCAAGTCCGTACGGTGTTGGGAAGGGCATAGTGCGGAACTTAGGCCGCAAAGGCAATGGTCGCCATGACGGCGACGAGGGCAGCGGCGATCGAGACATACGCCTTGCCTGCCGAGTTGGCGTTGTCCTGCTTGACACCACCGCCGCCGCCGGAAGCAGCGTTGGCGCCGTTGGTGCGGCTGGGCGCAGGACCGGTCACGGTGCCTACTTTAGGCTGGAAGACCGTGCCGGAGCCAGGGATCAAGGTCTCGGTGGCGTTGGCCGACGTCTCCATGTAGGCCTCGGCCTCGGGAAGCCCAAGGCACTCGATGATCGACTTCATGGCGTACTTGCCCGAGTCGATGGCCATGGGAAGGAAGTAGCCGACAGCAAGGTCAACCGTCTGCTGGTAGAGGTCGTGCTGGAGGACAACAAAGCCAGTGTCAAGCTTGGGGGCGTACTCGTCGAGGATGAGCTGGAACTTGGACAGGGCGGTCTCGCCAGTGGCGACACCGCCGGGAATGTTCCAGTCGGTCGTGTCAAAGGTGTGGCCCTGGTACTGGGTCCACATGACAGGGGTGAGGCCCATCTGCGCAGCAATGGCACGGACACGGTCGTCAATGTCACCGTACGGGGGACGGAAGGTGTTGGGGGTAACGCCAAGGACATCGTGGATGGCCTGCTTGGTCCAACCCAGCTCGGCAACGACCTCCTCGTTGGTGAGCTTGGTCAGCGACGCGTGCGACCAGGTGTGGATCGAGATCTGGTGGCCAGCAAGATACTCGGTGACGAGCATCTGGGGGTACGACACAACACGCGAGCCGACAACGAAGAAGGTCGACTTGATGTTCTTCTCGTTCAGGTAGTCGAGCAGAAGCGGGGTGTATGGCGAAGGGCCGTCGTCAAACGAAAGACCCCAAGTCCACTTGTCAGGGCACTCGCTGATATCGGTCTCGCGGGTGCAACCACCACACGTCCACCAGCAACGCGACTTGTCCTGAGCCGCGGCAGGAGAGCCTGCGCACGAGCCGTCAGTGGTCGAAAAGTTGGGCACAATCGACCAGTCGATCTCCGAGATCCACTTCTTGACCTGGGGGGAGTCGAGCGGGGGGATCTTGTCCAGAGGCGGGTAGTTGGTCGACACGGGCGTTGACGGAATGACCGGCGCACCCGACACGCCCGAAGGAGTGGCACCGGGCAAGCCAGTAGAGTACATGGCCACACTGCGGCCCGTCTCGGCATTGGCCGTAATGCTGGCGAGGTCCCTGTGGGTCAGTACGCGTCACGGGTTGAGACTCGAATGCTCGGGCAGCGGAAGAACAAAAGCCATCCTCAACTTGCACAGCTATCCTCAGCACGCGTATGTCGCGTTGAACCATGCCCAGGGACTGCAAGATGGCCGTGTGGAATGTTGCGGTCCGTGCACTCGACCAGATCCACACGCATTGGTCCGTCTCAAATTCAAACACTCACGGAATCTTGTAGCCGCTGGGCCCAGTCTCGAGTGCAGACTTGGGGAGGTTGGGGTTGATTGACGCTGTCACTTGAGGCGCGGCAGCACCATTGCCTGCACCGGCACCAGCATTGCCTGCACCAGCACCAGCACCAGCGCCAGCGCTCGACGCGCCAGCACCAGCACCAGCACCAGGGCCTGAAGCGCTGGCACCGGCGACAGCGCCAGTGGCGGCACCTGACCCGGCAGCGGCAACACTGGCGCCAGTACCAGCCGGCGACCCGGCATTGTCCGCGGGGTTGACGCCCTGGGCAGAGACGCCGGCGACGAGCGCGAGGAGAAGGGCACCGTAGAAACGAGCCATGATGGGTGGTTGAAGAGGACCGACGAGAGTGTGAGTGAGTGGGAATAGGGTGATGGGTAGGAATGGATCAAAGGAGCGTGATTAAAAAGGTTGACGAGGTCGATGAGAACCCCAGCGCGAAGAAGTCCAAAGGCGCAGCGTGCGTGATCGTCACGGGCGGACTGTGATGCCAATGAGACTGATGTGAAGAAAGCAAGTAAGAGAAATGATGAAGTGTGAACGCGGAAGGAGGAGGTTGGTGGGTCAATAATGGTGCGTGGTCAGTTGGTTTGTGTAGTGGCACATTTGAGGGACCGGAGTTCACAGCCACTCGTGTGCGCAGTAGTGGTGCGAGGAGGTCAAAGAGACACGGTCAGTGTGGGTGTAGGTGGGTCAACGGGCGTGGGAGAGGGTTGCGTGCTGTGTGGGTGGGCCCAAGCGTAGACATGGTGGGTAGAGAGAGAGAGAAAGAGCAAGGGGAGCGAGGGACAAGGCATGGGGACAAGAGACCCTCCGATGGCGCCAAGTGCCTTGGCCCTCAGGGGTCGCCACTGCACTGGCTGGTCGACCACTCACGTCCACCCGGCCACAGGCTTCATCAACCTATTCCCTTTACAAGTCACAGAGAGTGCAATTTGACCGATCGTGTGTTCAGCGTTTGAGATGCAAAGCGAGTGTCAGTAGTTGGTGGTTGTTAGGAATGCTACTGTAAATCAAAAGGTATTGGCAGAGTGCAAAGTGACACTCTGTCTGCGGACATTAGGCACACCCGATTGTCCCCGACAGTTGCCGTCGCGCTGATGGCACCTAGGTGTCTTGAGCTACCAGCCAGTAAGCATGTTGGATTACGTTTGCGCATGTCTGTGTGGCAAGGCTCTACCAGAATGAAAGTTGGCTGTCAGAAGCAGTGCGACGCGCAAGGCAAAAGGGTTGCTGGTGTTCGAAAGGGGCGGCTGTTCGCTGTGCGCGGAGACAGGCGACAGATCCTTGTGCACGGCGCGCGTACGGGTGTGTGCACTGTCGCGTCCAGTGGCCAGAGGCGTTGGCTGGGCAGGTTCAGCCGCGGGTGCTCTTCCGCAGTCACCCTACGCTCCACGGTGTGGGCCATTGCCAAGACACAAGACCGCGGCCCATAGCTTAAGCCACTTGGCAACACCACAGTGGCCAGTGGCCAGTGAACAACAACATGCTTTGAGCGCGTCTTGAGACTGTGTGCGGGATGACATGCGGCACGCGATTGCGCAACGCGACGCGTCCATGCGCGTCCACATGCGTTCAGCCTGTGTGTGTGTGGGCACTGTGCCAAAGCAAATCAGGTCGTCTCGCCCTCGGTCACATGGATTTCTCTGCTTGCACTCTCCGAGATCGCTCACATAATGTCGGCGTTCTTCTTGTCATGTCAGACCAGATCGTTTGGGACGTCTGTCGGCATGTGAGCCATTGGAGGAGACGGCAATGTGTGGTCAACTCCTGTGGTGCTTGTTGCTGGCCTGAGGAAGAGGAGCAAGCTCCACGGCCGTCGCGTCGAGGACGTGTGGCCTCGCCGCTCAGCACTGGCCCGTCAAATCAGACAGGTGCCAATCAGCACACCCAACACAGTGTGTGATTCCGGACAAGACCATGGTACCTCGCTGCTCGTCGCTCTTTGGGTCGACCTCACTACTATTGTGAGCATGTCCTCCACCACCCTCTGCTGTAGGCTGTAGGGTGATACGTCATAACGCCGAAAACGCCGAGCACGTGGCCCCAGGATTTCCGTTCCTTGCGGCAAAGGGGTGACTTTTCGTTGTGTCCACCATGGACGGTTGATACACGCGCGGGGTGGTGGGAGAGGTCGCAGGGCGGCAACACAATCCTCGTCGTCGTCGTCGTCGCCGTCGTCGCTCTTGACGTCCTCCATCTCTCACCTCCTCTTCTCACATCGAGCACCAACCCAAGCCTCAAAGACTAAGCCACCATGCGTACGCTTGCATCAATGCCCCCACGTCGTACTGACTCTGCGCAGCGCCGAAGAAGCAAAAGGCCCAGAAGATGGCGTTGTCCGACTTCTTCGCCGAGACAAGTACGGCACACCCACACGCGAGGCGTTACTAACGGTACAGCGGGCCCTACGTCGTGGGCTGACGAGATGGAGTCTCTTCCCACTGCTCGTGTGTACTGCTGTTGATGTCGTGCCACTGACGCCCCAGCCGCGCCGCGCATGGACGCTGGCCCACGTCGCGGCGAGCCCGGCTACCTCGAGAGCATGCCTGACCGCGGAGACCGCGGTTCGCGCTTCCCCGGCGCCCCGCCCATGCGCGAGGAGCTTCCTCTTCCGACCGAGCCGCCCTTCACGGCGTTCGTCGGTAACCTCACCTTTGAGACTGAGGACGACCAGCTGCGCGAGTTCTTCGCCGACCTCACCCCCACGTCCGTACGCCTCGTCAAGGACCCCCAGGGCAGCTCTAAGGGCTTTGGTTACGTCGAGTTTAGCTCGCAGGCCGACCTCAAGTCCGCCCTTGGTCTTACTGGCACCAACCTTGCCGGCAGGAGCATTCGTGTCAACGTTGCTGAAGCCCGTGAGTACACTGAGAGCGCCGAGAGCGAGAAGGCTTGTTTGGTGGTCAGTTACGAGCGCGAACTGGGAAGTGGCCCTAGCGTCATGTCTACGGATTGCCGCGTACGCCATCCTGGGCCTGTGTCTGGGTTTTGGACAGTGTCCCTCATCTGGGCGCTTCCACAGGAGGATCATGGCTTCACGACTACGATCGCACGCCCCTCGAAACCGCTGCGACAGTCCGCACACCCGGAGAAGAGCTTGTCTCCGGCTGTGCCGCTTATTGCGCGCTTCTTGCCTTGCAGCGGCGGTAATGAGTGTCGGACCTGCGTGAATCATCAGCTTGTCTGTGGTCTGTGTAGGGAAAAGTGGCCACGGGCGCGTCCAGTGGACCAGAATGATAGGGCGCCTCAGTTTCCATCATTACATCGGCCGCACCCCGGATCACCAGATTGCGCTGAGCGACCACTTGATCTATTTTCAGCTGTGCTAACGCTGCAGCTGCCGGCCCACGCCGTGACTTCGCGCCCTCGGCGGCTGACGAATCGTCGTCCTGGCGTCGCGCCGCCCCGCTTCCTGCTCGCGAACCTCCGCGTCGCAACTTTTCAGGCGCGTCGGCGGGCTCGGAAGACCGCGACTGGTCCGCGGCTCGTGGTGCCCGTTTCACGCCGTCGTCGCGTGAGAGCTCTGGCTATGGCCGTGCTCGCGAGCACGAGCCGTCTGTTGCCGACGAGGCCAACCAGTGGCGCTCGGCGCGTCCACTAGTTACCGCCGCCGGCGGTGCGCGTGGTGGTGCCCATGGTGGCGCTCACGCTGGTTCGCACGGCGGTGCTCACGGTGGCCGTGATGCTCCTCCCCACCGTCCGGCTGGCCCCGCCGACACCGAGTCCACTGTAAGTCGATTGTGGCAGCCTTTGCGCTCTGTAATGCAAGCTGACGTCCAGTGGTCGCGCGGCACCAAGGTCCCCGCTGCTCCGGCGGCGCCCGCTGAGCCTCCCGCGCGCCAGCGCCTCAACCTTCTCCCCCGCTCCTCCACTGGCGCGTCGTCTCCTGACTCCAAGGAGGCTGCCACCTCCAAGTCGAACCCCTTCGGTGCGGCTCGCCCGGTGGACACGCAGTCGCGTGAGCTCGAGGCCCAGGCCCACGCCGAGCAGCGTCGCCGGGAAGCGGCTCAGGCCAAGGCCGCCGCTGCCGCTACCCCCAAGTCGCCTCCCAAGCCCGCTGCAGAGGAGCGCCGTCCTACCCGTGTACACCCGTCTCGCATGCCCGCGAAGGAGAGCAAGGAGAGCAAAGAGGGCAAGGAGAGCAAGGGCGCGGACGATGAGGGCTTCGAGGCCGTTGGTTCCCGCGGCGCGGCCAAGGCCGACGCTGCCGAGGCTACCAAGGCCGCCCCCAAGCCAGCCTCGACCAAGGCTGGTTTCTCGTTTGCCGCTGCTGCGGGCGCGATTGACGTCGACGACGTCGACGACGTTGCCGACAAGGTCGCCGATGTCAAGGTGTAGTATAGCGTAGACTTAGAGATGTCAGTTTGGGCTTGTGCTTTGAGGATGCCTAGTGTGAGGGCCAGCATGACCTGGATCAAAGCTGGGTGGGGAGAGACATCCGTGGAGCATTGATACCTGAGGACATGAGGACAGCGATTGTTCTGTCAAAGTTGGGTGGCGAAATCATAAAACGAGTTGTCACCGGGTGGTGGGGCATTCCGAGACCACACTTTGTGCAACCGGCCTCAGGCTTTTGCACCCCATTATGAGCTGATAGGGACAGTATCTGGTACACAGGCATCGAGACGCGAGCTGCGAGAAGGACCCTTTGACACGTGAACGTAGATCTCAGATCTGCCATGTTGCAGAGCCCTGCCTGCGGAGTAACTTGGGAGCCGGCGTTGTGCGCCGGCCGCTGACGCGATGATGTGGTGGTTGAGCGTATGACGTTTTCACCGAACCAAAAGTTTCGGCAGCCGACCGGTCGTGGAGCGCGTGTCAGCCGTGTTTGCAGTAGTGAGTACCTCCGTCGTGTCGACGAAGCATGCGAGACTGCAACCCATGCATTCTTCAATCCTGATACTCTCCATTCTCGACGTCCGGTACAAACCATGGGAGTGACCAAGAACGTCCACGATCCACCAAAGGCTCCTGTGAGTGCGCCGTCCACCCCGCCCAAGACCACGTCGAACGGCAAGCGCGCGCCTGCCAAGTCGTGGCACTTGCCTCAGTCATTCATCGAGCGAGCGCTCGCCCTCCCCGGCCAACTTCTTTTCGCCCTGCTTGGTCTCCTGGGAGTGGCGCGCTGGTCGCGCCAGATTGTGCGTGTGCGGCCCCGTCGTCCAGGCACAGCGCCCGGTCTTGTTGGTACCAACATCGACAATTGGATCGAGTCAAACGTGCCCTCCCTCAAGGGGACATTTACGCCCAGCTGGTGGCTTCCAAAGTGAGTTGGACACCGGCAATGTGTCACGGTCATCTTCTGCGCGCCGGTGCTTCTGCGTCGCTTTGCTGCAGTTCGGCCGACGGGTTGGCAAGAGCCCGTTGCAGAGCACAGACATCTCCCGAAGCGTCTTTGCTGACATTCTCAGTGGCCACTTCCAGACAGCATACATTATCCTTGGCAACTTCTCGAAGGTTGACCAGGTTGAATATGTGCGCACAATGCTACGTGTGCCCGACGGCGGGACACTGTGAGTATAACGCTGCTTCCCCAGGTTTGGGGTAGGAATGACATGCTGACTGTAGTGCCCTGGACATTACTCCTCCCAATCACGCAGAACTCCCTGCTGACGCTGCCACAATTGTAGTCTGCCATGGCCTCACAGGCAACGCTAGAGAGAGTTACGTTCGCAACCTTCTCAACTGGGCAATCAAGCCAAAGAGTCAAGGCGGAATCGGCGCCCGCGGCGTGGTTGTAAACGTGCGTAACTCACATAGCGATGGACCCGCTTCTTGCTTCTCCCGCTAACACCAGTTCCGAGGCTGCGGTGGTACCCCGGTTACATCGCCGCAACTCTACTCTGCGGCGGCGAGCTGCGACCTCAACACGGCTGCCCACTATCTGCGGCACACGTTCCCGGACTCGGCGCTGCACGGTGTCGGGTTTAGCCTCGGTGCATCCGTTCTGTCGCGGTACCTTGGTGAGCGTGGTGAGAGCTCGCTACTCTCGTCAGGCATGCCGATCGGATGCCCGTGGGACGTTGTGCACCTATCACACGCGCTAGAGGACGGATGGCTGTCCTCGAGGCTCTACTCGCGGGCTCTTGCTGGAAACCTCCTCCGCCTATTCTTCAGACACTACCGTCGGAACCCCAAGCTGTGGGAGGAATCCGACAGGCTGAAGGCATGTGTGCCAGAGATGAAGCGCCTCCAGAAGCTCGGCAACGCTGTGCGACTCAAGATGGTGGACGACGTCTTTACGTCCCGCGCCGGCGGTCCGCACCCTCCGTGGCCCTTCAAGGGTGCGCAGGAGTATTACGAGTACGCGGGTAGCTCTCAGCTCGTTCACAACATCCGAGTGTGAGTAGCATCAACGTATCTCGTCCCACAGCTGACCTCAGGCCTACTCTTGGCATTAACGCGTTCGATGACCCGGTTGTGCACGGTGTGGCCCTGCCGGTCTCGCAGGTCGAGGCTGCTACACACGTCCATTTGGCTGTGACCGGCGGTGGTGGCCACTTGGGATGGTTCGACGGGCCCTTCTTTGGCGACGCGTCCAAGCGCCGCTGGGTTGTCAAGCCCATGGGCGAGTTCCTGGCCGCGGCAGCCCGTGACCTCGAGCCAAGGGCGCCTGTTGTCGCGCTGCGCGGGCCTGCACCCAAATGGGCTGGCAAGCCAGAGCCGTGGCAGGACGGCCGCCTGGAGGGTTGGGAGCACGAAGTCGTCAACGGCATGGGCGCAGGGGAGGAGAATGGGCGGTGCTGTGACGATGACGAGCGTAGCATCGTCAGCGAAGCCGACGAGGAGGCCGAGGTGAACGCCGAGATCAGTGGGTCGGCCACACCCATTCGCATGGCAGGTGAGGGGTGGTACTGGGTGCAAGGCCCCGTTGTGCCTCCCCAGACGGGCGCGCGGCCGGCTCGTGTCGGCTGGAAGGTCCTCTGCCAGGACATCAGCACCGACAAGTGGCGCAACACTGGGACGCCCGAGTTCCAGGGCTTGTAGGGCTCCTCGGGACATCACCCTTGCGGACTCATACCACGGCGATGCCCTGGGCCTTCATACACATAGACATATGCATAGACACACAGTACTTGCCTTGCACCAGCCCGCACAGTCGCTATGGCTACATGGCGAATAACGCAAAACGCGTGGGCCCAGTGATCACCCTGGCATTTTGAAGGGGCCCCACCGGTTACTTACGGAACGTGGCGTCGGAGGTCACCGACTGATCCGGTTAGGTGAATGCCAAGCGACTGCAAGCGCTTGCAGCACGGTGGGCACCGCGCATAGTATGGCCAGTTTACAATGAGGACACCGACAGTAGCAAACTCACTTTCAACGTTGAACATTGTCTGTTATTGGTGCGAAAAGATGCCTGTGCTTGCCAACCCTCTCTCTGTAACAGAGTGTGCGTGTGGCAGTTGAGGTTGCCAGCTGACCACAGGCGAGAAGATCATCTGCCGTCCCGGCGGTCCGTTCGAGCTCGAAGATGTCGTGCTCGACGGCCACAAGGTGCGAGCGTGGAAGGATCAGCCACCCACGCTCCGGGCATTGGTCATGGACCGAATGACGCGCAACGCGTCCAACGCCTTTCTGTCGTCTCCTATTGCAGACCCCGAGCCATTCCACGCGCGAGAGAGCCTCACCCATGGTGAGGCATTCGAGCGGGCTCTCCAGCTAGCTGGCCTGCTTCGGGAGCAGGGTATTGGCCTTGGCACAAGGGTGGCGATCGGTGGAGGAAACTGTACCGGGTGAGTAAAGGTGGATCCGGGTGGTACAAGCAGCTAATGACAGATGGGTTGTATCCTTCATTGCAGTGGTCCTACTCGGCGGTGTCCCGGTGCTTCTTAACAACGCTCTGTGAGTTCGCACACACCGATGGGAGTTCTAACGACAGCCATGCCGACGCCTCTGTGCACTGCTTGAAGCTGACGCAGCCGGCGCTAGTTCTTGTTGATGACGGCATGGCCGACCAGCTCGGTCCCCTCGCTGCCACGCTGAAGGATAACGGCGTTGGGCCGATGTGGTGCTGGACGTCTTTGGCGCACCTCAAGCCGCAAGTGGCCAAGGCCATGATAGTGAGTGAAGATATTTTTGCACAGCTGAGCCCAGGAATTGACGTCGCTAAAGGCGAAGGGATCTTCAGTCGATGCGGTTCGAGCTGGCGAAGGACTGAGCGCACTCAACCCGGAATCGGATGGCGTAATTTACTTTACCTCGGGGTATGCAGGGTACTTTTGACACGGCTGACAGCAGCACCACAAGCATGCCCAAGGGCGTTCTTGTGACGCAGCGCCAGGCTCTTCACATTATCCGCAGCCCGGGCTACGGTAAGCTGAGTAGCATTCATCGTGGCTGACGACAGTACTCGCCCGCTCGCTGGTGCGCATGGGAACTCCAGTCGAGGACGCCATTGCATTTGCCGCTGCACCCAAACCGGAGGGCGTCGCATTGCTTTCCATTCCGCTTTTCCACGTGCAAGGCAACTTGAACTGGCTTGTGTGTGCCATCCACGATGGTTCCAAACTCGTGTTCCTGCGGCGCTGGAGTGTACCAGACGCTGTCAAGCTCATGGTCTCTGAGAAGGTGGCCAAGATTGGCGGCGTCCCCGCTATAGCAACTAGCGTGCTGCAGTCGCCTCTACTGCCGAAAGATTTTGTGCTTGCGCAGACCACATTTGGTGGCGCGTCGCCCCCATCGCGTCTGCCCTCCGACCTCGTCAAGCGCTGGCCAGAACACATCGTTGCCACTGGCTGGGGCATGACGGAGACCAACTCGTCTCACACCGGTTTCATTGGCATTGAATACATCAACAAGGTGGGCTAGGGCTTTGCGGTCTCAACTCAGCAGCTAACGGTAGCCCCTCTCTTGCGGCTCGCGGCTGCCGATTTCGGACGTTCGCATTGTTGACCCGGCTACACGCAAGCAGCTGCCCGCAAACCAGGCTGGTGTTTTGCTCGTCCGTGGCGCAAACATCATGAAGTGTTACGTCAACAACCCTGGTTTGTCTACCCCCATCACGGTCTTTGTCTGACGCTGCAGAGGCTACTGCGAAGACAATTGACGCAGATGGTTGGCTAGACACTGGCGACGTGGCAATGGTCGACGAGGACGAGGATCTCTACATCACCGACAGAGGTTGGTACCCTCTGAATGTTTCTGCTGACAATCAGCAAAGGACATCATCATCCGTGGCGGTGAGAATGTACGTCTACAAGAGCCACAAGTGACTACATTGAACATTGCTAATGTCAGATCCCTTCGGCTGAAGTCGAGCGGGCCATCGCCCAGGACGATCGTGTTGGAGAGGCGTGTGCGGTGCCTGTTCCCGATGATATCCTGGGTGAGCGTGTGGGAGTTGCAGTGTCCCTTGCTCCCGGGGCAACCGCCACGCCGGAGAGCATTGCGGAGGCTGTGTCACCCCGCCTTCGCTATCCTGCACGACCCGCAATCGTTGTTGTTGTCCCCGGCTCTCTGCGTACGTTGCGCATAACACAAAGTCAGTCTGTCTGACTGTTTAGCTTGGAACGCCAGCCAGAAGATTCTAAAGTCTGAGGTCAAGAAGATTGTCGTCGATGCGTGGGAGAAGCGTGGCCGAAAGCCTATGTCGGACTCGCGCGCAAGGCTCTAACACAGCTGTGATATGTGCGCATCTAACACAACCGCATCTAACACAATGATTCATTGTCCAACGCCTTTTAGCAGGGCGAAGCGTTGAGGTGCCTGTGTAGGCGTTTTAGAGTATTATAAAGCGAAGATTTCTGAAACGTCCGTTTTAGTTAAGACCCATGCAGTCGGCGTAGTAGGTGACTGTCGCGGTCCAGTCCGAGAACATCTTCTTCACACCGGCCTTGGTGGCAAGCGCGTCAATGACAACGAAGAGGTCGCCATCGCGGTGGACGGCGTCAGCAAAGGTGCTGTAGTAGGAGTCCTTGCCGGCCTTCGCGAGGGGCCCTGAACGCTCGAGCGACCACGTAATGACACCGAGGCCAAGACGCTGTGCCTCCTTGGCGTAGTCGGAAGCCTCAAGCTTACCGTCGACAGCAGTCAAGAGGTAGTTGGTGGGGGGCGACACGTAGTTGACACCGTCGGCCTTGTAACGCTCCAGCTGCTTGGTGGCGTTGGCGAGCTTCTCGGGACCACCGTCGCCGTTGCTGTCAAGGTACAGGGCCTGCTTGGCAAACTCGGGTACGGCCTTGAGCCAATAGATGATGTCCTCGTAGAGAAAGCTCTGGGCCCAGACGCGGTTAAGCTCAACGCCGCGCTTGATGTACTCGTCGGCGAACTGCTGTGCGTACTTCTCCTGTGTGTAGTCACCATCGAACGGCATGGGAACTTCGGGAGTCTTGAGCTCAGGTGTGTGGTCGAGGCCAAGTGCGTTGGTCATGTCAATGTGCTCGCCGAGAGTGAGTAGGGTGCCGCACTGGTTGTACAGAGAGGTACGCCAGGGGAGAATGCCGCCGAGGTAGTCCTCAGGGGTAGTCGCGGTCGCGTTGGAGCTGTCCATCTTTCCGCAAAGCTTGCGGAACTCTTCAAGGGTGAAGTCGGAAGTGCAGCACTTGGCTGAAGCTGTAGCGTTGGCCGACGCGGGGGTGAACGGCTTGGTACACTTGGCGTTGAGCTCGGGGATGGCAACGACGTTAGTGGTCGTGTGTAGGTCGCACTGCGAGTGACGGCAGACGAGCTGGCGGTCTTTTGTGAATGCGACGTCACACTCCAGAATACCGGCACCCGTACGCGCACCAGCGAGGTTGGATTCAACAGTGTGCTCGGGGAACTGGAGGGTGCCACCGCCACGGTGACCGATGCTCCACTTGTTGGACTTCACCTGCTTCTCCTTGCACTCGGTCAGCTTTGTCTTGAGGTCCGACGGCGTCATGTCGTCAACCAAGTAATAGGGACGCGGCCCAAGCGAGATTTCCGTGATGGGAGAAAAGTTGAAGTCGGAAAGAGTGTGGCCAAGAGGGTTCACTGGACGTGGGGACTTGTCGTCGT
The DNA here is from genome assembly GCA_002335565.1 of Cutaneotrichosporon arboriforme. Lineage (NCBI taxonomy): Eukaryota > Fungi > Basidiomycota > Tremellomycetes > Trichosporonales > Trichosporonaceae > Cutaneotrichosporon > Cutaneotrichosporon arboriforme. Next base: position 82,006 of record BEDW01000007.1, on the reverse strand, counting down.
TGTGGCGGGCTACGGGCGCCGCGGTCGTGCCAACCGCGACAAGGACCGTGAAGAGGGTAGAAGCCAGCTGAGGGTCAGACTTCGCCAGCGGCGGGCTCTCACCATGTTGCAGCGGTTAACAGAGCGGGTTGATGTGTCCTGTCTGACCAGGAGCGAGAGGGCCCAGCTCTTATATATCGCAACGCAACCAGCGCTGTGAACATTGCCGGATAGGGGATGCTGAACTTTACATGCCGGCCGACCGTTCGTTGGACCAGTTAGACTCATCAATTCGCGGCGAGCTACGTCACACGTGCGCCATGCAAGAGCAACTGTACGAGGAGCGACTGGACGCTGCGCTGCATGCCCCGCATGCATCACATGATTACTAGGTGCTTTCGGGTGCGTTGTAGCCTTGTACATGAGCAATTCAGGGAGGTGAGGACAACCTGGCACACGTGTGCAAAGAACAGGCGCGCTTGATGGCCAGGATGTCACTTAGGACATGCAACATACTTGCATTCCATATTCCAGGCGGCGATGCCTTGCGTGCGTCATCAGCAGCCATGCGTCTATGCGACCCGAAACAGGGTCCACATGAATGCAGCCGCTCAGACGAAACGAAAGTAGACGAAAAGGTACAGAGGTATCGGGAGTCGGCTTTGATCTAGTCTCGAAGGGGCATTACAATGCGGCTGGTCCTACATTTTGCCGCATCCAAATGTACTGTACGAACGTGGTGCCACCGATGCCCCGGATTCGCTTTAAAGGGGGATTTTGAGGCCTCCCCCCACAGGTCGCTTGCAGCAGCATGCCGGAACATAAGAGTAACGCCAACTACCTCTCCAAGACAGAGGCATGTACATGCCGCAAAGAATGCATCAGCTGGCTGTTACAACTTTGATGTGCGGGCCTTAGCTGCAAGGTCTTCTGCCACAACGTCGTCCCTCCACAGCAACCTGCCACCATCACGTCCACCCGGACCAAGATTCGACAAGATTACCCGGTCCCAGTCCCCACCTCGGTCCGTCCCTCGTAGCTCAGGTCCCGGATCGTCGACCTGGATGACTGTGCATTTGTCGGGACGAGCACCGAGGCCGGACAGTGGGGAAGGGCTCATCACCTTGTCAGACCAAGGAATCCGTGCAGACGGGCGAGATGATCGGCCGGTTGGCATCTGGTGAACAAACTTGAGGAGGTCACGACGTTGAGCAGCATAGTCGCCTGGGCCAGTAAGGAACTGGGCAAGCAGTGAGATAAGATACGCCTGCGGGGAGTACAGGATGATTTGGCCATTGTGGGCTTTACGCAGCCACGCTCCGACATCGTCAAAGTCTGCGGCTGTGTGCTCGAGACCACCGTCATGGCGGGCCTGCTCTTGTTTCCAATCGAATGGCAGGAAGTAGAGGTACATCTGAGCCGTGAAGCGTTTGCTGAGCCCTGGGGGCGTGATCCATCGTGTGAAGGGGACCAACGCCGGTGTGTCGGGAACACCGCCGTGCTCCGCTAGCCAGTCGGTGAAGCGAACCGTATTCGCATGCACGGCCTTACGGCCAGCCGCACGCACACGTCCAGGGAGTGACAGTGGCGCCCCATTCCGGTCTTTGGCAAGTAAAATACCGCTCTCCTCAAAGGTCTCGCGGATGGCAGCGAGGCGGTACACTTCGCCGTCGACGTGCCGGGTCGCATCGCTCGGCGCAGGTATAGGGCCATCTTGATATTCGTGGCAGTTTCCTCCTGGGAACACGTGTGCCGACGCAAACGTTCGGGATGTCTTGACACGGTGTAGTAGGAGTAATTGATTTGTCGGCGAGATCAGCATGATACTGCTGTCAGAAAGCAGCGTCAACCGCGCGACCACACGACGACGTACCTTGCGCTCGGCTGCGGAACCGCCAGCGGCACATCTTTTGGTGCATGCGACCCCATGCTGCTTCGAAATGCGCCTCCCAAGACGCGTCTCAGAAGGGGATGGAGCATTAATGAGGTCGACGCAACGGGCTGCAACACGCCCACTATCGCTTATGCAGGAGTCAACCAGCCGGGTGCGGGGTGAGGCAGCGGTTTGAGGTGGACCATTCGGCGATCACCGACTCGGCTTTCGGCCACCCTGGCTTCCCGAGTTTGTGGACCAACCAACGGCCAGCCCCGCAACTGGTAAATGCCGAGAGCAAACCAAGCCATACACTCGTTGTCGACACCGCACATGCTTCAGTTCGCAATGGATTTTGAGAAGATGAACTGACCCACACAGTTACTACAGACACAACTCACAGGCTCCATCGTCCAAGTGTCAGTGATACTGTATGTACCTCACGCAGTGGTCCAGATTTTCAAGAGTAGACGCCCAACTTGACAAACTCTCCCTCACCTCACTAATGCATGACTTAGCCGGTGGTACAACGTCGCGTAATGGCCCAGAAGGCTGGCGTACTAACATCCAGCAAGACCTCATACTTTACTTCAGCTGAAGACATTTATGACGATTGAACAAAAAGCGATCTCACTGGCAAGCGCCACTGCACCTTTGTGATGACGATGTCGACAATGGACACCGCTTACACTTGGCGTGCCCACTGCCAGCGCGCAGGTCGAAAGGAACAATGTCAGGAGCTGTGTGAGGTAATCACCGTCTTTGCAAGACAAAAGATAAGCCAGCCGAGCACAGCGCACACTCGTCATTGTGTGGTTCCTCGCTGTTCTCAGGCCATGTTTACTGGCACCTCTTTCAGTGGTCTGAAAAGCTCAGCAACCTTGAACTCTTTTGCACCGATCCAATCGCTAACGAGTTCAGCAAATATCATCAACCATGGTACGTCAGGAAGGACTGACACCCAAATCGCTCACGCGCAGTTTCCACAACCTCTCATCCGCAGAGCCCTCTACCCTGTGGTCGCCGAACTTGTTTGCTCATACTCCGACGACATCACCTTGTGGAACCTCGGACAGACCTGTAGAAACTTGCGGGTCGTCACTGGACGAATGCTGGTGTGGCGTGTTCGCTTACTCGAACGTAAAAAAATCCTGTCGGTGGATGGGATACGCCTGAGCGCCACCTTTGTGACGCGTAACTCTCGTCACATCAAGGTCTTGGACGTCTGGTCGGATCTCGCGTGGCTTTGCGCGCTTGACCTGCCATTCATGCCCAACGTCCAATACGTACGGTACTTTGGGGGTACATCAAGTCCTGATCTCCCAGTTATCTGGTGCCTTTGTACTCCGTTCACCGCCACTGCTATCTTTCGAGACCGCATCCCTCCGTCAATGTGGTCAGAGACCAATCACAACCTCATAGTGACCATCGACCCTGACAACTTTGGTTGTCTGAGCAGCGACGTTCATCTTCCCTCCATGAAGCCCATCTCCCATTTCAAGGACAACTATCAGAACAGCTACACCATTGTCATTATTCCGAACAGCTCGCCCATCGCCTCGAAGCAGGTGCACAGGACAGTGTGTTGCTGTGACATTGGGGTGGGCGAGCTCCGTCGAACCTGGCAGCAATTAATCACCTGCCGCTGCAGCTACAACGAAGAGCAGCCGACGGCTCTGCCTTCGATTGAGCTCGGCCCAGTGTCCCCAACGCTACAGTGTACCCTGGCACTGGCATGTGCCCGCACTCTTGTCACCTGGGACAATGACAGTGCTTTTACCTTCACCATCGTCAATCTCGACTCCGCACAAGACCCCAAAATGCCCGCATCACCAGACCTCGTCCTGCAATACACCAAGGATTTCATGCAGCAAATGCTTCTCAACCCCGCTCAGTGGTCTGCAGATGGGTCAATGTCACTAGAAGAGCGCCTTGGCAGGATATCGTTCCTCTCTCTGAAGGAATACACAGCCAGAAGCGGCCACGAGTTGGTCGAGATGTTGGTGAGCACACAGGGCCCAGTTTATTAAACCGACCTCTGTGCTTCTGAATGCCGAGAGTACTGTGTGGTGGCTGGGGACGAGGGGTTGGCGGGGGTTTGCCTGCGGGTTTGCCTGTTTCTCGACAAGTGCGCAAGTGCGGCCACACCAGCCCGTGCTGTAGACAGTTTCCAGGTGCAATGCCTTATCAGTCTCATGCGTGCGTACGTTAATAGTTCACATGTATGCATTTGTCCATGTCAGCGCTGTTTGTCACTACGCTCGCACCGCCTTTCGCGCACCGTGTGGAGACGTTTATTAGGGGCTTGTCGACACCGCGTGATCCGTTGTTAGCGCTGTGCCTTAATGTTTGTGTTTGGGTGTCAACAACGTCCAAACGCATGGTGGTTTCCCGATCTCTCTACTTGACGCAGACTTTATGCAGACGTGCATATATATACATAGACGTGGTGTTTCTGCACACAGAGAAAGCCATCCTCGCAACGATGACCGTCACGACCCGAGCCGCCTCCAAGAAGCAGTGTAGCCCGCCCTCCAGCTCAGGGAAACCACAGAATTTGCGCCATCTTATCATCCACCAGGATCGCAAGACCAAGGCTGTCACCCTTCGTACACCCTTTGGTCCAGTCTCACTAGCTGAGGCGGAAGCCCGCAAGGATGACATCCGCGTAATCGACTACGAGTGTATCGTCGTCTCGCCCAGCGCTTTGCCTGTATGGCTGACCACGCTGGCCAATGTTGAAGTTGCACGTGAGCCAGACGCCAATGTTGCCGAGCCACTGCCAGACATCAAGGCAAAGACATATGTCGGCACCTGCCTGCCAGGTACATGGAAGGATGGCGCGCTCGTGTCAGCTCAAGAACAATATGTTCTCGCTTTAGATTTGGCGACGGCGTCCCTCAATCCCAACATCGAGAAAGGAGTTCCTTACTTGCACACCACGGTCGTCTTCCACACGTCAGTAGAACCGCTACTGGACATGGCCAACAAGAAGAAGGGGCCGCGCTACCCTGCTCAGCTCACGCAGTGGATCGCCAAAACCATCAAAGCGTGGGTCAACTGTGACGACGAGTATACCTTCACCCTCGTCAACACAGAGCTTCTGGAAGAGACCTACGATTCAGATCGGGAGACGCTGTTGGCGGAGATTGCCAAGGGAGGTTGTCCAAAGGCGAAGGTCCAAGATCTGCAATTCCTCACTCTCGCCGAATATCGCTCGCGTGCCAGTGACGAGCTGTTTGCCATGGCTACAAACAAGGTCCCGTGGGTTGCTCAGTACCAACAATGTTCAATCTAAACGACGTGCGTCTCGTGAGATGGAGGCAAGCTGCGTCTCCGGTCCCTTGGCAGTTGAACTACCCAGTACATCGTCTTTACGTCTTGATGTGTGTGTGAATGCAAGGCCCCGATTCCTTTCTTGGATCATGTTACACATGTTGCCCAAATCACGTGACAGTGCTCTTTGAGGCTGCAGGCTGTTTGGCTTTGACTCGGTGCTGGTCTCCGTTCATACAAGAAACGACTTTGCACTTACAGTACTGACTGTCCACAAACCCCACACCAAAGCCCTTGAATCCTTTCGGCTAGCCCTGCTCTCCTTGGCACGCCGGCGGGGGACCACGGCGGCCACCCATGTCGGGAACAATGGCCAAGCTCGACGATTCCGCGTTTCCAACTATTGTCGATCTTATTTTCGAGTATGCTGAGCGCGACGCGCTGTTCATCCTACGGCGAGTGAGCCGCGAATGGCGGGACAAGGCAGACGTGCAACTCGTGCGGCACATCCGTCTATGTCATGCAAATGAGCGATGGGGCCCTGGATACAGCATTCTTGGGCCTAGTCAGTCTCTTCCTCGGCAGGACTGGATTTCTAGCGCCATTGCCGACAGCGTGAGGTTCTTGGACGTGTCCCCTTCAATGGCTGTGCCGCCAGCGCTGTGCCGTCTCCGCAACCTGCGAGCCATACGCGACTGGTCAGGCAAGCCCAATACACCGACCCTACTGATGCCCTGGGCGCCAGAATACATTGTCAACCGGTTCGACAATTCCACCTTCTACCAGAAACGAGCTCGTGTTGTGGTGTTTCTTCCTTTCGATTCTCCAACATGTCCGCCCTTGGTATCATCGCACGGCTCGCATGGGTGCTACTCACTACCTAGACCATTCCCTGGCTCTAGGGCACGGCAGAGGTTCAACAGCCCGCTGATTGTGCAGTCCGCCCGTCGCTTCACCAAGCCGCTAGACATGCACGGCGGCGCCCAGCACGCACCGCATTCATTGACGGTTATTATCGGCGCACGGTCTCGGGTACACGAGTCGGCTGTGGTAACAGCATCGGGCCAGCCCGATTCAGAGACTGCTGCTGCATACTTCATTCACTTGGGCAACATCCTGAAACGTGTCGCCAAACTGGCCGCCATATCCGAACAACCCCTTCCGGTGCTTCTGGTCAACTTCGCGGCGCTTGGGGAGTTTGTTCCAGCAACTCGCGTTTCCCGTGACGGTGTGCTAGTTCAACTCGCCGCAGCACTGCGAAGCCTCCGAGACTGGGAGCCTGGGGGGCTGAGCAGGGCTATAGAGGCCATCGAGTACCTCACGACCGAGGAGTACCTGCGTCGAGTGGGATTAGATCAGTACGAGTACGAGACTTGGTCTCCTCTGACTCCTTGATCGCTTCAAGAGTCCCGCCAGCTGATGAAGTTGCATCGGAAGAGTTCGAGAGAGGGCAAGAGGTCTACCCTTGGGGTCGAGGCAGTTTGTATGTACAATCATATCAGAGGCATGTCATCATGTTTGTGTTGTAGCGAGTTGCTGATCGCTGAGACCAGGGGTCGACGACAATCGAGCATGGTGCTACTTTCAATCGTGACATCATCGCCCTTGTGTCGGTGCGGGGTCCCCGCTTCCAATGGCCCCAGAGGCCTCGCCTGTGAAAGACCTTGTCAACAGAATGCACCCAACAATCCCAACAAACGCGTCGACATTGCTCCATCCACCACAGCACGGCCACAACATCCTGCCATGGCTCCCGTGACAGGCGGCATTACTATTGACACCCCTCCGCCTGAGACGACTGTGCATTCGCATGTCGTGCTCATCATCGGTCGCGTTAACCCTCCTCCGCCTCAAGGCACTCCTGTATGGATTGCGAATCCGCCCCACCCTCCTGTCAGCTTCCCCGTCAATCCGAATGGACGGTTCAAAGGCCTCGCTCCGCTTGTTGAAGGGGGCAACAACATTCAGGTGACATGCGGCGATACAGGTACCTCGTTCTCCCTCGGTTATCAGCGCCTTGAGCGGAACCGCAAGGTGTCGCTCATCATCCTGGCGGGGCGTGACTCGCCCCTGACATTCGACGACGTCCAGGCGTCAAGTTACGACATGGCCGTTCGGCGCCTCCGCATGGCAGCCTACCTTTGGCAGGCGTACACTGCAGAGCAGATGCGCCGTGCGGGTTTTGGACCCCGCACGTTCCAGTTCGAAACCGAGTACGGTGTCGACACCGTCTCGAATGCTGGCGTCCAGGGCAACATCCCCAGCGTCACATTGGTGCGCAGCCGACGTTCCATGGCCGAACTGCGTGGGAAAGAAATGGCTCAACAGAACAAGAATGCAAGCAAAGCTCAAGGCTTGTATGAGCTTGCGCGCGAGGCCGTCCAGGACGACCCGGGACTAATGGGGCGCCAAGGTCTACAGGCTGCGGTGCTTCTCATGGACGCCACTCACGACCGGAAGGGCAACATTCTGGGACATGCGGCGCTGGGTGGCGCGGGATCACCATTTCCTCTTGCCATCTTTGGCAGCCATTCGGTATTTGCGTGGCCATCTTCCATTGAGGAAGTGGTGCCAGCATTCATGGACCGTCGTCCCGTCGACCGCAACGCCTGCGCTGTCGACTGCGAAGGCGACAACTACGGCATGGCGGCCAATGTCGGTATTGGCGCCATGATGCACGAGGTCGGACATATGCTCACATGTCCTCATCAGACAAGTGGTGTTATGCTGCGCGACTATACTCGTTTGGACCAGAGCTTCATCGCCACTCAGCCCGATGACCTTGGGGAGTGCAACTGGCATCGCCTCGATGTCATCCGCTTTGCCATTCACCCAAGTTTCGCCCTTCCCAGCGACAACCCACCACTGCCTGCTGAACCAGGTCCGATCCTTGTCACCGCCGACTCTGGTAATCTGCAAATCTACACGCCCCAATCCGGCATCATGGCGATCGAGTACCGGCGCCCAGGCAAGGAAACCGCCGAGCCCTTTTTTGATACTACGCAATCACGACCGCAGGAATACAGCCTCTCGCGACAGTCGTTGCAAGGATTTGACCGTGTTACAGTCCTGACGAGCGATGGCGGCAGGCTCAACGAGATGAACATCAACGACATGTGGGCGCCGCGGCCAGGCGTTTTGCGCTCCCCATCATTTGGTGGCTCGGGCAACATGTTCCACGTGTCATTTCCCCCTCACATCACGCATATCCGTGTGTTTGCTGGTATGGCGTTGGATGGTGTCGAGCTCAATGGGGTCCTTTTCGGGAAACGCGGAGGCTCGCCCAAAGATTGGCCGCTCAATCAAGGCGAGAGCATCATGGGCATCAATCTGCGTTATGGAGCGTGGGTAGATGCCATCCAATTTGTCACCACTCAGCGAATTTCACCTTGGTTTGGAAAGAGCGATGGAGGTGGACCGGGAGAATCGCGCGTACCCCGAGGCTACCGCCTCAGCGGTATGTTTGGCCGCGTCGGGAACTGGGTAAACGCAATCGGTTTCGAGTACGAGCCACTCAATGCTCCCCCTCCTCCTCCAGGGGGTCATCAGCATCAGCAGCAACCATTCCAGGCTCCTCAGCAGCATCAAGGCGCCCACGGAACAGCCAGCCGATTCCTCCGCAAGCTGTTCAAGTAGATAGACCGACCGACGTCTCCCACTTTATGCATTCACGCCTACGGTGCGCGTTAAGTTTCTGTGTGATTACAACAGAGTTATCGCATATATCCCGCTTTTCATTGCTGCTACACATGACTCCCACTAAAGCTTTGCGCTCGTGTTTGCTCCAGCGGCGGTAAGATAGGCTTGCACATCGTTCCAGATGGTCACAGGTTGCTCAAGGGCTGCAAAATGACCACCCTCGAGATGCCTCTTGGCATGGACAATGTTGGCGGCATGTTTGATAAAGGGGATGGGTGTGGGCATAATCTCATTCGCAAACTGAGAGTAGCCAACGGGTTTGGAAATGTACTTGGGGTACTCTGCATTGGGAAGTTTCTCAAGCCCATACGCCTGCTGTTAGCCAACACATGCCACGGTAATGAGCAGATCGTGCCCACGGCAATGCCAAATCCAGTCCCAACATACCGCTCGGTACTCCCAAAGACACGACGCTGCGGAGTTGGTGTACCAGTAGAGGCTGACATCTGAGAGTATCCAATGGAGCTTCTTCGCGCGATCGGCGATGAGGATGCCTTCAAGTTTCTCCCCGATCCAGCAGAGGACGGCGATCGGTGAACTGTCGAGGACCGCTCCAATGGTCGCTGGCCGGGTGCTATGCTCCAAACGATAACCCTGTCCCCATTCAGACCACTTTGCCGCGCGAGCCATGGCCTTCTTGTCCAGTTCATCGAGATCAGCCAGCGACGCGCCTTTCGGTACACCCATGGGGTGGAAGTTAAGGTGAACGCCTGTGGTTAGTACTGTGATTGTGTACTGTCGCTCAACTCACCTAGACAGCTGTCGTGTCGGCTAAGCTGCCGCGTGACAAAACTGCCAATGTCTCCGCCCTGCGCATAGTAGCCACCTTTGTTGTTGGTTCGGCCGAATCCAAGGCCACACATCATAGAATCGAGGATGGCCGCGTTGTCATAGCTGCCAAAGGGGATATCTGTGGGAGGCTTCGAGGAAAACCCATATCCGACAAGGGCTGGGACGACTACGTGGTTGGGCAGTGTCTCAGGTGTATACGTCTTGCGAACATGATCGAGCAGAGGGACAAACTCAAGAATCGAGCCTGCAGGAGTTAGTCTGTGTAGCTAGGCTGCGGCATACCTGGCCAGCCGTGACTAAACACAACGGGTACGGCATCGCGCCGCGCACTGAAAAGCGCTAGAAAGTGGATCTTGTATGCATGGCCCTTGTACTGCACTGTTGCGTGGTATGATGGGTAAGACGCAATCTCTGCTTCAACCGCCCGCCTGTTGTGAGCATTGGACGATGTTTCCCCAGCCAACAGTTGAGAATCTTCAACTTACCAATCAAACGCCCGCCACTTTTCTACCATGTCGGTGACCCAGTCATGGCTTGTGCCCAGATGCGCGCGTCCACAAGTGTTGTCCCATGTCCGCGCGCGGGGTGCTGAGTTGGCTAGACGTGCGCGAAGATCGATGATGGCTGCCTCCGGAACATGAGGCTTAAAGTCCACCACCGGAATCGTCGGCGTGTGAGGCAGCGTATAAAATGACATTGTGTGCTGTGTTGACTTCGTGTGATGTCGTGAAGAGATGTCGTGAAGAGGTAGAACAAGAGTTATCCTGCACCCTGCCGCAGCACAACATGGCCTACCTTCACAGACATGGTGGAAGGGATTCGGTTACTTGACCGGTGATAAGTAACCGGCGGTTCTGTCCGCGGAATGCTATGGTAAACACGCCGGCCATCTGCTTGACTTTTACATTCTGTATGCTGTGCTCTGAGGATCATAGGATCATAGGATCACTGTAGCATCATGCAGCATGAACGTGCCCCAAAAGCACGTGCACTTGGTGCTTTAACATCGGCGAACACCGTAGATGTCATCAAGGTGACGTGCCATCGCCGAGAACATTGTAACTGTGGGAAGCCTGATGCGCATGAAGCGCACTGCAATGTCACATCGGTCGCTGCACAAATTTCAGAAATGACGCCTGCCTGCATGCTACTGCCAAACGACTACATGTGTAGCCCTACGCACTTGTGGTATGCTTAGAATTGAGGGGCACGGACGCAGGCGGATGGGCCGATTACATCCACGCCAGCTTCAGCAGCAGCCTTGTTGTCCAGAGCTGTGACCTGAGGAACACCCGCCAGGGACGATTGGTCGGAGGTCTGGGAAGAGGGGATTCTCTTGCGGTCGACGTCCTGGACAACAGCAGAAACCCCCACCGTGTCAGATTCATATGGAGCGGGGATCTGAGAGGCTGCAGACGCTTCCTGCGTCGCAATACTGGAAGAAGAGGTGTCCGAGGTGAGAGTTCGGGGTATCTCAGTGTAAGCAGGAGGAGGCTCTGCAAAACTCGAAGAAGCCGAGCCATTACAGGCGTTCGGGCCCCCCTCCTGAGTGTGACAGTTTATCGGAGGGACTTGGTTGGTCATCACCGAACTAGGGGCGTGCTGGGAAGCTTGGGCGTTGTTGTTAACTGTCGACACGCTCTCCGTGGCCACACTCTGCGTCGAACGCATCTCCCTAGTGTCACCGGTGACGTGTTGGTGTGCCTGTGGGCGTATAGCAAACCTCGGTTCCCCCTGGCTCGCTTGCACTTGCCCTGCGGCGGCGGGGCTGTGCTGCATATGGGGGCTCGCCCATTGTGGCGCACAGAGTTCAGCCGTGGCTCCAATGGGCGCGTTTTGGATACTGGGCGTGTGCTGGATGAGGTTTGACGCGGTCTGCTGAACCTCGAAGTAGGACGGTTGGTGCACGTGGTGCAAGGTGTAGGGTGTTTTGTACGGGTGATCTAGGGCTGTTGGCCCAGCACACACTGGCTGGAGATTGGTCGTTTGGGCACCTGCGACGTACGGTGCTTGGAGTTGCACATGCCAACCACCAGCAACAGAGTGAGGTTGACTGCCTCCTGCTCCGTTGGGAATCGGGGTGCCAACACCGGAGTGAGCCCCATGATGATGGGTTGTGGTAGCATTGTGACCAGCAGGCGTCGGAGGCTTGATAGTGTTGCGTTTGCTCATACTTCCCAAAGCAGCGCCCGCGGCACCCACTAAGGAACTGAGACTATTGTGACCACTGGCGTGTCCGTGCCCCGTCGCAAGAGATACCAGACCACCGACAAGGGCCGCGGCCCCACCGCTTTGACCACTGCTGTAACCTCCGCTGTGGCCACCACTTTGCGTAGCAAGCGACGCAAGGCCCCCCGCGAAGGCTTTGGCACCCTTGAGCAGACTCTGTTTCTTTGGTTGCGAGTTGGGTCCGCCGACACTTTGTACTGCTGGTGAGGCAATGGCGCCTCCAAAACCCATGTTCTGCCCTGGCATGGGCTGCACCACGTGAGAATGATGAACAGTTTCTATTCCATACGCCTGCTGGTGAGACGGGACCAGCCCTGGCCCCAGTGTCGGACCTATTGGATGCCCTGGTGCTGTTCCATATTGTTCCGTCTGGTTTGGAGCATAGGATTGGGCAAATATGCTGTTCTGAGGAGGAGGGCTGGGTTGCGCGTTGAGCAGGGTGTGATGCTGGAGATGTTGCTGCGGAGAGGGTTGATGTTGCTGGACGGGATAAGGTTGTGTGGAGTACTGCTGGGTGAGATAGGGTTGCTCGTAGCCCTGGGCGTTGAGGTGTGCGTGTGGATGCCCATGCAGCCCAGTGTATGCCTGGGCGTGCGGCTGTGCGACCTGTTGTGGATGTGGTTTGCCGTTCATGGCCGCCCACGCCATGCCACCAACGAGTCCAGCACCGCCAGAGGACGAGTGATCATTTTCATTTGGTGTAGACCCAGAAACCGTGACAACAGCTGGCCCTGGGAGGGCTGCCAGTCCGCCAAGTTCTGAACTGTGCCCCTGTGGTTTGAACGTGGAGTTGTCTGGGACACCACCGACGGTGTTAAGCACATCCTCCGGCCCTGTGGGATTACATCCACAGTCGACATGCCCACTGGAAGGCGGTCCGCCTCCAGAAGCAAGAGCTATTGTCAGAACTGATGAGGAGCACGCAGACCTGACAAAGGTACTGTACTCACTTGGCGCGCCGTGCTGGTAGTTAACAACGGGGTTCTGATAATATTGATTGACTTGAACATGGCTTGCGTGCGCATAAGGGTTCTGGACGGGTGCGGGCAGATGAGAAGGGAATCTGGGCTGAGAGGGCGAATGCTGTTGATGATCGTTCACGCCCGCCTGAAGAAGGCGACCGATGCCGTGGTTTGCCGTATGTCCACTCTCATAATGAGTATGGGGGTTGTCATTGCCAGTTGCCACACCAAGGCTGGTTTTCCCCAGTGCCGATGTCAGGTTATCAATCTTCATGATTGGCGTTGCGAGGGATGTGGTTAAAAGAGAGCGAGGGAAATCAAAGTTGCGTGTCCTGTCTAAGTCGTGACTTGATGTGACACGACGAGGGGCGAAGGCGAAAGAGGTTTAGGGGGACGTGCGCTGGGCAGTACAGCTTGGCGCCCGCGAGCAAAGCACAGCTATTCATCGGCCGCTGCTAACATCCTACCCCTGCGCGCGCTGTCCAAAGTCCTGCTGAGCACGGTGTGTGTGTCACTTGCGCCACGGATCACCTTAAGCTCGGCGTCAGGCTGTTCACGCTGACACTCTCCTCAACCAGTTAGATTTGTCCCAGGTGTCGGCCATTCTACGTACGTGACATGATTGCTCCTTCCTTTCATGAGTCAAGGTTGATGGACCCGGCTCCTGAGAGGACAGCATTGAAGGGTCAGATTGTCAACCCCCGTCTCGGAATATGGAGTAAGGATGAGTGAGTGTCAGTGACAATACTATGCGCTATCTTGTAAAGAACGACTCCTTCCAGAAGTTCAATCTCAATAACTCCAGCCATTGCGGCACACCAAGGCACTAGGCCACCTGACTGTGGGTCACGAACAAGTGGCTATGGTACCATTAAGGCGTATACGCGGGACAGCAGTCATAGGTAACGCCAAGAGGAATGGCCTTCATTGGCATCTGCGCACGAAGAGCAGTTGGGACTATGCGGCAGCACAGAACGTCAACGCCTGTGCTGCCTGATAGTGAGAGTAACCGACAACGAGCACTGCCTCACCAACCGGGTGTACGCGTGTGTGAGTACGATGTTGACTGGGACGTGGCGGAAGTAAGTACACTGCAAGCTGCAAGCTGGGTGATCGAAGATGCAAGGCGGACAGGAATTGTCCCAGGGGCACTGGGCGGGGATCGGCGGTCAAACGGATGACGTACATGCAGGTTCTGAAAAGACCATTCAGCGTCGATCACCGCGGCACGTCGTAACGCTAACCCTGACGCGCGCGTGTACTAAGAATAACGGATGAATACACATACACAACTCCCAGTACAAAGCTATTCAATCTCACTGAGCATCGCAGTTCTTTTCTCGTCCGCACCATCGCTCGTCATCAGACACATCCGCACAACAGACAACCAACCATGGGTATCATGAGCATGTTCCACGCTTCTGGCTCGACCGAGCTTGTCCCTGTGATCCCCCACGTCAGCGTGTACGAGGAGTTCGTCCGCCAGGTCCCCACAACACTTGAGCTCAAGGAAAAGGCTTGGAGTCTATCCGGCGTGCGTCAAGCACATTGCGTTACGTTGAATACTTATAGCAGGATGACTTTGCGATCAAGGACGTAAATGCCGGCAAGGCCGTGCTCAAGTGCAAGGGCAAGTACATGTCAATGCATGACCGCAAGAGTGAGTCGCTCCGGAGTCCTTTGACTGACGCACAAGAGATTACCGACGCTGCCACTGGCAATGTTCTGTATGACATGGCTGAGAAGATGTTCTCAATCCACAAGACGACTGTGTGTACCGGTCCTCACAATCGTGAGGTCCTTCGAGTCAAGAAAAAGTGGTCGCGTATGTGTCTGTGACATCAACTAACTAACAAAAGCCGGCTCCAGGTTGACGGCTACGTGGGTGGATGCGGGCGACAAAGATCATGACCTTGTGTTGCACGGCGACATGATGGGTGCGACCGCCAACATTACCTTGTCGAACGGAACTCAACTGGCCCACATTAGCCGGAAGCTCATTACGGCAAAGGATGTTGTCGCTGACAAGCAGACCGTGAGTAATGAAAATGCCTATACCAGGACGGTATAATGGAACACTGCACCTGTGATAGAGAGACAGAGTCTGTTCAAGTGCCAGCCTTTGGAGTTCATGGGGCACATGTTGACATCAGTACTTCGTTACCATCGCACCGGGTGTCGACATCTCGCTCATTGCGGCGGTGTGCATTTGCTTCGATGAGGCTATGAATGAAGATGACAAGTAGCTGACCTGACGCGGGAACATGCATGGAAGTTTTCCTTACCCGATGGGTTGAAATGGACATGCACTGACACATACGCGTGGTTGTGCGGGTTCCATGCTGCTCGACGGCCCACTCCTTGCCGAGGCGTTCGTAGTTTTGCTTGAGCGAAAGAGCCCACATAGTTATCTAGTAGCTTCACCGTTGTTTAACGTATTGACATTAACCGCGGACGTCACGGCCTTGCCGTGACGCGAGGGGGATGCAGGAACGGATTGTTTCCAACCTCGCAGAGGTAGTCGGGGAGTTCTATTAACCTGAAGCGCTTCATGCGGCTTCTCGCCCCTTCCGAGGGTGCCATAGTAGTTCCTCGCTTGGGGTGGCTTAGGGCAATAGCCAGGGAGGCCCGCTCAGTGAGAAGGTCTTCAATGCACATCTGAAGGGTCTCGCAGCTTTTTACATTATGCGTATCAGCGGCTGTTGGAACAACGACGGTCGTCGTTGCTATAGACCACTCTGGTTGGCATGCTAAGCGGAAAGCAATCTTCGTCCAGAAGTCGGGCTTAGGTGGAAGAGGCACCTCTAAACATACAGCCGTCAGATTGTAGTAAAGATCCAAGCCTGAACGCGTCCCACCTGTTGTTACACATGGTTGGACCTTGCTTGACACTTTGGGGCTTGTTGCAGCTGCCTGCGAGGACAGCCACTCACGTACATACCACCAGCTTCCGCTGGCAAACGTCTGCACAACAGTCTGACTTTTGATCAATGGCCGGCTAGTGGTGTATAGGTGCAGCGTCGGTGAATGCACCGATTTGACATCCAGCGCACTGATCCACGAGTCTTGGGCATTGGTCGCGAAGGGATACTGCTGTGCCTCCACGTATTTGACAGCCTTGACAAGCTCCCTTCGAGACCTCCAGTTCCGCCTGGGGATGCGTCGTCTTTGTTGCCCCGCACCAAACACACTGTGGCATGTATCCTTGTTGACATGAATGTGACCTAACAAGCCGGCGTCAATCCAGTTTCTCCACTGATGTGAGGTTAGGCGTAGTTGGAGAAGCAACTCGAATGAAAAGCTCGCGACGGCATACTGCACAACGGCCGCGACAATATGGGGGTAGCCCTGCTGGGGGATCATGGCCATTGCGCAATCGGTAAAGCCACGAGTGTGAAAGCTGACTGTAACGTCGTATTGGTTTGTGACGGTAGACGAATCAGATGAAGGACCAGAGCAGCAAGCTTGAATCATGCAGCAAAATGATCACCATCACGCAACGACGGTATCATCAACACAGCGTTTTCAGAGCACCGGGCCACAGGAATGGGTTCAGCCTTTGGTTACGGCAGTGTGTTCTAAGAACAAGTATACAGCTCATTGTAACCTTAACTGTCTAGTACTGCACTGCAAAGTTTGAGTGGCCGTGTTGGTTGAACTGGGCTTTGACTGGTCCCGTTGTCGGGGTGGGAGACGCAGGTCTACAAGCGTGACTTCCTTTTCAGATAGTTTAGTAGGGGCCATGAAGCGTCAGGAGCCCATCATGAAGGTTAGTACACCGTAAGTTCAGTTATAAGAGCTGTGCGTCGTGATTACCTGAGAGGAGTCTGAACCCAAGGCTGATGTTTGCGTTCATGGCGTTGCTAGCAGATTCATCAGCTGCCCATGTCACCGATAAAAACGTACATCGCTGGCACCTTATCACCTGAGCTGAGGGCGACGCATGCATTCTCAATGAGTGCACGAGAGATTGGATCCATCGAGGTCGTGGGGCTCCGTACACAACAGCTCGGCATTCGGCTATGGCCGGACCCGGTGCCGGATCACACACCGGTACACGTTCAGTACTTAACAACCTGCTCATCCCAACCATGCAATGCCGACGACTCATTTGTGTTCATTCCTCAACGGTCTAGATATATGAGAAGGAACTTTTGAAACGGCACCGTCGTCATCTCTCTTCAACTCGTCCATGGCCGAAGTAGTGCTAGATTCGCCGTCCACGGCCACTCTCAGCCGCCCCTCACGGGGTGTGTGGGTAATCACCATGGAGCGCAAGCCCGACAACCGGTTGGCGCCTGAGATGCTGCAGCTTCTGCTGCAGCGGCTTGACGAGGTTGAACGCGAGTGGCGCATGCTGAACGAGGGAAAGAATGCCAAGAGCAAAGTCGGGGGCGCATTGATCTTGGCCTCCAACGTGACAAAGTTCTTCTCAAATGGATTCATTCCACAGTTCCTCGCGCGGCCTGGATTCAAGGACCGTAAGTGAAAGATTCCGTATGTCAGTCTGACAGCAGAACTTGTCAATCCTCTGCTCTACCGTACCTTGACGTTTCCTCTGGTTACCATTGCAGCCATCAATGGACATTGTGAGTCTTTCGGTAGGGTTCAAGCTTACAACTGGCTTCGCTGGTGGGATGATGTTAGCGATGGCCTGTGACTTCCGAATCATGACATCAGGCAAAGGATGGATGTCCATGAACGAAGTTCTGATTGGTTTACCTCTACAGCAGGGCACTTGCGCGTTGCTTTCCTCGAAGATCTCTCCGCGTCACTGGCGCGATGTCACACTCGGTCGCAGGTGGACCTCAGCAGAAGCCAAGGATGCAGGCCTTATTGACGAAGTAGTGGACACGTCGACCAACGTCCACGCCGTCATGAGGCGTGCTGTCGAGCTTGCCGAGCAAGAAGGACCAAAGGTTGCACAGGGGACATGGGGCGCAATCAAGGACGGCATGTACCATTGGGTCGGCGAAGCGCTACGCAACCAGCCTCCTGGTCGTTTCCCTCACGAGGAGGCTACTGCTTTCTTTGACCGTCTTCGCCGACAGAAAGCTCGTCTTTGAACAACACGCCCGCAAGTTTCCCTTGCCCTCCAGGATGCAAGGCATTGCTAGAGCACGCCAGCACGGTAGCCTTATCCGACGGGTGGCATGGGGTACCTCCGACATTATTTATTAGCGTCCCGCTTACGGATCGTTGTTCTGATTGCTCTGTCACTGCGTTTGCTACACCACTTTGACATATGAACAGCCTCCTTATCGCACTCGTAGTGCTGCTATGCTTCGTTCTGATGGCTCTCCATGTCTCACGCTTACCAGCTCACCCTTACCACTTGTTGCTTTGATTAAGTCGGCATTGGGAAGATCCCGTCGCATTGAAACGTTCAAAAGGTGTCGGCCACTGGTTACAAGTTCAGCTTTACTGGAAATGGAATGGCACAGCTGCTGCTAATGTCTTTTTGTCATTACCGTGTACTGAAGCACTTGCTGTTCGGAGTGCAACCGCCCGTTGATCACTCTTCAGAGGTTTCTACCAGCTGGCTGCAAGCCACGCACAAGGTCTTCAGGTGGGTACATGCATGGGTCTTGGGGGAACTCAAGATCGTTTCGCTCATGGAATATGCCAACGTGCGCGACGTTCGAGTTGTTGTGACGATGCCAGTCGAGCCATGCAAGCGGTGTGTTTTTCTGACCACATGCGGTGCTATCCTTGCGGAGCTCACCATGCGGACACTAGTTCTCATGCTGTCAATATCAATTGCGCGCAGTTGCGCCGAGCGGCAAGTTGGTAACCCTTGGTACAGGCCGTGAAAGCTAAAGTTTGGGGCTAGTGGGTGCACGTCCGGCATTCTCGGACATGAAACAACGGTAACTCTCGGTGACTATTGGCACTTCCATGTGCTGCGCTGATTACAGTCGTCCGTGGACCACATGTATCCTCATGTGCACATGGAGCATAGCCACCTGGAAACAAAGATCCTAGCTACGTCACCCGTTGCACTCTGCGCCGTTGCAATCATTCCAACAATTGCGTTGAGCCCCTCGCCCACTTATTTTTTTCTGTATGTTGCCCCATGGGCGATGTGGGGTGAAGAGGCGCACCGGGTTGCGGGCTCCAATGGCTCAGTTTCATGGGGATGTCGGCAGTGGACCATACAGCCATGGCCCGCTAGTGCTTTGTTGGATTTTCCGGGGTCTCTTGACTGAGCCTTACAGCAATCCAGTATGGGGCAAGCCGCAAACCAACTAACCGCTGTATGTGCGATAGCCTTGGAGGTGCAAGTGGCCGCGAAGCACTTGAGGGACCACTAATTTTAGCATCGTCGGCTTACCATGGCGCCATGCGGTCACCATGCTAGCCATGCGCCAAGAACGCTGATAACTCCAGGTAAATCGGAACGCTATCTACAGATGGAGCCACGGAGCAGGTTGTGGCCTATATAAATATCACCCTTTCTTCAACGACCTCTACTGCCCTACTGCCAATTCAGCCGCCTATTGCTCGACACGACGAAGAACCCGACAATGAAGCTCAGCATCTCTCTTTTCTTCACCCTTGCTACCCTTGTGGCCACCAACGCTGCACCTGTTAACGGCGGCAACACTTGCTGGCTGGAGGGAAACCGCCGCGTTTGTGCACGTGACCTGGAGACTCTCATCTCGCGTAACGGCGGCGGGGGTGGTTACGCCCATTGCAACGAGGAGGAATACAGCCCTGAGTGTGCTCGCAAGCGGGACGCTCTTCCTGTAAGCGGAGGCGGCGGCGGTCCCATTCGATGCAACGAAGAGGAGTCGGCGCCGGAGTGTCTCCGTCGTCGTGCCGCCGAGCCTGAAGCCCTCAACGCCGGCCAGGGATGCTTCTACGAGGACAACAAGCGTGTCTGTTACCGTGACCTTTCCGAACGCTCCCCAAAGGGCAATGACGGCGACAGCGGTGGTTCCCCCGTGTGCAACGACGAGCACTATGACCCAGCGTGTGCTCGCAAGCGCGATGCCGAGCCCGTCAACGGTGGCGAAACCTGCTTCCAGGAGGGCAACCACCGCGTCTGTGGCCGTGGTCTCGCCTAAGACAGTGCCCAACGTGCTCGCCTGGACTACATCCCGTACACCTGTACCTGTCTTAATAGTAGTCTTGGAATGTCAGAAGAAAGGTATCGTCTTTGTTATGTGAGGGCCAAACTATCCCGAGTGGACAAGGGTGCCCAGTGGTTATGCTCAATGTAGTCCCCCTGGATTTACACACCGGATAAGACCGATCATGTACTGTGTAGCACATGGAGTGCATGCACGTGTCGACTGCTCACAGGATGGATGCCGGTACGACGCTGTTGGTGCCGCCGCTAATGCATTGCGCATTACTTGACAGCCGTACGTGTGTACAGCCGGCTGCGCTCGCTCTTGCCGCCATGTCGCGTTGAGTGAAAGATGCCCTGTTGATAAGACCGGCGATATGAAGTGCCAGGATGCCGAACGGCATTCCATGCGCCCTTCGTTACGGAGCGTATGTTTCTCCGCTAAAGGATCCTGGAGCTTACAATTCGGCACAAAGGGAAGCGCGGTCGCACCACGCGGCTGAAAACTACCGGCTCTGCCTGATTTGCAAGCAAGTTTGGAAACGGCAGCAGGGAGTACAACGTAGGCCGTCAACGACGGAGTCGTGCAGGCGTTGGAGAGTGCGCTTTGCGGACATGCAAAAGCGAACGTTTAGTCAAGGGGCTCGAGAGTGGGTCCTGAGGACAAGATTGGGCGAGACCCAGTAGTTACGTGCCACGAACGGCTTCGGTTCCTGGTGTGCGGCCCCACATGACTGACGTCCATCCCCCAGCCGGGGTGTATTTTGAGATACGCGGTTGACCTCGGCGTCTAATGCACGACAACTGACAGCGGCGCTTACCTAGCCAATTGCCCGTTTTTCAGATTCAGGTGGCCCCATGCGGTTGCTAGTGCACCGATCAACGGCTGGAGCTAAAACGGTTGGAGCTTAAAGTTTGTCGATAGAGGACTCTTTGTCGTCACTACGTGAAGTACCTCCGACGTTACCGGAAAGTCGGACAACCCATATGGCATCCACTTTGCCATTCGTCGGCACGTAGCGGTTACCATGACACACTTTGGATGGATCCATGCCGTGTATCCGTAGCACATCGCAAGATGTGGCGCGCCGTTGGAAGTGCGGACAAAGTCCTAGCGCGCATTCTTGTGCCGGCATAGCCGTGTGCTCGCATGGTCCATGCCAACCAGGAGACCCCATCCCCGCGTCTATGACTATGACACTTGAGCAACATGTGGAGCGCGAAGTTGCCAATGTCAAGCTTTGAAAGCCATCCATTGTGGGCTTTTCTTAGAACGACCAACTGCCCACAGGTTGCGTGTGTTGTGGCCGCCGCCGACATACTTAAGCGTGCGGTGTAGAAACGTTTCTGATCATCAGCTCAACAAAATCTCAGCCCACACAATGAAGGCCTTTTCCGCCCTTACTCTCGTCCTCCTCTCCCTTGGTGTATCGGCCGCACCCGTCAATAACGACTCCCCGGCGCTTGACGCGCGGGCTCCCGAGGCTTACGACCCTCCCAGCGGCTGCGGTGCCCACGGCTCTGGTCCTCGCTGCCGTCGCGAGGCCGAGCCTCAGCCGGAGCCTCAGCCTGAGCCCGAGGCTTACGACCCCCCGACCGGGTGCGGAGCCCATGGTACTGGCCCCCGCTGCGACCGTAGTCTACACGAACGTGAGGCCGAGGCGGCTCACGGTGGCATTGGCGGTGGTGATTGCGTTTGGATCGCTGGCAAGACGGTCTGCTCCAACCCATAAGTCTCGATAGCGATCGCCGGTGTTCAGAACAAGATGCAACTGCGGGGTTGCTCATGCCCCGCAAGGGCGCCACGACGAGCCGGCCATTGCAGAGTAGGCCCGAAGGAAATGTCAACGTAAACAACTGTGTGATTCAGAAGTGATGAATAGTATGCGTTTCAGCGAACAGATGGTGTCGGGCCCAGTGGTTCAGCGACCTATCCCGGCGTTCCTCTGCTTGGGAACGGAACAGCACAATCCCCACGGCAAGCGTAGTGTTACCACACATGCCTGCGGCACACGACATTCGTTGAATGGCAATGCGTCGTTAGCTGGTCTGTTCGCGCTTCCTGGGTCAGCTCAGCTGGTCTGGCTCAGTCAAATGATGTTGCAGCGTTTGACATGTGGGATTGCTTGCCGGGCGTCAGGCAGCTGACCGCTCGTTGCCCAGCATGTTACCCTTGACAGACTATTGGGGGGCCCCAATTATTTCGTCGAGATTATCGTAACACAGAGGCAAGTTCTGGCTAATGTTTGTGGATTGCCGCTCACGTGATCGCTCTGGACCACTCCCTAGGCAAGCACTGCGCTACAGTAGGCTTGCAGTGCAGGCTTGAGCGCTCAGAGTGCGAAGGGCCGTGGGAGCTTGCCGTTTCATGCGAAGTGTCAATGGACGTCCAAGCCCGCACAGTAGGGAGCGGTCCACCAATGCCCTTTGCGGGTGACACATACCATCGTGAACGCGGGAGCGCGCTTTGTTGGCAGCCGCGCCATATACCTGACGAGCTGACAAGAGGATTACTTTTGTGTGCCTGGGCGGTGGGATGGTGAAAAGGGAAACGACACATTTGTGAGCCTGATCGCACGGCTCCAACCACTTTGTAAGAAGGCAATTGCTGGAGATGAGATGAGGAGTGAGACAGCTGATTGTTGACGTCGGTCAAGAATGTAGGAGGTGGTGCACTCAGGTGCAGGCAGCCCTCCATAGCATACTTAAGAATGAGTTTATGTCGACTTCGAGGGACACTCTCCAATCAGTTCGTCCTCAACCGCCATGTCTTCTTTCCCCGACTCCGGGAGCGCTCTGCTTGTGAAGTAGTAATTAACTGTACGAAAACGAAAGTAGTGGTATATACAGTATCTCACGTGCCGCCTTTGGCAGTTGCGTTGCCACCAACTAGCGCATGTAGTGACCAACACGAGCCCAGCAGCTGTGATCTCTGGGATTCTCCAACATGCTGGGCAACATAAGAGCTATTCTCCTTGCGTCATGGTCAAGTAGCAGGCCGAAAACTGAATGCTTTGAGGAGATGGAATGGAACGCTATGCCGCGTATGTCGTTTGGTCATTAGCGTGAGAAGAGGACAACGCCGCTCTCAACGAAGGGTGTGTCTCTTTGCTCCAAACAAGTATTAGCTCCGGCCGCGACATCGTCTCCCAATGCCAGGTGTCATGAAGGTCATGGCAGATAGTGAGCAACGGAACGGCAGCAGAACGGCTTGACAATAAGGAGCGACGCGTCCCACCTACGTCGCAGGCCACTTGGCACCATTTCGTACATACAGTACCATGTACGGATGCATCATAACACTCGCGGCAGCACAGCTGATCATTGTATCAAGATGATTCTGATGCGAGATGCATCGGCGAGCAGACGTCATGAACTCACGCAGGCTATATTGCTGCATCGATGCCTCTCCACAAGCTCTTTCCCGTCTCCTACTTCGGCCCTTTGCTCATCCCAAGCGACGGCAAGTTCCTCACTGGCAAACACAGCAGCCACAATGGCTGCAACCCTCACCCCTCGCCGCCCACGCCCGGTGCGCCTTCCGCCCTACAACGCACACCCCCGTAACAGTACAGACAGCCTCATATCGCAGGCCGCCCATCCGGGCAAACCGGGCCTCGTTCGGTACCCCGACAATCCTTTCATTGACCCATGTACAGAAACAGACGACCAGGGCCCTCCCCCCATTCCATCTTCATCCAGCACCAAAGGGGGCAACAACCAACACACCGCTGTACCTCCTCTGCTGCCCCAGGGAGTCCAACCGTCATCCGCTTCCTCTGGATCAACTTCCACTCCTGCACCAACGGGCCAATCAACAGGACGGCACGCAGCCTGGGCTGTTCGAGGACGTCACGTCCCAGGATCAGGCAGGGCAAGAGCATTGCGTGTCAACCTCCGACGTACACGGACTCCCTATTCCTCACCTGCGGCCGGTGTTACCGCTCAGACGCAAAGTGTGCTTAGTGTGCCTTCAACCGTTTCGTTCCCTGCGCCGAAACGCGCTCGCAGCAATAAGCGCAGCAAATCTGCGCCCCCAGAGCCCACTGTCAAGCTTGACCAAGTTGCCTCTGGCAAGCAGCCACAACACAAAGCTATGCAGGCGGAGCCCGTACTCACTGCCCAGGAGGGTGACTCCGTGGGGAGAGGCGGTGTGATTCGCCGCGGTTGGGCGGTTGTGCGTTCGGTGTCGCGCGTGGGGGTGAGTCCATAAGCTCTGCCAAGCGACTGACGGCTTCCAGGGCGTGCTGACCGCGATAAAGTCGAAATAAATCTTTGTCACACATCTTGCTCTGACAAGGACCTCAAGGCACTCAAACAGCAAATCATCAGTGGATCATGATAGAGAATGCATTGTTCTGGACGGCATTAAGGCATCAATGCGGTGGCAGTGGGACCCGAACCCAAATGTCTAGTCACTTTGGTTGCATCCGACATCGCCAGTCCGAAATGGCCGTCAGAAATGGACACCTGATTTGCCACTTCCGCCCCAAACCTCAAAGAACGCTTCTTTGGTCTCTGTCCAAGCGCGCTGGGATGGCTGGCCCTCTGCATCGAAACGACCTGCAAGCTGCTTCGCAATTGTTAGCACGTGCTGTTTGTGTCGGCACTTGAAGCTTGAGGGAGGATTAGAAAAGTCCACGGAGCCGGCTTCGCTCCCGGTATAGTTGCACGTCCCATGTAGCAGCCAGGATGTGGCCGAGACGGAATCCTCAAGGGACTGGGTGACGTCGACGAGTGGTCATGTGTCGCTCATGAAGGCCGACAAACCCTGGCACTGTGGAATGTAAATACCCACAATAGCCTTTGCTTGCTTCCATGTATGACCGCAGTTCCTCGACTGACCCGAGATGGTCGTTGCTGACCGATGACAGAATCGCGCAGAGTTGGTGCAATGAGGAAGACCTGCTTGTCTGTTCAGTTGCTTGGTGGCGGTGGGCAGGCGGTGTTAGGATGTGGGGGCGTTCTCGCCACTTAGAGCTGTTCGACATAAAGCGTTCCCGCGGTGTTGACCTTCCGCCACGCCCATCAACTATTACATTTCTCATACCACTTGTCAAGTCTTCAACATGCAACAGCCTGAGGAGCATACCATCCCTACAGCTCCCGCCCCGACCGCCACAGCGCAGCCAGTCGATGGAGTCATGGCTCCAGCTACGGCTGAACCAATGGCGACCACCACGGGTGCTACAGCCACAGCCACGACCTCGGAAAGCCCAATGGCGACAGTCCATAGAACCTCGTGGGGTGACAAGAACGGTTGGGCCAACAAGTTTCACGACAAGGTTTGGGGTCGCTTTGGGTAAGTGCTTCGGCACCACTCGCAACGAAGCAATATCGACCAATGTCCTTGAACCCTGCTGACCTAGTAGAGACCAACACAAGGCTCCCCATGCAAAAGAAGCCGATCACGTTGTTGATCTCCCACACGGCGAGCACAATGAGGTGGCCATGGAGCATGTAGACGACCAGGTGAAAAAGACAGACACCCACGGCGGCGGGGGCCAAGGTATGGGCCGTCGTCTCAGTGCCAGCATTCAGCGTATGGCCAACAATGTCAGAGCCAAGACGGGGTGAGTGGCAGCATAGATTACTTTCCTCCAGGGCTCCATGAGCTTGCCCTTTATTGACCGTCCAGAGACAGCAAACAGAAGACACACGAGCCTGAGACCAGTGTCCATTTGTCTTAACTGCTAAAGTCGCAACGCAACAACTAGTTACAAAAGAACAAGGAGATGAAGCAAGGCGGAGGTTGCGAAACCGTAGTGACCACCCTAATGGCCATCGTTAATGCATGCTAATATGTACAACGAACTGATGGCAAACTGTTAAACATGTTAAGGAAAGCCGAACGCATGTTGACCTTGCCTGAGGTTCAACCTGTGTGGGGTTTCAGACCTGCTTGGGTGGAGCAGGCCTGCCAACAAACAAAAACGTGTCGCTATGTTGCGGATCGCCGGGCAAAGAAGGCTGTGATCTTGGGCTGCGCGGGAGAGCTTCTGAGCTCGGGTGGGGCGTCTGTGCCGTCGGTCCGGAGAGGTTGCGGCTTTGCCTGCTCCGTGGTAGTCGCAGCATCCACGGGCGCGCTGGAACTGCCGGTCGAATGGTCAACGGAAGGGCTCCAAGTGACACTGGGTAGGGCGACTCCGAGCTCGGAGCAGAAAGCCTTCAAGACGTCCTGTCTGCGGCTGCGATCGAAGATTGCAAATACGACCTGCTCGAAGCAGCCGTGAAAGGTCGCACCCGGTTTAAGAAGGTCGTGAAAGACGCGTGCTACAGTACTGGGTTCGTTTTGAAAGACGCCACAACCCCAAGCACCGAGAACGAGGTTCTGAGCCCCGTGATGCAGGCATAAAGCTAGAATACGCGCAGCACGCTCGCCCAAGAGCGCTGGCACCTCGCCAAGGTATTTGGGGTTGTTCTTCTTGAGGGCTCCAACGTTGGGTGCGGGTGATGTGACAAATGATGAAGTGAAGGGTTTTTCAAGAAGTGTGTTGGGTGCAATCCCTGCGGAGGATGTCCGATACACGGGCACATTGGGAGAGTATATCAGACGGTGAGAGTATCGACCATCGGAGCGTTGGTGAGACGAGTAAAAGTCTGGAGCCTCGCGTAGGGTTGTGTACAGCGCGGATGCTCGGCACAAGTCTTCCTCTTGAGCCTTGGCTCCGGAGAGATAACCGCCACCAGGGTTGCGGGCCGATGCAAAGTTGAGAACGGCGATGGCTTGCGCTTCCTCTCTGTGCAGGCGCTCTGCGGCTTGCGTGGACGATTCGGCAGTGACAGTCACTCGGGTTTGATGGACGGGGGCGGCCGAGGTCGTGATATTCGAGAGGATGCGCTCGGTGGCAGCCGGGTCGTAAGACATGGTTCGTCGCTTGGCTTCGGCAACAATGGACCTCAAATCGACCGTCGCGCCGCTGGGTGCGGTGTAGTATCCCTGCTGGATGAACCTCTCATTTTCTTTGGACAGGGAAGCGTTATCGGCACGTCCAGACATGCAGTGTCGGGCAATGCGCACTGCGTTGCAGGCTGGCTGGCTGTTTTCGGATCTGTAAGGGCTGAGGGGTTGGATGCTGCGTGTTGTTGGGTATATATGTGTGTTGGTTGTTGTTGCGCGACTCATCAGAGTGGTCCAAACCGAGTATATCAGGATATTCCATATCCATCACCTTCACGTTTCGGATCCGAAGCAACCCGAGTCCTGACAGGCCTGACAAGACATGGCATTGACGAGACGGTGCGCAGTGCGCTCATGCACATCGCCCACACACCTGTGCTGGCACGCAGAGCGGCATCGCGGTGACGCAGTATTGGAGGACATGGCATCCTTGTCTACGTGTCTACCGTACGCAATGCATTGCCCGCCATGGCTGACTGACTGACTACTCCCTTTTCTCTGTCAATGTTGTACGCATGATCTGGTTACTCCCCAACAATTTCACGCTCGCGATTGAACACAAGCGTGAGTGTCTCGCGGTGTGGGCGGACTGAACCGAACACTTCGTAAACCGGCATGTAGCGATCGACAAACGCCTCGACTTCGCGGTCGGTCATACCCCGTCCGCCGTTAACGCCCTTCATCTTGTGCTCTTGCTCTAAACGCCAGGCGTACACATACGCATAGTCCAGTGGCGTGATACACACATGACAATCAAAACTGGCTCCAATTGTCTCTTCCACCTTGGCCAGATGGGCATTCAGTGTTTGCAGTGATGAGAAAGGATGCCGCGATGCAATGGGACCAGTAGCCCAGAGCGCTTTGGCGTCTGCCTCCGGGAGCGGACCATAGCCCAAAGACCAACCCTCGAGAATGAAAATGTCCAGTGGTGTCGTGAGCTGCACGAATCCCGAACGGTCGCCCTGGCCGTTGTGCATTGACTTGTCAAATGTGGGCAGTTCAAGCGGTTGATTGGATGAAAGCGGGGAGCCTTCCCGCAGACGTTGAAGAACAGCCGAAAGTTGATCAAGATCATGCGTGCCAGGCGGCCCTCGGCCTTGAAGCATAGCATTTGACGGATATTGTGCTGCAATGCTTTTGAGACCTGCATGTGGTAGGTAGAAGTCTGCACGTGAGCCGCCTCATGCCCGTCAACTTACCGTCCATCGACGCCACAGCAGTCCTGAGCTCTTGTGCTTGAAGAACGCTTACCAGATCTGTTGCCAATGTTGTCTTGCCTGAATGTCAGTCAATGGAGTAGGCAGGGCAACTTGCCACATCCTTGTGGTCCCTGCATTGAGACGAGCAAGGGCCTCGCTTTGTCGAGTTGACGGCGTTGGGCGACGAGAAACCGTGCGATGCGGTCTGCCTTGAACCGAATCTGTTGTGCAGCGGTCATGATTTGATGTGCCATGTTGGTAAGCCCATGAACGCCTTGTAGTGAACGACTCTGCAGGTAGAAGGGACAGCAAGAGTGATCAGTGAGAGACACAGACGACACCTAGTCGCAGCACGCATTTGTTGTGGGTTCTTGCGTTCTTGTGAGCTCAAGTCAAGTGGAGGCGGAGTTTAGATGGGCCGCGTCCTTGTCTGACACATTGTCCAAAAGCGAGTCGTGCCGAGATCTACTCTGTCTTTCCCATACCATATTTACTTGCCACCGATGGAGCCCTCGTCCTCGTCCTCGTCGCGCGAGCCAGGCCGATTTTACCTCGCACCGGTGAGTGTCAGTGTTTACTCGGCCCTGTCCACATGCAACATGCATGGCCGCTTCCAAAGGAGGCGTGCTGCCTTGGTCTTCCCTGTGTAACGCTAACGCGTAGAACGGTATTCCACGGTTCGCTGGGGCCGCGTCCAGCGCATACATCGCAGACGCTACAGAATCGTATGTGTCTCAAGGACGCATTGTAGACGACAGTGGCCCGCAGGAGACCTTCGGGTCGCGACCAAAGACGCCTGAAGCGACTGCTGAGGAGATCGCTCTCTACGGGGGGTTCTCACTACACGCCGCCGACTTGCTAGTGCCAGGGGTTCGCAATGCCCTCGAAGTCTACTTCGAGATTTGGCACCCCCTGTTTCCGTTTTTAGACGGGGCATACGTCTTGAGCGCATTTGAAGCAGCTGTGGACCGTGCCGGGAGGGCGTTTGTGCGCGGGCAAGCATCCTCTGTCGCGCCGGCCTTCAATGCGCCGCCAGCCGAAGCGCTCGTTCTTAGTGCCATCCTCAAGTCGGTCGTTGCAATCGGTGATAACGACGGCGCGGTCGGGCGGTCCGGATTCCCACGTCTCACCACGGCGTCGCAGGCAACCATGCTTGGCCATCTCGTCCTCGCTGCGTGCCAGGACGGCAGTGTGAACGACCTCTTCGCCATCCAGGCACTCATTGTCCTGACCCTATTTCTCTACGTGTCCCGCCAGCTCCGTCCAGCGATGCACATGATAGGCACCGTCACGAGTGAGTCGCTCAATTCTTTCGACAATGCTGATTAGTAGAACTCGCATTTGAAGCTGGTCTGCATCGCTGCCCTGCCCGATACCCGTCAAACTTTCCCTCCCAGACTGACCGCGAGATGCGCAAGCGTGTCTTTTGGTCCCTCTACACGCTTGACCGCTTGCTCAACGCTAGTTTTGGCATACCCACAATGCTTCATGACGCCGACATTGACACCTGTATGCCAGGCGCCTCTGAACGACATCCATTCTGCGTTGCGGACTCGCCCACGCCTCCCACCACGCGCTTCGAAGCAGGCTCGCGAAGTGAAGATGCCGACGAGAGGCGCAAGCGCCGTCGCGTTACACCGCCGTCGCCCGCACGCCGAGGCGCGAACGTCGACCCTGCGCCTCGACGTTTGCCCACATTGCCCAGCCTCCAGGTGGTCGACCCGCAGAGACGCCGACTGTTGCCAGCATTTTCCCTAGCTGGCGTCTCCCAACTGATTGGTTTGTCAACAGAGACCGCCAACGACGTCCTTTGTTCGGATGCGACACTGGGTAAGGCGACTTTTGCGCTATTGACTAACGTCAGACTCTGAGGCCCTCCGCTCTAATTTGGATCAGTGGTGGAGTGACACTGGGCTTCAGCCGGACACTGGGGTTGAGCAGGCAGAGGTGAGCTACAGCAAATCTTCTAACCTGCTAACAAATAGGGTCTCAGTACAGAAGAGGACGCGCGTCGACCATACAGCACGCTCTTCCACTGTCTTTACCACGAACAAGTCATCGCTCTGTCGAGGAGAGGGCTGTCTCATCAATCCGGTTCTGGCAATCATTCGGCAGCGCTTAGAACGTGTGTGGAAAGTGCCCATGCGATTTTGCGCACGCTTGCCAAGGAGTTTGACGGGCCTGATTCACGAAAGACCAAGCGCTGCGCCAACTGTCCTCTGGGCGGATTTCGCTCGCCAAAGTTGATGTGGCCTGGCTACGTGGACGCCGCATATCTCTCGACATTGCTTCTTGTCTACGCCTCCAAGCGCGAGGAGCCTAGCAACGCTGCGTGAGCAGAGCCGTGATGGATACTGTGCTTATTATTAAAGGACCCTCAAGCTGAGATCGAGTCTTCGCCGCGGCCTTCGTGTACTCGAAGCCTTTCAAACAAATTGGCGCATCGAGTCTTTTCTCGCGGTGGTTCGCGGTTTCCTCGAGTCTCCGCAGGTGAGAGGAGCTCGTGGCGCCTGCTTACAGCCAGGAAGGGGAGAGCAGCAGCGGCGGGGCGTCGCCAGACATTTCCGACTTGTTTCTCTTTGACCTTGGCCTCCCATGTCCTGAGACCGGAGTCTTGTGACGCAGTCGCGTACGAGGATCTTAGAATCAAAAGCTGAGGCACCACCTTGGCTGGTCGTGTAGAAATCGACTTTGATCATGTTGTGAAGGCGACCGGGGAACTACCCATCCTTCTTACATTGCTGCAAGCAAGCTGCGCACAGACGCTTCTATAAGCCATGTAAACTTCTTTACACCCTCATCCATGTTTGGGGACAGACAGCAAAGATCGCCGGTTTCATGTAAAGAGTTTCAATTCGGTGGGACGCGTGGATGGATTCAATAAGAAGTTGCCATTATTAGGGCAGGGGTAAATTGTTTGTTTTGATGTCATTTTGTATTTTCGGGCCCTGTACACGGTTGTTTTCACCCAATCACCCCGAGAGCCAACACCATGGCCAACGTCGGCGACACTGGCACCGTCGGCGACCAAACCTATACGGTGGTTCAGCAGGATGACCCCGCTGTCAAGGTGAGTACATCTGCATGTGCGGCAACGAGGCTTCCCGCCCCGCGACAGTTCCCATGCACGCCTCTGAGGCGGTGGCCAATGTGGACGAAGTTGGCAAGCAGCTTGGTTCCTACTGCATCTCGCTTTGAACCTGCAGCATTCATCCTGCTGGTGTCTTTGCCGTATCCCTTTGTGTGATGCGTTCACGGCATGTCGTGGATGATTTAGCCTTCAACGGACGTCTTCGTCTCATGCGCAATGCCCGGCCTTCAACTATAGGTCGCAATCCACACATCGCCCCGCGCTACAACCTCATCAACCGTCCATGTCCTTGTCACTGGCTGATCCTTAAGGCTCTCATCGATGCCATGAACGCGTCGATTGCGAAGGTCGAGAATCCTCGATTCCTCCAAAGCGTGTTGGCTAAGTACGAGGTCCAGGACGGTGCTCCGCGTGTACCCATTGCGAAGGTCACTCGTACGTTGGGTCAATTGAACACGTACACTAACATGTAGCGGGGTGTGAGACCTGCCGCGCAGGGAAGCGGCCTAAGGCATGCTACGCCGGCGTTCGCTCGGGAGGCTTCTTTCGCTGCCTGCCATGCGGTCGACGCATGTGTAGTTTCGAGCCACGCACCAAATCATCATCTGGCGCTTGGATGGTCGCCGCCAACGACGTGCCCCTGGTCGCCGATTACATCGCCGGCACGTCAAGCCTCATTTGGCATCTTACAAAAGACCTTCCTGCGAGCCATCCTCTTGTAAGTGCCGCGCGGCGGCACGTCGAACAGGGGAAGATCATTCTGGATGTAGGTTTGGGTGTAGCTTCATGCGAGACACCGCTCACTTCTCCCAGCGTGTCCGCGAAGGCCGTATTGGACCGAAGCACAAGCCAACCGTGATTCCTGATACGTCCAACCTCCGGCCGCATGAGGCCATTGCTTCTGATATCGCTGCTATTGACGAGCTGTCGGAACGTGTCCATTCTCGTGCCCGTGGTTCCAATTCGACCCCCGATGGGGCTGACGCGCCCGACGAGTACGGCGAAATTGACGACGCCGACCAGCAGTATGGATATTCGCGTCCACCCGTCGAACCCCAAGGAATGGACGACACTGCTGGCATTGTTGGGGCTCTAACGTCGCCGTCCGGCGGCCCCAGTGCTGGTAACCGCGATTTGTCGCCTGATTCGGAAGAGGACGAGCTCGATGGTGGGGGCAAGAGGCGCAAGACAGGTGCGGGGCGAGGGCGTGGTAGGGGCCGGGGGCGCGCGCGGGGCCGTGGAAGTGCGTGAACTTTTGACACAGTAGTCGAGTATGCTTGGTTGGGGGCCAGCGGATGACGTTGCGACAATGCACTTTCCCAACGCCCACGTACCCACCTCAACTTGAATGCAACGCGGCATCCACCTATGTCAACTACCGCCGATACCCAACTCCGCGACAGCCCATGTTTTCAGATAGCATGCATTAGGATTGTGACAACAGCCTCCCAACGGTTCCGCCTCTGGTCCTGCTTGAGAATCACCACTACTTGAGAGTGCATTGGAGTCGGTCGTCGGCCATCTGACGTCTGACACGATTGAGAGTCCTGCGCACTAGTCATCCTTGAATAAAGCGCGGAGAGTTTGCATTCAAACCACCCTTACCGCCCATGCGTCCGCCCGCGCAATCGTGGGTGGGTATGGACAGAGTGTCAACACTTGCTCGCGTATACCGCATTCTTCCCGGACGAGCCGCAGCTAGCAGACGGCCTCTGCAGGGCGAGACTGAGCGGAGCGCCCTAACAGCGGCACGCCGGGCAGTTGCTGTTGCCGACATCCGCGGCCGTTGCCAGTTCTGCCTTGTTTTCAGTTTTGGAGACGCGCCTGTGGCGCGGTCCGGCAAGGGCAAGGTGGAGGTGGCGAGGGAGGGCACGGGTAGGGTGTGGGGTACATGGGGCATAGCTTGAGCTCTGGCTGACTAGGATCTTAGCACAGGGTTGTGTGCTGACAATTCCCGGTTCCTCTTGCTCATGTCACCTTGAAGCCCGGACAGGCGGCAGGCGCACTTGAGTTGGTGTCACGAGAGTACTGAGTTCAAATTGTGGCATTGGTTTTGAGGGGGGGGGGTGGAGGCATCTCAATGCCGTGCACCACGTCCTTGGAAAGCGAGTTCGCCATTGACTTCGGTAGATCTGGGACAGGCGGTGGGGTAGTCTCCACGTGCCTCTTCTTGAGTTTGAAGCTGAAGCGGCGCTTGGAAGACGTTTCAGAAGTGGTAGTCGTCGGGGCTCGCTGGGTTTGCGCGAAGCTCAAAGGACTGGGGATGACTGTGGGCACCGGCTCAGAGTTGCTAGAGGCCAACTTTCTCGTCTTTCCACCGAGACTAAAACGGTGGCGCTCCTTCTCGCTGCGCGCCAGCGCAAATGGCGCCGATGCCGAGGACGTTGATGGTGTGTAAGTTGTCGGTGCTGTCCGCAAAGATGCCGGAAATCCGTCGTGCTCCGTCTTGGACTTCTCCGCCTTCAGGCTGAAACGGCGTCTACGTTTCTCCTTTAGTGCGGGAGACTTGGCGTCAGGGGTCACCGCATTAGCCGAGGGGTTACGCTCGAAATCAGCCATGGGAATCGGACTCTGCATGGCAATTGCCGGCGGAGACGGCGACTGGCAGCGCACACCAGGGATATCGACACTAGGAGATGGCGAAGAAAGGGCAGGCGCCACCCGAGGGCAGTTCGGTGACTGTCCACCAGGGAGAAGTGATGAGCTCTCACGTAGCTGGTGTGCGGGCGATGGCACACGCATCGGCGACAGCGCTGGTGGTACAGGCGGGAACAGGTCCCGAATTGATGGAACGGCCACGGTGATATTGCCAAGATTGGGCGTCGCCAGAAGCGTGTTGCGCATGGGCGGGCACGAGGAAATAGGTGATGGGGTGCCGCGCCCACATTGCCCTTGCCGGCCCACGCAACCCGAAGAGGCCGACGAAGCACTCCGTGGCGGGGTCAGCAAGTGTGAGCGCGGTAAGGTGTCTTGTGATGCAGACTGCTGTGCGCGTAGGGCCCGCAAATCAAAAGGCGACGGAGGTGCAGGAGGACATGCAAATGGATCGTGAAGCTGGTCCTTATCGGGAAGCGGTGGTCGCACTTCCTCGCGGATGGTTCGTGAGATGTCAGCGCTCTCCTTTATGCTACGTGTCGAGGACATGCGGCGCAGTCGTCCCCTTGCGATTGAATCCGCGTCCGACGTCGAT
This sequence comes from Cutaneotrichosporon arboriforme, assembly GCA_002335565.1. Taxonomy (NCBI): domain Eukaryota; kingdom Fungi; phylum Basidiomycota; class Tremellomycetes; order Trichosporonales; family Trichosporonaceae; genus Cutaneotrichosporon; species Cutaneotrichosporon arboriforme. Next base: position 47,740 of record BEDW01000007.1, on the reverse strand, counting down.
GACCCTTTGCTAGTCGGCGGCTCGCGCGAAAAAGGGAACACCATAGTCGGTGTCTTCGTCCCTCCCTTCGGTACATTGACGCTCTTATGTCCCTTCTTGCACTCTATTTCTGTCTTGACGATTGTCCTCTTTTCACCTCTGTCTTTCATAGACTTTGTGGGGCGCATGATGCGCAGAGAAAATCGCTTCTTTTTCAGTGGCGTGCCTGGAGGGGGGTCCTCGTCGTTTCCCTCGTCAGAATGATCATTTGCCCTGGGTACAGCGGCTGGTGGCGGTCGTGGGATGGCTGCCGGGTAGAGCTTCGATGACGCCCTTGTCATGTCCCGGTGGGGTGGCTCTGAATGCGGCTGCGGTATGGGGCTGGGATTGATCAACCCGTTGATGTCACGCGAGCGCGGCTGCGAAGCCCATGGCATCGAGGGATTGGGTGATGTTGCCTTTTCATGTTGGGGGTTAATGCTTGGTTTGGGCAATGTAGAGCGCATTGTCTGTGAGGTTGCTGAGCGCGTGCGTACGTCAGCAGGCTGAGGCGACGACGTGCGTCCGACAGTTGACGAATGCTTCGGGGATGTCTCCGGCCGGCTCTCCATCTGGTGTGATGGTGGAGTTGAGACGCCCTCAACCGGAATGTTGTCACTGCCCGCAGCACGACGTGTCGACGAGGGGCCAGTAAACAGCGGGGGGTTCACAACTGAGGTGTGTTCTTGAGTGTCCCCTGGCGTGAACGAGTAACCGCTGCTCATGCATGAAGTCCCGTAGGCTGGGGGGTCATCATTCGGTTGCGACTGGGACGGCATTGCCCCGGGGAGGTGTTCAAGGGAGGTGACATGGCCCACATGCGTGTCTGCAATTACCCTTGCTTCGTTGGACAACGGAGTCGATTGGAACGCAAAGGAGCCAACAGTTGATCCAGTCCTTTCACGCTCATTGTGACCGTAGAAGTTGGAAGCAGCGCCATGCTCACCAGATGTGGTGGGGCCACTTGCCTGATACAGGTCGGTTACGCCGGTGGGATGGACTTCATCGTCGCCCTTGACTTGTAGGGACGGGGGTCCATGCTCAATGCTGGGCAATGCTGGGGTTTTAATCATCTCTGGTGACGACGTCTCAGAAGGCGGCGGTCGGGTAAAGTCCAGCTCAGGTGTCTGCTCGACAGGGTAGCTCGTCACCTGAACATGGCGAGACTCTTTAGGAGGCTCTGGCGAAAGTCCATGGCGCTCTCGCAAGGTGTCGGCTGCGCGCAAATGCGACGCTGAACTGCCCTGGGTCGCGTCAGAGTAGTGTGATACCAAGGACGCCGTCAGATCACTGACTGGCGGGGCATCGCTGGGCCGTCCGGTGTCCGACTGAGCTGGAGTTTGCGTTTTGTCGCCCTCCGTTGGTTGGCAATGAGCACGAGAAGCCGGTGCCGGTGGGAGGGATGGTCTGGAGGACAGCGCCTTTGCGCATACGGATGAGGGTAACGCGGGTGGCGCCCTGGCGGCATTCATGCTAAACGTAGCCGATACAGCGGACAGCGGCACGTCGGCAATCAAATCATCGCGGGCCCGCACATCCAGTCCCTCGATGGGACTTGTGGTGATAACAGGTGGGACGTGACGGTAAGGGCGATTGACTGTACACGGTTTGGCACCAGGAATCAGCGAGGCGGAAGCCCCAGAATCCCGTTCGTGAAGGAACATCGAACCCCATGACGACCCCTGGACATTCATATTGGATGGTTCAAAGTTGGGCGTGGCGCTGAGCGCCGAACTGGGTGTCTCAATGGTGCTGTCGCGCGTACTGTCGCTCGTGTTGCCAAGCAACTCGGCAGCCTCTGGCTGTTGAAGACAAGGCGAGACCTCCCTTTGAACAGAGTGCACCGCAAAGTCGTGGGGGAGCGGCCGGGGCAACGCAGTTGCTGCAACGTCCGAGGACATCGGGTTAGAAGATGTGGCTGGCCATGCTGTCGGTGCTGTCGCTGTTGCTGTCGATGTCGAGTGAACCGCGTAGCGAGCGGTCACAACCAAATTCGTAGGAGCTTCTCGAGCAGCTGCGGCGTGCGCGTCACCGGACATGGAGCCTAAAGTTAGCGGGGTGTGCGTTGGGAGAGCCGTTCTTGTCATCGCACATATTTGAGGCGCGCGCAAAGCTTGCGCCGAGTCGTCGCGTGCATGGTTTCTACGCCCCGTAATGCTCGGAGTAGGAAGTGGCAATGTGTCGTCGCACAGAAGTGTCGGGCCTTGATCATGATGCGGCAACAGGATGGGTCGCCGATATATGGCTGGTGGGCCTGGTGCTGTTGGCCTGGCCGGCGTCGTTCCCCTTGGGCATTCCGAAGAAACCGGGCCTGCGACGACTCCCATGCCACACTGCACCCTCACAGCACTTGCACCAGTACGTTCAGTGCCGTCCTCCTGCGGTGAAAACACCTCCCCTGGTGTGGCAGTTGTGTTCTGCTGCATCTCTCCCGATCCACTAGGCGATGCCATCGAGTCGAGAGGCCCATCTCTTGCCTGAGATCCCAAAACAACCGCCGCCGCTGGAGCCTGCTTATACAAGGTGGTCGACGGCAGGGCGCGAAGGTCGAAGTCCTCATACTTCGGGGGCGGTTTGCGCCGCTTCTTGCGCTCCCCGAAAGACGCTGCACTGCCGCTGGTACTGGTACCCGCTGGTAGGCTTCGATGCTTTGCCCTGTTGTGGTCCTGATGATGTTCCTGTTGTTCCGCATCTGAGAGCAGGTCGACAAGTGGCATTAGGTGTGGCTTTGGTCGGGCGTCGCGCAGTCCCTGTCGAGATGAGAGTCGCCGTCGTCGCCGCTCTTCACCTAGATGGGGCGACGCCGACGCTGCCGTTGCCGCGGCCGTTCCAACCGAAGTGTGACTGCTGCCGGCGCGGTCTGCGGGTCTGACAGGTGTAGCTTCAGCTTCATTGAGCGCTTGGCTGGCATTGTCTGCAAACGACATGCCACCTGCGACGTCATTTAACGACAACACAAGATGCGGGGGGAGCTGAGGAACAGGCCCAAGTTTGCCGAAAGATTTGCGGGCGCGCAGCTCAGGTCGCGTCGGCAGTGATAAGGCCGACCAACGCTTCTCTCGTCGCGACGCAGCGTACGCTGCCGAGGATTCGGCCCCATGATGTTTGGTCCCATTCTCACATTGAACAGGCTGTGAGGACTGGACCGATGCAACACCGGTTAACTTGGCCAGCGCCGTGGCATGTGCCGCCTCTGCTGTCGTCGCGGATGGCGTCTCTGGCGGTGGGGCGGGTGCTGTGCGTGCTGGTAAGAAACTGTATCGCTTCTTCCTTGCGCCAGGAACGCTGGTACTGTCGCCAGCAAACGTTCGTCGGCGACGTTCCACACCCCCGAAAGTCCAGCGAGTAGCATTGATTCGAGGCTCCCTTTCACCTTCGTTGCTACTGTTACCATTATCCGCTAGATTGAGCTGCCGGTTACCGCTGCCATTTGCCTTCGTCCATGTTTTGCGCCGGGCGCTGGGCGGTGCACTCGGCTGATCGTCGAACCCCTGTGGATTGACCCAGCTTGTTGACCACCGGCTTCTACTCTTGTGGTCTATGAGACATTCGGTCGAGCTCTCAGGTGTGCGCGAAACCGGAGCCGCAGGCGCTGCCGCAGCCGCCACCATTGAGGCTCTTCCGAACAAGATTGGGAAAGACATGATGCTTTCGTGGCTCCCCGAGGTCGGTCCACACTGCGCAACGAAGCCATGCGACACCCTCTAGTTATGCTGCTTGAGGGCACCACCTCTTGTTCTTGCTCAAATGTTGTCGTGGTTAATAAAGAGTATGTTGATTGATTGATGTGTGAAGTGCGTTTACTACTGACACGACATTGCGTTCTGCAGACGTGTACATACGGTTTGCTCACTACCAGCTGCACGGCAGTACTATGGCCAGTCTCAGTTGATTGCTCTTTCTACAGAACACAGCAAGCCGCGGGGCGAGGGCGGGAAGAGGCGGCTGGCAAATGAGATAACCTTGGCGCCTGAGCAAGCAGGCGGCCGGCCATCTCCACTGTCCATGATCTGCCGTAGTGTTGCCACAAGCTTCATGTCAAGTGATGCTCTGTGCGTGTGCATGCGCCCTTGCATGAAACTCCAGCTTTGAGCTTGGGGTGCAGCGACTACAGCCAGGGGTCGTCTGTGCCTGAGCCGCCGCGGCAATGACAGCCACCAGAATGACCATTCACCAGCGCACCACCCACACCAACAAGGCATATGAGTACACCGCAATATAGCGCAATCCCCCTTCGCTCTGCAACCCATTCGACTATTTAGCACTGTGACTTCCGCCGCTCCCCTCTGGCGTATGCCGAGACCCACGGCAAGGAGGGGGGGATTCTGGGATGCGATTACAACGTCACTGATGATCTTGTGCTGCCTTTTGGGCGACAGCTCAGGTTCCCTGGCCAAACGAAACTACCAGTGTCAGCTATGTATGAAGATGTGAAGCGTCTCGTCATCCCCTCCCGTCTCAGATGCCGGCATGTGCCTTAAAGCTGCATCACATTCAGCGGCGGTAGCCCCACAGAAAGGTCACCATTCCAGGAGCCGTTGAACAAGCTGGGGACCAGACACGATTAGGTCTGGGTCTTGTGTGTGTATATATCAATCCCAGAGAAAGGAATTACAGTCCAGGGAGGCAAACCCAACACAATTTGAGGACCGTCGTCACAGCGACATGAACCTGTGCAGCGACCAAGCTCTATATCCTTTGTCCTGCCGTGGTTCGTGGTCAATTGCGCACTACTAGCTAAAAGGCCAAAGTGTTGCCTGGGCACACAAACTCCCCTTTGAACGCCTCGAATCGATTACTATCTACTACTGACGTGCAATCCCTTTTCGGCGCGACAACGACGTTTTATACACTGCCCCACTGCGCCCAGCATCCCAGTACAATTGCGGAACCCACACGCGTCAAAGGCTTTTGGATGTCCACTTGCTCTTCAATGGGCCGGCTTTGGGCTGCGAAGGTGCAGTTCCGAACCGATTTCAAGGGGAATGAGGAATGAAGGGGCCGATGTTCATCCACCGCCTCGGCCGATTCATTCCATCGCTGCTCCGAAATACTCTGGGAGCGATCAACAAGCGAAAGACGACGGCGACGCGAGTAACAATAAGGCTATGCAGCTTTCTGCAGACATGGATGGCAAAACAGCGGCGTAAGCCACGACAAGGCTAAGTCTCCCGCAAAGGGGCGGCACACAACCTCTCTAGTCACCGAGAGAGCTGCTGGGCTCAAAGGCTACGTGCTGCCTAACCGAGGCCCCCACCGCCGCGTCTGCACAGCACAGGCAAGGTCCCATCTCAATAGGGCCTGAATCGGTTCGATAGTATCGGCGTCGCTGGTGGTATGATGGTCGCCCTGTGGTGACTGGTAACAGGTTGTATGACGCTAGGTCACCACTCAGTTCGTTGGTATGTCTGGCCCTCTACCCGTCACATAGACCTTGGTAGCTTGTAGCTTGCATAACAATTGGCTGGCCAACCAGCAGCCAAGACGACGTGTGGCGTTGAGCTATTGCCATTATTATAGCAAAGGGGGTAAATTGGATTGGAACGACTGGAAAGCTGGGTGCTAATTGATTTCGAGCACGTCATGAGATCACGAGGAATATGCCGACTTGGGCCGGGCAACCAACTCGGGCACCCCCACACCCCCACTCCGACTACCGGCTATAGAAACACCGTTTGTAATCATGCTAACCCACTGCAAAGGTATTCTCTCCATCAGAATACAAACATTGGATTACAAAGAGTATCAAGTAGTAGTAAGTACTGCCGTACCGTACACAGCCGACGCGCTACGCAGCGTACACAGCAGTACATAGCGAGTAGTAGCCGAAACACCGCCGCAACACGGCGATTGACGTGATCACGCCATCACTATACCATAACATACCAGTACTTCGGGACTGCCCACGATCCCAGGCCTCTCCGTGTCACGTCGAGACACTCCGAACCTACAGTATATATTACCCAGTAACACTCTACCTTGCCCATTTATTCCCCTCCCTTCGTACACACTCCCATCACCTCATCCACACTTATCTCCTATCCCCCGCAACTGTCACCATAATGGCCGACTCGAAGCACTTTGAGACCCTCCAGCTCCATGCCGGGTAAGTACCTCGTGTGTCTTTTTAGTGTCCTCTTGCAGTGACCTCGCTCTCGCCTATCCGGTGACCACACATATCTCGAGCATGCCTTGGCTGACAATGCAGACAGGAGCCGGACCCGACGACCCGTGCGACTGCGGTCCCCATCTACGCTACGTCCTCGTACACGTTCAAGGACTCAGCGCACGGCGCCCGTCTCTTTGCTCTCAAGGAGTTCGGCAACATCTACTCTCGCATCATGAACGTGAGTGCTACAACGTAATGGTCCGTTACGCCAGAGAAGGTGTGCCGTGGTGTTACGCGGTGTGATATGGGGGGCCAGATCAGAACCACGCCTGGCAGCGCTTTCCGGCATTCAGATCTCCCCCCAGTCCTCCGTCCCCATCTCTCGAGTTGCATAGAGGGCAACAGTGGCAGGGGACACCCACTCTTGGTACTGGTCTACACATGACCCATCACAATAGCCGCTTAAACGTGCAAATGCTGATCCCAAGCCTACCGTTGATGTCTTTGAGAAGCGCATTGCAGCCCTGGAAGGTGGTGTTGCTGCGGTTGCGGCCTCCTCTGGTCAGGCTGCCCAGTTCATGGCCCTCACGGCTCTCGCTCATGCCGGTGACAACATTGTTGCCACGACCAACCTTTACGGCGGGACGTACAACCAGCTCAAGGTCCTGTTGCCCCGTCTTGGCATCAACGCCAAGTTTGTTGAGGGTGACAAGCCCGAGGACATTGCTAAGGCCATCGACGACAAGACCAAGGCTGTCTACATTGAGACCATCGGCAACCCCCGCTTCAATGTTCCTGACATTGAGGGCATTGCCAAGGTCGCCCATGACGCCGGCGTTCCCCTCGTCGTTGACAACACTTTTGGTGCCGGTGGCTACTACTGCCGTCCCATTGAGCACGGCGCAGACATTGTGATCCACTCGGCGACCAAGTGGATTGGTGGTCACGGTACCACCATTGCGGGTGTCATTGTGGACAGCGGTAAATTCGACTGGGGAGCCAACGCCAAGCGCTTCCCCCAGATGGTCGAGCCGTCTGATGGCTACCACGGCCTCAAGTTCTGGGAGACCTTCGGCCCAATCACCTTTGCTATCCGCGTCCGTGTCGAGATTCTCCGCGACCTCGGTGCCGCGCTTAACCCATTTGGTGCCCAGCAGCTGCTTCTCGGAACGGAAACCTTGGCTCTCCGGGCTGAGCGCCATGCCTCTAACACTCTTGCCCTCGCCCAGTACTTGGAGCAGCACCCCTCGGTCTCCTGGGTGTCTTACCCCGGTCTCCCCTCTCACCCTTCGCACGAGACTGCCAAGAAGTACCTTAAGCGTGGCTTCGGTGGCGTCCTTTCGGTTGGTGTCAAGGGCGGTGCCGACAAGGTTACGCATGTCGTCGACTCGCTCAAGCTTTTCTCAAACCTCGCGAACGTGGGCGACTCCCGCTCGCTTGCAATCCACCCTTGGAGCACCACCCACGAGCAGTTGACTGAGGACGAGCGCAAGGCGTCCGGTGTCACCGAAGACCTTATCCGTGTCTCGGTCGGCACCGAGCACATTGATGACATTATCGCGGACTTTGAGCAGGCTCTCAAGGCGGCTGCTTGAGTCTCAGACGACGCGAACAAAAAGGTAGCGTTCCAACAGCGCATGTGATAGACTCTGTAAACTCTTTTCTTTGTAGTCAGGGCAGCCGCTGTGTGTTCCAACACACGCAGAATGTACTTAGTTTTTACTTTCAACACGCGCAGGATTGTCGTCACTGAGTCCCGAATGTTGCTCGCTGAGGTCACATCGCCTGCCGCTACGACACCTGCATGCACCGTTACCGGCCCATTCAATGTAAAATAAGAGCAACATCCTTTGACAGTGACAACTTTACAAAGGTCAAAGGTAATCCAACTCTCGGGAAGGGGATACATGGTTGGTTTGCCCCAATACTCTGTTAAGCATGGAGCGCCACCACGCCTGCATGGCTACATTCGAATGTTCCAAAGTACCGAGCGGCGCGGTTTACGGTCACTGGCAAAGAGCTGTCAGATATCAGCCAGTATCCAGACTTCAGAGACATGGTTTTTAGCGCAAATCGCTGTGATGTAAGGCGAAACATCAATGGGCACCCTGGCTCTGGGCTCGATGAGCTTCTATCCGCAACATACCTAGGGGCAGCAAAATGCTTTTGATCTGCGACCAGTACGATAACTTTGGGCTGCGGAATGTGCTGCTCGGGCGTTCAATCTGGGAACTTTTCTGAGGCTGAGGCGATCGACGAAATGATCACATGTCCATGACGGGGCAGTAACAGTCATTCAATATTGCTGTCACATGCTCACCTACTGCCTATCTTATCTCACGATCTCTTATCCTGTGAGAGCTACACAATTCTGAGGCAAGATGAGTCTTAATGATCGCCAAGTCCCAGCAGTGGGAAGTGATAAGGTACAAAGACGGAGCACCGCAGCCAAACCCTCAGAGACCAGTTTGGGCCGAGTGTCACAAGCAAGTTGATCATATCCCAACGAGCGGCTGGAAACGCCCCGCACAGCGTGGCGAGGTAAACGGCAGGAGGTTTTCCCGGGAGGATGATTTTGGTTCGGTCTCCCTTCGGGCGGCCTGCACACAACTCAGGGTAGAACATCCGGGCCACTCTCCGGCCAGCTTCGGGCATCGAAAACAAAGCTTTGCGGGGCCATGTCGGAAATCCAGGCAATGCAGGTGGGGACAACTTTCTGGCCTGCCGTAAATGCGGTTGGCAACTCACAGGGGCTCTAGTAATGGGATCCCTCTGCCGACGGAGGGAGAGACGCCGTTGCCAAGCCATTTCGTTGTTCGGGTTTTGGTTTCCGCGCTCGCAAGACCTCTATCATTCAACATTACTTTTACCCACACCCCATTGCAACAAAGTGAGCGACTACTAGGGTAACTCACGCGGCCTCCCCCACTGCTCCGTAACGACGACAAGTGGGCAGCACATACGAACAGGCATCAAGCTGCCTGTCTGTCCATTTCACCTCTGGCTAGCTGCAGGCGGCTAGGTCGATACTCCTTCCTTTCCTATCCATCTGTCCCAAGATACTCATCATGGGTTCTGAAAAACACGACTGGAACTCGTCTCCTCGTGCGAGTGACGTGACGCCTGACTATAGCGTCCAGGCCGCGGCCAAGGTCGATGACCGGCGGCACGACGCCGTCTTTGGCGACCTCGATGAAGGCGGGCCCGATTACCGCAATGTGAGTCTTCCATTGATCATAGCTATGCGAACCTTCTGAAGGTCGCTAATGTCAGGTGGGCTGGATTGGAGCTACAGTCCTCATGATCAAGTCGGCGTTTGGATTAGGTGTGCTCTCGATTCCGTTTGTGTTCCAGGCGGTCGGAATTGTGCCCGGTATTATCCTCATCCTCGTCATTGAGCTCATTGTCACTTGTGCGTATGCGGCTGTGTTGACGCGCTTACGTGCCAGGGTCAGCGTTCGTGCTGGGCTCCTTCAAGTTGAACCATCGAGAAACGTATTCGCTCGCCGATGTCGGCCGCATCCTTGCGGGACGCTGGGGCGAAGAGTTCTTTACACTGGCCGTGTGCATTTGTAAGTGGACTGTGGCATCGCACCCTTCCATATCATCCGAAAGGCCACCAACACTGACGCACAGGCATGCTCTTTTTCTCTGCATCCGGTATGGTCGGCGTTTCGACCGCCTTCAATGCAGTGACTTCACATGCCACATGCACCGCTGTATGGATGGCCGTCATCTTTGTGGTCTCGTTTGGTTTCGCAGCGATCCGCACTCTCGGCAAAGTCACGTGGCTCGCATGGCCCGCTTTCCTTTCCATTCTCAGCGCTGGTGAGCCTTGGCCCTTGCAATTAACGTCGTCCTTCAAGGATGCGCTAACGCCAGTCCTTGTAATGACCATTGCCGTTGGGGTTCAAGACCGTCCCAACGACGCGCCACAAGAGGGGCCATGGGACAAGGACTTCAAGATCTTCAACAAAGCCTCATTCGCGGATGGCATCTCGGCGGTGGCGACGATCCTCTTTGCTGCTGCCGGTACACCGACGTACTTTGGTATCATCTCCGAAATGCGCAATCCGCGTCACTACCATCGCGCCATGCTGCTCAACCAGACCTTCGTGACTGTTGTCTACATCGTCATCGGTTCAATCGTCTATTGGTACTGCGGGCAGTACGTCTCCCAACCGTCGCTCGGTTCAGCTGGTAAAGTCATGAAGAAGATTTGCTACGGCCTGTCGATCCCCGGCCTTTTCTTCTCAGTTATCCTTTGGGTCCACATCCCTGCAAAGTTTATCTTTGTTCGCGTTCTTCGCGGCTCCCGTCACTTGTCATCCAACACCCCAACACACTGGGGTGTTTGGCTGTTTTGTGCCTTTTCGTGCACCTTGATTGCTTACATCGTCGCATCCGCGATCCCCATTCTGGAGAGTATCATCTCCTTGGTCGGCGCCCTCATTGCTCCCATGCTCTGCATTATTCCCTTCGGCTTCATGTGGCTTCACGACAACGTGCGTTTCGTGGGGTGGCGCAACCTATCTACATGGAAGAAGGCCAATGCAGTTTGGGCACTTCTAGTCATCGTCATTGGTCTGTTCATCACTGGTGCCGGGACATATGGCGCCGTCATTTCAATCATGAACCAAGAAAATGGTGGATCTCCGTGGTCGTGCGCCGACAATTCCAAGTCGACATAGACGGCGCGTTCACCACCATACTGTACGCGAGCTTTGGCACGTCTGCAATATCGAACTCCTCCAAACTGTGTCAATAGCCTTTTTTCAAGTCAATCAAGAAGAATCTTCTGCACAACACCGTGGTAATGACTGGCCCACCGGGCTTTTGCATCTGTAAATTACACTAGCATATCTGCATAGTTATTGTCCGGAAGGCCGTTATTGGGAACTACTCGAGCACCCACTGTTGCTTGCGAATGTCGCACATGAAAGCAGCGGCAGAAAGCGCAGTAGTCGTTACCGAAACAATCACTGTAACTTGTCATACGCCTCGACCGCCGCCTTGGCCGTCACTGTGGCACTCGCTGGATTCGCGCCGGTCACGAGATGGCCATCCGTCTGCGTAAATGCGTCCCATGGCCCAGGTGGCGACACATAGTGTGCGCCCAGAGACGCTGCCGTCGCCTCGATAGTGGGACGATTCCAACTCTTGATCGTGTCCAACACACCCTCCTCCTCTTCGCCTTTGGTGGTGAACCCAGTAACATTGCGGCCCTTGATTATCGGCGTTCCTTTGTCGTCGACGACGTCGGTGAAAATGGCGCCGCCATGGCAGACCGCCGCGACGATTCCGCCGTCGGCCCAAACCTCGGATGCCACCCGCTGCAGGTTCTTGGCATTGGGGTAATCAATGAGGCTTGCATGCCCTGCCGATGCGAAGAAAATGCCATAATTCTTGCCATTCAGTTCAGAGGCCTTGAGCAGCTTGTCAAGCTTGGAGCGGAACTCCGATTTGGGATCCTCGTAGACCTTGCGCTCTTCGGGCTTTAGCCAGTCGTCGGTCGTGCTCAACCAGTCGGGGCTGTAGGTACCCGTTTCCGACGCAAGGTCCACCTCGAACCCAGCTTGGCGGAAAACTTCGAACGGATGCAGCGCCTCAGTGATAAAGAGACCCGTTTCCTTTCCATCTGGGTACAGGGGAGCGTGTGCCGATGTCACCGCGATGAGGGCTCGCTTGGGGGGTGCCATAGCTGATGCGAAAAGGTTGGTGAGAGCGTTGTGCGAAATCGCGAAGGGCCCGTTTTGCAGTGGCGAAAATACGCTTTCGCATCGCACGGCGAGGCTATAAATATGTTTATCCAGTCGCAGGCATGCTGCCAGCGCGCATGCGCTACTTGTTAGGGTAGGATGCAACGACCACTTTCGCCCTTTGCCCGTTAGGCGGGGTTGGTCACCATTGACGTCACGGCATCAGTGTCGACCGAAGCTTGAGGGAAGCTTGCGTTACAGTCGTTGACTAGACTACTGTGCCACGGCTAACCGCCTGTGGAGCGGTCGGACTATGATGTCTTTGGTCGGAGGGAGGTCATTACTGTAGCTCGCGGCGTAGTAGGAGTTCTTGATGCAAGAGATCGTGATGATGTAGCCTTTACGTCTGTGCCGCTTTGGACAGTAGTCGTTATCAGGAGGATCCAGACGCGGCCAGACGTACATGGACATTCTGTCGTTCGCACGTGATAGATGTGGTGCGATGTGTCACGTGACCCTCAGCCTCAATCGAGGTCAATCCGCGACGCACTGTCAGCTGTCAGGTGGGCAATTGGGCAATTGGGCATGGGCAAGAACCGATCGAACCGAAGAGCCACGACTGAAAAGCCCCCCCACCCACTCAACACGGCACTCAATCCTCTACCAGGCCGGCGGCCGCCGCGGGTCTGTCCGTGTGTGCCCTCTCTCGTCGTTAAGAGTCGGTCGGGAAACTGCGGAGCTGCTCTTCTCCGCCCACGTCGGCGCATCTACTTGTCTCCACCACACGATTCCATCCTCATTCCCCCTCGCCTTGCACAATCCAGCTGCATCCAACCCAAGTCTTAGAACGTTGCTCAACTTGGCCGTGTACCTTTGCCCAACCGTCCCAGTCGTTTACAGCAAGCATGGCTGACCGCGCCTGTAACCGCTGCATCTCAAAGAAAAGACGTGTGAGTTCGCGCGCACCGCCATCTGCTTGTCTCACCGTTCAAGTGCGACCACGCTCGTCCCGTCTGTGGGACATGCAAAAAGCTCAAGCTCCATGGCGAATGCGTTTACCCGCCCCCACAAGCAAGGCGGTACGTGTTGGGCCCACCCGTAGATGCATCTTCTCACATTCAGTGGACCTGTTGCAGGCATGTCCCGCCGCGCTGAACATCGTGCACAGCAATGTGAGAACGCTCTGTGGTTCCTTTTGAACCTCCCGGGTGTAAAGGACGCCATGGATAATGCACATGAGAGCATAGTGAGTTTCTTTGCATAAGATTTGGCAACCTTGCGTGAACGTGTTCCGGAGCTTACGCCAAGCTCAACGGGCCATTTGTACCCGCCCCAACAGCCAGACTTGAACGAGCAGCTCGTAACGATTGGTGGGGAGAACACACAATGCGCCGCCCCTGTGACATATGGATGTTTCGCGATGCTTGCCAGGACCTGGAGGCCCAACTGGGATCGTCGAGGGATAGTGGGTCCATCATTGCAGAGAGCGTAACTGATGACAGCGGAATCCATGACCCCCTTGAACGACCAAGATCCACAGGCTTACGAATACGAGCGGAAGGGGGATGCGCCGCCAGAGTCGCGGCTGGAACTCTCAGCTAGTCAGAATGGAAGACTCAAGAGCAGCAGCGACGCGAACGCCATCAAAGTGCCCGCAAAAGACAAACAGGCATGCGAGGCGTCGGAGTCGACGTTGCCCGCTTCACGTCGTCGAGACGACTCTGCAATGCGCAATGCAATGGGTCCAAGTCTGTGGCATCTCGTATCTGCAGCAATCCCCGATGAGGTTGAGGAGGGCCCCAGCACTCTGACTCGACTACCTAGCATGCGGTCCGAACCAGGACCTGACGCATTGGAAGAGCGCCCCCTCGACCGGCCTCCCTCGTGGTCAACCAATGTTCCACAGTGGTCGGCACCACCTCCGACCGAGGACAGCCAATACATCGCCAAACGCAAACGCCGGGCTGACATCTTCTGGTGACGACCGGTGACTTCGTTGGGGTAACCCCGAGCGGCACATTGTCAACCCGAGCGTGGGTCCTGTGGGTATGACAAGGTCGCGCCACTGGCTCGTTTCTGGACTCGTTTGTAGAGTGCTATGGCGTCAAGGGTGATTGGGATGTGCCATGTCATAGGAACAAGGGTCCGCATTGCGGTTGAGGTGCGACTAGGGAATCTCCGCTGCTTGGGAGACATCTGCAGATTATAGATGTAGGCCATCCAGTAACCGTGCTGATAGTGGGCGGGGTGTGAGGAGGAGATCGATTTGCCTAGATGTGGTGTTGTTTGCCGAAGATCGTCAGGTCGGCTGTCGCCCGTCCAACCTTGTCCCGTTGCACTCACAATAACGCGATAAGTAACCTCTTCATGGTTATCCTTGGCTCTTCGAGAGGTGACTGCACACAACGGGGTCACGTTGCCACTGGGGTACCACTTTTGGCTTCTCAGCACGAGCGCAACGGGGACCTCCAGCAACACAGCCGCGATGAGCCCAGCGAAAAGGATGAGAATCCAATAGATATGTACATGCGCCAGCACAAGCCCAAAACTATCGACCACCTGACGTCCGATGTCAATGCAGAATGGTAAAGCACCTGCGCCGAGGTTGCCCAACTAGGAGGATTCGTGGTATTTATTGACGGCACATGACCACCGTTGCTTGGCGGTGCGGAGATAAAAGACCTACCAGCGTTATTGCCTTGATACGCGTCCTCTTTCGACACATTGCTATGGAGGTCGCCACTCTGCGCTCTTAACCGTCGCTTTATCAATCTATCAATCACATAGTTCCCAACGGGTTCTCAGTGACAATGGCCCTCGCCACCTCGATGATACGACCCCCTGTCCATCGTTACACCTCTAACTCGACCGAGTGTTTACTGCCCCGGCCTGGGGGCCCCCGCTGGGCAACGGATGAAGTGGACTTGTTTGGTGATCCTTACGTCGTTGGCATACAAGTCGGCTTCCGAAGGAGATCGCTCGGCTGCAGGCGTCCGTCGGACTTCGAGGAGGATGGGATCTATGGTGGCGTATTTGACAATCCACCCAGTGTCGCTGTGCGAAGATGGAGCACGAGCGAGGCTACACCTCTAAAGAAGAGTCGCTTCAGTTTCTCGCGCATGAGGCACAGTGACGGCTTTGCACCGTCCTCTCTTGTAAAGCCAACGACAGGGCATGCTGGCAGCAGCTTGCGGCGCATAAGCAATGACTCGGCTGACTCGACTGCCTCTTTGAACAGCAGACAAGAGGATGCAGCCGACCTCGATGCTCGAGAAGAGCAGTCCCCGCCTGTGCCACGCTCCGGTCACAACAATGCGCGGAGTATCGCCTGCCAGCCGGACGGACGCAGGCGGACTTCAGCCGCGCTGCGTTTGCACAGTTGGTTTCGGGGACGTGGTGCCTCAGAGCCCAACAATCTGCCCTTCAACCACAGCCGTCGCACCGAACGCAACGTGAGCGTTTAGGGAATGAGAACACAGGGCTGATGCCAGGCCACTGAGCGACCAAGTCCATCTGTACCATGAGACAGCAGACCATGCAGACCAGCGGGTGTGTGCATTGTGGTGGCACCCACAAGAGACTCATCAACAGTGAGAGGAGGACCAAGCTGCGGGGGGTGAAAGGCAAAAAACAATGTCATGTCTGCCCCACAGAGACTCGAACTCTGGACCTCGGAGTTGCTACCGAAATAACAGCTCCACGCGCTAACCAACTGAGCCATAGGGCACTTTTTATACGTAAGCAAAATGATAGCGGCTGTAGAGTGGACGTCAGACCACGTGACACGGACGCACGCTCGATAGTTAGTTCTCATTAAAAATCAAGCTATTAGGCGATTACGCTGGTCACGGACGGCATGGTTTCTGTGATAAGATTGACATGACCCTCCGCTGAACCGTTTGTGAGATAAGGGTGCAACTCCCAATTGGCAGACACTTGCCATTGGTGCTGCCCTACCAGCTACTGCAGCTCTGATTCCAATGGACGCCGTGATGTCGTCTTTGAGAGAAGCCGTTCACCATCCACATCCTCGTCGCCCGTTGACAGCTGTTTTGTGGGAGCTCCCGGAAACCTTTCTTTGTGTGCACGTCCGTGGAATTCAGTTCTAAACCAGTGGCCCAGTATCGCCGCCCGATATATATCTCGTGCCAATCGCTACTGATAAAAAAGGTGCAATCTTGTCGGTCAGTAGCGAATGAGTCAGGTAAAAACATTACGAGCTAGTAGCTGTTCCGGCGCTGTCGACAGTTCGAGTCTCGTTCGTATGCCGGGGACAAAATTACTGGACCTGCATCCTCTGCTTGGTGCACGACTGCATGTGATATTAAGTGTGGCCAAAGTCGTGCCGGTTCAGGCAATTGTGGTTCGTCGGGCGGCGGCGGTACTCTTGGAGTATCGCTTGCTAGGTTCAGTCGTGTAAAACAGCTTGACCCTTCTTACAGAGCAGGGGGGTCTGCATACAGGTCGCGGACCCATCCTTTCCCAATATCATTTACGCCATAGACGGGCCGAGCTTCCGGGGATGGCACAATGTAGGGGCTGTAAGCGGCGTCTTCAAGTACGAATCCGGCTTTGTCACGCCGCTTGCGTTTGCGGCATTTCCTATCAATCATCACCCCAAGAATGCCAGTAATGGTTAGGCCGGCGACAGCGCTAACTGCAGAACCGGCTATCTTGGCCTTTGAGGGATATTGGGGTATTTCGGTGGCGCTGTTCGATACTGCTTTGCGGGAAAGATGCTCTGCGGCGATATTTTAAAGAGGGACGTTGTATCGAGCACTGAGCTCAACGGCGGTTTCGGCGAGGTGAGTTGTACTTGAGCCGC
Source organism: Cutaneotrichosporon arboriforme (assembly GCA_002335565.1). Classification (NCBI taxonomy): domain Eukaryota; kingdom Fungi; phylum Basidiomycota; class Tremellomycetes; order Trichosporonales; family Trichosporonaceae; genus Cutaneotrichosporon; species Cutaneotrichosporon arboriforme. Next base: position 31,089 of record BEDW01000007.1, on the reverse strand, counting down.
AGGTAGCAAGGCTATCTGAGCATACTCCATTGGCGGCGGGGTTATTGAGGGCGTAGCTCGTAGCACCAGTAGTAGTGGGCGAAAATCCATCTTGGGGCCTCGCAAGCTTCGAGTCTGGTCTGTTTGTCACACTTGAAAACTGACAAAACACGCTATGAACATGACCGCCACCTCGAAAGGGGCGCTCATTCCACGAAAAGTATGGTCGCGTACACTTGTAACACAAGACACAGCATCACGAGGAGCGCAAACCGCAAGATACGTCTCTCGTTGCAGTGCTTAGTGTGAGGGGTATTCATTTTACTATGTGTACCGTAGGCGCAGAGCAACGGAAGTCATGGCGTACTGTAACGGTTGCTCTTCTCCTGGGCTCTTGTCTTGGGATGACCATGACAATAATGATATGCGTCGGTCTCTCCCGTTTGTTGTATTGAATCGTGGGCAAACGTGGGAGATACTAGGTTGAGGCGAGTGGCTTGCACCTCATCATCCAAAGATTTTTTTCCGTGAGGATGAAACCCACACTCGCCGGCACAACGCCATCGCCCGAGTAGCGCCTGGAGACTGCGGCATAAGGTCGTTGACATGGACAATCACCACCTACAATGCTCGTCACGAGAACACTTTCTTATGGAGACGGAGACAGTAGCCAGACAAATACTGTGGCACAAGTGCCAAGATTGGATACCGAGCATCCTTCGTGTGTCTCCCTTCGTGTCCTTCAATACGACAAAGGCCTTTATGTAAGCGTCTGAGGTCGACATTAGCTCTTTCGCCGCCGGCCGAGGGACTGGACACTGCAAACTCATGTACAGCACATGTCAAAACCACACTATGAATGCATTATACTGAAAGGAAGTGTCCTACAGAGCCATGCCGACGGTACTGTCTGCCGGGGTAACAGAGTCGGGCGGGGAACTCTCGGGTACAGGGGTCTCAAAGGGATCAGTAGCAGAGTGCCAGGAAAGGCTCGAACGTTCGGAAGACGGGCGGTTCGGCGCTGTGTCAACCTGGGGTCTCTCAGTGAGGTCGGCATTGGAAATGGGATGCTGCACGGACAGGTCGGAGAGATTGGTATGGGCGTCGCCCGGAGGCGCCTCAGTAGCACTAACGTCGCACGCGGTCTGCGGGGAATCGCCGTCGACTCCTACAGGTTGGCTGTGAGCGGCTGCAAGGTGGGTAGCCGTTTGTTGCGTGGTGTCGGGATCTGACGCCGAAGGTTGTGTTTTGGAGGGCCCGTGGGAGGAACGCGAGTGTCTCGGTCCTCGGTAATCGGCGAGACCCCTGCCACCTGGGATGTCGCTGGTGTACGACGAGTCACGCTCCGGCATGCCTGACTTGCGAGCCTCTGCCTTTTGCATCGCGAGGAGCAGCATCTGCTGGGTGGAGTAGCGGCTTGAACCTGATGCTATAGAGGCAAGGGATTGGGAAGATGCGCGCTTCTCCATCGGGGGAGGGAGCAGATATCGTGAAGACCTCGAGACGGAATTGTCATAATAGTTTTGGGACTCGGCCACCGACATATGCTTGCTGCTCACGTGGGATGCGCGTTTGTCGCTTATGAAAGAAGCGTCCTGAGGGTTGGTGCTCATCGTTGACGCGTGCCTGCTCCTCCGTTGCGTTATCCGAGCCTGCACCTCGGATGCCGGACGAGCAGCCCGACGGCGGCGACGGCAACACAAATAGAGGAGTGCACCCAGAAGGGCAATGCCACAGACGCCACCCACAATGCCTCCCACAAGAGCCCCAATAGGTGGGCCCTTGCGCTTGGCGTTGACAGGGGTAATGGAGGGCGTCGCAGCTACAGCAGCCCTGCTGTCGCGCAGTTCACAGTCACACCGAGAGCACTTCTCAACGACGTATGGATCCGAAATGATAGTCTTGCTGTCCGGACCAGTGACTTTGAATTGGATAGTGGCATCGTGAATGATGGGCAGAGCGGGCGTGGTCCAGTTGGCCGACCACACAGAGATAGGGCCGACGATGGGAGGAGCTGTCGAGTTGCCGGCCGGGATGACCTCGCTGACCTGTCAGTCGTGCAAAGCTTTGAGATTCGAAGCTGAGAAAAGGCCAGCTTACACGATGTAGTTTGGCCCAGCTTGGCTGTTGAGTGGCCAGTCCCACTTGATGTGTGTCTGGCCGCATTGCACGACGCCGAAAGCTTCAATCTTGCCGTCTCTGGAAGGAGATTTGTCGGCGCGGGCCATGTGAATGGGGCTGAGCGACAGGGCGGCAGCGATGCCACTGCTGCCGAGTGTCCCTGCGATGCAGAGTATCAACGCCGGCAGCATGGTATTGTGGGCGAGATGGCCATTGACGGATGAGCAAGTAGTAGTCGCGATGGCAGATGATAGGAGTTTGAGTTGCAAGCGGGGTGCGATGGGGAGAGCATGCCGGGCATGCCGGGGTGTACACACGCCATGCGCGGTGTATGGCCGCGTCGCGGTCGTGTGGCCGTGTGGACGTGTTTACCGGCCGGTTCAGCCAGGATGCCAAGGCCAGGGAGCCGGAGCCACAGGTTGTCCCGTGCCTGGCCTTCATACCCCAGAGCCCAAAAGTCATGCTTGAACGACCCAAAACAGGACACCAGGCAGCAGCGGGCGGAAGCACACGGCGGAGGCGAAGACGTGCGCGACGTGCGTCCCAGTCGGTGCCCGACCGGGGTGCATTGCCTTCCGGAGAAACCGGGGCTCACATCGACAACACCATCCGGTACCATCCCAGAGTACCAACGGGCAGGCAGGGCAGCCACCATTCACTCGATCCTAGCAAAATGAATGTTACCAATTACCATTTAACATTCAAGCACACGTATACTACTCAACTCAGCACGCACACATGTACACTGGAGCACACATCACCGAAAAGCATGAACAACAATCTTAAAGCTGTGAACTCTCTGCTCCCACATTTATGTCGTCTTGGGCATCAGAGATTCCGTAACGGGACGGCGTCTAGGAGGTCGGGGCGGCGGGAGCGTGCTCGGAGTTGGTGCAGGCAGCACCGAAGCCCGCGGAACAGGAACAGCAGGTACAGTCGTCACGTGTGGGGCACGCGTCGCTACAGGCTCGATTTCGCGACCTGGGTCCCCGTAAACCTGGCCACTCGCTACACGTCTTGAGTGGGACCTAGGGGGCAACTTGGTGAGCGGCGCACCCCCGCAGGTAACGCTTGCAACAGACCGGGCGCTGCCCCGGGAACCTGGCTCGCCATCCACAAAGAGCGGTTTGGTGCCCACGTCTGCCATGGCCATCATAGATGGAAGAAGCGCCCAGTTGGTAGTCACGTCCGGAGTGAGAGGCGATGGCGAGTCGTAGCTCGAGGCCGAGTTTACGCTCGACTGTGAATAGTGGCTGGAGGCGGACGTGCGGGACAGTGACGGTAGAGCTGGGGTTCCACTCGATGTCCAGGGCGCTCGTCGTTCTTCACTGCCAGCGGAAATCGCAGCAACACATGTCGCTTCTGTTGGCGCATCCGCCTCGATCTCGGCTTCGGATGCCTCCTCGGCACCTGCGTCGGAAGACAAGTCTGCGTCCGACGTGTCCGTAGGAAGCTCCCGAAGAAACCCTCGACTATATCGTTGACGACGATAGCCTGATTTCTCCTCAACGTAGCCGTTCCGTGCCTCCCCGTGCTGGGTTTGGCATGTTGCGGGCAGCAAAAGTGACATTTGTGACTTGACGGCCTGCAGCTCGGCTTGTAAGAGTGCCCCAGAGCGTTTCAGTGTTTCAATTTCCGCGACCAATGCTGGAACATTCAAATCGGCGGGGGCGCAGTCTGCCATGTGTGGCGACCACGAGATGGTGGAATCGCTGCCGCGCTGCGGAGATGTATGGAAGGATGTCGCGCTGTACATGCTCGATGCCGCCCGACGGAAGTCGCCTGACCGGGCTACCCGCAATTCTGCCTCCAGTTGCGCATTGGTGACTTCCAGCATGGAGTTACGGTCTTTAAGACCTGCGATCTCGCGCTTTGTGCTTGGGGAGCGGCAGGGAATGCTGTCGGCCGTTTGGGAAAGGACGCGCAACGTGGGGTGTCTTGGCGGAGTGCTGCAACTGCCACGGGAAGTCATGTTGGCATCTGCGGCGGATGAAACCGCAGAGAGGAATGTACCAGCCCTGTGAGGTGTCGACGACCAATGGTTTGTGCGAGAATGTGGCTCTTGCGCAAACGACTGTGGCAAACTCGATTCGTGGTCACCGTCAATCATGCGCGCCGCAGTCGGCGTCGACGTAGGAGAACGGGCGTCATCAATCTCCTCGCTCTCACTGTTCGTCATTGGTGCGTCGCTTGGTTCGCAAATGGACACCACTTGCGCACGAGATGGATGAGGCGAACGGGAAAGTGAAGGCACATCGCGCGACCGCGCCACGCTCGAGCCCCAGCTTGCGGTGGATAGAAGAGAGTCGGGTCGAGCGGTTACGATAGGAAGCGCCCTTGGACACAAAGGTGCCTGCCTGAGTCCCGGACTCGAGCGTGACGATGCGTAGCAACTGGACGCTCCCACGCTGCTGGCAGATCCCTCCAAGTCTGAAGACTCTGAGAAGTCTGACCCTTGCATTGATTTCGTGGACATATCGGTGTGTTCCAGCACTGCCGTCATGCTTGAAGCCCGGGGCGGGACAAGTTGAACTTCGGCGACGGGCACAATGCCCGAGGCCGTTGATACTCGCTTGCCCTCCAGTGTGGCCCGTGCATCCACAATGGTCCCACGATGCGACTCGTGAGAGTCCTGCGATAACGGTGGGATGTGAGACTCGCTGAGAAGAGCTGCGACTTCGGCGTCGAGAAGGAAATCTGCCTCACTGGCTCGCTTTGACGGGGGAGGCTTAATTGTGCTTTGAGTACTGCTTCTGCATGTCGCGGTTGTTGGTGTGGCAGATGACCGGCTGGAACCAGCCCCACTCGTCAATTGAGAGCTAAGTCGTGCTGCTGACATCCGCTGACGCGATTTACGTTTACGGGACGCACTTGAACGTGGGCGTCTCGGTGGACGAACAGGAGTGCTGGCTTCATCGCTGCTCGACGCTGTCGAGACAGGCAGCCGCACGAAGTCGTTGTAATTCCTGCGGCGAGGCTCACCGCTGACCAGGACCGAGTGTGAAGAGCCACTGGCGTTGTATACCGGCGATGAGATACTCAAAGTTGACAGGGAGCCGCCCTGGCTCGATTTCGACCACGACGGCCCATCAAGTCGATAGAAGGGCCTTGGCGGGACATACGCAGGGATGCTTGACCCAGCTTTGTCCCGTCGCATGTTATTGGCAGATCCCGGACAGAGTTCCGAAGCGCTCGCCCCAAGCGTATTGCCTTCTTGCAGAGAGGGTGCACAAGAGCTTGGTCGAGTTTGGCCGCTTGAAGAGACGGATGTGGGAAGTGTTACGGCCACTGAGGAAAGCTCATCCGTTCTTGCTGTATCCACTGGTGTTGCGGATGCAACACTTTGTCGCATGGGGCGGGCAGCCACACGCAACGGCCCGGGGGTACGCTTCGTAGACTGCCCCGCCGCTGGCAACAAAGGCGTCTCATGCGGTTGATCGGCGCCGCTTCCGTCACGTCTTCGACGCCAAATGTTCACAATGCTTTTGCGCTTGGCTGGGTGTCAATGTATTATCGGCACCCCCAACTCACGTAGTTGTTCTGATCCAGCTTGGGAGCACAAGGCTGGAAACGTATCATTGGTTATGGACGCCTTCCGTCCTCGGAGCTTCCTCATGCCCGGTGTAGGAGGGTTCGCGGAGCCCACCGTGCTGCCGGATGTCGTTCCAATCGGACGTTGTAACAACCCCATTGCGAACGTCGGGTTGAGAGTATGATGGCAAACTGAGAGGTTGGGAGAGTAGTTTCCAGAATGCAGCAACTGCATTTAGAAAGGTTTTGTACCAACGGCAATCGTCGATGGTGTTTGCGTGGTCGTCGATCGACCTTCAGTGGGCGGGTGGGGAAGATGAGTTGGTGGACTATTACTGAGGCTGGTCATGTTGCACACGGCGCAACACACCGCGCAACTGTTTTCCGACTGGAAACCAGGGTGAAAGATGCTGTCATTCCCTCAAACATGCCGTGAGGACGTGCAGCTCGAGGCAGAGCTCGCGCTCGCCAATGTTGAGCCCAGCCAGTGGCCAGTGGCTGACCTTTGGCGGGTTCCCCTTGTGTTTGACGACAGACCAAACAGCATTTGTTCCGGCATCAGAACGAGAACCTGGAGCGCTTGCGAACCGCCGAGACAATCAGGGACCCGGGAAGCACAACCCCGGCTGTAAGGAAGGGGGGGAGGGGGTAGTCTTGTAGCAGTATTCATATCGTCCCGCAGGAGACCAGGGTTTACAGTACCTCGGTACCGTTGCCGTAACAGCCGCAGTGGTCTAGCTGCAGTGAGCAGCGTTTCGCCAGGTCCAGATCTTACATGTGCCGCTCTCGGTAGGCGTTGAACGTTGTTGCGCTTCGAACGAGTCTCAACTCCACCGGTGACAGGCAAGCCGCCCCCGACTGTATGTATTTATGCAGTCACCGCACACGCACGGGCCTGCGCCGTGTTCGTGGCCCTGGTCATAAAACATCAAACCCATCTGTCTGCCTTCTGACATGAACGGCGTTCCATGGTCTGCTGTCTCATCCACACAAAAGTTGAGATGTTGTCTTGTCACTTCGTCAGGCGACTGCTGGGAGGTAAGCGTAGTTCAGGTGCTGTTGTTACCTTTCCGCCTGCAGGCCTGTTTTTAACCCAAATGTGGAGAAAGCACACGTCCCGTGACTGTAAGAGGACGCACCGACCACGCCCATTCGGAGGTCGCCCGTCTTCGGTGAAGTGAGTATGTACTGTAACTTTGATAGCGACAAAACACCTGGCTCATCCCCGAACTGGACAGCATCTTTACCCAAGTTCTCCAGGTAGTTAGGTTGGGGATGGTACAGTATCTTTATATTTGTTGCATCAATCTAGTGGGTCAAGCCACTATGCTACCTGGGCCAAGGCCATAGCGCACGAAGGCAGACGTCGTATCGACTCAGTTGCCCTTCTTAATCTTCTTGCCATCCTTGTACTGCAAGTAAGTTTCATACGCAGAAGAAGCGACATTGGTCCACAGACACAACTGACCTCATAAAACCCACGACCGGACTTCCGACCGCGCCGTCCTTCTTTTACCATGTTCTGAATCATTGGCGATTGACCCACAAGGTAATCGGGAACGAGGCCGCGCTTGTTGTACTCAATCCAGCCCTTTGCGATAAACTCTGACAGATCGAGACCGGTATAATCCATCAACTCGAATGGGCCCATTGCTGGACATGAGCTTTGCGGAACCGAGAACTACCACTCACGATATCCGGCGCCGAGCTTCATAGCCGTATCTATGTCCTCGGCAGTTGCGTCGCCGCGCTCTAGCATTTTGACGGCCTCACGGTTGTACGCGATCAACAGTCGGTTGACAATAAATCTTGGCGTCAACGAACCAGCTGTGCATCGAGCTCTGGTAGGCTCACCCAGGCTTGTCCTTGGCCAGGACCGCAGTCTTGCCCATCTTCTTGTTGACATCGTACAGCACTTTGACAACCTCCTCTGATGTCTCTTCAGTGCGTACAACCTCCACAAGCTTCATGACCGGAACAGCTGCAAGTCAGCGGTAGACTCGCTACTTTCTGTGAGCGCACGATTGAAGTAGTGAAGTCCAGCACATCGCGTCTGGCGTGGCTTTGAAACCTTGGCTACAATGTCCTGAAGCAGCAGAGAAGACGTGTTGGACGTCAGAATCGTCTGTGGCTTGGTGTTCTTGTCTAGAAATTCGAAGAGCTCCTGTTTGACCTTCAAGTTTTCAACAATAGCCTCTACAACGAGGTCGGCATCTTTGACGGCCTTGGTTCTACGTTGAGCCTGTTTCCCCTCCCTTCGACAAACCTTTCTGTATATGTGGTGATGTTGCCAAGCACATGCTGGACAACAGCATCGACATGGTCAGGGGCAATGTGTTTGGCGACACGGGCGGTAGACTTTCTGATGATGTCGATGCCATTGCTCAAAGTCAGGAGGGATGGACGTTGGGTGCTCACTTGATGGCTTCATCGTTGATATCGACGAGATATACATTGTACCCCGCTTGTGCTGCGATTTGGGCGATGCCAGCACCCATCAGGCCAGCTCCAAACACAGTGATCACTTTGACACCACCACCTGGCCCTTCAGTAAGATGGCGTTGCATTGTGGCGAGGCGAGCCAACGCCTGGCTGGTTGCAGACATGGTGGTTAAAGGTGCGATGCTGGCAGGGCATGTCCCCTCGGGAACGAAGTGACCGTCATCTATCATTGCATGTAACCCACACGGTGTTCAGTCCACACGGTGTTCAGGTTCCCGCTTGGCTTTGCCGGCTTATCACGTGACCTCTGGCGCTGCTCCCGCCGTCGTCCACTGCAACCTCCTCTCAAGGCGTTGATGGCGGCTATGTTGAGGAGTTCTACCCGTTCTTGCTCCATTGACGCCCAGCGTCGCTTGTGGTGCACCCACTGACCGACAAGTCTCCAGACCGCCAGTGAGCGGCAAAGGGCAAGACGAAACACTAAAGCCTCAAATGTGTTCTTGGTGCGCACTTGTATCGCTCTTCAGCCCATACAAACCCGCAGACAATGCATGAACACTGGAACGTCCAAACCGATCCAAACCGAATACCACACACTGGCACGTCTAACCAAACGCTACTGCCGTTCACCCACTCTGGTTTCGTCGTTCTTCCCATTCTGGCTGATAACGCGGCGGTAGCATTTCAACAACCACCTCTTCAGGGGCATCGTGTGGGACCGCACCGCCATCCTCTGCAATTTCGACAATGTGCCGGTAGCGTCGTTGCCTTCGCGGTCGGCCAATGGAGCCCAGCGCTTCTTGATCTTTGGTGCCAGTACTTGGGGTGGAGTTGCTGTGGCTTCTCGTGGACGTCAGGGTGGAGTCGAAAGAACTTCCTGACATGGTTCTGTCTTGCGACCTTGCGTACGAGTGAGATTGTGACTGGTCGCGGGATTGATCCTGTTGATCCCACGAACCATCTCTTGACTGGTCTGGCGACGAGCGAACATTTGCTAATGTGGCCACCTTGAGGGTGTCTGAGCGATTGTCGCGCTCGGCGCTCATGTCCACCGGCGAGGATGATCGAGGCACACCCGCTATCGTCGACACAGACCCAATGGCGCGTTTTGGCTCTTCGACATATGGCACACCGTCCGCAGATCCGGACTCGTCGACGACAAATGCAACTGGAGAGCTGCGCGGTGTCAGAGTCATTCTTGTTGTAAACTCACGTAACGCGCGACGAATGGCGGCGCCGCATACGGCGGTAACAACACCAGGCCGCAGTGACCAATAATACCAGTCCCAAAATGCCGCCCACAATACCACCCACCAAGGGTCCGATGAGTTTGCGTTTTCTTCCATGTTCATGAAGCTTGCCACCCTGGAAGTATGAACAATAGGTTATACTGTTGACCTTGATTAGACTCATGGCAGGTGAGCTAAGCGTGAACTCATACTCGTCCGTCGGATCCAAAGGCGCTTGATAGAACATGACGTCTTCTGCCTCATAGCTGCGCCTTGTGTCCAAATTGGTCTGTTGGAAGTTCAGTGGTGGAATGCCTTTGGACACAAAGATGCTCAGCAGATTGGAGCCATCGTTTCCGCTGACTGTTGTGCCATTGATCCACACATAACTCGTGTTCTTCGGCAACGGTATCAGAACTGAACCTCCCCACGCTTGAGGCGCCCCCAGGTCCCACGTCCATTGCCCGGTGAACTGAAAATCGAGGCTGGCGTTGCGCACAAATTCGTCCGTCTTACAGTACACTTTGTCGAACGAATCGCTGTGCGCGAGTCAGCACGATACGCAGAATCCAGTCAATTGCTTACACCTCGGTGTACATGCCCGTCTCGAGCACTACTCGCTCAAACTCTGTTGGCCTCGTTACAGAGTCCATGAGGGCAAACGTAAACGACTGGTTGGGCGTGTGGAACGAATGCTCCCAGTGGCCGTCACCCAAGTTGGTCCCGTTGATCCGCCCGTTTGCAAGCAGGGATGCTGGTTGTTGGCTGCTCATAACCGCGCTACTCGAGTCGGCGTGCGTGTAGATGTGGCCCGCTGTTCCCGCTGCATAAAATGACATGTTGCCGTGTCCCAACACTGTGGGAACGCCAGAGGGCCCACCGTCGGTCCAGTTGCCATGGTAGGTCACGAAGGGGGAAATAGTCGGTACTGTAACATTGAAGGTGATGTCGGGCGGCTTGATCTTGAAAGGGTTGGTGTAGGCCATGGTTGGGGTGAGCAAAACGCTACCCAACATGACCCAGAGCCGGAGAGCACCGGGCATGACGAAGAGTGAACGAAGCGATGAAGCCGTTTTGGAGTGTCAAGGGGACAACGGGGCAGGCGGTGCGGTCTCATCTGTAAGTCGATTCCCAGTGGTGTTCGCTGTTCAATGAGGCTGGCACCTGCTTCCATCGCAAGGCTCTGGAAGCCGAGTTGGCATCCTTCCGATTCCCTTCGCGCCAAGGAGTCGTTACCATCCCTTAAGGCTGCTGGAGCTTAATTGGTTTCCCGACGCCTTCGGCGGGCCCCCTTACTACCTAATGTTGAGGGCATGACTGTCGGTACAGTGCGTTCCAGGTTCCAGGTTCGTACATACCTCCATGGTCTCGTGCTTTGGTCCGGGGGGAGGGCCGCGGGGACTCCCCAGGTAACTGTGATGTCTGTTGCCATGCCGAGGTAGCTCTGGGGTTTGGCCCATGCCGCTGAGGCCCATGCCGCTGAGGCCCATACCGCTGAGGCCCATGCCGCTGAGGCCCTTGCCGCAGCAGAGTTGTGAGGAAGGATCGCTCACGTCTCGAGCCTGTGGGCCGACCTCCATTGTGGGCCGGATTTACCGGCATCATAATGTATGTCGGCAGAGAAGTGCTGGGGTGACAGCTGAGACCTGCCTGCCCCTCTGAACAAGACGGGGAAACCCTTGGAGTTCACGCCGTCGTCGCATGCCTTGCAATACCCCTGCCTGGGAGCAGGGAGCCTCGTATGTTAAGCGGCGGCATCGACGACGGAAACTGGGGACGTTTCCATGGTACGGATCCCAGAGCCGATGGCTCTGTCCAAAAGACCGGTTTGCATGCGCCCAGAACAGAAAATCCTGCTCTTCACGCTTCTGTCGGGGGTCCACCATCGTCGACGCAAATGGCCATGTCACCACCGCAAGCCGTAGCTCGAAGCGGAGTGCGACATGAAGCGCGGGTGCCTGGCTAACTGCAAAGGGTGACTTCTCCAGGGAAAGCCCTTCGCCTCTGTCAGCGGGGTATATCCCCTATTCAAGCCCGACACATAGACTGCCGTTCAGACCAATTGTAATGGCTGCCGACCATCGCCAGTCATGCGGCCCCGCGTCTGGCATTGCTCGTAAGGCACCTACTACTGTAACCTGGTCGGCCCAGAAGCTGCCTTTTGTATCGGTCCTCGGCCATTGGCGAGGAAGGTCCAAAAGTTAATTGTGCAGAGTGCGGCCAATGTTGGGTAGATAGCCGCGTGAAGGAGGTTAGGGAGGTTTACTTCAGTGTTATATGCGGGTGTCTGCTAAATGCAAGAACAGTGTATTGTATATGCATACAGTATTCCCGCCTCAGATACACGAAGATGTTACAGGTATGGGCGACAACAACGCGAAGATCTATATTTCTAATGTCGTCTAAAGGAGCCAGCCGAGAACAGATTTCAACTTGGACCTCAGGCTATGTTTCAAGGGTTCGTCCTCCTCCTTCGGGTGGACATCAGTTTCAAGATCCATCTCATCCAATTTGACGAATTTGGTGCGCTTGATCAACTTCCACCCCAGGAACATGACAAGCATTACCGGGAGCTCGATGTAAAAGCTCACAAAGTCGACAGCTTGGAACGTCGGGCTGAAGCAACTCCACCCTTGAACCAGGACAAGGAAGGAGTTGAGGACAACGGCAATCCATGGTCCGACTGGATATGTCCAGTTCTTGAAGGGGAGTAGATGAGTCTTTCCCTGTCGATCGAGGGCTCGGCGAAAGCGTATAGATGCAATGCCGATGGAGATCCAGCTGAGTTGGTTCGAGACCCCGACAAGGTTTTGCAGCCAGCTCCACAACTGGCCTGCGCCAATGAAAGATGATCCAAAGCAAAGGCCTGCAATAAATGCCGTGAAAACAACCGCGATCCACGGCACCTGATGGCGGTTTAGTCTGGCAAAGATTTTCGGGGCATGGCCCTCGCTGCCCAGAGTATACAGGAGTCGAGCTCCCGCGAACAGGGCATGATTTCCAGCAGACAAGACGCTGGTCAGAATGACAGCGTTAATGACACTGCCGGCTGCTTTGGCGCCAGTCATCTGGAAGACAATGGTGAACGGAGAGGTTGCCGTTTCTTTGGTGTTCAAGCCCGGGTAGTTGTAAGGAACGTTCAAGCCGATGAGAAGAATAGAAAGAATGCTGTTGTTAGCCGCATGGAGAACTATTGCTACCCACTAGAAGAGAAGAATGCGCCAAAACACGTTTTTGACCACCTTGGGCATGTTCTTCGTTGGGTTTTTCGTCTCGCCCGCAGTAATTGCAATCGACTCCGTGCCTCCATCTGCAAAGCGTCAGAAGAATCATCACAGCGATAGGCGTGTGGACATACAAGCGAATGAAGCCGTGACAAATACCGAGGCAAAGCCTCCGATGCCACCGACGAAGGGCGCCTCCCCAAGGTTCCAGTATTGACCACCGATGTATTGACCAGTCGTGTTTGCTCCGCAATTGACCGCAATGCCCATGATGATAAAGACAATGATTGTGATGACCTTGAGAAGGGACAGCCAATACTCAATCTTCCTTGTCAGTGTTGGCTCGGTGTGTAACAAACGTACTTCGCCATATACCTTTACGGCCATCAGGTTAAGACCAAGAAGGACCGCCCAAAAGATGAGGCTGAGAGCCCACCCGGGGAAGTTGGTCGTCCAATATTCCAAAACAAGCTGGAGCGCAACCAAATCAGAGGCTGTGGATACAGCATCATTGAACCAGTAGTTCCAAGTGAGAGCGAAACCGTACGCGTCGTCCACAAAACGTCTGCATGGTTAGCCTTGCAATCATCAGTGCGCTCACCCAACAAATGTACAGAAAGAACCGGCCACAGGGATGAACGCCGCCATTTCTCCCAGACACAGCATCGTCACGAAAACGATGCCTCCAACAATTGCGTAACAAATGAGCATAGAAGCGGGACCACCCGTGGCTAATGACTTTCCGGTGCCCAGGAATAAACCGGTTCCCTGCGAGTTAGCCGAGAACGACACCCAAGTGCAATGCTCACGATAGTTCCGCCAAGCGCGATTAGCTGAACTTGGCGTGCGGATAAAGCTCGGCGCAGGTTGTCGGACTTGGTAAAGTGTTGGTGGCCATCGTTGTGAGGGATAGTCAATCCGTTCTCGGCATCTTTCGCTGATCCAAACTCCGTGTTATGAGACGCATAGTCCGTGTCGTTGGAAGGTTGCTTCTCCATGACGTCCGCGTCGGGTTGGTGGGGGCTCATTGTTGCAATGGTTGGGTAAAGTGTGCAAGGCGAGCGGCAAAGATTCTTGCATGGCGATCCACCAGATTTATATTTGCCTGCAACTCGAACATGTGGTATTGCTGACTATGACATACCGAGGTTGGAGATATCAGCTGATGGTGTGATCAGGCACAACGTGGTGACTGCCCTGAGCGAGGTTGATTTTTGTTAACGTGCTTCCTCAGCGCTGTGAGGAGACCTGCAATCGCGCAGCACCGAGTAGTTCATGGATCCACAGACTTGACGCAACGGCACACGATACAGCCATCAAAGCTGAGGTGCCAGTTGCCCCGGCTCTTCATGTGTTGCATGTGTTGGTTATGCTGCAACGCTGCCAAGTTGCATCTTGCCAAATGCGTCGGGCACAAAATATGACACGGCTGACGGCTGAAGCTGCATCTTGATACCAAGTCACCCGTGCAGGGGCCGTGAAGACGCGCAAGGAATGGCTGGCGCAATCGACCTCCCCAGACGATGGATGCAAAGCGCACGGACGCCAGGCGCTAAGCAGAGCAAGTGGGGTAGTCCAGAGTGCTTATTTCACAGCCCGCGCGACTGCGGCGGCCACAGTCCTCGTTGCCCATGTGAACATCACTGTCTAGCGGTTACCGGGGGTTTGACTGCTACTGTAGCTGCTGTGGCCCGCTGAGATGGCGACTGCTACATGGCTGACCGCGGGACTCGGAGGGGCTAGGCGTGTGGCGCCAGGTGTGGCGTTTGTGACTGCCTTTTGCAGATCTGAGACAGACCCTTCGACTGGTCAGAGATCGTCAAAACGGAGTGCACACATTTTTTTCTCATTTCTCAACCTTGATTTGGCGCGCGTCGCGCAAGCTTACCGATGGAAACGTTGCTCATGAAACCGAACATGTATCCGCACCGTGAAACCATGCATACTGCATTGCCATGGATTAATCGTGCATCGCAGGAGGTAGGACAGACCTGGTGACTGTACGACTGCTCACGTGATGACACGTGACGCCAAACTGTTTGCACGTCAAGCCCTTGCCAGACCGCCGAGGGCCGCTGAGAAAGGGCGGCTGGTGGTGCTTGGATAGCTGGATAGGCATAGTTCGAGCAGTTTCTGGCAGCGTCATACCGACCCGGACGATGACATCATAAAGTACGTGACATCCCGACACCGGCTCCCACACGACCTTGTCTCTACTGTATACTTAAGGAATCGCACTCAGTGTTCGCCCACATGCAGTCCCCGACCTCCTTCTTCCACAACTCAGCCCTCTCCATTCACCGCCAAGCACCATGTCCGGTAACAACAACAACCCTGTTTCTGGTAACTTCAACCTCGCCGGATCAAAGGTCACCGATCCTGACACGAACGTAACCGGCGGTTTCGGTCCTGGCGCAGGCGTCGGCCTCGACGCGGGTGCTCGTAGCGCATCGCAAGGCCAGCAGAACCAGCAGAGCCAACAAATTCCTTCTCAGGGAGGTGCTGTCGATGGCTCCTTCAACCTTACGGGCAACCAGATTGACGACCCTCGTGACAACGTCTCTGGAGGGTTCGGCCCTGGCTCCGGCGGCGGTCTGGCCGAGGACGCAAGGAGTGCGATGCAAAACCAGCCCATTCCCTCGAAGGGTGGCGCTGTCGACGGATCTTTCAACCTCACTGGCAGCCAGATCGAAGACCCTCGCGACAACGTTTCTGGAGGCACCGGCCCAGGTTCCGGTCTCGGGCTTGAGAGCGGGGACCGTCGCAACAACTAGCGTCGTAGCATTAAGTACATAGGATTATGCCATACAATGGAAGAGGAAGCATGGCAGCATATCGCGTACTGTGGTGCTGTCTATTAGGAACCACACGACAAAAGCCGGTCTCTGCGACCTGAGCTGCTGCAACCGACCTCCAAAGCAGGGTAGCACGTCCTTTACCAACATTTGCACTCTGCAGCATGTGCTAGTCAACGGGGACTGATGGCAAGATTGGGAGGTGTCGAAGAGGGTTAGGCCAGGCACCTCATGGTCTTCGCCCTGCTATATTTGTTATTCATTGCTACAGTCGACTTTGTGGTTGATACTTCGGACCGTACGGTTGGCTGGAAGGTCGAACGGCCTCGGGTCGGTGGGATTGCTTCAGCAATGACAGGCGACGGGCAATTGTACTGTGTTTAAGCACACTCGAGCCGCAGTGCGCCAAACTAATTGAGCTGGGGGACGGTAAGTGTACAGCCCCAATTCTGACTTTAGCTCTCCAGCGGATCACGGACATTGAACAACCGTCTTGGGGCTCTGCAACTGAAAAGGCACCTAGGGTCTCATCGGGAAGAACCACTAGTTAGTCCCAAACGCTGCTCAGCACCAAAACGGGGGTAACCATCTTGTTTGTAAGGTGTGTAAGGTTGTGGAAACTGTATGGTATTACCAACTCGCCGTATCGGTTTAGCTCCACATGCCGCCTGTGCGGGCCGTTCTGCGGGGCTCGCTCTCCGGCCCACCCGCGGGAGCAGCGCGGAATGAGTTTCCGTGTAGAGGCTGACACAACTCCGCTTTGGCGGAGGCGTGTGATCAAACTTCCGCGGCGTTCGTTGCTGCCAGTGTGGATCTGCATATGTGCGCCTTGGTCTGATGCCCTCACATGCCACCGATGCAGTACGTTAGCGGTGCATCGCCCCCTTTCGACAGATAACGGTCCACTAATGGAATTGTTCAGGGTATTCGGGGCGGTGATGACTGATTGGCAAACGGAGCTGTTCGGTCTATGCAAGTAAGCTTTCTAACCATGTCAGTTGCTATAGCCTTACATGCCTTTACCCTCATTTGCCATAGCACAGTGTATTCCCGTGCGCTCTCCAGTGAGGTTAACGCTTGGGATAACGGCCATGGTGCCGTACCCCCACTATGTAGCAGTGGCAGAGAGCCAAAGCGTACGGTGAGAAGGTGTTGCTAGCAGTAGGCAGGCGGCCCAGAAAGTTGGTTGTGTCGGGGCGTCCTTGGAGACACCCTTTTGCCATGACCAGTGCGGAATACCACAGCGAACACCATAAGAGGCTCCTACAATGCCGTGGGCTTCGCACTGGAAGTCTTGACATGTGACACCGCCTTCCTCCGAGGCAAAGGCAAACCGTACAAACTGCAGAACAAAGGCGAAGGTCTTGTGTTCCTGTAAAGACTGGTCCCTATGAGGCGGCCGCGAAAGCGGATTGCGGCACACGAATTGCTACGGTAAGGTGTCCACGGCCGGAATTATGGCGATGCAGACTAGGTTAGGCTTTTTCCTGGCCGAAAACACCTTGTTAAGTTATGATTATGGAGCTCGTTAAACTCCGACAAGTCTGCAACCTAACTACACTGCAGTCTAGGCTCGGTGCGCTTCGACTGCATCTCAGAAGATTGAGCGGTATATACAGTACGCCACCAGCCACTGTCTCGACGCTTGGAAATGATGGTAGTTTCCCCACGACTCCTGCTGCACTGCCATGCACAATCCGCCAGAAGTTAAAGGGACACTCAACAGCACATGTCATTGCACTCGTCATTGAAGGTCGGGAAACAGTAGTAAGACACCCCCCCTAAACCCCTACGTGCGGTCAGTCTGGGAGTTGTCTTTGGTTTGCGTGGGTCCGCCCTCACAGGCGCATGGTGTCTCAAGTGATTGCTGCGGAGACGGGGCGGTCATGCACGCTCAAGCTTCCGCTTAACCTTCTCCCATTGTGCACATTGAGGTATTCTCTCTCCAATGAGCGGAGTTATGACGACTGTGGCTGTGTTGTTATTGTGAAGGACTTGGGACAGGAAGCGGCTGCGGAAGCGAACCACGTCTTGACACTCTGATGAGGTTGACGTTTGCTGTTGGAGAGCCACCGAAAGCATTATGTGGATCCTAACCTGCAAGGTATAAAATGAGCGGTGTCCGACGACTGTTGGTCTTTTGTTAACTTCAACGACATTTCTTCTTCCTATAGATAGTGCAATATCCTTCTTACGCTCAACGATCAACAATGAAGCTCTCTTCCTTCACTGTGCTTTCTACCCTCCTCGTCGCCGTTGCTGCCGTTCCGAAGGCAAGCGGTCGGTCCTGGTACGACGACGACAATGACGTGACATGCAGCACGGACCCCAACGGTGCTATCCAGTGCCATGCAGGAAAGTCGGAAAGCGCTCGCTCGGTAAGTCTTCTTGAGTGTTCAATGTCAAGGCCTTTTGATACTAATGACAGCTCACGGATGTCTTAACTGAACGCAGCGAGGCAGAGGGCGGGCTAGAGAAGCGCTGGTGTGCGGGTTGGTGGTGTGGTCCGGACTGCTACGCTCGGGGCTACTGCAACGCGTTCTGCGCCAACGGGGTATGCAACTGCAAAAACAAGAAACAGGGTGCTTTCTGCTTCAATGACTAGTGTCGATCTCAAGAGGTGAAGCCGCCCTCAAGTTTTGTAGAAACCCGTGGTGCTAGTCTATGCACAGAAGCTTGGCGTGGCAGCGTCACGTTTGGCTTAGCTCAGTTGCTCGTAAGCGCTTTTGTTATACTGAGCCATTGAGAATGATGGCAAACCAGACCGTTATTGGACGTTTTGCGAGCAATGAGAACTGATCGTGGAGCCCCAGATGTTAATCTCATAAGTTGCCGACCTGTGGGCAAGTTGTGTTGGCCGTCCCCTACAGCAGACCCAGCTTCTCGGATGTCATGGCAATCTGCCCCCGTCGGCCAACCATTTGCGGCCCATAAGGTCGGCAGGCCGCAGGCCGCAGGCGTGCACACAGACACCAGCACGAGGGAGTCCTCCCAAACGTGTCTGGGTCCTATGCCGACAATGTCCCTCTGAATTCTAAGACCTCGGTGTTCGAAAGCAAGCGGGCCGTGTGGGTAGTGACCGTTGGGGTGCATCACGCGGGGTCGTCCTTCGCCCTTCGACCTTCCCTCGTGTCCACACATAGCCTCTGCAAGCACTGCAGAACTGCTCGCCGGCCATTTTCGGCAACTCACCGGCCTCTTACCGGCGTCTGTCCAGGGTCCCGAAACCAAGATCTGCAGGAGGAGCGAGGCGTGGATTGCTTGGCCAGACGCTAGGCGTTCACCAGGCACGGCCATGTGGTGCACCCATCAGCGAATGACCTGAGGGCAGCAGTAGTGTACCGAAGCAGGGCATCACGCGAGCACTACTGATTGTGACAGCCCTCCAAATGCGACATTGGCAGGGCGATTGCCAGCCTGCACAACCAAGATCCGGCATGGGGTGCGCAAGGCTTGCTCCACTGATGAAAGCTGTTATATGTCACTTGGTTATCTGTCTGGTTCGTTCTCATCAACAACCTCGATGATACGCGAAAAGAAGGTGTATTCTGGGAAGGGGCACGATGAGTACGTGGAGGTTAGTTTGCATTCTGCGCATCTCCAACACATGCTCACCACAGAACGACGTTCGAGTTGGAACGCCCATTAGTCACGACTCCAGAGACGCGGAAGCGGGCATCATCCACGAGGGCGAACTGAAGGCCAGAAACCCTTTGTTCCGCTTCCTTCGCAAAGCTTTCGACAATGGTGTCGAAGCGCGGGGAATTGAGGTGCGCTTTGCCTGCCGCCTTTTGCTGATGAAAGCGCGTTCCAGAGGATGAGCGGCACAGTGAGCCATGGTATTCACTTATCGTCTTTTGGTTCTCCGTCAATCTGGTCATCACGACCGTCCCCCTTGGCGTGAGCACTACCGCCGTGCGCACGGTTGACTCGGTTCCAGATGTTAGCTCGACCGTTTTTCAACCTTAGCTATCAAACTGCTGTCTGCGTCATTGTGCTCTTCACGGCTGTTGGCGCCTGTGGAACGGCATTCATAGCAAGCCTAGGGCCAATGACTGGCCTCCGCACTATGGTCATTTGCAGATACTCGATGGGTTTCGTTGGCGCTTCAATCTTCTCTGCTCTGAACATCATCACACACCTCGGGTAAGACTATAGCTGCGTCGTGTCCCAGCTTAGAGTAGCTTTTCGGTTACTGGCCTGATCCTCGGAGGACAGACCCTGGCCAATGTAGCCAATCGCAAACTACCACTCGAAGCCGCCGTCGTAATCGTCGGTGTACTTGTTCTTATCATCTCGTTTTTCGGATATGCCGTGTTGCGATACTGGCAGCGTTTTGCCTGGATTGTCATGCTTACATTTTACATGTAAGTGTCCCCGGCCGTATAACGTTGACCGCAGATGCATGTACGCCCTTGGCGGCAAGAAGGGCTACAACATCGATAAGCCAGAGCAGAGTGCTGCAGAAGGATCAGGCGCGTTACTGGCGGGCAACGTACTGTCGTACGCCGTGAGTGCGGCCAGTGCGGCCTTACGTGGGCGCGATCAATAGTTGCTACCCAATGCTCATCGTCAATCAATTGCTGACCACTTCAGGGTATCATTCTACCATCGGTTTGTGGGTGGGCCGCCGTCGCAGCAGACTTCAACTCTCGCCTCCCAGCTGATTACCCGTCGTGGCGAATCTTTTTGTTTACCTGGGTTGGTCTCATGGTTCCGCTCATGCTGGTCGAAGTGCTTGGGGCGGCCCTTCTTACCATACCGGACTTTTTTGAAGCGTTCAAGACTGGTGACGTGAGCGGCGTCTTGCAAGAGAGTAGGTAACCGCCGTTATCGGTGCGGGAATGGAACTCACTCAACAGTTTTCCGACCGTGGGGAGGCGGCGGAAAGTTTATTCAAGTGGTCTTCGCCTTCTCAATTGCCTCCAACTGCACCGCCAACACGTACGCGACAGCACTCGCGATTCAGGCACTCGCCACACCACTTCAGAAGGTGCCGCGCGCTGTTTGGGTAGTTGTCGCTTTCGTAATTTACAGTGAGTTTCTGGTGTGAACGCTGGGGCTCACGCCGACAGCCGTTTGCGCCATCGCAGGCCGTGAGCATTTCTCGGCGATTCTCAACAACTTCCTCTCAATTCTTGGTTATTGGGTGGCATTTTTCCTCGCTGTTGTGCTGGAAGAGCATATGATCTTCCGCAGACGGATCATTCCAGGGGGTTATGACCTTACCGTATGTCGTCCGGAGTTTTGCGGAGGCTATAAGCTCGAAAGCTAGCCACAACCAAGAAATCGTTGTCACTAACGCGAAGGCTTACAGCGACATCAAACGTCTGCCGCCAGGAATTGCTGGCATCACATCATGTTGTGTGGCCGCCGTTATGGCAGTTCTGTCAATGTCTCAAACATGGTATGTGGGGCCCATTGCTCGGAAGATTGGAAAGGGTGGGGACATCGGCTTTGAAGTGTCGTGAGTAAGGACAAAGCCGTTCGCACTGACGTGATGCAGTTTCGCCACTGCTGCACTCTTGTATGCGCCTCTCCGCTACGTTGAGTACAGGAAGTATGGTCGCTAGAGCCTACGCGGTTAGATGAGCGCCATCATATGAAGAAACGTTGTAGGCATCCCGGCGGCAGCGCTGTGCGCGTCGAGACGGTAATGAGTTATCTTTCCTTGGTTCATCTTGGGGGTTCCTACGGCGCCCGCGATACGAACGTTGGCCGATGCTATGCCGCCATGCAAGTCGGGGTCGTACATCGCGGTCAGCACGCGTATGATCGCCTGCCTAGCTGCGGGGACCGGAGTCGAGGCTCAACCAGACGGGGCCTAGCAACGACGAAAGGAGAGAAACACAATGGAGGAGCGTGCATGTGGTGATCAGGCCGTCTCACCAGCTGCGTACAACGGCATAGCCGTCCCGGCCAAGGCCCGCACTGTGGCGTGGGGACTGTGGCGTGGGGACATTACGACGACCTCATCACGCACATCGCAATCGACGCGCATGCGGTACGCGCCGGCCGTCGCGACCATCGCGTAGAGCGCCGGGTCGTTCAGTGTCGACGCGGAGCTATGAACCCGGCGGCGACGGCCACAGCGGCTTTTCCTTTGAGCCCATTTGCTTTGGCGCCCGATGACATCGTTGGCATGGGCGCTTCTGGCACGCTACACCGTCCTTGCAAGAACGACGCTCGGGACTTCTTGATGACACCAAAGACATGACTGTCACGAACGGCGTCCACCATAGAGGGGAACCAAGATCTAGGCGGCACGTGGCACTAACACGCATGGGTGCCGTCCCATGTGTGACGCCGTGTACCCACCCCACGTGGGTAGGCCAGTGTCGCTGGGTGGTGGTCGGATATGTCACACAGACGCCCCGACCGTGCAGACGAAGTCGGTCCGTAGATACACTATCAGTAGGGTTCGATCGGGCTCGATCGAAGTTGGTAGTGGACCACTGGTGTAGATGCAACGCGGTGGGTAGAAGAATATCGTAGTAGCTCACTCGAGTATACAGGAGTCAAGGTTTCTGGGAAGAAACCTCGACGACTACAAACGATCGCAGTATATGTGACAGCGACTTGGTGGGCAAGTCAGCAAGTCGGCAAGTGGAGGCTGGGTCACGTGACGGTCACGTGGGTGCACGTGGAAAAACGACACGTGGTTGTGGCGGTACGTCACAGTACAGGGTACCATAAGTGTCACCAACCGCGTCCACCCTAGAGTCGGACCAGGACTCAGGCGGAACGTGGTATCGTCTCTACGCGGGAAGAGAACGAGAATCACTGGTTGGGGCTGTACGGAGTTGCTGCGGACTTGGTACTTAGGGCGGCAACGGCATCGGCGTTCGAGTAGCGGCGGCGGCTACGGCGGCGCTCTAGTAGAGACTAGACTTGTAGTAACATGGCGATAGAGAAGTACAAAGTGTGCGCGATGCGACATGTAGATGGTGTCGGCGAAGCGCCACTTCTATATACGTGTACTACTCTATCAGGGCGGAGGCAAATATACGCGGCGGGAGCAGATATACGCGTGGCGATCGCGGGACCAAAATTTCGAAAAGTCGACGAACCGTGACATCACGCTCCTTCTTCTCAGAGACTCGAGGGCGGTGGCACTGCCACTGGCGAGAGTCGTACGGATGACGTGAGAGAGGTTCGGAGACGTGGGCAACTCAGCGGCGAGCGGCGCGGCGACGTGGGCGACGTGCGGGAGCGGGGAAGTGATGGTTCGGGTCGTCCTTGTGGGCGTCGCGGAACCGGTGGAAGGCCTCTTTGTCACGTACCACGCCCATAGTAGTGTCTGACCAAGACACTATCGTGAGCTGGATACCGTCCCTACGCTCGGGAGGATCACACTGGTTGGGGCTCTGTGGGATTGCCGCTGTCTTGATGCTTCGGGTTCGTCGATATCTTCGTGCTAGGGCTCAACGCATCGTTGTAGAGACCTGACTTTGAGTAACATGGCAATGGTGAACTACAATTGTACGGACGCGTCTACAAAAGATCAGCGCTGTAGTTCACCGGGCGATGAGCGGAGGCAATTCCACGTGTGGGCGGAAGCAGATACGAGGCGTATCCGCACTGAACCATGACATTGCGCCCTTCCTTCCTCAAGGCTTGAAGTCGGTGGCGGTGCCACGAGTGAAAGACGTACTTGTGAAGGAAGTGTGGTACGGTGTGGTGAGCCGAGTGTGGCTGACGCGATGTCGGGTGGTCCGCGGGGGAGTGGGGCGTACTAGTGTCGGACACGTCGTCGCGGACGTCGCTGAGCAGGAGGGAAGTGGTGTGCAGGATTGTCCTTGTGCTCTTGCTGAAACGCCTTGAAGACGTCCACGTCCTTCAATTCGTCGTACGATTCCCAGGTGTTCTCGTTGTCGTCGTATCCTGTCCAAGAGACGAGATACTCGTAGCCGTCCTCAGTGTGCCGTGAGTCCAAAATAGCTTCAACGTAGTATTCGACGTTCTCTTCAGTGGGGGCGCCTTGTTCGCGACGTGCAACACGCACAGGAGGAGGCGGTGGTTGCTTCTGTTCAGGAAGCGCCGGTCGCAGAGGCTCGAGAAGAGACACATGGAACACTGGGTGAATGTTCATGGTCGCTGGGAGATCGAGGACGTAGGCGAGCGGTGAGCGCGTCGTGGCCTTGATCGTGAACGGGCCCAGCATCTGGTGATCGAGCTTGAGCGACGGACGGAAGGTGTCGATGTTCTTCCTGTTGAGCATCACTGAGTCACCGATTTTGAGTATCGGCGCGTCAGAGACGTGTCGGTCGTAGAAGCGAGAGTGTCGAGCACGGGCGTTCTCGAGGTTGGTCTTCAGCTTGTCGTGGATATCCACAAGTTGCCGGGCGTGGACTTGTGATGATGGGACCTTCTCAGGACGGAGTGAAGTGACAGGTACCACAAGCTCACGACCATGTAGAGCGTAGCCGGGAGACATGCCAATGGACGCGTGGTGCGTGGCGTTGTACGTCAACGTGGCGAGACCAAGGAACTTTGACCAGTCGTCTTGCTCGAGGTTGATGAAGTGCCGCAAATACGTCTCGAGAATCTGGTTTACACGCTCGGTCTGTCCATCAGTCTGCGGGTGAAAGGCAGTAGACAGGGCGGGTGTCGTGCCGAGTAGAAGAAGCAGCTCTGTCCAGAACTTGGAAGCGTTGAGGGGACCACGGTCAGAGACGATATCGAGAGGCAGGCCGTGGTGGGCAACGATGTGGTCCATGAACTGTTGAGCGAGATCGGTAGACGTGTATCCCTGTGAAGTGAACGGGACGAGCACAATGCCTTTGGTGAAGCGATCAACCCATACCCAGATCGAGTCGTAGCCGTTAGACTCGGGCAGTCCGACGATGGCGTCCATCGTGATTGAAGTCCAAGGGCCTAGAGGAACGGGAAGTGGTTGAAGAGGACCATACGGTTTGTGACGGGGACGCTTGTTGCGTTGACAATGGAGGCATCCCAGGACGTAGGCGCGGCAGAACTTTGAGAGACCACGCCAGTGGTAGTTCTGTCGTACTAGCCGTGTCGTCTTGTCTACTCCGAAGTGTCCGCCAGCAGGATTGCTGTGCGCGAGGTCGAGAATCTCAAGCTTCAAGTCGTGACTGGGTGGGACGTATACAACGTTGGCGAAAAGGACGAGACCTGTGTCGGGATCGAGAGAGAAGAGACCGAGGTCATCTTCTAGTTGTCCTTCGTTATCATTGTTGAGCGGGGCGTCACCACGCTGGAGGCGCTCAATGACGGGAAGCAGGTCCGGGTCTTCTTGTTGCGCAGCTTTGATGCGGTCAAGCAGAGGCTCGGGTGCCGGTTCGATTGCCCGCAGGTGGTGAACGGACTCTGTGTCAGGCCACGGTTCAGCCAGCTGGGTGTCACGGAAGAACGGTGTCGGAGACGTTTTGTCATCTTTAGAGGGCAGGTACTCGTGACGGCGGCTCAAGGCGTCAGGCTTTGTCATTCTCTTGCCGGACTTCCATCGTATGACGAAGTCGAAAGGAAGCAGGCGGTGCAGCCAACGGTTTTGTCGTGGGTTCCAGGTGCGAGGCGTCTGGAAGTAAGACAGGTTGCGGTGGTCAGAGAAGAGCGTGATCTTGTGACGAGCACCGAGAAGATAGTGGCGCCACACGTCAAAGACCTCAACGATAGCCAGCATTTCCTTGTCGTGGGTGTCATAGCGAGGCTCAGCACTGCGGAGGGCACGAGAGTGGAAGGCAACGGGGTGGAGCTGGCCGGTGTCATCGGGCTGTGAGAGGATAGCGCCGAGAGCATAGTCAGAGGCGTCGGCCTCGATGGTGATAGGCTGAGACGGATCAAAGTTGCGTAGCACGGGTGCTGAGGTGATCGCTTGCTTGAGTTCATCGAAGGCGCGTTGCTCGACGTCAGTCCATCGCCAGGTGTGGTTCTTCTGAGTGAGACGATGAAGCGGGATGGCAATCTTGGAGTAGCCTTCGACGAAACGACGATAGAAGTTGCAAAAACCAAGGAATGAGCGAAGCTGTCGCAGTGTGCGTGGTGGTTGCCAGTCCCGAATACTGGATACCTTGCTGTCTGCCATGCTGAGCGTGCGGTGCTTGACACGATAGCCGAGGAACTCGAGCTCATCAGCATCAAACTGACACTTCTCAGCCTTCGCGAAGAGGCGATACTCGCGTAGTCGTTCAAGAACAGCCTTTACGTGTTGTGTGTGCGACTGCCCGTCAGGGCTGAAGATGAGAATGTCGTCCAGGTAAACAACGACGTTGGGCAGTTTTGCGAGCGCTCCATTGATCATGGCTTGAAACGCAGCCGGTGCATTGGTGAGACCGAAGGGCATGACGAGGAATTCGTACAGGCCAAAGTCGGTTCGGAAAGCCGTCTTCCATTCATCTCCTTCAGCGATGCGGACCAAGTAGTACGCAGAACGGAGATCGATCTTGGTGAACACCTTGCCGTCCTGCAGAGTGTCAAGGAGATCATCAATGCGGGGCAGCGGGTAGCTCCATTTGACAGTGACATCATTCAGACGGCGATAGTCATGAACAGGCCGAAGGGGATCCGCTGAATCCTTCTTGGGAACGAACATGAGAGGGGACGCAACGGGAGACTCGGAGTTGCGGATGAAGCCACGCTGCTTCAGCTTGTCCACAAACTCGCGTGCGGCGCGTCGCTCAGGGAGACTCAACCGAATAGGCTTGCCAGGCCTCGGTAGAGGTTTGTCGGGGTCTAGGTCGATCTTCAAATCCCATGGTCGGTGCTGGGGAAGCTCTTCAGACAGGACTTGAGAGAAGACGTCGAGGAAGTCGTGGTACTTGCGCGGTACCTGTCGTGCAACTTGCTCGGCGTCGGGAAGAGGAGGTGGGAACAGCGGGTCAACGTGATCTTCCCAGACAGCGTCGGAAAGGTAACTCTCAACGGAGCTGCCGAAGGTTGATTCGTTGATTGCTGATGCTGCGTGATAGTTGCTCTCGGCCAGGTAGCTCGACGCAAAAGCGTGCAGGGATCCATGCTGTCCATCCCAAGTGTGATGGTCAGTAGAGGGCTCTACCATGTCGCTCGGACGGAACGGCTGGTCGGTCACAATATCATCTGCGGCAAAGGAAGGGCTCACAACAGCCATGTTGGTCTGGGTAGTCGTACTGTTGTGGCTCGGGTCGGGTACTGCAATGCGCTCGAGACAGGGAAGAACAAGCTGGATGAGCTTCACTGCTGTCGCGATTGGAATGGGGCGGAAGGACCTAGTGGCAGGGAGATTGCCATTGTCAGGTGTAGCGTCTACGTGCTCGTAGAACACCACAGAAGTCTGGTTGCGGAGAGGAGGAATGATCACGCGACCATTGCCACGGGTGGTCGTCTTGAGTGGCTTTCGGCTCTTGAGACAGTTGCGTAGACAGTGCTCACTGTCAAAGCGTACTCGAGCAGCGGACCAGGTGATGGATGGGTCGTGCTCAACAAGCCAGGGCATGCCGAGGAAAACATCGTGCTCTGCAAGGGGAAGGATGGCAAAGACAATGTCTTCAACGTGATCACCAATGTGGCAGGACAGGGCACACGTCTCCTGTTCCACTTGGATAGCAACGTCACCATTGGCGAGCTGCATAGAGATGGGCTCGGCAAGGTCTCGGGTGGGGATCTTGTGCTTGTCCACAAACGCAGGAGACATCGCGTTCATGGTCGTACCAGAGTCGATGAGGGCTCGCGTGGTCGGGAACTTGACATCGGCAAGGGACAGGTCAATGTCGATGCAAAGAGAGAGAGGCGGGGGACGAGTTTTGTAGAGAGCGGCGAGTTGGGCGCCTCGGGTGATAAGAACAGCAGGGTTATCGGACATCTTGGGTGGTGGTGGTATGCACACGGGCACGTCGACTGAAAGGAGTGTGTTGGGCGGCGAGGGAGTCGACGAGCTATTCACAGGCAGAGGAGCCGGCGCGTGGGGCTCATTTACGCGTCGGCCAGGGCGTTTCCCGACTCGTCAGAGGGAACGACCACGGCGTCGTCTTCGTACTCGGTGTACTCAACCTCAGTGGTGGCTGAGAACGGGTGCTGGTACTCAAAACCAGGCGGCGGAGGAGGGAAGGTGACCGTCATCTGTCCAGCAGCGTCGGTCTGAACCAGATAGGCAGCGCGGTGCGTGCTCTGCTTGGGCCACGGGCAGTTGGAAGCGATGTGACCAGGCTGGCGACAGTTGTAGCACGCGCCTACTGAGAGGAGAAGCTCACGGCGCTCCTGGGTGAGCGGGCCGTGCATACTCATCGGCTCGGAGAGGGCGGCGGCCTTGCCTGTACCAGTGGTAGAACTGCTTGCCGGACCAGGTGCACTAGCAGCACTAGGGGTGCTGGTCGTCTGAGATATGACGGGCGTACCACTAGGGGCAGATACGCTGGTCGTGTGAGAGACGTTACGCGGACCAGTGGCGCCGCGTGTGGCAGTCGGCGTCTTGGGAACGAGCGTCGGCATCGGGAGGTTGTACGTGGGGCGCCTAGAGAACGTCGTCGTCTGAGGTGAGGCAACCGTTGACTGACGCTGACGTGTGTGGTTGGACGCAGGCTGGTTGAGGCGCTGGTTGTGGTTGACAGCCTCGATGTGGCGTACGACGTTCATGACTTTACGACGGAACTCGTTGTAATTGTCATAGTCGTGGTAGTTGACCTGGAGCTGAACGTTGCGCTTAAGCGTAGACCACAGCTTGTAGATAACGTCACCATCTGAAGCACCCTTGCCTACGGTGGCACGAAGAGTCTCAAACTCCGTGAGGTGCTGTTCAAACGGCTTCGTGTCGTGCTTGAGCTGGGCAGCAACGTTTGACCACGTAGCCAGATCAGTCTCCATACGCTGGCGGTTGGAGAACATGTCCTTGAACTCTTCCTTGAGAGCGTTGAAGCTCGGGTAGACACGTCCGTCCATAGTCGTAGTCCAAGCGTTGGGCGTAGAGTGACGTGCCGTGAACCATTCAAACGCTTTGCCAGAGAGATGCTCACCGAGGAAGCGGATACGCTGGGTGTCGCGCGAAAGGTTCTCGCCTTCATCCTTGATTGCGTTCTCTATCTGAAAGAGAAACTGGTTGACGAGATCACCGTCTTCACCAGTGAACTTGTCAATCGGGACAGGGCGGCGGCGACGACCACTTCCAGAGTGGTGAGGGACAGCAATCTCCTGCAGCTTCTCGAGGATACCGAGGAACACGTCTTCCTGAGTGACAGAGCGTTCCGCAGGGGGAGGACGCAGGGAGCTCCTCTTAGGGATTGCGGGAACGTTGGGCGAGTCGTCCCAATGAATGCCTTCGAGTGATTGACCAGGCTCGCTGGGCGGCGACGCCTGAGGCGGCGTCTTCTCGCCAGTGACCGAGCTCTTCTGCAGGATCATGTCGCGTGCCAGCTCGACCAGTGACCATTCTGCCTCAGTGGTGGGGGCAAGGGCAAACGCGTCCTTAATCTCTTGAAGAATCTCAGGGCGATTGCCGGCAAACTGCTCCAAGAGAGCCATGTCGTCCTCAAAGCGGAGGAAGCCATAGCTACCAGCCGGGTCCTTCAGGTGGTTGCGTACCTTGTTAATGAGCTGGTGGGCCTCGTCCGAGAGGTTAAGCTCAGCGTTACCAAGGTACTGGAGAGTTTGCGTTGCGGCCTTCGTAGCCGGGTAACGAGAGGCGCGGAGCACGCGCACAGAGGGGAGAGGCGTCATGCGCTCGCTAACGGAGGAGGCGCCAGCGGGCGTTGACTGAAACGGAACGCCTGCTGAGCTGCCTTGACGCGTCGGAGTCTCGGTACCAGCCATGCTGCGACGTGGTTGACGTTGTACGAGGTAGAGAGGGCGCACGGTTGTTGAGTGGTTGTTTGAGTTGATGACGAGAGTGGGATAGTGGGTGAGGGGAAGAAGAGAAGGGAGAAAGGAAGCGCGCAGTCTTAAGCGAGTGTTGACTGATGCTGAACATGGTGCGAGCTGGGAAGACACAAACAATAGTGCGAGGATGCAGCACTGCTGTGCGTTTGATGAAGAAACAAAGGAGTGTGTCTCTAGTTGGTGAGAAGTCGTTCTGTTGTGCGTGGAGATGCTTGCCAGGCAGTCTCAAACTTGGGGAGGCGTACGGGCCTGCCCACCAAGCCGCGGGTTCGGGTAGAGTTCTTCACAGGTTGACGCGCGACGACCTCGTCGGGGAGACCACAGAGCAGCAACACAGCATTGCCATGTTACTTTGTCACGTACCACGCCCATAGTAGTGTCTGACCAAGACACTATCGTGAGCTGGATACCGTCCCTACGCTCGGGAGGATCACACTGGTTGGGGCTCTGTGGGATTGCCGCTGTCTTGATGCTTCGGGTTCGTCGATATCTTCGTGCTAGGGCTCAACGCATCGTTGTAGAGACCTGACTTTGAGTAACATGGCAATGGTGAACTACAATTGTACGGACGCGTCTACAAAAGATCAGCGCTGTAGTTCACCGGGCGATGAGCGGAGGCAATTCCACGTGTGGGCGGAAGCAGATACGAGGCGTATCCGCACTGAACCATGACACTCGACATCCTTGAGCGTGTCGTAATCTTCCCATGTCACGGTTCGTCGACTTTTCGAAATTTTGGTCCCGCGATCGCCACGCGAATATCTGCTCCCGCCGCGTATATTTGCCTCCGCCCTGATAGAGTAGTACACGTATATAGAAGTGGCGCTTCGCCGACACCATCTACATGTCGCATCGCGCACACTTTGTACTTCTCTATCGCCATGTTACTACAAGTCTAGTCTCTACTAGAGCGCCGCCGTAGCCGCCGCCGCTACTCGAACGCCGATGCCGTTGCCGCCCTAAGTACCAAGTCCGCAGCAACTCCGTACAGCCCCAACCAGTGATTACCGTTCTCTTCCCGCGTAGAGACGATACCACGTTCCGCCTGAGTCCTGGTCCGACTCTAGGGTGGACGCGGTTGGTGACAAAGTAACATGGCGATGCTGTGTTGCCGCTGTGCGGCTCCGCCCCGACGAACTCGCTGCGCGTCAATCCCCTCGGTCCTATCTCTATCTCTCTCTCTCAAGCCCGCACGCCGCTGCGGATCGCCCGCGCCAGAGCTACAAGAATGGACCTGGCAAGTCATTCTTCGAGCGCTCTCACGAGCCCGTTTGTTCGCACCAACAACTCCTTTTGTGACTTCGCACGTCGCACCCGTTGGCAAGAACGCACACACGCGCAAACGCTCATTGTACGCCGTGTGTTCTCACCTACTAAACTCTCACCACAATCCCCTTCCTCTGTCGTTTGCCCATCCTCTCATCACCATCATCATACTCTCTTACCTCGACTACCTCTATCTCGCCGCCGCGTATTATCTCTACCGCAACACGCTCGGCATGGCGACACCTCCGCCGCCGCCTCCTGGCACCGACAACGCCGCCGCTGGACTGTCTACGCAGACGCCGAACCCGCCGCCGCCGACTACTCGCACGCCTCCTGCTGGCGCGCATCGCCGCGGCACCTCTTCAATCAGCTCGCAGCTGCGCAGCCCGAACATGATCTCTAGCGCCGTCCAAGAGTTCCGCACGGACACGGCGATGGCCATGCTTCGCGGCCTGCGTCGCGCTGAAGAGGCCCTCCCTTCGCAGACACGTCTTCTGCTCAGCACGTTTCGCAACACCCGCGGAGCCAAGGAAGATGAATACGCCTTCCTGCACATCAAGGAGGCCTCCGACGCGTTTGACGACTTCTTCGTCAACGACCAGGACGCGTACGAGAACATTCTCGCCGCGCTTGCCCCCTTCGACCACTCCCCTGAGGTGTGGCAGATAGTCGCCGTCCTCTCTCTCACGCACGACA